>CM062819.1:118869256-120119256 GCA_031772625.1 Pinus tabuliformis
GAGATGAGATGCCTCTGAACCCACAGATGACATTACAACCTTTCGCGAAATGGGCAATAGATTTTTTGGGACCCATTCAACCTCAAGGAAAGAATATGAGTGCACTGTACATTATCACCACGACTGAGTATTTGACTTGATGGATGGAGGCACAACCTGTGAAGGACTGTAAAGGCACAACCACTGTGAATTTTCTCTTTGAGTATGTACTGATGCAATTTGGGTGTCCAAAGATTTTGATGAGTGATCACGGTATGCACTTTCTGAACAAAACGATCAGCGCGCTCATGACAGAATTTTAGGTATATCACTAGAAAAGCACCCCTTATCATCCACATGCTAATGGGATAGTGGAGGCATTCAATAAGGTACTAGAGAACGTGCTGACCAAGGTTTGTAACGCTCAACAAAATCATTGGGACCTGCGCATACCTGCATTACTATGGGCTTATCGAACGACATGAAAAAATTTGACTGGACAGGCACCCTTTTGGCTTGTATATGGTGTTGAAGCAGTGATGCCAATGCAATAAATTGTGCCTAGTCTACACATAGCGGCACTCACGGGTATGACAGATGCGAAGCCCTGGAAGAGAGGCTCGCACAACTTACTGAGATTGAGGAAGAAAGGTTTCTGGCTGGATTTCAACAACAGGTCCAAAAGTAGCAAGAAAAATAATGGCATGATCAACACATTAAAATGCTCACCTTTAAGGTAATTGATATGGTTTTGTTATGTTATCTCAAAACCGGACCCTGATAGGTTGCTGTGATCAGGTAGACTTCAAGTAACTCTTTCAAACCTACTTTAGGCTAAGGCTTAGCCTCCCCAACCTGAGAGGGCTCTCTCACAGGATTAAAGATTTGGATAATGAATAACATGGCTAACTCTATGAAACAAAATGAACAACTATAAAAGGTTGAACACAATTAGAAAGTATCCATTGGGCTTATGGAGTTAGATATGCTTCAGTAGTGATAGTAAGGTTAGCTTTACATAGAAGTCAAGGCATTCAGAATCCAACATATGTAAAACACACCAAACATATAGAAGGCCAGTACAGTTTACGAATATATGAAGGAAATTAGAGCACTGTTAGTGATTTCTAAGTAATCACATATTCATAACACTGTAGATAATAGGAAAAGACAACATAAGACATTCATCACATTGAATTCTTTATGATTCCTGAGAAGAAAATCCAATACTGTATTACTAAAAACATAGTCTTTTACATAAAGCCAAATATCAGAGCTTTTCTCAATAAATTTCCAACCCTTAATACATTAGTTCTTCTCCCATATATAGAGTTCATGTAGATTCCTTCCCCCAACATGAGGGGAATTTGAATTCCTCCTAATTTGACACCTATTGACACTTAAAACTAACTATTTAATACAAAAGACAACTAACTGGGAGTCCTAGAGACCTAATACAACTAAGAGTGTAACTCCTTATTATGATTACAACAACCTTATCTAAACATTTAAATCATTCTTTGAAACCTATAACTCCATGAAGTCGAATTTGATGGTGCTCATAACCTTCCAGCTGGCCCTTGATGACTCATCCTTTTGTTGTTCCTAGAAACTAGGAGATTGTCCCTTGCTCTGTTCTGGCTGAAAAATAGGTCTTGGGACAGAGCTCATAACTTCTCATAAAAAATGTATTTGGGAAACATGAAAGAGGATTTTGTGAAACAACCCATGCTGAACAAAAACCTCTCTTGGTTTTTTGAAACATCTTTCCTACCGCCCATAATTTGTCTTTGAAAAACAGGTGTAAAACAGAGAAATATGCTTGTGAAAACCTGCACCTACAACAATTTCGTAGTGCAAGTTTGGTCCTTCATTTATCCCAGATCATAATGGATTTGAAGAAAGTGGAAGAGGTTTTTGTACTTCAGTATCTTAGGAATGAAAACCTCTTTCACTTTTTAGAGATGATTTTTCCATTGCTTGGTAATCCCCTTGGAAGTCGACTGCTATTTTCATAACATAAAACTTTGGAGTTCATAAATGTCTTTCCTTTCCTTGTTTTGCCTTTGCTAGACACTTATACTTCGTGAATGCTCCCTTTTAGACCCTCCTCTTCAAAGATGATTTCCCTCTGTCTTACAAAAATGGTCCATCAAATCACAATATGAAGCTACAGCAGTTTCGTAGCGCGCTATGCAACTGTTGTGCATTAGGCATCACTTACAGTAGTTTCGTAGCGCGCTACGAAACTACTGTGTAATTTCAAAATACAGTTTTAAGACCAAAATTTAACCTTTTTGAGTCTTTATTTTTCTTCAAATGGCTTTCTCCACATGTCATGAAGCTTGTTCAAAACTGAATATAATAAACACCATTCTTCAAGGAAAACTTTCAAAATGTAATCTATATCAAAATTTAGGATTACCTTACTTGCCTTGCTTGAGCCTTCAAAGAACTCTGATGTATGCTGACCCTAAGTTTTCCAAGTGCTTCTTATGCATGAAAGGAGCATGAGAATAACCAAGACCAATTCTTCCTTACCTTACCGTTTTCCTTTGAAATTTGTTTAGTGATAACAGTGGCTCCACTTGGGATAGTGTGCCCTTGTGGTACACTAAGAACTTGCAGTTCTAGTGCCTTATCCTCTTATGATAAACAAAAATTTATTTGACAAACATCCCCTTTAAGTTTCTTGGGCCTTCACCTCAGGCTTAAGCTTGATGATCACTGTAGGAGAAAGAAGTCTATATCTACTGAAAAGAGAAAATGCTCAGTCAACCTTGAGCTTATTTGCATTTTCCTACCTACCTACCTTATCAGCTGCAATCTCCACTTGTAGCTCAAGCAACATGATATTTCAAATAAAGCCAATCAATTTTCTTTTCTGATATTGGAGGCTCTTGATTACATTTGACCTCAAAATAACCATGATAGTGAGATGACCAAATCAACTCATAATGTACCGGATCTTCATAATGCAAACGAAAAATGAAATATTGGAGAGTAAAACTCTTCCATGTATTTAGCTATAGGATCCCAGAATACATAATCAGCTTGATGATTCTCATAACTCTCTGGTTGTGCAAACTGATCTTCAATAACAGTGTATTCTTCCTCAATCATGAAAGAGAAGGGAAGCAGCACCGTCTCCTTGTGTTCTGCCATAGAAAGCTTTTGAAAAGAATGATCATAATTATGAAGACTATATGATTGAATTTTACCTTTTAAACCTTCAATGTCTTTCTTAATGTCCTTAGCAACTTCATCCAAAAATTTCATCTTATATTCTGTCTTGCACTCAAATGATTTTAGATAAGAAGACAAGGACAAAGAAAAATTTTCATCTATTTCTTCATTAATATGAGCATCATTCCATTGTTTGAAACTTTGAATTGAAGGAGAGTTTGCCACCAAATCTGATCTATCTATCCATTCCTCCAAAAACATAAGCCAAAAGTCTTCAAATGACTTAATAGATTTGGTAGGAAATCTCTCAATCCATTGTTTACATTTCCCTTGAAATGAATCATAGAACAACATAATGCAAACATCCTCATGTTTGACTCTAAGAAGCTCAGTAAAGTCACAGAAATCTGATATATGCTTTAAAGTTAAACTCAAATCTTCTCCATTGAATTTTGGACCATTCCTTAGAAAATATGTATCCTTGGGAAAATGATTTGGGAAACCATGAATTCCTGAAAAATTTATGCATGCATACCTTGAAATAAGAATGGTAGCATTTGAGTTCTTCATAACTCCAGTGGAATCACCATGAATCTATGAATTTCAAATTCCTCAACAATGGAGTCGCCAAGGTAGTTTTGCAACCTCGAAAGATTTCTGAGCTCCTGCTACCTTCAAAAGTTCATCTTCTTGATTTCGGGAATGATTAATCTTCAGACTCCCGGAAGACGCACAAAAATGTTATCTCAAAACCAGACCCTGATAGGCTGTTGTGATCAGGTAGACTTCAAGTAACTCTTTCAAACCTACTTTAGGCTAAGGCTTAACCTCCTGTTGTGGTGAAAACACAAACCCCCCATTATTGATTTTCTCAACTCAAGTAATGGGGACCCTTTCTATAAAATTTTTGGCTAAACACCTTTTTGGATTTTTATTTAGTTGATTGTCCTACACTTTCGTTAATTTTACATTTTATTTGGATTCTTGTTTTGATTGCTTTGTTAGAATCGATTTTTTATAAGCTTCCCATTGACGCTTGTTTCGCTTCATTTGGTCAACTGGTTTGAAAATGGCACTCTTTTGAAGTCTCATCATTTATCTAGCCTGGGTTAAAAATGCATAAAATGTATAATATTGCATTTTGTAAATAAATTAGTTCAATAACACATTCATTTTAAATATTAACCCGTAGCGAGTTTTTACTAATATTTCTCATTTTTAGTTATGCAGCGAAATCATTAAGTATCGAGATTTAAGAAATTTACTCCAATTTCTAAATCAATTATTAATCTCAAAAATCCAAAATTTTCGAAGTGGCTATAGTTTATTTTTATATTTTTACTTTTATTAAGAGTGGCTGTAGTTTATAAAATAATCCTCATAAAATAAAACCAAAATAAAAATTGATTTTTAATATTAAATCTTAAATTAATTTAATTAATTATTATTTAATATAATTAATTAAATTAAATTAAAATTTAATATATATAAAAAATTATATCGCATCGGGACTTTTCCATCGCATCGGAGCTTTTGCATTAAACAAGTTTTAAGAACCCCCGATACATACCATGCCCCGATGCGATATCGGATCGGGGATTTTGCATTGTAATAATTTTCAAAACCCCGACACCTTCCCGATCCGATTTCCCGATTACAAAAAGTCAAAAGGCAACAAACGAGAATATCATAAAATAATATTTATTAAGGATAGATCGCATCAGAGCTTTTCGATAGATGCATCTTTTAATGACCCCGAGGACCTCTCTTTCTCTGATCGCCGATAAGCAAAACTCAAAAAGCATAAAAGGCATTTCATTAGGTTGTATGTTTTATTATAAAACTTTCACTCATGTTTTATTATGAATTTTTACTCATACGTGAGTGAATGAAAGTAGAATTTTTACTCATACGTGAGTGAATGAAAGTAG
Organism: Pinus tabuliformis; assembly: GCA_031772625.1. NCBI lineage: Eukaryota > Viridiplantae > Streptophyta > Pinopsida > Pinales > Pinaceae > Pinus > Pinus tabuliformis. Next base: position 118,874,353 of record CM062819.1, read on the forward strand.
GTAGGTTAATATTAAATTTAATATATATTAATTTAAAAATAATAAATTTTAAATTAATTAAAATTAATTAATATATAAAATTAAATTAATTAAATTAAATTAAAATTTTACTTTTATTTAGTATTAATTAGTTTATAAATAGATTATATTAATTAGTTCGGCCTGGAGTATGCCGTAAAACTGCTTCTGCTTGGCTAAGAGCTCGTCTTCCTCGGATGTAAGGAAACAGGTTAACGACCCAAGACCCAGAGGCATCTGACAGGAGTGAAAGCCTGCTCCCTTACGGACCACCAGCGGGTTATTTCAGGTGGCGTGGTTTTCCTTGATAACGGTGATGAGTCAAACCGACATTCGTGGATAGCAGCCAGAGATGGCTGTCCTCACTGTTGGGTTGACAACTGAGTATGATAGGTTTTGCCACCTTCAAAAAAAAAAAAGATTATATTAATTAGTTATATTAAAATTAATTAATAATAATTTAGTTCATAATTAACAATTAAATTAAAATTAATTAGAGACTAATTTAGGATTAGTTTTTAATTACAATATTTTAGCCCAGCAACAGAATTTCCAGATTCATGCCAGATTTGACCCATCAACTTTGGAGGCTCATAGATTGAGTTATACTTGGCCAAATGAGGCCCATGATGGCTCATTGGAAAGAGAAAATCAAGGAGAACATTTTGGAGGAGGTTTCACTAACAGATTTAATCATTTATTGGGTCAAAAATCAGGCAGAAGATCAGGCTCCGAATTTTGAAAACAAAATCAATTTTCTGAGTTATTTTCTTCATTTTCATTTGTCCAAAGCCTCTTCTGATTGCAGATCCATTGGTTAATAATATCTTTGGCCAATTAAACCACTCCAAACATCAATAGAGAACTTATACTTTATTTTCAATTATTTTTTTAAATATAATTTGATTGGATTTGATTTAATTGCCAGAAATGATATTTTGATTGCATCTTAATTTATTTTGATTTCTTTTTGCAGGAAAACAGGGGAAAAAATATAGAGAAAAGGATCTCAATCAATGAGGATGCTCCAACAATTGAAGATCAGGATTTTTGAGCAAATAAAATTGGATTTGACAGATTTCTCTTCACCAAACTTTCCTCTCAAGGATTCTTTCACAAATAGTATAAGTAATAGATTGCAGAATGTAATAAGGGGCTGCTCTCCTCTGCAATTCTAGACTTCTAAAAGCACTACTGTAATAGGAATTTAGATTTGTAGGAGAGAGGAGAGAAAATCTCAGATTTGGGGATTATTGATGATTTTTTCTTTGTATCTTGAATTATGTATGAGGGGCAGAGTTTGCACTATTGTGGCTCTAGTTTTGAAGACAGAAGTTCAAGCAATGTAAAGGACTGTTGAAGACCAAGATCAGAGAAATGGATGCAATAAATTGGTATTTTTAATACTACTATTTCAAATATCAGTTTCATTTTTATGGTAACATGAATGTCTCATTTTATTCATGTTTGTGCACTATTGTCAACATGGGTAATTTGTCTCAATATTGTTATTAGGTATCTCTGTTCTTATGAATTAAAATCTGATTTTTGAGTAACTATTTACTCAGAAATCTTTCTTATAAAACTGATTTGTTGAATGGTAATGTGTTGTGAACTATTTCCACATATCATTATTCAATTATTGGATTTATTGATTTGATAATCAATATCATTTTTGTGAACTACTTCGTGGAATTTTGTTGGTTTATTATTTCAAGTTATAAGGTCTTAATAGGATGTGTTTTGGTAACCATAATATCAGTTAATTGAACTACTTCATTAACTTGATATTCGTTATAAACAAGACATATTTAAATCCCAACACTTTAATTATCTTGCTCTTAGTTGGGTTAGATCTATATCTGCCTAATTAAGATAGGATTTAGATTAGTTTCTTTTGCTTGGATTATAGAATAAGCTTGCATTTAGAGTAAATTCTACATTCTTTTAAGTCCTCTCCTCAAGGAGGCAAAACTTTAGTTGAGGCTTGGCTGAACCCAAATCAGCTTAAGGGTCATTCTCTTGCCTGATTAGCAAGACGAAGTGATCTGATATCCCTAACTATTGGTAGTGAAAGACATATCATAAACCAATAGCTATAGGGAGAAGGTAACTAAACCTAGTTAAACCAGTTGGAGCCACCACACTAAACGGAAAAGAAGCTGCTTTAAGATCCGGACCGGGTGGTTATCCCCATTATTGCTGCAGCGATTTTCGAGGCATCAACATTTTTGGCGCTAGAAGGAGGGCTGAGATTTTTGTCTATTGGAGTCTTTTCAATTTTAACATTTTGTTTATGGCTCCTCTTAAGCTTCCAATTTGGAGTTGTATCCATGGATGTGCATCCTCCAATACCCCACCCGAAGTGGTAAGACTCTTGTCTCAGGTAAAATTCAATGGTAAGAGAAATTCTTCTGCTTTTAACCATGTCTTTCAATTTATTCAAAACATTTCAAATTATGATTTTCAAGGAATTGATGAAGGCATCTTATGCAGAATTTTTACTCTTACATTTGCGGCAAAAGCCAAAAGCTGGTGTAGAACTCTTCAAGTTGCTTCAATCCACAGCTGGGATCAATTTGTTACAATTTTCATTTGTAAATTTGACAGCTATGATTATGAACAGGTATGTGAAGAAATTGAATATCTGTTGGGTTGTGTTATATTCTTTCCACGACTAACCGACGTAGTTAAACAGGGGGTTAGAGGGGGGCGGTAGCCCCCCTTCGTTGCGCAGCGGGGGGGTCACAGGGGGGGTGGCAGCCCCCCTTGTCCGGGGGGTTTGAGGGGGGCGGGTAGCCCCCCTCTACGGGGTCCGGGGCAGCGCCCCGGGAAATTTTTTTTTTGGACCCTATATTAGGTTGGGCGAACCTACCTATGGTTTTGTGCATGATTTTCGCACATGGTATTGGACGCGATGGTTTTTCGGTCCATGGTATTGGATGCTTCAGCATGTATAAATATGTATTGTAACATTGAAAGGAATATAATGAAAAATCAAGCTGGTAGTCCCGGTTTTGGGATCCAGGGAAAAATCTCTGTGCATATGTGTTTTATGGGTCATGCTCTCGCATTGTTTATTTTCTTTGTTTAAGAATTCATATGCAGGTAATTTCTGTACAGGGTTAAAACCTACATTTGGTATCAGAGCTGTTTTGGCTTCAAGGGGACGCCTTTGTTGCTGAGGGGTTTCGCTCGGGCCTGTGGTAGACCCTGTTCAGTGGGAGATCTGCGAGATCGATTCTGGTGGTGAAAGAAGATGGCGAGCAGTGGAAAGATCGAGATTGAGAAGTTCAATGGTCAGAATTTTGAGTTGTGGAAACTCAATATGGAGGATCTCTTGGTGGATAAAGATCAGTCGATCGTGGTAGATCCAGGTACTAAACCATCGAGAGTGACCGATGAAGAATGGAAGAAGTTGGATCGGAAGGCAAAGAGCACAATACGATTGTGTGTCTCAGATTCAGTATTGTTGAATGTATCAGGGGAAGCTACGACGAAAGCTTTGTGGGTCAAGTTAGGGACTTTGTACCAATCTAAGTCTCTGGTGAATAAATTGTTCCTGCGGAAAAAGCTGTATAACCTGAGGATGAAAGATGGAGACTCGGTGATAGAGCATCTGAATACGTTTAATACTGTGGTAAGTCAGTTATTATCTGTTGATATTAAAATTTCAGATGAAGATAAGTGCATCAGTCTATTGTGTTCTCTACCAGATTCGTGGGATAGTCTGGTTATTGCAATAGGTAGCAATGCAACTGCTTTGCAGTTTGATGAAATAGTCTCAGCCTTGCTGACGGAGGAGATGAGACGGAAGAATATGGACAACCAGAATGGTGATGCCTTGTCTGTACGAGGACGGTCCCAGAACAGAAACAAAAATAAGTCATCGAGTGGGAGATCTAAATCTAGAGGGAGATCTAAATCTCCAGGAAAACCTACAAAGGTGGTGTGCTGGAAATGCGGAAAGGAAGGGCACTTCAGAAGGGATTGTAAATCTAAAGCTCTTGATAAAGGAAAGGGATCTGATGATGCTCCTTCTGCAGAGGCGAAAACCACCTCAGATGAAGGTGGGGATGTGTACTTGGCTTCTTCAAGTACACATGTAGATCATGAGGCATGGTTGATTGACTCAAGTGCATCCTTTCACTTCACTCCCCATAGAGAGTGGTTCCGCGAGTATGAGAAATACGATGGTGGTGATGTCTTCTTAGGAGATGATAGGAAGGCTAGAATCATTGGTCGGGGAAAAGTAAAGTTGAAGATGCAAGGTGGAAGGGTTAGAACACTTCCGGGTGTTCTACATATTCCTGCATTGGCCAGAAATCTGATTTCTGTAAGCAAGTTGGATGATGCAGGTGTAAAGACGGTGTTCGAGAAAGATACTTGCAAGATGGTTCGAGGAGCACTGATATTGATGCGGGGAGTTCGGATTGGAACTCTGTACAAACTGCAAGGTAGCACTGTTGTTGATGGGTGCAATAGTTCTATGGTTCCTGAAAATGGAGTAGAAAATCTAGTGGTCTCTGGCGAGAAGACCATGTTGTGGCATCAAAGGCTTGGACATATTGGAGAGAAGGGCCTTCAAATACTTCATAGTAAAGGTATGGTAGAAGGTATGAATGATAGCTCTCTGGATTTTGATTTCTGTGAAAATTGTGTGTATGGGAAGCAGAATCGAGTGAGTTTCCCCTCTGGTGGTAAGAGGACGAAACAGATATTAGAGCTTGTGCATAGTGATTTGTTTGGACCTGTGAAGGTTCCATCACTGGGTAAGTCTGTGTACTATGTATCATTCATAGATGACTTCTCAAGGAATACATGGATATATTTCCTTAAGAAGAAATCTGAAGTCTTTGACAGGTTTAAAGAATTTAAGGCTCTGGTGGAAAATCAGACAGAGAAGAAGATAAAGGTGCTGATGACAGATAATGGTGGAGAATTTTGCAGCAAGGAATTTGAAGAATTTTGTAAGAAGTGTGGTATAGCACGGCAGAAGACTACTCCATATACACCTCAGCAAAATGGAGTTGCAGAAAGAATGAACAAGACGTTGATGGAAAGGGCAAGAATCATGCTCAGTGGTGTCGGGTTAGGACAGGAATTCTGGGCAGAGGCGGTGGATACTGCACGTTACCTGATCAACATATCACCCTCATCAACGTTGGAGGATAAGACTCCACAAGAAGTATGGACTGGTAAGAAACCCTCTCTTTCACATCTGAGGGTATTTGGATGTGATGCATATGTACATGTTCCAAAGGAGAAATGAATCAAGTTGGATAGTAAATCTGAAAAGTGCATCTTTATTGGGTATAAGGATGGTTTAAAGGGTTATAAGCTTTGGAACCCAGTCACACGGAAGGTTGTGTACAGCCGAGATGTGGTGTTCAGAGAGGTAAAAGATGTTATTCAATCTGAAGTCCAACCAAAGGAACCTGAGAAGATAGAGTTTGAGCCAAAGGAGGAAGAATCAGACTCCGCAGCAGAGGAGGAATCAGAAGATGAAGAGCCACAAAATCCGGCTGTGAGAAGATCAGGTCGAGAAAGAAGGCAGCCAGAAAGGTATAGTCCATCTGCTTTCAGTTCAAATTTTGCTTTGTCTGTTACTGATGATGATCCCAGAACTGTGAAGGAAGCAATGGATTCAGAGGATGGAAAACTCTGGAAAGAGGCCATGGTTGATGAAATGGAATCTTTGCACAAAAATGAGGCTTGGGATCTGGTAGAGTTGCCGACTGGAAAGAAACCCATTGGAAGCAAATGGGTGTTCAAGAAGAAGACTAATGCAGAAAGAAAGGTGGAGAAATACAAAGCTCGGTTAGTAGCAAAAGGTTATTCCCAGGTGCCGGGAATTGATTTTGGTGATATTTTTTCTCCTGTTGCCAAGGTAGCTTCTATTAGATTACTTTTATCTGTTGCTGCTGCTTTTGATTTTGAGGTAGAATAGATGGATGTGAAGACAACATTTCTTCATGGGGATTTGGAAGAGGAAATCTACATGAAGCAACCTGAAGGCTTTGTGGTGAAGGGTAAGAAAGAACTGCAAGTTAAAGAAGTCTTTGTATGGGTTAAAACAGTCACCAAGGATGTGGTATCAGAAATTTGATACATTTATACGGGGACTTGGCTTCACCAGAAGCAAAGCAGATCATTGTGTGTATTTTAAATTAATTGGTGACCGTGTTATTTATCTGGTCTTGTATGTGGATGATATGTTGCTGGTTGGAAATGACAAAGAAATTATCCAAGATTTGAAGACCCAATTGTCCTCCAAATTTGACATGAAAGATCTTGGTGCTGCAAACTATATTTTGGGCATGGAAATTAAAAGAGATCAGGCAAAGAGGAAGCTCTGGTTAAACCAGAGGAAGTATGTCGAGACAATACTGCAGAGGTTTAATATGCAGGATAGTAAACCGGTGAAGGTTCCTATTCCTGTAGGTGTGAGGTTATCTGCTGAACAGTGTCCCAAGACACAAGAAGAGGAAGAGGACATGTCCCGTGTTCCATATGCAAGTGCAGTCGGTAGCCTGATGTATGCAATGGTCTGTACTAGACCAGACATTGCACATGCAGTGGGAGTATTGAGCAGGTTTATGTCAAAACCTGGGAAGGAGCACTGGACAACAGTGAAGCGGGTTTTCAGGTATTTGCGTGGCACTAGTGATTATGGTTTGTGCTACCAAGGAAGACCAGGATTGGACAGAGTGTTGGATATTCATGGTTTTGTTGATGCAGACTGGGCTAGAGATCTGGATCAGAGAAGATCTACAAGTGGGTATGTGTTTAACCTATTTGGAGGTGCAGTCAGTTGGATGAGTAAGAAACAATCTGTAGTGGCACTATCAACTACAGAGGCAGAATACATGGCAGCCACTCATGCAAGCAAGGAAGCAGTTTGGTTGCAGAGATTGTGTTCAAGTATGGGGTTAGTACAGGGAGCTATAAGAATAGACTGTGACAGCCAAAGTGAAATTTTCTTGGTAAAGAACCCTGCTTATCATTCAAAGACAAAGCACATTGATGTTCAGTATCACTTTGTTAGGGATATGATAGAAGACAAAAAGGTGTTGCTGGTAAAGGTGGACACTTTGAAGAATACTGCAGATGCATTGACAAAATCTGTGAGCTCTGAGAAGTTCTCTTGGTGTAGAGAAACAATGGGTGTTTCAAGGCTGGAAAAATGACTAAGCTCTCCTGTGGCCCCCTGTGGAAAGAAAACAACAAGTGGGAGATTGTTGGGCTGTGTTATATTCTTTCCACGACTAACCGACGTAGTTAAACGGGAGCGGGAGCCCCCCTTCATTGCGCCGATTGCGCAGCGGGGGGGTCACAGGAGGGGCGGCAGCCCCCCCTGTCTGGGGGGTTTCAGGGGGGCGGGTAGCCCCCCTCTACGGGGTCCGGGGAAGCGCCCCGGGAAAAGTTTTTTTGGACCCTATATTAGGTTGGGCGAACCTACCTATGGTTTTGTGCATGATTTTCGCACATGGTATTGGACGCGATGGTTTTTCGGTCCATGGTATTGGATGCTTCGGCATGTATAAATATGTATTGTAACATTGAAAGGAATATAATGAAAAATCAAGCTGGTAGTTCCGGTTTTGGGATCCAGGGAAAAATCTCTGTGCATATGTGTTTTATGGGTTATGCTCTCGCATTGTTTATTTTCTTTGTTTAAGAATTCGTATGCAGGTAATTTATGTACAGGGTTAAAACCTACAATATCTACGTAGGTTTGAAAATAAGTTTGTTAATGATTTTAATATTCGATTTCATTTGAATTACTTAAGATTTAAAGACGAAGATAAACCTACGGAAGAAGAATCATTAGATTGGTTTGAATATATTTTTTCTCTTCCACCCATTCCCAACCCATATGAAATTAATTCAAGCTTTGTTCCATCCCATTACAATATAAATGAGAATTCCAATATGGATGTCCAAATAAATTGTGATGAAGTGGTTGTACAAAGCTTGGAAAATATTTCCATTCAAATGCAAGAAGACAACAACAACAATTTTGGAGAAAAAGCCGCCTTGAAATCTGAAAGCTACTTTGAAGTAAATTCAGAAAATCAAATCGCAAATCAGCAAGTACAAGCAGCAATCAAAGTAAATAAAATGCAAACTGCTGTACAAATTTCTGAATTTCTCCATGATGAGCAAATGCCGAAATCACAGCAGCAAAGCAACCTTCTTCAAGAAAGCATGAGTATGCAAAGGAATGATCTACAATCTGAAATTTACAATGAACATAATGCACAAGAGCTCTCAAACAGAGACAGTTTTAAATGCATTGTTTCAGGTTCACATTTTTCCCTTTATCCTGATATTTTTAATGATAGTAATTTTTCCCCTCTTGGTATCAATGATATTTCAGAAATTAAAGAGGATGATTTAAATGAATTACCATTAAATTTTTATCAAGATAAAGAAACAATAAATGATCAATCTTTTGCCACTAATGAACATGAGATTTTTGTTCCTCCTTGTTTTGGTATATTGGATGAAATCGAAGAGAATTCCAGACAATCTTGTGAGGTCATTTATGATGATTACTCTGACATTGAGGATGTTGATTTCTATTCTTCTCAAGAGAATCCTCATGATAAAATTCAAATAACATCTGAGGATGAGGAACGCTTCAATTTAAGAATTATCTCAATTAATCCTCATTTTAGAGCAGCAAATTATCTTCATGATTTCACCATTCAAGAAAACATTCCAATTTATGATTCATATGAGGATCAAACTCCCATTCCTATTCGTAATCATAGTTCGTTTTCTATTTCACAAGTTGGAATTCGAAATTACCCAAATTTCATAATTCTAGCCAATCCTTGTGAAAGAGAAATTATTTCAAAACAATCCCAATTGTGTTGTAACATTAGTTGTACAAATAGTGATTTCATTTTAGTTTTTCTTTCACAGCTATTTTGTTTAAACTTAGATTTATTTTCTGATTTTATTTTGCAAAATTTTCACACTTTTCGCTGGCATATTGAACCCCTTACTATCAAACACTCAATTGCTGCATTGCTCGATTGGGAAATTGAAGTTTCATATTAAAATCATGAGCATCAAAAGATATCAATATTTCAATTTCAATCAATGCTAATGTTTCATCAAAAGCTTCTATTTTTTCAAAGACAATGTCAACAAGAGAATGTATTTTTGCAATCTGACCAGCTATTCAATTCAATTTATATTTTCCATTTCATTCGAAAGATTTCCATCCATTTTTCATTAATTCATTTGAAAAATATTTGGAAATTTTTCTCTCAAAGGAAATTGTTAATAGCTTAACATTTGTACATAACACTAACAATTTTTTCCAGGCCTTTGAATTTGAAAACTCATATCCACAATTCGGCCTGTCATCTCCTCTTTTGAACATTTCCCAATCATTAATGGAAATCCATCCAGATTTTTATGATCCAATTGGTATTGAATTGGAAAGAAAATTTCAAGAGAAAGAGATTTTAATTAACTTGCTAACAATAACTGTACATTCTGATTTCACATTTACTTTCCTCAGTTTAGTTAGATTTGTATTTTTATTACTAACATTTGAACTGTACATACATGCAGCAATTAAAATGAGAAAATGGCTACACTGGAAATATGACTATACCTAGTCATTTTCATGTATATGGTTAGGATAGGAGTAGAATTAATTTAGTTAGTTTGTTTTGCATAGTTAATTTGTTTTAATAGTTTTGTAGATTAAAAAATAAAACAAAGCAATCAGCCTTCTCGTGCATGTTCACTGAAACATTTTCTCCATCAGAAAGTTTTAATTCTTGCTTTCCTTTTTAAATTTCTTGTAGCAATACCTCTACTCTGCTTATTTTGAATAATGTGTTGATTAAATTCAATTAAGATTGCACTTGGCATCGATCGCCTCAAAGCCACTTTTCTTCATTTTGAGATTTCCTTCTAAGATTTTCTTTTGAAATTTATACGGTAAGGATTTGAGGATATAAAAGCTTAATGATCCCATTATCCCATGAAATGTATGACTGTCTATCAAAAGCTTAATTCTAATTCAATCATTATTAGTCAATCTAACCTTTCACGATAATCATATGAAGTTCATATTATCTTCCTCGGAATTTTTTAGAGCTGACCTTTAGGATGTCCATTTTACCGAGTGCACACCTTCAAATCTGTTTTGATATTTTTCCACAATTAGTGCCTTTATCCCATTTTGATCTTTATTTTATTATTTGATGCTACAAAACGCATCATATTCATTTACTGAAAGAATTCTTGAACAGTCGCTATAACAATACAGATTCTTCTCAAGTTATTCAGAATAAGCAGAGGTAATAAATTGTTGTAGTAATTCAAAAGGGAAGCCTATTTTTATATTTATTTATGGTAAATTCTATATTTCCTGAACATGAATAATAAGATTTTATTTAGGCTGATTGCACACTTCAATTTAGAATAAATGATGAGATGATTTTGAACAAAGTCAAAATTTTGATAAATCAAAGGAAGAATTTGAAGATTCATAAGGGAAAATCTACAGACAAATTTCCTTCGAGGTACGCATCTACAAGTTCATTTTCATCTATTATTAGTTTCTATTTTTCTTAGTTTATTTTTATTCTTGTTATGTTTTAATTTGCAGGTTTTCATTTGTTTTCAAAACTTGAAGTAAGCAACAAACCTAGTTCAAATTTGCAACAGGTTCAGGGAAATTTTATTTTTGATTCATTAGAATTTGAACATTATTTAACTTTTCTTTTATTCACTTAGAGAACCCAATTGAAATTTCAAGGAATATCATAAGACCATTCGCATCATAAGATTTCATCAAAAGTAGTTCTTAGCATTTCTTTTGATAACAAATTTTTCATCAAAGACCTCCGATGTATTATCTTACTCATATGCCATATCGCATTTCGCATATCGGAGCTTTGCAGTTGATGTATACTTCCATTATCGTGAATCGTCGATCTCCAATAACCGACTTTACCGATATTGCGATGAACACATAATTCCAGACTCGATATGAAATTCAAATCAAGTTTAAAAAATATCGAGTCCGTTTAATCGCAATAATGGTAGGAGCATAATTTTAAAGGGTCGATGTCTTGGATCTGATATGTTATTAAAATACCATCATAAATTTATCGGGTCCACTCTTCATTGCATATCGACATCACAAGAATCATACTGTGTTACATCGGGTACCAAAAGTTTGCCGATTGCCGATTCGCTACATCATCCATCGCATCGTCGATATTGGCATTTCCAACATGATTATTCTCCGATATTCCGAAACACCGATATCACAATCGCTCCATCACATTTTTATGGCCATATCACTATTCCAAATTTGCAATGCGTGATGTGCAATGTGCAAAACACAAATCGCAAGATGCAGTGTGCGATCTCCAAATTGTAGCATGACTGTCCCCGATTCGCGGTATAACAGTTTTTCAAAGTGTGATCACTACGTCTCATCGCACATATTTTCTTCACATAATCTCATATCTGCAATTTGATATTTCAACGACCGATGCAATAGCTTCCAATGTATGTCTTTAAGCCATTAACATTTAATCGATATATGGCATAGCAACAAAGGTGAAGTCTTGCAAATTAAACTTAAAGCATGGTGAAGAAACATGTTATGTGAATCATCCAATATGGCGATGTGTTATTTTAAAAGCGAGCTTGGGTAACCACTATGGGAAAAAAGCAATTGATGACAAATTTGCAGCATTCAAAAAATCATTTCAATTTCTCATACATTTTAGTTTCATATATAATTCCATAATTAAAAATGGAATTCAAGACCTCTCATCTTCATATTTAAATTTTATTATCTTCCATTTGGTCTTGATTCTGGACAATTTATAAAATCATGGAGTTTATATGAAATTTATAATATTTTGAGAAACATTCTTTACTGCAAATTCTCATTATCATTTCTGATGCATTTCTTTTAATTCCAATTCCCTTGAGCACTAAGCATTCCATTTTTACATTTTACTACTTGTTTTAGTTTAAATAAAATAAATAATGATTTTGGGTTATAGGATTTTGATTAGTGTGACTTCTTCATGTTTTTAATATTAATTAAAATAAGGAGTCAGCTAGTTTGGAGAAATTGATACCTTTCAGGTAAGATCAAAAGCAATTATCCAATGGTAAGATTCATTTACCCACTTTCATTAATTTCCATTTTGTCAATTTACTCTCAGTTTTGTTTTGCTGATGTAAAAAATCTGTTTTACAGTTCTCCATTTGAAGCTTCCAATCCTCCGCCAGATCATATTTTCAAAGTCCCATACTCTTTCCTGGCTTTATTTCAAGAAGCAGCGACAATCCTCATTGAAACAGCCACACCAGGAAGTTTCTGAACCTTTAGTTTGTTTCTTTAAGCTTTCATTTTTAGAAATGATTAAGATGATGCTTGGAAACAAGAAGATTCATATCAGACAGAAAGCATTCATTGTGGCTGAATTTTACAATCACTATTATCTAAAATCCTAAAGCATTCACAACTCTGCAAGGTATGTTTTTCTAAATATCAACATAAGAAGCAATGATTACATGATTATTTTCTTTTTCTTCATATTGTTAGAGACATTGGTATAAACATTCTTGTTTGAGTTTATCTTGCGAAATTTGGATTTTCCTTTCCATTTTTAAAGATTTCTTTGTTTTTATTTTTGGTCGCTGATTTCTTTTCTCACTTTAGCATAAGACTTCTTTTCTTTTGTTTTTCAATGTTGATTTTGGTGACTTTGCCATGATTTATATGGAAGGCCTACTTGTTACCTAACAATGGTCAAGATACGTGGAGAAAAATTGTTAATAGTCACCTATTAGCTTTTTCTTAAATCTCTTAGTGAAGTTTGATTTTTTTATTATAGAGGTAGACATACTTAAGGAAGAGATTACCAATCAAGAGAAGTTGGCAAAGTATCATAAAATCTGAAAAATTTCTTTTTCATCAAATTGTGATTATTTTGAGATTTCAAAATTTCATTAGGATCTTTCAAAGTTCTATTATCAGTCAAGAAAAGTTATTTTTAACCAAGTAAAGACACTTTACAGCAAAGCACCTTTAACTCTGAAATTGTCATTCTTAACTCTTAAGGAGTCAATGATTCTCCCTGTCCCAAAGAGTCTTATTTTTCTAGAGTATAATCCAGAAATATATTTAAACTTAAAAGATAAGAGGTCTCATCATGAGCCTGCTTACCATGATCATAGGGGAAAAATAGGCTGACATTACCAACACTGCTAAACAAACCAGGGTAATGGCTTATGATTGCAAACAATTATAAGACAAGGGGTCTCATCACGAGCCAACTTGTTCAGTCTGATTATAACCAGTGAATGGCATTGTCAACTATCTGGCCACCAAACCAGAACAATGGCTTTTAAGAAAAATAAAAAGATAAAAATTCAAAGAAAATAAACATATATAAATGGATTTATCTCGAGATCAATAATTTTTAAACAAATGGGATTCTGAATCATTTATGATTGAAAGGTAACCCTGTCGAGACTATAGATGTTTGCTGGCAACAGTGGCTCTACCTGTGACAAATGAGTATATTTTAAAAGCTAAGCTGTAAGGTACCCCTGATTTATCTCTTCAGCTAATTAATGACTAATATAGAGTTTTGAAATATTTTAATTTATGAGGAATTTTAAGAAAAATTATAGTTAGATGATTCTAGTTTTTCTTCAGATTAATAAACCTAGTCGAGCATTTCAACATAATTTTATCTTCTTTAATTATTTTTACTTTAATTTTAGGAAAATCTCATTCATATCAAACAGAGATAACTGGTTCTTCTCCCGTGTGCCGCCATTGTTGTGGTGAAAACACAACCCCCCCATTATTGATTTTCTCAACTCAAGTAATGGGGACCCTTTCTATAAAAATTTTGGCTAAACACCTTTTTGGATTTTTATTTAGTTGATTGCCCTACGCTTTCGTTAATTTTACATTTTATTTGGATTCTTGTTTTGATTGCTTTGTTAGAATCGATTTTTTATAAGCATCCCATTGACGCTTGTTTCGCCTCATTTGGTCAACTGGTTTGAAAATGGCACTCTTTTGAAGTCTCATCATTTATCTAGCCTGGGCTAAAAATGCATAAAATGTATAATATTGCATTTTGTAAATAAATTAGTTCAATAACGCATTCATTTTAAATATTAACCCGTAGCGAGTTTTTACTAACATTTCTCATTTTTAGTTATGTAGCGAAATCATTAAGTATCGAGATTTAAGAAATTTACTCCAATTTCTAAATCAATTATTAATCTCAAAAATCCAAAATTTTCGAAGTGGCTGTAGTTTATTTTTATATTTTTACTTTTATTAAGAGTGGTTGTAGTTTATAAAATAATCCTCATAAAATAAAACCAAAATAAAAATTGATTTTTAATATTAAATCTTAAATTAATTTAATTAATTATTATTTAATATAATTAATTAAATTAAATTAAAATTTAATATATATATAAAATTATATCGCATCGGGACTTTTCCATCGCATCGGAGCTTTTGCATTAAATAAGTTTTAAGAACCCCCGATACATACCACGCCCCGATGCGATATCGGATCGGGATTTTGCATTGTAATAATTTTCAAAACCCTGACACTTTCCCGATCCGATTTCCCAATTACAAAAAGTCAAAAAGCAACAAACGAGAATCTCATAAAAGATAGATCGCATCGGAGCTTTCAATAGATGCATCTTTTAATGACCCCGAGGACCTCTCTTTCTCCGATCGACGATAAGCAAAACTCAAAAGGCATGAAAGGCATTTCATTAGGTTGTATGTTTTATTATAAAACTTTCACTCATGTTTTATTATGAACTTTCACTCATACGTGAGTGAATGAAAGTAGGGAGGTTAATATTAAATTTAATATATATTAATTTAAAAATAATAAATTTTAAATTAATTAAAATTAATTAATATATAAAATTTAATTAAATTAAAATTTTATTTTTATTTAGTATTAATTAGTTTATAAATAGATTATATTAATTAGTTATATTAAAATTAATTAATAATAATTTAGTTCAAAAATTAACAATTAAATTAGAATTAATTAGGGATTAATTTAGGATTAGTTTTTAATTACAATATTTTAGCCCAGCAACAGAATTTCCAGATTCATGCCAGATTTGACCCATTAACTTTGGAGGCTCATAGATTGAGTTATACTTGGCCAAATGAGGCCCAGGACGGCTCATTAGAAAGATAAAATCAAGGAGAACATTTTGGAGAAGGTTTCACTAACAGATTTAATCATTTATTGGGTCAAAAATCAGGCAGAAGATTAGGCTCCGAATTTTGAAAACAAAATCAATTTTCTGAGTTATTTTCTTTATTTTCATTTGTCCAAAGCCTCTTCTAATTGCAGATCCATTGGTTAATAATATCTTTGGCCAATTGAACCACTCCAAACATCAATAGAGAACTTATATTTTATTTTCAATTATTTATTTAAATATAATTTGATTGGATTTGATTTAATTTCCAGAAATGATATTTTGATTGCATCTTAATTTATTTTGATTTCTTTTTGCAGGAAAACAGGGGAAGAAATATGGAGAAAAGGATCTCAATCAATGAGGATGCTCCAACAATTGAAGATCAGGATTTTTGAGCAAATAAAATTGGATTTGACAGATTTCTCTTCACCAAACTTTCCTCTCAAGAATTCCTTCACAAATAGTATAAGTAATAGATTGCAGAATGTAATAAGGGGTTGCTCTCCTCTGCAATTCTAGACTTCTAAAAGCACTACTGTAATAGGAATTTAGAGTTGTAGGAGAGAGGAGAGAAAATCTTAGATCTGGGGATTATTGCTGGTTTTTTCTTTGTATCTTGAATTATGTATGAGGGGCAGAGTTTGCACTATTGTGGCTCTAGTTTTGAAGACAGAAGTTCAAGCAATGTAAAGGACTATTGAAGACCAAGATCAGAGAAATGGATGCAATAAATTGGTATTTTTAATACTACTGTTTCAAATATCAGTTTCATTTTTATGATAACATGAATGTCTCATTTTATTCATGTTTGTGCACTATTGTCAACATGGGTAATTTTTCTCAATATTGTTATTAGGTATCTCTATTCTTATGAATTAAAATCTGATTTTTGAGTAACTATTTACTCAGAAATCTGTCTTATAAAACTAATTTGTTGAATGGTAATGTGTTGTGAACTATTTCCACATATCATTATTCAATTATTGGATTTATTGATTTGATAATCAATATCATTTTTGTGAACTACTTCTTGGAATGTTGTTGGTTTATTATTTCAAGTTATAAGGTCTTAATAGGATGTGTTTTGGTAATCATAATATCAGTTAATTGAACTACTTCATTAACTTGATATTCATTATAAACAAGACATATTTAAATCCCAATACTTTAATTATCTTGCTCTTAGTTGGGTTAGATCTATATCTGCCTAATTAAGATAGGATTTAGATTAGTTTTTTTTGCTTGCATTATAGAATAAGCTTGCATTTAGAGTAAATTTTACATTCTTTTAAGTCCTCTCCTCAAGGAGGCAAAACTTTAGTTGTGGCTTGGCTGAACCCAAATCAGCTTAAGGGTCATTCTCTTGCCTGATCAGCAAGACGAAGTGATCTGATATCCCTAACTATTGGTAATGAAAGACATATCATAAACCAATAGCTATAGGGAGAAGGTAACTGGACCTAGTTAAACCAGTTGGAGCCACCACACCAAACGGAAAAGGAGCTGCTTTAAGGTCCGGACCGGGTGGTTATCCCCATTGTTGCTGCAGCGATTTTCGAGGCATCAACACCTCCCTAACCTGAGAGGGCTCTCTCACAGGATTAAAGATTTGGATAATGAATAAGATGGCTAACCCTATGAAACAAAATGAACAAGTATAAAAGGTTGAACGCAATTAGAAAGTATCCATTGGGCTTATGGAGTCAGATATGCTTCAGTAGTGATAGTAAGGTTAGCTTTGCATAGAAGTCAAGGCATTCAGAATCCAACATATGTAAAACACACCAAACATATAGAAGGCCAGTACAGTTTACGAATATATGAAGGAAATTAGAGCATTGTTAGTGATTTCTAAGTAATCACATATTCATAACACTGTAGATAATAGGAAAATACAACACAAGACATTCATCACATTGAATTCTTTATGGTTCCTGAGAAACAAAGCCAATACTATATTACTAAAAACATAGTCCTTTACATAAAGCCAAATATCAAAGCTTTTCTCAATAAATTTCCAACCCTTAATACATTAGTTCTTCTCCCATATATAGAGTTCATGTAGATTCCTTCCTCCAACATGAGGGGAATTCGAATTCCTCATAATTTGACACCTATTGACACTTAAAACTAACTATTTAATACAAAAGACAGCTAACTAGGAGTCCTAGAGACCTAATACAACTAGGAATGTAACTCCTTATTATGATTACAACAACCTTATCTAAACATTTAAAGCATTCTTTGACACCTATAACTCCATGAAGTCGAATTTGATGGTGCTCATAACCTTCCAGCTGACCCTTGATGACTCATCCTTTTGATGTTCCTAGAAACTAGGAGACTGTCCCTTGCTCTGTTCTGGGTGAAAAATAGGTCTTGGGACAGAGCTCATAACTTCTCATAAAAATGTATTTGGAAAAAATAAAGGAGGCTTTTGTGAAAAAATCCATGCTGAACAAAAACCTCTCTTTGTTTTTTGAAACATCTTTCCTACCGCCCATAATGTGTCTTTGAAAAATAGGTGTAAAACAAAGAAATATGCTTGTGAAAAACTGCACCTACAACAGTTTCGTAGTGCAAGTTTGGTCCTTCATTTCTCCCAGATAATAATGGATTTGAAGAACGTGGAAGAGGTTTTTGTACTTAAGTATCTTAGGAATGAAAACCTCTTTCACTTTTCAGAGATGAGTTTTCCATTGCTTGGTAATCCACTTGGAAATCGACTTCTCTTTTCATAACATAAAACTTTGGAGTTCATAAATGTATTTCCTTTCCTTGTTTTGCCTTTGCTATACACTTATACTTCGTGAATGCTCCCTTTTAGACCCTCTTCTTCAAAGAAGATTTCCCTTTGTCTTAAAAAAATGGTCCATCAAATCACAATATGCAGCTACATCAGTTTCGTAGTGCGCTACAAAACTGTTGTGCATTAGGCATCTACGAAACTGCTATGTAATTTCATAACACAGTTTTAAGACCAAAATTTAACCTTTTTGAGTCTTTCTTTTTTCTTGAAATGGCTTTCTCCACATGTCATGAAGCTTGTTCAAAACTGAATATAATAAACACCATTTTTCAAGGAAAACTTTCAAAATGTAATCTATATCAAAATTTAGGATTACCTTACTTGCCTTGCTTGAGCCTTCAAAGAACTCTAATGTATGTTGACCCTAAGTTTTCCAAGTGCTTCTTATGCATGAAATGAGCATGAGAATAACCAAGACCAATTCTTCCTTACCTTACCCTTTTCCTTTGAAATTTGTTTAGTGATAACAGTGGCTCCACTTGGGATAGTGTGCCCTTGTGGTACACTAAGAACCTGCAGTTCCAGTGCCTTATCCTCTTATGATAAACAAAAATTTATTTGACAAACATATCCTTTAAGTTTCTTGGGCCTTCACCTCAGGATTAAGCTTGATGATCACTGTAGGAGAAAGAATTCTATATCTACTGAAAAGAAAAAATGCTCAGTCAACCTTGAGCTTGTTTGCATTTTCCTACCTACCTACCCTATCAGCTGCAATTTCCACTTGTAGCTTAAGCAACATGATATTTCCAATAAAGCCAATCAATTGTCTTTTCTGATATTGGAGGCTCTTGATTACATTCGACCTCAAAATAACCATGATAGTGAGATGACCAAATCAACTCA
This sequence comes from Pinus tabuliformis, assembly GCA_031772625.1. Classification (NCBI taxonomy): domain Eukaryota; kingdom Viridiplantae; phylum Streptophyta; class Pinopsida; order Pinales; family Pinaceae; genus Pinus; species Pinus tabuliformis. The sequence continues at coordinate 118,893,299 of CM062819.1, forward strand.
TAATGTACCTTATCTTCATAATGCAAACGAAAATGAAATATTGGAGAGTAAAACTCTTCCATGTATTTAGCTATAGGATCCTAGAATACATAATCAACTTGATGATTATTGAATTGAGGCTTCTGTGATCCATAATAGTTGTAAGCAGAACTTCGATGAAAATCACATGAGGAAAGACCTTTGTCGACGCGTTTCGAACCAACCAGTGTGGTTCATCGTTAGGACAAGTTGAAGAAACAGATCCAGCTTAGCATGTTAAATAGTCTGAGCAGAGACTCCAATGGCTAAATCGACCAATGGCTAATTTTGACCTACGGTCCATAGGTCAAATTACTATTCATTAATTTAATATTATTATTAATTTTTTTTTTTTTTTTTTCCTTGTAACTCTCTTGTTGTGCAAACTGATCTTCAATAATAGTGTATCTTCCTTAATCATGAAAGAGAAGGGAGGCAACACCCTCTCCTTGTGTTCTGCCATAAAAAGCTTTTGAAAAGAATGATCATAATTATGAAGACTATATGATTGAATTTTACCTTTTAAACCTTCAATGTCTTTCTTAATGTCCTTAGCAACTTCATCCAAAAATTTCATCTTATCTTCAGTCTTGCACTCAAATGATTTTAGATAAGAAGACAAGGACAAAGAAAAATTTTCATCTATTTCTTCATTAATATGAGCATCATTCCATTGTTTGAAACCTTGAATTGAAGGAGAGTTTGCCACCAAATCTGATCTATCTATCCATTCCTCCAAAAACATAAGCCAGAAGTCTTCAAATGACTTAATAGATTTGGCAGGAAAGCTTTCAATCCATTGTTTACATTTCCCTTGAAATGAATCATAGAACAACATAATGCAAACATCCTCATGTTTGACTCTAAGAAGCTCAGTAAAGTCACCGAAATCTGATATATGCTTCAAAGTTAAACTCAAATCTTCTCCATTGAATTTTGGACCATTCCTTAGACAATATGTATCCTTGGGAAAATGATTTGGGAAACCATGAATTCCTGAAAAATTTCTACATGCATACCTTGAAATAAGAATGATAGCATCTGAGTTCTTCATAACTCCAGTGGAATCACCATGAATCTATGAATTTCGAATTCTTCAACAATGGAATCGCCAAGGTAGTTTTGCAACCTCGAAAGAATTCTGAGCTCCTACTACCTTTAGAAGTTCAGCTTCTTGATTTCGGGAATGACTAATCTTCAGACTCCCGACAGACACACCAAAATGTTATCTCAAAACCAGACCCTGATAGGCTGTTGTGATTAGGTAGACTTCAAGTAACTCTTTCAAACCTACTTTAGGCTAAGGCTTAGCCTCCCCAACCTGAGAGGGTTCTCTCACAGGATTAAAGATTTGGATAATGAATAAGATGGCTAACTCTATGAAACAAAATGAACAAGTATAAAAGGTTGAACACAATTAGAAAGTATCCATTGGGCTTATGGAGTCAGATATGCTTCAGTAGTGACAGTAAGGTTAGCTTTGCATAGAAGTCAAGGCATTCAGAATCCAACATATGTAGAACACACCAAACATATAGAAGGCCAGTACAGTTTACGAATATATGAAGGAAATTAGAGCACTGTTAGTGATTTCTAAGTAATCACATATTCATAACACTGTAGATAATAGGAAAAGACAACACAATACATTCATCACATTGAATTCTTTATGATTCCTGAGAAGCAAATCCAATACTGTATTACTAAAAACATAGTCTTTTACATAAAGCCAAATATCAGAGCTTTTCTCAATAAATTTCCAACCCTTAATACATTAGTTCTTCTCCCATATATAGAGTTCATGTAGATTCCTTCCTCCAACATGAGGGGAATTCGAATTCCTCCTAATTTGACACCTATTGACACTTAAAACTAACTATTTAATACAAAAGACAGCTAACTAGGAGTCCTAGAGACCTAATACAACTAGGAGTGTAACTCCTTATTATGATTACAACAACCTTATCTAAACATTTAAAGCATTATTTGACACCTATAACTCCATGAAGTCGAATTTGATGGTGCTCATAACCTTCCATATGGCCCTTGAGGACTCATCCTTTTGCTGTTCTTAGAAACTAGGAGATTGTCCCTTGCTCTGTTCTGGGTGAAAAATAGGTCTTGGGACAGAGCTCATAACTTCTCATAAAAAATATATTTAGAAAAACTGAAAGAGGCTTTTGTGAAAATCCATGTTGAACAAAAACCTCTATTGGATTTTTGAAACATCTTTCCTACCGCCCATAATGTGTCTTTGAAAAATAGATGTAAAACAAAGAAATATGCTTGTGAAAAACTACACCTACAACAATTTCGTAGCGCAAGTTTGGTCCTTCATTTCTCCCAGATCATAATGGATTTGAAGAAAGTGGAAGAGGTTTTTGTACTCAAGTATCTTAGGAATGAAAACCTCTTTCACTTTTCAGAGATGAATTTTCCATTGCTTGGTAATCCCCTTGGAAGTCGACTGCTCTTTTCATAACATAAAACTTTGGAGTTCATAAATGTCTTTCCTTTCCTTGTTTTGCTGTTGCTAGACACTTATACTTCGTGAATGCTCCCTTTCAGACCCTCCTATTCAAAGAAGATTTCCCTTTGTCTTACAAAAATGGTCCATCAAATCACAATATGCAGCTACAACAGTTTCGTAGTGCGCTACGAAACTGCTGCGCATTAGGCATCTACGAAACTGCTATGTAATTTCAAAACATAGTTTTAAGACCAAAATTTAACCTTTTTGAGACTTTCTTTTTCTTGAAATGGCTTTGTCCACATGTCATGAAGCTTGTTCAAAACTAAATATAATAAACACCATTCTTCAAGGAAAACTTTCAAAATGTAATTTATATCAAAATTTAGGATTACCTTACTTGCCTTGCTTGAGCTTTCAAAGAACTCTGATGTATGCTGACCCTGAGTTTGCCAAGTGCTTCTTATGCATGAAAGGAGCATGATAATATCCAAGACCAATTCTTCCTTACCTTACCCTTTTCCTTTGAAATTTGTTTAGTGATAACATGTTATATGACAACAAGTTTGATAAATTTCCAAGGAAATTTAGGATGCACTCACTAGAGCCCTATGTCATTAACGAGATTACCGATGGTGGAGAAATTCAGTTGGTTAAATTGAATGGAGATCCCTTCCTAGGAAAGGTGAATTGCAATCGATTGAAGCCATACACTGGTGATTCGGCTAGGTGACTATATGAAGGTAGCATAGTCTTAGCACTCCAAGTAGTTGAAAGGAGGCACGAGACTATAAAATACACTATTCAGGTTGGGACACTATGCGATCAGGGGATTGTGCGGAACGAGGAGATGTCACAGGGTTCACAACAACATGGAGAGAGCTACGCTACCCAGGGAAAAACTGTGCAGGTCAGCCAGAAAGTGACCGTTAAAGTCACTGTTCATGATTTGACGATGAGAACACGACCAAATGGAGCGGGCGGGCGACTAAAATTTATGGGTAAGATCCTTGAAAATCTACCACCAATCTAGCATTAGTGAACCGAATTTGGGGGAAATGGTTAGATTTGAATTCAAAATGGATTATGAATTACATGTGGTTTCCCAACGAAAAACACTTGCCATTTTGAGCATTGAGTTGGTGAGCTCTCAGATGTGCATGAATCACACATTTTTTGAAGAATTGCTTGACTGCCCAGTGTTTGATCAATTTCTAGAGTTCGACTACAATTTCATCCATGAAATTATCCTAGAATCAGAATCTATGGACGCCAAAGTAGTGACAGCCGAGGGGGTTGTGCCGAAGGTTGTTATGGAGGTAAAGGGAGTTGCTCTGGAGGTTGCAAAGGTACTAGTTGAAGTCCCCAAGTCACCACGGATGCCTAGATCAAAGCCTACCTCGGCCGAGGAGAGTGCAAAGGATAAGAAAGGCAAGTAGGCTGCGACACTGGTGCGTGCATCGCCGAGAAGAAACCCATAGAAGGACAAGCCCATCGCACAGGAAAAGGGCAAAACTATCAACTTGGAGCCAGAGGAGGAAGAGATTGAGGACATCCCAATGGATGATGAGGATATGGGGGTGGAAGTGGAGTATGTTGAAGTCAAGGTTTCTGACCCTATTACTAAGTTGCCCAAATACATCCCTCCACACAAGGGCAAGGCTAAGGTGCTGAATGACATTGACAAAAGCAAGGCCACCTTGCACATACCTCTATTGTCAGATGAGATTTTCTTTGAAGGACAGTGCTTGGGGCGGGTTTTGCTGTTGAAATTGGAAGACTGGAACTTAGATGACATTGACAATTTCCCTCACTTGGCGACAGAAAAAGTAATGCACCGCGCTGTTCATACAACCACTGGGATGACTGCGTTGGAACCACGGTAGTGGCTCAAGGGTGTAGACAAAGTAGGTCTGCTCAACCTGCTATGGGTGTCGCACTACAATCGCACACCCATTACATTATTGGTAATCAAGTAGGCTATGCTTGGTGCACGATGGGTGTCTGTGGCTGGAGGAACTGATACCCATCACCGACAGGTTGATCCATAGGATCACATGGGTGCCATATATAGGGGAAACTCTGGCCATGATGTTTGGCAGAAAAGGAGGTGAGAATACCCTCGAGGAGGCCATGAAGGAGAAATTCAAGCTCGTTAAGAAGCTGCAAGGCTATGCCATCTTGAGTATCTGTGATCTTGTGGTCAAGGTGGCCAAGCCGATTTTGGCAGGAAAATTTATGTTGAAGTGTCACATAGATGAAGTGCCAGCACTTGTCATCACTCTAGCGGCCCAATACACAGAAGGAGTCCAGTTTAATTGGGCGTGCTATCTCTACGGTGAGTTCCTCACAAACTATCACAAGGCATAGGAGCTCAGCAAGACCTTCCACTATGCGTGGCTCTTTTTGTCCATGGTGCAAGTAGCCTGGGATCTGCCTGAAGACAGTCAAGTCCCCTCGGTCATGCCAAACCTACAAGAAGTGGTGAAGTACGCTTCACTGTGGACAACCAAGGACACTCAGTGCATCAAGGATAGAAATATCTTTTGGATCTTGATGAAAATGAATATACGCATGGCCTGTAAGACGTCGCTGGACCCAATCACCTTAACAGAGGGAGATTTGAATGACATTGGAGATACAGTGCGAGATGTCACCACAGAGGTACTACAGTAGTTCGAGCAATAGTAGCAACAAGTATTGGGAGCCATCTAGACAGATCTACATGAGCTATAGTTTCATGCATCACAAACCGACATGGCGTCCACCATCCTCGCCATTAGTACTTCAGAAGCCGCCGAGATGCTGCACGCAAAGGACCCCTGAGCAATAATGTTGTCGTAGGGAGCACTGACAACAAGGATCGAAGCTGATAGGCCTGCTATCAGCGCCCTCAAGGGAGTAGGGCTAAACTTGGAAACACTTCCTAGGGAGGTGCTCCACCTACTATAGGATGGGGTGATTGTGGAGCTGAGGGCCCGCGAACAACGTGCTTTGTAGGTGATCAGTGAGCAAAAGATCAATAATGTGCAGATGGCCCTACAATGAGACTCTGCCATCACTGTTGTGAATGACATAACCGTTCGAAACAAGTGCATAGTTCAGGTCATAGAGGAATTACAGTTGACGACCCAAAGTTCAACTCCGCCGGAAGTAAAGGAGAAGCACAAAACCACTGTCACAGAGGTGATAGAGGCAGTAGACAGTGCAGTAGCAAACTACACAAGGCTGTATGAATAGTCATTCGAGGTATTGACCAGTCTGTAAGAAGATCCTAATGTATAGAGGATGCAAACAGAGGCGCAAGCACTATAGCATCGCTACGACGATGTGAAAGGAACAACCTGCATTGTCACCCTCACACAGAGACTTGCATAGCTGTAGGAGGCCAAAACACTAAAGAAACAGGTAGATGCATCTCAGCACAAAGAGGCAGTGTTGAAGGTGCACTTGAAGCCTTGGTTGGAAGAGGCCTATTTACTCATGACCTCCATTGAAGGCAAGCTTGCTAGTCTGCAGGTGACTCAGCAGAAGCTTCAGGCTAACAGTTCTAGATGAGCACCAGAGCAATTGGTCGAAGAAGTGAAACAGGTGGCCGCACAGTGCACCACTAAGGTGGCAGTCATATAGGTTGAGATGGGAGGTATTCATGCCAAGATCTCCATGCCCACAGAGTGACCTCCATTGAAGGCAATCTTGCTAGTCTGCAGGTGACTCAACAGAAGCTTCAGGCTAACAATTCTAGATGAGCGCCAGAGCAATTGGTCAAAGAAGTGAAACAGGCGGCTGCGCAGTGCACCACTGAGGTGGCAGTCATAGAGTTTGAGCTAGGAGGTATTCATGCCAATATCTACATGCCCACAGAGTGACTCGAGGGCGAGTCACCATGTTTTTTTGGGGGATTGTCGGGAAATGGTTCCCCCAAGAGAAGTTTTGGGGCTAAAAGCCCATGTTTTGGGACAATTTTGTAAGAAATTTGTAAAGTATCTGCATTTTGTGGTCACAAAACGTGAAGGTGTAAAGAGTCATAAAGGGTTGTCCGAACTTATTTTTTAAAGTGTCAAGTCAACTGTAAAGATCTACCCATGGTCCGCGGACCATGGGATTGTATAAAAAGGAGCTAAGTAAGTAAGCTCTAGGTAAGGAGGAAGAAAGTTGTTAATAGCAAGGAGTTAGTAGCAAAGTAGAGTGGAGAAGTCTAAGTGTTCTCAGGTCTTAGTGTAGGTAGAGGCTCTACAGCTGAGTGCACAGAGGCCTAGGGTAGAAGTCTGCAGCTGAGTGCGCGGACCCCTGCTGTTGTGTGCACAGGGTGGATAGAGTCTATATTAAGCTAGAAGATATCAATAAAAAGAAGTATTTTGCAACTACTGTGTATTTAGTCTATGTTAATGCATCTGATTATATTGCGTTATGATATGGGTTTATATCAAAATGTTTATTTGATGTGCGAATGTTTGTGATTATAACTGTTAATTGAACACAAGTAAGAATATCAGTTTAAGCGATGATAATTGTAATTGATTGGTAGAGTAAGTAGACACTTGAGATAACTTGGGAACCTATACAATACAGTGTCATAGAAGCGTGAAAGTACCTGAACCGCTGCTTAGGATTGTGTGAAGGTCAATCGTACACCTTCGCGGAGGTACTGAAGGGCAGGATAGAGGGTATATCGATAAGCCCTAGGGCTTAGTGACATGCACGAAGGTAGGGACAGGGGGTATAAACCGACATCATGACCATCTTCGGGTGTGGAAACTTGTTTCTAGCATCCCCCCATACTGCTTCGGGTGAGACTTTGGTCCACACTCCACGGGTTGATGCCGAAAGGGCTAGTAGTGTAGGTATTTGTTTGGCTGACTAATGTTGAACTTGGGTTAGGGCCCACAAAGCCAACAACAGATTTGGAAAATTATAAATGAGCCCACACTTCTTCTAAACAACGAATACACCTAGGTCATCAAAATTCCATGTTGAATATTTTTTCCATGCCAAAGCTATCTCTTGGCTCTCTTGATGATGAAATTATGGAAACTACATATTGAAAAATTCTTACTCTCCGAGAGAGAACAAAATGACCTCTGCAATAAACTTATGGAACGAATGGTTGCTCAGATTGGAGATAAAATTATTGGACAGACCTGCTCGGATTGACGGAAACTATGTTGGTGTTATAGCGGTTGCAACACCCTCCAAAATTTTGGCATGTACTCGAATTTTGGAGCCTAATGTGGATCCTGTGATCGGTCATTCCTTAGTCACTTATTTGGTAAGCTAATGATCTTAAGCTCCCCTTTTCAATCTTAAGAGTCATTCACGGTTTTATATTTACATAGTGTGTCTCATCTTAGGGCATGGGGGTTATCGTTTGTCATGCAAAGGGAATTTTGTTTTGCTTCAAGGGGAAATCTTCCCAGCCTCCCTTAGCATCCAAAAACTGTGCAGTGGTTTCCTCCAGTGTCCTTCCCTCAGCCAGAACCCACGATCTCCAGAAAATGTGCAATTTTCTCCCTCAGGCATCTCAGCTGCCCAGTTTATCTTGTATCCTGAAACTACGCAGATGTGTCCTCCTATGGCCTCTTCTTGCAACACTACCTTGCATCCTAAAACTGCACAATTTTTCCCTCAACTGCTCAGTCTTCTGTGCATCCTAAAACAATGCAAATGTGTCCTCCCATTGCCTCATCCCGCAACAATAACTTCCCAATTAAACTACATAGATGTGTCTGTTAAGGATCACGAGAAGGATGATATCCTATAATACTCTCAAGGAGATGATGAGGAAGATAAGCATACCAAGGAAACCAAGGTATGATAGAATATCGAGACTGCATGAAGACTCCATCTAATGCATAACGACGGGGGCTTCACTAGAGGAGCAATATCATACCACGTGCATTCATATTGGGGGATATATATTGAGGGAAAAATGACATAATATATTGAGCATATAATAGGGGGTAAATGGTTTTTATATTGGCACATATAAGAAATGGAGCTCAAAGTTAATGAAAAAATATAAAGGGGCATAACAAATGTCAATGAAAAAATGGATACCTACAATATATAGTGAAAATAGGGGTTTTTAAATTGGGAAGGTGTATTGGGTTTGTATTGGTAGGGGGTTAACTAATGTGATTTTTAGAGGTATTTTCCAATATTTAGTCAATTTAAGGGTATTATTTAGTATTTACGAATGCACATGCTATGTTAGAGGTTCATTGAGTGGATCCCCCATGTGCATAACCCTTTGGAGGGTAGGTATGGAAAATAAAGCACATCTTTTGAAACACACCTCTTAGTGTAGATCGAAGGACTACTTATCATTGTCATATCATTCTGTTTTCAATGACATGCATGGTTGCAAGCACTGAAATTCATTCCATGTGTTTCCTCTATGTGTCTTGTGCCCTTTCGCTTGCTCAACCAACTGTCATCTTTTGGCATGTTGATTGATTTGTCATGCTTGTTCTGGTGATTTTGAAGGTTTGTTTTTGTGTGTTTGGGTTGTCCTAGATATGTGAACATCTATCGCACTCACACACAAATTTGTAAGCATTGTCGCACAAGTGTCCGCACGGTCAATCCAAAGGTCTATCCCAAGTGTCACACTTGTCTCTTTCAGCTCTAAATAGTCCCGCAGAGGATCATGCTTTGTTATGTTTTCTCAGTGGTTAGTGTTGTCATGTTCTTGAAGCATGTTAAGTGTGTGATCACAATTTTGAGCCCTCGCAAGTTCACTTGACTCTCACACTTAGCCATTTTCCTAAAAATATATTAGACTGAACAACTCCACTTCACCGGACCCCAACTGAGCTGCACTACACAGTCTCAGCCCTTAGTGGTGTTGCTCTACTATCTGGAACTGTGAATTTTCTGAGGTTGTCCTCCAGGTCAATTTCACTATGCAATTCCACAGGTGAGTAGCATGTCTTCCTTCCCATAATTGTGCAGAAACTGCCTCACAGCCCAACCTAAACTATGCACTTCGCAAGAATAGTCATCAAGCCTCATTCCCGCTTTTTGGAACCTTGCATTTCCCAGAGACTTAAGACTGTACTACTCCCATAAATTGTACAACAACTCCACTTCACCGGACCCCAACTGAGTTGCACTGTGAAGTCTCAGCCCTCAGCAGTGCTGCTCTACTATCTGAAACTACGTAGTGCTTAAGGTTGTCCTCCTAGTGAGTTGCACTATGTAATACCATAGGTGAGTATCATGTCTTCCTTCCCATAACTGCATAGAAATTGCCTCATAGCCCAACCTGAACTGCACACTTCGCAAGAATAGTCATCAAGCATCCTTCCTGCTTGATTGAACCTTGCATTGTGTAGAGACTTAATATTGCACTGCTCCCATAAATTGTACAGAGATGTCCTCCAAGTGACTTCCCTCAACTGGAACTCACTGCTCTAAAAAATAAAACAGAGTTTTCCTTTGTTCCCTCTATTGTCCTGCCTTATCTTCCCTCTGGAAACAACACAAGGGTATCCCTTAGGGTCCCACCTTCTAGTTACCACTAGTGTCCTTAACTATGAAATTATGCCTCCTAGTGGCCTCTACGCAATTTTCCTAGACAGTGAAGATTATGCCCCAGAGTTCCTTGTCCAATCCTAAGATGCGCTTTGCGCAGTCTTAGTGACCAGTCCTCCCTCCCTATCACTTGGAACTATGCAGTGTGCAATTACTAGGCCCTCTTCCTAAGCTATCATCTGTCTCGGGCCTAGAACATGGAAAACAATATATCATGCTAGACTAGGAGGTTTTGGATTTGATGTCGTTCTGTCATGAGTGAATTGCAAGAACAGGTACATGGATAGATCATAACAAGACGATGAATGGGATGAAGAAGGAGTGCACATGCTAGAAGACTTACTTGCAGCTGGACGAATGAAAGAAGCTCATAAAGTAGCAAGCAAAAGGAACACATGCATGGAACCATCTTGCAAGACCAAGACCATTGAAGACCCCGTAGCATCCAGTCATGCAAAGGAAAAGACAAATGTTGGGAAGCGGATCCCCCCATAGCAGGTTTTGGGGCTTAAAGCCCAAGTTTTGGTTAATGTAATGTAAAGACCCCGCAAAATGTGAGCGCAGAGCGCGAGAGTCTAGGGTTGTCCGCCCTAAAATGATGTAATTTAATATAGAATGTGTCGGCCTACCCATGGTCCACGGACCATGGGATTGTATAAATAGAGTGAGGCTCTAAGTGTAAAAGGGAAGTATTAGTCTTAGATTTGAGGAACATATGGGTTTGTGATGAGGAAATCGCTCTGATTCTGCAAGTTTGAGTCTTGGGTTGTAGTAGTAGTAAGAGGCTCTGCAGCTGAGTTTGCAGACGCTTGGTAGAGTCCACAACTGTGTGTGCAGACCCCTGCAGCTGAGTGCGCAGGGCAGAGTTGGGATTGTACTTGAACATAGGATTAATAAAATATAAGTTGATTATGGAATTCTATGTGTTTATTACTTCTGTGATATGTATTCATCTCTTTACAGTTTATGATTGCGCGCACTGGTTATAAATGTTGAATGATTAATGAGAATATTGGGTATATGTAATTAAGTTAAGATCTATAATAATAAGGATCTAGACAGTCCCTCTTCGCGCTCTTTATAGGGTTGCACGAAAGCAATTGCACAAGCTGTAAAGGATGAAGGGCTGTGCAGAGCAGCGCAAGCATGCAGGATTGGTTCACGATCTTCCTAGACTTCATCAAGACATCCCTATGGTGTGGAAACCTAGTTCCAGCACCCTCCCATACTACCTTGGGTGAGACCTCAATCTGCACACCGCGGATTGTTGCCGAAAGGGTCGGTAGTTTCAAGATTTGTTTTGCTAAATCACTTATGAACCTAGGTCAGGCCCCAACAAGCCAACAAATGTTTCCGTTGTCAGGACCAGGATCTACCTAAGGGATGTCTGATGTTGGAACACTGGAATCCCATAAAGAAGGAAATTGAAGGGCGGTTGGATCAGAAGATTCATGAGTTCGTGACACAGGAAAATAGAACTCTGCAACCATCTAAGAAAAGGTGGCTAGATCGCTACGTGTATACGGAAATCCACGAGATCTTCTTCGCATCCTTTCCTTCTAAACTATACGAGTTGATCACAAAGTTAGCCAACAGCTAGGGAAGGTGCAAGCTCGACCAACCGATAGTATGGACTCCAGAGTTAGTGCACAGACTAGAGGCATTAGAAGATAAGATCATGCGAGCTGTGGACCATTGGCTCGATAAGATAATAGGGGGATTTATCATTGAGTTTGCGATAGACACAACCGTGAGCTACAGTGAAGTAGAGCGACGTTTCCTTAACGGACCGTGAGGTAGGTATATTAAATCCTTGAATATCTAGATTAAGATGTTGCTATGTGAAAAGCAGGTGATACGAATACATTAATGTTCAGAACAACGTGGAGCGGAAGAATATACAGAGGTAGTGGGGAATTAGGAAACAGTCCCTTGATTTCACCTTCACAAGAGAGCGAGGAAGAGCTCACTCGGGTCTCTCCGAGAAGTGCGGTCAGTTTGATAAGGCAGCGCATTCTGCAGTTACCACCTCCACTTATGCCACCACCCACTTCACCTCCTTCACCTCCATCTCCACCCACTCCACCTCCACCACCCTCACAGTTTAGCATGGGCGAGCGTGATCAAGCTACCCATATTCAGAGGAGTAGGAAATGAGGATTTGGACCAATTCTGGTTCATGGTAAGAGTAGGGTGGGAAGCATAAGGGGTCGCGAATGACAAAATTAAGAAGACCACATTGGTGAGCATGCTGCAAGATCGTGCGTTGACATGGTATATCAAGCACTCTAATGATTACCCAAATGCAGGAATAACGGAGATCCAGAATGCGCTGAACAAAGAATTTAGCCAGCCGAAATCAGAGATGTAGTCAATCATCAGATTTAAAGAGATTGTGATGCTTCCAGGTGAGACCCTTTGGGATCTGGATCAATAGATGAAGAGTACAATCCACAAGGCTAATATAATGCTAATGGATGTGCAGCACCGTGCATGGTTTGTAGTGTCTTTGACACCACACTTGAGGATGGCGCTGTCACAGTAGAAGCTTTCAACCCAGGCCGAAGCATTGGAAATGGCGATGAGGTTGCATGAAACATTGATACAGGATCCAGGGTTGGGAGTCCAACAAATCCATGCGCAACTACAGAATCTATGCTTGGAGATGCAGAGTTTGAAGCAGGATAGGGCGCCACGGCTAGAGGCGTGTGAAGAAGTGTGGTGCATAAAATGCAAAGGCCAGGGCCATGACAAAGACCACTATCCAATATTCACGAACTACTTGGCAGGAGGGGGGCCAATGCCGTTGAGACCGGAGGCACAGGCAAGGCCAAGTGTGGCACCCGTGCTATGGTGCGCAATTTGTCAGATAGGAGGAAAGCACACAATAGATAACTGTCATTTGTTGCATAAGTATACACAGACTCCGCAGTAGCTATTTTGTATTTTTTGTAGGTCGGTGGGCCACGACGAGGGTACTTGTCGCAGCTACGAATTGATGATGGAGCGGACCCCAGCCTATATAATGCAAACAAAAATGCGAGGGCTCGACCCAGCCACGGGGATGGCATGCACTGGATTTCAGGGTTGAGGTCGAGGACGAGGAGGAATGGGGCCAAGAAGGGGCTGCAGATAGTCAATTTGTTACAATTACGGAGGACCGAGGCACTACGCCTGTGATTGTACCAACCCAACGAGAATATCATGTTCATACTGTGCTCAGTTCGATCATGAAGCAATAGATTTTCCTACGTTGATCGCACATATGTGCGAGAAAGGAGTACTTTAGCCTACTCTGACTCAAAATATTCAAATGATAAGGTCTGAACTGCATGAAGAAGGCCCAAATGTGAATATGGTGCTCAGAAGCGGCACGACCACAGGGGAAGATAAGGGGAAGTAGTCTGAGGAAGATACATGGGTCTGCAACGCTCCTACAAAGGAACCTTAGTTTGACTTGGAACACACAAAGGAGAAGTTCATGGAAGCTAAGAAGAGCTTCGCGGAGGTCTCCACTTCAGGTAGTAAGGATCAACTAGAGACAGGAATGGATCCTTCTATGCTTACTACCTTTTTGAAGACATGCATGAAATTGTTGTGCGGCAATAAGGTAGTTAAAGGACTACAGGAGTTGATAACTACGTGCGCAGGGTCGGGTGAACCGCGCGTAATCTGAAAACTGGGAAAGCATACATTACGCACTGGAAGGGAAATGAGATTGACGGCACAGATTGGCGAGTATGAAATGGATTAGGTAATCCTAGATCTGGGTTCGGACGTGAATGTATTACCAAAGAAGACATGGGAATGCATGGGCAGGCCTGCATTGCAGTGGTCCCCTATTCAATTACAAATGGTGAATCAACAAAATATTTTTCCCATGGGGAGATTACAAGGGGCAATAGTTGATATCGAAGGTGTGAGCACACATATAGACATTGAAGTGATAGAGATTGTTGATGACAGCAATCCTTATCCTGCGTTTCTAGGAATAGACTGGGCCACTGATATGAATGGATTCATCAACCTGAAAAAGAGGAAGTTGATATTTGAGAAAAAGTCCCTACCATAGTAATTCCACTAGATGCAGCCGAAGGGGCACGCTACACCGAATCAGTGCACGACGATGGAAGCGGTGATGAGCTGGATTGCATCTACAAGATAACATTGTGAGATCAGGATTGGATGAATCCGGCTATAGATAGAAGGATCTCGTGGGAGCGCATAGGTTCCTACACCTCGAATTTAGACGAATAAGACAAACGATGGCACAATCGATTGAATGAAGTGACAATGCTAAATTACAACATGATGACTAGATCACTGCATTGTGTAACAACCTAGGCCCAAGATCTACCAACATATGATGGATTGACAATAGTGGATGAATTCTTGAGCAAGTTTGAGATCACAATATGGAACAACAACGGTTCGATCCATTGAAGTGGGTGTTGGGTGCAACACCTACGCGTTGGTGGGAACACATTAAGGAAATTTTGAAAACTGACGTGACTGTAGGAGGATGATGTGGCTACGATTTGGGAAACCGTAACTACAGATAGTAGATAAATACGATGGACACGATGACCCACGCACGCACCTCACAAAATGGACCAAGGACTATGGAGAAGAACCTTAGCCTGAATGGGTACACTTTTCTACCATACCTTGGATGTCATACCCATGAACTGGTATACCGAGACAGAACTCTAACATGGTACAGGAAAATGGGATGTCTTGCGCGAGGTATTTTTGTTAACATTCACATTTGAAGACCGATGGTCAGATACTGTTTACGATGTGTTGTAAGCCATAAAAGCCGCCATCCTAAAAATACCACAGGAAACACAGAAAGTAGTTCAACCAACATGGGCAACCCAGTTCAACGGTGCCCTAGAATTTTATAATGTACAAGTAGAAGAGGATGATGACGACCACCGAAATATTAATATTCCAGAAACTGAAGGGTGTCACGAAGTTCGACGACTCTCAATTGAGGATCCCAACATCACTGTGCCACTAAAAACAAAGCAGGTAAACATTGGTACGGACGCGGAGCCAAAGTATGTGACACTTAGGGACTATTGGGATGATGCTATAGTAGATAAGGTCACCGAGTTACTCTGCGAATATCAAGATTTGTTCCCGACCAAAATCACAGATTTAAAAGGGACTATTGGTGACTTAGGGATGATGAAGATCACTCTGAAACCAGATGTGAAGTTAGTTAAGCAGCAACCTTACCGTTTGAATACAAAGTATAAAGAAAAGGTCCGCAAAGAATTAGATAAAATGCTTGTAGCTAGAATTATTGAACGAGTGGAAGAATCTAACTAGGTGAGTCCTATGGTAGTACAGGAGAAAAAACAGAAGGGAGAAATTAGAATCTGCATGGACCTTAGGAAGCTTAATGATGCTTGTGTTCACGATCCATTGCCGACACCGTTTACAGATGAAGTATTAGAGAATGTTAGCAGACAAGAAGCTTACTTATTCACGGATGGCTTCTCAGGGTACCATCAGATCAAGATCGCGCTGGAAGATAGGAGCAAGACAACCTTTGCAACCGAATGGGGTTGTTTTTAATACACCGTTATGCCCTTTGGACTGAAGAACACACCAGCAATATTTTCGCGCATAGTGGTGGCCGCGTTCAAGGAATACATCCACAAGTTCTTAGAGGTTTATCTGGATGATTGGACTGTATTTGGGTTAGTTAAACACCATATAGCGAGCTTACATTTGATGCTGGATACTTGCCGACGAAACCATATTGCACTAAATCTTAAAAAGTGCACCTTCCTCGTCCCCTTTGGAAATTTGCTCAGCCATGTGGTCTGCAAAAAAGGCCTAATGGTGGACCTTGTGAATATTGTTGTTATTCTCAATCTCAAAGCACCGCGAAGTGTCAAACAACTACGTGCCACTTTGGGGCACAATGGTTACTATAGAAATTTTATTAAGAGCTATGCACAAATAACAACGCCAATGGAACAATTATTGAAGAAGGACGCTACATATTGTTGGAATGATGATTGTAAGAAAAGTTTGGATGTTCTCAAGGAAACAATGGCATCCGTTCCCATCTTGGTCTTCCCAAAATGGGACATCTAATTTCATGTACATGTTGATGCATCGTGTATTGTGCTGGGAGCTGTCCTTACACAGGAAGGTGTGGAAGACGTGGATCACCTGATCGCGTTAGCGAGTCGGCGACTATCCAAAGCCAAAAAGAACTATTCTACTACAGAGCGCGAAGGATTGGCAATGGTATATGCACTCCAGAAATACCACCACTATTTACTTGGTGGGAACTTCAAGATGTATACCAATCATTCCGCGTTGAAATACTTGGTGAACAAGCCTGTATTGGGGGGGCACATATGCAAATGGCTATTACTATTTCAAGAATATGACTTCGAGGTCATTGTAAAGCTAGGATGCCTAAATGCAGGACCAGATCACTATCACGAATTGAGACTGGCGAGGAGCCAAAAAATTTGGAGGAAGGACTACCTAATGCAAAACTCTTTGTGGTGCGTGTTGCAGACGGCCACTTCGAGGATATAATCCAATTATTAACCATAGGGACTGCCCTGCATGAATATTCAGTCTAGAAGAAGAAGGAATTAGTGGTACACGTGGTGGACTTTTCTGTCATTATGGGGCACCTCTATAAAATGGGTAACAATGAGATATTGCGAAGATATGTACCCGAATTTGAACAAGGATAGATCCTCGTGGAAGCACATGGGGGGGTTGCAGAAGGACACTATGCAGGACAAGCGACCCAACAAGCTAGATAGGGGTGTAAGACTATAAACACAGGTACTAGAAGCCAACATCAAAGTAGAGAATCCAGTCAGATGCAGATGATTCAGAAGCAGAAATGGAGCAGATCCAGACAATGGTAGCATGGTGAGTTGCGGACCTTCACTCCACACAGGCACAGTGGGATGGACTTCATGCAAGGATCACCACACCAACATAGTGACTCAGGATGAGTCACGATGATTTTTTTGGGGGCCTGTTGGGCAACGGATCCCCCCATAGTAGGTTTTGGGGCTTAAATCCCAAGTTTTGGTCAATGTAATGTAAATACCTCGCAAAATACGGGCGCAGAGCATGAGAGTCTAGGGTTTTCCACCCTAAAATAATGTAATTTAATATAGAATGTGTCGGCCTACCCATGGTCCGCAGACCATGGGATTGTATAAATAGAGTGAGGCTCTAAGTGTAAAAGGGAAGTCATAGTCTTAGCTTTGAGGAACATATGGGTTTGTGATGAGGAATTCACTCTGAGTATGTAAGTCTGAGTCTTGGGTTGTAGTAGTAGTAAGAGGCTCTACAACTAAGTGCACAGAGGCCTGGTAGAGTCTGCAATTGTGTGCACAAACCCCTGTAGCTGAATGCGCAGGATAGAGTTGGGATTGTACTTGAACAGAGGATTAATAAAAGATAAGTTGATTCTCGAATTCTATGCATTTATTACTTCTATGATATTTATGCATATCTTTACAGTTTATGATTGCGTGCATTGGTTATAAATGTTGAATGATTTATGAGAATATTGGGTATATGCAATTAAGTTAAGATCTATAATAATAACACAGTAAGGATAAAGGATCTAGACAACTCCTCTTTGCGCTCTTTATAGGGCTGTGCAAAATCAGTTGCACAAGCTGCGAGGGACATATGTCTACACGGAGAAATGCAAGCGCACAAGATTGGTTTGCGATCTTCCCAAACTTCATCAAGACATCCCTAGGGTGCGGAAACTTGGTTCCAGCACTCTCCCATACTACCTCAGGTGAAACCTCACTCTGCGCACCACGGAATGTTGCCGAAAGGGCTGGTAGTTTTGAGATTTGTTTGGCTAAATCACTTCTAAACCTGGGTCAGGCCCCAAAAACCAACAACAAAGCACACCCAAGATTACATCCATCCCTTAGTAGTGCAGCAGCTTGACATTGCCACCACAACCAGCCAGTACATGTCAACAGTGTCATGTCAAGTTGTGTCATGAGTTGTCAAGGCCATACCGCCACTATGGGCCATATCTGTTGTAACTGAATGTAATGTAAAGTGAAATTCCAATGGACACACACATGAAGTTGAAGAGTCATGTCAGTTGAAAAGTCATAAGGCGTTGAACAGTCATGAGGGTAGTTCAAGAGTCACAAGGGTCAAGCATCACTCTTGGGTATGTATCCCCCTCCCATTGTATGATCAAGGACTTTTCACCTTGGCTCATCCCACGAAGCATAGAGAGTTTTTCGATTAGTCCTTTGAGGAGTGAGGAGTGGCTCCAATGTCCCATTACTGGGACTAGTGATGTATGGTGTACAGATGTGTCTTGGGACTTTTTCTTAATTCAGAAGCCTGTTAAGGCCTGTTATAGACATTTTTGTGCCTTACAGCATAGAGCATGAAATGTCAATAATCTGAGGGATCCAAAGTCCCTAAACATGTTGTTCTTACCCTTAGAGGAACAAGGTCAGCAAACCACAGCACTGCAAATCAGTTCTCCACTGAAAAACACTCAAAAACAGGTCAATTTTGGATCAAAGCAGCTGCTCCACTAAGCATCTGCGCTGAATGACAAAAGCTCCATGGTGTACCTGCACTGCATAGCAAGTGCAACAAAGGCTACCTGCGCTGGGCGTACTTTGACATGTGGAGGAATCTTTTCTCAATGTGCCAGTGCCCAGGAAGCTTCCAAAATGACACTTGGATCAGAAGATTCGCCTAATGATGAGTAAAGAGGTTCTAAAACTCCAAGTGGAAGGTAGAAACTCCGAGTGGACTCAAGGACTGAAGAACAACTGGAGTTGAAGAGGACAACAAGTCACACATCAAGCTGACTTATTTTCACTCCAAAACTCTATATAAGGATCTCATCCCATGGGATCTAAGGGCCGGAATTTTGTGCAAAGAATTGCTGTTGGTTTACAGTTGAGAGTATTGGGTGATTGCTTGAGGGAGGTGAAGAGGAGATTTCTTTCCGTCGGGAAGGTGATGTTGGATTGGACCTCTTATGGTTGTATCACCGCTTGAACCTTACTTCCTTATATTAATAAAGCATTCGAGGTTCTTCTATTCGCATGTGTTTCAATGGTGTATTGTCTTACTTGCGTATTTGATTTATGCTAATCCTTGAATCAATTATGAATGCATGCTTCTTGTAGTTTCCTTTTCTCGTCTTGTTTGCAGGATCTTGTGTAGCTGGGCCCGTGAGAAGACTTGGAGCTGGGAGCAAGCGGCAAAGAGAGAAGATTGGATCGACCATTTGCGCAAGACATCGGTAAGTGGATCTCTTCCTTTCCTCTTTTGCATGTCATAAAGAAGTAATCTTAGATAGCTTTACTTCAGCTGTTGCTAAGGAACTATCACCCTTAGAGTGGGATAGGGTCATTCCGTGTTGGATACTTTTCCCCACAACAAGGCCAACACATTTTCATGCATGTTTTGTAGATGTTTGTAAGACTATTATTTTGGCATTTGTAATGCATGTTTATTTCACTTGTATTAAGATAGTTGAACTACTTCGCTTGAACTAATTGGGAATGTGTTGTATTGGTTATCGCCGCTATCTCATCCATGTGAAATACTCTGCGGAATACTAGACAAACCACCTTTGTGTATTGGTTATCACCACTGTCACATCTTTGTTAACTACTCTGCGAGATACTCGACAAACCATCTTTGTTTTCTGGTTATAACGACCATTACATCTGTGTGGACTACTCCGCTAGGTGGTGTACGTGTTATT
This sequence comes from Pinus tabuliformis, assembly GCA_031772625.1. Taxonomy (NCBI): domain Eukaryota; kingdom Viridiplantae; phylum Streptophyta; class Pinopsida; order Pinales; family Pinaceae; genus Pinus; species Pinus tabuliformis. Next base: position 118,913,095 of record CM062819.1, read on the forward strand.
CCCTTCACTTCTATTTAACGATCATCACATTTGTGTGGACTACTCCACTAGGTGGTGACGTGTTGTCACCTTCACTTCGGTTTTAACGACTGCCACATCCCCTGTGGACTATTCTGTTGGGTGCTGGACAAAATTTTTTGGTTCGCATGTCTCTCTTCCTGGGTGGTACTATTACCTCTCACTTAGAGGCTCACTTTACTCTCCCCCTTTGTAGTAAGAGAACCAAGAAACGAGTTACATTATGACTCACTAGGCACACTCACCTCGCTTTTTTGAAGACACAAGCATAACACACTCATGTGCTGAATAACAAGAGCTAAGGCAAATCTCAAGACATGAGTTACATTACGCACCCACTAGGCACACCCACCTCACTTTTTTGAAGACACCAGCATAACACACTCATGTGCTGAACAACAAGAGCTAAAGAAAATCTCTAAGTAAATGGAAACCGAACCATCCTACCCAATGAGACTCCTACACCAAATGGTGTGAGGTCTAGTTGGGAATTCATATCAGGGAGATCCCCTTCATTGACGGATTTCTAGCACCAACAACAAAATGGCGCTAGAAGGAGGGCTAGATGACTGGGTATGCCCATAGAGTCTAGTTTGAATCTATTATCTTAAAATGTTTCTTCCCAAAATCATAATCCCGAGATGTTTTCCTAAAGATATTAATTGTACTACTCCTATTGAAATCATTCATGACTTGTCCAAACTTAAGTTCAATGGTGAGGGCAAGTCAACTTTTTGTGAACATATGTTTCAAGTTATCCGTCTCTATTTTTATAACAAAGTAGGTTCCGAATATGTCATGGCTAGATTACTCACCCTCGTGTTAAAACAATGGTGTCATGCATTACTTTTTTCTTCTATAAAGCCTTCGATAAGTATGACCACCAAGATGTTTGTGAAAGAATCTGTTGTTTAAGAATGGAAGCTGAAGAATCAATTGAGGGCTTTGCTTATCGGTTCCTTCACTTCTGCTACAAAATTCTTGACAAGATTTTGAACTTGGATTTCTTGAGACAAGAGTTTACATGCTTGTTTCATATCTCCCAATATGGTGAACCTCCTAAATACCCTCCCTCCCCAACTCTTGCGGATCATGAGGCACCTCAAATTGCAAAGGAGGAGCCCACTATCCCATTTATTCCTTGTGTTAGTGTTAGTCTTTGAAGCCTTCCACCGGTGATTAAATATGCTCTTACAAAGTGGTCTTAGGATGTCAAAGTCAAATTTTGTCATTTCAGTGGGTCTTCAAGTAAAATTTGGTCACTAGGTATTAGGTCTAGGATTTGTTTTCAGTCCTTCCAAAGTTTTCCAAGTGTTGGTCCATGTCACTATTCAGCTGAGTGTACCATCATTCAGAGAGTTCTCATCATCATTTCAGGTTCCAATGGGTCATTTTACACCTTGTTTGTGCTTTACTTGTACTTGGGTAAGGCTCATTTCCCTCTCCTAGGGTTTTGAAGGTAATTTCTCTTGGATGGTCAAATAATCAACAAAACTTGTATCATGATTCTCATACATATTCCTCTATCCTTAATGTACCTTCTTAAGCACTTCCCATCATTGATATCCCTCAAATTCATCATTTTCCCACAAACCCTAGCTTCTTGCTACAATTTGACAATTTTCTAGGCTACGCCTGTGTTTTGCCCTTTTGGACCCCTTCCCCTCACTCAATATTTGAAATTCCACTTTCCCCTAATTCCTAACATCCCTCCTTACTTCCCAACATTTTTTCAAGAGTTTATAAGCCCCTTGTCCCCTTCATTTCCCTTCATTTCCACAAATCCCTTGTTCCACACATCGGGATAGGTTTTACTCAAATGATGTTTCTGAGCAAGAAAAAATGAATTTGGAAAAAGTGAGAGACATTTTTGTTCATAATAGGCCAAGGAAGAAAAAACTCCTTCACCTTTTACACAGGTGTCATGGTTTTAGAGAAATGTCAAAAATACAGTTGCCTCAGGAGGATTGCTGCTCATCTGGAGTGACCCTGGTAAAATCAAGTTTTCTCCTAGTTCAATTGGCCAAATGACTTGCTTTATGAGTCAAATGATAACTAGACACAAATATATTTTCAATGAGATATCATGAGCTCAATTTGGAGTTGAGGAAGACCTTCAAAAGTTGGCTGCAACAACACTCTACATTTAGGCAACCTCATTTTGCACATTTTGACCAGTCTTGGGAGATTTGACTTTTGACAACGAAAATGAACTCCAAATTGAGAAATTCAAGATGTTTTAGAAAGTAGACTCAACAATATTTCCAACGAGCTATCTTGCATCCAATTTGGACACTAGAAAGGCCTTAAAAATCGGTCTGCAAAAGGGTACTGCACATTAAATCAGTGGCGTTGTGCATTAAATTTTCCAACATAGGAAATTTCAGCTGATGCGTAGCACCACCGAGCTGTGCATTGAATTGGTGCATCATCTTGACAAATGGCTTGTATATTTCGATTGAGAATAAAAAATAAGCAAACCCAGAAAGTTTCATCAATTTTGGAGGAGATCTTGGCCACCAAAAGGGCAAAAAAAACTCAAAAAGTGCCCTCTCTGCCACTTTTTGGACACACAGGAACCAGTCTTCGGAGAATCTACTTTTGAGGGGATAAACGACCTCCAAATCAGAAAATTCAAAGTTTTCCAGAAACTAGACAGACAGGGCTTTCCAAAAAGCTATCTTAGTCCTGATTTGGATGAGTGGAGGGCCTCAAAAAGTAGCCTTGAAGTGGCACGGTGCGTCAGGCTCAAGGTGCTACGCATTAGGCAAATTTTTGTCAATTTTGCCTAAAAGTAAAATTTCACCTAGTTTCTTCAGCAATTGATTCTTTCTTCTTTTCTTAGTAAATTTTTCTTGGTAAACTATGTAATATTATGTAAATATTGATGGAAAACACTTAATGGGGTAGATACATCAAATCAAAAGTGGTTTTGAACTGAATGTATCAGTTTCCTTAGTTTTAGAGGCAAGCTATTCCACTGCCTATTTTCTTGTTCCTAGTTTAGATGTTGTTGAAACAGCTCCCTAACTCATGGATTCGACCCTTGATGACTAGCATGAGTTGTTTGATGCCTATATTATGTTTTCTCTTAGTCATTTGAAAAGTTTGGACTCTTGTGGAAGTGGTGCACTCATTGTATACTTGTATCAACAGTTTGGCAAGGAATAAAACTAGGTTTTGCAACTATTTTTATGGGATTCTTGTGACATTGAGTTTATGTATTGTTTCTTCTATGTAATGAGTTTTTCTTATGTTTTATATGTATCCAAATCTCTCTTTCTCTTCTAAAATAAATGAATCAAGGTGACTAGGAAAAATACTCTAAGTTACAGTGCTTTCTCTTGGGAATGCATTTGGTTTTCTATGTTTTCAGCAATTTGAAGAGGATTCATGGATTCTGCATGCCCTCCTCAACTCATCAACAGTATTGAATCTACCATCTCATCCCATTTCTAGTACATAAACCCTTGTCTACCTTACCCCACAAAACATGTCTGAATCCCTGACTTGATTTCCCAGACCCAACCTGCCTGCTCCATTTGATCCAGCAACCAATCATCAAAATCAACCAAAAACTCTTGAGCTACTATACCTAGCCGAAAAACTAATTTCATTTCAGTCATCTCAAGTTGTAATTGCAGTCATATTAACCGAGATTGACAAGGGGAGAGCCCTCTCCCGACCTGGTAGGGCTAGCTACCAGGTTAAGCGTAGTTTGTGGTTATCCTAAGATTGCATCCCTTCAACCTGAGGTCGATCTAGGCTCTAACATAGTGGCGACTCAATTGGGGACGTAGTTTTGTGTTCCTCAGCAAAATGTAATCAAGTTTAGATTTGATTGTTGATGGTGGACAATGATCAGGCACACCAAGGATGAAATCATTCACCTGGCGATTTCAAATCAGTTTGAAGATCAGATCCAAGGACTCCACTGGAGGATGAACCTGACCATCAGAAACATGAAAGGATAATATGGAAAGATCAGGTATTCAAGTTTGAATTTCATCCAAGACATCATGATCTTTGTTATAAATTATTTCTTCTCTTTTCCCGAGAATGTCAAGAAGACTTTTCAAAGTATACTATACTTGAGACAAGATCCTAGACCTGCATTTGATTCTTTCCCTTTGAAGATTGTGAATACCAAATATTTGCATGCCTTTGATCTTGATCAAGATCCTTCTTCCGAATCTTATGATGATCGTCTTCAAACAGATGAACCTCAAGGGACCAAGACTGATTCTATACCTTCTGCACATACCCATATACCTTGTAAACTTCCAGATAGATATAGGCCTTTTATTTTACCTCCTATACTCCATGCTTTCCCTAAAAATCATTACCTATATCTACCAAGATTTGATGGTGAATGTGACAACATCACTACTGATGAAGAAGAGGTTAGTATTAGGCTTTTTGCTCTTTCTTTGCAAGGCAAAGTCAAGAGTTGGTTCAAAACCTTGCCTGATGCGAGCATCTCAGATTTCCAGCAGTTCGTCAAAGTTTTCCTCGACAGGTGTATGATTAGACAAAAACCTTTCTTGATTATAGAAGAGTATAACCAGCTGAAAAGATTGCCAGGGGAGACAGTACAACAGTTTTCTGCCAGGTTGAACCAAGTCTATTTTTTGATGCTGGTTAATATAAGACCTCCTCCTAGATCCTCTCTCTTGCACTACCTGGATGCCTTTGATCCAGAAATGGAGTTTCAGCTGAGAGAAAGGAACCTTGCAACACTTCAAGAGATGCAAAATAATGCAGTAGATGTAGAGGCTAATTTGCTGATCAGAAGGGAAAAATTGAAGGAAGAAGAGATGAAGAACATAGAGAGGAATCGACATCTTTAGAGGTAAAGCTCGACATTTTGGTAAGTGTAGTGGAAGAGATGATGCAAAGGATCACCACAAGGAATGAGTATAATGTTCAAGACCATGGCTCACTGGTTGCAGAGGAACAAGTTGCTGATCCAAAACATTTTCTTTATTATCCCAGTTGTTATAGACCTGATAATGATTGTTTTATAGATCATCTTGGGGAAGAGAGATCTGTTGATATGACATGTATGCTTGATGATGTGTTTTATACTAATGATTTGCCTAAGTTTGATCAATATGATGATGATGATTATGTTCTCCAAACAAAAGCTAATCTTGCAGACAAATCAACAACTGGTTTGTGGAAGGAGGAAGTTCATTTTCAGCAGCTCGAATACAATGATCAACCGTTACATATCAGCCATGGAAGTGAAGAGGAAAGTGCAGAAAATTTTGAAGTAAGTGAAGGCTCTTTGCCTTTTTGTTTTACTTTGTTTCAGTTCATCAAAGACAACTTTCATGCAATCAAAAATCAACTATCGATAAGTTTTGATCTGGACCATCTAGAGGGAAATGAGATCCTTGTTCAAGACTTCTCGTATCTAGATTTGCAGCCACCGAATGCCATTGATTGTCAAGTTGCAGATGATTGTCAAGTTGCAGATGAAGACTTGGAAGCTGGAACATATGATCAAATGATGTAAGATGATTCTGTACCATTCTATTTCGAGTCATTTCAGTTTTTGAAGGGAAATTTGCATAGCATATCTTCAATAAAGGATGAGAAGCCTATAGAAAATCATGCCATCTCATTGGAACCAATCAAAAATGGGTTGCAATAGTCTTTTCAATTTTTTCACGATCCAATAGTTGATGTGTTGGATGATGTCTGTAGTCGAAGTCCTTCTCCATTAGCTAACTGTGAGCTTGAAAAAAGTATTGATACAAACTTGATCTGGCAGCCGGTTTCTTTGTCATTTTCAGCAGGAGTCTCATCACAAATCTCAGATGAAAGTTTTCATTCATGGTACGAGGAGGAGAAACGTAATCCATTGGATGAACTAAGTCCCAATGCACATGAATTTCAAGATCCTTATGCATTATTTTTGTAGTCAGATAGAGAAGCCATATTATTCAATGAATCTGTTTACAAATTTTCATGGGAGTTGCCTTTTAGTAGTTCTTTCTTGTTGTTCATAAGAAAGCACTTGTGAAGAATTCCAACAACAACTAGAATGCTTACTTGGTTGCATTGGTTGCTTCATTTCACTTGATCAGGTGATGAATGGAAAAGTTAGATTAGGTTTTATTGAATAAGCTCCATTTTGAGCATATTTTCCAATTTGTCAGTTGTGTTTTAGTATTGAGTTAGTTTCAAGTCAGTTTATGTCATCAAGTTGTCAATTTTCAGTCATCTAGTTTTAGCTACTGAGTGTATAGTTTCAGTTGAGTGTCTAGTTTCAGCCGAGTGTCTAGTTTCAACTGCTGAGTATCTAGTTTTAGTTGAGTGTCTAGTTTCAGCTGAGTGTCTAATTTCAGCTGTTGAGTGTCTAGTTTCAGCTGAGTGTCTAGTTTCAGCTGCTGAGTGTCTAGTTTCAGCTTCTGAGTGTCTAGTTTCAACTAAGTGTCTAGTTTCAGCTTCTGAGTGTCTAGTTTTAGCTACTGAGTCTCTAGTTTCAACTACTGAGTGTCTAGTTTCAGTTGAGTGTCTTGTTTTAGTTTTGAGTTAGTCTTAGTTCTCAGTCATTTCAGTTATGATTCTTGAGTCTTGTGTTTTGATGTTTTTGTTGCCAAGATATTGATTCCATATTGCCCAATGGATAAGGGACTGGTCTGCTCTCCCAAAGATCTGCGATTCTTGGCACCTCCAAGGAGATACCATCTCCATTGGAGCCAATTTTAGTGTCAGTCTTTGAAGCCTTCCACCAGTGATCAAATATGCTCTTACAATGTGGTCTTAGAATGTCAAAGTCAAATTTTGTCATTTCAGTGATTCTTCAAGTAAAATTTGGTCGCTAGGTATTAGGTCTAGGATTTGTTTTCAGTCCTTCCAAAGTTTTCCAAGTTTCGACCCATGTCACCATGCAGCTGAGTGTACCATCATTCAGAGAGTTGTCATCATCATTTCAGGTTCCAATGGGTCATTTTACACCTTGTTCGTGCTTCAGTTGTACTTGGGTAAGGCTCATTTCCCTCTCCTAGGGTTTGAAGGTAATTTCTCTTGAATGGTCAAATCATCAACAAAACTTGTATCCTGATGCTCATACATCTTCCCCTATCCTTAATGTACCTTATTAAGCACTTCCCATCAATGATATCCCTCAAATTCATCATTTTGCCACAAACCCTAGCTTCTTGCTACAATTTGACAATTTTCTAGGCTAGGCCTGTGTTTTTCCCTTTTGGACGCCTTCCCTTCACTCAATATTTTAAATTCCACTTTCACCTACTTCCTAAAATCCCTCCCTACTTCCCAAAATTTTTTCAAGATTTTAGAAGCCCCTTGTCCCTTTCATTTCCCTTCATTTCCACAAATCCCTTGTTCCACACAACGGGATAGGTTTTACTCAAATGATGTTTTTGAGCAAGAAAAAATGAATTTGGAAATAGTGAAAGAGGTTTTTGTCCATAATAGGAAAAGAAAGAAAAACCTCATTTAATTTTTACACAGGTGTTATGGTTTTAGAGAAATGTAAAAAATACAGTTGCCTCAGGAGGATTGCTGCTCCTCTGGAGTGACCCTGGTAAAATCACGTTTTCTCCTAGTCCGGTTGGCCAAATGACTTGCTTTATGAGTCAAATGATAACTAGACACAGAAATATTTCCAATGAGATATCAGGAGCTCAATTTGAAGTTAAAAAATACCTTCAAAAGTTTCCTGCAACAACACTCTGCATTTAGACAACCTCATTTTTCATATTTTGACCAGTCTTGGGAGATTTGACTTTTGATAGGGAAAATGAACTCAAAATTAAGAAATTATAGATGTTTTGGAAAGTAGAATCAATAAGATTTCCAACAAGATATTTTGCAGCTAATTTGGACGCCGGTAAGGTCTTCAAAATTGGTCTGCAAAACGACACTACGCATTAAATCAGTGGCACTACGCATTAACTTTTGCAACACAGGCAATTCTGGCTAATGCGCGACGCCACCGGCGTTGTGGATTGAATTGGTGCATCCTCTTGAAAAATGGCTTGTAAATTTGGATTTAACATAAAAAAACAAGCAAACACAGAAATTTTCATCAATTTTGGAGGAGATTTTGGCCACCAAAAGGGCAAAAAACACTCAAAACGTGCCCTCTCTGCCACTTTTTGGACACACAAGAACTAGTCTTGGGCGAATCCACTTTTGAGGGGGAAAATGACCTCCAAATCATAATATTCAAAGTGTTCCAAAAACCAGACAGGCAGGGCTTTCCAACAAGCTATCTTGGGCCTAATTTGGATGAGTGGATGGCCTCCAAACATAGCCTTGGAAAGGTGATGCACATCAAGCTCATGGCGTTGCGCATCAGGCAAATTTTTGTCAATTTTGCCTAAAAGTCAAATTTTGCCTAGTTTCTTCAGTAGTTGACTCTTTATTCTTTTCTTGGTAAATTTTGCATGGTAAATGATGTAATATGATGTAAATATTGATGGAAAACACTTGATGGGGTAGATACATCAAATCAAAAGTGGTTTTGAACTGAATGTATCAGTTTCCTTAGTTTTAGAGGCAAGCTATTCCACTACCTATTTTCTTGTTCCTAGTTTAGATGTTGTTGAAACAACTCCTTGAATCATGGATTCGACCCCTGATGACTAGCATGTGTTGTTTTATTCCTATATTATGTTTTCTCTTAGTCATTTGAAAAGGTTGGACTCTTGTGGAAGTGGTGCACCCATTGCATACTTGTATAAGTAGTTTGGCAAGGAATAAAACCAGGTTTTGCAACTATTTTTGTGGGATTCTTGTGACATTGAGTTTATGTATTGTTTCTTCTTTGTAATGAGTTTTTCTTATGTTTTATATGTATCCAAATCTCTCTTTCTCTTCTAAACTAAATGAATCAAGGTGAATAGGCAAAATACACTAAGTTACAGTGCTTTGTCTTGGGAATGCATTTGGTTTTCTATGTTTTCAATAGTTTGAAGAGGATTCATGGTTTCTGCATGCCCTCCTCAACTCCTCAATAGTCTTAAATTTACCATCTCATCCCATTTCTAGTACATAAACCCTTGTCTACCTCGCTCCATAGAACATGTCTGTATCCCTGATTTGATTTCCCGAACCCAACCTGCCCGCTCCATTTGATCCAGCCACCAATCCTCAAAATCAATCAAAAACCCTTGAGCTACTATACCTAGCCTAAAATCTAATTTCATTTCAGTCATATCAAGCTATAATTGCAGTCATCTTAACCGAGATTGACAAGGAGAGAGCCCTCTCCCGACCTAGTAGGGCTAGCTACCAGGTTAAGCATGGTTTGTAGTTATCCTAAGATTGCCTCCCTTCAGCCTGAGGTCGATCTAAGCTCTAACACCTTGTCCTCCTCCTTTCCAGTCTCAATGTGGGTGACCCCTTGTAGTGATCATGAAGCTGAGAAATTTGTGCAGCATTTCCCCAGCCCATCTTCTCATATGTCTCCCGCTTCAATGGAGGAAATTCTAGAATGGCTCAAGAAGCCTACAATGAAGACTCACTCCTCCATTCCACAAGAGCACGTCACGTTCATAACTAAAGTCTCAAATCTGATATTCATCTCTATCATCCACTATCATCTACAAGCCATGACTCCTTGTACCATGACTTGCTTTATCAAATTGCTTCACCAACTAGTTGTTCGCATTCTCTTGATTCTCAAGCTACTGTCTCAAATTCTGAACAGGTGCAAGGTAGTCACATTACACAGGAAGAGGAGTAGAAAGGTGAGGACATGATCCAGGTGGCTCCAAACACATGCAGAAGTCCAAGAGGGCTTAGAAATGGTCAAAATTCAAAGTTTTCAAATTTCAACAAAATCAACATCATATCGAAGTGCTCGTCGCCCTAATTCCAACGGTATGAATGACACTCAAATCTGAGCTCGTATGGAGGAGTTAGAGCACGTCAAAGTTCAGGGTTAACTTGGCCAAATGGCAAGGTTAATGGACCTACAAATTGCACTGGCAATGGTCACTGGGATCCGGCCAATGGGTGGGCGAAATTGTGGCCTACCTAAAATGCCTAATGACCCTTAAATTCAGAAAAGTTAAAAATGTTTTGTTTATTATTAAAAAAACAAAAATAATATTAAAATATGGAGGGCGAGTTATCACCCCTACCACCCCCGCTCCACAATACAATATAAGGGGTTGGGGTCCAGCTAACCAGGAACCTTGCCTCATGGCCCATGACACCATTTCAATGACTGGAATATATGTGGGAGGCCGAGGAGTATCGAACTCACGTCGGCCACGTGGGTCAGCCCACCACCATGCGGCGGCCCTATACCATAGTTAAATGCAAAACACAATGTCGTTATAACTGCCGACAACCAAAATCAAACATGCCACCGAAATCTGCACCAAAACAATATATGCATGCCAAGTTTGGAAGGTACGGGATTTGATCCCCTGACCTCTCCTCAACCAGTGCGCCAATTTACCATTGTAGCCAATAGCCAGATGTGGTAAACTTCGCCGTCGATTTCTATATGAACCTTAGTCGCAGATGCACCCAAGGGGGAGGAGGTGACGGAACGAAGAGCGAACTACGAAACCACGATCCCATGTGCAACCATGCCCATATGGAACCATGATTTGCAGTTCCAAGAGGAAAACCATGATGGCATGTTTTTCAAGATAGAGAATCTTTTGTAGAGAATATTCCTTGATGCTTGAAAGATTCCATGGGGAGGTAAATTTTCATTTTATCAGAACGATATGAAGTTTACAGTAATTTTAGCCAGACTTTCACAGGGAGCGCGATGGTGAAATCAAAATCACCATCTGAGTAGCATATTTGTAGGTTCGTAGCAGAGCAGAATTTTTGAAGAATATTGATGGAATCTCCCAAATTCCTTTGATGCTGAAATTCGCGAGAGTCAAAATGCAACCAACTTTATACACAAAAGTCTTAGAATCTCGAAAGGATCATGATGGAAAGATCCGATTTGTGATTTGAGAAACATATCTCCAGTCAGCCCAAAGAACATAATCTTTGGAGAATTATGGGGAATATAAAAGATTTTTACATGCCCAGATTTTGACAGTGTCGGAATTTGACAAATGGACTGTTGATTCTACACCTAATCGACGACAAAAATTCAGTGGTGCAGTCAGATTTTGTAGCTGAGCCTTAAATTTTTGGCCAACTTCAGAGGTGAAGGTACATGAATCAATCATGTCATGTTTTCCTTCATAATTGCTGAGATGATGTATTATGTTTTGAGATCCATGTTTGATGTTATGTTGTGGGATCAATTTTGCCACATTATGTGAGATGTATTTAGCTTGTCATATTATGTATTGTTGTGGATATCCCTATGTAACTATGTTGAAGGGAATTTCATTTCCACATTGTGTGAGATAATTTTAGTTTGTCACGCTGAGAGGAAGCCTTCTTGAGTGAGAATTCCTGTAAGCAGAACGTCTCATGGAGAGACAAGCCACTCTTGTTTGAGGGCATATGAACTTGCTATGACAAAGTGTTTTCCATGTACATCATCATCATTTCTAGCATTATATGAAGCGGCCAACACCATCTTGACACTGGGCCCAGAGACGTAGTCCACACTAGACGAACTCCATTATCAAATGTCTCATGTTTTGATTTGTTGATCATTGTCATGTTTCCTCTTGCTTAAGCACGCACATTTTCTATTATGCTCTTTTAAATGTAATTATAACAACATCACAGAAGTAAAAGATCTTGGATGATTCCAGTAGCTGAAGGAACTTGGATCAAGTTTGGGATTAGGGCGGTCTTCTCACTGATGTGAATTGTGAGCATGAAAAATGATTGAACGTACAAGGACATGCTTAGGAAGTCCAAAATGGTGGACATAATGTATGAATCTTATGAGGAACGAGAGAAAGAAAGAGCAAAGAATGATGATCCATCCACACTTTCAGGTGTACATTCATCGCCTTCATCATCTTCTCATCGTTTGAATGAGGATATCAACTAGAGCCTTCAAGCATATAACATTGAATGGAAGATGCTTCTACGAGAAGAGAAAGAGGAAAGCATCAATTGCAACTTCAGTTGCGAGCCAGGGACAAGGCGCTGGAAGAATTGAAGCGCAACGACCAGAGTCTTCAAGTAGAGCATTTTGAATTAAGGAGGCTTCTACAAGAAGAGAAAGAGGAGAAGAAGATATTGCAGCTTTAGCTACAAGCCACGACAAAGGCCTTGGAGGAGTTGAAGAGCAATGAAGGCTTATAGAAGCCCTCATCACCTGTTTCAAAATCGACAGTTGAGGTAAACAGTGTTGATTTTTCTTCAGATTCATTTTCACATGACACTATTTCTGTTGGAAATGTGGAGATCCAGATTATAGAAACTGGCATGAGACTCCTTACCAAGATGGGGTACAAAGGAGGAGGACTTGGTGTTAATGGCTAAGGCATGACTCAGCCATTGGAGGTTGTGAAAAGACCTCGATTCGCAAGTTTGGGATACACCAAAGGAAAATTCTCAAAGGTGTCAGATGCTTACGAGACAGTGTTGAAACCATAAAGGAAAGAGAATGATGGGAACACATCACCATCATACCATGGTAGTGCATAATGCAAAGAAAGAGCTGAGGCAAGCTCTCATCACCATAATTTCTCTAGAGACAACTAGGAGAGGTATAAACAGTCTTAATATTCCAACGTTCATTTTGATTACAATCATGTTTTTATGATGAACATAGATCATTGCATCGAAAAACATGTATTTTTTGTGTTTTACATAGCCATGTGTTTTCTAAGTGCTGGAAGAGAATGGTAGCATGAAAGATGATGAGGCATGAAAGGCCTTCTCCACAGAAGGAGAAGAAGCATGTTAAGCAGATATAGAGGAATAAGACTTTCTATAGTCATTGCAACAGAACTGGTCATCAAAACGCCACATGTTGGAGGCTCCATCCAGAGCAATGCCTTAAGGAAAAAGTGTCTATGCATGAACCAGTTGAAAAAGTTAATCGACAAGTGAATCCACCACAAGGAGATGACCTGCTCACTTTGATAAGTGAGAAATGGTTTTTCTAGATGTGTTAGATTGTCATGGCCTTATTTTTCTAAATAATTTATTGCGACTTTAAATTATAAAAGTGATGATGTGTTTTCCATCACTTGTTTAAGCGATAGTGATATTTTTGCCTTGTTTTGATAGTTGGGGTATTTATTTAAATTTTGATGTAAACTTGACCATAGAGTATGTGTTATAAACTCGTGGAAAGTATGGGATGCTTGGGTCATTAGTTGGTCATGTAAATTAAGCATGTAATTTGTAAAAATGTACTACATGTTTGCAGGGGATGCAAGTGTCGGCTCATCACTTATGGCTCTGAAGAACGAAGGTGAAGGAAAAGGAAGGGTGACCTATCAAGAGACTTAAGGTGCAGAAGATGTACAAATTTGTAGATTATTTTCATGCTTTTGGAGGACCAAAAGCTCCTCAATGGGGAGGATTGATCCAGATGGCTCCAGACACATGCAGAAGTCCAAGAGGGTTTAGAAATGGTCAAACTTCAAAGTGTTCAAATTTCAACAAACTTAGCATCAGATCTAAGTACTCGTAATCCTAATTCCAACGGTGTAAACGACACTTAAATCTGAACTCGTATGGAGGATTTAGAGCAAGTCAAAGTTCAAGGTTGACTTGGAAAAATGACAGGGTTAATGGACCTACAAATTGCACTGGTAACGGTCACTCGAATTCGGCCAATGGGCAGGCAAGATTGTGGCCTAGTTAAAATGCCCAATGACCCTTAAATTTGGAAAAGTTAAAAATGTGTTGTTTCTTATTAAAAAACAAAAATAATATTAAAATATGGGGGGTGGGCTGTCATCCCCTCCACCCCGCTCCACAATACAATATAAGGTGTCGGGGTCCGTGTTACTGGTCAATTTGGGCACATCAAACCCAACTTCCAGATCCATATATTAGGGTCCATCAATCCCTAATTCAGTTGTTTTCATTCCCTAATGAAGTTAACCTACATCATGCTTGCCTCCCAAGAGTTTCCATGTCACCATTCATCCAAAAAATGCCCCTAAGGAGATCAGCGCAGGTGGCCCTTTATCAGGCTGCATTGCAATGCAGGAATTGCATTGTCTGGGTGCACTGCAGCACAATTGGCCTTTGTTTTACCTGAGTTGAGTGAGATTCATCGAATTTTTGAAATGAATCCATTGGATTCCTCATCCAATGGATTCTTCTGGAAGTTTCTAGATGGATTGAGCTCACTTTTGGATGAGGAAGAGAATGAATGAACTTTAATCCATTATCCCTTCCTCCATGGAACCACTTCCCAATTTTGGCAGAGCATTCATGAGGGCCATTAATGGCTTAACTTCCTCCATTCAGCTGTAAATTGACCAAGCATTCAAAGGCTGGTCTAGGTTGGAATTTCTTGAGCTAAGGCAATGATGTTTGAATGAGATTAGTAAGAGTATTGTAATGATGTCAAAATGTTGCTTCATGAGGAAAGAAGGGTTAGAAGCTGGAAGGATGACACTAAATTGAACATGAATCTTCATGGGTTGTAATATTTCCTTCTATTAATAAAGAATTATAAGCTTTTTCCATTCATGTTTTTATATGATGTGTATCGTATTCTGGATTCTATGATATGTTTAGTTAACAAATCGTTATTGTATGTTTTGATGGGTTTCTATCTTGGCTTATGTGCAGGTACTTTCCAAGAGAGTTAATTATGGAAAGGAGCAGCAAAATCAGTCAAAGGAGAGAGGGATCAAGTGAAAGTTACAGGTTGGTTCCTTTCCTTTCTTCTCTTATTTGTTCATTATAGGAAAAGCAATGAATTACTTTGTCTATTGTTTCTAGACTAACTACTAGGTCTAGAGGGTTAGGCGTTTGTAGAAACACTAAATTGTCCCAAAAAAAATTGGTGACCATACTGGGGATCGATCCTATCCCTTATAGTAGCTTATCAATCTCTTAAAACATTTTTGACATACTGTACCTTCTATCATTTATTGAATTCAAGTCCAATTCACTGAAAATTGAGTCAATTTTGAGCATAAAATTGTCTTGTTGTAATCAGTGCACCTTTGTGATTGACACAGTGCACTGCAGTGCACCTTCTGCATAGACTTAGTGTGATTCAACAGATTGTCTCTAACTGTGGCCTGCGCTGATCCCTTTAGGGTTAGTTTTCCCATCTAGGAACTGAAAACTTTTGTCAATTTTCAGCAATTTAAATTGCTTGTTGGATGTAAATGAGGTCTTGTCTCTGAAAACAGTCTTTGTTTCCTTATTTTGACTTGATTTAGACTGGATTGTTGAATGTTTTTTTATGTATTTGTTTTATCATTTGCATTCCATTGTCGAAAAGTAGTTTCGATCGATTGTTTTGTCAAAAACGAAGTGTCATAAAGTCTTCCTTCATAAATAATCGATTGATCTATTTGTGCATTTGATTCATATTTTCGTTTGAAGTGTCGAAAATCTTCATTTCTTTAAAAATTGAAAGTGTCATTCAGTCTTCCTTTACCTTTAAGAGAAATTGTCATAAATCGACATTTTTTGTGAAAAGAGTTTTGAATCGCTTGTGCATTAGTTTTTCTTATTGCGTCATTCACATTAAGAGGAACTGAAAAGGAAAATAAATACATGCAATTGCATTATAGAGTTTGAGTTTGTGTGTTCAAAAGGAATGGTTTAGGGAATTGCATTAGTTTGTGCTCTTTGTTATTTGTTCAGAAAGTACTTGTATGCTCTATCCCTCACAGCTAGAATTTTCATTGTTGAAAACAAATGGAAAGAGTGCTTCTCATTCTAGTTGCATTCTTAGGAATTTCGAAAAACATCACGTGGTGAACCCTCAAAGGAAAATTTTAAGTAAGATCAACCTAAAATTTACATCAATTAACCTAATAACGCATTGGAACTTAACGAAAACATCTAGAGGTCTAGGCTAGAGACGTGTTCTAGTGTCTTTAAACCTAGTGGCTGTCGTTTTCGTTGAGGTTGGGTGATTCCTCCTCCTTGATTCGATAAGTGCTAGTACAGACTTGTGCTCATTGTACCGTTGAGTATATAGTGGGAGACTCCAATAGGTTGAAATCATTTATCTCTAGGAAGCTGAGTTTGCTGCCTTACCGATCACAATGCAATGAACACAGCATTCGGGAAGACTGACTACTGTATGGTAAATCCTTGGTAGTTTCTTTTTCATTTACCACCAAGGTGTATATTGCAATTTTGTGATTAGTTTGGTAAACCCTCTTGTCTAGAATCTCCAGAGCAGTCACTTTCATTCCTTTTCGACTCCTTAAAAGAAAAGGTTCATCTGAGCACTTGTCCTTTAAGGCTCATTAAACATCGAAAGCGACTAGAGTCATCTTTTTTTTTCTCGACTCTTAAAAAATGAAAATTAAAGTTATGTTCTAGTGTCGTAAAAGTTAATTGACCGTGAATAACATCCTTGTTCCTTATTTGAGTTTAGGTTGATAACAACAATCAATAATTCTGGAGGAATATCAACCTCCACTCCGTCGTTTGAGGAGAGTTACGAGCAAACCGCCCTTGCCACTGCAAGTGACTCCTATTCAGTCAAGGCGGACTCATCAAACTAAGTATGGTACTTCAAGAGTTTCTGGTACTTCATCTAAATTACCAGAGCCTCCTATCACTGTTGGGTAGAGGAGGGCCCGCGTAACGGTTTTGGTGCTCAAAGCCCACAATTTTGGGTAAAAGTATGGTAAAATCTCTACGAGGTGCGCAGAGCTCGAATTATAAGGAGTCAAGTCAAAGGGTTGTCCACCCAAAAATAATATAAAATAATAGGAAGTGAGTCGGCCTGACCATGGTTCGCAGACCATGGAAATGTATAAATAGAGCAAGGCTCTAGGGTTAGAAGTCAGTTTTTTTTGGGAGGTTTGGATTTGGATCTTGAATGTTATGGGTTTATGAAGGCAATATTTTCTCAACAGCTGTAATTCCAAGTCAAGGGTGTTGGTACAGAGTTAGAGGCTTTGCAGCTGTGTACGTAGAGGCCAAGTAGAGTTCGCAGTTGTGTGCACGGACCCCTGCAATTGAGTACGTAGGGCGGATCTGGTTGTATTGAGGGAAGATAAATAAAGATAGGAATTGCTGAAACATTGTGTGCTTTTCTTTGTGAATCTATCTGTTGCTTTTGTTATGAATGTATCAATGGGTTTTTTGTTAAATAATTGCTTAAAGACCGTAAGAAGAAGATCGGATCTATAATAAATCATTAATAAGAAAACACAATTGTTTGGATTTGAGCGAAAAACCTACAGCATTACAGAGTGGCAAGAGGTTGCAGAGCGATTTGCTACCTGTCCAGACCACATCAAGACATCCCAAGGGTGCAAAAACTTGGTTCTAACACCCTCCCATACTACCTCAGGTGAAACGTCAGTCCACACTCCATGGATTGTTGTCAAAAGGACTAGTAGATGCGGGATTTGTTTGGCTAATAACTCTTCCGAACCTGGGTCAGGCCCCAATAAGCCAACAAATGGTTCCATTGCCAGGACTGGGATCTACGGGATGTCTGATGTTGGAACATTGGAATCCTATAGAACTTGAAAATCGGGTTATGCGCATCAATTGATGTCTAGGGTAACAAAGAGCGGAAGACGCTACTAAGGGACTGAAGGGTTAGAGAACAGTCCTCTGATTTCACTTTCTCGAGGAAGCAAAAAGGAGCTTGCAGGGTTCTCTCCAAGAAGTGTAGTCTGATTGATAAACCAACGCATCCCACTAATACCACCCCTGCCCACGCCATCATCTACTTCACCTACATCAAATCCATCGACGCCTACCCCACTTCCACCACCACCAAGGGTTGGAATGGCGAGTGTGATCAAGTTGCCAGTATTCAGAGGTGTAGGAAATGAGGAACCAGATCAGTTCTGGTTCATGGTAAAGGCTGTATGGGAAGCCCAAGGCATAATGGATGATAACATCAAAAAGGATACTCTGGTTAGCACGCTACAGGACCCCACTTTGACGTGGTATATAAAATACTCAAGCGATCACCCGAATGTGGGAATAGAGGCAATCCAGGATGCATTAAACAAATAATTTAGCCGGCCAAAATCAGAAGTGCAGTCGATCATTGGGTTCAAGGAGATCACGATGCTACCTAGTGAAACTCCATGGGATCTCAATCAGAGATTGAAGGGTACAATCTGTGAAGCTAACATGATGCTGACAGATGCGCAACGCTGCGCATGGTTTGTGGCGTCCTTGACACCACATTTGCGGACAACGCTATCACAACAAAAGATCTCAACCCAAGCGGAAGCATTAGAGACAACGATGAGGTTACATGAAACTCCGATACAGAATCTGGGGTTGGGAGTTCAGCAAATTCACACGCAACTACAAAATCTTTGTTTATAGATGCAGAGTCTGAAGAAAGATAGGGTGCCCTAGTCGGAAACATGCGAAGAAGTTTAGTGTATAAATTGTAGATGTCGAGGTCATGACAAAGATCACTACCCCATATTCGCGAACTATCTGGTGGGAGGGGGGTCGATGCCATTAAGGCTAGAGGTACAAGTAGGGCCAAGTGCGGTGCCCGCGCTTTGGTGCATGATTTTTCAAGTAGGATGAAAGCACGCAACAGACAACTGTCACCTGTTACAGAAGTATACCCAGACTCTGCAGTAGTTGTATTACAACTTCTGTAGGTTAGTGGGTCATGACAAGCGAACGTGTCGAAGCTACGAGATAATGATGGAGAGGACCCCAGCTTATCGAATGTAGATTGAGGCGCGAGGTGTTGACCCAGCCGCAGGGCCATGTGAGGGAGTCCAAGGATGCGGGCGAGGAAGGGGAGGAATGGGGCTTGGACAAGGGCGCAAACAACTAATCTATTATAATTGCGGAGGGCCAGGGCACTACGCTCGCGACTGTACTAACCCAACAAGAATATCTTGTCCATACTAAGAGTAGTCTGACCATGAAATGGTAGATTGTCCGATGTTGATTGCACAAATGCGTGAGAAGGGGGTATTACAACCTACTCCAACCCAAAATATCCAAATGATGAGGTCTAAACCACGTGAAGAGGACCCCAATGTAAACATGGTACTGAGGAGTGGTGCAAGCATAGGGGGAGATGTGAGGAAATAACCCAGAGATGATGGGAAGGGTCACGATGGCCCTACAAAGGAACCAGACCTTGGGACAGAATAGGTGAAGGGGACGTCCAAGGAAGCTCGGAAGAGCTTCACGGAAGTCTCTACCCCAGGTAGTAGGGATCCAATTAAAATGGAAATGGATCCCTCTATGCTTACTACATTTTTAGAGACATGTATGAAGCTGCTACGTGACAATAAGGCAGTGTAAGGGCTACAAGAGCTGATTACTAGGTGCACAGGATCAGGGGAGCCGTACGTAGTCTGGAAGCTAGGAAAACATACTTTGCACACTAGATGGGAAATGTGATTAATGATGCAAATAGGTGAGTATGAAATGGATTAGGTCGTTTTGGACTTAGGGTCGGAGGTGAATGTGTTGCCTAAGCATACATGGGAATGAATGGGAAGGGTTGCGCTACAATGGTCTCCCATCCAACTCCGTATGGCCAATCAACAGAAGATCTTACCAATGGGAAGGTTGCAAGGGGTGACCGTAGACATTGAAGGTGTAAGTACACAGACAGACTTCAAGGTAATAGAAATTGTTGATGACAGTAACCCGTATCCTGCATTGTTAAAGATAGACTGGGCCATGGATATGAATGGATTCATCAACCTAAAGTGACGAAAGATGATATTCGAGAAAAAGTCTCTCTGTGTCGTGGTTCCACTGGATCCAGCTGAAGGGGTGTGCTATACTGAGCCTGTGCACGATGATGACAGTGGCGATGAACTAGACTGTATTTACCAGATCACAGTGTAGGATCTAGATCTGGTGAATCCAACAATGGACGGAAGACTTTCATGGGAACGCGACAGTTCTTGTATGTAAGATTCATATGGAGAAGTAGAAAGTTGGCAGAATCGACTGCATGAGATAATGACACTAAATTGTAACTTGATGGTCAGATCACTATGGCGCATGACGATTGAAGTCAGGACACTACCAACAAGTGAAGATGCAACAAATGAGGAGAAGGGTGTAGACCATTGGGGAACCAAAACTATGAAGCGGCAGTAGGACAATGGCCCAAAAGTGGTGCTGCACACAAAAGGGTGGATAGCACCGTGGAAAATTAGGAGGAACAAGTGCGAATGCAAAAGGCGACTGAAGGTACGGGAGGGAGGTCCTGAGTGTCGACCGCAGGTTAGGCAGCCAGGACAGAGTGGTTTGGGTGTCGACCGGCGACGAAGGATGCAACTATTGCTACGACTAAAACTGCACGTATCAATGGTTTGATGAGATGTTAGGACCATCACCAAGGCACAATGTGCGAAGTTGACCGTATCTGCACCCAAATCAGATGAAACCAGGAAGGCGGAGAAAATTTCCCCGCACACTGCTCTAGTAGTTCAGACTAACCTAGGGGAAGGCCATCAGCAAGTGCATAAAGCTATTTGGCACGACAGCTTGAGACTGCACGAACTTGATCAGGAATGGGCAAGGCTGAGAAGGAAAAATGCGAGGTTAGACGAAGAAATTAGAAAAATTAGAAGAGGAGTTGCATAAATGAGTTGCGTGAATCTAAGGAAACAGGAACCAAACCTGGCTGGCTCTCCTACAATACTAAGACAAATTGCGACCCTGCTATCATGGTTGCAACTGCACCCTAATGAATGGAGGAGTACATAACGCGACGCGCTACTACATGCACAGATACGCGAAGGGTGCCCGCAGTCCGGGCTAGCAGGAAAATGGAAGCCTCGTAGAAGGGGTGCACCCACCTAACTATCCATAGGAGGCCCAGTCTCAGCATCCCACATAGTTGGAAGAGGGTGCCAGACTATAAAGAAGCCTGTAGCGAGTTTGTGCAGCGTCGACGTAGCACGCCAGATTAGTAGCAATATTGAGCGCGTCCACATACGAAGGCTTGCGCTGCCGTGTGGAAAGGATGGAAGGTGACTGTTGAAAACACTGTTCCTGGTATGATGTATCATTTAAGATACCAAGGAGCTAGCGCCAGTCCATTAAGACATAGGGTTAACCGCCAAAATCACATTAATGAGCCACGAATGAGGAACAAGGCAAAATTTGCATTCGAAAGAGTATATAAAAAACAAGGGGCTTGTCACAAAACAAATTTTGGCCATTTGAAGACTAGAACATTCTGGGTTCAAACCAATAGGAGCATGATGAATGAAAAGCTATTAAAAGAAAGCCCGTGGTTTTAGGAACTGCCAAAGGTACTGCAAGAGTCCTTACTCAGGTCGATAACTGTATCCAAGGACGTTACACAGAACCCTATGCTGCAAGCGGCAGGAACAACCAAGATCCCTAAATCACCCAGGATGATGCGGACCAAGAAGGACCCCCAGGTACTAGGACCAGTAAGGATGTCCCCGCAGAACCCACAATTTAGCAAGATCTCAATGGAAGAAAAGGGAAAAGTTGTTACTATTGAAAGAGATACTGAGGAAGAGGACCTTCTAACATATGTCGAGGAAATGGAACTCGAGGAAGAAATAGAGGAAGATGTTCCACCAGTCCCGAGCCCAGTAAAATGACCCAAGTATGTCCCCCTGCGAAAAGGAAAGGTCAGGGTACCTAAAGATTTGGATGCTGTTTAGAGCAAGCTCATAACCGTGTCCCTCCTCAAGGGGGTTCCGCTCGAAGGATCGGAGTTTGGTCGTATCCCATCCATGAAATTTGAGGACTGGGATCTTGTGAATACTAAGAAATTCCCTCATCTGGAAACTAGAAAATTGATGGAACTCAACATGGAGGGGGTCATCACAACACTACAGCCGAAGGAAGGACTGTGAAAGGTGGAGGAGGCTGGGCTACTTCAACTCCTA
This sequence comes from Pinus tabuliformis, assembly GCA_031772625.1. NCBI lineage: Eukaryota > Viridiplantae > Streptophyta > Pinopsida > Pinales > Pinaceae > Pinus > Pinus tabuliformis. Next base: position 118,935,045 of record CM062819.1, read on the forward strand.
TCGATTCCACATTTTCATTGGTCCCCAATCACAATGTTGGTCATCAGGCAATTTCTCTACCTCTTGCATGATAGGTACCGATGGCTCAACAAACGCATCACCATCATAGTAGAACTTGTTCATAGGATCTCACAGCTTCCCTAAGAGGGATGAGATCCCACGGAAATTGTGGGCACAGGTTTTGACTTGAAAATTGCAAAAACTATGAAGAAGAAATACAAGTTGGAGAAAAAGCAGCGAGGGTTTCTTATCACTAGTATTAAAAACACAGTGGTTCACATTTCTACCCAATTGCTGGCCGAAAAGGTAATGAGAAAGTGTCGAGGTAGTGAGGTACCAACAATAGTCATTGCGTTAGTTGAGCAATGCACAGAAGGGGTAAGGTTTAATTGGGCACAGTTCCTCCACGATGAATTCCTAATAAACTACAGGGAAGCCCAGGAGGAGGGTAAGACCTTCCACTATGCATGGTTACTCCTATCCATCCTATTGGTTACAACTGAATTGCCCGAAGATAGTCAGTTTCCTCCCCTAGAATAGGATTGGCCAGAGGAAGCCAGATACGCGTCGCTATGGGCGACAAAGGATACCACCAGAATCCACGAAGTCAAGATTTTCTGGATACTAATGGATGCAAGCATCCGACAATGGATCAACCAACAACCCCGCTTGACTACCGACGTATATGACAGTGTGAAAAATGTTGCTGAATTTAAGGCGGACATGCACCACATATGTATCAGGGCACGCAAAGATATAGAGCAGACATGGTCCATGCTTTTGTTCATCGTTATTGATGATGCAGTTTATGCAGTACTTGATACCTGGACACTAGAACGGCGTAGCCTAGATGTGGTAGGATGTGATGAGGCTGTAATCCAAAAGAAAAAAGATATTGTTAAATCCCTAGCATAGAAAAAGAAAAATGAATAGCTCGCTGAGGAAGTACGGGCATCTCGAGAAGCAGTACAGGCTACCAAAGACAAGGTGACAATAGGCACGATTGCTCCAACAAAAGCTAACCGCGGCATGCATACAGAGTCAGCATGGATACTTGGATGGAAGGTGAAGAGCCTAGCACCACTCATGCACCATTCAAATGACCGTGCATACCAGAGTAGACAAAGTCGAGGAATAAAGCCAAGGCATCTAAGATAGACACGGATCCCAGCACACTGACTAAGGGTGACCTCGGTGAAATTGGGGATATAGTGCGCGAGGCTACCAGGGAGGTGCATCATGAAGCCATGACAAAGCAACAGACTGCATTGGGGGAACTTAGGACGCAGCTGCAGGAACTTCAAACAAGGGTCCCACTACTGACTATGATAGCTGCCCATGGAGCTATGGGAACGGCCGCGACCGAGCAATTGTTGCGGGCCAAAATGGCTAATACCATTGCGCTTCTGGTTAGAGCATTAACAACGAACAATGTGGAAGATCAAGCCATTGCAGGACGAATTTCAGGACTTGGCATAAAATTGGCTGCACTTTCGCGAGAGGTTTTACACCGACTCCAGGATGGTGCGACGACGGAGCTCCATGCAAGGGAAGGTCGCGTGGTATAGCTACTCAGTGAGCAACGAATTAACATCAAACAATTGAGCCTCCAAATAGATGAAGCTGTTGTACAGAATCAATAGTTGGAGCAAATTTTGTAGGAAGCATGTTTTCGTGCCCCCGAGCTCGAGATTGCGACAGAGTTACCTATAGGCATATGAATCCACAAATTGGCTAGTGGGTTCCACGAAGCAATGGACAAAGCCGTGAGGATATAGTTGGCCATCAACTTGTAGATCGCTGAACTGAACCTGAAATCACTGCCCTCTACACCACCAGAGGTCATAGAGCAGTGGAAAGGAATCATTCAATCAGGAGGGAAACAATAGCACGTTCCATGAAGGAGTGCGTCAGCTTGTTGGATCAGTCACTTATTACACTCACTTCACTACAGGAAGACCCACCGTACAGTGGTTGGAAATAGAGACACAAGAGCTACAACAAGCCTATGATAATATCAAAAGGACTGCGTAAATCGTGGCTATCACATAACGCTTAGCCAAAATGAAGGAGGCCCAAGTTCTCAAGGCACTAGTTGACGCCGCTCGGCAAAAAGAAGTGGTGGGATCTAGTATTGTAGCAATAATGTTGCAACTCCTGGGACTCCCTTCTTTACTTTTATCAACCTGGTAGTTTGTAACAAACTTGGAAGCGACAGTGCTATATGCACAAGTACTAGCTCTTGCCACGGCTGTCACTTGATCAGCTGGCACAAGTTTGCTAGGAGCTCAAGCCAACTTCTATGAGTTCTCAGAAGAAGCTTTTAATCATGACGGAAGAAATCTAATCTCAAACGGGCTATTCTACTTGCAGAAAGAAGACGAAAGCTGAAACGAAACACAAACGCTAGCAAACCTTAGTTTTACCCATTAACCCTACCTTTGCAAAAAAGAGAGAAAACTACTGAAATGGATGCCATGGACTATTGTCAATATGAAATGCATGTACTTAAGCTATTTCTAAAGGAAAATGTGGAAGAAACATATTTTTTTACTTTTGAGTAATTTTGCAAGATTATTATGCATGTATTTTAACTATGTTTAACTGTGCAGGGATTTATTGGCGAAAGGAAATGGAGTGGGAATTTGCAGGAGGTTGGGAAGGTGAGAAGAGGGCCTAAGGGGTCCTTAGCACCCTTCCAGAGAGTTTCATAGCGATCAGATCTCGAGAAACTGCTCACGTGATCTTCTACAGGAAGTCTGTAGGGGTTCTATAGGATGTCATACAGGAAGGGCTGAGAGAGGATTTAGGAGGGTTAATGGTGGAAAAATGGTGGGAAAGTGGAAATGGAGGATGGATGAGGATGTGAAGGGGTCTAAGACCTGGTAGATGAAGCTAAGAAGTGATTAAGGTGGTTGGATTCATTCAAGGATGGAAGGAGCAAAGTTGCACAAAGATATGGAAATTAGGTCAAGTTGGAAAAGGGTGGTGACTGAAGGGGAGGAATATGGAATTAGGGGTTGGAGCAGGTGGTATGATGAAGGAATGAAAGGTAGGGATGTATTATCGGTGATCTGCACAATATTTCTTAAAAATAATCAAATAAAGAGTATGAAAACCAAAGATCTAGTTATCTTGACCTAATTTGACCTAGAAAACCAGCAATCATGATGAACAGAACTTTATTGGTAGAAAATCATGTAAGATAACTATGAAAAAGAGTGAGAACAGATCTAGGAATGTAATCACAATTGGTATCAACTTCTCCACTAAGAATCTAACACTAGCAATTGCGTGAAGAAGCAAGAGTAACGTTTTTGTGGCAGCAAGGACACCTTGGTCTCAGCTCATGGTCTCGAGGAGGGAGAGGTGAGATCAAGGGTTTCTTGATGGCCTTTTTCGAAGATATTTTCTGTTACCAACCTATCAAATCAACCTGAACATGAAAAGATAATTTAATCATCAAAAACAACCTAAGTAACAAAGCAAGATCTTAACCTAAATAACAGAGATTAGTCTATGAATGCAACAAAGACACATAAAAGTACACAAAGGAGGTACTGGGCACTTGGGTTGGGCCCAAACCCAAGAGCTACAGCCTCCTAAAAAATATTATAGTTGGTGCAAAGATGGATTCATCTTTATTGATCAATAAATAATAGTTACATCCCAAAAACTGTCTACAAGAAAAACTCGAAAATGTGCTGAAATGCAGAGCTAACCTACTGACTAAAATCTAACTAACATCTGACTAAATCTTGACTAGAAATTGACTAACTAAAATGAGGCCCTAAGCCTTCTTATTTATACAAATTGAGGACCCCAACAGGCCTCCTAAACTTTAGGGACTCGACTGCCAAAACTTGCAGTTAACAACAGTTCTACTTGACTTGCTTGGCCGCCCCTTGTGCTCTGAGTTTTTGATGGAGAATTCGAGGTAAGGGCTCATAAATGAAGGGGACACCTTCCTACAAATCATCTCCCTTGTTCTTCCACGAATTTGGCTGCCAAGTTCTCATTAAACCTTTGATTTTGTCTCAAAATTGACCAAAAAAAATGCATAAAGCACACATTAGACTTGTTGGCATAATGACAAACCCAATTCACTCTATTAGCATAAATATAATAAAAAAAATGCAATAAACTAATGAGAATGGTGGATTAAGTCAAATTAGGAGGCTGAATGAGCCCATATAATTACCCATTTATGGGGCTCATCATCACCCCCCTACTGAAAGTGTTGCTCATCCTCTGAGCAACTAATCTATCTCTTCATCTTTGATGGCCCTAGTGGCCTCCTTATCATCCCAGACTTCTAATGTGTGCCATAAAATTCAGCCTTCTTGTCCATGTCCTTCCACTACTCCTCCTATTTTGCTTGTTTGAATTCTTGTGCTTTTCTTGGCCTTAAAATACATGGAGGTTTGCCTTTTTCCTTTTCCTTTTTGTTTTGTAGGTGTGCTTAATGCAGCAAGCACAGTTGTTGCCTCCCTTACCAATATCTCAGGTGATTTCTTCTCTTGCTGTTCTTTTTCCTTGCTTCAAGTAGAAATCCCTGTGTCAATTGTTTCTATGTGTGTTGCTGAGATCTCAGGGTGTGTCTTTTCCTTTTGTTTTTGTGTGCCTGCTTTGGCTGTGGCACCTTCATTTGGGATTTCTCGGCCTTTTCCTTTCTACTCTGCATCCTCTTTTCCCTTGTTGTTTTGGCTGTTGTTTCTTCCTCTGTTTTGGGCTCAACAGTCTTGCCAATTTCTCCTTTTTCTTTCTGTTCTTCCTATGCTTCCTCTGTTTTGCCCTTTTGTTGAATGTTCTGTGTTTCCTCATCATTTTTTTTCTCAATTTCTTTAGTGTGCTCCCCCTCCTCACTGTTGGATGGGGTGATGTTTTCAGCCAAAGTTCTAATGTTATCATCCCTGGACATGTTTCTGAAGATTTCCCAAGATATGGGGACAATGTAGTTGTGCAAAGCATCTTCCACGAATAGTTTGATGAGCCCATGATGGGCCAACTGATCTGGGATCCCTTCATTTAACTTTGTACCACATTCAATTAGTGACTGAATAAGGAAATATGGGATGCTTAGTTTCTTGGCTGAAGTCAAGTCAATCCCATGCCTTAATTCATACAACAACCTGAAATGATATCCATAGATGATGCTAAACCTCCCTTCACATGTGATATACTTCATAATTTGAAAGCTAACTTCACTCCAGAGAGGAGGCAAGCTGGCTCTTCTAACCCTACCCCTGGCATGGTGTTGAATGTTTTTCTTATGTATTAATCAGAGAAGAAAATGCTCAGGAAAACAACAGTCAATCACTAAAATAGAGGACAATTGAATTTGGTGTTTTCTGAACCCAAGGAGGATTTTCTCTTGTGTTCCTCACAATACTAGATAGTAGTAATTCCCTTGTTTCTGTCACCCATAATTCGACTGTCGGTTTATTGAAAGGAGAATGTTGTTTTTGCAGAACTGAGCATAAGGGCACAAATTCTCTTCTCAACACATAGATAGATATGTAAATTCAGGTTTTCATGCACACAGGGTGGCCTCTACTACAACATATATCTTCTTTATAGGAGAATTTTAAAGATGATGAGGAGATTTCGGAGTGCAAAGAAAGAACTTGGGAAAATACAGTGAAATATGCAGGCAATCTTTCATAGTTTGTTGAATACACAGGTAGACTTTTACTCTCATTTTGCAATTTAATGTCGTGTTCAATTCACCATTTTGCACCAAAAACTCATGCACAGAGAATTTTTTCGGATCCCACCTCGTTTTGAACTTGAAATTCAATGAAAATCCTAGGTTTTCCTTCTGCAGAGCTGTTCTCGGCCTTTCCTGTAGAACCCTTCCTGTAGAAGGCTCTCGTTTCTTGTAGAACGAAACTGTGCTTCCTGTAGAATGCCGATAAGCAGGAGGGTTTTGAAAAATGGCTGAGAACCACTGGTTCACTGCTATGGAGGTGGTATAGAACTTGTTGCAACTGCAGGGATGAGGATAAAATGGAAACAACGGTGGTGAGAGTATTTCAAAGATGAGTTCGATTGGTTGCTTATGGAGACTTCCGTTGATTGAGGTTGAGCTGGCCAAGTGCAAGTTGGCCCCATGCAGACCGTCGGTCCCCACTGCAGTGTTATTACAAACTATATGTTCTCTGCTTGTTAATCACTTGACATTAGTTGCGCTGGAGTTCAAAACATCTGTCACTACCTGTTTTTTAAATTTCACGTGAGTTGACTATACATGTATGCTGTATGATTTTCAGCTGAGCACTGTAGAACTGGACATGGCACTATCTGAACTGGATGAGGGTTTCCAGTTAGCTGGCCACTGATATTGTTTAACCACAACCATCTCATTGTCCATGTAGTTCTTAAATTATGTTCATGCAACAGAGGAACGGGTTTAGTCACATACCTGGAAGTCGAATGCATTTGCTGTGAGGTGTTGTGGCATTTCCTTTTGCTGCATGCCTTTGTTTCTGTGGATGCATGCTAGTATGGTTGCTAATACATGGCTATTTCTCTTGTGCAGGTATTCTCTCGCTGGATCTAAGCTACAAGAGTCTGTTTCAACGTAGATTTGCACCCTCAAGCTGATGATGCCAGATTTTTGTAGGACAACAATTTGTTTTCTCCATAGCTCCCAAACGATAGATCAGATTGACCTGAAACTTTTTGAGCATGTTTCTATCATCATTATGCACCTCCCATAGCAAAATTGTGGTCAATGGATGCACATATTTTGAGAAAAACTGAAAATGGCTGAAGGTGACAAAGGTCAATTTCTCGAAAACCGTGCACTGGAATTGGCTGAAATTTCTTGGGCAGGTTACTATCACCCATATGCATCTCCCCATGAAATAGGTTTTGAAATGGATGCACGGATATGGAGAAAATGCAAAAATGGCTGAAGGTGATGGAGGCTGATTTCTTGGAAACCGTGCACTGGAATTGGCTGAAATTGCTCGGGCATGTTGCCATCATCCCTATACAACTCCCCATAAAACAATTTTTTAAATGGATGCACGGTTTTCAAGTTAGGGAAAAAACAAATTTATGCTCTATGTATTTTTGTATCAGAGCATCCTGCAGTTTTTTGCACAATAAGAAAGAAATGAGCTTGGGCTATAATGCAGACTTGGAATTGATGGGAGAGAGGTTTGAAGATTGCAAGAGGACTTATGAACCCTTTATGAAGCTTCCATGTTCACCAAACTGCTTTTTAAAATCCATTTCTAGCTTTTTGTAATTTCTACAGGAACTTCGTATAGAAAACATGGTTTTAGAAAAGAAGCACAATGAGGTGGAAAAAATGATGGAGAAGGGTGAAGGATGGAAACAGGGATGTTTACAAGCCTCATAGATAGATTCTCAACCTTCGGATCCTCTTTTGAGATTGAATTTGGCCAGGATCTTCCTGTAGAAGGTGAAATCTCAGTCCGAATGGGACCAAATCTTGGGAAAGGGTAGTGGTCATGGAGTAATGGACTGTGAGGGATGCTTGTAGCCTGGTGCTGACCTTTGTCTTTGTCTTGTGAAATCCTCCTAACCTACAATGTCCTTCCTGCAACCTGCAATTTATTCACCAGAAATTAGGTCTATTTTTCTTTTTCTCTTTGTTTTTTTTTTTTTTTTCCTTGAAAACAACTAGGGTGCCTCTTGGAGGTTTTCACTGTAATTGCCTGCACTGGGCACTTCCAAGGGAGGTTTTCACCCAGGGATCTTATTCTTTTTTCTTTTCTCTTCTTTCCAACCCATTGACCACCTCATGGAGGTTTTCAATCAATGAGCCAATCTGAGGTGCCTCTGAGGAGGTTTTCACCTTAGATTTTTATTTTCCTCTTATTTTCATTTTTTTCTTTTTTCTTTTTTCCTACCCTACTCTACTTGAAAAACAAAATCATTTTCAAGTATAAGAATACTTCCAATGGAGCCATGTGCACATAGAGATGATAGACAAAATGATGTGGAGGCTTGAAATGCATGCTTTGACAAGTATCCGGATTTCGGAGACCAAATGATTTGACTTTGAAGGGATCAAACATAGCTGAGGAAGAGAGTATTGTTGCAACTTAGTGACCGTCTGGAACCATATCTCAATATATCTCTGATATCCTTGGTCCTTTTTCTGATCTGGATCATTCTTCATGTCACCTTCTATCATGACCTTCACATCTTCCTCTTTTTGCTAATTTTTCTCTTGACTACATGGAGGATTTGATGGTAACCATGAGGGAGCTCTCTCAATCTCTGATTCTGATGTCTTCTAGCTTTGATCTCCTCTTTTGAATCTTCTTTTGCTGGATGTGGTCCTTCAATGCTGTCAATATAATCTCTATTTTTCAATACTCTTCCTGAGCTATGGTGAATATCATTGAGCTCAAGAGGAGTTGTTTGGACATGTTGTACCTTAGCATTGTAATTGAGTTGAGCTACTCCAATGTGCGAATTTGGAAATGGTGGTACGGGTAGTTGAGTGTGGGTGTATATTTGAGATGGATGTGGATGGAGTTGTGGTTGGGCAGGTGACGGAGGCAAAGGAGCGGGAGGAGAGTTGTACTAGGGCCTCCACCCCTGATGAGGTGCATTCCACTGAGGCTGTGGTTGAGCATAGGGGTGAAATGGATGAGTAGCTGGTTGAGTATGATATTGAGATGGATACGACCAAGGAGGGGGTGTGGACCAGGAAGGATGAGCAGGGGGGCCCTAAGAAGGCATGGAAGTGGCTTGATAGGGGTTGTAATAAGTCTGGGATGTCCCTTGCATTCCCTGCTGCTAAGTTATGGGTCCATGTGGCCTCCTTTGGTTCATATAACAGAGTGGTTTAGTGGCTCTTTTGGCCCTCTAATATGCAACTTTAATTCCGGGCAAGGAAGGGCACTGGTTCATAGGATGGTCTCTTTCACAGACAAAACACACTTCTATGGAGTGCAATGGACATTCATTCCTAGGATGCTTTCTAATGCACCTAGGAAAAAGCATGGCTAAAGCCCTCTTGGCTTCCTCTTGCTTCCTTTGGATCTGCAAGGTATCCAGTTGCATGGCAAGAAACTGCCTCACCTCGCTCTTGAAATCTTCCATATGATTTGCAAATTCGTTTTTGGATAAGGTACTGCTCCCAACATTTTTGTTTGTAGCCATTTGCTCCAGAGGAATGTTTTCTTCTTCTTCTCCCCTAGATGTTCTTCAAATATGTCTTGTTGTCCACCTAGGGGTTCTTCTTAATCACAGCCATCGAAGAAGAGAGAAGGTTTACTATGTGAAGCAGTGGAGGTGTTGTGCAAACATTTTTCTGAATTATCTCTACTCCTACAAGGCATGAAAGGAAGTCTTTTTGCTTCTTCTTCTTCTTCTTCATTTTTTTTTTTTTTTTTTTTGCTTGTACCTCCAAATTGAAATAGATTGAACTTCAACTAACTAGAATCTATCTTGCTAAAATGAAAATGCGGAATTGAAATGAAAGCAGGAAATGACTAATCTATGTTGCTGAATTGAAATTGCAGGAATGAAATGCTAGGTTATGCTTGCAGAAATGAAATTGCGAAATTGAAATGCTAATCTATGAAAGCAGGAAATGTCTAATCTACTTTTGCGGAAATGAAATTGCAGAATGGAAATGAAACAATCTACTCTACGTTTGTTGAAATAAACTACTTAGCAGAAGGTTGTAGTAGAAAATAGAAGAAAAGCAACAATCACCAATACTCTGACGCTTCCCCGGCAACGGCGCCAAAAAGATGGTGGGCTCTAGTTTTGTAGCAATAATGCAGCAACTCCTGGGACTCCCTTCTTTACTTTTATCAACCCGGTAGTTCGTAACAAACTTGGAAGCGACGGTGCTATATGCACAAGTACTAGCTCTTGTCGCGACTGTCACTTGATCAACTGGCACAAGTTCGCTAGGAGCTCAAGCCAACTTATATGAGTTCTCAGAAGAAGCTTTTAATCATGATGGAAGAAAGATAATCTCAAAAGGGCTATTCTACTTGCAGAAAGAAGATGAAAGCTGAAAGGAAACGCAAACCCTAGCAAACCCTAGTTTTACCCATTAACCCTACCTTTGCAAAAAAGTGAGAAAACTATTGAAATGGCTGCCATGGACTAATTTCAATATGAAATGCATGTACTTAAGCTATTTCTGAAGGAAAATGTGGAAGAAACATCTTTTTGTACTTTTGAGTAATTTTGCAGGATTATTATGCATGTGCTTTAACTATGTTTAACTGTGCAGGGATTTATTGGCGAAAGGAAATGGAGTGGGAATTTTCAGGAGGTTGGGAAGGTGAGAAGAGGGCCTAAGAGGTCCCTAGCACCCTTCCAGAGAGTTTCACATCGATCAGATCTCTAGAAACTGCTCACGTGATCTTCTACAGGGAGTCTGCAAGGGTTCTATGGGATGTTCTACAGGAAGTGCCGAGAGAGGATTTAGGAGGGTTAATGGTGGAAAAATGGTGGGAAAGTGGAAATGGAGGATGGATGAGGATGTGAAGGGGTCTAAGACCTGATAGATAAAGCTAAGAAGTGATTAAGGTGGTTGGATTCATTCAAGGATGGAAGGAGCAAGGTTGCAAAAAGATATGGAAATTAGGTCAAGTTGGAAAAGGGTGGTGACTGAAGGGGAGGAATATGGAATTAGGGGTTGGATCAGGTGGTATGATGAAGGAAGGATAGGTATGTATCTATTACTGGTGATCTGCACACTACTTCTTAAAACTAATCAAACAAAGACTATGTAAACCAAAGATCTAGCTATCTTGACCTAATTTGACCTAGAAACCCAACAATCATGATGAACATAACTTTATTGGTAGAAAATCATGTAAGATAACTATGAAAATGAAGCGAGAACAGATCTAGGCATGTAATCACAACTGGTATCAACTTCTGCACTAAGAATCTAACACTAGCAATTGCATGAAGAAGCAAGAACAACGTTTTTGTGGCAGCAAGGACACCTTGGTCTCAGCTCATGGTCCCAAGGAGGGAGAGGTGAGATCAAGGGTTTCTTGATGGCCTTTTTCGAAGATATTTTATGTTACCAACCTATCAAATCAATCTGAACACGAAAATCTAATTGAATCATCAAAAACAACCTAAGTAACAAAGCAAGATCTTAACCTAAATAACAGAAATTATTCTATGAATGCAACAAAAACACATAAAAGCACACAAAGGAGGTACTGGGCACTTGGGTTGGACCCAAACCCAAGTGCTACAGCCTCCTAAGAAATATTAGAGCTGGTGCAAAGCTGGATTCATCTTTATTGGTCAAGAAATAATAGTTACATCCCAAAAACTGTTTACAAGAAAAACTTGAAAATGTGCTGAAATGTAGAGCTAACCTACTGACTAAAATCTAACTAACATCTGACTAACTCCTGACTAAAATATGACTAAAAAATGACTAACTGAAATGAGGCCCTAAGCCTTCTTATTTATACAAATTGAGGACCCCAACAGGCCTCCTAAAATTTAGGGACTCGGCTGCCAAAACTTGCAGTTAACAGCAGTCCTACTTGACTTTCTTGGCTGCCCCTTGTGCTCCGAGTTTTTGATGGAGAATTTGAGGTAAGGGCTTATAAATGAAGGGGACACCTTCCTACAAATCCTCTCCCTTGTTCTTCCACAAATTTGGCTGCCAAGTGCTCATTAAACCTTTGATTTTGTCTCAAAATTGACAAAAAAAACTGCATAAAGCACACATTAGACTTGTCGGCATAATGACCAACCCAATTCACTCTATTAGCATAAATATAATAAAAAAAATGCAATAAACTAATGAGAATGGTGGATTAAGTCAAATTAGGAGGTTGAATGAGCCCATATAATTACCCATTTCTGTGGCTCATCAAGAAGCAGTACTTAAAGAATGCATCCAGTTGTGGCTTGATGAGGCACTCACAGTCTCCACCAACAATGAGGGGAAATTAGCACACATGCAGGCAATATATGAACCTGGAAAAGCAACAAAAACTAATACAGATGCATCGATGGTACGCATAGAAATGATCTAGCAGATGGCAGAAAAGTTTGTTGCGCATGTAAGTGAAGCATAGAAGTTTGTTGGATGACCTTTGCGCAAAGATGGCTGTACCAGCCGAGTGACTCAAGATGAGTCACGATGAGTCTGTTAGGGGCCTGTTGGGTAGTGGAGGGCCCGCGTAATAGTTTTGGGGCTCAAAGCCCACAATTTTGGGTAAAAGTATGGTAAAAGCTCCACGAGGTGCACAGAGCGCAAATTGTAAGGAGTCAAGTCAAAGGGTTCTCCGCCCAAATATAATATAAAATAATAGGAAGTGAGTCGGCCTGGCCATGGTTTGCGGACCATGGAAATGTATAAATAGAGCAAGGCTCTAGGGTTAGAAGTCAGTTTTTTTTGGGAGGTTTGGATTTTGATCTTGAATGTTATGGGTTTATGAAGGCAATATTTGCTCAGTGGTTTAAGTCTGAGTCAAGGGTGTTCGTAGAGAGTTAGAGGCTCTACAACTATGTGCACAGAGGTTGGGTAGAGTTCGTAGCTATGTGTTCGAACCCCTGCAACTGAGTGCACAGGGCGGATCTAGTTGTATTGATGGAAGATAAATAAAGATAACAATTGCTGAAACATTGTGTGCTTTTTGTTGCGAATCTATCTGTTGATTTTGTTCTGAATTTATGCATCATCTTTTTCTCTATTAGCTATGATTGCATGCACTAGGTTTTATTGTTAAATGTTTGTTTAAAGACTGTAAGATGAAGACCGGATCTGTAATAAATTATTAATAAGAAAACACGGTTGTGCGGATCTGCGCAAAAACCTATAGCAGTACAGAGTGGCGCAAGGCCACATAGTGGTTCGCTACCCCTCCAAACCACATCAAGGCATCCCAAGGGTGCGGAAACCTATTTCCATCACCCTTCCCTACTACCTCGGGTGAGACCTCAGTCCGCGCTCCGCAGACTATTGCTGAAAGGGCCGATAGTTGCGGGATTTGTTTGGCTAATAACTCTTCCGAACCTAGGTTAGGCCCTAATAAGCCAACAATCACGACTAGTACCAAGCCTCCAATTACTCCAACTATTTCTGGTATATCTGTTACACAAGAAGAAGTTACTCAACTACCTGAGGCCACTATAATGGAAATAAGTGAAAAAGTAACTGAAGTTGATCCACAAATTGAAGTTAATCAACCAGGAATTACTTCAGAACTTGAACCAGTTCAATTGGAATTTTATCCAGAACCTATAGCAGTTGAAACTGAAGAAATTTTTGAACCTAAAGTTATTCATGAACCTTCCCTTGAAACTGAAGTTCTTTTACCAGAACATCTGGACTTTGACCTTGAACATTCCAAATTTGTTACTGAAATACATGTAGTTCCTGAAACTCCATATTTAACACTAGAAGTCTTTTTCGAACCTAATGGTGAAATCCTTCCACCTGGATTAATTACTGTAGAGGAAGAAGCTGAGGAAGATTCTATCTCCGGAACTCCACATCATTTTGGACCTGGTTTGTATCTTTATTCTCAATCTCTTCCCCATTTTGCTGCTGCCTCAAAGATCCTACTTGATTCATTAGGTCAACTTTTGGGTCAGTTAACCATGGTAGAAAAACCGGAAACATCCCAAACTGCTTCATCTGATGCAGCTGTAGCAGAACCCTTTGTTGTTATTTCTTCGATGTTTACTACCACACCTGAGTCACATTTATATGGACAGCTGTCCGTCCCGGCTAGTTACCAGTCTATGTCTAGAATCCATTGAGGGGTTTATTCTTTGCCATGGTCATCACCCATGTCGTCATCTGGAATTTTACTTGGTTCTTCTTATCAAGGACAACAGTTTGATCCTGCTTACCAGTATCAAACTGGGAAATTTGATGAACAAAGACCCATATATCCTCTTAACACTGGACTACCACCATATGGTCAGAAATATGCTTATTCACCGCATCCTCCCTATCAAGGAGGAAAATCCTATGGTTATGTTCTACCGTATTCAAGTCAACCTAAAATGAGAGTCTATCAATGGTAGCCAACTATGCCACCACAACCAAGGCTTGTGTATCCGACAAAACCTATGAAAACTAAGCCATTTATATCAACCCAACCTATCGTAACTATGGAACAACAGATACAAGCTCAACCTGTTGTATCTCAATCTAAGCAAGTTAGTTCTGCTACCTCGAAACCACAAGTTTCAAGTCAGCAAACCCAAACTTCTCAGGTTGTTATGAAACAACCGCTTGTTTCTGGGGTACAATTACCTTAGGTTAGTGTGCCATTATCTGGAGTGACTCAAGTTGCTACAGGTTTATTTTATCCTCAGCCTGGTCAAATTGGTGTTGGGGGGCAATATCAAACTTCACAACCGATACCCCAGCAACCTTGGCAGCCACAAAATCCACAACCTCCTTTTCAGAATGTCCAATGTCAATATGGGCCTGCTTTTCAAGCTCAACCTGGGCAAGGACAATATCAAGCGTATCAGGGTCCTGTGTATCAAGCCCAACCTGGTTACGGAAAAATGCAAGGTCAACCTGGTTTTAATCCATATACTGGATATGTCCCACTACCCTATCAAGGATATCTGCCTTATGTGGGTATGCAAAGGCCTATGGCACATGCAATTCCATCTTATCCTAGATATGATTGACCTAATTTGAATTGGCAGTTGCCATTTGTGGCAACTCTAGAATTACCAAATTTAAACCGGCTTACCAATGATCAAATTTTGTATGCACCATGGTGGCCGATAACTCCTCATAAGTTTCCTTTCGATATTCCAAAGTTTAATGGAAATCCTGGAGAATACCCATCAAATCACATTATGACTTATCATTTCTGGTGTTCTTCGAACTCCTTGAATGATGATTCGGTAAGACTCTGTCTTTTCCAAAGAACACTCACTAGTTCGGCTACTAAGTGGTATATTGAATTGTTGAGAGCTTCTTTAATAATTTCACCCATTTAGCCACTACCTTCTTGACCCACTTCTAGTTACAAATTAGATATGAAACTAGAACGGAACTTTTGACCAACTTTAAACAAACGACTTCTACTCACATATCAGATCATATTCATGCGTGTCATCATTGTCAATGAATGGTTAAAACCTATGTTCCTGATTAGCTTCTAGATGAGTGGTTCATTAAGTCCTTATTGCCATCTATCACTGAGGATGTGGCTAAAGGTGGAGTCGTTACAGAAGAGAAAGTGATTGCTCGTGCCCAATACTTGGATTTAATTTACACACAATCCAGCACACTCTATGACAAAATTCCACATGCTCCGCACCTAAATCAATCCATTCCACCTCCATCATTGAATAGGGATTCCCATGCTGGAGATAGTGTGATCGGTTCCTTGAGACAGCAGACGGAAAGTAGACCATCTGGTCAATCACTTGCCATGAATCAAATTGTAAATGCATTTGAGGATCCTTCTTCTGAGATTAATGCCGTGTCATCCGACAAAGGTAAGAATCAAAAGCAACCAGGAAGCAAGAAAAAAGGGAAAAATAAAAAGAAAAGTGAAACCCCTCCTCAAGGGAAATCATCTAATTCCTCTAATCTGAGAAAGAAACCTCATTATCCATGTCTGATATGTAACGACGAGCACTTTACAAGAGATTCTCCTCACTGCTCAGAATTTTCTAAGCTGTTAAAGACTTCTACCGCATCTGCAGTGTTGACAGATCTGTTTCTGAACGCAGATACCAATACGGTTGCAATTGAAAATGCTTCCACATCCTAGGTATTAATGTTATCCATCGCAAAACCTAAATATAAGATTTTGGTTTAGACACATAGTAAAGATTATGGTAATCCGCCATCATCGTCAAATAATTAGGCCACTGATCAACCTGGTTCTTCGACTTTGACCGCATCGGAAAATATTACTCCAGAGTTAACAATAAAGCCACCTAAGGGAGTTGTGCATAAATCAACGTTTAACCCTCGAGCTCAAGCTGCTCAAAATTATAACATAGTAGAAGATCTTTCTTAGTCTCCTTCTACTATGTCGACGCTTAAGGTGTTACAAAACTTTCCCTCCCAGAAGCAGGCTTTACTGTCAACAATAGGTGGAGTAGATCCAACAAATTCTAATCTTGTGGTTTTTAATCACTCCGAATATACACCGTAGTTACCAGCACAATTAGATTTTCTAATTTAGGTTAAAGCTCTCAAAAAAAATATTCATCAAACTATCATAGATGAGGGAGCTTCTAACTGTATTATGTCAATGGGCTACTGGAAAACACTGGGGTCACCTATGTTGTCAAGATCACCAACCACGTTGAAGGATTTTGATGGAAGAACTTATACTTCATGTGGGGTTTTGAATAATTTCCAAGTAGAACTAGGGGGGAAAACGGTAACTGTTGAGGTTGAGGTGGTTGACAGACCCCTTGACTACAACATTTTACTTGGATGACCATAGGTTTATGCTATGGCTGATGTTGTTTCTATGTACTTCCGTACAATTTCTTTTCCTCATAAAGGTGGAATAATAGTTATCAACCAAACCTCATTTTTTCCCTCTAGTTCTCAACTTATGGGAAGCATTTCGTTTGTTAACGGACCCCCACTTTCACTTCAATCTATTGGTGTAGGTATTTTCAAAGATGCCTCCCTAATGGGTACTTTCACACTTCCTCCACCATCTGGAATTTCGGAAGTTGCGAGAGTTGAGACATGTAATATGTTATCCTCTACTTCATCTGATTTAAAGAGGATCACCAATAGTATTGAGGATGAGAGTTTAACTGAGGTTATGTCGCTAAGTCCCATCGAACTCGAATAGCAATCAATTTTTCTTGCTTGTGCGGCATTTCCAAATCCACATTCACCAATTGTATGGGTAGATCATTCACATGAATATGGTACTCCTTCCGATCCTTTTACTTGTACATATTCTACAGACGAGGAAATCATCCAATCAATGATGATAGGAGAAGAACCATGGGAAGATTATCATCATCGTTCCTGTCTTCTAGATTCCAGGGAAGATTATTCAGATGAACTAGTACACCCTTCAATTGTAGATTTCTTTTTTAATTTTGTTAGAATAGATTTAGTTGATTCTGAGCGTAATTTGTCTAACATAGAAGAAACCATTTCTATAGATATTTCGGCCAAGCCTAACATTGTAGAAAATTTTCATGTTGGAAAATCTCGTTCTCCTTTGGAACTCGATATTTACCATGCTTTGTTTCGTGAATTTAGAGATATATTTGCATGGTCTTATGAGGAGATGCCAGGCATTGATTCAAGCATTGTTGAACATCAAATCAAAATGTACCCTGATGTCAAACCAGTACAACAACGGCTTTGACCTATACACCCAAAGAAAGCTGCTTCCATAAAGATAGAGGTTGAAAAATGTTTGCATGCTGGCTTCATTTACCCTGTACCTCTTACCGATTGGGTATCAAATATTGTTCCCATGATGAAAAAACAAGGAACAATTCGAGTGTGTGTTGATTACCAGGATGTAAATAAAGTATGTCCAAAAGACAATTATCCTACACCCTTCATTGACCAGATTATTGATGAATGTGCCGGACGTGAAATCTTTTCATTCATGGATGGATTTTCCGGCTACAATCAAATCAATATCCACCTAGAGAATCAGTCAAAGACTGCATTTATCTGTCCCCAGGGCACATTCGCATATAGGAAGTTACCTTTTGGTTTGAAGAATGCAGGGGCTACATTTCAAAGGGCAATGAACTATGCCTTCCATGACATTAAGAACATTGTGCAACCATATCTTGATGATTTTCCTGCTCATTCACGAAAGCGGACTGATCACCCGCAACATCTTAGAGCAATATTCTTATGGTGTCGACACTACAAAATAAGACTCAATCCACACAAGTGTGTGTTTTGTGTTGGCTCTTGTCGATTGCTTGGATTCATGGTCTAAAAAGATGGAATTCAACTTGATCCAACTAAGGTTCAGGAAATACTTGACTTGCCCCCACCTTCGAATTTATTAGAGTTACAGAAACTTCAAGGGAAGGCAAACTTTTTGAGGAGGTTCATTCCAAACTATGCTGAAATGGCTAAAGTTTTTACACGTCTATTGAAGAAAGAGGTACCCTTCCATTGGGATCAAGTTGCACAAGCTTCCTTTAGTGCTCTTAAAGATTCCCTGATTAGAGCATCATTAATGTATGCCCCAAACTATCAACAAGACTATTACCTGTATCTCACCACTGCAGATACAACCATTGGAATGGTTTTAGTCCAAGAAGAAGATGGACTAGAACATCCAATATATTATTTGAGTCATAATCTCAATGATATAGAAAGGAAATATTCTTATGTTGAAAAGCTAGCTTTGGTAGCCGTTCAAGCTGTGCAGAGATTTCGTCACTATATTATCCTACGTAAAACTACAATTATATCTGATTGAAATCCTATGACATACATTTTGTCACGTCAATTTCTGGGGTACAAATGTTTGAAGTGGATAGTTATATTGTAGGAATTTTATTTGGAATTCAATAAGTCTAAGTCAAAGAAATCTCTCGTATTTGCCGAACTACTTTCCGATCATCCCTCATCCACCAACGATTCAACATCTGAAACATCAATCATAGATGAGTCTCTATTTCTTATTTCATCAAGTGATCCATGGTATAGGGATATACTGATCTATCTACAGACCCAAGCTTTCCGGCCCGATACCTCTTGCTCTCAACAGCGACGTATCTGATACCAAGCCAAAAACTATCTGATCATTGGTGACACGCTTTACCGCTGTGGTATCAAAACAATTTTATGTAGGTGCCTCACACATGAGGAGGCCAAGAAAGATTTGAATGAATGTCATTCAGGTGGGACATTTGTCCGAATATGCAACAACAGAGAGAATTCTCCGTGTTGGATACTTTTGGCCAATAATATTCAAATATTGCATAATTTCCATCAGAAGTTATCATGCATGTCAAATATTTAATCGGAAAGCTAGACTACCACCTGCACCTTTGCATCCAGTAGTTGCTGTTAGACCATTCGCTAAATGGGGCATTGATTTCATGACATGTAACCCCATCTTGGCCAGGGGGCATGGGTATATTATAGTCGTTGTTGACTATTTTACCAAATGGGCTGAGGTGATGCCTACATTAAACAATAGCGGCGAAACGACTGCATTATTTTTCTTCAACCACGTGGTTGCCAGGTTTGGTGTACCACAATCCATAGTCACATATCATGGATCGCATTTTTGCAATCACATGATGGTCGAATTAGCTACCAAATTAGGATTGTCACATGATAGTTCTACTCCATATTATCTGCATGCTAATGGACAAGTTGAGGAAATCAATAAGGTCCTTAAGTGCATATTACAATGAATGATTGGAGTTCACAAAAGAAATTGGCATTTAATCCTATACTCGGCTTTGTGGGCATATCGAACCTCAATAAGAAATGCTACCAGATTCACACCCTTTCAATTGGTGTATGGTTTGGAAGCAGTCTTGCCGATTCAATGTGAAATTTCATCACTCAAACTCATAATTGACCTGCTACCTAACACTTCTGAGTAAGAAGCACGTTTCTTGGAATTAATCCATCTGGATGAAACCTGTCGTGATTCCACATTGGCTAACGAAGCACACAAGCAACGCGTAAAGGTGCAATATGATCAAAATGTCAAGCCTCGAGTTTTCTCAGAAGGTGACCTGGTCTTGCTTTACGATCAAGAGTCTGATAAAATTGGAGCAGGAAAATTTGAACCACTTTGGATGGGCCCTTATATTGTTAAATAGGTTTTGACAAAAGGCACCTATGAGTTAGTAGATTATGACGGAATTCCATTGTCTAAGCCCAGAAATGGGTTGTATCTAAAATGTTACTATGTTTAATTAAGTATGGTAAAACTCATGTAAATATGCTTGGATTGCATGTGTGAGTGTGTTTCTTTTAGGGTTTTTATTTGGTTAAGTAATCCACTTTGCATTTGTTGCAGATGTTGAAATTTTCAGAACAATTTGTTGGTTATGCTGATGGTGCTAGTCATAGTACGCAGAACCTATCTTCTGCAGCATGGGCCATTTTTTCTCTAAGCGGCAAGTTAATGAGTTTTATAGGGATTTGTATTGGTCGATCGAAAAACAATATCTCTGAGTATAGCGCGTTGATTGAAATTCTTTCTGATGCCATTTCACTTAGCATTTGCCGAATTATCATTAGGATAGATTCACAGCTCATCGTGCTACAAGTTACTAGCATTTATACTATCTGAAACCCAGCAATTCATCATATGTTCCTTAGAGTTCATATTTTGGAAAGGTATTTTGAGTTTATTCAATATCAACATATTTCCATAAATTTAAACACATTAACTAACCCTCTAGCAAATTATGTGTTAAATGGACATTTGCAACATATGTAAAGTAAATATTTTCAATTAGCATCATCAATTGAATAGGATTGCATCACTCAATCATAATAAAACCCTGAAAGTAAAATTGTAATTTTTTTTTACAAATAGTTTGTGTCCAAGACAAAAATTAGTCATCTAACCCAAAAACTAAAATGTATGCAGAAAAGCATCTTAGTAAACTAGTGGTGCTCATGATAGCAAGTCATTGCCTATGCTATCATGCGCAAAAGTCTCATCCAATGACCTGGTACACCAATGATGTGGTGTTGCAATCACATCTGTAGGTCCTCGATCTGGACATCCGGAATGCCCAGGGTTAATCCCTCTATGTGATCTTTTAATTCAGCCAGAGTCTCGGCAAAATCCAAGTCTCGGAGAACTTCTCTCCCTACAGGTCTCTGTGCTGGTCTACCTACATCTCATAGGTCCCCCACAGGTTGAACCGGTCCAATATTTGTATGCATAAAAAATTTATTTTGTTTAGTCTTGGAATTAATCAAAAACGCAAAAATGCAAAAACTTTAAAAAAATTAAAAACACTTGGTCAAACAATTTACCAATAGCACCCCACATGGCTCCAGCTGGAAGTGGTAAATTTGGATCGCCACGGAAATCCATTCCTGAATATGGATATCTGTGAAAGTCATTTCCTGTCGATTGAACCATTCAAAGAATGTAGGGTTAAATACAATTGAAGAATGGGCACCATGCCTAGCCATAAGATCGGTCCACCTCTGCATCCGTGGGTCTCTTAGTCCAAATACACTCAGTGAAATAAGCTGTGGCTACAACAGAGGTATTCTCTCCAAGGCAAAAGAAATTACGATTGATCCATAGCCGAAATTCTTGATCTTTCCTCTTTTTACCTTGGTCAGTTGCTCTTTCACAGATGAAAAGACAGCCCTGCACCAGTTAAACATTTTTGGCTCTAAACATTCTAAGGAATTCTGCATATATTATTTGTTGGCCAAATGAAGCGTAGAACTACTAGCCAATCTGGAAATGGTAAAAAGAATCATCCTAGTAGTAAATCACTAACATCCTTGATAAGTATCCTTCTATCTCTGCTAGGCTAGGCACCCAGCCTACAAAACTATCTCACATAATCTTTCACTGGTCTACCCTTATGGGCAAGACCTGTTAGTGAAATGAGGGCACCCCTCCTCGACAATATAGTTAGGAAGTATATATGATCGATGGTAAAAGGGACCTCTTTGTCTCGAATGTGAAAAGATTGATCGGTTGGATCCCATGATTGAACAAGGAACTGTAGGAGATCCATCTGCTGCCGCATGTTGGATAATTGAAAATACTTGAGTAATCCACAATTTCTTAGGGCCTCAACTATTCCTTGATTACTCAAGGCTATGATATCTTGTTCTTCATGCTCTCGTTCTCTCCATATGATTACCATTTCAATTCCTAAATTGGAAAAAGAAACCCTAGGGACCTCAAAACCCTAAAATGTTCTTGACTAAAACAGGAGATAAAGAAAATAAAAGAGAACATAGTTAGTTCCTACTTGGTCCAAACAGCACAAAGAATGATCCCCTCAATCCTCTACAATCAACTAGTGAACTTCGGGAAGAAACTGCTCCAGAGATCATAAGGTAAAACGAAATGGTGAGAATAAATGGTAAGAACTGGATTTTTATGTTTATTTCTTACACATTAATCGAGTAAACATTGGTTTTCATTTATTTAATCCATGAACATGTATTGTTTAATCTTTTGATGGAATCTTGAGCAGGATTAACAACTAGCAAGCAGTTATGATGTGCTTATGTGTAAATTGAACATCTTTGACCACAAAGCAAACTTTTATCACTTTTTCGAGCTTTGTTAAAAACGAAAAAGGAACCCCATTGGAGTCCTCTTTAAGCTCTTTTCAGACTCTCTAAACATGAAAAGATTGCTGAGCGTTTGTCGTTTCTAGCTCATTAATGGATTAGAATTGATATCTAATCAATATAGTTTTACCCCTTTTCCGGGCTGAGATAGATTAACTACGAAAAAGGTACTCGTTGGTCAAACATGATCAATAGGTTCTCTCTGTTGTGTGTGGAGCATGATTGTTCAGAGGTCTTTGTTTCAGCCGGATGTATACCCCAGGAAGTTTGTACACCCCTCCACGAGGGGGGGTGCGAGGGGGACTTGTCCCCCCCATGGGGGTCCGGAGGGGCCGATCCCCCCCGGCTGGGGAGTCTGGGGGCTAGCAGTCCAGCGGGGGCTCGGGAGCAGCGCCCCCGAAGCTAAAAACAGATGTAAAATTGCCTTGTAAAAGTATAGTGATTTCTAGTCAATCTGGGCCGTTCGTTAGGCAGATGATCTGATGGTAGAACTTATGTTTAGTTTAGGGTTTTTTGCCCTAGAAGGAAACCCCTCTCTTTGTATGAGGGCATTGTATTTGAGGCTGTGTAATAGATGTGTATTCTGTGAGTGAGAAACAGAGAGGTGAGATTGTGAGAGAAAATAGAGGATATTACAACAGATCTGCTATAAGTTGTGTCTCTTCATTTTGGTGGATAATAGAAAGGAAGGACTGGCTATTCGAGGTGGATGTAGCCCAAACTAGGTGAACCACGTATATTTGTGTCTCTCTTGTTTTATGCATTTTTTTCTATGTTTATATTTCTGCAATATTTTATGTGTTCCATTGCTCCGTAATAAATAATTTTATAACAACTGGTATCAGAGCCGAAGGTCTATTTGGCTGATAAACTCGCATGAAAGAAGGGTTCCTCGTTCGAGTGGGAGCAACGACAGAAGATGGTAAGTTTAGGGTCGAGAAATTTTATGGCCAAAACTTCTCTCTATGGAAGATGCAGATGGAAGATTATCTGTATCAGAAAGATCTGTACCTACCATTGAGCGAAAAAACAAAGAAGCCGACAGCTGTGACAGATGAAGAATGGAACCATCTCGATAGAAAGGCACTCGGAAAAATACGGTTGCGCCTCGCTGCGTCAGTCGCCTTCAACATTTCGAAAGAAACAACAATAGAGGGTTTGATTCAGGTGTTGTCGAAAGTATATGAAAAACCCTCAGCCTCAAACAAGGTATTTCTTATGAAACGGTTATTTAATATGAAGATGTCAAAAGGTGGATTTGTTGCAGATCATTTAAATGATTTTAATACAGTTACAAGTCAGTTAAGTTCTGTAAGGGTAAACTTTGAAGATGAAGTTAGAGCTTTGTTATTCTTGTGCTCATTACTAGAAAGTGGGAATGGTTTAGTAATGGCCATTAGTAACTCTGTCTCTGGATCTAGTACTTTAAAGTTTGATGATGTTGTCGGTGCTATCCTTAGTGAGAAAATGCGACGGAAATGCTCTGGTGAGACATCAGGTAATGCTTTGAGTGCAGAGTCTAGGGGAAGAAAAATGTAAAGAGGAAAGAGCTCAAGATATCGCAGTAAATCAAGGAAAGGCAGATCCAAGTCCAAATTGGGGATAGTGTGCTGGAAATGCGGAAAGAAAGGACACCTAAAGAAAGACTGTAGATCTCGGAAGGGAAAAGAAGGAGATGCACAACAAGAAAAAAATCATGAAGCAAATGTGACAAGTGAGGTGTTACAGATGATTTGATTCTTTCTTTCGAAAATTTCACTGATTCCTGGGTGGTAGATTCAGGGGCCTCATTCCATGCCACACCTGATAAGAAATACTTTCATGACTATGTTCAAGGAGATTTTGGACAAGTTCATTTGGGTGATGATAAACCCTGTAAAATTGTTGGAATGGGCAAGGTTCTTGTAAAACAGCAGAATGGAAACCAATGGCTACTAAAGGAGGTAAGGCATTTTCCAAATCTAAAGAAAAATCTGATTTCAATAGGGCAGTTAGGCGGTGAAGGTTGTGTGACAACTTTCACAGATAAAGCTTGGAAGGTCACCAAAGGAGCCTTGTAATAGCAAAAGGCAAAAAGTTTGGTACATTGTATTTATGCAATGGTATTTCTAACTCTGTTAATGCTTTAACTTCCAAAGGAGCAGATGTAGCATTATGGCATCATAGGCTCGGACACATGAGTGAAAAGGGGATGAAGATTCTTCACTCAAGGAATTTGTTGCCGGGTTTGAAGAATGTTGATTTGGACTTCTGTGGGAATTGCATTATGGAAAACAGAAGAGAGTCAGATTTCTCAGAGTTGGGAAAGAAAAGAAGAGCGAAAAATTAGAGCTTGTGCATACAAATGTATGGGGACCTACTCAGGTATCATCTCTCGGTGGCTCACATTATTATGTTATTTTTATTGATGATGCAACTAGAAAAACTTGGATTTATTGTATTAAGAATAAATCTGATGTATTTGATACTTTCAAGAAATGGAAAGCTTTGGTTGAGATTGAGACAGGAAAGAAATTGAAGTGTCTTAGATCAGACAATGGAGGTGAATATTGCAGCAAAGAGTTTGATAGGTATTGTTCAGAGCATGGAATTCACAGAGAGAAGACAGTTCCAAGAACACCAAAAGAAAATGGTGTGTTAAAAAGGATGAACAAAACAATCATGGAGCGTGCAAGGTGCATGCGATTGCATGTAGGATTGCCTTTACAGTTTTGGGCAGATGCTATAGATACTGCTATTTATCTAATAAACAGAGGGCCTTCAAGTTCCTTTGATGGTGGTGTTCCAGAGGAAGCATGGATAGGAAAAAAGATAAACTACTATTTTTTAAAGCCTTTTGGTTGTGAGGCCTTTGTCCATATTGATAAAGAAAATAGAACAAAACTTGAGGCAAAGTCAAAGAAATGTACCTTTATTGGATATGGTGTTAATGATTTTGGTTATCGCTTATATGATTACGAAAATCACAAAATCATTAGGAGCAGAGATGTAATATTCAATGAAAAGGTCTGGTATAAAAATCAGTTGCAGGAAAAGAAACAAGAAAAAGAAAACAAGGAATACACAGTTCTTGATGAAATCACTGAAAAGGTAAAGGTGCCTGAAAATAATAATAATCAACAATAGCAACCACCACAATAGTGATAGGCACCCCAAACACCTGAAAGTGGTGTTAGAATATCTACCAGGATAAGTAGACCCCCTGAATGATACTCTCCTTCATTATATTATTTATTGTTGACTGATTCTAGTGAACCCAAATGTTATGAAGAAGCAATGCAGGTTGAAAGCAGGAAGAAGTGGGAGGTAGCCATGGAAGAAGAGATGGACTCCTTAATGCATAAACAGACTTGGGACTTAGTCAGGTTTCCTGCAGGAAAAACTACTTTGAAGAATAAATGGGTTTACAGGCTGAAGGAAGAAGATGGAGGAAAACAGAGGTACAAAGCTAGGTTTGTGGTGAAGGGGTTTGCATAGAAGAAAGGTATTGATTTTGATGAAATATTTTCTCCTGTTGTTAAAATTACTTCAATCAAAACTATTTTAAGTCTAGTAGCAACTGAAGATTTGCATCTTGAGCAGTTAGATGTAAAGACAACCTTCCTCCATGGGTATTTGGAGGAAGAGATGTATATGCAACAGCCACAAGGATATGAGGTAAAAGGGAAGGAGAAACTAGTGTGCATGTTGAAGAAGAGTTTGTATGGCTTAAAACAGGCTCCAAGGCAGTGGTATCTAAAATTTGACAAGTTTATGTCTAAACAAGGTTATACTAGATGCCACTTTGATCATTGTGTTTATCTGAAAAAGCAAAATGATGGCAGCTATATTATATTGTTATTGTATGTAGATGACATGCTTGTTGTAGGGTCTAACATGCAGGAAATAAATGTGCTCAAAAGAAAATTGGAAAATTCATTTGCAATGAAGGATTTGGGAGCTGCAAAACAAATCCTTGGTATGAGAATCACTAGAGACAGGAAAAATCACAAATTAACATTGTCTCAGAACGAGTACATACAAAAGGTGTTGAAAAGATTTAATATGCACAATGCAAAACCAGTTAGTACACCTTTTGCTAGCCATTTCAAACTTAGTAAGGAAATGTGCCCAAAGACCCAAGAAGACATGGATTATATGTCTAAAGTTCCATATGCATCAGCAATTGGAAGCTTAATGTATGCAATGGTCTTCACAAGGCCTGATATTGCACATGCAGTGGGAGTTGTAAGCAGGTACATGAAAAATCCAGGAAAGGAACATTGGATGGCAGTGAAATGAATTCTCAGATATTTGAAAGGTACCACAAATCAAGCATTATGCTTTGGTGGTGCAAACATTTCTCTTAGGGATATGTTGATGCAGATATGGCAGGTGACAGAGATAACAGGAGGAGCACTACAGGATATGTATTTACTGTTGGTGTAATAGCTGTCAGTTGGGTTTGAAAAATCCAAAGTGTTGTTGCACTTTCAACAAAAGAAGTAGAGTATGTTGCTGCTACAGAGGCTAGTAAAGAAATGATTTGGTTACAAAGGTTTATGGGTGAATTGGGTAAGGAGCATGATATGGGCACG
The DNA here is from genome assembly GCA_031772625.1 of Pinus tabuliformis. Classification (NCBI taxonomy): domain Eukaryota; kingdom Viridiplantae; phylum Streptophyta; class Pinopsida; order Pinales; family Pinaceae; genus Pinus; species Pinus tabuliformis. Next base: position 118,961,865 of record CM062819.1, read on the forward strand.
TTATACGATGATAGCAAAAGTGCCATTCATCTTGCAAAGAACTCAGCATTTCATTCTAGGACTAAACACATACAGCTCAAGTACCATTTCATACGATCAGTGTTGGAAGATGGAGAGTTGAAGCTGGAAAAGATACACACTAGCCAAAATCCTGCAGATATTCTAACAAAAGTTGTAACCAGGGAGACACTGAGAATATGCTCAGTTTTAATCGGTCTTCAAGGATGACAATGAAGATGAGAAACAACTAGGTCCAAAGAGGAGTCATTGTCCAACAAATGAAGCAGTGGTGGAGTTGCTACAATCATTCTCCAAGTGGGAGATTGTTGTGTGTGGAGCATGATTGTTCAGAGGTCTTTGTTTCAGCCGGATGTATACCCCAGGAAGTTTGTACACCCCTCCACACGAGGGGGGGGCGTTCATTAGGCAGATGATCTGATGGTAGAGCTTATGTTTAGTTTAGGGTTTTTTGCCCTAGAAGGAAACCCCTCTCTTTGTATGAGGGCATTGTATTTGAGGCTGTGTAATAGATGTGTATTCTGTGAGCGAGAAACAGAGAGGTGAGACTATGAGAGAAAACAGAGGATTTACAGTGGAACTGTTGTAGTTTGTGTCTCTTCATTTTGCTAGATAATAGAAAGGAAGGACTGACTATTCGAGGTGGACGTAGCCCAAATTGGGTGAACCACGTATATCTGCATCTCTCTTTTTTTATGAATTTTTTTTTTGTTTATATTTCTGCAATATTTTATGTGTTCCATTGCTTCATAATATATAATTTTATAACACTCTCTTGTATTGTTTTATGCTTTTTTGAGCTTGAGAGACAAATGTACAAAAAAGAACTTATGTAGTTTCCTTTTAGTCCCTTTTCAGACTCTATAAATGTTAAAAGGACCGAGTTATTTTTGTTGTTAAACTTGTTCAAAGCATTAAATAGCGACAAACTTGTCCATCTAGACAATACCGAGTTTCAACTTCACTAGACTCGTTAAAACATCAAATAGCAATGGATTAACCCAAAAGGTGGAATTATACAACAAGCATATGTTATCCTCCTCAAGCTTGATAAAAATAAAGGGGTACTAGTCAGAAATGACTGGGGAAAATGGGAAAAGCTGAGAATACTTTATGGTAGCAGGTCGCTCTTGAACATGACACTTTCACCTCATCACCATGACTATGTGGGTTGGGTCATTCAGCTTGATGGTTATCACACCATTGGTCTGTCATACCATCCATCACTTTGTTTTGGGTCAATTCTACCAATTCACTTCAGTGTTGCTGATATGTTCAAAAGAAGTTATTCAGTTCAAAACTTCATCCTTTATAATACAGTAAACCTTCATTTTCATTCCTGCCATTCCTAAAACTTGTGTCGTCAGTGAATGTTTCATCTCCAAAATCATTTACCTCGTTTCGTGTTGTTGATGTGGGATACATCAAGGCCCTCCTGCGACGAGTCACTTCTTGTTGGCATCAACACATCATCTAAGAAGTTGACTTAGAAACACCCCTTCAGTACCTTGAGGCTTGCATACATCGATGGTAGGTTTCTCGCTTCCGGCGATAGGTTGACATCACTAGCCTTCGACTGAAAGACTTCGTATGGTGTTCGACATCAAATCATTTATTCACACCTTGCGAAATGTATTGTAGTACCTTGAGGGTCATTATCATTATCGGTGATTCCTCTCGCATCTGTTAACAACTTACATCATTGGTTGGTAATCAGACGATGTCTCTCCATGTTCGACTACAGGTCATCTATTCACATGGTTAGACTTGTACTTGAGCTAAAGATTGAACAAGATTGAAGACCCCGGATCTAGTTTCATCCATTCGGGCTGCAATATATTTTTTAGGAGTATTGTATCAAATGTACAATGGCCTTACATTCATGGTCATCCATTCATGGGTCTACATCTGTAGACGACTATATTTGTACATGTAATGAAAGTTTATAAGTTGAGCATGGGTATGCCTTCCCTCAGCTAATTTTTGAGAAAAAAAATCTAAGTATCATGATATATGTATTGTAACTAATGCAGGTCTCCTTCCATTTCGAAACCTTCTCTCCAAGTGGTAAAGCATCTCACTTGACATGTTTATTTTTGACTTCATGCTTTAGGGGGCAACTTTTATAGGTCAATTTGGGCACATCAACCCCAGCTTCTAGATCCATATATTAAGGTCCATAAATCCCTAATTCAATTGTTTTCATTCCCTAATGAAGTTAACCTACATCATGCTTGCCTCCCAAGAATTTGCATGTCACCATTCATCCAAAAAATGCCCCTGAGGAGATCAGCGTAGGTGGCCCTTTATCAGGGTGCATTGCAATGCAGGAATTGCACTATCTGGGTGCACTGCAGTGTGGTTGGCCTTTGTTTCACCTGCACTGAGCGAGATTCATCAAATTTTTGAAATGAATCCATTGGATTCCTCATCCAATGGATGCTTCCGGAGGTTTCTAGATGGATTGAGCTCGCTTTTGGATGAGGAAGAGGATGAATGAACCTTAATCCATTATCCCTTCCTCCATGGAATCACTTCCCAATTTTGGCAGAGCATTCATGAGGGCCATTAATGGCTTAACTTCCTCCATTCAGCTATAAATTGACCAAGCATTCAAAGATTGGTCTAGGTTGGAATTTCTTGAGCCAAGGAAATGTTGTTTGAATGAGATTAGTAAGAGTATTGTAATGATGTCAAAATGTTGCTTCATGAGGAGAGAAGGGTTTGAAGCTAGAAGGATGACACTGAATCGAGCATGAATCTTCATGGTTTGTAATCTTTCCTTCTATTAATAAAGAATTCTAAGATTTTTCCATTCATGTGTTTATATGATGTATATCGTATTCTGGATTCTATGATATGTTTAGTTAACATATTGTTATTGTATGCTTTGATAGGTTTCTATCTCGACTTATGTGCAGGTACTTTCCAAACGAGTTAAGTACTGAAAGGAGCGGAGAAATTGGTCAAAGGAGAGAGGGATCAATCGAAAGTTATAGGTTGGTTCCTTTCCTTCCTTCTCTTATCTGTTAATTATAGTAAAAGCAACGAATTACTTTGTCTGTTGTTTCTAGACTAGCTACTAGGTCTAGAGGGTTAGGCGTTTTTAGAAACACTAAATTTGCCCAAAACAATCCTGCTGACCGGGAAGCCTGCCCCATCACCCATTCCACCGTTTCAAGGGCCGAAATATATGTGGGAGGTTGGCAGGTATTTTACCTGCGCTGGCCACGTGGGCCAGCCTGCCATCATGTGGCAGCCCCATACCATAGTTAAACGAAAAACCCAATGCGTTTATAACCGTCAACAACCAAATTCAAACACGCCACCGAAATCCATGCTAAAACAATCTATGCATGTAAATTTTGGAAGGGGTGGGATTTGGTCCCCCAACCACTCCTCAACCAACGCACCAATTTACCATTGTGCCCAACAACCAGATGTGGTAAACTCCGTTGCCGGTTTCTATATGAACCTTAGTTGGAGATGTGCCCAAGGGGGAGGAGGCAACGGAATGGAGAGCGAACTAGGGAACCACGAGCCCAAGCGCAACCATTCCCAGAAGGAACCATGATTTTCAGTTCTAGGAGGGGCAACCATGATGGAACGTTTTTCTAGATAGAGAATCTTTTGTAGAGAATATTCCTTGATGCTTGAAAGATTCCACGGGGAGGTAAATTTTCATTTTATCGAAATTATATGAGGTTTTCTATCATTTTAACTAGAATTTCACAAGGATCACGACGGTGGAATAAAAATCACCATCTGAGCAATAGATTTACAGATTCCCAGCAGAGAAGAATCTTTGAAGAATCTTGATGGAATCTTCTAGATTCCTTGGAGGCTAAAATTTGCCTGAGTCAGAATGCAACTAACTTACTAAAAAGTCTCAGAATCTTGCAAGGATCATGATGGAGAGATCAGGGTCGTGATTTGAGAAGTATATCTCCAGTCAACCCAAAGGACATAATCTTTGGAGAATCACGGGGAATCTAAAAGATTCCTATAGGCCCAAATTTTGACTATGTTGGAATTCAACAAATGGATAGTCAATTTTACACCTCTTGACGATAGAGATTTAGTAGTGCAGTCATATTTTGAAGCTAAGCCTTCCATTTTTCAGCCAACTTTAGAGGTGAAGGTACATGAATTATTCATGTCATGTTTTCCTTCATAATTGCTAAGATGATGTATTATGTTTTGAGATCCCTGTTTGATTTTATGTTGTGGGGGTCGATTTTGCCACATTATGTGAGATGTATTTAGCATTTTATGCTATGTATTGTTGTGTAGATACCTATGTAACTATGTTGAATGGAAACTCATTACCACATTGTGTGAGATCATTTTAGTTTGTCATCTTGAGAGGAAGCCTTCTTGAGTGAGAATTCCTGTAAGCGGAACATCTCGTGGAGAGACAAGCCACTGTTGTTTTAGGGAATATGACCTTGATATGACAAAGTGTTGTTCACATAAGTCATCATAATTTCCAACATTATATGAAGTGGCCAACACCATCTTGACACCGGGCCTAGAGATGTAGTCCACACTGGACAAGCTCCATTATCAAATGTCTCATATTTTTATTTGCTTATCATTGTCATGTTTCCTCTTGCTTAAGCATGCATATGTGTTATTTTATGCTCTTTTAAATGCAATTCTAACAACATCACAAAGTAAAATATCTTGGATGATTCTGGTAGCTGAAGGACCCTAGTCAGGACACTATCAATCTTCCCTCTATGTTTCAAAATTGTCCGCATCAAAAAATTGAGCTTCCATTCTTGAACAATTTTCAATCTGCTAATATTAGTGGAACACAATGTAAAAAAAATTATTTAGATAAAACCTCAGTCTTGGGTAGTCATCACTTCTATGCTTCCATATGTCATGAAAAACGCCCAAGCACATCATGTGATCTTCCATTTTCTCATGAAGACTCTAACTCAGATCTATAATGTGCTCTGGTCAAAGAAGACGTCGATATTGAAACTTCCTCTTCACCTCACTTTCACTTGTGTCCTATGATTCGTAACGCATCTACAAGTGGTGGAGATGCTCCATGTTCTCTTGCTTCTTCATCCAATGAGTTATCTCCTTGATTGACACAAGGCTGGTAAGTTTGTCCAGGAAAAAATTGAAAATAATCTAATCATAGATTGTCCTACCCATTCCTCGTCATCCCTTCTTTTGCATGAAGAAAACTTGTCAAATTAACTTGCTCATGCGAACTCACCAATTCATTTATCTTTGGACATACCATCAAAAGATCCTCTTCAATTGAGTAATCTGATTGTTGTTGAAGCTGAAAAATCTAGTGAAATTTGTGACAGAGATGGGCGCCATCTGGAAAGCAGTTTTGAAATTAGCAACAGTAGCCACTCTCAAGCCATGCATGATCTGGTTCAAGTTTCAAAATGTGATTCTACAGTTCTGGAAAGTTCTAGGATGTGTCAGGGACTAGTCAAGGCACTTTAATGTATGTTGATGGTCATGTTAGGACTTCATGAGTCTGGTAAGCCCCCTGAACCAAATCATATATGGTTTCTCATGCACAATTCATCTATCACATGGTTTCATTCAGTGTATTTCCCCGTGTAAGAAATGTTTGGTATTCCAGGCATGATTTTTCAAATTTTCAAAATTTCACGTATGACTGAATTCACAAATCTGTTACAGCTCATTCATCTTCAGGAAAATATTTTACGTCAAACTCAGGTTGGGAATTTTCATATCTAATGAAGTCATGGAATTGTGAAGTTGATCATCTCAAAGACTATCTTTTCCTGCAATCATACTTATCGTATTTCCCTCTTCATGGTCATCTCCTCAGTGTTTTTGCGAACCTTGCACTGAAAATCTATCTATCATATGTATCTCAAAGCGAACTTGGTTCCATTTTTGAGAGTGTTTGCAATATTGTTCAAATGGATTTTTCTTTATTCATTAAAAACCGTGAATTTGGCATCTTAACTAGCTCCTCTGATCATTGCTCTATCTTGGGTGATTTCCATTCAGCTTATCGTTTCCCATCAGCACATCCAATGACAGTTTCTTCGTGCTCTCTGATCTTCATTTCTTAACATCTCCCTTTTCAGATTTTCGTCAAGCAGGTGAGGTACTTCAACCTTCGCTAATGGTTATGGCAGGTCCTCACTATCTTGGCATGACCACCAAGGATGATCAGATCTATTTTTCTTTACAATATTCCCATCTTAATCCTACTTCTCAAATCGAAAATTCATCTTTTTAGAGATCATGAGACTTTCAACATGGCCATTATGAATTTTACGATCCAATCATTGAATGGTTGGAACAGTATTACTTGGCAAGCTCTATTGCAGGCAGTGAGTTTCAATCCTTCCTTGCGCTTGCTAAGAAGCTCGGTGTAGATAAGGATGCACTTGCAAGAGGCTTCTGAGGTTTATTGAAAAGTGGTATCCATCAAAGAGGTAAGCATGTGGATTGGGTAAAAGTAGTGGTTGTGACACATCTTTATGCCCACAAGAAAGACCTTCCTTCTTGTGTGCAAGTTTTTCAAGTTTTTGTATTTTTTGTTGCGCATCACTATATATATATTTTTAATCATTTGTATCTTTGTGGATGCAGGTCGGGAATGACTACGGTGGCTTCACTGGAAATTTCATTACACGTAACCCTGACCTTCTAGTTGTTGGATAGGAGTAGGATTAGTTGCATCTTAGTTTCCTTTCCACACTCATCTTGCACTCATTCCTGGTAGTTTGTTCTGGTTTTCTTATTTCGGTTTTACATCATGCTCGCTTTAGTCATTTTGTCATCTTGTCTTTTGATTTTGGTTTCCTGATTCTGTGTCTTCTTTCTTTTTGATTTGTTTCCTTCCTTGTTCATGTTTCCTTTTATTTTCACTACGTGAATAAGTGTTGTGCCTGGACCTGTGTCCTGGCTTCTAAATGTGTATGTGGTTGAAGTTCAAAGAGTTTTGTGACACTACAACCCTTGGCTAGTCTTGTTTCTGTCTTCCTTGAGTTTGGTTGTAAAATTTGGCCAGTGAAGTCTTGACAGAAAATATGATCCATCCGTAAGGAGGGCTTTGTTTCAACCATGAATCTGTTTCCAGTCTAGGAACCTCATGCATGTACTCAATTTTCTTCTTTGGTATGTTCCAGCTTATCCAACTAGTAGAAATGGAGAAGGGGAAAAATATAAATGAGAAAACCTAAAACAAAGTTCTTTATATGCTTATCTGAAGGAACAACCTCTCTTTCTCTCCATAAGTCGGCATCCTTCTTTTGCCTCAAAAATAAATAAGTTCCTACGCATAGTTCTCTTTCAAAAATAACAAAGGCGAAATAAGAGAAAGGATTCTTGCACAGAGAGGTGAAGCAAACAACTCCACTAGGGTACTATCCAAGCCTATTGGCATCAAAGCAACACCAGAGTTGAAAAAATATACTCTGAAAATCTTAAGCTCGCGAGCCAAACTACCCTTCCTGATTTGAAACACTATGATCTGGCATAATCTTGTGTTGTTTTCAAATGAGTTGGTACAAGGTGAACCATGTCTGTCCATGCGGTAAGTGTGAAGTCGGAGTAATTTACATGATGAATTAATAATCTCTGATGGACCAAGGCCCTGTAGTGAATGAACCAAGAGAGAGAAGCTAGAATTCAACTAGTGTGTCACCAAGTGTTGTAGCGGCTACAACACCCTCCAAAATTTTGGCCTATACTCAAATTTCAGAGCCTACTATGGATCTTGTGATCGGTCATTCCTTAGTCACTTATTTGGTAAGCAGATGATCTCAAGCGCCCCTTTTCGATCTCAAGAGTCATTCACACTTTTATATTTACATAGTATGTGTCATCTTTGGGCATGGGGGTTATTGGTTTTCGTACAGAGGAAAGTTTGTTTTTCTTCAATGGTAAATCTTCCCAACCTCTCTTAGCATCCAAACATTGTGCAGTGGTTTCCTCCAGTGTCCTTCCCTTAGCGGGAACCCACTATCTCCATAAACTACACAATTTTGTCCCTCGGGCATCTCAACTTTCCATCTTGCCTTGCATCCTGAAACTACGCAGATGTGTCTTTCCAGGGCCTCTTCCCGCAACACTACCTTGCTCCTCAAACTGCGTAGTTTGTCCCTTAGCTGCTCAGTTTTCTTTGCAACCTGAAACTGCACAGATGTGTCCTCCCAAGTGTTGGGTGTGGAGTCTGATTATCTTCTTTATTTAGAGATATCGCCGCATTAGACCTCAAATTTGTAATGTGGTGGCAACGCCACCCTTCTTTTCACGCCGCTAGGGGGGTCCATGGGTGGGGCGACGACCTTGTAAAATGTTGTAATTTCGTAGTCAATCTAAGTCATTCATTAGGCATAAATCTAACGGTAGAAGTTATGTTTAATTTAGGGTTTTTCCCCCTAGAAATCAACCCTCACTATATATGAGCCAATCCCATTGCAGCTATGTAGATGTGTATTCTGAGCAAGAAAGAGAGAGGATATTGTGTGAGAGTGAAGAGGGAATTACAACGGATCTATTGTAGGTTGTATCTCTTCATTTTGCTGAATAATATAAAAGGAAGGACTGGTTGTTTCTCCGTAGATGTAGCCCAAATTGGGTGAACCACATATATCTGTGTCTCTCTTGTTTTGTTCATTTTCTTTGTTTATATTTCTACAATATTTTTATGAGTTCCATTTCTATGTAATATATAATTTTCTAACACCAAGGCCTCATCATGTGAAACCAATACCCACTGAAATTGTGCCGATGTGTCTCTCAGGGATCACAAGAAGGATGACATGCTAAAAGACTCTCAAGGACATGAGGAGGAAGATAAGCAGACCAAGAGCCTAAGGTATGATAGAAGATCGAGACCGCATGAAGACTCCATCTGATGCATAACCCTTTGGAGGGTACGTATGGAAAACAAAGCACGTCTTTTGAAACACACCTCTTAGTGTAGCTTGAAGGGCTTCTTAACATTGTCATATCATTTTGTCTTCAATGGCATGCATGGTTGCAAGCACTGAAAGTCATTCCATGTGTTTCCTCTATGTGTCTTGCTCCCTTTCGCTTTCTCAACCAAATGACATCTTTTGGCATGTTGATTTGTTTGTCATGCTTGTGATATTGTTTTGGTGATTTCGAATGTTTGCCTTTGTGTGTTTGGGTTGTTTTAGCTATTTGAACATTTTTTTCACTCACGCACAAAGTTGTAAGCATTGTCATGCAAGTGTCATCACAGTCATCCAAAGGTCTATCCCAAGTGTCGCACTTGTCACTTTCAACTCTAGAAAGTCCAGCATAGGTCATGCTTTGCTCTGTTGTCATGTTGTCGAAGTATGCTCTGTGTGATCATAATGTTGATTCCTCACAAGTTCACTTGCCTCTCACGCTTAGCCATTTTCTTGAAAATATCTTTGAGTGAACAACTCCACTTCATCAGACCCTGACTGAGATGCATTGCACAGTATCAACCCTCAATGGTGCTTCTCTGCTATCTGGAACTGCACAGCACTTGAGGTTGTCCTTCGGGTCAGTTGCACTCCGCAATCCTAGAGGTGAGTAGCGTGTCTTCCTTCCCAGAAATGCACAGAAACTGCCTCACATCCCAACCTAAATTGTACACTTCGCAAGAACGATCTTCAAGTCTCCTTCCTTCTTGTTGTAACCCTACATTGCGCAGAGACCTAAGCCTACACTACTTCCCGAAATTGTGTAGAGATGTCCTCCCAGTGACTTCCCTGAGCCAAGACTCACTACTCTTAAATACTACATAGAGTTGTCCTATGGTCCCTCTATTTTCCTACCTTATCTTCCCTCTAGAAGCTATGCAGAGGTGTCCTTCAAGGTCCCACCTTACAGATACCATTGGTGTCCTTAACTATGCAATTTTTCCTCCCAGTGGCCTCTACGTAATTTTCCTGGATAGTGAAGATTGTGCCCCGGAGTTCCTTGTCCAAGCCTGAGATGCAATTTGCACAGTCTTAGTGACCATTCCCCCCCCCCCGTTGGCTTGAGGGGACCTGACCTAGGTTTAGATTTATTTAGCCAAACAAATCCCTATATTACTGGCCCTTTTGCAACAGCTCGCGGAGCCTGGACTAAGCTCTCACCCAAAGCAGTATGGGGGGATGCTGGAACCAAGTTTCCACACCCTTGAGATGTCTGAGGGGTCGATTTAGTCCAACTGTGGATACCTTCGCGCAGGTCACTTTGCACACTTTCCTGACCCGCAAGGCCTTCGTGCCCTATTATACTCGCTTTCACGCAGCCCTAACCAGGGGCTGAGGAGCCTTCGCACTACTAAAGCAGCAATCTATGCTATCTCCCCAAGTTACGTCACAGATCTTACTTATCTTATTATAACAATTAGTTATCTTCACATAAACATATATTTTATCTTATATTCACTTATTCAATGTATTCATATAAGTTCGCGCAGCAAATAAACAGTAAACTTGCAATTCATGCCCAATATACTTCAATGCATAAAACAAGAAAAGATACACACAAATAATGTAAAACTTCTCTTTATTAACGCTTCATTCAGATACAAACTCAACTTGCCCTGTGCACTCAGCTATAGGGGTCCACGCACTCAGCTGCAGACTACGACCTTTGCGCACTCAACTGTAGAGCCTTCTCCTACTCTACTACCCAAAGACTCGACTTTACACTTAGACTCAATGCTTCCTCATTAGATCTTCTGTTCTTTATTGATTTCTTCCCTATATCTTTACACTTAGAGCCTTTCTCTATCTATACAATCACATGGTTCGTAACCATGGGTAGAAATATCAAGCCAACACTACATTACAAAAGTAAGGGCAAACAACCCTATGACTTAATTACAACTTCGCACTCCGCGCCCACAAATCGCCGAGTCTTTACATCAGACTTAGTCAAAACTTGGGCTTTAAGCCCCAAAACTTGCCTTGGGGGGATCCCATGCCCAAAACCCTCCCCGTCCTCTAGAACTACGCAATGCACAGTTTCTGGGCACTCTTCCCAGACTATCATTTGTCCCAGGCCCAGAACATGAAAAATAATGCATCACGCTAGGAAAGTAGGTTTTGGATTTGATGTTGTCCTGTCATGAGTGAATTGCAAGAACATATGCCTGGATAGATCATGACAAGGTGATGAACGGGATGAAGAAGGAGCACATATGCTAGAAGACATACTTGCATATCGACAGACGAAATAAGTTCATCAAACAACAAGCAAAAGGAACACATGCATGGAACCATCTTGTAATACCAAGACCATTGAAGGCCCCGCAACATCAAGCCATGTGAAGAAAAATACAAAGAACACCTGAGAGTACATCCATCACTCAGCAGCGCAGAAGCTTGACATTGCCACAACATCCGGCGAGTACATGTCAGCAGTGTCATGTCAAGTTTTGTCATGAGTTGTTATGGCCACACCACCACTATGGGTCGTATTTGTTGTAATTGAATTTACGGTAAAGTGAAAGTCCAATGGACACACACATGAAGTTGAAGATTCATGTCAGTTGAAAATTCATAGGAAGTTAAACGGTTATGAGGGTAGTCTAAGAGTCACAAGGGTCAAGCATCACCCTTGGCTATATATACCCCTCCCATTGCATGAGCAAGGACCTTTCACCTTGGTTCCTCCCATGAAGCATAGAGAGTTTTTCAGCCAGTCCTTTGAGGAGTGAGGAGTGGCTCCAATGTCCCACTAATGGGACTAGTAATGTATGGTGTATAGATGTGTCTTGGGAGTTTTACTTAATTCAGAAGCCTTTTAAGGTGAGAACACTTTCATTCATGTTTTGTAGATGTTTGTAGGAGTATTCTTTCAGCATTTGTAATGCATGTCTCTTTCACCTATACTAAGATAGTTGAACTACTTAGGTTGTTTCAGTATTTACATTGTTGGGAATGTGTTGTATTGGTTATCACTAATGTCTCATCCCTATGAACTACTCTACGTGATACTAGACAAACCACCTTTGTGTATTGGTTATCACATATATCACATCCTTGTGGACTACTCCATGGGATACTCGACAGACCATCTTTGTTTTCTGGTTATAACGACCATCACATCCTTGTGGACTACTTCGCTAGGTGGTGTACATGTTGTCCCTTTCACTTCAATTTTAACGACTGTCACATCCGTGTGGACTACTCTATTGGGTGGTGTACATGTTGTCACCTTCACTTTTGTTTTAACGACTTCCACATCTGCTGTGGACTATTCAGTTGGGTGTTGGAGAGACCTTTCTGGTTTGCGTATGTCTCTTCCTGGGTGGTACTATTTCCTCTCACTTAGAGGATCACTTTACTCTCCCCCTTTGCAATAAGAGAAACGAGACATGAGTTACATTACGCACTCACCAAGCAGACTCACCTAAATTATTTGAAGACACTAGCATAACAATCTCATGTGCTGAAAAACAAGAGCTAAGGAAAATCGCTAAGTAAATGGCAACCAGGCCATCGTACTAGATGGGAATCCTACACCAAAAGGTGTAAGGTCTAGATGGGAATTCATATCAGGGAGATCCCCTTGGTTGACGTATTTCCAGCACCATCAATAGCTGGGTTACAATTTGTTACTACATTGAATTCATCCTTCAATACACGTGGCTCAAAAACTAGCCCTTCGATGCATGCATTCCCTGAAAAATATTAGACGACAAATTAAAATTTTAAGAAACTTGGTTTGAGATTAAACTTTGGACTCGATCCTATTTTTTAATTAATTTACATTGGCCTTTACAAAAAGATAATTGGACCTTGTTTAAAATAATGCCACATCTGGCCCCTCTCAAATATTTTAATCATTGGCATTTTAAAATAATCCTCGACCTCTTTTTAAAATTCTTACTGCTCTGGACGTCAAACCTTGGTATTTGGACTTAGAAATAATAATGTGAAGGCCCCATTTGAAAAAAAATAGATAAAATAAGCACCCTCTAATATGTGTGGGAAATATTGGCCTCATTTGTCGAATTTTACTATGCAGACAAAGATTCACCAAAAGTTTTGTCATGCTTCTTAATAGGAAAATTTGTTGAACCTTTTTAAATAAATTGTCTTTCTATTGCAGGACTTAGCCTTTGGCATTTATTTCGGCACCTCCAATATAAAAAATCTTCAACTAAAACCCTCAGGCTTGAAGGAAAACCAGATCTAATACCATTGTAATGTCCCAAATGGAACAATTTGGGGTTTTCTTGAAATTCTAACTTAGAAATACTTCAGATAAAATTTCCATTCATAAACAGAATATTTCCATGTAAATATTAACAACATAGAACATGAAAATAATGATAATGAGCAGAAGGAAATCTCATCTTTTATTTATAATATATAAACTAGAATTTTACATGTCAAAAAAACTGGCAAAACTCAAATAGAACTGGCATCAAGAATCTACTCCAATGCTGCCCTATCCCTCCACCAAAACTGAACTAAACTGCAACTGCTAAGCTCTCCTGTGAAGTTTGGATGAATTCACCAGGGGAAGATGGGTGCTCGCCCAATATCTCCAAGAGGTTTTGATGTCCTAGGGCTACTGCTGAAGTAGAGAACCGAGTTCTCAAACCTCTCCACAAGAAGAAAATACAAATATAAGAAATCTCCAAATGACCTCCTCTTCCTCTTTTATAGATCTGATGGATAGATCTCCAAGCCTTTAGAAGCATATTCTTTTATTCTTTTATTATTTTTCTAGAAGCTCCTCCATTGACTTTATCTTAAGTGACTTTTTAATTTTATTTTATTTCACTTATATCACTTTTGCGCCTTTTTCTCCAATTAATTGTTTTTCCTCAATTCAATAACTAATTAAAGCCATTTTTAATTAAGGAAAGTGGTAAATTTCCCATCATACTCTCTTCGACCACTAGAAATCACTTCTCAACATCCCCTCCCATAGATCTTCTCATTCTGGTTCCAACGAGCTATTACACTAAGGTGTCATGTCAAACATTCCTCTTGGAATGCCACCTTGAGCATAATTAATTAAGTTATGCCCAAAATAACCTCGTTTACGGGAATTATCAAAAGTCACAGAACCAAAAAGAAATATGTGTGTAACTAATCATGATGATTAATATGCCAAGTGAATGCCATCGGACCCCATAAAAACTTCTCAAAACCCCTCCAAGATCCCTTATGCCTGTTGATGATGCCAACCTGCACTTGTGACTTGTCTACCTGCAACTCTCAAATTCAATCTTATCCATGTCATAAGGAACACTAGAGAAAGGGAAATTACACCCTTTATATTTTATTGATTGATGAACTTGTCTTTGTAGCTACAAAGGTGTCTTTTAGTAGGGTATCCTTCTTCACCTCCCTCATCATCATCCTGTCATAACATGATATAATACTTGTAACTGATATCCACTCAATGCAAGGTTACATTTATCTGATAAACGCCTAGTCTAACATGCTTTATGAAAACCATTGAATAAGCTATAAATGGGTGTTGGGACGAGAGACTTGCTCAAGGACTACATAGTTGCACAACTCAGGAGATTAAGGGCCAAGATTGAGCCTTGAGACTACCCAGTGCACAATTCAGGTGGGTCAGGGAAAGCAAGTTGCACAATTGAGGGGATCAAGGAGGTAGGATTGAGCCTTGAGGCTTGAGGTTTCCCACTACATAATTTTGGAGGGACAAAGGCCTATATATTGTGTAGTTACTCAATTCAAGGAGTTAGGCTAGAGACTTATTGCTTGAGATTGTGCTGTGCGCAGAAGAAGGTGACTAGAAATCAAGGTTGTGCAATTATGGAGCTAAAGAGTCAGGGATGAGCACCAAGAGTGTGAAGATCTGAAAGGGAGGAACTGTGTCTTTCTAAATTCCAAGAGGCAAGTTTTAAGCTTGAGGGTTGATACTATTCAGTATGAAGTTTAGGCAGGCTGAGTGAGGTCAAGTTGCTAGGGAAGGCACTTTTCAGGATTTGGCTAAGTGTGGGATCAGTGAGGACCAAATGAACAAGGAAAAAATATG
Organism: Pinus tabuliformis; assembly: GCA_031772625.1. Lineage (NCBI taxonomy): Eukaryota > Viridiplantae > Streptophyta > Pinopsida > Pinales > Pinaceae > Pinus > Pinus tabuliformis. The sequence continues at coordinate 118,976,871 of CM062819.1, forward strand.
AGCATGATCACACACTTAGAAAAATTGACGATATAACATTTATCAATCAGAACACATAAACAACATAATCCCCTCAATGTTATGTCAATGCGATAATTTCCCCAAGTGCGACAATAAAGGTACACTTTGCGACAACAATGACAACACTTGTGCGACAATGATTGAAACTTTGGGAATGAGTATAATACATGTCTAGATGATAAATAGGACTCATTAACACCAAAGTTACCCTTTGAAGTGGACCATAACTATTTTTATGCAATATGTGACACTTGCGATGCTAAAAGATGACACTTTGGCTTTCTTCCAAAAGGGACTAGAATCCTTAGAGAAAGCACATGTAATAACTCTTAATACTTCCAATGACCACATAAAAATTGAAAGTAGGCTCTGAAATTTGGATGTAAGCTAAAATTTTGGAGGGTGTTGTAGCATTGAAAACACTTGGTGACACACTGGTTGAATTCCAACTTCTCTACCAAGTTGGTCTAATATTTTGTACAAGGTCTAGTTTGTCAAGAAGTATTGATTATTCATGCAGATTCCTTTGGCTTCCCCACTTACCCCATTTATAGACATAGTCCCCTTCATCTCTTTCTTGATTGAACACAATCATAAGGCCATCCATATCATAATGTTTCGATTCAGGAGAAGGGTGATGTAATTCATGAGATTAATATATTCAGAGTATGATTTTTCATCTTTTGTTTTCTTCCACTGTGAGTAGGCCTAGACAATACCCTTACAAAGTTAGTAGAGGAACACAAGCATCACTTTGCTTCCAGTGAGCCTAGACAATACCTCGACAAGCTTACTTGTTTCACCTCTTTGCAAAGGAACCCTCTCTCTTATTTTACTTATTGAGAGCATAAGAGGTTGTTCCTTCATAGAAACGTATATAAAACCTTTAATATGATTTTTCTTGATAAGATTTTTCCCTTTTCCTTCTCTACTTGATTGGATAATTGTGGAAAACACTTAAACATAAACAACTGAGCATAGAAACAAGGCTCCTAGAATAGATACGGGTATCATGGTTTCACACAAAGATCTCTTTATGCAAGGCTTATATTTTCCATCAAAACATAATCAACCAAAAGGTATGAAACAAGACAAAGAAGAAGGACTAAAGGTTAGCCAAATGTTGTAGTGTCACAAAGCCCTTTTCAAATTTTCCACACACATTGGAACCAAAAACACACTTACACTCGAAGCTTATTCACATGAATGAAAATAAAAACTGAAAAATATTGAACATGATAAAAAAAATACAAAACAATGCAATATGTACATAGGATAGGATGCAAACCTAGATTGTCATTGAAAATATTGTTTCAAATCTTTTCCATTTACATGAAGAGAGTCAATCTTCTCGTCCAAAGATTGGAGATGATAAGTGTTATGGCCAAAATTCTCACAAAAATAAATGGTCTGATCCATAAGGGCTAGAACTTAGTGTGTTTCTCCTCTTCATGGGATTTTTCCCACTTCAATACCAAATCACCCATACTGAATTCCTTTTTCCCCACAAAATTCTTATCAAACCATCTCTTGATACAATTATGATGAAGAGACAAAATTTCTTTTGCTTTCCTCCTTTGATCCGGATTTAAACATGAATGCAACAAAATACAGAGATAACCATATACACAAAGATGCAACGGAAATAATACTTCATTTCATTAATGTAAAATACTGAAATATGCTTACAAACAGAAATGGAAATAAACAAGCTAGGGCAATGGTAGCTTATCTCTGAGAAGAGATGTGGCGGCTACTGTTGGAAATAATACTGAGAGGGGGGGGTGAATCAGTATTATCAGATCAATAAAACTTTTTCAATGCTCAAAAACATATACGCTACTTCAGTTAAGTGAACCCGCGTGTACACGCTTCTGTGTCTAAAGAAACTAGCGTATATCCAGAAATCTTATGATTCAGTTAGCTTATCTTCAGTAAATGCATCAGAACATTATTAACCATATTAACAGTAAACAGGTGCAGTATAACAGAACAGATCATCACACAAAAGACACACACATGAACACAAAGATATAAGGTGGAAACCCAATGTGGGTGAAAACCACCTGCTGCAAGTCATCTCAATCTTCTTCTTAATAAGAAAATACTTTTACAATATTTGTACTGGTGCAGCCTTATACCAGTACGGGAGCTACAACCCCCTTTGCTTTTGTACTAGCCGATCCATTTACTAGTACACAGGCTGCTACCTGCTACAATGCTCCAAAGATCTCCCTTAGCTTTTGTACTAGCTTAGATACTAGTACATAGGTGCTTGCCTACAATCTTCTCTCCTCCAGGTACCACGTTTCATCAATTTTCAGACTGGATACACTGAAGCACAACACATAATCTGAAAGGCCACATTTCATCCAATTTTCATACTGGACCCATAACCATCATTGAAACTCAAAACAATCATCAAACTCTGAATCACTGAAACCCTGTTAACAACACCGTCACCAGAACACAGAGCAGACACAGAACTCTGTAATAACCATCAGACCCATCTGCAACTTCAAGTATCAAGCTTTACAATGTATACGCTACTTCGATGAATCAAACCCGCGTGTATACGCGCTTTCGCCAAAGACAACCCGCGTACAGATCTAAAAATAATTTCTCATAACTTGTAGCTGTACCAGACATCAATCATACTCATAATACTTATAGAACAATACATGCGTCAGTATGTAGATCTAGAATAAGCATCATAAAGATAGTTCATTTCAAACCATTTGATCCCGATCTCTCCTTAGATCTTGCTCTCCATCAACCGATGAGATCTCTCCTTAGCTCAGATCAAGCAATGCATCATCAACCCATAACCTGCATACTGGATCTAATGCTTCATCAGATATTCAAGACATTTCAGATACTCTTGCCTAATGATTTCCTTCCCCTTATATAGCCTTAGGCCTTGTTCAATACCAAGAGCCAAAACCATAGTAACACAATACCATCAACTTCAAAACTAGGGATCAACACGTCCACCGAGACGCCAAGGTCCAAAACCATAGGCACAACTTCCAAGGAATAACCGCCATGGACCAAAGGTACTTTTACACATACACGCGCTTTTGCTGAAGCCAACCTGCGTGTACACGCGACTTGGGCTTAACAAACCTGCGTGTATGAACTTTCTCTTCTTCTTATAGTCTGATCATCAATTCCTTGCTGCTGACCTTCTGTACTATGATTTGTCATCAGTGAGGTTTGCCATCAAGGACAACACTTATCTCATAATGCCAACAATCTCCCCCTTTGGACTTGATGGCAAAGCTAACTTGTCACACTTAGAATTATCATCTGATTCCTTTGAGCTATCCTCCATCAGTCACATCTGATATCTCTTCTGAAGATTCATCCAGTTATACATAAGTGATATATTCTTCTATGAGAGGGTTGCCATCAAGTACAACACATGCATCATAATGCCAACAATCTCCCCCTTTGGACTTGATGGCAACAACACCAAATCACTCTCCCCCTTTGACATCAAGGGCAAAGGGTGGACCAGGATGTTCTCTTCCTTTGTTGAACATTTCGTTGTCCATACTCCCCTGAGTATCTGTTAAACTCTCTGAATGATCTCCCCTTTTGTATATGCCAAAGTGTACCAATCTGTCAATGCTCCCCCTGAGTACATGCCAAGTCTCTGTACTGCTGAAGTGTGCTGTTCATGCTCTTCCTGACTGTAGGCAAGATCTGCAAAAGATGTTCTTCAAGAAGAACATGACTCTCTACATCATAAAAGACCTTCCTATCACCAAAGACTCATACATACATCCATCTCTCAACTAAGTGAGGATATACAAAAATTGACTCATCCACCCAACCAAGTGGGGATACATCAGAAGTTTACATATGACAACCAATCATATTGCATCAATCATCCCAGGCATAGTGGGGAAACCAAAATAGGCCGTTACATGACCTCGACACCATGAAAGAGATACCACAAAAGAGATATATGACATAGAGACGAAAGACCAAGATTTATGAAAGTTACTATCAGCATCTGATAATCACCATTCAGATCAGCAACCAATTTCGCCTTTGTTCCACTTGAAACCAACAACAAATGTGAACTAGAACCAAAAGCTTTAAGATAATGCCAACAATGCATCATTGGAAGATTATCTGCTCCCCCTGAATCTGTGCCAGATGATCTCTGTCGGACCCATATCAGACTTTCTGCAACCAACATCTGTCCCTGTTGATTTCCTTCAAAATTCCATATACGCGTATTCATCCACATAAACAAGCGTATATACGCGGATAGGCCTTATGAAACTCGCGTAAAACCATTTTCATATCAACAACCTGTAAATGTCCTGCAGCAAGGTATGTCTGAACATAGATGTCAACTCCTCCTTTTAAACATCATCATGAAATCATTCACATTACATGTGAAACCACCATAGCCATTACATCAACTTCAAGATCTACATGATCCAAGTATCATTACTTGGGAACATCTGCATCAATCAACATATGTAAGTATCAACCTATCATCATATAGATAAGAACTCATCACCATGTCTCCAATAAAGCAACTTTGAGTAGTCATCCATGTATCAGCATTATGTATCTTGAGCTCAAGCTCATTTGACAAAACTTCTTGATATCATCAACAACAACAATCCTTATCCACAAGAGTGCCTGCATCATAACTGTATGATTTTTATGCATATGACAACAGCAGTATATGAGTGACCCATCATCAAGTGAGGAAGATGTATATTCAAGCTTTGTACTTCTCCTTGTCCTTATGAAGATCACCATGTAGGCACCATATATGCATCATCAAAGAATCAACCATAAATCTGATCTGATCATCAACTATGTAACCCCAAGAATCATATGAGATTTTATCATAGACAACTCACAACCACATCATAGCAAGATATATCATTTAGCCATATAAGAATCATCACCAAGGACTATTAACCATAATGCCAACAATGAATTATTAAAGGCATGTGCTCCCCCTCAACCTCTGCCATCTGTTAGATCTGATCATGCATATATCAGCAATAAGCATCAAGACATCATCATCATCATCAAGTTAGGATCAAAACACTTCTAGACATCTTACAGGTATCAAAACATTTTTACGCATCCTCAACAGACTGTAACAATTAACCAATAGAGCAAATAATGGACTGAATCATGTCAGATCCCTTTTCTGAGCCTGTCCCCACTGCTTTTCCTCAGACTGATATATACGCGACTTTTCAGTGTCTAACTCGCGTATATACGCGACTTCCCTTTAAGAAACTTGCGTATGAGATTCAGGACACTGAAGTTTTATACTTTCAGCTCCCCCTGAGTCTGATATGTCTGTGCTGTGCTGTGTCTCAGTACATTGTGCTGACTGTACTTCCTTCTTCCTCCATATCTTCAAGTGTGATGAGGTTTTCTCCTTTTGGTGTGATGTCCATCCTTTGTTCCTGCATTCCTTTGCTATATGTCCAAGCGTGTTACATGCATAACATCTTACATATTTCATATTCCTCCTGTAGCAATCAGCAGCTTTGTGACCAAACATATTGCAAGCAAAGCAATATCCATTAAAGTACCTTGAATGTGATGATCTTTCTGCATGATGGTCTTGAACCCTTCTTCTTCCACATCTAGCTGCAACATGTCCAAGATTATGACATACATAACATTCAACATTATTCATAGGAGGAGTAAACGATTTTCTTTGAGGAGTCTCTTTCCTTGATTGTTGATGGGGTTGACCTTTCATCTCCCTTTTGATCATTTTAGTTTTCTCTTTAGAGTTCCTTGCCTCACCTTGTGAGCTAGATTCACCTTCAACAGATTCATGAAAACCAAGACCAGTCTTGATTGCAGGAGACCTTTGACTACTAAGAATATCATCCAAGGCTTTAGTACTATCTTGAAATCTCAAAAGTTTATCCTTTTCTTCTAATTTACCTTTCAAGATATTTACCTCAACTTGAAGTTGTTCCTCCTTTTCTAGACATTGCTTCTTCATGTCTTCTCCATCTTTTCTTCCTTCTTCCATTTGTTGCCTTAGATTGAGTATCTCCTTTTCTTGCTTTTCATACAGATCCTGTTGAATTTGACGAACTCTGAAGGCACATTCCAACTATGATTTTAAGCTAATGACTTCGTTGTCTTGTTTTTCAATTGCTTGGTGTAGATCTTCATTCTGCTTCTTGGATTCTTCAAGATCTTCCTTTAGTGAGAGGATCGTAGCTTCAAGATTTTCATAGTAGCTGGATCTATCTTTGAGTTTCTTGATGGTTGTGCTTCTTTCGTTGACTTCTTTTCTTAATGATGTCACTTCATGCTGCAATTTTTGACATTGGTCTTCCTTGTCCTTGAGTAGCTTTCTTACCTTGTTTCCTTCTTCTAGTTGGGCCTTTAGTTTGGTAACTTCTTCTTTGAAATCACATTCCCTTTTGTTCAATAGATCTTGTTGATCTTTAACTTTGTCTGTAAGCCTTCTAAATACTGCCTCTATTTGATACTTTTCTTGCTCACCCATAAAAGCATGTTCAGTAGTTTCACTATCACTTCCATCACTTTCACAAGGAAATATAGCAGGAACATCAGAGGATAACACATTCATACCTGATAATGATTCTGAATCTGATTCTGAATCTGAAGAGCCTCTTATACCTAATCCCCAATCGATTCTCCCACTGTCTAGTCCTTCTGAGATGTCTTCTTCTTCTTATGAGCTTTCTTCTTAAGCTTCTTTCCCATTGTTCCACGGATCTCCTTCAAGCGATCAAGCTTCTATCAAAGGACCTGCTCTGATACCAATTGTTGGAAATAATACTGAGAGGGGGGGGTGAATCAGTATTATCAGATCAATAAAACTTTTTCAATGCTCAAAAACATATACGCTACTTCAGTTAAGTGAACCCACGTGTACACGCTTCTGTGTCTAAAGAAACTAGCGTATATCCAGAAATCTTATGATTCAGTTAGCTTATCTTCAGTAAATGCATCAGAACATTATTAACCATATTAACAGTAAACAGGTGCAGTATAACAGAACAGATCATCACACAAAAGCCACACACATGAACACAAAGATATAAGGTGGAAACCCAATGTGGGTGAAAACCACCTGCTGCAAGTCATCTCAATCTTCTTCTTAATAAGAAAATACTTTTACAATATTTGTACTGGTGCAGTCTTATACCAGTACGGGAGCTACAACCCCCTTTGCTTTTGTACTAGCCGATCCATTTACTAGTACACAGGCTGCTACCTGCTACAATGCTCCAAAGATCTCCCTTAGCTTTTGTACTAGCTTAGATACTAGTACGTAGGTGCTTGCCTACAATCTTCTCTCCTCCAGGTACCACGTTTCATCAATTTTCAGACTGGACACACTGAAGCACAACACATAATCTGAAAGGCCACATTTCATCCAATTTTCATACTGGACCCATAACTATCATTGAAACTCAAAACAATCATCAAACTCTGAATCACTGAAACCCTGTTAACAACACCGTCACCAGAACACAGAGCAGACACAGAACTCTGTAATAACCATCAGACCCATCTGCAACTTCAAGTATCAAGCTTTACAATGTATACGCTACTTTGATGAATCAAACCCGCGTGTATACGCGCTTTCGCCAAAGACAACCCGCGTACAGATCTAAAAATAATTTCTCATAACTTGCAGCTGTACCAGACATCAATCATACTCATAATACTTATAGAACAATACATGCGTCAGTATGTAGATCTAGAATAAGCATCATAAAGATAGTTCATTTCAAACCATTTGATCCCGATCTCTCCTTAGATCTTGCTCTCCATCAACCGATGAGATCTCTCCTTAGCTCAGATCAAGCAATGCATCATCAACCCATAACCTGCATACTGGATCTAATGCTTCATCAGATATTCAAGACATTTCAGATACTCTTGCCTAATGATTTCCTTCCCCTTATATAGCCTTAGGCCTTGTTCAATACCAAGAGCCAAAACCATAGTAACACAATACCATCAACTTCAAAACTAGGGATCAACACGTCCGCCGAGACGCCAAGGTCCAAAACCATAGGCACAACTTCCAAGGAATAACCGCCATGGACCAAAGGTACTTTTCCACATACACGCGCTTTTGCTGAAGCCAACCTGCGTGTACACGCGACTTGGGCTTAACGAACCTGCGTGTATGAACTTTCTCTTCTTCTTATAGTCTGATCATCAATTCCTTGCTGCTGACCTTTTGTACTATGATTTGTCATCAGTGAGGTTTGCCATCAAGGACAACACTTATCTCATAATGCCAACAATCTCCCCCTTTGGACTTGATGGCAAAGCTAACTTGTCACACTTAGAATTATCATCTGATTCCTTTGAGCTATCCTCCATCAGTCACATCTGATATCTCTTCTGAAGATTCATCCAGTTATACATAAGTGATATATTCTTCTATGAGAGGGTTGCCATCAAGTACAACACATGCATCATAATGCCAACAGCTACATGCCTCTAAATTGTGTTACAATGACGCTCGAAGGCCTATTTATTGTTGAGAAACAATGGAAAAGCTTTAACATCCCAAAACCTAACCCTAGAAGATGAAATGCCAAATTGTGGGCCCCGTTTTGGGTAAGTTGGTACATCAACTTCCTGGGGTCGTAAATTTGGCATTCCATCTCCGTTTGACACATACAATAGCTCGTTAGAAATATCTATTCGAGGACTATAGCTTTGGGAAGAGAGAAATTAGTCCATGGACCCATGTTGCTCCTAGATTTCCCAAAAAATGTCGTTTAGGGCCTCAAAATAGCTCCAGATGTTCAAGACCCGAAAAACTGGTAAAAATAGTAAGTTGTGCTACAATTACGATAAATGAAAAACTAAAAGAGATAGTTGTGGGGTCCAAATAGGATAGGTGGGTGGCCACCAACATCCACCTGGATCATTCCTCCCCCCTTAGGAAGCAGTGGTCCCCACTGCGTTGAGTTCCTCCATCTGCTGAAGTTGGTCCCTAGTGAGCTGTTTTGCAATCTCTGATGTGTCTAGTAATGGTGGGAAGCATGGTCGAGGGTGATACACATTGAACCTCGGTGCAAGCGAAGGAATGGAGGAATGATGTGTTCCAAAGAATTATTTCCCACAACCTTGGTAATGGTGTAAGGACCATGTTGGTGTGGTCAGAGCTTCTGATGGGATCTTGTAAGGTGTTCTTTCTGCAGATGCAGCCAGACTTTGTTGCCCACCTGAAGCTTGTGTGGTACCCCTGTGGGTGAGGAGAAGTTATTCTTTTGTTCTGTCATGTTATAGACATTTTTGTGCCTTACAGCTATAAGCATGAAATGTCCATAATCCAAGGGATCCAAAGTCCCTAAAGATGTTGTTACAGCTCCTAAAGGAACAAGGTCAACCAATGACATCTCCTCCCAGAAGTTCTCCACCAGAAACTGCTCAGAACTAGTCAAATCAGGATCAATTCAGAAGCTCCATTAGCTGCCTGCGTTGCAAAGCACCCCAGTACACTATCTAGGTGTGTTGCAACGCACTTGAATGCACTACCCAGGTGCGTTGAGCGGGAAATGACAAGTGGCAGAGTCATTCAACGAGGTGGAGAGACAATGGAAGCTTTCAGAATCTTCTCCAATGACACTTGCCTCACTGAATTCGACCAAGTGATGAGTAAGAGGCTCTCAGTCTCCAAGTGGAAGCAAGAACTGACAGAGAGAAGCCACAAGTCAAAACATAAGCTGACTCATCCTCTCTGCTTACATCTATATATGGATCCCTCATCCCGGAGATCCAGAGGCTGGAATTTTGTACTTTGCAGAGAATTGTTGTTGGTTTGAGATTGAGATTAGTACATTGGGTGATTTATGCTTTGTTGGAGGAGAGGAAGGGATTCCTTTGCTGGGAGGTAGATGCTGGATCGGGACTCACTTGGTTGTATCTCCTCTTGGACTTTCTTATCATATCAATAAAATTATTTGAGTTTCTCCTACATGCTGTGTATCAATGATGTTTTGTTATATTTGCATGTTTAGCTTAATCTGATCCTGAGCTTTTTATGAATGTATATCTATGTCTTCGTGTAGTTTCTCCTTCTTGTGATCTTGCAGGAATTTGGTGAAGCTGAGCCGGTAAGGGAGCAAGGAGCTGGGAGTTATTGAAGAGAGGAGAGATTGGATCAACAAACTAGTGAAAGACACAGGTTAGTTACATCCTTTCTCCTCATTTACATTTCATAAAGAAGAATACTCAAGTAGTTTTCCTTGTTTGTTGCTAAGGCACTATCACACCTTAGAGTGGGATAGGGGCATTCTGAATAGATACTTTTCCCAACAACAAATTGGCGACTCCGTTGGGGATCGTATCTAGTTAGTTTATTTGTGTTTCTATTGTTTTCTTCTCATAAACTCAAGAGCGCTAAATCGAACTGCATTTGCCATTTACAAATGCAAAGTAGAGATCTGCCACTCTAGTCCACTCACTGGGCCTGTTTATGATCTGAAAAACTGATCCACAAATGCTCTAACTGCCCTTTGTGATAGCTCTTAGTCCTCCTTTAAATCATCCTTTTAATTGTACCTTATTGATAGCTTTTATCCGGCCAAAAACCTCAGATCAAACTGCAAACCGTGACCCAGAACCCAGAGACAATTCTCGTTTCTGCTTCACCATAGGCTTTGTGAAGAGACTCTGCATTTCAACGCAGGTCCCGAGAGGGCTACCTGCGCTGCAATTCAGTTTCTCTGTGCAACAGGTGCACTGATCAGCCTTTGCCCTGTGTAGCTGTGGTTCTTTGCATCCTTGTGTTCAGTTTTATCTCTGATTTTTGTAGCCTGTTATCAGTGTGTGTACCTATCTGAAAACCCCTTTTCTTTGCTTTAATTCCGCCTCAGTTGTATAAAAGAAACTGTATTTGTTTTTGTGTATTTGTTACAACATTTGCAGTTTCCCATTACAAAAGTAAACTAGTCATACTTTCGCCCTTAGATCTAGACCTGTCGTAAGTGTCGTTTTGATCTTAGGAGTAAGCGTGTTTGCTGTTGACAGTTGATTGCGCTTTTACTTTTGTCTTTTGGATTGAATTTTTGAATTTCTAGTGTCGAAACAAGTGTTTACTTCAAAATCATAAAGTGTCGTAATCGTCTTTTTGATTTCGAAAAGAAGCTTGTTTGTGTTTTTCACTTGAAATCGAATTCAAATTTGTACAACAACTTTCTTTTTAGGCATCAATATTAAGAAACTGAAAACAAATACATGCATTTGTGCATTGGCATATTGATCATTTGTATGGTTTGATTTAGGAAAAAGTGCATTTACAGTGTGCTCTATGCTCTTTGAGAAAAGATTGTGTCTTTCTCTTCCCCTTGTAGCTAGGATTTTCATTGTTGAAAAGAGATAAAAGCTTTCTTATCATCTTTAGACTGCATTTAGGAGTTGTATCTACATCTCGTGGTGATCCAAAAAGGCAAACTTCTAAGAAAGATCAACCTAAAATAAATTGAATGAACTTAACAATGCTTTGTAACTTAACGCACAACATAGAGGTCTAGGCTAGAGACGTGTTCCGGCGTCGTTAAAATTTATTTTAAACGGAATATTCATACCCTTTTTCCTGTGTTGATCTTTAGGTTGAGAAAATGGATCCTACCAACCAAGGAATTCCCCTTGCTGGAAATCCTAGTCCCTTCTCCTCTTGGGGAGATGTTGGTGCGCCCCATATGGCCACATTGTCGCTTCCGGGACTGACAATTGGCTTGCCGGTCTGGCTCTTCTCAACCAATGTCGTTCAGAACACCACTATTCCTGAACAGTCAAATCAGCAGTTAGACCAGTCCAGAATTACCCACCAACCTTCTACTTCCTCTAATTCTTCCTCTCTCCCTTCCTCTTTGCTTGACGGAACTGGTAAAACTAAAAGTCAGGTTCCTAAGGAGAAGAAGGAAAAGAAGAAGAAAGAGAAGAAGAAGAAGGAGCCAAAAGCGACTGGGGGCAAACGAGTGTCGTCTAACGAAAATACACACACTGCACTGACCAGGCCTAAATCGCCATGTGTCATTTGCAAGTGAGACCACTTTCACAGAGATTGTCCCTGCATCCCTCGGATACTAAGGGACTGGTCTCCCCGTTTGCACAATCCGGTGGCGTCAACCTCTGATTGCCATGTTGAAAGCACACTGTCAACTAGCGAAAGTGAAGTCCCAGGAAAAAAGGGGAGAGCTAGATCCCCTTGTAAACTGTGCTAAGGCAATCACGCCATCCACCGTTGTCCCTTCTTAGACGAAGCTAAAAGAGTTTTGGATGATCGTCCGGTTTCACCGTTACGACTTCCTCCTGGATATAAAAAAACTCTTACCGAGTCCTTCGTTAGTTGAAAATCCAGCCGACCCGCTCAAGTGGTCAGCTGAAGCGCCGGTCATTGAAGATGAACCAGCTGAATCCATACCCGACGAAAGTCAAAAGGTCGAGGTGGCAGTTGACCCGGTCTTGTCTTCAGAGGTTTTATCTTCGAATGATACAGTCACTAAGGAGAATAAGGATGACACCGTCCAAATTCTCTTCATCAACACAGACTCCGACGAACACGGGGGCAATCCACCCATTCCTTTATCGCAGGAAGGAAGTTCATCAGAGCGATACTCGGCCGTTTACTCGGTCCCACCACCAAGCAACCTAGTTGTATCCTTCGACTGGAACCAACTAGGCAGACCCCGTTTGCCAGCAAGCATACCATTCCGAATTATCGTCCAAATATATAGAATGGTCATGGCTGGCACCATCATTGATGAGGGGGCATCTGTGAGTATCCTTTCCTCTACTGCTTGGAAAGCGCTTGGTTTGCCATCGCTTTTGCCTGAAATGAGAAATCTGACAGGCTTTGATAAAGGAACCAGTCGACCTTTAGGGATCCTCCCCAATGTACCCATAACATTGAAAGGGAATACCATTCAAATGAACGTGATGGTCGTTCAAGGACCCTTGGATTATAACCTACTCCTTGGACGAGACTATATTTATTGCATGGGAGCCATCGTCTCCTCACTCTTTAGAGTAATGTGTTTTCCGCACGAAGGAAGAGTGGTCAAGCTCGTGGACCAGCTTTCATTTCCCGGATCATGCATCACAAATAGTCATATACCATCCCTAAATGGTCTCTTCGTGCAAGAAATGTCTCAACCCACGGTCCGTCCTCCCGATGAGCGCGAGTAATTCGGAAGGATATGACTGGAACCCAGGGGGCATGCGTCCTAGTCTGCTTCAGCAGGAAAACTTTGGGTATAGGGTAGGTTTCCGCGAGAGAATATGACTAGTCCGTACCCCATCCGTGATTGGAAGAGGGGTTGTTCTAGAATAAGATTATTTTGTCAAAGTTATGTGAATCGGCGGGCGTCGTCATTCACCTTTGTTTATCTCGGTAGACATCGCCGAAGAAGTGTTTTGTTTGCTGCGCAAATGAGACAATCTTTGGTAACCTGAAAGAGGTAGGCCTTTCCTGGTAGAACAAATGTTTTATCTGCAAATTGAGGGGTAACCTTGAAATCGTACTTTATACCTGGGGGCATGCAAACCTTTTGGAGTGCAAGCAAGGGGCGGCTATTTATTTTTTAAATTTTTAGGTCCTCCCTTTAAACCCGTAGGTCTAACCCTTTAAACTCGTAGGATTAGTCGTTTCCAAACTTGCATAACGAAAGGATGCGGGGCATAGCTTTGTAAGGCGCAAGCTCCATAAAAAATGGCATCTTACATGAGACATTCTTATCATATGACTGGATTAATCGAGCAGTTTTAGCACATAGTTCATGCTCGTTAAAAAATAAACATAAGATCGAGCAAATGTTTCAACCCGCGTTTAAGCTCGTTAAAAAATGAACTATCTTCCAGTAAATAACCACCGTGAATGTAACATTATCAGCCATTAAAGCCTTGGTCGTGTTTGCACCATCACCTCCACTTTTCCATTGGCCGATCATTCACCTCCATTTGATTGTTTACCCATTTTGAGGAACAACTGCGAAGAGTGATTTCACTAGCCATCCTTGTGACACTGCCATGCTTGGAAAATTCCAACCCTTACTTGGAATCAACTGCTACCCATTTTATCACTCGTTCCTCAAAAGACGAGTCTTCTTTAAGCTCTTTTCATCTGACTCGTAAAATAAGAAAAGATTGCCGAGTTTTGGACTTCCAGCTCGTTAAAGCGACCGGAAGTGCTATCCCTCATCTAGATTTTAATCTTTTTGGACCTGGGGGATTATTTCACAAAAAGATCGAGCACTTGTTTTGTTCGGCTCGTTAAAACTATCGAAAATTCATCCCTTCTGTATTGTTTTATACTTTTTCGGACTTAAGGGATTATATGACGAAAAAGGAACTCCGGAGTTAACTTTATGTACCTTTTTAGACTCTCTAAAAATGAAAAGGACCGAGTTATCCTTGTCGTTATACTCGTTAAAAAGATTAATAGCGACAAACTTGTCTTTAGACAAGAACGAGTTTCACTATAGCTAGGCTCGTTAAAACATAGCGATGGGTTTTCCCAAAGGGAAAATTATAGAACAAGCATATGTTATCCTCCTCAAGCTTGACAAAAATAAAGAGGTACTGGTCAGCAATGACTGGGGAAAAATTGGGAAGAAACTCAAAGAACCTTTATTGGTAGCAAGTCGCTCTTGAACATGACACTTCCACTCCGTGCCTGAGTCAGGTTGGGTTGTTTCATTCACCGGTCACATCACCATGGTCTCGCCATACCATCCACCTTTGGGGTAAATGCTACCAATCCATCACAAAAGTGTCGCCGATATGTTCAAGAGAAGTCATCCAGAGAAGTCAACCGTGTCCCATCCACTACCATACATTATACTTCATTCTTTCATGACCGCCACCCTGAACCATATATCATCAGACCGTTTTCACCTCCATCAAAATCATTTGCTCCGTTTCGTGTCACTGATGTGGGATACATTAAGGTCCTCCTTTGACGAATCGCTTCTTGTCGACATCAGCTCATTATCCAAGAAGTTGATCTAGGAACACCCCCTTCAGTACTTTGAAGCTTGCATGCCTCAATGGCAAGTTTCTCACTTCCGGCGACAGGTATACATCAATGACCTTCGACCGAAAGATTTTGCATGGTTTTCGACGCCAAGTCCTTTATTCACACCACGTGAATTGTACTGCAGTACCTTGAGGGTCATTATCATTATCGGTGATTCCTCTCGCGCTTGTTAACAGTTTACATCATTGACTGGTAATCAAGCGATGTCTTTCCATGTTCGACTTCAAAACATTTCTCACATGGATCGACTTGTACTTAGAGTGAAGATCGGACAAGATTGAAGACCCCGGATCTAGTTTCATCCATCCGGGCTGCGATATATATTCAGGAAAAATAAAGACATTGACATGTACAACATTGCAGAACAGATAATCATCCTACCAAAAGGATGCTGATTTCATCAAAATCATTGGTCTACCATCAGACAATTGTCTGTCCTATGTACATAAAAAATGAATTTATAAAGCTGAGCATGGGAATGCCCACCTCAACTAGATCATGAAAACAGTATGAAAAATAATGTATTGTATTGTATCTTATTACAGGTCTCCTCCCAGCATTGAAAGAACTTCGGATCCTCCTAATAAAGCATTTCACCCGATAAACGACCTCATACTTTAGGGGGCAACTGTTATAGACATTTTTGTGCCTTACAGCTATAAGCATGAAATGTCCATAATCCAAGGGATCCAAAGTCCCTAAAGATGTTGTTACAGCTCCTAAAGGAACAAGGTCAACCAATGACAGCTCCTCCCAGAAGTTCTCCACCAGAAACTGCTCAGAACTAGTCAAATCAGGATCAATTCAGAAGCTCCACTAGCTGCCTGCGTTGCAAAGCACCCCAGTACACTGTCTAGGTGTGTTGCAACACACTTGAATGCACTACCCAGGTGCGTTGAGCGGGAAATGACAAGTGGCAGAGTCATTCAACGAGGTGGAGAGACAATGGAAGCTTCCAGAATCTTCTCCAATGACACTTGCCTCACTGAATTCGACCAAGTGATGAGTAAGAGGCTCTCAGTCTCCAAGTGGAAGCAAGAACTAACAGAGAGAAGCCACAAGTCAAAACATAAGCTGACTCATCCTCTCTGCTTACATCTATATATGGATCCCTCATCCCAGAGATCTAGAGGCTGGAATTTTGTACTTTGCAGAGAATTGTTGTTGGTTTGAGATTGAGATTATGATCCAGGTGGATATTGGTGGCCACCTGCCAAGTCCACCTAGACCCCCACCATTGTCCCTCTTGACATTTTCAGTTTCCTTAATTATAGCACAATTTACTATTTTTAGCAGTTTTCGGGTCCTAAACTTCAGGAGCCGTTTTGAGGCCCTAAACGATGTTTTTTGGGAAATCCCGCTCCTGCGATTTTTTAGATAAAAAATCATTGTTTGCGTTATAGTCCTCAGAAAGATCTTTTCAACGGGCTATCATGTGCGTAAAACGGAGATCGTATGCCAAAGTTACGACCCCGGGAAGTTGATGTACCAATTTACCCAAACGGGGCCCATAGTTTGGCGTTTTCATCTTCTAGGGTTAGGTTTTGGAATGTGAAGGGTTTTCCATTGTTTCTCAACTATAAATAGGCCCTCGAGCCTCATTGTAACACAGTTCAAAACAGTTCAGAGGCATGTAGCCGACACATCTCTTCTCAGAGATAAGCTACCATCGCCCTAGCTGGGTTATTTCTATTTGTAAGCATATTTCAGTATTCTCCATTAATGAAATGAAGTATTATTTCCGCGGCATCTCTGTTTTTATGGTTATCGCATATTATTATTTCTGTTGCATCTCTGTTTTTATGGTTATCGCATCTCTGTATTTATGGTTATCTATGTAATCTATTGCGTTCCTGCTTAAATCCGGATCAGTGGTATCAGAGCGGTCTGCTTTTTCTCGGTTTTTCTTTGCATGTCCCCAACGAGGTCGGGATATAAGGAGTTAGGTCTTGAACTGGTCGAACCTTTGCAAGACCAACCTCGCAAATCTCGACGGCCTCCCATGGCGGATGAGAAGAAAGACGAGGGGGCAGGAGATCCTATCAAAATCTTGCTCGAGGAAGCGCTCGAGCGGCAAAGGAACGCGATGATGGATAGCTTTGCGCAGATCCTTCAGCGGCTACCCAGAGGCGACGCATCGGCTTCCAACAGCTACTCTGGAAACGCCACACCGTTTAAGGTACAAGTTAATTTTGAAATCCCCATCTTCGAGGGTCAAATAGACGCAGATGCCGTAGATAAATGGTTAAATCTGCTAGATGGGTATTTTTCTGTTCACGAATTTTCAAGTCGGGAGAAGATTGTTTTCGCTCTTCTCAAAGCAGCCCCCCACGTCAAGGACTGGTGGGAAACCTATTGCGAGCAGAAGGATGAAAGTACAGGCTCACTATTTTCAACCGCACCCACTTGGAATGACTTTCGGGATGCCATCAAAGAGCAGTACTACCCCGTCGGAAGCTATGAGGACAAATACATCAAATGGACCACACTGCGGCAGGGACGAGACCAAGATGTGTCGGAGTTCACAAACATTTTTCATACCCTTCGCACACAGTTGGGTATCAAAGATTCTGAGCTGCATCTGGTACTCAAATACCGCGGCTGCCTACACAGATACATCCAGGAAGAGATGGAGTTCTTGAACATCTCCTCACTCGGCACAGCATACCGATACGCTGTCAAAATCGAGCAAAAGTTCAAACAGAAGAAGCGAGACTTTGGATCTGCAAATCCAAAGCCCAAAGGACAAAGCCAAGGCGGGGTGACCCAAGACAACCCGTCGAAGCCGCAAGAAAAGAACAACACCACGAAGCCGAAGAAGGACACAGGAAAGTGGTGTGAGTTCCACAAGAGTCCCACTCATAACACAAGTGAGTGTCGGACCAAGCAGTCGCTGGTGGCCGAGTTGAAGGCTTCTGAATCAGATGCATGTTCCGACTCTGAGTCAGAGCCTGACAAGGGGAATGACAAAGGGAAGCAGATTATTGATGCGGATCCCAGCGCCACTGTTGCTACTGCCAAGATCCAGAAAAATGAGCCCGAAGATCCAGAGGAGGGGGAACGTCTTTTCCACTCACAGATGTGGGTGAAGGGTTCGCCGCTGAAATTCATTGTCGACAGTGGCAGCCAAAAGAACCTCATTTCAGCAGAGGTCGTGAAGCAGTTGGGCCTACCAACTACACCACACCCACAGCCGTACAGTATCGGTTGGCTCCACGAAGGACGAGATCTCAAAGTTCGCCAGCAGTGCCGCCTTCCCTACAGCATCAAGCCCTTCACAGACGAGGTATTGTGTGATGTTACAACTCTGGATGTTTGTGATGTACTATTAGCCCAGCCATACTTGTGGAGGCGACATGCTGTGTATGAGTCAAGGCCTCGCGCTGTCATCATTTCTTTGGATAATTCATTATACAGGATACCGGAGGTAGCCCCACCTACCGCCACCTCTTTGATCACTGCTAAGAAAGGCAGCAAGCTCATCTCACAGACTAGGAAATTTATTTTCTGTCTGGTTCGCTCCCAAAGTAAGGGGAAGACCGTTGCTACATCCATGACCCCCGCGAAGGGTTCCTCCACACAGCAGCAGCAACAGAGGGATACAGTCATGACAGAACACAGGAACAACTTCTTGTTACCCGGAGGGGTACCACACAAGTTTCAGGTGGGCGACAAAGTTTGGTTACATCTGCAGAGGGAGCGCCTTACCAGAACCCATCAGAAACTCAGACCACTTCGACATGGTCCTTACACCATTACCAAGGCTATGGGAGACAATGCATTTGAGCTCAACATTCCCCCATTCCTTGGCCTGCACCCAGTGTTCAATGTGGACCGCCTTCGGCCATACTTTCCACCATTGCTAGATACATCCGACATTGCAGAACAACTCACCCCCACAGAATTAAATCCAGATTGCATGAAACAAGCTGCAACTGATCGAATCATGGACACACAGATCAAGAATACTCGCCAACAGAATATTCAACTGTATCGAGTTGTCAAAGCAGGCCAACTCCTTCACAATGGCAAGTGGCTCACCAGGGACCAAGTTCAGCAAAAGTTTCCCCATCTCATGGAGGAACTCAACGCAATGGGGACCATTGCTTCCTAAGGGGGGAGGAATGATCCAGGTGGATATTGGTGGCCACTTGCCAAGTCCACCTAGACCCCCACCATTGTCCCTCTTGACATTTTCAGTTTCCTTAATTATAGCACAATTTACTATTTTTAGCAGTTTTCGGGTCCTAAACTTCAGGAGCCGTTTTGAGGCCCTAAACGATGTTTTTTGGGAAATCCCGCTCTTGCGATTTTTAGATAAAAAATCGTTGTTTGCGTTATAGTCCTCAGAAAGATCTTTTCAACGGGCTATCATGTGCGTAAAACGGAGATCGTATGCCAAAGTTACGACCCCGGAAGTTGATGTACCAATTTACCCAAACGGGGCCCATAGTTTGGCGTTTTCATCTTCTAGGGTTAGGTTTTGGAATGTGAAGGGTTTTCCATTGTTTCTCAACTATAAATAGGCCCTCGAGCCTCATTGTAACACAGTTCAAAACAGTTCAGAGGCATGTAGCCGACACATCTCTTCTCAGAGATAAGCTACCATCGCCCTAGCTGGGTTATTTCTATTTGTAAGCATATTTCAGTATTCTCCATTAATGAAATGAAGTATTATTTCCGCGGCATCTCTGTTTTTATGGTTATCGCATATTATTATTTCTGTTGCATCTCTGTTTTTATGGTTATCGCATCTCTGTATTTATGGTTATCTATGTAATCTATTGCGTTCCTGCTTAAATCCGGATCAGATTAGTACATTGGGTGATTTATGCTTTGTTGGAGGAGAGGAAGGGATTCCTTTGCTGGGAGGTAGATGCTGGATCGGGACTCACTTGGTTGTATCTCCTCTTGTACTTTCTTATCATATCAATAAAATTATTTGAGTTTCTCCTACATGCTGTGTATCAATGATGTTTTGTTATATTTGCATGTTTAGCTTAATCTGATCCTGAGCTTTTTATGAATGTATATCTATGTCTTCGTGTAGTTTCTCCTTCTTGTGATCTTGCAGGAATTCGGTGAAGCTGAGCCGGTAAGGGAGCAAGGAGCTGGGAGCTATTGAAGAGAGGAGCGATTGGATCAACAAACTAGCGAAAGACACAGGTTAGTTACATCCTTTCTCCTCATTTACATTTCATAAAGAAGAATACTCAAGTAGTTTTCCTTGTTTGTTGCTAAGGCACTATCACACCTTAGAGTGGGATAGGGGCATTTTGAATAGATACTTTTCCCAACGACATGTCATGACCGTATCCCTTTGCTACTGCTGCATGAAGGAACCCTTCGTGGGGGTCATGGATGTGGTGATGATCTTCCCCTTACTTTGGGAGCGAACCAGATAGAAAATAAATTTCCTAGTCTGTGAGATGAGCTTGCTGCCTTTCTTAGCAACGATGAAAGTGGTGGCAGTATGTGGGGTGACCTCCAATATCCTATATAATGAATTACACAAAGAAATAATGATAACACGTGGCCTTGACTCATATACAGCATGTCGCCTCCACAAGTATGGCTGGCCTAATAATACATCACAAACATCCAGAGGTGTAACATCACACAATACCTCATCTGTGAAGGGCTTGATGCTATAAGGAAGGTGGCACTGCTAGCAAACTTTGAGCTCTCGTCCTTCATGAAGCCACTTGATATTGTACGGCTGCTGGTGTTGTGTAGTCGATAGGCCCAACCGCTTCACGACCTCTACTGAAATGAGGTTCTTTTGGCTGCCACTGTCGACAATGAATTGCAGTGGCGCACTCTTCACCCACATCCGTGAGTGGAAAAGACGCTCCCCCTCCTCTGGATCTTCAGGATTATTCTTCTGAACCTTGGAGGTGGCAACAGTGACGCTAGGCTCCGCATCAATGATCTACTTCCCTTTGCCATTCCCCTTGTTGGGTTCTGACTCAAGGTCGAAACATGCATCTGATTCTGAAGCCTTCAACTCGACGACCAGCGACTACTCGATCTGACACTCACTTGTGTTATGAGTGGGACTCTTGTGGAACTCACACCACTTTCCTATGTCCTTCTTCGACTTTGTGGTGTTGTTCTTTTCTTGCGGCTTCGACGGGTTTTCTTGGGTCACCCCACCTTGGCTTTGTCCTTTGGTCTTCGGGTTCGTAGATCCAAGGTCTCGCTTCTTCTGTTTGAACTTTTTCTCGATTTTGATAGAGTATCGATACGCCGTGCCGAGTGAGGAGATGTTCAAGAACTCCATCTCTTCCTGGATGTATCTGTGTAAGCAATTGTGGTATTTGAGTACCAAATGTAGCTCAGAATCCTTGATACCCAACTGTGTGCGAAGGGTATAAAAAATATTTGTGAACTCTGGCACATCTTGGTCCCTTCCTTGCCACAGTGTGGTCCATTTGATGTATTTGTGCTCATAGCTTTTGACAGGGTAGTACTTCTCCTTGACGGCATCCCGGAATGAATCCCAAGTTGGTGTAGCTGAAAATAGAGAGCCCGTAATTTCATTCTTCTGATCGCAGTAGGTTTCCCACCAGTCCTTGACATGGGGGGCTGCTTTGAGAAGAGTGAAAGCAATATTTTCCTGACTTGAAATTTCATGAACAGAAAAATAACCCTCTAGCATATTTAACCATTTATCAATGACATCTACATCTATCTGACCATCGAAGATGGGGATTTCAAAATTAACTTGTACCTTAAAGGGTGTGGTGTTTCCAGAGTAGCTGCTGGAAGCCGATGCATCGCCTCTGGGTAGTCACTGAAGGATCAGGGCAAAGTTGTCCATCATCGCGTTCCTTTTTCACTCGAGGGCTTCTTCGAGCAAGATTTTGATAGGATCTCCTACCCCCTCATCTTCTTTTCATCCACCATGGGAGGATGTCTAGATCTACGAGGCTGGTCTTGCAAAGGTTCGACCAGTTCAAGCCCTAACTCCTTATATCCTGACCTCGTTGGGCACATGCAAAGGAAAACAGAGAAAAAGCATACTGCTCTGATACAACTGATCTAGATTTAAATAGGAACGCAACAAAATATAGAGATAACCATATAAACAAAGTTTAGTCAAAATAATAATTCATTTCATTAATGTAAAATAATGAAATATGCTTACAAACAAGAATGGAAATAAACTAGCTAAGGCGATGGTAGCTTATCTCTGAGAAGAGATGTGGTGGCTACATGCCTCTGAACTGTGTTACAATGAGGCTCGAAGGCCTATTTATTGTTGAGAAACAATGGAAAACCCTTAACATCCCAAAACCGAACCCTAGAAGATGAAACACCAAATTGTGGGCCCCGTTTTGGGTAAGTTGGTACATCAACTTCTCGAGGTAGTAACTTTGGCATCCGAGCTCCGTTTGACATGTACAATAGCTCGTTAGAAAGATCTATCTGAGGAATATAACTTTGGGAAGAGAAAAATTGGTCAATGGACCCATGTTGCTCCCAGATTTCCCATAAAACATATTTTAGGGCCTAAAAATGGCTCTGGAAGTTCAAGACCTGACATCCATCCCTTAGTAGTGCAGCAGCTTGACATTGCCACCACAGCCAGCCAGTACATGTCAACAGTGTCATGTCAAGTTGTGTCATGAGTTGTCAAGGCCATACCGCCACTATGGGCCATATCTGTTGTAACTGAATGTAATGTAAAGTGAAATTCCAATGGACACACACATGAAGTTGAAGAGTCATGTCAGTTGAAAAGTTATAAGGCGTTGAACAGTCATGAGGGTAGTTCAAGAGTCACAAGGGTAAAGCATCACTCTTGGGTATATATCCCCCTCCCATTGTATGATCAAGGACTTTTCACCTTGGCTCCTCCCACGAATCATAGAGAGTTTTTCAATTAGTCCTTTGAGGAGTGAGGAGTGGCTCCAATGTCCCATTACTGGGACTAGTGATGTATGGTGTACAGATGTGTCTTGGGACTTTTTCTTAATTCAGAAGCCTGTTAAGGCCAACACATTTTCATGCATGTTTTGTAGATGTTTGTAAGACTATTATTTCGGCATTTGTAATGCATGTTTATTTCACTTGTATTAAGATAGTTGAACTACTTCGCTTGAACTAATTGGGAATGTGTTGTATTGGCTATCGTCGCTATCTCATCCCTGTGAAATACTCTGCGGAATACTAGACAAACCACCTTTGTGTATTGGTTATCACCACTGTCACATCTTTGTTAACTACTCTGCGAGATACTCGACAAACCATCTTTGTTTTCTGGTTATAACGACCATTACATCTGTGTGGACTACTCCGCTAGGTGGTGTACGTGTTATTCCCTTCACTTTTGTTTAACGATCATCACATTTGTGTGGACTACTCCACTAGGTGGTGACATGTTGTCACCTTCACTTCAGTTTTAACGACTGCCACATCCCTTGTGGACTATTCTGTTGGGTGCTGGACAAACCTTTTTCGTTCGCATGTCTCTCTTCCTGGGTGGTACTATTACCTCTCACTTAGAGGCTCACTTTACTCTCCCCCTTTGTAGTAAGAGAACCAAGAAACGAGTTACATTATGACTCACTAGGCACACTCACCTCGCTTTTTTGAAGACACAAGCATAACACACTCATGTGTTGAACAACAAGAGCTAAGGCAAATCTCAAGACATGAGTTACATACGCACTCACTAGGCACACTCACCTCACTTTTTTGAAGACACCAGCATAACACACTCATGTGCTGAACAACAAGAGCTAAAGAAAATCTCTAAGTAAATGGAAACTAGACCATCCTACCCAATGGGACTCCCACACCAAATGGTGTGAGGTCTAGTTGGGAATTCATATCAGGGAGATCCCCTTCATTGACGGATTCCCATCACCAACAACAAAATGGCGCTAGAAGGAGGGCTAGATGACTGGGTATGCCCATAGAGTCTAGTTTGAATCTATTATCTTAAAATGGTTCTTCCCAAAATCCTAATCCCGAGATGTTTTCCTAAAGATATTAATTGTACTATTCCTATTGAAATCATTCATGACTTGTCCAAACTTAAGTTCAATGGTGAGGGCAAGTCAACTTTTTGTGAACATATGTTTCAAGTTATCCGTCTCTATTTTTATAAAAAAGTAGGTTCCAAATATTTCATGGCTAGATTACTCACCCTTGTGTTAAAACAATGGTGTCATGCATTACTTTTTGCTTCTATAAAGCCTTCGATAAGTATGACCACCAAGATGTTTGTGAAAGAATCTGTTGTTTAAGAATGGAAGTTGAAGAATCAATTGAGGGCTTTGCTTATTGGTTCCTTCACTTCTGTTGCAAAATTCCTGACAAGATTTTGAACTTGGATTTCTTGAGACAAGAGTTTACATGCTTGTTTCATATCTCCCAATATGGTGAACCTCCTGATTACCCTCCCTCCCCAACTCTTGCGGATAATGAGGCACCTCAAATTACAGAGGAGGAGCCCACTATCCCATTTTTTCCTTGTGTTAGTGTTAGTCTTTGAAGCCTTCCACCAGTGATCAAATATGCTCTTACAAAGTGGTCTTAGGATGTCAAAGTCAAATTTTGTCATTTCAGTGAGTCTTTAAGTAAAATTTGGTCACTAGGTATTAGGTTTAGGATTTGTTTTCAGTCCTTCCAAAGTTTTCCAAGTTTCGGTCCATGTCACCATTCAGCTGAGTGTACCATCATTCAGAGATTTCTCATCATCATTTCAGGTTCCAATGGGTCATTTTACACCTTGTTTGTGCTTTAGTTGTACTTGGGTAAGGCTCATTTCCCTCTCCTAGGGTTTTGAAGGTAATTTCTCTTGGATGGTCAAATAATCAACAAAACTTGTATCCTGATTCTCATACATCTTCCCCTATCCTTAATGTACCTTCCTAAGCACTTCCCATCATTGATATCCCTCAAATTCATCATTTTCCCACAAACCCTAGCTTCTTGCTACAATTTGACAATTTTCTAGGCTACGCCTGTGTTTTGCCCTTTTGGACCCCTTCCCCTCACTCAATATTTGAAATTCCACTTTCCCCTAATTCCTAACATCCCTCCCTACTTCCCAACATTTTTTCAAGAGTCTATAAGCCCCTTGTCCCCTTCATTTCCCTTCATTTCCACAAATCCCCTGTTCCACACATTGGGATAGGTTTTACTCAAATGATGTTTCTGAGAAAGAAAAAATGAATTTGGAAAAAGTGAGAGAGATTTTTGTCCATAATAGGCCAAGGAAGAAAAAACTCCTTCACTTTTTACACAGGTGTCATGGTTTTAGAGAAATGTCAAAAATACAGTTGCCTCAGGAATATTGCTGCACGTCTGGAGTGACCCTGGTAAAATCAAATTTTCTCCTAGTCCGGTTGGCCAAATGACTTGCTTTATGAGTCAAATGATAACTAGACACAAATATATTTTCAATGAGCTATCATGAGCTCAATTTGGAGTTGAGGAAGACCTTCAAAAGTTGGCTGCAACAACACTCTACATTTAGGCAACCTCATTTTGCACATTTTGACCAGTCGTGGGAGATTTGACTTTTGACAGGGAAAATGAACTCCATATTGAGAAATTCAAGATGTTTTAGAAAGTAGACTCAATAATATTTCCAATGAGCTATCCTGCATCCAATTTGGACACTAGAAAGGCCTTAAAAATCGGTCTGCAAAAGGGTACTGCACATTAAATCAGTGGCGCTGTGCATTAAATTTTGCAACATAGGAAATTTCATCTGATTCGTAGCACCACTGGAGCTGTGCATTGAATTGGTGCATCATCTTGACAAATGGCTTGTATATTTGGATTCAGAATAAAAAATAATCAAACCCATAAAGTTTCATCAATTTTGGAGGAGATCTTGGCCACCAAAAGGGCAAAACAAACTCAAAAAGTGCCCTCTTTGCCACTTTTTGGACACACAGGAACCAGTATTGGGAGAATCTACTTTTGAGGGGATAAATGACCTCCAAATCAGAAAATTCAAAGTGTTCCAGAAACTAGACAGGTAGGGCTTTCCAAAAAGCTATCTTGGTCCTGATTTGGATGAGTGGAGGGCCTCAAAAAGTAGCCTTGAAGTGGCACTGCACATTAGGCTCAAGGTGCTACGCATTAGGCAAATTTTTGTCAATTTTGCCTAAAAGTAAAATTTCACCTAGTTTCTTCAGCAGTTGACTCTTTCTTCTTTTCTTAGTAAATTTTTCATGGTAAACTATGTAATATTATGTAAATATTGATGGAAAACACTTAATGGGGTAGATACATCAAATCAAAAGTGGTTTTGAACTGAATGTATCAGTTTCCTTAGTTTTAGAGGCAAGCTATTCCACTGACTATTTTCTTGTTCCTAGTTTAGATGTTGTTGAAACAGCTCCCTGACTCATGGATTTGACCCGTCATGACTAGCATGAGTTGTTTGATTCCTATATTATGTTTTCTCTTAGTCATTTGAAAAGGTTGGACTCTTGTGGAAGTGGTGCACTCATTGTATACTTGTATCAACAGTTTGGCAAGGAATAAAACTAGGTTTTGCAACTATTTTTATGGGATTCTTGTGACATTGAGTTTATGTATTGTTTCTTCTATGTAATGAGTTTTTCTTATGTTTTATATGTATCCAAATCTCTCTTTCTCTTCTAAACTAAATGAATCAAGGTGACTAGGAAAAATACTCTAAGTTACAGTGCTTTCTCTTCGGAATGCATTTGGTTTTCTATGTTTTCAGCAATTTGAAGAGGATTCATGGTTTCTGCATGCCCTCCTTGTTACACAGCAATTTGTCACCGTTTGTCACCGTCCCTATTACCTCCTCACCCGCACACTGGAGGACTCATTCCGGGACCTGTGAGAAGTGACATGACCTGAAACCACTTGCATCATATTCCTCTAAGTATGAGCTTCATATGCCCTGAAGACATCTCCTACAAAATACTCATGAAAACAGCTCTTTTTGCATTAACGCGGGTCCACAGTTCACTACCCGCGCCAATGAGGGAAATCCTCTAAAAAGGGCGTGCCATTGGCACTCTGTCTCAGAGTCGCACTCGCGCCAACCGAATTGAGTAAAGTTTTTAACCAACAAACTCCCGAAGGTTCTCTTCAACCCATTCACCAACTGAATCTATGTTGAGCTAGGATGGTTTGGCTTCGAATATCCATAGAAAGGAAAGTGGTTTGCCACCTTTCATGGAAGTTTCCAAGTGATAAAGCCAATCCCATGAATAATGTGGTTGATCCTATCTCTTTCCTCTCTATCTATAAAAGCTTGCCTCTATGCCTTGAGCAAGCTAGTCATAATAGTCAGTAGTTCCAGGAGTTCAAGAGTTTGAAGCTGCAAGAGCCTTCTTTGCACCCATAAGGCCAAATCTAAGTAAGGAGATTCTTGTCACCCAAAGAGAGAGAGGCTTGTTCCTCATCCCAACAAGCTTTGCAAGACTTGTGTAGCTGACTACCCAGCCAAAGGAGGATTTGACGTCAGAACAATGGTTGTATTCTTCTTTGTTATTTATTAATAATAGATGACTATCATTATGGTTCCACTCTCATTGTCTTATGTTTGATGTTGAGTTATATCTTTTCTGACTGATATATAATTGCATCTACTAGATTTTATGCTTGTTTTCGTGTTGTTCTTTGCATGTGCAGGTGTCCAATCACGGAGATCGTGGGGATCGTGACCGGCCAAGGCAAAGGAACGAGGGCGACATCTCTTCTACGAACATTAGCATTGGAATCCAAGTAGGTTCTCACCATCCACTTTTTATTTGCAATTAGGAACTTGCGTGATAGCATTGTGTGATTGTTGCTAGACCCGGTCTGGGCTAGTAGGGATCGTCTCTATCCACAGAGAGGATTTACTTCCACAACAGCTAGTTACGAAGAAATGGAAGGAAAGTTAAGAGCAGCTAATAATGAAATTTCTAGACTAAGGATGAGAGCAAGAAGGCACGCTACTGGAAAGACAGATTTCAAAAGGATAAAGGCTCTTTGGGAAGTTGAAAAAGTTTCCAAACCAAAAATAGTCAGCAATGAAACTCAGTACTTCACTTGGACTGTTCCTGCAATCAAAGAAGCCGGATTTGTGAGGAGGATGAATGCTCAGTGGAGAGCTACTAATAGGAGATTGAAGAGACAGATTGAAGATTTAGAAATACAGTTAACAAAATTTGAAAAAAGGCTACAGCAATAATGAAACAGGGTGATGAAAAAGGGCAGTAAAGGATATATCCTAAAAACAGTTTTGGTATTAAAAAGAAGGTCATATGTGAAGAAGAACACCTTATAAGGTTAAGTTGTTTTGATTTTTGGTGATCATATCAGTCTTTATGAAATTTTGGAAATTCCCAAGCTACAGATTTTTGAAGGCCGTGTTGAATAAAAAGACCATACACAGCGGTTTCGTAGCGCGTTACGAAACTGTTGAAGGTGACCTTTTAGCACTTTACAGATGTATTTCGAAGGTAAGGTCTGATAAATTCCAAGTTTTGATGTTGTTGATAGACATATGAGGATCGTATATGAAGTTTCAAATGGTAGTGATGCAGAAAGAAAGATTCCAAGAAGTATTCCATAAGTGATATAAAAATTGTGCTACGAAAACAGACTATTTTCGTAGCACAGTCATGTTTCATCCTCTTTTCCGTATGTTCGAGGTTACCTTTTTTTTGTACAGGTGGAAAAATGAAGTTTTATGGATTACTAACACATGCCACATATATGAAATAATCATCATTGCCAGCAAAATTGCTCGAAGATAAGCACGAAGGATTAAGGGCTCAAAAGGAGGAACTTTGTTTCCTTGTTTTGAGGACAGTTAGGTCATGAATCAGCAAGGTTTGCAACAATACTGGAGACATCATAAAGCTTGAATACATGGATTAGAAGCTGATTAAATAATGTATTTTAAGTCATAGATAAGGTTGTTGAGGTATGTTTTAGGAGTTTCACTCCTATTTGTATTAGGACTCTTAAAGATAGTTAGTTGTCAAGTTGTAATTAAGAAGTTTGCTTTATGAAAAGATAGGTGTCAATGTTAGTAATTCTAATTCTCCTAAGTATGGATCATAGAATCCAAGGTTGTAAAAATTATATATAAATCATGAGAATTGAATTCCTCAGGGTTGGTAATTTTATTAGCAAAACAAAGCTATGTTATTGTAAGAAACTGTGGTTTTTCAAACTTAATACAGATATTAGTTTGACTACTCAAGATTCACAAGGGGTTTATGTGTTTGATGTTCTTATGGCCTTTTTCAATTACTTATTTGCAGTGGTATGAACTTGTGATACTAAGAATTCATTGGAAAATGCTCTAACTTCCTTCACATGCTTGTAAACTGTGTTGATTCACTGTTTTACTGTTTTACTTATAAACCTAAACTCCAAGTGCCTTGAATTTCATGTTTTGTTGATCATGTTGTTTTGTTGAAGACTATCTTGACTCCACAACCCAATAGATGTTTGCTAATTTTTTATTCAACCAGTCAACCAGTTATACATTTGTCCATTTTTGTTCTTAGAGTTAGCCATCTAATCATTAATCAAAAATCTTAAACCTATTGAGAGAGCCCTCTCTGGTTGAGGAGGCCAAGCCTCAACCAAAATATTGGTTTGAAAGAGTTACTCAGAGTCTAATTGATCAGCAGCCTATCAGGGTCAGATTTTGTGATAACATTTTGGTGTGTCTACCGGGAGCCTAAAGATTACTCATTCCCGAAATCAAGAAGTTGAAATTCTAAAGGTAGCAGGAGCTTAGAAAGTTTTTTGAGGCTGCAATCTACCTTGGTGACTCCATATATTTTCAAAGATTTAAAGGTGGCTTCGAGAAGGAGATACACACGGAGCAATCTCAATCCCAATCCACCTACCAATGGGGACAATTCAAACATTGTTTCAATTGTCAGTCAAAGATTTTCAGAAATATTAGGTACTCCATCTCATTCGAAATCTTTGCTCTCTGAATTCTCAAGTCATGAAGACAAAAAAGTTGATGATAAAATTCATGAAGTGTTGTTTAGATCGGAAAATGAAAAGGAACTTGTTGATATTATCTTAGACCTACAAAAGAGAGGAATTGACACTTCAGCCCTAGTAACCCAAGAAGACAAAGAAGAGTTTTGGGAAGTTGTTACCTCTGAGCTATTGTTAGAAAAAGAGTCTCTAGATAAATTGAAAGAACTTGACCCTTTCAAAGTCCTGCTGAAATCTAAAGCTGGTTTACCCCTTCCAAAATGGAGTCCATTTGTTAGTGGCTTGCAGAAGCCAAGCATTCCTCCTCATATCAGTTCTTCATCTTCTGTTTCTGCCATTCCTAGTGGCTTACAGAAACCAAGTAGTCCTCCTCATATCAGTTCTTCATCTTCTGTTCCTGTTATTCCTATAACTATTGTTCATCCTTTAATCATGGTTGCACCTGCTAGGTATGCTCCACTCGTGCTCCCTACTGTTTTGCATGACCTTCCTAGTAAATATGTTGCTAGGATCCCTACCTGGGGTAGTGATGAAGAAATTACAGCAGAAGAACATGTAGACAGATTTAATGATTTTGTTGACAGAGAAGAAGTCGATGATGAGGATGTGAAGTTAAGACTATTTGCACAGAGCTTTATTGGTGAAGTTAGAAAATGGTTTAAAGCTCTTACACCAGGAAGCATTCAAAATTGGGTTGAGTTTGAAGATAATTTTTTAAGAAAATGGGGAAACAAAACTAATCCAATTCAAGCACTTACTAAATATAATAGCCTTAGAAGGGCACCTGATGAAACTGTTCAAATTTTTTCAAAAAGATTCAATAAAGTATTTAACTCAATTCCAGCTCATTTGAAACCTCCAAAAGCCCTAGAACAAATGAGATATGCTAAAGCATTTGATTATGACTTTTCTCTCTTGTTGAGAGAAAGAGAATCACCTACACTTGCTAAAATGCAGAGTGATGCAGTAAAGGTAGAGGTAAACATGATAGCTGCTAAAAATTCAAAAATGGGAAAAACTAAATTCAAAGAAGAAGAAAAACCTTCCTCTTCAGATTCTAAAGATAAATTAGACTCAATGATGAAAACCATGGAGAAGTTGATGGATAGGTTAGCACTTGGAAACACTTCTGCTCCTCCTGTGCAACAAGAACCTCAATTTAGAAATCCTCAATTTAGGAGGCCTCAAAACCAACAAAGACCAAGAGAAAATAGAAACCAGCAACCCGATCCTCTAGTGGGACCTCCTTTTCAGCAGAATTTGGTTGATGAAGAAGATGATCCTGAAATTCCTGAAGAATTTATCCATTACCTTGATGAAGAGATATCAAGAATTTTCTGACTAAAGAAGAGCATGATGAGTCATATTTGGCCAATCAAGGGGAAGAACCTTTAGATTATTTAAAAGGGTATCAGCATGCCATATTTGAAATGTAAAAACAATATAATCTTAGAAATAGAAATGTGCCGATTATTGCAAACAAAGAAAAACCTAAGAAAGATGCTCCAAAGGTTGCTGAAGCTAAAAATGATACCCCAAAGATTGTTGAAGGTAAGAAAGACACTCCGCTTGGTAAAAAAGACACTCAACTTCCCCCTCCTATCAACCTTGAGAATGAAATTTCAAAGATTAAAATATCAGTCCCTTTTAGTGATATTCTCAAGGTAAATCAATATAGAAGCAAGATTGTTGAGATGTTGAATTCACAACTAGGAGTTGCTGATATTTTAAATGTCCAAGAAGATAATCCTACTATATATTTGGGTCCAAGGTTAGAAGATGATCAAAATGACGAGTTCCCTCCTTTCTATGTAAGCATTAGTATTCATGATATGACTTTACATAATTCTATGTTGGATTCAAGGGCTTCTCATAATCTCATGCCCAAAGTAATTATGGAAAAGGTTAGGGTTACAGGTAACAAGACCATATAAGGATTTATTTTCTTTTGACTCAAAAAGAGTTCAATGTATTGGTTTAATCAAAGATGTTGATTTTGGTCTAACACAAATCCTAGCAAAGACGATTGTTATGGACATTGTTGTGGCTCATATTCTGCCAAATTTTGGGATGTTAATATCAAGATCATGGGCAGCAAAAATTAAAGGCACAATGCAGATGGACCTTACTTATGCCACAATTCCTATTTTTGGTGAACAAAGGAGATTGTATCAGGAGACTAGAGTGGCTTATATGTTAAGAAGCAAAGATAAACCTTAGAATTTTCTTATTTATGCATTTGATATTGAACTTGGATCTGCCATTCTCTTCAATGAGTCAATTTATAGTGGTCAGGAAGAAATGAGAGTAGAAAATAAACACTCAAAAAATCAGCGAGTAAATAACAAAGATATGGAGGGATGGTGGTCATTGTACTTTGATGGATTAGTAGGAAAAGAAGGAGCAGGAGCAGGAATTTGGATTACAAGTCCAAGTGATGAGAGTAAGTTTTACTCTTACAAACTGAATTTTGATTGCACAAACAACATGGCTGAATATGAATCTTTGATTTTGGGTCTAGATGTTTTGATAAGAATGAAGGCTCAGAATGTTTCTGTTTTTGGAGATTCTAAATTGGTTATTAGACAAGTTGAAGGTGTTTATCAAACAAAGGATGTAAGAATGAGATCATACAGAAATCTAGTTTTAGACATGTTGGAGAATTTTCAAGCCTATTCTTTCACTGTCAAAACTAGAGACCAAAATTCCATTGCTGATTCTCTTGTTGTTTCAGTGAGTCTTTTTGTCATTCCTATTCATTCTTCTGAGAAATATGAGATTGAAGTTCGTCATAGACCAAATATACTATACAATATCACCAATTGACAAGTTTTTGAAGACTATCAACAGGTAAAGAATTTTATTGAGCTGAAAGAAGAATTTGAAAGTACTCAAGTAGATCAACAAAACATGCTTGTTGAGTCTAAAGAAAATTTTGAAGTCTTGCAATTAAATAATAATTCAATACCAAAGGGTCTTATTCCTCTTGAGAAGCTTTTTGATAAGAATGATATTTTTAAATCACCAAAGATACAAGCTGCTGAAGAGGAAGTAGAACATTGTAATCTAGGTACATCAGCTTTGCCTAAAATGATCAAAATTTCAAAGTTTCTTTCAGTTGATATGAAATTCAAATATATTGAGATGATGAAGAGGTTTTTTTATGTTTTTGCTTGGAGTTATGTTGATTTAAAACAGTATGATCCTTCCATTATTTAGCATACTATTCCTATTAAAGAAAATGAGAAACCTTTCAAACAGAAGTTGAGGAGAATTAATCCCCTTCTCATGCCATTGATTGAAAAGGAGATTAAGAAGCTTTTTGATGCTAAAATCATTGTCCCAATCAGATTCTCAAATTGGCTTGCAAATTTGGTACCGGTTAGAAAGAAGAGTGGAGAAATTAGAATTTGTATTGACTTCAGGAATTTGAATAAGGCTTCACTAAAGGACAACAATCCTCTTCCCAAGATGAATTCAATTCTGCAAAATATTGTTGGTTCACAAAGAATGTTTATTCTTGATGGCTTCTCAGGTTACAATCAAATTCTTGTGCATCTGGATGATCAAGAGAAAACAACCTTAACAACACCATGGGGCACATTCATGTACGCCAAGATGCCTTTTGGTCTCATGAATGCGGGAGCTACTTTTAAAAGAGAAATGGACATTGCTTTTTCTAAAGAAAAGAACAAGACAGTGGTTGTTTATCTTGATGATATAATAGTATTTTCAAAGAAAGAGGAAGATCATCTGAAACACTGTTGGAGAGGTAAATCCCCTCTACGGATAGAGGCGATCCCTACTAGCCCAGCAAGGGTCTAGCAACAATCACACAATGCTGCTATGCATGTTCCTAATTACAATTAAACAAGAGGTAAAGAGCACCTACTTGGATTCCAGCACTGTCGTTTGATGAAGAGATGCTGCCTTCGCTCCTTCGCTTTGGCTGGTCACAATCCTCCGCGATCCCCGCAAATAGATACCTGCACACACGAAGAGGAAACAAACGCAAGCGTGAAATCTAATAAAAGCAACCATACATCAGTCAGAAAATATGTAATTCACATTTAACCATTGCATGTACAAATGAGAATGGAACAATAGTAGCAGTCATCTATTATTAATCAAGACAGAGAAGAGTACAACCAAATGTTCTGACGTCGGTATCCTTCTCAGGAGGGGCCAGTCAGCAAGCGTCTCAAGCATTCACCTTTGGAAATGATTCTCCCAAGACAAGAAACTCTCTCTCACACAAGCAACACAAAACAACCTTCCCTAAGCTATCAATCACTTCCACACCTAGCACACCAAATACCTATAGTAGCAGCAATCTGAGCACTATAAGCTCTATACAATCCAAGCTATTCCAAACTAGCTGCTCATGGTAATGGTGGAAGTTTATATAGGAGAAGGAGCCTCCTAAAAGGGTGGAAGGATGAGCTTATCCTTGAGGGAAATGGTTACAAAGGGTCGAACAGACATGCCATAGAAGGGAGTCGATACTCACAAAGCCAACAACCACACCTGGAGTTATCTGGAAGGCTGGCTGTTGGAACAAATTCGCCCAAACAGGATCAGCGCGGATTATAAGGCGACTGACGCGCTGACGTCGCGCCTCAATAACTGGGAAAGTCATGTCAGCGCGACCCAATACAAAGGAGAGGTGCGCTGGCTCATAAAATGCGACCAGCGCGGAAAAGTGATGTGCTTCCGCGCTGGCAGCGCACTGAATACACTACGAGCCGCCAGTCAGCGCGGATATTTTAGAAACAGACGCGCTGATGAGGAAAACTTTGGAAAAGTGGGTTTTGGGCCAGTTCAGAAGGCATGAACTTGATTATTGTGAATTCTTGACACAGTAGGGTGACTGACAGGGAGACAGTGACAAATTACTGTGTAACAGATGCCCCCTAAAGCATGAAGACCGAGAGAGTGGGAGGGGTGAAATGCTTTACAACACTTTGCCGAACTGGAACACCACCAGGAAGGACCGAATATCTCTGATAATCAAGTACATGCAGTCTAGGCATGGGCGCAGCCATCCAAAAGACATGCGGAAAGGTCTGTGGAATGGACGCAGCCACCCAGCTAGAGAGACCAAACTAAATGATAAGGTATGGTCGCAGCCATCCATCAAGACTCAGGTATGGGCGCAACCATCCATCAATGAGTCATGTAATGATCATCCACAAAATCGCAACCTGGACCATAACAGACAGGGATCCAGGGTCTTGCGCTCCGTCCCGATCCGAACAAAGTACAAGTTCAAGCATGTGAATACATGAGTTGAAGTCGAACACGCATGAACATCGTCTGATTATCAGTCAATGATGAAAACTGTTAACAGATGCGAGAGGTACCACCAATAATGACAATGGCCCTCAAGGTACTATAGGTACAATCTGCGGCATGTGAATCAATGAGCTGGTGTCGAACACCCACGGAATCATTCGATCGGAGGTCAATGATGTAAACCTCGCGTCGAACACGAAGAACCTGCCATTAGGGCATGCAGGCTCTAAGGCACCTGAAGGGAGTCTCTAAGTCACCTTCCTGGATAATGAGCTGAAGTCGACAGGAAGTGACCTTGATCGAAGGTGGGCCATAATGATTCCCACATCATCGACATGAGACAGAGGTAAAAAAATGATTTGTGTGAGACAGCAGATGAGGTTGTACTATTGCAGAGGTCAACTTCTCTTGAACATATCGGCGGCACCATAATGGATTTGGCAGTATTTGACATCGAATGAACAGAGGGTATGGTGATGATGGCAATGAGCAGATGAGAGGTCAAATAGGATAACCCAAACCCACGGAGGCCAGTGAAAAACAAGATGAGATGGGCCCACCCAGACACGAAGCAGAAGAGTGCCATGTTCAAGAGCGACATACTGCCGACGCAACGATTGCAGTTCCATTTTCCCCACCATTTCTGGCAGGTACCCCGGTTATTTTTGGATGACAAGCTTGACGGGGATAGCATATGCTTGAAGAGTGTCATTTCGACAATGCCCGATGTCATCAAGTGTTTAACGAGCCTGACAAAGGAAAAACTCGACGTCTTTTCTTGTTTAGAGAGTCTGAAAAGACAGCGGAAAAGGAGACTCCAGGGGGGTCCTTTTTCATACAGTTGTGTCTCTCGAGCCCGAAAAAGTATAAAACAATACTCGAAAGAACCGCCCGACCAAAATGATCGAGGAGTACTTTTCGTAAATAGTGACTTCGACCCGAAAAAGTAAAAAAGCGGTCAGAAGCACGTCGTTTTGGAGCCAATAACGAGTTCGAAACGACAAAAACCCGGCAATCTTTTAGTTTAAACGGTCGAAAAAAGAGCTTTAAAGGCGACCGCCTCTCATTCCTTTTAACGAGTCAAGGGGAAACTCGGCAATCTTTTCATCTTTAAACGGTCGGAAAAGAGCTGAAAGCAGACCTCCATTTTTATTCTCTTTAACGAGTCAAAAAGGGAAAAATACTCGGCAATCTTTTCACATTTTACGAGTCAGAAAAGAGCTTAAAGGTGACTCGTCCTAGAGGAACGAGTGGTATAAAAGGTAGCAACTGGTTCCGGAAATGGTGGAACTGCTCAAAACATGTAATGGTCAAGAGGTTGGCTAATCAAAACCACTCATAAATGCGGTCCCTCAGGAAAAGTAAAACAACCAAGTGAAAGCATATGATCGGCCAAAGAGATGGTGGTGATGGAATGAAAACAACCAAGGCTCATCTAGCAGAATTTAGCAGATAAAGATAGCAATCACGAGAGGTAAATCGGGTATGGGTTCATTTTTATACAAGCTTGAACCATGGAGAACTCTGCTTGGATTCAGTTTCATTTTTACACAAGCTTGAAACGAAAAACTATGCTTGTTATAAGTTCGCATGCCCCCAGCATAATGACGCGAATCGAGGTACATGCCCCCCAAGCTTCATTGCATTCAACAAAGTGTATGGAATGAAGGTTCACTTTCAAGATCTTGGAAAGACTCGACTGGGATTTTACGAGATCTTAATCAAAGACTCGATCTGAAAAGGGAGTTGTTTCATTTTTTTTAATGAGGTTGACACAGTAAACGAACTATCCTCATAACCCTTGTTTCATGTTTTAACAAGCTTGACACAAGATCAGGAACTATGCTCGAACACCTAGTTGCATTTTTTAAGGAGCTTGACACAGGAAAGCGAACTATGCTCCGACCAGACGCAGTTTCATTTTTTAAGGAGCTTGACACAAGATCAGGAACTATGCTCCGTCCAGACCCAATTTCATTTTTTAAGGAGCTTGACATAGGAAAGTGAACTATGCTCCGCCCGAACTTCATCATAATGAACAGGAAGTCCGGGCTTCCAAGAGTGGCGCGCCCAGTGGGAGGTCAATATCTCGGAAGTTAGGACCCAATGCCCCCAGGACACTATGCACGACGGCGACATCGCTGGATATAGGCACGGGGGAGGTGGCCACGTAGTTGATCTGGGGTGAGACAGATGCAACAGGTGGATGAAAACCAGGAGGGAAGGACAATTGTGCCGGAGGGGCTGGTGGACGAACGAACGATAATTGATCGATCGTCACTATTCTTCCATCGTGTGGAAAGCAAACCACACGGAAAAGTGAAGAAACAAGGGCTCCCATGGCATACACATAGTCACGACCAAGGAGAAGACTGAAGTCTAAAGAACCTTGGGTAACCGAGACGTCTATATAGACGGTCTTGCCTCCAAGGTAATAGGAAACTTCGGGAGGATCCCTAATGGCTGACTCGTTCCTCCATCAAACGCGGTGAGATGCGGCGCGACAGGTACGAGCGATGGGGAACCCAAAGCTCGCCAAGTAGTAACGGGCATGAGACTAACCGATGCTCCTTCGTCTAAGACAGTGCCGGGCAGCGCCTTATTGCAAGCATAGGCAGTGACCTAGAAAGGCACATGGGATGGAAGGGGAGGGGCAGTCAAACGACTCCAATCAAAGGAGATGACCGAACTACTTGGTGGGGGAACCATATGGTTGCCCCCCTGCTCGGAAAGAACCGAATCTAAATTCTCTGGAGAGGTTTCAGGAGAACCTTTATCAAACTCGGGAGAATTTGAGGAGACGAGAAGAACATGAGAATTTTTCTCTTCCGAAACAGAGTGCTTGAGAGGAGGTGGACTCGAATCAACACCCTTTCCGACCAACGACGGGTCTGGAACAGACTGGGAACAGCCAGGTTCGGGAAGAGGGACCTGGACAACAGGGGAATCTGAAACAATCTCTTTGTCAACAGGGGCGCGATCTACACATGTAGAAAGACGTTGATAACCAGCGGGAAATGGATTCGGAGGAGCAGCAAGACTTTCCAACACAGCAGAGGCTTTATCCATAAGTGGACAAAGGTGAAGGGGATGTTTGCCTTCACAAAGTCGACAGGGGATTCGAAGCTTCCCTTTCTCCTTACCATTCCCAATTGGTGAGGTAGCATCGCCATGATCATCAGTGGACGATGAGGGGCGGGCCGGATCGTGAGACCAAACTTCTAATACCCCGGGAATTCTAGGACAATCACGAAGCAGGTGGTCCTCCCTGCATAATCGACAAGGAAACTTAACCTTCCGCGGTGGGGCAGAAGGTGACCCGACTTCAGGTGTACTGGAGTGGATAGCTGGACGTGAGGGGGGGACTGTGTGTGTAGGCTCTCCCTTAGGGGACTTCTTCTTCTTGGTCTTCCTCTTCTTCTTCTTAGCCACCTGGTGACTTACATCGAGGATTTCACCAGGCGAAGCACAAGAGGAGGATGTAGAAGTAGGCGTTGAAGGGGAGAGGTCCACCTTAGGATCAACATGATGTTGCTCAGGTGGAGGGACTGATGAACTAACAGCCGATACGGTAGGGACCAAAGAGGTTAAAAACAACCACACAGGCAACCCGACAGTTAACCCTGGGAGGGACAACGTCGCCATATACGGAGCACCAACATTCCCAAGAGGAGGGAATTGTCCTGGATTCCCACCAGAGGGGGAACCTGGGTTAGTGAATCCTAGAAAAGTTGCCATAGCAAACGAAAATGAAACCTACTCAAGCTAATGCACACAAGATCTAACCAGGTGATGTTATCGTGGCCGAATAAACTTTTAAGACACAGGAACCAAACTTGACCTTTTCATGTTTCAAGAGTCGAGAAAAGGACAAAAAGATGACTCCAGTCTCCTTCAAATGTTTAATGAGCACGAAGTGACAAGACGCTCACAGGCACCTTTTCATTTAGGGAGTCCGAAAAGGATCAAAAGTGACTGCTCTGGAGACTCTAGGTAAAGGGTTTACCAAGCGACCCGTAAAACTGCTTATACACCTTAGCAATCGTATGAGAGCCAAGGACTTTCCGTACTGCAGTCAATCTTCCCGAATGCTGTGTTCGGTGCATTACGGTTCACAAGGCGGCAGACTCGGCTTCCTATGGATAAAGGATAAAAGCTTAGTGGGGTCTCCCTATATACGCGACGGTACGTGGGAGCGCAGTCCGTGTTAGACCACTATCGAGTCACAGAAGGAGGAATCACCCAACCATAATGTGAAACAACAGTGACTATGTTTAAAGACGCCGGAACACGTCTCTAACCTAGACCTCTAGATATTTGCGTTTAGTTCCAATGCGTTTTTAGATTTATTCAGTTTATTTTATAGTTGATCTTGAAATTAAGTTTCGATTTCAGGTCCTATCGTATGTTCTCTCACAATTACCTAGATGCAAACTACATGCCAAAGAATTTCATTTTGTTCGATGAATTCTAGCTATGAGAAGGTAAAGAATTTTTGATCAAACAAAATGAATACAAGCAAACCAACAACCTAATGCAGCTAAAAGCGAGAAAAGGAAACTTTTTCTTTCGAAAATGCAAATCAATGAAATGTTCTTTTCCTTTTCAATTCTCAAAAGCAAAGCTACTAGTTTGATTTTTTTTTTTTTTTAATGGCACAAAGCATCTAAATGAATTTGGAGGAACCGGAACACCAAGAAAATCACTTAATGAAAGCACACAAAGTTCCCAAAACATCCAACAAAGGCTTCCAAATCAAAAGGAAAACTAAGTTCCGCACGAGCTATGTGATCTAAGCTCGGCAAGACAAGCAAGGATTGCAAGCAAGTAGGAAGCGAAAACCACTCGGAAACACAACCCAAGACACTTCAACAGTCACTGAACAAGTGCAACAACAAATCTGAAGTTGGCTGGTTCAACAAGAAAACAAGATCCCGACGGAAGGCTTGACACACACACGGCCACTAGATGTCCTAAGGCTAGAGTGCGAAATCAATGGAGAAAAGCAAACACCCAGAGGATAAGAGTCTCAACCAGTCAAATAGAGATTCAACACAATCCAGCGGCTGTAAAAGTGATGGTGAAAACACAAACCAAGCAGCGAAAGCAAAGAGGAAGGTATTTGCAAAACCAAAAAAAATGAGCAAAACGAAACCCTGTGGAACAAGACTTCGCAAGCAAGCAGCTCAGAGTTCAGATAATGAAAAACAAGTCACAAATCAAGTGGAGAGAAGAGGGGAAAGCTAAAGCAACAAGTTCAGGAGGCTAATCTGGACAAAATCAAGTTTTACAGGATCAGCGCGGGTGGCCTTCAG
The DNA here is from genome assembly GCA_031772625.1 of Pinus tabuliformis. Taxonomy (NCBI): domain Eukaryota; kingdom Viridiplantae; phylum Streptophyta; class Pinopsida; order Pinales; family Pinaceae; genus Pinus; species Pinus tabuliformis. Next base: position 119,017,521 of record CM062819.1, read on the forward strand.
CAACTCGGCGCTGACAGGAGGGGTCCCGTAGCAACTTTGCGACGTCAGCGCGGAAATACACGGATAAAGCGCGCTGTCTCAGAAAAACGAGGTCAGCGCGACTATTAATCACACAGGCGCGATGACAGGGAGGACAAAGAAGCAGGTGTGCGACGTCAGCGCGGAAGCACACGGATAAAGCGCGCTGTCTCTAAAAACGAGGTCAGCGCGACTATTGATGGTACAGGCGCGATGACAAGGACAACACAGAAGAAGGGACGCGACGTCAGCGCGTCTGTTTTGAATTAAAGCGCGCTGAGGGTAAAAACAAGTGAAGCCAAAGCAAAAACTTCCCAAACCAAAGGTAAAGACCTTTTAACAGTTAAAACACTTCCCAGATGCACCCAGAAAGTTTATAAACAGAGAAACAATCCCAGAATCTCGAAAAGAGAGAACAATCAAATTCAAACACAAAAGTGGACTCAAGAGACAAAAAGGCTGATCCCCAGCGGAGTCGCCAAATTGTTGGAGAGGTAAATCCCCTCTACGGATAGAGGCGATCCCTACTAGCCCAGCAAGGGTCTAGCAACAATCACACAATGCTGCTATGCATGTTCCTAATTACAATTAAACAAGAGGTAAAGAGCACCTACTTGGATTCCAGCGCTGTCGTTTGACGAAGAGATGCTGCCTTCGCTCCTTCGCTTTGGCTGGTCACAATCCTCCGCGATCCCCGCGAATAGATACCTGCACACATGAAGAGGAAACAAATGCAAGCGTGAAATCTAATAAAAGCAACCATACATCAGTCAGAAAAGATGTAATTCACATTTAACCATTGCATGTACAAATGAGAATGGAACAATAGTAGCAGTCATCTATTATTAATCAAGACAGAGAAGAGTACAACCAAATGTTCTGACGTCGGTATCCTTCTCAGGAGGGGCCAGTCAGCAAGTGTCTCAAGCATTCACCTTTGGAAATGATTCTCCCAAGACAAGAAACTCTCTCTCACACAAGCAACACAAAACAACCTTCCCTAAGCTATCAATCACTTCCACACCTAGCACACCAAATACCTATAGTAGCAGCAATCTGAGCACTATAAGCTCTATACAATCCAAGCTATTCCAAACTAGCTGCTCATGGTAATGGTGGAAGTTTATATAGGAGAAGAAGCCTCCTAAAAGGGTGGAAGGATGAGCTTATCCTTGAGGGAAATGGTTACAAAGGGTCGAACAGACATGCCATAGAAGGGAGTCGATACTCACAAAGCCAACAACCACACCTGGAGTTATCTGGAAGGCTGGCTGTTGGAACAAATTCGCCCAAACAGGATCAGCGCGGGTTATAAGGCGACTGACGCGCTGACGTCGCACCTCAATAACTGGGAAAGTCATGTCAACGCGACCCAATACAAAGGAGAGGTGCGCTGGCTCATAAAATGCGACCAGCGCGGAAAATTGATGTGCTTCCGCGCTGGCAGCGCACTGAATACACTACGAGCCGCCAGTCAGCGCGGATATTTTAGAAACAGACGCGCTGATGAGGAAAACTTTGGAAAAGTGGGTTTTGGGCCAGTTCAGAAGGCATGAACTTGATTATTGTGAATTCTTGACACAGTAGGGTGACTGACAGGGAGACAGTGACAAATTACTGTGTAACAAACACCTAGAAAAAATTATGTTGAAATGTAGAAGGTTTGGTATCTCTCTTAATCCTACTAAAATCATCTTTGCTTTAACTACAGGCAAATTACTTGGTCATATTATTTCTAAAGATGGAATTAGGATTGATCCTAACAAAATTAATGCAATTCAAAAAGTGGATTTGCCAAGAAATAGGAAAGAGATTCAATCATTTCTTGGGAAAGTGAATTTTGTTAGGCACTTCATTCCTAAGTTTGCTGAGATTGATAAAGATATAACAAGGATGTTAAAGAAAGAAGTTGATATTAAATGGACAGCTGAAGCAAAGACTTCTTTTGAGCAAATTAAGAAGACACTCACAAAAGCACCGATACTCATCATTCTATATTTCTCCAAAGAATTTATGGCTTTTACATTTGCTTCTGAAAATACAATTGTTGGAATTCTACTTCAAAAAGGAAAGCAAGGTACTAAACAACCTATCTCTTTCTTTAGTAGAACATTAGCTAATGCTGAGCTGAAGTATCATATTCTAGAAAAACAGGCCTATGCTTTGGTGAAAGCTATTAAAGGTTTCAGAATTTACATTCTGCATCCTCACATTGTGGCATATGTTTCAAGTACGGTGGTGAAATACATTCTAACTCAGGCAGATCTTGATGGTAAGAGGGGAAAATGGATCAAAAAATTGTCGGAATATGATATAGACATCAAACCAACCAAATTAGTGAAGGGACAAGGGTTGGCGAAGTTAATGACTCAGTCAAGCTTGGATTGTCTTGACATAAATTTGAATGCAGAAATATTAGAAATCTCTGATGATGAGGAAGAATTGGTTCCAATTTATGAGAAATATATTGTTTCAGATTGGTATAAAGATGTGGTATTTGTTTTACAACATCACAAAGCTCCCACTGATCTAACAAAATCCAAAGCAAGGTTTGTGAAGTTGAAATCTTTGAGATATTTTATATTTGACAGAAATTTGTTTTGGAAAGATACAGGAGGAATTTTGCTAAATTATTTACTTGAAGAAGAGGCTGAAAAAGTCATTGAAGAATTCCATAAAGGTGATTGTGGAGGACACCATTATTGGAAGGCTACAACAAATAATATTCTAAGAGCGGGATATTATTGGCCAACAATGTTTAAAGACATTTACAAAAGAATTGTTGCATGTCATGAATGCCAAATTTTTGAAGGAAGAAGAAAACTTGTACCTCTGCCTTTGGTACCTATCTATGTGGAAGCACCTTTCCAGCAGTGGGGGTTAGACTTTATTGGAGAAATACATCCATCATCATCAAGACAGCATCATTGGATTCTCACAGTGACGGACTATTTCACCAAATGGATATAGGCAATCCCAACAAGGCAAGCTAATGATTCTGTAATTATTTCTTTTCTAGAGAATAATATATTGTCTCGATTTGGCTACCCCATGAAGATTATAACAGATAATGCTCAAGCTTTCAAGTCTAAGAAAATGATCAATTTCTGTCATCAATACCATATCACTCTTGGAAACTCTACAACATACTATCTACAAGGAGAGTTCCTGGGTTCGCAAGGTTCCAACAAAGGAACCAGAATTTGATTTGGAGCGCGCTAAGGAGACATTCATGGAAGCTAAGAAGAGCTTCACGGAGGCCTCCACTTCAGGTAATAAAAACAAACTAGAACCGGAAATGGACCCATCAATGCTCACTACCTTTTTGGAGACATGAATGAAGTTGCTGCGTGACAGCAAGGCTATGAAGGGGCTGCAAAAAATCATAACTATATGTGTTGGGATTGCGCCAGGAGAATCGCACGTAGTCTAGAAGCTTGGGAAGCACACAACGTGAACAGGAAGAGAGATGAGATTGACCGCACATTTCAGGGAATATGAAATGGATCAAGTGATTTTGGATCTAGGATCGAACATGAACATCCTGCCAAGGCAGACATGGGAATGCATGGGCAAGCTTGTGTTACAATGGTCTCCTATTCAATTGCGAATGGCGAACCAACAAAAGATCCTACCCATGGGAATATTGCAAGGAATAACGGTAGATATCAAAGGTGCAAGTGCGCTTACATATTTCGAAGTGATAGAGATTGTTGATAACAACAATCCCTATACCACGCTACTGGGAATAGATTGGGCCACTGACATGAATGGAGTGATAAATCTAAAGAAGCGCAAGATGATTTTTGAGAAAAAGTCACCACACATAGTGGTACATTTAGACCTTGTGGAAGGATCACGCTACATAGAGCCGGTGCGTGACTACGATAACGACAACGATCTAGACTATATTTACAAATTACCGCATGGCAGAAGGACTGGGTGAATCCGACAGCAGATGGCAGGATTTCGTGGGAGCCTGAAAGCTCCTACACCTTAGATTCAGGTTAGGAAATAGAACGATGGCAGAACCAGTTACACAAGGTAACCACACTCAACTGCAACATGATGATAAGGTCGATGCGCCGCATGGCAATAGAGGTAAGAGATCTGCATATGTATGATGGATTGGCCGAGGTGGATGATTTCATGAAAAAAATTGAAAGAGAAGTACCAGAACAACAATGTTTCGACGCTCTGAAATGGGCACCGCGTGCTACGCCTGCAAGATGGTGGGGTACGCATCAAAGAAGTTCTGAGGACTGGCATGAATGCAGAAGGATGATTTTCATGCAGTTTTTAAAGCCTAAAATTCAGATGAAAGCCAGGTATGATAGACGAAACATCCTGCGTGCCCACCTCTCTAGATGGGTACAGGGGTATGGTGCGCAACCTGCATGAACACACACCGTCCTCGCGATAGGAAACATGACCAACAAGCAGCAGCAGGCAAGATGATGGCGCAAATGATGACTAGGAAGTATGATGAGACCAACTGCGTTGAATATTATCCATGTCGAAGCCTTTGACAAAGTATGCGAAGCATTGAACGGGGTCCACAATGTGAAACGAACTAACTGGGACCTGTTGGCATTATGATGTATGTGTTGTACTTGATGGCAACCCACTTGTAGTAGAACAACTCACTTGTACATGGTAACTAAATGAATCTACAGAAGAGATATCAGATGTGACAGCATGCATGGCAGTAGTATTTTTAGATGTGATGAAATGCAAGGCAACTTTAAGGAATCAGTTCAGAAGGCAACTCATTCAAATGAAAGATCACAATATAGTAGGTAAACAGCAAAAAATTACATATCAGTCTTCAAAGAATGAAGAAAGAGGGATATACGTAGGTTCACCTTGACAAAGCTATGTATACACGCAGGTTAACATAAAAAAAGAAGCGTATAGCGTACACACGCACTTTCACAGAAGGAAAAACGCGTATACCTTGGAAAACTAAGTTTTTGGTCCAAAGTATTTGGTCCATGGTATTTTGATCCATGGTATTGGTCCAAGGTATCGGGTCCGAGGTATTGACCCTAGGTATTTGGTCCAAGGTATTGGTCTTAAGTAGTTTTGGTCCATGATATTGAGAAAGGCTTACAAACTATAAGAGGAGAATATCATTAGGCCAAAGTGTGCAAGTATCGAATATCTGATGAAGTGTGAGATCTAATATGCAGCTTATTGGATTATGGTGTTGTGCTTGATCTTAACCAAGGATTAACCTTAGCGTTTGATAAGATCTAATGATGTATCAGGATCTCAAGGCTTGAAGTGAATTATATTTATGTGGTTTGATCATGTATTTGAATAACTGACACATGTTGTAGTCTGTAAATATGATGACTTGGGTATGAATGAAGTTTGGAATAGTTGTAATGTTTAAATCATCATTTACAGATCTGTATGCAGGTTCAATTTAGAAAAGGAGTGTATACACACTGGTTCTACATATAAAAGCCATGTATACATCATAAATTTGATTTGCAAATCTATATGTTGGTTCACCTTGAGGAAAGTGCGTATGCATGCAAGTAACGTATACCTTATAAAATATGTTTTAGTTGCTTATGTTTGTTGTTGCAGTGTTCTGGGTTCTGGCTTGGGTTCTGGTCACTGTATTCTGGTGACAACATTCTGAATGAACTAATTAATGGAGTGATTGATTGATTCGATTATGGTTGGTTCAAAAGGAGATTGGTTGATGCAGATATATTTGATGATTGAATGATGTTGTTGATGGATCCAGTTTGAAAATTTATGAAACATGGTCCCTGGAAGAAAAGAGAAGGTTGTATCCTTCTGTAGGTCAGCACCTATGTACTAGTAAACATATCAGCTAGTACAAGAGCTAGGGGGTTGTAGCTCCCTTCTAGTAGAAGCTAGAGAACGAGAGAAGGTTGTAGCCTTCTGCAAATAGAAGCCTACGTACTGGTATAAGACTGCACCAGTACAAAAATTGGAAACAAAATTCTCTTATTATTAAAAGAAGATAGAGATGATTGCAGCAGGTAGTTTTCACCCACATTGGGTTTCCACTTTATATCTTGGTGTTCATGTGTGTTACTTATGTGTGATGATTTATTCTGTTTTTACTGCACTATCTAATGAGTTCCTGATATACTGGTTAAAGTTCAATGCATGATAATTTGGGTAAATCAAAAATCTCTACATATACGTTGGTTGCATTAAGTATAGTTGCGTATACACACTGGTTCACTAAGCTGAAGTTGCATATACAAATCAGTTTTGAAAATTAAATTATTGATCTGATAATACTGATTCACCCCCCCCCTCTTAGTATTATTTCCAACAAGACCTGTGCGTACCAGTGGTTCTATGGGCTTATAGGACCATGTGAAAAACCCTTACCGCTTGAGCACTTCCGAAGCTGAAGTCTAAAGTAGAAGTTGTAATCTCTATGGAGCATGCAAAGCCTAGTCCGTGCATAGCAGCACCCGTAGATACGATGGTTCATGAAGCCCAGAAAGAAGGAATTACACAGCTGCAAGAAACAAAACACATAGGACTTGAGGAAGAAATCCAATAGGGAAACCTTCGACTCCAAGAACTTGAAGAAGAAAGGGTATGGTTAAGAAAGAAAAGCGCATTAGTGGATGTGAAAGTCAAGAAGCTTGAGGACAAGATCAAGAAAGATTTTCTCGCTGAAAAAACTAACATGGTAAGGCAAGGTGCATAGGTTCATATTGACAAGTTTGAGAACTATCGTCGTGAATTGATTAGTCTGATCCCTTGGCTTGGACCGCATATTGCTAGACATAGTGGCCAGGATAACACGTTGTAAATGGTGAAGTGCGCGATGCCAACCATATCAATAAAAGGTGGGGATTCTCCAGGAGCCATGACGAAGGACCAGATGAAACTCTACATGGGTGGTGCGACCACCCGACTAGCCAAGGGAAGGACAGTCTTAGCACTCCAGGCAGTTGGAAGGGAGCGCAGGACTATAAACTATTCTGCCCGAGGGTTGCACGATATTGGAGATGTGCACAGAAGCAAAGAGTCCCAAGGTCCCCGACCACACACGGGGGGTTGCACTGCAGCACAGGCTGGCCAGAAAGTGACAGTTGAAGTCACTATTCATGATGGGATGATCGAATTGAGGCCAAATGGAATGGGTGACAGGCATTTAAGACGTGACTTATGGGCAAGATTTGGGAAAATTTGCCACCAAGAAAGCATTAATGAACTGGAATTAGGGGAACAGTCAAATTCGAATTCAAAAAGTGTTATAAAGCACAAAGGGATACCAAGCAAACAACACTTGGTCATTTTCGAATTGAGCGATTGAGCAAAGCCTTGAGTATTGTGAGTCGAGAGTTGATTAAACCCCTAAATTTGAGAGTGATAAATTGTTTCACAGCAACACGGAAACTAAGGATGGTATGGGGATAGAAGAGGTGCCTGTTGGCTAGGCCGCGTAGGCCCTAACTATGGAGGATGTTCCAGAAGGTGTTGGGATTGTGGAAGAGATCCCGAAATCACCACACACACCAAGACCCAATAAGGATAAACAAGCAATGGCTCTCGTATGCATGTCCCCATAGAACCCGTTGCGCAACAAACTATCGATGGAGGAGAAAGATAAAGTTGTCACTATAGAAACAGACGAAGAAGAAGAAGATCGGCAAGCCCTTATCATCACAGAGGAAGAAGACAACAACATGGAGGTGGATATTCAACCTACGCACTATGTGACAAAATTACCCGCTTATGTCCCCCCATGAAAAGGGAAGGCCAAAGTACCCAAGGACCTAAACGAGACCAAGAGTTCACTCCAGACCTAGCTCCTCCCAGATGGCATTATGTTTGAAGACACGCACCTAGGCCACGTGCCAACCATAAAATTTGAAGATTAGGACCTCATTGACCGCGAGAAGTTCCCTCACCTTGAGACCAGAAATCTCATGAAGCAGAACACCACGGGGGTGGTAACAACATTAGAACCGCGGAAGTCGTTGCGTGGTGTGGAAAAGGTTAGACTACTGAACCTACTATGGGTGCCGCATTTTCACCGTGCCCCAATAACCATTTCGTCATCAGGCATCTGCTCTACCTGGTGCATGATGAGTATTTATGGCTGAAGGAACCCATCCCCATCATGGAAGACCTGATTCATCACGTTTCCCGGCTTCCATGCAAAGCAAAGGACCCCGCGACCTTTTAAGAAGGGAAGGGTAGTGATTTGGCCCTCACGGAGGCCAGGAAGAGGAAGTATAAGCTGGAAAAGAAGAAGAGGGGTTACGCCATCTCCAGCTTCAAGGATAAAGCAGTATGTGTGGAAACCCAAATCCTGGCAGGAAAAGTTACACGGAAGTGCCACTCAAATGAGGTACCTGCGTCAGTGGTCGCATTGGCCGAGAAGTGTGTGGAGAGGGTCCAGTTTAACTCATCTGAATTCCTCTACATGGAATTCTTAGACAATTGTCGCAAAGCCAAGGAGCAAGGTAAAACCTTCCACTATGTATGTTTGTTGTTGTCCATAGTGCTCGTAGCTGGGGAATTGTTGGAGGACTGTCAATTCCCCATAACTGATAGATATTTACCGGAGGCCGTGAAGTACACCTCACTCTAGGCCACAAAGGATACTACAAGGATACGTAGCAGAAAGATCTTCTGAGTGCTCATGGAGATGACCATCCGAGTGTGGATCAACCATAAGCCGCGGTTGTCGCCCACGGTTTACAACAGTCTGCAGAGTTTTGCAGAATTCAAGGCAAACATGCACAACATCTATATCAAGGCGTGCAAGGATCTGATGAAGTATTTGGACGAAGCTACCTTTTGTAGCCATTGATGACGCCATTTTCAATGTCTTGGAGGCATGGCCTCTGGAATGGCACACCCCAGACATTTCATAACTCGAGAGGTTGGCAACAAAAAAGAAGAAAGAGGATGCCAAGTTGCGCATCGCACAATTGGCTGAAAAAATATGAAAGGAAATAGCAGCAGTCGAAGTGCGAGCAATGCAGAATGTGGAACAAAAAGCAGCTAAGTAGGAAAAGGCCACAACAGTAGCAGCAGCACAGGGAGCAACTGTAAAGGCGGGCGAGGGTCAAACAACGCTTTCGCAAGGACAGGTAGCAGAAAAAGCAAAAACAAAAGAAGGAGGCGTGGACCCATGAACCGCGTCCACATAGTTGAAGCACCAACACCCAGCAGAGCGAGCAGGATCGAGGAAGAAGGTCAAGGCCTCGAAATCGTCAATTGACTCGATCACCCTAATCGAGGGTGATCTGCATGACATCGGCGAGATGATACACGATGTCACAAATGAGGCTCTCCAAGATTTCATGCAAGAGAACCAGATTGTGTTGGGGGCCCTCAGAGCATAGTTGGAGGACTTATAGCTGTGCCCCCCTCAGGTTGGTACCCTTTCGACCAACCTCGCAATTGGATCCACGATAGCAGAGCAGATGTTGTGCACCCGGATGATGAACATAATACTATTGCCGGAAGGGGATCTGGTGATATCAGAGGAGGTGACAGGTTTTCAGTTAGCACAATGAAAGGTCTCAATGTTAATCTAGCTACCCTTTCGCACGAGACATTATATCTATTGCAGGATGGGAAACGACAGAGCTGCGTGCTAGGAAGAGCCGCGCGCTCCAAGTCCTCAGTGAGCAGAAGATAAACATGGAAAAGCTCAGCTTTCAGCACGACAAATTAGTGTCACAAAATCAACAGTTGGTGTAGGTGATAGGCGACGCTTGCTGAAGTGTCCCAGATCTGGCCATCCCAGCAGATCTACCAGCAAAGATGTAGATCCACAGGCTAGCAACAGGAGTCCGCGAGGCCAAGGAAGAAATGACCAAGATTCAGTTGGAGTTGAATCTTCAGATCACCAAGCAAGAGGACCCCAACATCCAGCGCTTAGAGACAGAGGCACAAGAACTCCAATAGTAGTATGATAGTGTCCGAGGAACTGCGCAGACAGTGGTCCTCACCCAGAGGCTTGCATGGATGCAGTAGGCTAAAGCACTGAAGGAGCAGGTGGATGCAGTTCTAAAAGCACGCGTCTAGCCTTGGATCGATGAGGCCTTCACTGTCACGGCAGACATCGAAGGCAAGCTCACGAACATATAGGGGATGCACACATTGATGCAAATAAGCACCCCAGACACAGAGGTCTCCAAACAGCATATGCAGCAGCTCAGTGCGTCGCTGACCTTCGCGCAGTTCGAGAAAAGTTAGAGGCACTCCGCACAAAGATCGTCACGCCGATAGAGTGACTCGAGGGCGAGTCACGATGTTTGTGTTGGGGGCCTGTTGGGCATGGAATCCCCCCAAGGAATTTTTTGGGGCTCAAAGCCCAAGTTTTGACCAAATTTTGTTGTAAAGTTTCGCAAATTGCGGGTGCAGAGCGCGAAAGTATGATAGAGTCACAGGGTTGTCTACCCTAGTTTTATAATATAATGTCGGTTGGATAGACCTACCCATGGTCTACGGACCATGGGATTGTATAAATAGAGCGAGGCTCTAAGTGTAAAAGGGAGATAATAATAGGGAGAGAAAAGAGTCTAAGTAACTAAGGGAATGTGTCTTTGGGTCGTGGAGTAGGAAAAGGCTCTGCAGCTGAGTGCGCATAGGCCTAGTTGAGTTTGTAACCGAGGAAGGAATTAATAAAGAAAAGTCTTATCATAATTCCATGTATCCGTTCTTGGGTTATTGCATGTTTGATATAATTTGCAAATATATTGTTTATTTATTGTGCGTACCTATATGAATGGTTTATGTTGTTAAGTATAACTTAAAGCATGCATGTAGGCTAAGATAATAAACTAACATTGGAATACCAGTAAAGTCTTGGGTAATAACACAGAAGCATAGCGTTCAACCCCTGAGTAGGGTTGCACAAAGGCAGTATCTTAGGTTGCGAGGTATGGGAAAGTGCGCAAAGCGACTTACACGCGAGGTCGAACCTCAGACCACTTAAACTCATCAGACATCTCCAATGTTGGCATTATGGCTCAAGTGTTGTCCTTGATGGCAAATCACACAAATGATAAATTATAGTGCAGCAAAGTTCACGCACTTTCATGAAGATAAAAGTTTCTTCCATGTAGAGAAAAGTTCATGCACTCTCATGAAGATAAAAGGTTCTTTCATGTAAAGAAAAGTTCACGCACTTTCATGTAGAGAAAAGTTTCTTTCATGAAGAGAAAAGTTCACGCACTTTCATGCAGAGAAAAGTTTTCTTTCATATAGAGAAAAGTTCACGCACTTTCATGCAGAGAAAAGTTCCTTTCATGAAGAGAAAAGTTCATGCACTTTCATGGTTGGCTCATGGTATTAGTCTGACAGTTTTTTATCCTATGGTTTTGGTCTGTGGTATTGCATCCAAAAGTGTTGACCCCAAGTATTGGGTTCATGGTATTGTGTTATTATGGTTTTGGACCGTGGTATTGTGAAAGGCCTAAGGCTATAAAAGAGGAAGGAGATCATTTGGCAAGGTATTATCTGATTAATTAAATATTTGATAAAGTGCTAGATTTGGAATACTGTGATTGGGTTATGGTGCAGATCTAGATCTGAATAAAGAAGGAACCTGAGCTTTATAAGGCGGATCTACTGATGGGTCGAGATCTCCTTGGCACATGATCAGATCTGTAGATCTGATAGTCTGGGGTATGCTTGAAGACTGAAAAACTATCTATACCCGCAGCACCACAGGTGCGACGTGGTGCAGGTGCGGATACCCGCAGAGCAGAAGAGTGTGCAGGTGTGGATGTAGCCGCAGGATTGTGCGACACAGTGCAAGTGCACATACCCGCAGAGCAGAAGAGTGCGCAGGTGCGGATACCCGCAGATAAGAAGATTGTGCAAGTGTGGATACCCGCATATCAGAAAGCAGCACAGGCGCGGATGTTCGCAGATGTCTTTTGGTGAAGTTGCGAACCCTGCTTGAAATTTGTTTTAATTGCCTTTGACTATTCTGCAGGGTTTTGGGTTCATAATTGATGTCTGGTTAGTGGTATTGAGTTTAGCTTCAGTATTGATGGTTGAATGGATCAAGTTCTTAATGACTTATCTTTATGAGATCTGATGGACTAGATCTGGTTGCTAACTCACATATTATCCTTGTATATGTATTGATCTGGTGATTGGGTGATTCAAAAGATTGATTGTTTATGTGCTTCAATGATATTAATGGGTCCAGTATGAAAATTGGATGAAACGTGGCCTTTCAGATTATGTGTTGTGCTTCAGGTGTATCCAGTATGAAAATTAATGAAACATGGTACCCGGAGGAGAGAAGATTGTAGGTCGGCGCTAACGTACTAGTATCTTAGCTAGTACAAGAGCTAAGGGGGTGGTAGTTCCCTTCCAATAGCAGTTGAAAACTTTGGAGCATTGTAGCAGGTAGCAGTCTGCGTACTAGTAAATGGATCAGCTAGTACAAGAACTATGGGGGTTGTAGCTCCCTTCCAAGAGAGACTGGAGAACGAGAGAGGGTTGTAGCTCTCTGCAGGTAGAAGCTTGCGTACTGGTATAAGACTGCACCAGTACAGAAATACTGTAAAAAGATTTTCTTATTAAGAAGAAGATTGAGATGACTTGCAGCAGGTGGTTTTCTCCCACATTGGGTTTCCACCTTATATCATGGTGTTCATGTGTGTGGCTTATGTGTGATGATCTGTTCTTTTTTACTGCACCTATTTACTGTTAATATGGTTGATAATTTTCTAATGCTCTCATTAAGGATCAACTAACGGAATCATAAGAAGTTGTGGAAGTAGCATATATGAATCTGAATATGGAAATGAAAAAGTTTTATTGATGTGATAATACTGATTCACCCCCCCCCTCTCAGTATTATTTCCAACAATTGGTATCAGAGCAGGTCCTTTGGTAGAAGCTTGATCGCTTGAAGGAGATCGTGGAACAATGGGAAAGAAGCTTAAGAAGAAAGCGCCTAAGTAGAAGAAGACATCTCAGAAGAACTATGACAGTGCGAGAATCGATTGGGGATTATGTGGAAGAAGCACTTCAGATTTAGAATCATTTCAGAATGAAGATGAACTATCAGGTATGAATTTGTTATCCTCTGATGTTCCAGCTATCTATCCATTTGGAAAATATGAAAGTGATAGCGAGACAACTGAATTTGATTTTATGGGTGAGCAAGAAAGATATCAAATAGAGGCAGAATTTAAAAGAGTTATAGACAAAATTAGAGATCAACAAGATCTATTGAACAAAAGGGAATGTGTCTTCAAAGAAGAAGCTGCCAAACTAAAAGCTCAACTAGAGGAAGGAAATAAGGTAAGGAAGTTATTCAAGGACAAATATCAAAAGTTGCAGGATGAAGTAACATCACTAAGAGATGAAGTCAATGAAAGAAGCACAACCATCAAGAAACTCAGAGATAGATCCAGTTACTATGAAAGTCTTGAACCCACGATCCGCTCGCTAAAAGAAAATCTTGAAGAATCAAAGAAGCATAATAAAGAACTACTCCAAGCTCATGAAAATGAAGTTCTTGAACTAAGACGTCAGTTTGAAGAAGAAAGAAATGCTGAAGAAAACGTGAAGAAGTAGTATCTTGAAAAGGAAGAGCAACATCAAGTTGAGGTAAATATTCTAAAAGATAAATTAGAAGAAAAGGATAAACTGTTACGATTTCAAGATAGTACTAAAGTCTTGGATGATATTCTTAATAGTCAAAGGTCTCCTGCTATCAAAACTAGTCTTGGTTTTCATGAATCTATTGAAGGTGAATCTAGTTCACAAAGTAAGACAAGGGACTCTACTGCAAAATTTGAAATGCTCAATAAGGAGATGAAAGGTCAATCTCATCATCAACCAAGGAAAGAAATTCTTCAAAGAAAATCTTTTACTCCTCCTATGAATAATGTTGAATGTTATGTATGTCATAATCTTGGACATGTTGTAGCCAGATGTAGAAGAAGGGTTCAAGACCATCATGCAGAAAGATCATCACATTCAAGGTACTTTAATGGATATTGCTTTGCTTGCAATATGTTTGGTCACAGAGCTGTTGATTGCTATAGAAGAAATATGAGACATGTAAGATGTTACACATGTAAAAATCTTGGACATATAGCTAAGGAATGCAGGAACAAAGTATGGGCACCATACCAAAAGGAGAAAACATCATCATCACACTTGAAGATGTGGAAGAAGAAATAAGTACAGTCAGAAAGAGGCGGCACAGCACAACATAAAGACATAACAGAATCAGAAAGAGCTGGAAGTGTAAAACTTCAGTGATCTCATAAGCAAGTTTCTTAAAAAGAAGTCACGTATATACACGAGTTGGTTATGGCATAGTCGCGTATATGATTGTTTGAGGAAAGGCAGTAGGGACAGGTTCAGGAAAAGGATCAGTTATGATTCAGTTTATTATTTGCACTGTTTTGATGGTTAGAAGTGTTTTGTTTCTAACTTGATAATGATGATGTCTTGATACTTCTTGCTGATATGCATGATCAGATCTGACAGTAAACAAGATGGCACAGGTTTATGGGGAGCATATGCTTTTAATGCATTGTTGGCATTATGGTTAATAGTCCTTGGTGATGATGCTTATATGGATAAATGATTCATCTTGCTATGATATGGTTATGAGTTGGTCAGATGATTCTTGGGGTTACATAGTTGATATTTAGATCATATTTGTGGTTGATTCTCTAATGGTTCTTACATGGTGATCTTCATAAGGATAAGGAGAAGTACATAGCTAGAATTCACATCTTCTTTACTTGATGATGAGTCACTCATATGCTATTGTCGTCATATGCAGTTATGATGCTGGATTCCTATTGTTCTTGGCACATATATGGATGAGGATTGTTGGCTAGATACATGGATGATTATTCAAAGTTGCATTGTTGGAGACACGATGATGATGAGTTCTTACCTATATGATGATAGGTTGTTTCGTACATATGTTGATTGATGCAGATATTCCCAATTGATGATACCTGGTTCATGCAGATCTGGATGGCTATGGTGTTTCTCACATATGATAGAATGTGAATGATTCTGTATATACAGAATTCAGTTCAAAAGGATGAGCTAATACAGACATACCTTGATGATTCATGCACTAATACAAGTTTCTGGTCTAGTTGTTGTTGACAGATGCTATGGAGAAGATCATACAGTGTCGTTGTTGATGTTTATCATGATCTTATTTAGGTGTTTGGTCTCTGTTATAAATGTCATGTATATCATTCGATGTAAAGGTTATATCAAGACTCATGATGTAATAGTGTGTCTCTATCTATTGTAGTCATTTGATGAGATCTCTTCAGGTCATGTAATGGCCTATGTTGGTTTCCCCACTATGCCTGGGATGAATGATGTTATTCTCTTATGTTATCATATGTAAACTTTTGGTATATCACCATTGTGATGGGAGATAGATGTATGTATGAGTCTTTGGTGATAGGAAGGTCATTTATGATGTATAAAGTCATGTTCTTCTTGTAGAACATCTTTTTGCAGACCTTGCTTACAGTCAGGGGGCGCACGAACAACATATTTCAGTAGAGCAAAGATCTGAGCATGTTCTCAAGAAGAGCATGGACAGATTGGTGCACCATGGCATATATAAAGGGGGAGCTCATTCAGAGATTTCAGCAGGTATTCAGGGGGAGTATGGACAGCGGAATGTATATCAAGGAAAGATCATATCTTGGTCCGCCCTTTGCCCTTGATGTCAAAGGGGGAGAGTGATTTGGTGTTGTTGCCATCAAGTCCAAAGGGGGAGATTGTTGGCATTATGATGCATGTGTTGTACTTGATGGCAACCCACTCATAAAAAAACATCTCAATTATATATAATCAGATGAATCTACAAGAAGAGATATCAAATGTGATATGATACATGGCAGCGCAAAGGAATCAAATGACAAGTCCTTAGTATGACAGGTTAGCTTTGCCATCAAGTCCAAAGGGGGAGATTGTTGGCATTATGGCTCAAGTGTTGTCCTTGATGGCAAATCACACAGATGATAAATTATAGTGCAGCAAAGTTCATGCACTTTCATGAAGATAAAAGTTTCTTTCATGTAGAGAAAAGTTCACGCACTTTCATGAAGATAAAAGGTTCTTTCATGTAAAGAAAAGTTCACGCACTTTCATGTAGAGAAAAGTTTCTTTCATGTAGAGAAAAGTTCATGCACTTTCATGCAGAGAAAAGTTTTCTTTCATATAGAGAAAAGTTCACGCACTTTCATGTAGAGAAAAGTTCCTTTCATGAAGAGAAAAGTTCACGCACTTTCATGGTTGGCTCATGGTATTAGTCCAATAGTTTTTGATCCTATGGTTTTGGTCCGTGGTATTGCATCCAAAAGTGTTGACCCCAAGTATTGGGTTCATGGTATTGTTTTATTATGGTTTTGGACCGTGTTATTGTGAAAGGCCTAAGGCTATAAAAGAGGAAGGAGATCATTTGGCAAGGTATTATCTGATTAATTGAATATCTGATAAAGTGCTAGATCTGGAATACTGTGATTGGGTTATGGTGCAAATCTAGATCTGAATAAAGAAGGACCCTGAGCTTTATAAGGCGGATATACTCATGGGTTGAGATCTCCTTGGCGCATGATCAGATTTGTAGATCTGATAGTCTGGGGTATGCTTGAAGACTGAAAAACTATCTATACCCGTAGGACCACAGGTGCGACGTGGTGCAGGTGTGGATACCCGCAGAGTAGAAGAGTGCACAGGTGCGGATTTAGCCGCATGGCCGCAGGTGCGACACGGTGCAGGTGCGGATACCCACAAAGCTGAAGAGTGCACAGGTGCAGATACCCGCAGATAAGAAGATTGTGCAGGTGCGGATACCCACATATCAAAAAGCAGCATAGGCGGGGATGTTCGTAGATGTCTTTTGGTGAAGTTGCGGACCCTACTTGAAATTTTTTTAATTGCCTTTGACTATTCTGCAGGGTTCTAGGTTCATAATTGATGTCTGGTTAGTGGTGTTGAGTTTAGCTTCAGTATTGATGGTTGAATGGATCAAGTTCTTAATGACTTATCTTTATGAGATCTTATGGACTAGATCTGGTTGCTAACTCACATATTATCCTTGTATATGTATTTATCTAGTGATTGGGTGATTCATAAGATTGATTGTTTATGTGCTTCAATGATATTAATGGGTCCAGTATGAAAATTGGATGAAACGTGGCCTTTCAGAGTATGTGTTGTGCTTCAGGTGTATCCAGTATGAAAATTAATGAAACGTGGTACCCGGAGGATAGAATATTGTAGGCTGGCGCATACGTACTAGTATCTTAGCTAGTACAAGAGCTAAGGGGGTGGTATTTCCCTTCCAGTAGCAGTTGAAAACTTTGGAGCATTGTAGTAGGTAGCAGCCTGCGTACTAGTAAATGGATCGGCTAGTACAAGAACTATGGGGGTTGTAGCTCCCTTCCAGGAGAGACTGGAGAATGAGAGAGGGTTGTAGCTCTCTGCAGGTAGAAGCCTGCATACTGGTATAAGACTGCACCAGTACAGAAATACTGTAAAAGGATTTTCTTATTAAGAAGAAGATTGAGATGACTTGCAGCAGGTGGTTTTCTCCCACATTGGGTTTCCACCTTATATCATGGTGTTCATGTGTGTGGCTTATGTATGATGATATATTCTTTTTTACTGCACCTGTTTACTATTAATATGGTTGATAATGTTCTAATGCTCTCATTAAGGATCAACTAACGGAATCATAAGAAGTTGTGAAAGTAGCATATATGAATCTGAATATGGAAATGAAAAAGTTTTATTGATGTGATACTGATTCACCCCCCCCCCCCTCAGTATTATTTCCATCATCCAAGGGGAAAAAACCTAGTTCTAGCACCGTCCCATACTACTTCGGGTGAAACCTCAGTCCAAGCTCTGTGAAATGTTGCCGAAAGGGCTAATAGTACCGAGATTTGTTTGGCTAAATCAAGTCTGAACCTAGTTCAAGCCCTAATAAGCCAATAGTGCTCCATCTTTTGAGTAGCACAGGGTGTGCTTGATATGCCAAAATTTGGATAAAATCAATGTGGTGTGCTCAGCCCTAGCAAAGCACAGCACAAACCATCCTATGACAAGGGTTTGTACAAAAGGGAGTTCTATTGAAGTGTGCCCCCAAATCTGCAATCCACTACCTGAGTTTGGATGTGGAGTAATTCTAACCTCACACCCATCCGGCTAAGACCCTATCAGCATTATCAAGAGCTTCGCCCATCTGGATGTCTTCGCCCAAACAAAGAGAAATGTTCTGATTTTTGGCCTTTACACACCTAGTCTTCTTCCCTGTCATGTGACTCTTTGCACTGTAATCAACCTGAGGAGTTCCTATAGGTAAATTTTGTTCTTCCACAGGGGGCTTAGAGGGGTTATCTTTAATATTCGGAGGAGTGCCCTCAAAACAGGCAGAAGATGGAAGCAACAAAAAGTGAGGTAGAGGAGGTCCGTCGGATAAAATAGGGGTTTCGCTAACAGGATCGGTACAGGGTATATGTGTGTAGATGTCGACCTAAGGGTATAGAGTTTAACCCAAGGGATAAAAGGAGGGATCCGGGCTAATGCAACTAGCCATGAATTATAGGGATGGCATCGATGGAGGAGGGGTAGCAAAAACTATCCAGGAGGGGTGCTCATCAGGCAGGGATGCAGCTGGATAGGAGGGACCTGAAACAGATGGTGAGCGGAAGGGGGCATCATGCAGGCCAACGATATTGTGAAACTACCCTTCCAAAATCGAGGGAGGGGATGTTGTCTAGATGGAGACAAATGCATAAGGGTCATGAGAATAATCTACCTAGTCAAGTTCCATGACCGTAACCGCCCGAAAATGACGTGCCCGCTGCCAAGAATCTGTGTATACCATTCGCCTATGGATCGGTGCATGACCAAGAGAATAAGTGGAATGGGTGAGACTTCTCAGGAGAAAAGGAAGCAGGTTGAAACAGCGGCAATGTATGCATCCAGAAACTTAACCGAGGCAGTAGGTTCAGTCGCTGCAGAGTGGAAACATCCAAACCCTAACCCACGTTAGGCAGAAGTCGATTATTTCCTTGGAGCTCCATCTTCTTCCATACCTTTTTACTTATCCATGCCTCCTCTTTAATGCCTACATTTTCACCTTCAATGCATGTTAGTATCTCTTGCTAAAGGTTTGTCAATGCATGTATCAATGTTTGGATCCTCTCCCCCTTTGACATCAATGGAAAAGGGGCATGGTTGCCTACTAATGCTTCCATAATTGTGTGTGAACATGATCCTATAGAGTATCCATGCATCTCTCTTCTTTTGTCTTCCATATCTATCAATGTTTTCTTTTCTCTGAGTATCTGTCAATACTCCACACACTGTTCATGAATGTAACAAAGTCTCCCCCTCTGACCATGTTGCCAATGTTTCTCCAGTTGTTTTCAATACTCAACACATTATTCATAAATGTGACAAAGTCTCCCTGTTGGCTTGATGGGCCCTGACCCAGGTTCACCGTTAATTAGCCAAGCAAATCCCTACACTACTGGCCCTTTCGGCATCAATCCGAGGAGCATAGACTGAATTCTCACCCAAAGCAGTATGGGGGGATGCAGGAACCAAGTTTCCACACTCGGAGATGGTAGTGTTTTTGTTTAATACCCTAAACCTTCCTTTGCGCATGTTGATGAGCCTTTTAGGGCTTATCGATATACTCCTCTTAGTCATCCCCTATACCTTCGCGAAGGTCTACAACTGCCCCTTGCGTACCCTAGATAAGTGGATCAGACACTTACACACCTCTATAATTACTCTTACTTCTGTATTTACCCAGATTAGCTTAAGTATCTGATAACTTCAACATGCATTAAGAGGATCTTCGCGTAAACAGATATTCTTACTTGTGTTCATATAACAAAGCAAAGCATATGGATTCGCGCATCAATACAGCATTAAAACATAAACCTAGTATTCATCATAACATAATCATATGCATTTATAACAAAAGTAAAATAGATCATACACAGATAATTCTAGAATAATTATCTTTATTTATGCTTCAGATCTTCTTTACAGACTCTAACTGCCTTGCGCACACTGTTGTGTGTGGAGAATGATTGTTCAGAGGTCTTTGTTTCAGCTGGATGTATACCCCAGGAAGTTTGTACACCCCTCCACCCAAGGGGGTGCGAGGGGCGGCACCCCCGAAGCTAAAAACAAATTTAAAATTTCCTTGTAAAAGTATAGTAATTTCTAGTCAATCTGGGTCGTTCATTAGGCAGATGATCTGACGGTAGAAATTATGTTTATTTTATGGTTTTTTGCCCTAGAAGGAAACCCCTCTCTTTGTATGAGGGCATTGTATTGGAGGCTGAGATATAGATGTGTATTCTGTGAGCGAGAAACAGAGAGGTGAGACTGTGAGAGAAAACAGAGGATATTACAGCGGATTTGTTGTAGGTTGTGTCTCTTCATTTTACTGGATAATAGAAAGGAAGGACTGGCTATTCGGGGTGGACGTAGCCCAAACTGGGTGAACCACATATATCTGTGTCTCTCTTGTTTTGTGCGTTTTCTGTGTTTATATTTCTGCAATATTTTATGTGTTCCATTGCTCCATAATATATAATTTTCTAACAACTGGTATCAGAGTCGAAGGTCTATTTGGCTGATAAACTCGCAGGAAAGAAGGGTTCCTGGTTCGAGTGGGAACAATGGCGGAAGATGGTAAGTTTAGGGTCGAGAAATTTAATGGCCAAAACTTCTCGCTGTGGAAGATGCAAATGGAAGATTATCTATATCAGAAAGATCTATACCTACCATTGGGTGGAAAAACAAAGATGCCGACGGGTATGAAAGACTAAGAATGGAACCTTCTCGATAGAAAGGCACTTGGAACAATACAGTTGTGCCTTGCTGCGTCAGTCGCCTTCAAAATTTCGAAGGAAACCACGATAGAGGGTTTGATGTAGACGTTGTCGAAACTATATAAAAAACCCTCGGCCTCAAACAAGGTATTTCTTATGAAACGGTTATTTAATATGAATATGTCGAAAGGTGGATCTGTTGCAAACCATTTAAATGATTTTAATACAGTTACAAGTCAGTTAAGTTCTGTAGGGGTAAACTTTGATGATGAAGTTAGAGCTCTGTTATTCTTGTGCTCATTACCAGAAAGTTGGAATGGTTTGGTAATGGCCATTAGTAACTCCGTTTCTGGATCTAGTACTTTAAAGTTTGATGATGTTTTCGGTGCTATCATTAGCGAGGAAATGCGACGGAAAAGCTCCGGTGAGACATCAGGAAATGCTTTGAGTGAAGAGTCTAGAGGAAGAAAAATGGAAAGAGGAAAGAGCTCAGGATATCACAGTAAATCAAGGAAAGGCAGATCCAAGTCCAGATCGGGGATAGTGTGTTGGAAATGTGGAAAGAAAGGACACCTAAAGAAAGACTGTATATTTCGGAAGGGAAAAGAAGGAGATGCACAGCAAGAAAACAATCATGAAGCAAATGTGACAGGTGAGGTGTTACAAGATGCTTTGATTCTTTCTTTCAAAAATATTACTGATTCCTGGGTGGTAGATTCAGGGGCTTCATTCCATGCCACACCTGATAAGAAATACTTTCATGACTATGTTCAAGGAGATTTTGGACAAGTTCGTATGGGTGATGATAAACCCTGTAAAATCGTTGGAATGGGTAAGGTTCTTGTAAAACAGCAAAATGGAAACCAATGGCCATTAAAGGAGGTAAGACATGTTCCAAATCTAAAGAAAATCCTGATTTCAACAGGGCATTTAGGCAGTGAAGGTTGTGTGACAACTTTCACAGATAAAGCTTGGAAGGTCACCAAAGGAGCCCTAGTAATAGCAAAAGGTGAAAAGGTTGGTACATTGTATTTATGCAATGGTATTTCTAACTCTGTTAATGCTTTAACTTCCAAAGGAGCAGATGCAGCATTATGGCATCATAGGCTCGGACACATGAGTGAAAAGGGGATGAATATTCTTCACTCAAGGAATTTGTTGCCAGGTTTGAAGAATGTTGATTTGGATTTCTGTGAGAATTGCATTTATGGAAAACAGAAGAGAGTCAAATTTCTCAGAGTTGGGAAAGAAAAGAAGAGCGAAAAATTAGAGCTTGTGCATACAGATGTATGGGGACCTGCTCAGGTATCATCTCTCGGTGGCTCTCGTTATTATGTTACTTTTATTGATGATGCAACTAGAAAAACTTGGATTTATTGTATTAAGAATAAATCTGATGTATTTGATACTTTCAAGAAATGGAAAGCTTTGGTTGAGATTGAGACAGGAAATAAATTGAAGTGTCTTAGATCAGACAATGGAGGTGAATATTGCAGCAAAGAGTTTGATAGGTACTGTTCATAACATGGAATTCGCAGAGAGAAGACAGTTCCAAGAACACCACAAGAAAATGGTGTGTCATAAAGGATGAACAAAACAATCATGGAGCGTGCAAGGTGCATGAGATTGCATGCAGGATTGCCTTTACAGTTTTGGGTAGATGTTATAGATACTGCTGTTTATCTAATAAACAGAGGGCCTTCAAGTTCCTTGTATGGTGGTGTTCTGGAGGAAGAATGGACAGGTAAAAAGATAAACTACTCTTTTTTAAAGCCTTTTGGTTGTGAGGCCTTTGTCCATATTGATAAAGAAAATAGAACAAAGCTTGAGGAAAAGTCAAAGAAATGTGCCTTTATTGGATATGGTGTTAATGATTTTGGTTATCGCTTATATGATTACGAAAATCACAAAATCATTAGGAGCAAAGATGTAATATTCATTGAAAAGGTATTGTATAAGAATCAGTTGTAGGAAAAGAAACAGGAAAACGAAAACAAGGAATACGCAGTTCTTGATGAAATCACTGAAAATGTAAAGGTGCCTGAAAATAATAATAATCAACAACAGCAACCACCACAATAGCAACAGGCACCCCAAACACCTGAAAGTGGTGTTAGAAGATCTACCAGGATAAGTAGACCCCCTGAACGATACTCTCCTTCATTATATTATTTATTGTTGACTGATTCTGGTGAAATCGAATGTTATGAAGAAGCAATGCAGGTTGAAAGCAGGAAGAAGTGGGAGGGAGCCATGGAAGAAGAGATGGACTCCTTAATGCATAACCAAACTTGGGATTTAGTCAGGTTGCCTGTAGGAAAAACTACATTGAAGAATAAATGGGTTTACAGGCTAAAGGAAGAAGATGGAGGAAAACAGAGGTATAAAGTTAGACTTGTGGTGAAGGGGTTTGCACAGAAGAAAGGTATTGATTTTGATGAAATATTTTCTCCTGTTGTTAAAATGCTTCAATCGGAACCATTTTAAGTCTTGTAGCAGCTAAAGATTTGCATCTTGAGCAGTTAGATGTAAAGACAACCTTTCTTCATGGGGATGTGGAGGAAGAGATATATATGCAGCAGCCACAAGGATATGAGGTGAAAGGAAAGGAGAAACTAGTGTGCAGGTTGAAGAAGAGCTTGTATGGCTTAAAACAGGCTCCAAGGCAGTGGTATCTAAAATTTGACAAGTTTATGTCTGAACAAGGTTATACTAGATGTCACTTTGATCATTGTGTTTATTTGAAAAAGCAAAATGATGGCAGCTATATTATATTGTTATTGTATGTAGATGACATGCTTGTTGCAGGATCTAACATGCAGGAAATAAATGTGCTCAAAAGAAAATTGGAAAATTCATTTGCAATGAAGGATTTGGGAGCTGCAAAACAAATCCTTGGTATGAGAATAACTAGAGACAGGAAAAATCGTAAATTAACATTGTCTCAGAATGAGTACATACAAAAGGTGTTGAAAATATTTAATATGCACAATGCAAAACTAGTTAGTACACCTTTTGCTAGCCATTTCAAACTTAGTAAGGAAATGTTCCCAAAGACCCAAGAAGACATGGATTATATGTCTAAAGTTCCATATGCATCAGCAGTTGGAAGCTTAATGTATGCAATGGTCTACACAAGGCCTGATATTGCACATGCAGTGGGAGTTGTAAGCAGGTACATGAACAATCTAGGAAAGGAACATTGGATGGCAGTGAAATGGATTCTCAAATATTTGAAAGGTACCACAAATAAAGCATTATGCTTTGGTGGTTCAAACATCTCCCTACAAGGATATGTTGATGCAGATATGGCAGGTGACAGAGATAACAGGAGGAGCACTACAAGATACGTATTTACTGTTGGAGGAACAGCTGTCAGTTGGGTTTCAAAAATCCAAAGTGTTGTTGCACTTTCAACAACAGAAGCAGAGTATGTTGCTGCTACAAAGGCTAGTAAAGAAATGATTTGGTTACAAATGTTTATGGGTGAATTGGGTAAGGAGCATGATATGGGCACGTTATACAGTGATAGTCAAAGTGCCATTAATCTTGCAAAGAACTCAGCATTTCATTCTAGGACTAAACACATACAGCTCAAGTACCATTTCATACGATCAGTGTTGGAAGATGGAGAGTTGAAGCTGGAAAAGATACACACTAGCCAGAATCCTGCAGATATGCTAACAAAAGTTGTAACCAGGGAGAAACTGAGAATATGCTCAGTTTCAATTGGTCTTCAAGGATGACGATGAAGATGAGAAACAACCAGTTCCAAAGAGGAGTCACTGTCCAGCAAATGAAGCAGTGGTGGAGTTTCTACAATCATTCTCCAAGTGGGAGATTGTTGTGTGTGGAGCATGATTGTTCAGAGGTCTTTGTTTCAGCTGGATGTATACCCCAGGAAGTTTGTACACCCCTCCACATGGGGGGGTGCGGGGGGGGGACTTGTACCCCCCGCGGGGGTCTGAGGGGGCCGATCCCCCCCCCCCGGCTAGGGGTCCGGGGGCCAGTGGTCCCCCGGCGGGGGCTCGGGGGCAGCACCCCCGAAGCTAAAAACAAATGTAAAATTGCCTTGTAAAAGTATAGTAATTTCTAGTCAATATGGGTCGTTCATTAGGCAGATGATCTGACGGTAGAAATTATGTTTATTTTAGGGTTTTTTGCCCTAGAAGGCAACCCCTCTCTTTGTATGAGGGCATTGTATTGGAAGCTGAGATATAGATGTGTATTCTATGAGCGAGAAACAGAGAGGTGATACTGTGAGAGAAAACAAAGGATATTACAGCGGATTTGTTGTTGGTTGTGTCTCTTCATTTTGCTGGATAATAGAAAGGAAGGACTGGCTGTTCGGGGTGGACGTAGCCCAAACTTGGTGAACCACGTATATCTGTGTCTCTCTTGTTTTGTGCGTTTTTTGTGTTTATATTTCTACAATATTTTATGTTTTCCATTGCTCCATAATATATAATTTTCTAACACACACAACTATAGGGGTTCGCACACTCAATTGCGGACTTCTAGCCTAGGCCTCTACGAACACAGTTGTAGAGCCTCTTTCCTACGCTAAGACTCTCCAATATTAGCTCTCACGGACCCATTACATTCATCAATGACTCAAAACATATCAAGGTTGAACTAAACTACCTTACACTCTTCTAAAATTTCCCTTTTATACAGTCCCATGGTCCGTGGACTATGGGTGGATCTCTTAAATCTGACACAAGTTACGTAAAATAAGGGTGGAAACCCTTGATGACTTTTTACATCTTCACACTTCGGGGCCACAAAAATGCGAAGACTTTACACCTCTTATACAAAAACTTGGGCTTTCTGCCCCAAAACTTGGCCTTTTAACCCAAAAATGACCTTAGGGGGCCCATTCCCAACAGGCCCCCAACACAAATATGGTGACTCGTCCCCAAGTCACTCTACTAGCGCAGAGATCTTATCATGAAGACCTCCTAGCTCCACTTGTACCACCACAATTTCGGTGGCACACTGTGTCGCCACCTGCTCGACCTGCTCCACCAGCTGCTCTGCTTTTGATCCTGCCCTATCTACCTTGATTTGTTGTTGTATTTCCTGCAGGTTCACTAGATTTCCTTCAATGGTGGTCGTGAGCACATAGGCTTCATCTAGCCAAGGCCCCAATATGGCCTTCAGTACTACCTCCCTGCGTTGTGTTGTGTCCCCCTATTCCTTAAGTGCCTTTGCTTCATATAGCTTTGCCAAACTATGTGTGATGGCAACGGTGCACGTCGTCACTCTCACTTCATCATACCTCTGTTGTAATTCCCTCACCTCAGTCTCTAATCTTTGCAGTTTGGGATCTTTCTGAAAACTGGTAAATACTTCAAGTGACTACTCGAAGAGCACAGTGAAATCCTTCACTGTGGCATCTATTGTTGCAACTGCATCCTTGATAGCGGCCTCACCCTACTCTTTGACCTCCAGTGGAGTCGAAGGTTCAGCCTTCAACTCAAGCTCTATAATTTTAAGGTTCAACTCAAACTGAACCTTAGCCAGCTCTGTCTTTGCGTCGCGCACACCTGCAGCGAGCTTCCGAATTCTGGCATAGATTGACGCATCTTCTAGGATATGTAGCTCTGGAATGGTTCTGCATGCTTCAGCTACCACGACTCTAGTGCACTCACT
The DNA here is from genome assembly GCA_031772625.1 of Pinus tabuliformis. Lineage (NCBI taxonomy): Eukaryota > Viridiplantae > Streptophyta > Pinopsida > Pinales > Pinaceae > Pinus > Pinus tabuliformis. The sequence continues at coordinate 119,044,052 of CM062819.1, forward strand.
CTTCTCCTGAATCTTCTTAAGTAGATCAATCGTGGAAGTCTTCTCTACAAACATTTGGGCATCGTTAATATTTTGTTCGTTGATCACATTTAGCGCATGCTACTCTCGGGCCCAAAGTTCTGCGATCATACCGTCTTACATGGTGTGAAGGGATTCACTTGGAAGCACAGACAAGTTCAACCCAACCTTCTTGAGAGTGTTGATGGTGGCCCTGTCAGCTTCTGCTTCTGCAGTCAAAGCTCCATTCGGCGGCATAACGACTCGGGGATCCATAGAGCAAACCATCTCCACTACCTCTGAGGTTCCTAGTGCCAAACTAGTCAATGCGCACTACCCTGCCCTAAACCAGTCTACAGTTGACTAGCCTGGATCTATAGCTCGCGCAAACCCATATTAATGGCAACCAAAGCTTGCTTCTGCTACTACTCAAACTACTACAGCAGTTTCGCGGTCGCGTCCCTTACTGTGTCCCTAATGTCATTCAAATCACCTTTTTTCAAAGTGATTGGGTCGAGTGATGATTTATTGGCCTTGGACTTCTTCCGCTACCCTTCTTTTTCCTAGTCCCTTGTGCACTTAATCTGGAATGGAGTAATCTCCGGGTCTACACCACCCTATCCTGATTACTGCTCTTCTTCCTCCATCTGCGGTGAAGGAGACTTCTTACTTCTATTAGAGTTGCGCTCTTCCTAATCTTCCTTCTCTGCAGCTTGCTCCCTCGCAACACACTATGCTTTGGCTTTTTTTCAGCCTCCATTTTCCTCCAGTCAGCCAACTACTACATCTTCAACTGAGCCTCTTCCTTCATCTACTTTCCTTTGGACTTACTGGACCCAGCCGACAAATCTGAGCCCATACGCCACTCTGCTAGCCAATGATCAAGGACCGCTGCAATTGCATCTGTTGTGGAGGTAAATCCTCTCTGCAGACAGAGACGATCCCTACTAGCCCAGACCGGGTCTAGCAACAATCACACAATGCTATCACGCAAGTTCCTAATTGCAAATAAAAATTAGATGGTGAGAACCTACTTGGATTCCAACGCTAGTGTTCGTCGAAGAGATATCGCCCTCGTTCCTTTGCTTTGGCTGGTCACGATCTCCACGATCTTCGTGATTGGACACCTACACATGCAAAGAACAACATGAAAACAAGCATAAAATCTAGTAGATGCAATTATATATCAGTCAGAAAAGATATAACTCAACATCAAACATAAGACAATGAGAGTGGAACCATAATGATAGTCATCTATTATTAATAAATAACAAAGAAGAATACAACCATTTTTCTGACGTCAAATCCTCCTTTGGCTGGGTAGTCAACTACACAAGTCTTGCAAAGCTTGTTGGGATGAGGAACAAGCCTCTCTCTCTTTGGGTGACAAGAATCTCCTTACTTAGATTTGTCCTTATGGGTGCAAAGAAGGCTCTTGCAGCTTCAAACTCTTGAACTCCTGGAACTACTGACTATTGTGACTGTAACTAGCTTGCTCAAGGCATAGAGACAAGATTTTATAGATAGAGAGGGAAGAGATAAGATCAACCACATTATTCATGGGATTGGCTTTATCACTTAGAAACTTCCATGAAAGGTGGCAAACCACTTTCCCTTCTATGGAGATTCGAAGCCAAACCATCCTAGCTCAACATAGATTCAGTTGGTGAATGGGTTGAAGAGAACCTTCGGGAGCTTGTTGGTTAAAAACTTTACTCAATTCAGTTGGCGCAAGTGCGACGCCGAGACAGAGCGCCAATGGCGCGCCCTTTTTAGAGGATTTCCCTCATTGGCATGGGCAGTGAACTGTGGACTCGCGCTAATGCAAAAAGAGCTATTTTCATGGATATTTAGCAGGAGATGTCTTCAGGGAAAATGAAGCTCATACTCAGAGGAATATAATGCAAGTGGTTTCAGGTCATGTCACTTCTCACAGGTCCCGGAATGAGTCCACCAGTATACAGGTGAGGGGTAACAGGGACAGTGATAAACGGTGACAAATTGTTGTGTAACAGCATCGTCTATCACAAGGGATGGGAGATTATACCACTTCTTCTCAGGGTCCTTCCAGGCTCACATGGAGACACAGTGGAAATCTGCTTTGAACTCCATGTAGCCTGATAACTACTCAAATATAGTGGGTGATAGTCACGACTCGCGGTTTATCACGGCACGGATGCTTGCCTCCATCATCACCCAAAATATATTATTGTCCTTGACCCTTTTGGGGTCCTTTGTGGCCTAGAGAGAAGCGAACTTCGCTACTTCTGGCAGATCTGATGCGATCAGAGGAAACTGACTGTCCTCTGGTAATTCCTAGGTGACTAGTATAATTGATAGCAGAAGCCATGCATAATAGAAGGTCTTACTCTGGTCTTGTGCTTCTCCACAGTTCACGAGGAACTCACTGCAAAGGTAGTGCACTTAATTGAATTGTACGCCCTCCGTGCACTGGGCCGCTAATGACACAACTGGTGCCGGCACTTCATTTGCGCGACACTTCCTCATTATTTTCTCAGCTAGGATCTGGGTTGCTATCTTAACCGTGGGGTCGGTTATGCTGGAAAATGAGTAGCCGCACGGCTTCTTGACAAGCTTAAACTTGTCCTTCATTCTCTAGGTGAGGTCGTGCTCACCCATCTTTCCACCAAATGCCTTGGCTGGATTCATCCCTGAGTGTGGTAGTAATGTGATCATATGGATCAGCATATCAGTGATCGGTATCGGTTATCCTAACCACAGGCACTCATCATGCACCAAGCACAATTGTTTTATCACTATCAGAGTGATGGACACACGGTTGTAATGTGGAACCCATAGCAGGTTCAACAATCCTACCTTGTCCACCCCTTTAATCCACTGCCTCGGCTCCAGCATGGTTACACCAGAATCTTTATAGAAGACGTGGATCATAAATGTATCAACTGCCAAGTGGGGGAACCACTCAATATCTACCAAGTCCCAATCCTCTAACTTCAGATGTGGCACACGCGCTAAGCGTGGACCTTTGAATGTGATCTTGTCTGACAGAAATGGCGTGTTAAGTAATAATTTTCCCTCATCTAGATCCCTTGGGACCTTCACCTTGCCTTGACACAGAGGAACGTATTCTATTAACCTGAAAATAGGGTCTACCCCCTCAATATCAATATCCTCTATGCCCATACCAGTGCCTTCCATGCCCTCATCAGATTCTAGGTCTACTACCTTGCCTTTCTCTTACATGGTAGGCTTCTCTTTCTTCTGGTGCTTTCTCGGCGACTCACTTACCAACTGTGTTGCTTTCTACTTGTCCTTGTTTGTCTTAGGACCCTCTCTAGTTAGCATAGGCCTCAACCTGGGCGACCTCGATGATTTTCACACTTCTGTGGGCACCTCTACACTTGCAACCTCAGGGGCAGGTCCCTCAAAGGCCATCGATCCTCTAGCACTTACGGTTTCCACAGGCACTGACACGAGGCTAGTAAGAAGCTCCTCGGTTGCTTTAGGCAACTTGTTAAATATTAAAATAGCCACCAACGCCTCAAAATTCTCAAGGTTTATACGCACCTGATAGCTCAACACCTCAATTCTCATAATTCAAAGTGTTTTTCGTTGGGTGGTCATTTGTAATTTATAGGAAAATTTGAATTCGAATCTGACCATTCCCCCCAAAATCCAATCATAAATATTAGATTGGTGGCAGATTTTCAAAGATCTCGCTCTTAAATTCCGACTTAAATGTTGTACCCCGCTCCACTTAGTCATTTTCTCAATGTTAACTCATGAACAATGACCGTAACGGTCACTTTCTTACTGCCCTGCATGTTTTCTCCTCCTATAGCATAGCTCCCCTCATCCTACTACTGGTACGGTGACATTCCTCCCTTCCGCGCAGTCCCCCCAGTCGCAAAGCTCTACAACCCGAGCAGTGTAGTTTATAATCCTGCACCTTCTTTCAGCTTCCTGGAGCACTAAGACTATGTTCCCACCATATAGTCATATGGTCGAATCCCCGGTGTATGGCTTCAATTGGTTGCCATTTACCTTCCCTAGAAATCACTCTCCATTCAACTTCACCAGCTAAACTGCTCCACCATTGATAATCTCCTTGATGACATAGGGCCCCAACCAATGTATCTGAAATTTTCCTGTAAATTTATCAAACTTGTTGTCATATAATAACACTAAATCATTTACCTTGAAGGTACAAAGTTTGATGTGCCAATCATGCCATGCTTTTTCGTGCTACTTTTGAACTTGTTGATGGAATCCAGCCAAAAATCTATCCTCTTCTAGCTCTGTCAGATGCGCAAGCCTCTCTTCCAGGGCTCCGCGGTCTGCCATTCCTGTGAATGCCACTATGCGAAAACTAGGTACAATGTACTACATCGGCATCACAGCTTCTATGCCATAAACCTATGCCATAAACCAGCCTGAAAGGCATTTGTCTAGTCATCTTTTTGCAAGTTGTCCTGTAAGCCAATAGCACTGCAGGTACGCGCACATCCCAGTGATTTCTTTGTGCATTTCAAACCTTTGTCATCACGTTCTCCAATATCTTATTAAATGCTTCAACTATCCCATTAGCCTGTGGGTGATATGGTGTACACTTTTGGTGATAAACTTGGAATTCCTCTGTCAACGCATTGATTATCTCATTAAGGAAATGCATACCACAATCGCTCATCAAAATCTTCGGGAAACCAAACCTAGTCAGTACATACTCAAAGATTAACTTTATTGTCGTTTCCCCTGTACAGTCCTTCACTAGCTGCGCTTCCATCCATCTGGCCAAATACTCAGTCACGGTGATGATGTACTGTGCCCCTGTCTTCTTTCCATAGACTGAATTGGTCCTACAAAATCAATCACCTACTTCTCAAATGGTTGTAATGACAGGTACGGATTCAGAGGCATCTCATCCCTCCATGATGGCATGCCTATTGTGGGGAAAAATGCCTATGCAGGACGATCCTATCCACCTAAGGTGTGACAGTGCCTTAGCAACAAACGAGTACAGCTACACTGATTTCTTCCTTTGTGAAATGTGAAAGAAGAGAGATCAATAGACTTACCGGTGTCTTCCGTTTGTCCCTCGATCCAATCTCCCTTCTCTTTGGGTGTTCACAGCTACTTGCTTATCCAGCTACAACTTCCTGCAAGATCACAAGAGAACAGCTACTTGCGACAAGAGAACAGCTACTTGAGACAACAGAAGAACACTACACAAAGACAGATGTTCACATTCATAACTAGTTTAGGATTAGAAATAAACCAAATACACTAATACATTTATACATCAAAATACATCAGCATATAGGAGAAACCAAGATAGCTTTATTGATGAATAACAAGGTTTAGGAAGAGATACAACCCAGAGGGCTCCAATCCAGCATCTCCTTCCCAGCAAATGGAATTCCTATCTTCAGCCCCTTCAAAGCATTAAGCACCCAATGATTCCAGTCTCAAACCAACAGCAATTCTTTGCAATAATAAAATCCCCGCCTCCAGATCTCATGGAGAAGAGATCCATATATAGATGTTTGGAGAAAGGATGAGTCAGCTTGAGATCTGACTAGTGTCCTCTCCCTCTATCAGTTCTTGAGTCCACTTGGAGGTTCTTGCTTCCACTTGGAGATTTGGAACCTCTTACTTATCACCAGTCGAATTCCCTGAGGCAAGTGTCATTTTGGAAGCTTCCTGGGTCTTGACACCTTGAGGAATGAGTCTGCCACTTGTCCAATCTCGCTCAGCATAGGTAGCCAGTGTTGGAATTGACATTCAGTGCAGGTAGCCAGTGGAGCCATTGACATTCAGCGCAGATGGTCAGTGGAGCAGTTGACATGATCCTGAATTGACTTGTTTTTGAGCAGTTTCAGGTGGAGAACTTTTGTGAATTGCTGTGGTTTGTTAGCCTTGTTTCTCTAGGGGTAGGAACAACATGTTTAGGGACTTTGGATCCCTTAGATTATGGACATTTCATGCTCAATGCTGTAAGGCACAAAAATGTCTATAACAGTTGCCCCCTAAAGTATGAGGCTGTTTATCGGGCGAAATGCTTTATCAGGGGGATCCGAAGTTCATCCAATGCTGGGAGGAGACCTGTAATACAATACAATACAATACATTATTTTTCATACTGCTTTCATGATCTAGCTGAGGCGGGCATTCCCATGCTCAGCTTTATAAATTCATCTTTCTGTACATAGAACAGACAATCGTCTGATGATAGACTGATAATTTTGATGAAATTATCATCCTTTGAGTAGGATGATTATCTGCCGCAATGATGTACATGTCAATGTCTTTATCTTTCCTGAATATATATCACAGCCCGGATGGATGAAACTAGATCCGGGGTCTTCAAACTCGTTCGATCTTCACTCTAAGTACAAGTCGATCCATGTGAGAATTGTTCTGAAGTCGAACATGGAAAGACATCGCTTGATTACCGGTCAATGATGTAAACCGTTAACAAGCGCGAGAGGAATCACCGATAATGATAATGACCCTCAAGGTACTACAGTACAATTTACGTGGTGTGAATAAAGGACTTGGCATCGAACACCACGCAAAATCTTCTGGTCGAAGGTCATTGATGTATACCTGTCGCCAGAAGTGAGAAACTTGCCATTGTGGCATGCAAGCTTCAAAGTACTGAAGGGGTTGTTCCTAGATCAACTTCTTGGATAATGAGCTGATGTCGACAAGAAGTGATCCATCATAGGAGGGCCTTAATGAATCCCACATTAGTGACATGGAACGGAGCTAATGATTTTGATGGAGGTGAAAACGATCTGTGACATATGATTCAGGGTGGCGGTCATGAATGGATGAAGGATAATGTATGGCAGTGGATGGGACACGGTTGACTCTTTCTAAACGACTTCTCTTGAACATATGGCGACACTGATGCGATGGATCAGTAGCATTACCCCAAATATGGATGGTATGGCGAGACCAGGGTGATGTGACCGGTGAATGAAACAACCCAACCCGATTGTGGTACGGAGGAAAAGTGTCATGTTCAAGAGCGACTTGCTACCATCAAAGTTTTCTTTAGTTTCTCCCAATTTATCCCCAGTCATTGCTGACCAGTACCTCTTTATTTTTGTCAAGCTTGAGGAGGATAACATATGCTTGTTCTATAACCTGCCCTTCGGGCAAGCCCATCGCTATGTTTTAACGAGCTTAGCGATAGTGAAACTAGTTGTCGTCTAAAGACAAGTTTGTCGCTATTTAATAATTTTAACGAGTCTAACGACAAGGATAACTTGGTCCTTTTCATTTTTAGAGAGTCTGAAAAGGTACATAAAGTCAACTCCAAAATTCCTTTTTCATCATATAATCCCTTAAGTCCGAAAAAGTATAAGACAATACAGAAGGGATGAGTTTTAGATAGTTTTAACGAGCCAAATAAAACAAGCGCTCGATCTTTTTGTGCAATAATCCCTCAGGTCCAAAAAGATTAAAATCTAGAGGAGGGATAGCTCTTCCTGTCCTTTAACGAGCTGGAAGGCCAAAACTCGGTAATCTTTTCATATTTTATGAGTCAGTTGAAAAGAGCTTAAAGAAGACTCGTCTTTTGAGGAACGAGTGATAAACAGGGTTAGCAGCTGATTCCAGGTACAGGTTGGAATTTTCCAATCACGACAGTGTCACAAGGATGGCTAGGTGTAATCACTCTTCGCAGCTGTTCCTCAAAATGGGTAAACAATCATATGGAGGTGAACGATCGGCCAAATGAAAAGTGGAGGTGACAAGTGCAGACACGACCAAGGCTTTAATGGCTGATGATATTACATTCATAGTGGTTATTTACCGGGAAGGTTCATTTTTTATTTTAAAATGAGCTTAAACGCTGGTGGAAACACTTGCTCATTGCTTATGTTTATTTTTTAACGAGCATGAAGTCAGCGTTAAAACTGCTCGGATCTTGCATTTATTTTTTAACGAGCATGAACTTTGTGCTAAAACTGCTCGAATATATAGTCAAATTTTGATTTTTTACCATAACTAGCTTTTCTCTTTTCAAGGATAGTACTGCATTCTCAATTGCTGCATCAAACTTAGTTAGAAATGAATAACATTTGCTTGAAAATGAGATTAAAACCCTAATATTTCGCTTTGAACTACGTAAAAAGCAATTAAAAAGTGTTTTTACCATTTCATTTGAGCTTGGTTTGTTGGAGTTTTGGAGGTGCCTCTTCCCCCTTGATTTTCACCGGCTGATTTCGGGAGATTCTGTGGACGATTCTCGGCGCCGTCTGGACCAGGTAGGAGCTAAACCCTAGCTCTTTCTTTTCATGGTTTCATTTTTCCATTATGTGCCTGTTTCCTTGTCTTTCTGAGCACCTGGGGTTTTGTCAGGGCGCCCTGCCATCAACGCAGGTGGTCCATTCGAAACCTGCGTTGAATGTCAATCTGCCTTAAGGAAGTTTGACCTTCAACGCAGGTGGGACACTGGTTACCTGCGTTGGGCACAAAAACTGGTCTTCTTGCACAGTTTTTTGATGAAATTTTGCCAGTTTCTCATCAAATCCAGGAACTTACTCTTTCTCTTGTTTGTTTTGCAGGGATCTTTGAGCAAAATGTCCCCTACATGGCGAGAACGAGAACATGAAGAAGAAGATATGATCGCTCTCCATGACCCTGTCACGGTGAATGCGCTGCGGAACTGTGGCCTGCTGAAGTTTTTCCATATCTCTAGCATGAGAACACAGATCTCTTTACTGCAGTATATGCTTGATGCTTGGGATCCCATCAACCAAGTATTCCAGATTAGGGGAAAATCCATCCCCTTGACCATAGTGGACATTTACTTCTTGACTGGGTTGTCAAGGCGGGGTGCCCCCATTTCTTTGTCAGGTTCGGCCCGGGGGAATGACTCCGTGAGAGATTATGTCCACCAGTATTGCAAGGAAGGTTCCCAGCCGAGCAGAGACGGCAAGGTTGTTATCCGTGAGATTACTGACAGGTATCTTCGGTCCATTCTGTATACTATTGGTAGGATGGCCGGTAGTGCATCTCTTCATGTTGCCAACAAGTCTTATGTACAGCATGCCTTGGAGTGTCTCCAACCGAAAGTATTCAACTGGTGTGATGCAGTACTTGTTCAAATGAAAATTCAATTGACTAAGGTAAAGGACGGGAAGCTGAAGAACTTTGGATTTGGTTCTGTTTTGACTGCCTTTGCCGTGGAGAAAATACCACTGATGCAGCCTCAGTATATTGCACTCGACTTGCCTTCTCCTACCAAGCCACGCATGCAGAGATGGGTTGATCACATGTCTAGGCATGCTGGTCAATCTCAGATTTCTTTCACTGATACCTTCTTCAGGTGGTTCGAGCATCAGGAGATGGTCTATTCCGAGTATCCATATGTTGGTATGGATTTCCGAGGTGATCCGGACTTGGTACTGCCGGATGGCGAACAGTGGGGCGCTATTGGTAAAATCTTCGACCATATTACTGTTTACTGTTCTTATTTACAATGTCCTTGTGCTTTATTCTATCAAGACTTTAATCAAACTCATGTGTGCATGCAGATGTTGGTCCTGTTCGTCCAGCAGTTCGCCCGAGAGCGTCAGTTGCTGCCCCAGCAGGGGAGACTGCTGGGAGAGTCATTCTCCATGACCTTGACGTAGCCAAGACCATTACAGCTGTGCAGGAGCAGGTTGAGAGCCTTACTCTCGGCATTCTCGATGTGAGGATTGATGAGTTACCTTTACAGTTGCAGCGGCATACTACTGGTGTGCCTAGATGATGGACTCGTCTCTTGCGCATGATTACACAAGCCGTGACGTGCTATCATGAGCATCACTAGGCTAGGATGCCCCCTAGCATTTTTGAGTTTTTGGGTCATATGACCGATTTTGTCTTGGTTACAGAACATTATGTACGAATGATAAACAGCTTACATATATATATTTTGATTTTCGAGTTTTATTCTGGTTGAGTTATATGATCCATATGTACAACCTTGATGATGTGTCTCTTTTTATAAATGTCGCAAATGTCTATCTAACACATAGTTTGCTAATGAGTCGGTTAATGTGTTTAAGTTTCTGGAAATATGCTGGTATTGAATTGAATCAAATTGTCTTTCCAAAATCTTAACCCTTAGGAACATGCGATAAATAGCTGGATTGCGAACGGAATATATACCATTGAGTTGTAGTATTACGAGCTGTGAGTCTAGCCTGACGATTAGTCGGTGTATACCACGGGTGATGGCATCAGAGAGTAGTTCTATCAATGCACTATACTCAGCGATGTTATTCGTTGATTGCCCAATACACACACCTCTGAAACTTACTAACTCGCCGCTTGGATCAAAAATGGCCCAGGCTGCGGAGGATAGGTTCCGCGAACTACGACTCGCTCCGTCGGCATATCCAACACATGTCTCTAGAAGGTTTGACATCTGCAATAAATGTAAAAAGGTGGATCACTGGACCAAAACAAACACTTTAGCGAAAACAAAATATAACAAAAGCATACAGGTTACTATTTAAGCATAGTAACGCTTGAGGTACAACCCATTACGGGGTTGCGCCAGTGGAATTCCGTCATAATCCATTAACTCGTAGGCTCCTTTTGCTAACACTCATTTAACAATATAGGGGCCCATCCATAAGGAATTAAATTTACCTGCTCCCAATTTATCGGATTCTTGGTCATAAAGCAAGACCAAGTCACCTTCTGAGAAGACACGGGGTTTGACATTTTTTTCGAACTGCGCCTTGACTCGTTTCTTATGGGCTTCATTAGCCAAAGCGGCATCACGACGGGTTTCATCCAATTGGATTAATTCCAAGAAACGAGCCTCTTCTTCCGAAGTTCCGGGGAGGAGATCAATTGCGAGTTTAAGCGACGAAATTTCGCACTGGATTGGCAAGACTGCTTCCAGGCCATACACCAGTTGAAAAGGTGTGAACCCAGTCGCATTCTTTACCGATGTTCGGTAAGCCCACAAGGCTGAGTACAGGATTAGGTGCCACCTTCTTTTGTGAACCCTGATCATCCTTTGCAACATACGCTTCAGGACCTTGTTGATTGCTTCAACTTGTCCGTTGGCTTGCGGATAATACGGGGTAGAGCTGTCGTGAGATAGCCCTAGCTTGGCAGCTAATTCGACCATCATGTGATTGCGAAAATGCGATCCATGATCTGTAACTATAGCCTGTGGTACGCCGAACCTGGCGACTACATGATTGAAAAAGAAAAGGGCAGTTGTTTCACCAGTGTTATCTAATGTAGGCATCGCCTCGACCCATTTGGTAAAATAGTCAACAACGATTATAATATACCCATGCCCCCCGGTCGAGGTGGGGTTACATTGCATGAAATCGATGCCCCACTTGGTGAAAGGCCCAACAACAACTATTGGTTGTAAAGGTGCGGGTGGTCTTCTGGTTTTGCTATCGAAAATTTGACAAGCATGGCAGCTTCTAACTGCGGTTATGCAATCTTTGAACATGGTTGGCCAGAAGTATCCTGCTCGTAAGATTTTCTGTGCTGTAGCATATCCAGATTGATGCCCCCCACATGCGCCTGAATGACAATCATTCAGGGCTTTTTCGGCCTCTTCATGGGTGAGGCACCTCCTCAGAACTGTATCGATACCACGACGGTAAAGCGTATCACCGACGATCATGTAGTCTTTCGCTTGGTATCGTATACGTTTCTGTTCTGAGTGAGAGGTGTCAGGCCTGAATTTTTGGGTTTGGAGATAAATTATTATATCTCCATACCACTCATTTCTTGTAGATATCAGAGAAAAACTTTCATCCACGATTGACTCTTCTGTTGTTTCATCGTTGGACGACGATGGGAGATCGCACAATAATTCTGCGAAAACTAAAGCTTTCTTTGATTTGGATTTCACAAATTCCATATCAAACTCTTGAAGGATCGCTATCCATTTTGAATATTTCCCCCCAGCAACTGTCGCGACAATATATAAGTCATGGGGTTGCAATCTGATAGAATGGTAGTTTTCCAAAAGAGGACATAATGTCGAAATCTTTGTATCGCTTGAACAGCAGCGAGTGCTAGCTTTTCAACATAAGAATATTTACTTTCTGTATCTTTTAAGTTTTTACTTAAATAATATATAGGATGTTCAATTCCATCGACTTCTTGAACTAAAACCATCGCAATGGTCGTATCCGCTGCAGCCAGATACAGGTTAAAATCTCTTTGATAGTCTGGGGCATACATTAATGATGCTTTCACTAGAGAATCTTTCAGAGCATCAAAGGAAGCTTGCGCCACCTGATCCAAACAAAAGGTATATCCTTTTTCAAAAGACGAGTTTAACCTTTAGCAAGTTCTGTGTAATTTGGAATGAACCTCCTCAGAAAGTTTGCTTTCCCTTGGAGTTTTTGAATCTGAAGCAAATTTGAAGGTGGAGGCAAATTAATGATTGCCTGAACCTTGCAAGGATCGAGACGAATCCCATCCTTAGAGACTACAAAGCCAAGTAAACGACCAGAACCGACGCAAAACACACATTTGTGTGGATTGAGTCTTATCTTGTAGTGTCGACAACGTAGAAATATCGCTCTTAAATGTTGCGGATGATCAATCCGCTTTCGCGAATGAGCCAGGAGGTCATCGAGATAAGGTTGAACGATGTTCTTGATGTCATGGAAGGCATAATTCATTGCCCTCTGAAACGTCTCCCCTGCGTTCTTTAAACCAAAGGGTAATTTTCGATAAGCGAATGTGCCCCACGGACAGATGAATGCAGTCTTTGACTGGTCCTGTGGGCAGATATTTATTTGATTATATCCGGAAAATCCATCCATGAATGAAAAGATTTCACATCCGGCGCATTCATCAATTATCTGGTCAATGAAGGGTGTAGGGTAGTTGTCCTTCGGACAAGCTTGGTTTACATCCCTATAATCGACACACACTCTGATTGTCCCTTGTTTCTTCATAACAGGGACAATATTCGATACCCAATCGGTTAGAGGAACCGGGTAGATGAAACCAGCATGGAGTAGCTTTTCAACTTCTACTTTAATGGCAGCGGCTTTCTTGGGGTGCACCTGCTGAAGCCGTTGTCTTACTGGTTTGACATCAGGATACATTTTAATTTCATGTTCAACGATACTCGAGTCAATGCCTGGCATTTCATCATATGACCAAGCAAAGACATCTCTGAATTCGCGAAAAAGAGCGTTATATATTTCCAGTTCTGAAGGGGAACAACCTTTGCCGACATAAATATTCTCTACAACATTTGTTTTAGTCAAGATATTTATGGCTATAGTCTCTTCAATATTGGATAAGTTTCGCTCGGAATCCACCGTATTTACAGTATTTGATAGGAATTCAAAAACTGAAGGGTGATAAAGGTCATGTCGAGTATCTTCTTCATATTCCGGAAGAAGGGAACGATGGTGGCAATCATTCCATGGTGCCCCCTCAATCAACATTGATTGTAGAATTCCTTCGTCAGTCCTATGTACCTTTGACCAAGGATCTAATGGGGTACCATATTCCCTAGACCTCTCTACCCAAACGCTTGATGAGCGTTGATTTGGGTTTGCCTCCCATGCTCGAAACATTGATTGCTACAATATTTCTATAGGGTTTGGGGGCAAAACCATTGCATGATCCATTTCGACATCATCTTCTGAGATCTTCGTGGAAGATATCATGTTGCAGGTTCTTACGAATGCTACTTCTCCTATATAGAATGGAGGTGGAAGTGCGAAAGTTCCCATTAATGTGGGGTCTTTCAATAGGCCTACTCTGATGTCTTGAAGCGAATGGTTGCTTCCATGGATCATGGGAATGCTTCCTGTAACTTGTTAACCATCAGGGAGGAAGTTTTGTTGGTCGACGATCGTAATCCCTCCTTCAAACGGGAATGCGATCTTCCTAAAATAAGTCGACACAATAGCTGCCATGGCATAGATCCATGGTCTTCCCAGTAGGATGTTGTAGTCAAGATTCCCATCGATGACTTCAACATCTATTTCTACTGTTTTTCCTCCCAGTTCAACCTTCAAGTTATTAAGGATACCGTACGGGGTATAAGTCCTTCCGTCAAAAGCTTTTAATGTCGTCAAAGATCGCGACAAGGTTGGAGATCCTAAAGTTTTCCAGCAACTCATCGACATAATACATGTAGATGCTCCCTCATCAATAATTGTTCGGTGAACAATTTTGTTGAGGGCTTTCACTTGAATAAGGAAAGCTAGTTGAGCTGGTAACTGAGGATCGTATCCTTTGTGATCAAAGGATACAAGATTGGAATCCTTAGGATCAACCCCACCAACAGCCGATAACAAAGCCTGCCTTTGGGATGGGCAATTTTGTAGTACATCAAGAGTCGACATAGCGGATGGCGATTGTGCCAAATCTTCCACTATGTTATAATGCTGCGCCGCTTTGGCGCGGGGATTAAATGTGGACTTGTGTACTACTCCCTTTGGCGGTTTTATCGTTAATTTAGGAATGATGGGCGGTACAACTTCTGTCGAAGTTGTTGTCGAACTACTTGGTTGATCTTTACCTTTGTCGTTCGACAGCTGCGGATTCCCGTAATCTTTGTTCCTTGTCGAAATCAAAGCATCATTCTGTTGTTTTGAAACCGACAACATAAGCACTTGCGACGGGGAAGCATTTCCATTATCAACCAGATTTTGACCTGGATTGGGAAATGGATCAGTTAACACAGCTGAGGTTTGCGAACTTTTGAAGAACCTTCTAAGTTCAGCTTTGTATGGGAAATTTCCTGTCCGGTGATCCTCCTCATCACATATTTGACATGGATATTTCCTATTTCCAGGAGGGTTTGAAGAATTTTTTCCAGGAGATGACTCACCCTGTTTCTTCTTCTTCCCTTTGTTTTGCTTCTTCTTGCTCCCTGGTTGTTTCGTTTCTTTGCCCTTATCTGCTGATACGACATTTACTTCCAAAGCAAGAATTTCATCTTTTTCATTTTGATCCGAATTCTTACGAGCTTTCTTAGACGAAGCCTTTGTCGATTTCGCGTTTGCGGTGCCAATCACGCTGTCGTCGGCATGAGCGTCACTATTGGATTTAGGAGGAGGAATTGAGAATTCCCGTCTAGGGGCGTCAGGTATTTTGTCATAGAGCATGCCAGACTGAGTATAAACTAAGTCTAGATATTGTGCACGAGCAATAACTTGCTCCTCTGTTACGACTCCCCCCTTTGCCACATCTTCTGTTATAGCAGGAAGTAAAGACTTTATAAACCATTCAGCTAACAGCTGATCGGGAACGTATGTTTTCACCATCCTACGACGACGACGTCACTCATGTATATGATCAGATATATGAGTGGCAGTTGTCTGCTTGAAGTTGGTTAATATTTCTATTCCCGTTTCATACCTTATCGGTAATTGAAAATGGGTTAAGAAAGTCGTGGCTAGGGAGCTAAAATTGTCGAACGAGGCTCTAGGTAATTCAATATACCATTTTGCCGCTGGACCCGTTAACGTCCTCTGGAAAAGGCGAAGCCTTATCGAATCATCATTTAGGGTGTTTGATGAACACCACAGATGAAAAGTCATCACGTGATTCGATGGGTCTTCACCTGGATTTCCATTGAATTTAGGAATGTCAGATGGAAGTTTGTGAGGAATCGCTGGCCACCAAGGGGCGTAAGCAATCGGATCGTTGGTTAACCGGTGTAAATCGGGTAACTCTAAAGTTGCCACGAATGGTAACTGTTGATTCAGGTTAGGTGAAGCATACCCAGGGTACGACGGAATCGCCTGAGCAGTGGGCCTTTTCATACCAGCATAATGTAATTGATGTTGGTATGACTGATATGGTTGGTGGACTTGACCACTGTAAAGTGGTTGGTTTTGACCGTTTTCAATATACGGTTGTCCACTGTTTGCAAAGATCTGCTGCTCAGAACCTTGGTACACTTGTTGGAATTGTGGTTGTTGGTATTGCACCAGCCACGGTTGAGAAGCCATGTTCTGTTGCGCTATACTAACTGTTGGACCAAGGTGTGGGGTGATTGTACCCGTTTGGACCTATGTCGTCCTACCAGTTGGCGATTCTGGTTGTGACCCATGGTCAAGGGGCTGTTGCATTACAACCTGAGAGATCTGAGGTTGACATACAACAGGCATCGCTTGAACTTGTGACACTGTTACAATAGCCGTTGTGGTCGGGATGTTCGTCATAGGTATGCACTGTTGCATAGAATACACAACCCTTGGTTGTTGAGGTAGCATAGGCACCCAACCACTTGATGTAATTCCAGTATAACCTGAATACTGTTGTGAACTCCCGTATGGATACCCTCCCGGAGGGGGTAATGAAAGGGCATACTGCCCCCCATACGGTAGTAATCAGAAACTCAAGGGGATTGTTTGTCCTTGGGGACTGGATTGCCCAAATTGGCCTCCATATTGATCAATCTGGCGAGTCTCAACATAAGAGTTGCCGGATATTATTCCGGATGAACAAACTGGAACGGACCACACTGTCAAAATAGTCCCTTGGTGGACTCCTTCTAGCGGTTGTGAGCTAGTCGGGACGGATGGTATGCCGGCAAACATTGTCGGAGTGATAGCAGGGGCTTCTGCTGTCGCTGTGTCGTTCGACACAGTCCTAGATGTTGACGGTTGTTCAGACATTTTGAGTCTATCCAATAGATTTCCTAGCGATTCTATAGGAACTTCCACTTGTGGTGGATTAACTTCTGATGAAGGAAATAGAGTGACCCCGACTCCAAAATGGGTTGGAGTACTTGCTTGCGGATCCTCTACAATTTCCTCTATCGCAGTCAAACCTGGTGGAAGAGGAAGACCGTCAGGTCCGTAAAATATTTCTGGTGCCGAAGAAGGGGTTGAATCGACAGCGACAGTTGTTTGGGGAGCAAGACTCTCTAAACCGGTTACAGATGGAACTGGTTCAGTAACGTAAGTATTTGCCCCCAGATTAGGATCAGTATTACTGTCCCTCTATGGCTGTTGAACTTCTTCTATAGAGGCAGGGTTTCCAGAAATGTTTGGAGTAACCAGAATCTTAGATGTGGTTGGAACACTTGTTCTAACTTTGATAGGAGATTTCGAACCTGTTAAACGAGTTCGCTTTGTCCGTACTGTTTTCGATTCCGGAGACAAAGACGGTTGACTCGTAAGCCTCCGCGAACGACGGGGTTTCAATTGAATTTCTTCCATGATTACGGATTACTCGAACAACTAAAATACAAAAAGGGAAATTGGTGTTTCCGAATTGAATGAATTTTATTAGACGCTTTAGACACAACTTGCTTTTTCAATTTTAAAGAGTCGAGAAAAAGCTAAATATGACTCTAGTCTCCTTCGATATTTTAACGAGCCCGAAGTGACAAATGCTCGGATGGACTTTTTCTGTTATAGAGTCTGAAAAAGGCCAAAAGAAACTACTCTGGAGTTCTAGGCAGAGGGTGTGCCAAACTTTTCGCAAAACCGCAGAATACTTTTTAAGGTACGGGCGGTTGATCTTCATGAATGTTGTGTTCACTGCATTGCGATCAGTAGGGCAGCCGACACGGCTTCCTAAGGATAAAGGATATATGCCTATAGGGGTCTCCCAATATATACGCGACGGTACGTGGGAGCACAATCCGTACTAGCGCTATCGTCCCTCAGGAGGAATCACCCACCTTCCACGAGATCAACAGTCACTAGGCTTAACGACGCCGGAACACGTCTCTAGCCTAGACCTCTATGTTGTGCGTTATGTTACAAAGCGTTGTTAGGTTCATTCAGTTTATTTTAGGTTGATCTTTTTAAAGTTTGCCTTTCAAGGTTCACCACGAGATGTATGATACAAATTCCTAAATGGAGTCTAAAGATGATAAGCAAGCTTTATATCTTTTCAAATTTGAAAATCCAAGCTACTAAGGGAAAAGAAAGACACCATCTTTTCTCAAAGAGCAATCAGCACACTCTAATGCACTTTTCCTAAATCCAACATGCAAACTATCAAATGCAAAATGCACAATGCAGGTGTTTGTTTTCCGCTTTCTTAGTATTGATGCCTACAAAGAAAGCTTTTTGTACAACTTTGAATTTGCTTTTAAATGATCAATACAAACAAGTTCACTTTTTTGAAATCAGAGAAGATAGAAGAGATTACAACACTTAACGATTTTCGAAATAAAGACTTGTTTTGACACTTCAAAAGAGACAAATTCAAACCAATAAGCAAAAGTAAATGTATAATCAATCTGCAAACAGCCAATGAACTCTCTTCTAAGATCACAATCAATCAGATCTGAATCAAGGGCTACAGGATGATTATTTCACTCATGCAAAGGAAAAGTGTAAATGACGCCACAAACACATAAAAACACTCACAGTCTTTTTGTACAAAAGGAGGCGGAATCTAACCAAAGAAAAGGAGTTATCTGACTGGTACCTATGTTGGTTAAAGGCTGCAAAAAACAGAGATCAAAACAGGGCAACAGAGAGCAGAGAACCCCAGCTGCACAAGGCCAAACTGGTTCAGCGCAACCTCAACACTGAGGATTTGACATTCAGCGCAGGTAGCCTTCACGGGACCTGCGTTGAAATGCAGACTGCCTTCACAGCAGTTGCGCTGAAGGAGAAACTCTTGTTTCTCCTGGGTTCTGGGTCACAAATTGCTCAAAAATCAACAGTTTCCGGCCAAATCAGAAACACAAGCAAGGTATAATCAAAGGGATGCTTTGAAAGCTACTAAGATCTATCACAAGGATCATCAAATCATTTGTGAATCCATTGTTCAGATCATAGACAAGTCCAGCAACTGGATCAAAGCAGCAACTTTCTACTTTGCATCCGGGAAAGATGAAGTTCGATTGTTGCTGTCAAGTCTATGAAGTAAACAAATGATGGAAACACAAATAAAATGACTAAACAAATCTTCCCCAGCGGAGTCACCAATTTGTTGTGGGGAAAAATGCCTATGTAGGACGATCCTATCCACCTAAGGTGTGACAGTGCCTTAGCAACAAACGAGTACAGCTACACTGATTTCTTCCTTTGTGAAATGTGAAAGAAGAGAGATCAATAGACTTACCGGTGTCTTCCGTTTGTCCCTCGATCCAATCTCCCTTCTCTTTGGGTGTTCACAGCTACTTGCCTTCTTGCTTATCCAGCTACAACTTCCTGCAAGATCACAAGAGAATAGCTACTTGCAACAAGAGAATAGCTACTTGAGACAAGAGAAGAACACTACACAAGGACAGATGTTCACATTCATAACTAGTTTAGGATTAGAAATAAACCAAATACACTAATACATTTATACATCAAAATACATCAGCATATAGGAGAAACCAAGATAGCTTTATTGATGAATAACAAGGTTCAGGAAGAGATACAACCGAGAGGGCTCCAATCTAGCATCTCCTTCCCTGCAAATGGAATTCCTATCTTCAGCCCCTTCAAAGCATTAAGCACCCAATGATTCCAGTCTCAAACCAACAGCAATTCTTTGCAATAATAAAATTCCCGCCTCCATATCTCATGGAGAAGAGATCCATATATAGATGTTTGGAGGAAGGATGAGTCAGCTTGAGATCTGACTAGTGTCCTCTCCCTCTGTCAGTTCTTGAGTCCACTTGGAGGTTCTTGCTTCCACTTGGAGATTTGGAACCTCTTACTCATCACCAGTCGAATTCCCTGAGGCAAGTGTCATTTTGGAAGCTTCCTGGGTCTTGACACCTTGAGGAATGAGTCTGCCACTTGTCCAATCTCGCTCAGCGCAGGTAGCCAGTGTTGGAGTTGACATTCAGCGCAGGTAGCCAGTGGAGCCATTGACATTCAGTGCAGATGGTCAGTGGAGCAGTTGACATGATCCTGAATTGACTTGTTTTTGAGCAGTTTCAGGTGGAGAACTTTTGTGAATTGATGTGGTTTGTTAGCCTTGTTCCTCTAGGGGTAGGAACAACATGTTTAGGGACTTTGGATCCCTTAGATTATGGACATTTCATGCTCAATGCTGTAAGGCACAAAAATGTCTATAACAATGCCCATCCTCTAACATGCATCATATGCCTTACAATAAGCCTTGGAATCCTTATTAAGCATCGGCCACCATAGCCCGGTGCGTAAAATCTTCTATGTTGTTTCTTTCCTTGCATAATGTCCTCCCACAACTCCTCCTTGAGCTTCAGCGAGGATGTCACTTCATTCAAACTCTAGCACATAACGTTGCAGTATTTCATCCAAGCCCATTTTATATAAATGCTCTGCAATGACAGAAATGTCTGTCGTGCACACCACCAACTCCTTCCTTTGATGACTAGTATACCCTTCTAGAACCGTTCCCGTCGTCAAGAAGTGTATGATATCTGCAAAGTGATTGTTCGCGACACACACTACAAAAAGTTGTGTGTTAGGCAGTCCTTCCTTCAAATTATTAGGCTGCTCTCATCTTTCAATGCGCGACAGATGATCTAATCTGGCATTCAATCGTCTTGGCTTCATAATAACTTCAAAATCATATTCTTGGAATAGCAACAACCATCTGCCACTATATTCCCCCACAAGACAGGCTTGTCAACCAAGTACTTCAATGTAGAATGGTATGTATACATCTTAAAGTGTCTGCCTAGCAAGTAGTGTTTGAACTTCTAGAGCACGTACACCATAGTCAAACCTTCATGCTCTGTCATTGAGTAATTCTTCTCAGCTTTAGACAACTTCCTACTCACAAACATTATAGCGTGATCCAACTCCCCTCGCCAACCTGTTTTAGTATTTCCCTAAGCATAATACATGACGCGTCCACATGCACATGAAATTCTTTCTTCCAATCCGGGAAGACTAGAATTAGTGCGGTGACCATATTTTCCTTTAACACATCTAAGCTTTGTTGACATTCTTCATTCCAGCAGAATGTAGCATCCTTCTTTAGCAACTTCTCCATCGACGCAGTAATCTAGGCATAACTCTTAATGAAATTCTATAGTATCTCGTATGCCCCAATGTTACGTGTAGCTGTTTCACACTTTTTGCTGCCTCTAAGTTAATTATAATTGTTATCTTAGCTGAATCGACCATTAATCCTTGTTTCCACACCACATGGCCAAGCAAGATTCCAAAAGGAACACAGAACAAACATTTCTTCAAATTGAGCGTGACTTGATACCTCTGGCATGTATCCAACATAAATCGTAGACTGGCTACATGGCGTTTCACCAGCCCAAACACCATCCAATCGTCAAAGTATACCTCCAGAAACTTGTGAATGAAGTCCTTAAACACCACGATGACTACGTGTGAAAAAATCATGACGCATTCTTCAGCCCAAAAGGCATGAAAATATACTGAAATCACCCCCACTCAGTGGCAAAGGTCATCTTACTTCTATCCTTCAACGCGATCTTGATCTGATGGTACCCCGAGAACCCATCCTTGAACAAATATGCTTCCTGCACTCTTACATTATCTAGCACTTCGTCGGTGAACAAAGTTGGAAAGGGATCATGTATGCAGGCATCATTCAACTTCCTGAGATCTACGCATATCCTTATTTCATCCTTCTGCTTCTTTTCCTGAACTACTATTGGGCTCACCCAATCAGACTCTTCTTTTTCCTTCAATAATACCCACTGCAAGCATCTTATCCAAATCTAAGCGAACCCTTTCTTTATACTTCAGATTGAGGTGGTAAGGCCTTTGCTTGATTAGCTTTGCATCCGGTTTCAACATAATTTTCATAACCCCTAGGTCCTCGATTATCCCCTTTAGGTCTAAGAACTTCGTAAGGAACAAGTCCTAGTATTCGCGAAGCAATTCAGCGACCTTATCTACCATTGTATCATCCAAGTAGCCCCCAACCTTTGCAAATATCGGCTCCACCTTTGTTCCAATGTCACTTGTCTTGTTTTTAGCGGCGCAGTGATATCTAGATTTTCAATTTGCGGTCCTTAAACTTCATGGTGACCTTCAGTCTCTGGGATATTAATGTTCCTCGGATCCTCGTCCTCTTCTTCGACAGTCACATTGTAGCACTCCAGCGTGTGGCGCAGCTGGGTGGTCCAATCCAGTTGAATTAAGTCTAAGGGATCATGCAGTACTCTAAAGATTGCTTCCTTGACTTCCTACAATGCCTCATCAATACTTTCAAACCCATCCTCAAAGCTAAATGTCATCAAGAATCCCTGTTGCAAAACGTCCAATTCTTCAGTGCCATGTCGGAGCTCTATCTCCAAGTACCATTTCATCGGTATTACATCCAAAGTATGACAAAACAGATGCACCATTCAGCCTGAGGCTCCGCTCCATAAACCTTAGTCCATTTGGCCAGGTGATCATGCGGGTCATTCCTTCCATCATATTTATTTATTAGCCGAACTTGTGGGTGACCAAACCTCAATCTCATCATCTTTTTGTACATGCACCAATCATAAAAATTGTCTTTTTGCGTAACCCACCATCTCGCAGGCGTAGCGTGTAGCGCCCAATCCAAGGCCTGGAAGCGATGCCTCTCTGGCACTTCTCTTTCGAATGCATCCAAAAATTTATCGACATCAATTAAACCATAATAGTAAGTTAGACTTCTTACCTCCAATGACACATAGCGTAGCGACTTGGTCATCATATTACAATGCAGCGTAGATACTGTTGGGCGCGGAATCTCCCAAGGAAAGTTTTGGGGCTTAAACCCCTGATTTTGGCTAAAAATTGTAAATCCGATGTAAGAATCTGCATTTTGTGGGCGCAGAGCGCGAAGTTGTAAATGAGTCATAGGGTTTTCCGGCCTCAATTTTGTAATATAATGTTGGCTTTAGAGATCTACCCATGGTCTGCGAACCATGGGATTGTATAAATAGAGCGAGGCTCTAAGTAGTTAAGAAAGGAGGGAATACAATTAGAGTAACCATGGAATAGAAGCATAGTAGAAGATCTAAGCGTAGAGTCGATTCTTTGGGTCGTAGAGTAGGAGAAGGCTCTATAACTGAGTGCATAGAGGCCTAGTAGTCTGCAGTTGAGTGCGTGGACCCCTACAGCTGAGTGCACAGGGCGAGTCAAGTCTATAATTATTGGAGCATTAATAAAGAGAATTTTTACATCAATTATGTGTATTTATTTCCTGTTTTTTGTATCGAATATATTAGGTATAAATTGCATTTCTGTTGTCTATATGGTGCGCGAATGTATTTGATTGTGTTGATTAAGTAAATGTGAGATAAGGTATCTATTTACATGAAGTTAACTACCAATTGTAAGAAAATAAGTAAGATACACGGCATAACTTGGGGAAATAGCACAGATCGCTACCCTAGCAGGGGAAAGCATCTCAATACCTGGTTAGGGCTGCAAGAAAGGTGATCCTAACAGATCGCGAAGGTCTCGCAGGTCAGGATAGTGCACGAAGAAACCTGTGCAAAGGTAGACATAGTTAGACTAAATCAACCCCTCAGACATCTTTAGAGTGTGGAAAATTGGTTCTAGCATCCCACTATACTGCTTCGGTTGAGACTTAAATCCGTGCACCATGGGCTGATGCCGAAAGGGCCAGTAGTGTAGGGATTTGCTTAGCTAATTAACTCTAAACCTGGGTCAGGCCCCCTCAAGCCAACAAATGTTTCCGTGGCCAGGACCAGAATCTGCATAGAAATGTCTGATTTTGTATCATTGGAATCCAACTAAGAAGGAAATTTAAGGTTGGTTGGATAGGAGGATTTACGAGTTCGTGGCATAGGAGAACAAGAACTTGTCACTGTAAAAAGAAGAGTGGTTACATTGATGCCTGTACACAAAGATCCATGAAATCTTCTTCGCGTCTTTTCCTACTGAGCTATACGAGTGGATCACGAAACTAGTAGATAGCCAAGAAAGGTGGAAACTCGACATCCTATTGTGTGGACTCCAAAGTTAGTGTGAAGGTTGGAAGCATCGAAGGATAAAATCGCGCATGCCGTTGATCACTGGCTCGATCAAATTATAAGAGGATTCATTACTGAGTTTTCAGTTGACACCTTAGTTAGCTACAGTGAGGCAAAGCGACTCTTTCTCAAGGGACCACGAGGTAAGTGCGTAAAGTCTCTAAATACTTGGATTAAAATGTTATTGTGTGAAAAGAGGGTTATGCAATTACTTTGATGTTCGGGGCTACGTGAAGTGGAAAAACTTACAGGAACGAAGGAAATAAGGGACCAGAAACTAGCCCCTTGATTTCACCTCCAAGAGGGGACGAGGAAGAACTCGTGAAGATCTTTCCACAAAGTGCGATCCATTTGATAAGGCAAATAATTCCGCGAATACCACCCCCACCCACACGACCACTAGCTTCACCGCCTTCACCTCCATCTTCACCCGTACCACCTTTGCCACCACCGCGAGTCAATATGGAAAACACGATAAAGTTGCATGTGTTCAAGGGATTGGAAAATGAGAATCCGGACCAATTTTGGTTCGTGGTAAGAGCCGTATGGGAAGCGCGGGGAGTTACAAATGACAATATAAAGAAAGCTACAATGGCTAACACCCTAAAGGACTGCGCGCTGACCTGGTATATTAAGCACTCCAATGATAATCCAAATGTGAGAATCAGGGATATCCAAGCAGCACTAAATAGAGAATTTAGAAGGCTGAAGTCTGAAGCATAGTTGATCATTGGATTTAAAGAAATCATGATGCTACTGGGTGAGACTCCTTGGGAGTTGGATCAGAGGTTGAAGTGTATGATTCATGAAGCTAATATGAATCTAACGGATGGACAACATCGTGAATGGTTTGTAGCATCTCTAACGCCACATTTAAGGAGCACGCTATTGTAGTAGAAGTTAACGACTCAGGCAGAGGCCTTAGAGATCACGATGAAGCTTCATGAGACCCCAATACAGGATCGTAACTTGGGAGTTTAGCAGATCCACACGTATGTGAAAAATTTATGCTTGGATATGCAGAGTCTAAAACAGGACAGAATAGCTCGACCAGAAGTGCACGAAGAGGTGTGGTGTGTAAAATGCAAGGATCAGGGTCATGATAAGGACCATTGCCCAGTGTTTGCAAATTACCTCACGGGAGGACGACCAATGCCATTAAGGCCGGAAGCACAAGCAGGGCCTAGTGCAGCGCCTACTTTGTGGTGCACGATTTTTCAAATAGGTGGAAAACACGCTACAAACAACTATCATTTGTTACAAAATTATACACAAAATTCACAGCAATTGTTTTGTAACTTTTTTTGGTCGGTGGGACACGATGAGAGCACTTGTAGGAGATATGAGTTGATGATGGATAGAACTCCCACCTGCAAAGTTCAAGCTGAATCGTGGCCCCTAGACTAGAATGCAGGAGTGGCACAAATAGGATTTCAGGGGCGTGAACGAGGCTGAGGTGAAGGAGGACCTGGAAGAGGTTGCGGTCAGTTGATATGCTACAATTGCAGAGGGCCAGGACATTATGCTCGTGATTGTACGAATCCGACGTAGCCGTCATGTTTATATTGCATCTTGTTTAATCATGAGACGGAATATTGTCCTACGCTGATAGCTAGGATACGTGAAAAAGGAGTGCTACCACCTCCCTCGACTGAGAAACTACACATAATGAGGTCTGAGCCGCGCGAGGAAGACCCAAATGTGAACATTGTGCTCCGAAGTGGAATCACGATGGGAGATGACAAAGGCAAACAACCAGAGGATATTACTTGGGTTCGTGAAGCTCCGGCAAAAGAAGCAGAGTTTGATTTGGAGCATGCTTAGGAAACCTTCATGGAAGCTAAAAAGAGCTTTGCTAATGCCTCCACTTCAAGAAGAAAAGATAGACCAGAGCCGGAGATGGACCCATCTATGCTTACGACATTCCTGGAAACATGCATGAATTTACTGTGCGATAGTAAAGCTGTAAAAAGATTACAGGAACTCATTAACAGATGTGTTGAGACCGCGTTAGGAGAACCGTGCATAGTTCGGAAGATTGGAAAACATAAGAAAAGGACGAGAAGAGAAATGAGGTTAACCACATAAATTGTATAATATGAGATGGACCAAGTAATTCTGGATTTAGGATCGGACATGAATGTTCTGCCGAAGCAGACATGGGAGCGCATGGGAAGCCTACACTACAATGGTCTCCTATTCAGCTGTGAATGGCGAACCAGCAAAATATATTACCCATGGGGCAATTGTAGGGAATCATTGTGGATATTGAGGGAGCGAGGGCACTAGTAGACTTTGAAATGATAGAGACTTTTGATGACAACAATCCTTATCCCGCTCTCTTAGGAATTGATTAGACCACTAACATGAACATGGTGATTAATCTGAAGAAGCGCAAGATGATTTTTGAGAAGAAGTCACTACGCATAGTTATACCTCTGGACCCTGCTAAAGGATCACGCTATACAGAGCCGGTGCATGACTATGAAAGTTATGATGATTTGGACTGCATCTATAAGATAACAGCGAGAAACTAGAACTAGGTGAATCCCACTGCGGATGGACAGCTTGCATGGGAGCACGAGAGCTCCTATACTTCAGATTTGTATGAGGAAACAGAGCGATGGCAGAATTGATTACATGAGGTGACTACACTGAGTTGTAATATGATGACAAGGTCGCTACACTACATATCAATAGAAATAAGAGACCTACCTACTTATGATGGGGTAAGTGAGGTAGATACCTTATTGGATAGATTTGAAAGAGAAGTGCCAAAAAAGCAACGCTTCCAGACTTTGAATTGGGTACTCCGCGCTACACCCACAAGGTGGTGGGGTATGCACAAAAGGAGATTTTATGACTGGCGTGAATGTAGAAGGATGATGCGCACATGGTTTGGAAAGCCTAGAGTGCGATTGACAAATAAATAAAATGGGAAGGATAATCCGTGAACACATATAGCTAGGTGGATGATGGCATGTGGAAAAAAACCTACGTAAATGCGCATGAACCCCGTGTTGAGAAGTATGGTCAATAAGCGTGTGTTGGGGGGACATATGTGTAGTTGGCTCTTAAGTTTGGACAGACAGTATGTGGAAAGAACAATCGCATAGAAGGTTATCCATGCGGAAGAATTTGATAAGGTGTGCAACGCACTGAACAAGGTATGCAATGCGCAACGAAGTGATTGGGACCTGCACGTACCCGGACAGACACCTTTTCGGCTGGTCTATGGAGTAGAAGTTGTAATGCCTATGGAGTCTATCATGTCTAGTATACGCATAGTGGCACTCGAAGGGGTAATGGACCGCGGAGCCCTGGAAGAAAGGCTCATGCCATTCGAAGAGCTCAAAGACGACCGGTTGGGACTCATGAAGAGATCCAACAGGGTGATATTAGGCTCCAAGAACTCATGAATGAAAGAATTCGGTTGAGGGAGAAAAGTGCCATGGTAGAAGCGGAAGTCAAGAAGCTTGAGGAAGGAATAAAGAAGGACTTTCTTGATAGAAAGATCGTAGTAATCAAGCAGGATGAGCTCGATTACATTGACAGACTTGGGGACCACCGCCAAGAGTTTCTCAATTTGCTGCATGGGATGGGGTGATATTTTATTAAGGAAATCACAGATGGTGGCACGGTGTAGTTGGTGAAGTTAACTAGCGAACTCTTCCTAGGAAAAGTAAACAATAGTTGGATGAAGCTGTATACAGGTGTCCCATCCAGCTGACTAACCGCAAAAAGGAT
Source organism: Pinus tabuliformis (assembly GCA_031772625.1). Taxonomy (NCBI): domain Eukaryota; kingdom Viridiplantae; phylum Streptophyta; class Pinopsida; order Pinales; family Pinaceae; genus Pinus; species Pinus tabuliformis. The sequence continues at coordinate 119,071,653 of CM062819.1, forward strand.
TGTTATAAACATATTTGGGAACTGCAACCCCAATCTTATATGTCGATAAACCAACGGCTTTTAACCACTAAAAGTGTCGTTTCATACCCTAAAGGATCATGGTCAACTGATTACATCATTCCCCAGAAGTTCCACCTGAAAAACAACTCAGAACTGGCCAAAATAGGACCATATTGACAGCTCCACTGTCAAGGTGCGATGCATACTGACTTCTACACTAACCAGGTGTGATGCATACTGATGAGGCCTTCTATAGGGTGCGATGAGCGAGAATGGACAAATGTCAGAGACAGTATGCTAAGTGGATGCTCATGGAATCTTATAGAAACTTCTCCTCTAACACTTGCCTCTCTGAATTCGCCCAAGGATGAGTAAGAGATCCAAGAAATATCCAAGTGGAACCAAGAACAACAAGTGCAATGACACTAATCAAAAACCCAGAGATGACTCACACCCTTGCAGACATCTATAAATGGATCCCTCATATGAGAGATCTAGAGGCTGGAATTTTGTAATTTGAAAGGAACTGCTAATAGCTTGTCTTTGAGAAAAGGCATTGTATTGTTGGGTGATCTTGCTTTTCATGAGGTGAAGAGGGATTTGATGCTAGGAGGATGATATTGGATCAGACAGCTGGGTTGTAATTCTCCCTTCTATTATTAATAAATTTCTTTGAGTTTTCCTCCATACAATCGCATATTTGTAAATCTTGTTATTTGTGAATGCTATTGTATGTTCGATGTATTTCTAATTCTACATTATTTATGATATAATATATCGATATGCTTTGATGGTGTTTGTTACTTTGTCTCTACAGGTATTCATTGAATGGGATATGTAGGAGAAGAGGTACAAGCTCTACCAAGGGAGAGAGAAATCAGGTAAGGAGTCAAGCAGAAGATTCAGGTTGGTCTCTTTGCTTCTCTCTTATCTATCATACATAAAGGAAATTGCAAATTGCTTTGATTGTTTGTTTCTAAGATAGCTACCAATCCTAGTGGGACAAACTTGTCCACCTAAACAAGAACAAGTTTCACTATCGCTAGGCTCGCTAAAACATAGCAACAGGTTTGCCCGAAGGGAAAATCATAGAACAAGAATATGTTATCCTCCTCAAGCTTGATAGAAATAAAGAGGTACTGATCAGCAATAACTGGGGAAAAGGGAAGAAAACTTGAAGAATTTTATTGGTAGAAGGTCGCTTTTTAACATGAAACTTTCACTCCATCACCATGATTGAGTCGGGTTGGGTTATTCCATTCACCAGTCATATCACCATTGGTCCTCCATACCATCCATCTTTTGGGGTTAACGCTACCAATCCATCTCAATGTCGCCGATATGTTCAATTCATTCAGAGAATTCACCATACAGTCAATGGCTCTTTCACTACAATACCTTCACCCTCCATTTTTCATGACCGCCATTCCTAAACCTTATATCATTAGATCGTTTTCACCTCCAGAAAATCATTTGCTTCATTTCGTGTCGTAGATGATGGATACATTAAGGCCCTCCTACGGCAGGTCACTTCTTATCGACATCAGCTCATTATCCAAGAAGTTGACTTAGAAACAACCCTTTCAGTACTTTGAAGCTTGCATGCCTCAATGTCAAGTTTCTCACTTCCGGCGATAGGTTTACATTAATGGCCTTCGACTGAAAGATTTTGCGTGGTATTCAACATCGGATCATATATTCACACCATGGGAATTATATTGTAGTACCTTGAGGGTCATTATCATTATCGATGATTCCTCTCGCGCTTGTTAACAGCTTACATTATTGGCTGGTAATCGGGCAATCTCTTTCCATGTTTGACTTCAAGAGTAAAATCAAGTAAGTAGTCAAGCTAAAGATCCAAGTCGGTCTCTTTGCTTCTCTCTTATCTATCATACATAAAGGAAATCGCAAATTGCTTTGATTGTTTGTTTCTAGGATAGTTGCCAATCCTAGTGGGACTAGCAGATCGAAAAGACACTAGTTTTCCCGGAAACAAAATGGTGATTCCATTGGGGATCGAATAGTTTGTTTGTTTGTTGTTGGTTGTTTGTTTTGTAAACTATAGACGGAGCCTGAAGTTAGCCAGATAACCTTCGAACTGCTCTTGCTCTGCAATTGCAAAGTAGATGAATGTTGCTTTAGTCAATCTCCGATTTAGTTTATGATTTAAACATTTGACTTACAAGCATTCTAGATGCCCTATTGGTAGCTCAATAACCTTCCAAGATCATAACCCTATACTTTGTTCTTTACTGTCCATAATAGCTCAGCTTAACTCACTGAATTCAGCTGCAAATTTGAGCCAAAACCCACCTCAGTTGCACTCCCTAGCCCATCGCACTATCTGTCACTGGAAGCCAGTATGCATCGCACTTCCTGAGTGTAGCAGGTGAGATGCATCCCTGTTTCTGTGAAGCATAGGTGCGATGACTGAGTAGTCCTATTTCTATCCTTGAAATTTGGGTTTTTTGTCCTTATTTTTAGCTCTGTTCAATTATTTTTCTACTTATGAATAGTACCTCATTGTTGAAGCCTCCTTGCTTTAGATAGTTCAGCCTCCATTGATTAGGATTGGCAAATTTTTTTGTGTATTTTTCCATCATTTGCAATTCGTTTTCAAAAAGTTGCTTAAATCGAACTGTCATTTTGTTACAAAAGAGTGTCGTAATTGTCGTTTTGTATCAAAAAGTGAAGTATCGTTGAGTCTTCCTTCCTTGGATATTCAATTGAAATTTTTGTCATGTATTTGATTTTATTTGTTGATATATTCAAGTGTCGAAAGCATTCTCTATTCAAAATCAAAAAGTGTCATTTAGTCTTCCTTTCATTTTGAAGAGAAATTATCGAAGTGTCGCTTTGAAGAAAATATTTCAGATCTATACTTAGTTTTCCTTTTGGAATTCTTCACATTAAAGGGAACGAAAAACAAATACATGCATTTGCATTTGCATTTAGACTGTGTGCGAAAAATGATTTAGGAAAAGTGCATTTAGTGTGTGCTCTTTTCTCTTTGTTTGAAAGAACTGTAATCTTCTTTCCTTAGTAGCTAAGATTTTCATTGCTAAAAATAAACAACGATTTTTTATCATTTTAGATTCCATATTTAGGAATTTTACATCTACATCACGCGGTGAACCTTCAAAGGCAAACTTTTAAACAAGATCAACTCTAAAATAAATTTCAATGAACTTAACAATGCTTTGGAACCTAACGCAACACATCTAGAGGTCTAGGCTAGAGACATGTTCCGGCGTCGTAAAATCTAGTAACTATCGTTTTCATCGAAGGTTGGTTGATTCCTCCTCTTTGATACGACCAATGCTAGCACAGACTTATGCTCCCCATACCGTCGAGTACATATTGGGAGACCACAATAGGCTGATATCCTTTATCCATAGGAAGCCATGTCTGCCACTCTATTGAACACAATGCACTGAACACAGCATTCGAGAAGATTGACTATCGTACATAAGTCCTTGGTAATTTCTCTTTAATTTATCACTAAGGTGTATTTTGCAGTTTTGCGATTAGTTTGGTAATCCCTCTGTCTAGATCTCTAGAGTGGTCACTTTCGTTCCTTTTCGACTCCTTAAAATAAAATGTCCATCTGAGCACTTGTCACTTCAGGCTCATTAAAAATCGAAGGGAACTAGAGTCATCTTTAGCTTTTTCTCGACTCTTAAAAGCGTCATTAAAATTTATTTAAATTCAGAATAACATTATTTTTCCCTTTAATTTTGAGTTGATCTAGTAATCTGCAATTGTGGAATAAAGTCAATCAAAACCCCGTCGTTCATGGAGACTAGCGAGTCAACCGTCTTTGACTTCGGAAGGGAAACCATTCTGGTAAAACTGTCTCATCTAACTGAGTCCAATTCACCCGATTTATTTGAAACTTGTGTTTCAAAATCGTCAGAGACTACAGTTACTCCGATCATTTCTGGTACATATACCTTTAGAGAAGAAGTTCCGCAGTTGCAAAAGGACATTAGAATTGATCCTAGTGTAATAGTAGACACTTCTATACCTGAACTGGCTCCAGATAGAGCTGATCTAGAGACTGAAGTTCACTTACCTGAACATCTGGAAATTGAGTTTCAGAATTCAAAAAGTGTCACCCCTCTGGTATCTGTCACTGCAGAAGCAATACCTCCTTCGACTCCAGAAATATTTTACGAACCTGACAGTCTACCTCTTCCACCTGGATTGATTGCAATAGAAGAGATAGTAGAGGATCTTCCATATAGTACACCATTGCATTTTGGAACTGGGTTCCATTTAGATCCTTCTACTCCTGAAGTTAGTTCTCTTAATCATCCTTCATCGCAAGTTCCTGTCGAATCATTGGACAATCTATTGGATAGACTAAATATGTCTAAACAACCATCAACATCTAGGATTGTACCATCCAATACAGTTACGGTAGAGCTTCCTATTGCCATTCCTACAATGTTTGTTTGTATACCATCTGTCCCGACTAGCTACCAATCATTAGCTGGAATCCATTCAGGGACTATTTCGACGACATGGTCTATTCCTATTTGTTCATCCGGAATCCCATCTGGTATTTCTTATGTTGAAACTCAGCAAGTTGATCTGGCATGCCAGTATCAATTTGGGCAGACCAATCTTCAAAGACCAATATATCCTTTGAACACTGTACTGCCGCCATATGGAGAACAGTATGCTTGTTCATTTTTCCCTCCAGGAGAACAACCATATGAGAGTTTGCAACAAAATTCAGGTCCAACTGGAATCACATCAAGTGGTTGGGTACCAATAATGCCTCAACAACCGAGGGTTGTATATTAAATGCAACTGACCTAATCTATGTCGAATATTCCCACTACATATGCTATTGTGACTATGTCACAAGAACAACCACTGCCTGTTGTGTGTCAACCTCAAGTCTCTCAGGTTGCAATACAACATCTTCTTGTCTCTATGACTCAATCACAACCTCAGGTTAGTGTTTACTTACCTGGAACGACTCAGGCTCAAATGGGTGTTATCACTCCACATCTTGGTCAATCTTCCAGTATTGGGCAACAGCAAATGGTCCAACAACCATGGCTAGTACAATACCAACAATCGCAATTCCAGCAAACCTATTGAGGACCTGAGCAACAAGGCTTTGTAAGTAATGGACAACTGTATTTTCAAAACGGTTATCAACAACCATACTATAATGGTAATGTCCAACAACCTTATCAAATTTACCAGCATCATATACATTATGCTGGTATGCAAAGACCTATTGCTCAGGCGATTCCATCTTATCCTGAGTATGCTTCACCTAACCTGAATCAGCAGTTGCCATTTGTAGTGACTATAGAATTACCAGATTTGAACCGGTTGACAAATGATCCAATTGCATACGCCCCTTGGTGGCCAGCGATTCCTCATAACCTTCCCTCTGATATTCCTAAATACAATGGAAATCCAGGTGAAGATCCATCGAATCACGTAATGACCTTTCATTTGTGGTGCTCATCTAACACCCTGAATGATGATTCGATTAGGCTTCACCTTTTTCAACAAACACTAACTAGTCTGGCAGCAAAATGGTATATTGAATTGCCTAGAGCTTCGTTTGATAACTTCAGCTCCCTTGCCACTACTTTTCTAACCCAGTTTTAGTTACCAATAAGGTACGAAATGGGGACATAACTCCTTACCAACTTTAAACAGACAACAGCCACTCACATATCTGATCACATTCAAGAGTGGTGGCGTCGTTATCGAATGGTAAAGAAGTATGTTCCTGATCAGCTTCTAGCTGAGTGGTTTATTAAGTCATTATTTCCTTCTATTACTGAGGATGTGGCTAAGGGAGGAGTTGTCACTGAAGAGAAAGTCATTGCTCATGCACAATATTTAGACTTGATCTATACTTAGTTTGGCATGCTCTACGACAAAATTCCTGACACTCCTAGACCAGAATTTTCCGTTCCTTCCCTCCTAAATCAAACAAGGACTCTCATGCTGGTGATGGCATGATCAGTACCTCAAGTACACAAACTGCAAAGGCTCCATCTAGTAAAGCCCTTGCAGTTTCTAGTCAAAAAGAAAATGACAAACCTCTTGCCTCAAAGATCAATGTCGTGTCATCTGACAAGGGCAAGAATCCAAAGCAACTAGGGGACAAGAAGAAAGGGAAAAATAATAAGAAGAAACAGGAGAATTCACCCCCTGAAAAATCTTCTAAAAGCCCTACTAGGCAAAAGAAACCTCGTCAACCATGTTTCATATGCGACGACAAGCATTGGATGAAAGATTGTCCACATAAAGCCAAGGTTGCGAAATTTTTAAAGAATTAAAATACTTCAGTGGTGTTGACTAATCCGTTTCCAAGCCCAGAAAACAATCTGGTTGCTATAGATCAAGCTTCCCCATCCCAAGTGCTTATGTTATCCATCTCGAAACAGAAAAATGATGCTTTGATATCAACAAGGAATAAATATTATGGGAATCCATAGTCGTCGAACAACAAGGCTACAGATCAACCCAGTAGTTCAACAACAACTTCGCCAAAAGTTGTTCTACCCATCATTCCTGAACTAAATATAAAGCTGCCAAAGGAAGTAGTACATAAATCGACATTTAATCCTCATGCTCAGGCAGCACAGAATTATAATATAGTGGAGTATTTGGCTCAATCACCACCCGCTATGTCGACACTTGAAGTACTGCAGAATTGCCCCTCCCAAAAGTAGGCTTTGTTATCAGCAATAGGTGGGATTGATCCAACAGATTCCAATCTTGTGGCATTTAACCATGAAGGATACAAACCTCAGTTATCAGCCCAACTCACTTTCCTTATATAAGTAAAAGCCCTCAATAAAATTGTTCATCGAGCAATCATTGATGAGGGGGCATCTACCTATATTATGTCAATGAGTTGCTGGAAAATTTTAGGCTCACCACCCTTGTCACGATCATCAACAACATTAAAAGCATTCGATGGAAGAACATACACGCCATTGAGGTCGAGGTCATTGATGGAAACCTTGACTACAATATCTTGCAAGGAAGGCCCTGGATTTATGCTATGGCCGCTGTTGTGTCAACATATTTTAGAAAGATTGCATTTCCCTTCCAAGGTGGAATTACAATCGTTGACCAACTAACCTTTTTCCCCAACAATTCACAAGCTACTGGAAGCATTCCATTGATCCATGGAAGTCCTCAATCGCTTCAACATGTCAGAGTAGGTCTCCTAAAAGACCCTTCCTTAATGGGTACTTTTGCCCTCCCGCCTCCAAGTAATCTGGCAGAAGTGGCCACAGTGGAAACATGTCATATGATATCTTCTACATCATCAAAGATTAAGAAGAACTCTAACCATTTTGATAGTGTGGATCATCGCGAGGTGTTGCCTCCAAGCCCCATAGAATCTTTGTAGCAATCAATTTTCTGGGCCTGGGCAGCAAACCCAAATCAACACTCAGTGAATGTTTGGATAGATAGGTCTCTAGAGTATGGTACCTCTTCCGATCCTTGGTCATGTATACATTCTACAGACGAAGGAATCATTCAGTCGATGATGATAGGAGAGATGTCATGGGAATATTACCACCATCATTCCCACCTTCAAGATAACAATGAAGATTATTCAAGCGACCTTAATCATCCTTCAGTTTTTTATTTTATATCAAATACTGTAAATATAGTGGACTCCGAGCCAAATTTGTCCAATATTGAGGAAACTATGGCAATTAATATCTCAACCAAACCTAAGGTTGTAGAGAATATTCATGTTGGCAAATCTTGTTCTCCTTCAGAACTGGAAATATATTGTGCTCTCTTTCATGAATTCAGAGATGTCTTTGCATGGTCATACGAAGAAATGCCAGGCATTGACTCAAGCATCGTTGAACATGAAATCAAGATGTATCCAGACATCAAACTAGTAAGACAATGGCTTCAACCGGTTCACCCGAAGAATGCCACTGCCATTAAGGCAAAAGTTCAAAAACAATTACATGTTGCTTTCATTTACCTTGTTCCTCTCACTGATTGGGTATCGAATATTGTTCTTGTGATGAAAAAGCAAGGAACGATTAGAGTGTGCGTCAATTATAGGGATGTAAATCAAGCGTGTCTAAAGGACAACTACCCTACACACTTCATCGACCAAATAATTGATGAATGTGCCAGATGCAAAATCTTTTCATTTATGGATGGATTTTCCGGATACAACCAAATCAATATCCGCCCACAGGATCAGTCAAAGACTGCATTTATATGTCTGTGGGGCACACTCATGTATCTAAAATTTCCTTTCTGTTTGAAGAACGTAGGGGTAAATTTTCAGAGGGCATTGAACTACACCTTCCATGACATCAAGCACATCGTTCAACAGTATCTTGACGATTTACCGGCTCATTCACGAAAGCGGACTGATCATCCCCAGCATTTGAGAGCCATATTTCTACATTGTTGACACTACAAGATATGACTCAATCCACACAAGTGTGTGTTTTTTGTTGGTTCCGGTCGATTACTTGGTTTTTTAGTTTCTAAGGATGGAATTCGACTCGACCCATGTAAGGTTTAGGCAATCCTTGACATGCCTCCACCTTCAAATTTGCTTCAAATTCAGAAACTCCAAGGAAAATAAAACTTTCTAAGTAGGTCCATTCCACATTATGCTGAACTTGCTAAAGGTTATACGTGTCTTTTGAAAAAATAAGTACCCTTCAATTGGGATCAGGTTGTGCAAGCTTCCTTTGATGCTTTAAAAGATTCCCTGATAAAAGCATCATTAATGTATGCTCCTAGCTACCAAAAATACTTTAACCTGTATCTCGCCGCCACAGGTACAACCATCGCGATGGTTTTAGTGCAAGAAAATGATGGAATAGAAAATTCTATATATTATTTAAGTCGAAACTTAAATGATACAGAAAGCAAATACTCCTATGTTGAAAAGCTGGCTTTAGCATCTGTTCAAGCAATACAGAGATTTCGACACTATATACTCTTTCACAAAACTACCATTATGTCAGATTGCAACCCTATGACCTACATACTGTCACATCAATTGATGGGGGGAAATATTCCAAATGGATAGCCATTTTGCAAGAGTTTGATCTGGAATTCACTAAATCCAAATCAAAGAAGTCTCTCATCTTCGCGGAGTTACTTTGTGACCTTTCATTGTCATCCAATGATTTACATCTAAAGCATCAATCATGGACGAGACTTTGTTTCTGATATCCTCAAGCAATCCATGGTATGGAGATATAATGATCTATCTCCAAACCCAAACTTTTAGGCCAAACACCTCTCGCTAAAAAAAACAACATATTTGATACCAAGCAAAAGACTACATGATCATTGGTGATACACTTTACCGTCGTGGTGTCGATACAGTTCTGCAAAGGTGCCTCATGCATGAGGAGGCTGAAAAAGTTCTAAATGACTGTCATTTAGGTGCGTGTGGCGGGCACCTATCTGGTTACGCTACCGCACAAAAAATCTTACGAGTTGGTTACTTTTGGCCCACTATATTCAAAGATTTCATAATTGCAATCAGAAGTTGCCATGCTTGTCAGATATTTGATCGCAAAACTAGATTACCACTCACGCCACTGCATCCAGTAGTTGTTGTTGGGCCATTCGCTAAATGGGGCATTGATTTTATGACATGTAACCCCACCTCAGCTGGGGGGCATGGGTATATTATAGTCACTATCGACTATTTTACAAAATGGGCCGAGGTGATGCCTACATTAAACAATAGCGGCGAAACGGCTGCTCTTTTCTTTTTCAATCATGTAGTCTCTAGATTCGGTGTTCCACAGGCTATAGTCACAAATCATGGATCGCATTTTCGCAATCACGTGATGGTTGAATTGACTACCAAATTAGGACTGTCCCACAATAGTTCTACTGCATATTATCCTTAGGCTAACGGACAGGTTGAGGTGATCAATAAAGTCCTTAAGTGCATGCCGCAGAGAATGATTGGAGTCCACAAACGGAATTGGAATTTAATCTTGTACTCAGCTCTGTGGGCATATAGGACTTTGGTGAGGAATGCAAATGGATTTACAACTTTTTAGTTGGTGTATGGTCTAGAAGTTGTCTTACCAATTCAATGCGAAATTTCATCTCTCAAGCTCGCAATTGATTTGCTTCCCAAAACTTCGGAGGAAGAGGCTCGTTTCTTGGAACTAATCCACTTGGATGAAACCCGTCGTGATGCCGCACTGGCTAACGAAGCACATAAGAAACGTGTCAAGGTGCAATTTGACAAAAATGTCAAGCCTCGTGTCTTCTCAGAAGGTGACCTGGTCTTGCTTTATGATCAGGACTCTGACAAATTGGGAGCAGGCAAATTCGAACCATTATGGATGGGCCCCTACATTGTTAAACAAGTATTGACAAAAGGAGCCTACGAGCTAGTCGATTATGATGGGATTCCACTGTCGTAGCCCCGAAACGGGTTGTATCTTAAGCGTTACTATGCTTGATTAAGTGTAGTACACTCTTTGTATATATACTTTTGTTACATTTTTGTTTTCTTTTAAGAGTTATCATTTTGGTTAGGTAATCCAATTTACATTTGATTGCATATGTCAGATTTTTTGGAACCATTTGTTGGGTATGCTGACAGAGCTAGTCGTAATACGCGGAATCTATCTTCTGCGGCCTGGGCCATTTTCACTCCAAATGGTGAATTAAACATTTCTGACCGCTAATATGAGCAATGTTTCCGTAAGGTTCAAGCTCGTTAAAAAATAAACTTGCCAACTGAACATATGTCCCCCCAGAGTTCAAGTTCGTTAAAAAAAATGAACCCACCTTCGGTAAATAACCCTTGTGATTGCAATTATATCAGCTATTTCAACCTTGGTTGTGTTCCCTCCATCACCTCCATCCGTTTGGCCGATCATATGCTTCCACTTGATTGTTTACGATTTTGAGGAACAGCTGCAACGAGTGGTCTTTTTAGCCACCATCTTCACATCACCATGTTTTGAGAAGTTCCAAGATTACCTGGAACCAATTTCTATGCCGGATACCACTTGTTCCTCAAAAAATGAGTCCACTTTAAACCCTTTTCAGACTCACTAAATATGAAAATATTGTCGAGCAAGTGGCCTCTCCAACTCGCTAAAGTGATTGGAAGCGCCATCCCTCCTGTATATTTTAAACTTTTCAGACCTGAGGGATTATCTCATGAAAAAGTTCAAGTGCTTGTCTTTTTCGGCTCGCTAAAGTGATCAGAAAAGTCATTTCTTTTTGTATTATTTTAATCTTTTTCGGACTTAAGGGATTATGCTACGAAAAAGAAACACTGGAGTTTTATTTTCGTCCCTTTTCAAACTTTCTAAACATGAAAAGGACCGAGTTGACTTTGTCGTTAAACTCGTTAAAACAATAGCGACAAACTTGTCCACCCAGACAAGAACGAGTTTCACTATTGCCAAGCTCGCTAAAACATAGTGACAAGTTTTTCCAAAGGGAAAATTATAGAACAAGCATATGTTATCCTCCTCGAGCTTGAAAAAAATAAAGAGGTACTAGTTAGCAATGACTGGGGAAAAAGGGAAGAAAACTTGAAGAATTTTATTGGTAGAATGTTGCTCTTGAACATGACACTTTCATTCCATCACCATGATTGAGTCAGGTTGGGTTATTCCATTCACCAGTCATATCACCATTGGTCCTCCATACCATCCATCTTTTGCGGTTAATGCTACCAATCCATCTCAATGTCGCCGATATGTTCAAGAGAAGTTATTCAAAGAATTCACCATCCAGTCAATGCCTCATCCACTACAATACCTTCACCCTCCATTTTTCATGACCACCATTCCTAAACCTTATATCATCATATCGTTTTCACCTCCAGAAAATCATTTGACTCATTTCGTGTCGTAGATGAGGGATACATTAAGGCCCTCCTATGGTGGGCCACTTCTTGTTGACATCAGCTCATTATCCAAGAAGTTGACTTAGAAACAACCCTTTCAGTACTTTGAAGCTTGCATGCCTCAATGGAAAGTTTCTTACTTCCAGTGACAAGTTTACATTAATGGCCAACGACCGAAACATTTTGCGTGGTGTTCGACATCAGATCATATATTCACACCACATGAATTGTACTGTAGTACCTTGAGGGTCATTATCATTATCGGTGATCCCTCTCACGCCTGTTAACATCTTACATTATTGGCTGGTAATCAGGCGATGTCTTTCCATGTTCGACTTCAGGACATATTTTCACATGGATCAACTTGTACATCGAGTGAAGATTGCATGAGTTTGAAGACCCCGGATCTAGTTTCATCCATCCGTGTTGCGATATATTCAGGGATATAAAGACATCAATTGTACACAGAAGCTGCACAGATAGTCATCTAAGCCAGGGAAGATGACTCTTCATTTGAAGAATCACCAGTCTGCAACTGTAGACGATTATCTGGCTTATGTACATGGAAATGAATTTATAAAGCTAAGCATGGAAATTCCCACCTCAGCTAGATCACGCAAAAAATATGATGATGATGTATTGTATTGTATCTTATACAGGTCACCTTCCAGTTCGAATACCTCGGATCCTCATGATAAAACATTTCACTCGACATCAAAAGATTTACGACTTTATGCTTTAGGGGGCAACTGTTATAGACATATTTGGGCACTACAACCCCAATATTATATGTAGATAAATCAAGGGCTCTTTAACCCCTAAAAGTATTGTTTCATACCCTAAAGGATCATGGTCAACTGATTACATCATTCCCCAGAAGTTCCACCTGAAAGAACTGGCCAAAACAGGACCATACTAACTGCTCCACTGTCAAGGTGTGATGCATACTGATGAGGCCTTCTGTAGGGTGTGATGAGCGAGAATGGACAAATGTCAGAGGCAGTCTGCTAAGTGGATGCTCATGGAATCTTCTAGAAACTTCTCCTATGACACTTGTCTCTCTGAATTCGCCCAGGGATGAGTAAGAAATCTAAGAAATCTCCAAGTGAAACCAAGAACAACAAATGGAATGACATTAATCAAAACCTAGAGATGACTCACACCCTTGTACATATCTATAAATGGATCCCTCATCTGAGAGATCTAGAGGCTGGTATTTTGTAATTTGTAAGGAAGTGATGATAGTTTGTCTTTGAGAAAAGGCATTGTATTGTTGGGTGATCTTGCTTTTCATGAGGTGAAGAGGGCTTTGATGCTGGGAGGATGATGCTAGATCAGACAGCTGAGTTGTAATTCTCTACTTGTTTATTGATGGAAATATCCTGTAATGTAATTTTCTTCTTTTTATATCAGAGCTTCAGGAATTTCTTCTGCACATTAATATTGATAGTACCCACAGAATCCATCCAAGGATAGCCCAAAACAACATCCATGTTATCCATATCTGAAGCATAAAAATCAGAATGCAATACATACCTGTCCATAGAAATCTTCAAATCTTTATAAACTTGAACATACTCATTATCAACCTGTGTGTTTTCAATGTGTTTTGCTGGAACTTGCAATTTTTTTGCCAAATTAACGTTAATAAAATTATGCTTGCAACTAGGATTTATAGACACAACGATCTTCTCCTTTTGAATCAATCCATGAACTTGCCGAAAATTTGAAATGGCCACAATTTCGTCAATATTGCTCAGAATCCCTATTATGACCTATTTTTGGAAATGGAACAACCATTATGCATCTACCCATGGGATAAAAATCCTGATCCAAGCACTAGAATTTCAGATCTGCACTACAACTCTTCCGTCGTCACCAAAATTTCTGCAAAAACGAGTTGATTTTAAATCAGCGATATCTCCCTCATCCGGACTCCGATTTGACTGATTTTTTTTTAAATTGAATATTTTTTCACAAAGAATCCAGATCTACAATGATATTTTGCAGATCTTGCACCAAGATGTCCAGATCTGCGCCGCAAACTCGCTGCCCTGAAAAATTGTCTGCAACCCCACTGATTTTTAGATCAGCGATATCTCCTTCATTCGGACTCCGATTCAACTGATTTTTTTTTTTGAAATCGGTTATTTTTTCACAAAGAATATAGATCTGCAATTAGATTTTGTAGATCTTGCACCAAAACATACAGATCTGATCTGCAACTCGCCACCCCCGAAATCCTGCAAAAATTAAAAAAAAAAAATCTCCACTTTTGTACCCAAGAAAGTGCTCTGATACCACTTGTTATAGATCTGATATGAAAATATAAGACAATGAAAATAAACCAAGAAATAACAAGATCTGAATATAGATATAAATGATTCACTTTATTGATCAAACCCTTAAGGTGGGGCAACACCATATATTCACTCCTTAAGGAAGGAGAACACTCCACAAGCCATACGCCTTTTCATACAATAATCCTTCACATCCCTCAATGTGGAGTCTCTAGCCTCTTTATAGGCCTCATACATATAATACCATGGGTCATTACCATGGTTCCCTCAATACCATCAATCTAATACCATGGGCCCATTACATTATTACTAACTACTTGTGGTCCCTTACATGATATGGATTAACCACCTTATTTATTACTATGGCCCATCCCATTATTACATTATTCCCTTGGATACCTCCCTTTGTACCCCATGTTATCCCCCCTAGGTATATAACATTCCACCCCCCTTAACATGTTTCATCCCTGAAGCATGAGAAGAACACAAATAATAAGATCTAATCAAAAGAGTAGTCCACTGGTAGCATGCACGTGCATCTAACCATCCAAGAGAAAGGTGAACCCTCGATCTTGCTGGTGCCTCGCTCGCTTGAGATGGAAGTTGACCGTGGTAGCTCTTCTATGTTGATGTGTAGTAGGTGGATCTTCGCTCCTCTCTATCTGTCATGTGAGGGTTGTTGTCCTTGTGGCTAATTGGTTGTCATTTTGTTGGTTGTTTTCTTGCAGGGTGATGTGGGTGATGATATGTTGAAGTTTTAACCCACGATGTCTTTTTATTTAATTCACCCTGCTGTGGTGCCTATTGTGGTGTCTTATCTTCCAATATTACTTCAACCACTAAGCCCTCATCTGATGTATCAGCACTTGTATCCTTTTCTGCTTCAGCCTCTGTTTGTGTTTGATTGTCGATCATCAATGGCTCATCATCTGATATGTCAGTCCCTGGAACATCTTTTGCGTCAACCTTCATGGACTCTACTTGTTTATTGATGGAAATATCCTGTAATGTAATTTTCTTCTTTTTATACCAGAGCTTCAGGAATTTCTTCTGCACATTAATATTGATAGTACCCACAGAATCCATCCAAGGATAGCCCAAAACAACATCCATGTTATCCATATCTGAAGCATAAAAATCAGAATGCAATACATGCATGTCCATAGAAATCTTCAAACCTTTATAAACTTGAACATACTCATTATCAACCTGTGTGTTTTCAATGTGTTTTGCTGGAACTTGCAATTTTTTTGCCAAATTAGTGTTGATAAAATTATGCTTGCAACTAGGATTTATAGACACAACGATCTTCTCCTTCTGAATCAATCCATGAACTTGCCGAAAATTTGAAATGGCCACAATTTCATCAATATTGCTTAGAATCCCTATTATGACCTGTTTTTGGAAATGGAACAACCATTCTGCATCTACCCATGTGATAGAAATCCTTATCCAAGCACTATAATTTCAGATCTGCACTACAACTCTCCCGTCGTCACCAAAATTTTTGCAAAAACGAGCTGATTTTAAAATAGCGATATCTCCCTCATCCGGGCTCCGATTTGACTAATTTTTTTTTAAATTGAGTATTTTTTCACAAAGAATCCAGATATACAATGATATTTTGCAGATCTTGCACCAAGACGTCCAGATCTGCGCCGCAAACTCGCTGCCCTGAAAAATTGTCTGCAACCCCACTGATTTTTAGATCAACGATATCTCCTTCATCCGGACTCCGATTCAACCGATTTTTTTTTTAAATCGGCTATTTTTTCACAAAGAATATAGATCTGTAATTAGATTTTGCAGATCTTGCACCAAAACATACAGATTTGATCTGCAACTCGCCACCCCCGAAATCCTGCAAAAATTAAAAAAAAAATCTCCACTTTTGTGCCCAAGAGAGTGCTCTGATACCACTTGTTATAGATCTGATATGAAAATATAAGACAATGAAAATAAACAAAGAAATAACAAGATCTGAATATAGATAGAAATGATTCACTTTATTGATCAAACCCTTAAGGTAGGGCAACACTATATATTCACTCCTTAAGGAAGGAGAACACTCCACAAGCCATACGCCTGTTCATACAATAATCCTTCACATCCCTCAATGTGGAGTCTCTAGCCTCTTTATAGGCCTCATACATACAATACCATGGGTCATTACCATGGTTCCCTCAATACCATCAATCTAATACCATGGGCACATTACATTATTACTAACTACTTGTGGTCCCTTACATGATATGGGTTAACCACCTTATTTATTACTATGGCCCATCCCATTATTACATTATTCCCTTGGATACTTCCCTTTGTACCCCATGTTATCCCCCCTAGGTATATAACAGATTTGTTCGATCTTTTGAAATTGAAGGCATTGTTTGAGCACTTACCTGAGCCGTTGAGAGATTTGTGGAATAACAATATGGCAACGTCTGAAGAAGCCATGGATATCGGAGAGATGACCGTCAAAGAGGCTGCGCAGGCCATGACAATAGGAGAAGCTCTAGAAAGCATCGGGATAGTCGCAGAAATCCCTAAATCGTCGCACACACCAAGACCCAAGAAAGATAAGCAGCCTATGGTACCGATGCGTGTGTCCCCTATAAACCCGCTGAGAACTAAAATTACCATGGAAGAAAAGGGAAAGTCGATCAATTTGGAAGCCAATGAGGAGGAAGAAGACCTTGAGGAAATCCTGGTGGAAGAGGAGGAGGACAAAGAAATGGAGGAAGAAACCCAAGGTGCAGACCCTCTGACCAGGCTACCCGCATATGTTCCACAGTGGAAAGGGAAAGAAAGGGTGCTCAAGGACCTAAATTAGAGCAAAAGCTCTCTTCAGACTCCGCTGCTACCCAGTGATATCGTTTTTGATGGAGCACACTTGGGATGGGTGCCGATTCTAAAATTTGAAGACTGGGATCTCGCGGACCACGAGAAATTCCCACATTTGGCAACTGCACAGCTAATTGATGAGCCCCATAAATGGGTGATTATATGGGCTCATTTTGCCTCTTAATTCAACTTAATCCACCATTCTCATTAGTTTATTGCATGTTTTTTATTATATTTATGCTAATAGAGTGAATTGGGTTAATCATTATGCCATGAAGTCTAATGTGTGCTTTATGCAGATTTTTGGTCAATTTTGAGACAAAATCAAAGGATTTATGAGAATTTGGCAGCAAATATTCAAGGAAAATAGGGGAGATGATTTGTAGGGCGTGTCCCCTTCATTTATAAACCCTTACCTCAAATTCTCCATCAGAAACTCAGAGCACAAATAGCCACATTAGTGCATCCAAGGGGCAGCCGAACAAGTAAAGAAGGATTGTTGTTTATCTGCAGTTTTGGGAAGCGGAGCTCCTTGATTTTAGGAGGGTTGTTAAAGGATTCCATTTTTATAAATAGGGGGCTTAGAGCCTCAGTAGGTTAGCCAGTCATTCATAGAATTTTCGCACTTTTGTGCAACACTTGCTCAGTGCATTTTCGAGTTTCGTTTTTAGAATAGTTCATGTAATGTGACTATTATTTTTGATAATGAAGATGAAATATTTCTTGAGCCAGTACTAATCTCTTTCAGAGGACTGAAACTCTTGGGTTAGGGCCCAACCCAAGATGCCCAGCACCTTTTGCTTTGTACTTATAGGTTTTCTGTTTTAGTTCATGAGTTAATTTCTATTACATAGATTCATTTTACTTTGTTTAGATTAGGTTTCTTTTGATGGTTTGCATAGCTATTTTTGTTTCATTTGCTCAAGTAGGTTAATGTAGTGACAGACTAAGATTCAAAAAGGCTAACAGCAGGCCCTGATCTCCTTTCTCCCTTTCTGGGACTATGATTCAAGGTCAAGGCATTACTGCTGCCACCAAAAACACAGTTTTGCTCTCCCATGCAATTTCTAGTGTGATGACTTGATTTGGAAAGATTAATATATTACTTCAGATTCAGTTGCCTAGATCATTTCCTACTCTTTTATAACAGATCTCTCTACATGTTTTTCTGTTTAAAGGTTACTGTTCAACATTTTCTGTTTGTAGGTCAAAAATTAGGTCAAGCTAGAAAACGTTTTGTTTTCATGGTATAATTATTCCTTTCTTTGATCAGTTTTTGTAAGTAGATGTGCAGATCTCTTGCAGGACACCTCAGCTCATCATACATCCATAAAGCAACCAGCACCAGCTCACTTCCCACAAATTTCCCAAGTCATTCGCAACATTTCGTCAATCTGCCCTAATCTCTGCATTTTTCTCCATAAGCTCCCCTCTTGCCATTTGAACAAATCCAACCATCATGTTCCCTATTGATCTTCATTGACAAGCTCCAGACACCTCAACACCTTCATCTAACCTTCAGTTAACCTTTTTCATTATTTTTCCACCTTCAAAACTTCCAAAAATAGCTCTTGGCCTCCTCTTGTAGATCCTCTTGTTGATCCCCTGCAGCTTCCTGTAGAATTCCCTGTAAGTGGTTTTTCGAAATCCGATTACAATGGAAGTCTTTAGAAGGGTACTAGGGGCTTCTTAGGACCTTTCTACACCTTCCTTCACCTCTGCACAATCACAACCAGATAAATTACAAGCATAATAACTTTACAAAAGATGTTTTCTTCTCATTTCTTTTCAGAAGTAGCTTGAATAAATGCAATTTACCTTTTTCAGTAGTCAATGGCACTCATATCATTAGTTTCTATCTCTTTTTCTACAAAAGTAGGGTTAGTTGGATAAATTAGGGTTTACTAGGGTTTGCCTTACATTCCAATCATCTTTCTTTTTCTGCAAATAGAATAGTCCTCATAGAGTTAGCTTTCTTTCATCATAGTTAAAAGCTTCTTCTGAGAATTCATAAAAGTTGGCTTAAGCTCATAGCGATCTTGTGTTAGCTGACCAAATGACAGCCTGCAGTCAGAGCTAGTACTTGTGCATACAGCACCGTCGCTTCCAAGTTTGTTACGAACTACCGGGTTGATAAAAGTAAAGTAGGAAGCCCCAGGAGTTGCAACATTATTGTTGCAATACTGGTGCTCACCACTTTTTGGCACCACTGCCGGGGAAGTATCAGAGTACTTTGTGATTACTACTTTTCTTCTATTTTGTACTGCAACATTATGCTAAATAGTTTATTTCAGCAAAAGTAGAGTAGTTGTTCTTTTTAGTTTCTGCATTTCCTTTTCAATTTTTGCAATTTCCATTTCAGCAAAATTAGATTAGTCATTTCCCTGCTTTCATTTCAATTCTGCAATTTCCATTTCAGCAAAAGTAGATTAGTCATTTCCCTGCTTTCATTTCAATTCGGCAATTTCCATTCCAGCAAAAGTAGATTAGTTATTTCCCTACTTTCCTTTCAATTCTGCAAAAGTAGATTAGTTATTTCATTTCTGCATTTGCTTGCTTTCATTTCAATTCTGCCATTTCCTTTCAGCAAGTTCATTTCAGTAGTTGCAATTTGTTTGTTCAATAAATTTCAGTTTTGCAAGTACAAGTAGAAAAAAACAAAAATCACCAAAAATATTTCTTTTCATGCCTCATAGGAGTAGAGATAATTCAGGAAAATGTTTGCCCAACACCCCCACTGCTTCACACAGCCAACCTTCTCTCTTCTTCGATGGCTGCAATCAAGAAACACCCTTAGGTAACAACCAGACACATTTAAGTAACCTATAGGGGAAGAAGAAGAAGAAAACATTCCTCTAGAGCCAATGGTTGAAAACAAAAATGTTGGGAGCAGTATCATTTCTTCCAATTTATCCATTAAAGGTGAAATTGAAAGCATGCTAGAAGACTTCAAGAGTGAGATGCTGCAGATTCTTACCATGCATATCAAAAGAAGACAAGAGGAAGCAGAGAGGTCTTAGGCCATTTTTTGCCCTAGATGCACCAGGAGGCATTTTAAGAATGACTGCGCATTGAACTCTACATGGGTTTGTTCAATCTATGAAGAAAATCATTCTACAGACAAGTGCCCTTCCTTGCCCAGACTTAAAGCTATATACCAAGGGGCCGTAAAAGTCATTGAATAGATCTATTACATGGACCAAAGGAGGCTGCATGAACGTAGACCATATCAACAGGGGATGCAAGGGACATCTCAGCATACTGCAACCCCAACCAAGTCACATCCATACCTTCTTGGGGCCCCCCTGCCCATCCTTCCTGGTCCACACCTCCTCCTTGGCCCTTCACATCTCCATATCATGCCCAATTAGCCAACCATTCATTTCAATCCTATGATCAGCCACCACCTCAATGGAATGCACCTCATCAGAGGTGGAGGCCCCAATACAACTCTCCTCCCGCTCTTTTGCCTCCACCACCTGCTCAACCATTACCTCCTACTCCACCAAGGCAACCCCAAATGCCTGTCCAGCCAAACCTGAACCTGAACAACAGACAGGCCCAGCAAGTGTATAGTGGGGATCCACCATTTCCAAACCCGCACATTGGAGTAGCTCAACCCAATTACAATGCTGAGGTACAACACTTCCAAACAACTCCTCTTGAGCTCAATGATATTCACCATAGCTCAGAAAGAGTATTGCAAAAAAGAGATTATATTGATATCATTGAAGGACCACACCCAGTAGAAGAAGATGCAGAAGAAAAGATCAAAGAACCATGGGCTTCACTTGATGAAAAGAAGACATCAGAATCAGAGATCGAGAGATCTCCCTCATGGTTACCATCAAATCCTCCATGTATTCAAAATAAAAATCAGCAAAAAGTGGAAGATGGGAAGGTCATGATAGAAGAATACATGAAGAATGATCTAGATCAACAAAAGGACCAAGGACATCACAACTATATTCAAATATGGTTCCAGACAGTCATTAAGTTGCAACAGTACTTTCTTCCTCAACTATGTTTGATCCCTTCAAAGTCAAATCATCTGGTCTCTGAAATCCGGATACATGTCAAAGCATACATTTCAAGCCTCCACATCATTTTTTCTATCATCTCGATGTGCACATGGCTCCATTGAAAGTATTCTTATACCTGAAAATGATTTTGTTTTTCAAGTAGGGTGGGGTAGAGAAAAAAAAATGAAAAATAAGAGGAAAAATAAAAATCTAAGGTGAAAACCTCCTCGGAGGTGCCTCAAATTGACTCATTGATTGAAAACCTCCATGAGGCAAGAAATGGGTTGGAAAGAAGAGAAAAGAAAAAAGAAAATAAGATCCCTAGGTGAAAACCTCCGTTGGAGGTGCCCAGGGTAGGAAATTAGGGTGAAAACCTCCTTGAGGCGCCCTAGTTGTTTCCAAAAAAAAAAATGAATTTTTAGTTGTATTGCAGGTTTGCAAGAGAACTTCAGGAAGTAGCAGCAGGTGCCAAGAAAGGTTTGAAACCAATAACAGAACCTATCCTACCTTCCCTCACCTTTCTCCATCATTCTTGACATTCTTTCCACCTCACTGTGCTTCTTTTCCGAAAACTGTGTTTTCTACAGGAGACTCTTGTAGAAATTACACGAGCCAGAAATAGATTTTAACAGCAGTTTTAGGAGCAGCGAAGCTTCATAAAGGGTTTATAAATCCTCCTACAGACTTCAAACCTCTCTTCCATCATTTCTAACCTTGCATCACAGCCCAAGCTCATTTTTTCTTATTATCCAAAAAACTGCAGAATGCTCTGATACAAAAATACATAGAGCAGAAATTTGTTTTTTTCCCTAACTTGAAAACCGTGAATCCATTTAAAAAAGTGTTTCATGGGGAGTTGTATAGGGATGATGGAAACACGCCCAAGCAATTTCAGCCAATTTCAGTGCACGGTTTCCAAGAAATCAGCCTCCATCACCTTCAGCGATTTTTGCATTTTCTCCATATCCGTGCATCCATTTAAAAACCTGTTTCATAGAGAGATGCATATGGGTGATGGTAACATGCCCAAGCAATTTCAGCCAATTCTAGTGCACGATTTCCAAGAAACCAGCTTCCATCACCTTCAACCATTTTTAGTTTTTTCTCAAAATCCGTGCATCCATTGACCAAAAATTTTCTATGGGAGGTGTATAATAATGATGGAAACATGCTCAGAAAATTTAAGGTCAATCCAGTCTACCGTTTGGGAGAAATGAACAAAACAAGTCACTGTCCCATTAAAATCTAGCATCAACAGCATGAGGGTGCAAATCTGAAGGTTGAAGCAGACTCCTGAAGATCAAATCCAGCCAAGAAGGAACCTGCACACAGCAAACAAGCCACACATCAGGAGCAGAAAGCATACAGCAGAGGAGATATAGGCATGCAGCAACTGAAATATGAGCATGCAATAGCAAAAAGGAACCAAAAGGATGCCTCACAGCCAATACATTCGACTTGCAGGTAAGTGTCTAAACCCGTTCCTCTATTGCATCTATATAATTCGAAACTGCATAAACAAATGGAATGGTTAAAGATTAAACCTAAAAACCCTCGTCCAGTTCGACCGCGTTCATCCAGAGATCACACTGCACGTGTGTCTAGTCAACTCATGGAATATCCAAAAAGACAGGTAGTGGCGGATGTTGAACTCCAATGCAAATAATGGGAAGTGATTGCAGGAAGAAAGCATAAAGTCTCATGATGACACTGCAGTACGGACCAATATTCCAAATAATGCCAACGCACATTTTTTCCAGCTCACCATCAGCAGAAATATCTCAAAGAAAACATAAGTATGCCTCCTCAAAACTCCTTCACCACCTTTTTTTTCCATTTCATCCTCGTCCACTTAGCTGCAGTAAGCTCTATACCACCACCATAACCTCAAAATCATGATCCTCTATTGTTTTCAGTGATTTTTCTGCTATCGGCATTCTACAGGAACAGTAACAAGTTCTACAGGAGGGTCAGTAAGCTATTTTGGAGAGGAAAAATATGGTTTTTAGCACAATTCTTAGGCTACAGAGGTAGGTTCTTTGCATACCTCCATTGAATATCAAAATATGCTAACAGTGGTTTAGCTTTTGAGGAGAGAATACAACTGTTGGGTGGAGGAAATTCATAAAAAAATTGTTGCTTATAGTTGAAAAAATACAGTCTCTGTCTCTCTGTCAAAAAAAAAAGAAAAAAAATTATCTCCATTCCCATAGTTGGTTTTCCAAGGAAGCATAAACAAAATGACAGTAGGTTTTATGAGAAAGTGAAGAAACTGGTGATTTAGAAGAATAAGAAGGGAAGAAGAAAGAAAGCAAGATAGAGGAGGAGAAAGCTGAAGAAATAGAGTAGGGAAAGACAGAAACATAAAAAGAGACAGAAGGAGGAAAAAAGGCAGAAGAGCAGACCAAGGGGTGGAAGACATTGGGCACATGGAAAACAAGTTGAGAGAAACGGCCAAGGAACTGAGCATGGTAAGACATACAGAATGAAATATTAAGGAGACAGCTACAAGAAAGAGAAGCCCAATAAGCCTGCATGGCCAGCTGGGCTATGGAGGCACTACAGTGCAGGCAGCCAGCCAAATCATATGAAGTTTACCTCAAAGACCAGTGGCTACAGTTTCAAATCAAGACCCTGGCACAGAGGGGCAGCATGCCTTTCCATGATTATGAATAGTTCATAGATTTGTGTGAACACAGTTCAGCAGAGGACAAGGTAATGTTGGCAGAGTTTTATCTACATAACATGGCCCTTACTGATATGGACCTATGGGACTCCAATGCAAGGTTAGGTGACTTGTAGTTGATGGCTATGACATCCTGGATGAGTCATGAGGACAAAAGAGCAGCAGAAATCTAGAAGTTAATGGGAAAAGAACAAAATTAACCTCTGATGATTAGAGTAGAACCATCAGACCCTATGGCCCTCATTAGCACACACTAGCAACTTATAGCTAATCCTCAAAGTGCGCCTAAGTACATCAATGAGCAAGCTCATGCTATTGCACATTTTGAAGACATGGAAAGATTGTTTAGGGAAGATTGCATCCATGCCTGCATGAGAAGGTGGAACACACTACCCCAAAGCCTACAGATCAAGGAGTACCACTCCCCAAACAGAATGAGAGAAGCACTAAGGAGAGTGCCCCTGTATAAGCACTCTATGCAAAGTCTGAAGGTCCATTGGATTGGTCTGAAGCTAAGTCCTCCACTGCTGCTAGGATTACTGGAAGGCACAAGGGAAGAAGAAG
This sequence comes from Pinus tabuliformis, assembly GCA_031772625.1. Classification (NCBI taxonomy): domain Eukaryota; kingdom Viridiplantae; phylum Streptophyta; class Pinopsida; order Pinales; family Pinaceae; genus Pinus; species Pinus tabuliformis. The sequence continues at coordinate 119,095,959 of CM062819.1, forward strand.
AAAGACAGCGGTGGGAAGAGGTAGATGACAAAGCTGGATTCCATGATAGGGAAGAGGATCGCATATCTAAGGCATGGAATGTCAGGGAGGCCATCAAGGCAATCAAGGATGAGGAGATGGACTAGTTGTTCAGAGAATGAGCAACACCTTCAGTAGGGGGGGTAATGATGAGCCTCAGAAATGGGTAATTATGTGCGCTCATTTTACCTTTTAATTCGACTTAATACACCATTCTCATTAGTTTATTGCATTTTTTTTATTATATTTCTGCTAATAGAATGAATTGGGTTAGTCATTATGTCATGAAGTCTAATGTGTGCTTTATGCAGATTTTTGGTCAAATTTGAGACAAAATCAAAGGATTTATGAGCATTTGGCATCCAATATTCAAGGAAAACAGAGAAGAGGATTTGTAGGGCGGTGTCCCCTTCATTTATGAACCCTTACCTCGAATTCTCCATTAGAAACGCGGAGCACAAGTAGCCACATTAGTGCATCCAAGGGGCAGCGGAGCAAGTAAAGAAGGACTGTTGTTTATTTGCAGTTTTGGGAAGCTGAGCTCCTTGATTTTAGAAGGGTTGTTAACGGATTCCATTTTTATAAATAGGGGGGCTTAGAGGCTTAGTATGTTAGCCAATCATTAGTAGAATTTTCGCACTTTTTTGTAGCACTTGTTCAGCTCATTTTCGAGTTTCTTTTTTAGAACAGTTCATGTAATGTGACTATTATTTTTTATAATGAAGATGAAATATTTCCTGAGCCAGTACTGATCTCTTTCAAAGGGCTGAAACTCTTGGGTTAGGGCCCAACCCAAGCTGCCCAGCACTTCTTGCTTTGTACTTATAGGTTTTGTTCATGAGTTAATTTCTGTTACATAGATTCATTTTACTTTGTTTAGATTAGGTTGCTTTTGATGGTTTGCATAGATTTTTTTGTTTCAATTTCTCAAGTAGGTTAATGCAGTGATAGACTAAGATTCAAAAAGGCCAACAACAAGCCATGATCTCCTTTCTCCCTTTCTGGGACTATGATTCGAGGTCAAGGCACTACTGCTACCACCAAAAACACAGTTTTGCTCTCCCATGCAATTTCTAGTATGATGACTTGATTTGGAAAGATTAATGTATTGCTTTAAATTCAGTTGCCTAGATCATTTCATGTTCTTTTACAATAGATCTCTCTGCATACTTTTCTGTTCAAAGGTTACTATTCGAAATTTTCTGTTTGTAGGTCAGAAATTAGGTCAAGCTAGAGAAAGCTCTGTTTTCATGGTATAGTTAGTCCTTTTTTTATCAGTTTTTGTAAGTAGATGTGTAGATCTCTTGCAGGACACCTCGGCTCATCATACATCCATAAAGAAGCTAGCACCAACTCATTTCCCAAAGATTTCCCAAGTCATTCGCAACATTTTGGCAATCTGCCCTAATTTCTGCATTTTTCTCCATAAGCTCCCCTCTTGCCATTTGAACAAATCCAACCATCATGTTCACTCTTTATCTTCCTTGAAAAGCTCCAGACACCTCAACACCTTCATCTAACCTTCAGTTACCCTTTTCCATCATTTTTCCACCTTCAAAACTTAAAAAAAAAGCTCTCATCCTCCTCTTGTAGATCCTCTGCAGCTTCTTGTAGAATTCCCTGTAAGTGGTTTTTCGAAATCCGATTGCAATGGAAGTATTCAGAAGGGTACTAGGGGCTTCTTAGGACCTCTCCACACCTTCCTCCACCTCTGGAAAAACCAATTCCATCTTCCTTCACCACCAAACCTCTGCACAATCACAATAAGATAAACTACAAGCATAATAATTTCACATAAAAACACTCAAAATCATAAAAAGATGTTTTCTTCTCATTTCTTTTCAAAAGTAGCTTGAATAAATGCAATTTACCTTTTTCAGTAGTCAATGGCACTCATCGCATCATTTTCTATTTCTTTTTCTGCAAAAGTAGGGTTAGTTGGATAAATTAGGGTTTGCCTTACATTCCAGTCTTCTTTCTCTTTCTGCAAGTACAATAGTCCTCTAGAGTTAGCTTTTTTTCATCACAATTAAAAGCTTATTCTGAGAATTGATAGAATTTGGCTTAAGCTCCTAGTGATCTTGCGCTAGCTGAACAAGTGACAGCCTGAAGTAAGAGCCAGTACTTGTGCATACAGCACCGTTGCTTCCAAGTTTGTTACGAACTATCGGATTGATAAAAGTAAAGTAGGAAGCCCTAGGAGTTATAGCATTATTGTTGCAATACTGGTGCTCACCACTAATGTGGCCAAAGAAAAATATAGCGGCAGGAGTCATAGATTTGGAGCTGCACAAGTGGTTGCGAGGAGTAGAGAAAGCATGGTTGTTAAACCTGCTCTGGGTGTCACATTACCATCGCACCCCAGTGACTATCTTTGTCATCAGGCAGCTGCTCTGGTTGGTGCATGATGGGTGTTTATGGCTAGAGGAGCTCATCCCCATCACGAACCACCTAATTCACAGAATTACCTGGCTCCTTTGCAAAGGGGAGGATCCAGCGAACATATCCAAGGGTAAAAGTGATGTTTTGGCTATTGCAGAAGCCATGAAGAATAATTTCAAGCTGGAGAAGAAAAATAGAGGGTACACGATCTCCAGTATCAATAACACTGCAGTCAAAGTTACAACGCAGATATTAGTCGGGAAAGTTATGCAGAAGTGTCGCGCGGATGAGGTGCCTGCGCTGGTGGTTGCACTTGCTGCATAGTGCACAGAGGGGGTCTAGTTTAAATAAGCGAATTACTTGTGCAGGCAGATCATGGAAAACTGCCACAAGGCACAAGAACATGGGAATACTTTCCACTATGCATGGCTTCTACGATCCATAACGCTGGTGGCTTGGGAATTGCCTGAGGACAGCGAGATCCCCACAATTGCGTAGGATCTTTCAGAAGCAGCGAAGTATGCTTCGCTGTGGGCAACTAAAGACGCATAGAGGATCAAAGACAGCAAGATATTCTAAGTGTTCATGGAGATGAACATCAGAATGGTGATTAACCGCAAGCCACAATTATCGCCCACTGTCTATAACAACCTGCAGAGCTTCGCGAAATTCAAGGCAAACTTTCATCACATGTACATTAGGGTGAGGAAGGACCCCGCGAAGGCATGGAAGGAGCTACCTTATCTGGTGATGGACGATTTCATATTCGTCATGCTTGAGTTGTGGCCTACGTAGTGGTGCGCTCCCGCCAGCTCTGCAGTGGAATCAGAGAAGTCCGCTACACATAAGAAGAAGAAGGAGGAAAAACTATGGATGGTGCAATTCGTAGAGAAGATAAGGAATGAAGTAGCAGCAACAAAGGCACAGGAGGCATGGGACGCTACGAAGACAGCAGAACAACAACAAAAGGCAGCAAAGAAGGAGCACGAGGCCCAGAAGTCACCTTTGCCTGAACATGAGACAGAAACAGAGGAAGGTGGCATGGACCCACAGACAGCGTCCACACAACTGAAGCGACAGTGTCCGTGAGAGCAGGTGAGGCCGCAGAAGAAGACGAAAGCCTCAAAGACTTCTTTCGACCTGATCACCCTTACTGAGGGGGATCTCGATGACATAGGGGAGATGGTGCGGGACGTCACCGCGGAGGCCCTCCAGCATTTCGCGGAGGAAAACCAGATGCTGGTGGGGGCCCTCAAAACACATATACAAGAGTTGCATGTGCGCACTCCTCAGGCTGGTACTCTATCAACCAGCCTCGTAGTAGGCACGATTGCAACTGAGGAAATGCTACACGCCTGCATGACCAACACCATAGTGCTTCTAGAGGGCACACAGGTTACAGAAAATGAGGCCGACAGGCCTATGGTCATCGCATTGAAGGGAGTTGGGATAAACATTGTTGCGCTCCCTCTGGAGATGCTCTATGTTCTACAGGATGGAGTGACTGCAAAACTGCGAGCCATGGAGGGCCGCGCACTCCAGGTAATGAGTGAGCAATGGATTAATATTGAATAATTGAGCATGCAGCGCGACGAGGTCATGCCATAGAATAGACAACTAGTGCAGGTGGTTGAGGAAGCCTACCAGATCGTCCCTAAGTTGGTCATCCTAGCAGAAGAACCAGCGGAGGCATGCATCCGAAGACTAGCAGCAGGGGTGCACGAGGAGAAAAAAGAAATAGCTAAGGTCAGCTAGAGCTGAACTTTCAGATAGCTGAGCTGCAATTGAAGGCGTAGCCTTTAGCTTCGCCTGAGGTGAAGGAACAGCGCGTCAGCACCATTACAGCAGGAATAGTGGAAATCAGCAATGCAGTGAAGGACTGCACCAAACTGTTTGAAGAGTCGTTCGAGGTCTTCACCACTCTACAGGAGGACCCGAATATACAACGCTTAGAAAAAAAGGCATTTAAATTGCAACAATAGTACGATGAAATAAAAGGGACCCCTCAGACATCTCCAGGTTGCGGAAACTTGGTTCCAGCATTCTCCCTACTGCTTCAGGTGAGACTTCAGTCTGTGCACGCGGGCTGATTCTAAAAGGGCCAGTAGTGTAGGGATTTGTTTGGTTAATTAACTCTAAACCTATGTCAGGCCTCCTCAAGCCAACAGATACTTCATGCACTCGATTCTGCCAGTGCTCCAACTCCTCATCTGAATCTCATGTGCATGAACTTTTGTGGTCCTAGGCAATGCATCCATCTATTTTCGGATTCACCCAATCCTGATCTCGTGCCATTATCTTATAAATCTGGTCCAAATAATCATCGCCTTCATAATCGCGGATCGATTCAGTATAGTGCGGTCCTTCTACAGGGTCCAGGGGCACAACCATGCAAAGATCTTTCTTCTCAAATATCATCTTTCACTTCTTCAAATTGATTACCCCATTCATGTCAGTGGCCCAATCGATCCCAAGGAGCACAGGGTAGGGATTGATGTCATCCACAATATCTATCACTTCAAAATCATCCAATGTGCTCGCGCCCTCAATATCAACTGTCACTCCCTGCAATCTTCCCATGGGGATGATTTTCTGCTGATTTGTCATTCTTAAATATCTGAGACAACTGCATCACAAGTCTCCCCATCCTCTCCCATGTCTGTTTAGGAAAAACATTTGCGTCCAACCCCAGATCTAGAATAACTTGATCCATCTCATATTCTCCTATCTGCGTAGTGAGCCTCATCTCATCCTTGTTCTTGTCTTATGCTTACCAATATTCCTAACTATGCACGGTCTGTCAGGAGAATTTTCTTTTCCAATGCACTTATTTATCACCTCTTGCAGTCCTTTCACAGCCTTGCTATTGCGCAGCAACTTCATACAGGTCTCCAAGAAAAGAGTAAGAAAGGAAGGATCCATCTCTTCCACTGACTTATCCTGACTTCCTGAGGTAGAGGCCTCATAGAAGCTTTTCTTTGCTTCCATAAACGTTTCCCTTGCGTGCTCTAGATCAAACCCGATCTCCTTTTCTAGCACTTTGCAGAGCAATTCTCCTTCTTCGAGCTACTTCCCCTTATCTTCGCCAGTTGTCATTCCACTCCACAACACAACATTTACCTTAGGATCCTCCTCGCTAGGCTCAGCCCTCATCATCTACAAGTTTTGATTCGATTTTTGAGGTTGCACCCCATTTTCACGTATCTTAGCTAATAATACAGGGTAGTCCTTTGTCGCATAGTCAAACTGAGTACAATATCAACGAAATATGTGTCGGGTTCATGCAATCTAGCACATAGTGTTCCGGTCCTCCACAGTTGTAAAACATTACTAGTCCCCGACCTCTACCAAGTCCTCCTCCACCTCATCCTCGTCCGCGCCCCTAATATTCGCCTCACACTCTACCAGCGCCTTGGTCCGGAGGACTGGTTTTTGCCTGCACCCTATATGTGGGCATTTTATCCATCATTAGCTCATAACAGTGGAAATTATGCTCATCATGACCCACCGATTGACAGAAGTTTCAGAAGAGTTATTGCAGTGTTTGTATAAATTTCTGTAGCAAATGGAAATTGTCTGTCGCATGTTTTCCATCGATTTGACAGATAAAACACCATAGCACGAGCCCTATACTTTGCCCTGCTTGAGCTTCCGACCTTAGAGGCATCGATCCCCCTACTGCAACATAATTCGCAAAAACTGGATAGTGATCTTTTTCATGCCCCTAACTTTTGCACTTTAGGCACCAAACTTCTTCGTGCACTCTCACCAAACTGTTCTATCTTTCTTAGAACTCTGAAATTATAGTCAGAGGTTCTACAACTGCGCGTGAATCTATTGAACCCCTAAATTAGCATCTTGTATGGGTGTCTCATGCAATCTCATTGAAATCTCTAGGGCTTCCGCTTGGGTTCCAATCTTTTGCCGTGACAAAGCAACCCTTAGATGAGGTAGAAGCGAAGCCACAAACCATTCGTGATGTTGCCCATCTGTAAGATTCATTTTGGCTTCGTGGATTGTGCAATTCAACCTCTGATCCAAATCTGTTGGGCATGGGATCCCCTAAGGGACGTTTTGGGGCTTAGAGCCCAGATTTTGGTCAAAAGTTGTAACCCCGATGTAAAGACTCTGCATTTTGTGGGCACAGAGCGCGTAGTTTGTAAAAGATTCATAGGGTCGTCTGCCCTCAATTTTGTAATGTAATGTCGGCTGTAGAGATCCACCCATGGTCCGCGGACTATGGGATTGTATAAATAGAACGAGGCTCTAAGTAGTTAAGACATTAATTGATGATCATGGAATAGAATCATAGCAGAGTATCTGAAGTGTAAAGTCTAGTTTTGGGACGTATAGTAGGAGAAGGCTCTGCAGCTGAGTTCGCAGAGGCCTATTAGTCCACAGCTGAGTGCGTAGGGCGAGTCAAGTCTGTAACAGTTTGAAGCATTAATAAAGAGAAGTTTTATATCATTCTTGTGTATTTATTTCAAGTTTTCTACATTGAATGTATTGGGTATGAATTGCATTTCTATTTCTTATATGATGCGTGAACATATTTGGTTGTGTTAATTAAGTGAATTTGAGATAAAGTATCTGTTTACACGAAGTTAACTAAGATCTTTAAGAAGATAAGTAAGATACAAAGTGTAATTTGGGGAAATAGCGTAGGATGTTGCCATAGCAGTGCGAAAATGCCTTAGCCTCGGGTTAGGGCTACGCAAAAGGTGATTATAACAGATCGTGGAGATATTGAAGGTTAGGATAGTGCATGAAGTGACTTGCGTGAAGGTAGGCATGGTTGGACTAAATCAACACCTCAGACATCTCAAGGGTGTGGAAACTTGGTTTTAGCATCCCCCCATACTGCTTCAGGTGAGACTTCAGTCCGCGCTTCGCAGGCTGATGCCGAAAGGGCCAATAGTCTAGGAATTTGTTTGGTTAATTAACTTCGAACTTGGGTCAGGCCCCCTCAAGCCAACAAATGGTTCTGTTGCCGAGACCGGAATCTGCATAGAGATGTCTGATATCGTATCATTGGAAACGAACTGAGAAGGAAATTGAAGGTTGGTTGGACAGAAGAATTCACGAGTTCGCGGCGTAGGAGAACAGAAACCCACGACTATCAAAATAAGAGTGATTAGACTACTACCTATACATAGAGATCCATGAAATATTCTTTGTGTCTTTCCCTACTGAGCTGTGCGAGTGGATCGGGAAGCTAGTAGATAGCCAAGGAAGGTGGAAATTTGAAAATCCTATTGTGTGGACCCCAGAGTTAGTGTGAAGGTTGGAAGCATTGGGGGATAAGATTGCATGCATCATTGATCATTGGCTCGATCAGATTATAGGAGGATTCATTACTGAGTTCGTGGTTGACACCTCAGTTAGCTATAGCAAGGCAGAGCGACGATTTCTCAAAGGACCATGAGGTAAGTATGTAAAGTCTTTGAATACTTGGATTAAAATTCTATTGTGTGAAAAGAGGGTTATGAAGTTACCTTGATGTTCAGGGCTAAGCAAAGTGGAAAAGCTTACGGGAACGAAGGAACTAGGGGACCCAAAACTAGCTCCTTGATTTCACCTCTATGAGGGGACAAGGAAAAGCTCGTGAAGGTCTCACCATGAAGTGCGATGCATCTGATAAGGAAAATAATTCCACGAATTCCACCCCCACCCACACTACCACAGCTTCACCTCCATCACCTCCATCTCCACCCGTACCACCTCTGCCACCACCGCGATTCAATATGGCAAGAACAGTGAAGTTGGCTATGTTCAAGGGTTTTGGAAATGAATATCTGGACCAATTCTGGTTCATGGTAAGGGCTATATGGGAAGCGGAAGGAGTTACAGATGACAATATAAAGAAATCGACACTGGTTAGTGCCCTATAGAACCATGCACTGACCTGGTATATTAAGCATTCCAATGATAATCCAAATGAGGGAATTGCGGATATCCAAACAATGCTAAATAGAGAATTTAGCAGGCCGAATTCTGAAGCACAGTTGATTATTGGATTCAAATAGATCACAATGCTACCAAACGAGACTCCTTGCGAGCTAGATCAAAGGCTAAAATGCACAATTCACAAAGCTAATATGAATCTGATGGATTAACAACATCGCGAATGGTTTGTAGCATCGCTAACGCCACATCTGAGGAGTGCGCTATCGCAGCAGAAATTAACGACTCATGCAAAGGCCTTGGAGATCGCGATGAGATTACATGAGACCCCAATGCAAGATCCTAACTTGGGAGTTCAACAGATCCATGCGCAGCTGAAGAATTTATGCCTTGAGATTCAAAGTCTGAAACAGGACATGACAGTTTGATCAGAAGTGCATGAAGAGGTATGGTGTGTAAAATGCAAGGGTCGGGGTCATGATAAGGACCACTGACCAGTTTTCACAAATTACTTCACAGGAGGAGGGTCGATGCCTTTAAGACCGAAAGCACAAGCAGGACCTAGTGCAGCACCTTCTTTGTGGTGCGTGATTTGTCAAATCACTGGAAAACATGCCACGGACAACTGCCATTTGTTACAGAAGTATACGCAAAATTCACAACAATTGTCCTGCAACTTTTGTAGATCAGTAGGACACAATGAGCACACTTGTAGAAGCTATGAGTTAATGATGGATAAAACTCCCAACCACAAAGTTCAGGGCGAAACGCGGTCCCTTGATCAAAATGCAGGAATGGTGTGAACAGGATTTCAGGGGCACAGATGAGGTCGAGGCAGAGGAGGACCTCGAAGAGGTCATGGATAGTTGATATGCTAAAATTGTGGAGGGCCAGGACATTATGCCCATGATTGCACAAATCCAACGCACCCGTCGTGTTTGTATTGCAACTTGTTTGATCATGAGACAGAAGATTGTACTACATTGATAGCTAGGATACACGAAAAAGGAGCGCTACCGCCTCCCCTGACTTAGAACCTTCAGATGATGAGATCTGAGCCGCGCGAGGAAGATCTGAATGTAAACATTGTGCTCCGAAGTGGAATCGTGATGGGAGATGACAAAGACAAACAACCAAAAGTTGGTACTTCTCAGAAGTGGAATCACGACAGGAGATGACAAAGGCAAACAACCAAAAGCTGGTACTTGGTTTCGCAAAGCTCTAGTGAAAGAAGCAGAGTTTGATTTGGAGCGCACCCGAGAAAATTTCATAGAATTTAAGAAGAGCTTCGTTGAGGCTACCACTTCAGGAAGCAAAGATAGATTGGAACCGGAGATGGACCCATCCATGCTCACAACATTCTTGGAAACATGTATGAAGTTACTGCGTTATAGTAAAGCTATAAAAGGGTTACAATAACGCATTAACAGATGCGCTAGGACCATGCCAGGAGAACCATGCGTAGCCCGGAACATTGAAAAACATAAGACAAGAATGGGAAGAGAGATGAGACTAACCGCGTAGATTGGAGAATATGAGACGGATCAAGTTATCCTGGATTTAGGATCAGATGCGAATGTTCTGCTGAAGAAAACATGGGAGTGAATGGGGAGACCTACACTGAAGTGGTCCCCTATTCAAGTACAAATGGCGAACCAACAAAAAATAATACCCATGGGACAATTGCAGGGAATAATCATGGACATTGAGGGAGCAAGTGTGCTAGTAGACTTTGAAGTGATAGAGATTGTTGATGACAAAAATCCCTACCCCACACTCTTAGGAATTGATTGGGCCACTGACATGAATGGGGTGATTAATCTGAAAAATCAGAAAATGATTTTTGAAAATAAGTCACTACGTGTAATTATACCCCTGGACCCTACTGAAGGATAGCGCTATACGGAGCGGTGCATGACTATGAAAGTGATTATGATTTGGACTGCATCTATAAGATAACAGTGTGAAACCAGGAATGGTTGAATCCCACCTCAGTTGGGTGGCTTACATGGGAGCGTGAAAGCTCCTGTACTTCAGATTCAAATGAGGTAATGGAGAGATGGCAGAATTGGTTACATGAGGTAACTACACTGAATTATAGTATGATGACAAGGTCACTGCGCTGCGTATCAACGGAAGTAAGAGACCTACCTACTTATGATGGCCTAAGTGAGGTAGATACATTCTTGAATAAATTTGAAAGGAAGGTGCTAGAAAAAAAACGCTTCCAAGCCTTGGATTGGGTACTGCGCGCTACACCCACGAGGTGGTGGGGTACGCATAAAGGGAGCTTTGACGACTAGTGTGAATGTAGAAGTATAATGCGCACATGATTTGGGAAGCCTAGGGTGCGATTGACAGACAAGTACAATGGACAGGATGATCCACGCACTCATCTGGCCAAGTGAGTACAGGGATATGAAAAACAACCTACGCGGATGCACATCAACTCCGCACTGAAAGGTATGGTCAATAAACATGTGTTGGGTGGACAAATGTGCAAATGGCTCTTAATGTTGGGGAGACATTACGTAGAAAGAAAAATTACGCAGAAGGTTATCCACGCTGAACCATTCAACAAGGTATGCAACACAATGAACAAGGTATGCAATGCGCAGCGAAGTGATTGGGACCTACGCGTACCCACAATATTATGGGCTTGTAGGACGACATGCAAGAAACTAACGGGACAGACACCTCTTCGGCTTGTCTATGGAGTGGAAGTTGTAATGCCTATGGAACACATCGTGCCTAGTCTACATATAGCGGTGCTCATAGGTATGATACATCGCGAAGCCCTGGAGGAGAGGCTCGCGCAGTTGGAGGAGCTCAAAGAAGAACGATTTTTGGTTGGATTCCACCAGCAGGTGCAAAAGAAGCGCAAAAATGCTTGATCCAATCGACATATTAAGTTGTGCACCTTTAAGGTGAATGATTTGATGTTGTTGCATGATAGTAAGTTTGATAAATTCCCAACGAAGCTCACAATGCATTAGTTGGGACCATATGTTATTAAGGAGATCAAAGATGGTGGCGCGGTGCAGTTGGTAAAGTTAAATGGAGAAATCTTCCCAGGAAAAGTCAATGGCAGTCATTTGAAGGTGTACACAGGTGGCCCGGCCATCTGACTAGCCGGCAGAAGCACAGTCTTATGCTCTAGGCATCTGAAAGGAGGCACGGGACTATAAACTACTATGCCCAAGAGCTGTCTGATGTCAGGACTACGCACAGTAGTGAAGTGTCACAGGGTCTGCGACAACGCGAGGGTAGCTGTGCTACCATGTGGGTTAGCTAGAAAGTGACCATTGCAGTCACTGTTCACGATGCGATGCTTAGTTTGAGACCAATGTAATGGGTGGCAGGCAATTAAGGCAAACTTTATGGACTAGATTCTTGAAAATCTGCCACCAAGTGAGCATGAATGGACCAAATACGAGGGGAATAGTCAAATTCGAATTCAAAATGCACTATAAATGAAAAAGGGGTGTCCAGCAAACAACACTTGGCAATTTGAGAATTGAGATATTGCGCGCCCAGAGATTCATGAACCCAGATTTGTTTGATCTTTTGAAGTCGAAGTCGTTGTTTGAGCACTTACCCAAGCCATTGAGATAATTGTGGAATAGTAGTATGGCAGCACCTGAGAAATCCATGGATACCAGAGCAATAACTGCTGAGGAGGCCGCGCAGGCCATGACGGTAAGAGAAGCCCCAGAAAGTGTTGGAATAGTCGCAGAAATCCCTAAATCATCGCGCACGCCAAGACCCAAGAAAGATAAGCAACCTATGGTACCGGTGCGCATGTCCCCTAGGAATCCATTATGAACTAGGCTTGCCATGGAAGAAAAGGGGAAGGCGATCAATTTGGAAGCCAGTGAGGAGGAAGACTTTGAAGAAATCCTGGTAGAAGAGGAGGAGGATGTAGAGATGGAGGTAGAAATCCAGGGTGTGGACCCTCTCACCAGGCTGCCCACACATGTTCCTCCACGGAAGGGAAAAGCAAGGGTGCCCAAAGACATAGATGAGAGCAAAAGCTCTTTTCAGACTCTGCTACTCCCTGACTTCATCTTTGAAGGAGCGCACTTGGGGCGAGTACCTATACTAAAATTTGAAGACTGGGATCTCGTGAACCATGAGAAGTTCCCACATTTGGCGACCATGCAACTCATGCGTCAGAAGAAAGACTTGCTGGCAGGAGTTATAGAGTTGGAGCCACGTAAGTGGCTGAGAGGTGTAGAAAAAGCAGGACTATTAAACCTGCTCTAGGTGTCACATTACCATCACACTCCAGTGACTATTTTCATCATCAGGCAGCTGCTTTGCCTAGTGCATGATGGTTGTTTGTGGCTACAGGAGCCCATCCCCATCACGGACCACTTAATTCACAGAATTACCCAGCTCCCTTGCAAAAGGGAGGACCCATAATCTCAGAGGGTAAAAGTGATGACTTGGCCATCGCAGAGGCCATGAAGAAGAAGTTCAAGCTAGAGAAGAAGAAGAGAGGATACACAAATTCTAGCATCAACAACGTTGCGTTCAAAGTCGCAACACAGATATTAGCCAGAAATATTATGCAGAAATGTTGCGTGTATGAGGTGCCCGTGCCGATGGTTGCACTTGTCGTGTAATGCACAGAAGGGGTCCAGTTTAACTGGGTGGACTACTTGTGCACAGAATTCCTGGAGAACTGCCGCAAGGCACAGGAGCAAGGGAAGACTTTTCATTATGCCTGGTTGTTATTATCCATCATGCTAGTGGCATAGGAATTTCCCGAGGACAGCCAATTCCTGACGATTGCAGAGGACCTTCCGAAGGCAACGAAGTACGCTTCGCTGTGGGAAACTAGAGATGTGCAGAGAATCAGGGACAGTAATATATTCTGCGTGTTCATGGAAATGAACATCAGAATGGAGATTAATCGTAAGCCACGGTTATCACCCACGATCTATAACAGTCTGTAGAGCTTCGTGGAGTTCAGGTCAGATTTCCACCACGTATACATCAAGGTGAGGAAGGACCCGATGAAGACTTGGCACAAGCTCCCTTATCTAGCGACGAACGATGTCATATTCACCGTCCTTGAGTTATGGCTGCCAGAGTGGCGCGCTCCGGCCAGCTCCGTGGTGGAAGTAGAGAAGTCCATCGCGCAAAGGAAAAAGGATGAGGTAAAAATGTGGATGGCATAGTTAGCAAAGAAGCGAAGGAACGAAGCAGCAGCAACCAAGGTCCAGGAGGCGCATGACGCTGCGAAGGTGGCTGAAGAGTAGCAAAAGGTAGCAGAGGAGGAGCGTGAAGGCTAGCAGTTGCATTCACCCAAACAAGAAACAGATATAGTGCAAGGTGGCACAGACATGTAGACAGCATCCACGCAGTTGAAAGGACAGCACCCAAGAGAGCAGGTAGGGCCGCGGAAGAATTCGAAGGCTTTCAAAACTTATTTCGACCCAATCACCCTCACAGAGGGGAATCTACATGAAATTGGGGAGACGGTGAGGGACATCACCACAGAGGCCCTCCAGCAGTTTGTGGAGGAAAACCAGATGGCATTGGGGGCCCTCTAGGCATAGATACAGGAGTTGCAGGTGTGCACTCCACAATATGGCACTCTGTCAACCAGCCTCGCAGTGGGCATGTCCGCAACTGAAGAAATGTTGCATGCCAGAATGACCAACACTATAGTGCTGCCTCTAGCAGCACTCATTACAGAAAATGACGCTGACAGGCTTATGGTCAGTGGGCTAAAGGGGATCAAGATAAATATGCTTGCGCTCCCTAGGGAGATTCTCTATGTTTTGCAGGACGGAGTTACTGCAGAACTGCGAACCAAGGAGGGTCGTGCACTCCACGTCATAAGTGAGCAGCGCGTCAACATTGAATAGTTGAGCCTGCAGTGCAATGAGGTAGTGGCACAAAACCGAAAACTAGTGCAGGTGGTTGAGGAAGCCTGCCAGATGGTCCTGGACCTGGCCATCCAAGCAGAGGAACCAACAGAGATGTGCATCCAGAAACTTGCAGCAAGGGTGCACGAGGCAAGGGAATAGATGGCCAAGGTTTAGCTGGAACTGAACCTCTAGACAGTCGAATTGCAATTGAAGGCGCAGCCTTCAACTCCGCCAGAGGTCAAGGAACAACACACCAACGTGATTACAATGGCAATAGCAGAGGTCAAAAGTGCAGTAAAAGACTGCACAAGGTTGTTCGAGGAGTCGTTCAAGGTTCTCACCACTCTACAGGAGGACCTGAACATACAGTGCCTAGAAACAGAGGCACGTGAGCTACGGCAGAAATATGATGAAGTAAAAGGGATCGCACAAATGGCTGCCCTTACACAGAGGCTCGCACAGATGCAGGAGGCGAAAGAGCTCAAGGAGCAGGTGGATGTTGCTCGACATAAGGAAACAGTTTTGAAGGCACGCTTACAACCATGGATTGATGAGGCATACGTCATTACCACCTCCAATGATGCAAAGATCGTGCAGATGCAAGGAACATAGGAAAAGGTTCAGGGAAGCAGTTTAGCTACAGCGGTCTTTGAACAGCGCATCTAGGAAGTGTAGCAGGCAGCCTCTTAATGTGTTGCTGATCTTGCAGTGATCCAGGCAGAGTTGACAGGTCTTCGCACAAAGATCTCCACACTGGCAGAGTGACTCGAAGGTGAGTCACGATGTTTGTGTTGGGGGTCTGTTGGGCGCGGGATCCCCAAAGGGAAGTTTTGGGGCTTAGAGCCCAGATTTTGGTCAAAAGTTGTAACCCCGATGTAAATATTCCGCATTTTGTGGGCACGGAGCGCATGGTTTGTAAAATATTCATAAGGTTGTCCACCCTCAATTTTGTAATGTAATGTCAACTGTAGAGATTCACCCATGGTCTGTGGTCCGCGTACCATGGGATTGTATAAATAGAGCGAGGCTCTAAGTAGTTAAGACATCAATTGATGATCATGGAATAGAAGCATAGCAGAGTATCTGAAGTGTAAAGTCTAGTTTTGGGTCGTAGAGTAGCAGAAGGCTCTACAGCTGAGTGCGCAGAGGCCTAGTAGTCCACAGCTGAGTGCGCCGACTCCTACAGCTGAGTGCATAGGGCAAGTCAAGTCTGTAACAATTGGAAGCATTAATAAAGAGAAGTTTTATATCATTCCTGGGTATTTATTTCCAGTTTTATGAATTGAATGTATTGGGTATGAATTTCATTTCTACTATTTATATGAAGCGCGAACATATATGACTGTGTTAATTAAGTGAATGTGAGATAAAGTATCTGTTTACGCAAAGTTAACTAAGATCTTTAAGAAAATAAGTAAGATACACGGTGTAATTTGGGGAAATAGCGCATGACAATGCCATAGGAGTGTGACAGCACCTTAGCCCCGGGTTAGGGCTACGCGAAAGGCGATTATAACAAATCGTAGAGGTATTAAAGGTCAGGACAGTGCGTGAAGTGACCTGCACGAAGGTAGACATGGTTGGACTAAATCAACATCTCAGACATCTCAAGGGTGTGGAAACTTGGTTCCAACGTCCCCCATACTGCTTTGGGAGAGACATCAGTCTGCGCTCCGCGAGCTGATGCTGAAAGGGCCAGTAGTGTAGGGATTTGTTTGGCTAATTAACTCTGAACATGGGTCAGGCCCCCTCAAGCCAACAAAATCCCAAGTTGTCTCGCCATGCTTCATCATGATCTCCTTGAATCCCATAATTGATTGAGCTTCAGATTTGGGTCTGCTGAATTCCTTATTCAGCGCGTTCTAAATATCTACTAATGAAGCCATCTGATTAACAGTGTAGTACTTAATGTACTGTGTTAGCATGTGTTCCTCCAAAGCATTAACCAATGTTGATTTCTTCATCTAATCATTTGTAATACCCTGAGCTTCCCATACTGTCTTCGCGATGAACTAAAATTGTTTCGGTTCCTCAGTTCCCGACCCCTTAAATTAGGGAAATTTTACTAAATTTTCCATATTGGATGGTGGCAGAGGTGGTGGTGCTGTGGGTGAAGGTATATGCGGTGAAGGTGAATATGGAGGTGGTGTGGGTGGATGGGGTATTTGCGGAAACCCTTCTCTTATCAGTTGAACAGCGCTCTGTGGAGAACACTGTGCTGCTTCCTCATCATCACTCAAAGGAGGTCCAATCAGCGGGCTATATTCAGGGCCTGTTTTCCCTCTATCCCTAGAGATCTTTCCACTTCACGTATCTCCAAACATCAAGGTAGCTACATAACCCGCTTTTCACACAAGAGCATCTTAATCCAAGTATTTAAAGACTTTAAGTACTTACCTCGCGATCCCTTAAAGAAGCAGCACTCTGCTTCGTTGTAACTGACCGAAGAATTGACCATGAACTCTGTCATGAATCCTCCAATGATATGATCAAGCCAATGATCGATAGCATGTGTGATCTTATCTTTAGAGGCTTCTAATCTCTGCACTAACTCCAGGGTCCAAACTATTGGACTGTCAAGCCTCCACCTTCCTTGTTCGTCTGCCAATTTCGCGATCCACTCATATAATTTGACCAAGAAGGAACAGAAGAATATTTTGTGTATCTCTACGTACAGATATCTATCCAACCACTATCCTTTCATCAATCGTGGATTCCTGTTTTCTTGCGCCGCGAATTCGTGGATCTTTCTATCCAACCATTCTTCGATCTCCTTCTTAGTTGGATTCCAGTGATGCGAAATCATACATCTCTTTATGTATATCCCAATCCTAGCAATGGAAATATTTGTTGGCTTGATGGGCCCTGACCTAGGTTCAACGTTAATTAGCCAATAAAATCCCTACACTACTGGCCCTTTCGGCATCAATCCATAAAGCGCGGACTGAATTCTCACCTGAAGTAGTATGGGGGGATGCAGGAACCAAGTTTCCACACCCGGCAATGGTAGTGATGTCATTTTATACCCTAAACCTTCCTTTGTGCAGGTTGATGAGACTTTTAGGGCTTATCGATATACTCCTCTTAGTCGTCCCCTAGACCTCCGCGAAGGTCTACAACTATCCCTCGCGTACCCTAGATAGGTAGATCAAACACTTAGGTACCTCTATAATTACTCTTACTTCTGTATTTACCCAGATTAATTTAAGTCTCTAATAAATTCAACATGCATTAAGAGGATCTTCACGTAAACAGATATTCTTACTTCCGTTCATATAACAAAGAAAAGTATATGGATTCGCACATCAATACAACATTAAAACATAAACCCAATATTCATCATAACATAATCATATGCATTTATAACAGAAGTAAAATAGATCATACACAGATAATTCCAAAATAATTCTCTTTATTTATGCTTCAGATCTTCTTTATAGACTCTAACTGCCCTGCGCACACAGCTGCAGGGGTCCACGCACTCAGTTATGGACTTCTACCCTAGGCCTCTGTGCACACAACTGCAAAGCCTCTTTCCTATGCTAAGACTCTTCACTCTTAGCTCTCACAAACCCATTACATTCATCAATGACTCAAAACATATCAAGACTGAACTGAACTGCCTTAGACTCTTCTAAGACTTCCATTTTTATACAATCCCATGGTCCACAGACCATGGGTGGATCTCTTAAAGCCGACACAAGTTACATAAAATAAGGGTGGAAGCCCTTAATGACTCTTTACATCTGCGCGCTTCGCAGCCACAAAATGCGGAGACTTTACTCTTATTATACAAAAACTTGGGCTTTTTGCCCCAAAACTTGAGCTTTTAACCCAAAAATGACCCTAGGAGACCCGTTCCCAACACTCCCCTTGACCATGCTACCAATGACAGTATCTTATAACATAACCAACTTTTAGTCATTTTTGTCTTAGTCATTAATTGGTTGTCTCAATTTTGATTGTCTAGTAGTATATTTAATCATTAATTTGATCATTAATTTAGTCATTGATTTAGTCATTAATTGCCACAATTAATAATAAAATACACAACAAAATATATTACTATATAATCACCAAAGAAACTATTTAATGATCAAAGAAATTTGATCAAAATGTAATTTACAGTATCTTATAACACGACCAACTTTTAGTCGTTTTTAGCTTAGTCATTAATTGGTTGTCTCAATTTTACTGTCTAGTAGTATATTTAGTTATAAATTTGGTCATAATTTAGTCATTGACTTAGTCATTAATTGCCACAATTAATGACCAAATATACAACAAAATATATTACTATATTATCACCCGGAAAAATCAATTAATAACCAAAAAAATATGACCAAAATGTTGGTCGTGTTATAAGACACTGTAAATTAGCGACTAATAGCCATATATATGAAAACTTTAGTCATCATTTGAAACCAATTAATGACCAAATAAATATGACTAAATTTTGGTCGGGTTATAAAATACTATAAATTAGCTATTAATAGTTGTATAGATGCGAAATATAGTTGTCATTTGTAATCACAAATTTATTATTTGCAGTAGTCATTTATCTTTTTTTTGTAGTTTCATATTCATTATATAAATGACTAATTTAGTAATTTATATTCATTTCATTTACTTTCATTAATAATCATTATAAACAACTAATTTAGTCGTATATTCATTTTATTTGTATTCATCACTAATCAATATAAACTACTAATTTAGTAGTTTTAGATTGATTTTATGTGTTTATTATTAATCAACATAAATTAATTAGTATTATTTTTCGACTATCAAACAACCCAACCCAATATAGGTAGAAAAGGTTATCCTTATTTTGTGGTCTTTGCGAGTAGTGAGGCCTAGTTCGTATGCTATACAATAACAATGTGATATAAATTCAAATAAATATTCATGTGACCTTGCAATTATTAAGTCGCAGTTAATATCAACTTTGGATTCATTGGGATTATGTTCAACCTAAAATAATTACGAATAATACTAAATAAAATGATTAATATGCTTCTGTTTAATTTAATAATATAAAAAATGTACAAATCTTGCAGAATTGTTGGCACAAATATTCAAGTTTGTCAGTCCAATCAGCGGGGAAATTATAATTACACAATAAGACCTCAAGAAAATTAACCAATGAGAAGCTTGAAAAAAATAAAAAAAAATAAAAAAAAAAATCCTTTACAATGTTAACAATATAGCATATACATTTAATTTTTGGTCAACGCTCAATTTATTTGATTGTCAACGCAAATGAATGCATGATTACCTGCCCACGACAGGGAATAATAATATCAAGTGCAACTATAAATAATTTCAACCACATAAATTGTATTATATAAAATGTCAAGTTTACAATCTGAGTTTCCAACTTAATATTGGTTGGACTACAATTTACACATGAAATATTGTTTCATCATTTCAAAGCATTATCATTGTGTTTCCAAGGTATTGCAAGTGAATTCACTAACTTTGAAGACTTGAACATCAATATCTATGTGTGTGTCTTATGTGAGATATTGACTCTATGGGTATTAAAAGTTCTCTTCTCTCTCCAGTTTTGCATGTCACTTTAGTGTTATTGTTCTCCTCTTTCTTCAATGATTTCTTCTTACCATCAATATTGAGTTCATTTTTCTAAAAACGAAAGAAGATACAATGCAGAGTATAAGACATGAAAGATGATGAACACTAGAATATAAACTAAAGTAGACCATAAAGGAGTTATACAACATATAATTCAACATAAGCAATGTCAATGTCGTTTTTTCTCATAAAAGCAAGAAACTCGAACAAGTTTTCTTCAGTTGGGTGGTAATGACCGCTATGTGGCCAAATGACCTATATAAAAAAGGCAAATAAAATGTCACCATAGAAAATAACACCTTAGTAAACTTAGTATTCAACCTTCATGGAAATCTTAGACACAATCATGCCAACTAAGTTACATGCTAAAAAGTTAAAGTTGTATATTACTTACACAATGTGGGAATGCAAACACAACTCCTAGAAAATGCCACACCTAAGTTTAGAATAAAATTAAATGAAGTAAAAATGATACAATAATGGGATAGCCTCGTATACATGTATATACCCGGATAATGTAGAAGGCTAAATGAATAAGTAGAGGGCTAGAGGTCGACGATGTCGAGAATTCCCAAGTCTAACATTAGAGAACTTTTGAGGTCTAAAATGGGCCTCCTAAAAAAAATGTACAAACAAAATAAAATTTGTAAGAACCAATAGGATTGAAGATGATGATATCAACCATGGGGGATGATTCACCATTTTTTGGGTTAAAAAGTAAAAAAAATAATAAATTAATAAAACTACATTTTCAACTTATCCCCCTAAAGTTTTACTAAAATTTCGAGGGGGCTACTTGTTGGATGCAAAATTTAATTCCTCATGCAAGGAGTACCCATGTTTCATACTTTCAATGGACTTGCTACACAAAAAATGAGAAATACATAAAACAAACGTGATTGATAAGGGAGATAAGTTGAAAATATGAGTTGAAAAAATAGTTTTTCCTTTGTTCCCTCTAAAATTTGATGATGTAATCTAATCTTATTTTATTATTTCCACTATTATTTTATAATTTCCTTAAGAGATCCACTTTACACCTCAAAACTACTATTTGGGTCCATTATCACATATGAATAAGCCAACTAGTCTATATCAAATTATTAATGTTTTTCTTATATTTATGGATCACTACAATATAAGTGGATAAATTGCAAAGACAATTCCCTTCCCATTATGTTCCTGACATGTGGTATAATATATTAGCTGTGATTTGGAGAAAATTTCCAACATCAAAAATATGTAGCAATCACCACTAGTAATCTCCCAAATAGGCATCGAAAATATGTAGCAATCACCACTAGTAATCTGCCAAATAGGATCATTTTGGAACGTAACTTTCATATTCCATTTGCTATATGATTCTTGAATGCAAAATCCACACTGAATTCCAACACCAAACTTCCAATTTGAGGGAACAGTTGTGGCCATCCTAGTGTATTTTGGAGGCTAGATAATTCACCCCCTCAATCCAAGACCTCTATATTGATTTAAAAATTCAATCACTCAACTCAAAACATGAATGGTTATTATAATGAAAAGATAAAATAAGAGTAGTTTTGATCTGTTTTGCAAATTTACATGCAAAGCACCAATAGTTTTCTCATATTTACCATACTTGTAATTTCCAGGATATAAGACATCAATTGATCTTTTAAAGCAAATACTTGATTCAATATAAACAAGGATTTAACATGTTACAGCAATACCACCAATTTTCGATCCTCAATTAGTTCAAAATAGTTATCACAAAAACTTCAAGAAAGAGCAACAAGTAGAAATAAACAATCCATCAACTAATAATCAATCAAAAAAGAATATATCTTTTGTTGAAGCTTGATAAACAACTATAAATATTGACAATCCACTACAACTAGTGGTCTTGTTCAAAGAGAAATACTACCTAGAGAATTCATCTTCCAAATTCTTTGCTCTATCCATGAAGCTTTATGCTATCCTCAAAATAGAATTCGCATTCAATCTTTTAAGTTTATGAAGCTGCCCAAAGGCCCCACCAAATGAAGTATTGAATTTCATTGATTTTCATAAAATGCTTCTGGTACTGAAAAAATATAGTTTGACCATGTGATCGACAATTCAAGTAAGCAAGTAAAATATTGTGTGCAATATTTCTTAGTGTGCAATATTTCTTAGAAGACTTCATGTTAAAAGGAAAACTTGCATTTTCGGATAGAAAAAATAGCTTAACAAAGATGGTTGATATTACAAAAAAATAGACTAGATATAAAACTATAGGTAGAACTAACAAAATCTCAATTGTAATATAGTTGATTAATTATTCTAAGTGAAGTCAACTAGATACATACAAGTTTTCATTTTCATATTTCTTTCCCATATCTTTATTAGTGGTGGAAGCTAACTTATATTTATCTTGCAAGGTTGTTTTAGCAAGAGTATATGTTTCAATTCATATTCCACACTTTCTTTTCCATGAACAGTCACGGCAGGTATTGGAGGAACTAGTTGCTACATCAGCGGAGTTGTCAGCGTTAACCTTCTCTTAACTTGATGGACTAATCCTTCCCCTTCTTCTTGGTTATCAATCTCATCTTACTCCTAGAGCCAACATAGGGATAATTTGGGTTCCAGAAGAATAACGATACTTATATGATGTCTTCAAATTTGAAAGGATGAATTTTTATTATTTAACTGCTAGTAAAAACGTGACAGGAAGACCTTAAATATAATAAGACATTTTCTGCAAAGTGGTTTGTTGCAGATGCCCATGCTAGCACAGCATCAGTGAAAATAAATGGTCAACAATAATTAAAACTTTTTTTCATAGCATGAACATTGGCTTAGTCTTCATAAAGAAATATAAACCATTTCAAATTATAAGGAATAAACAAAAGGAACACCATTGATACAAATTCACATAATATTGACAGCAAAAAAAGAAGTGAATTTGCTAGGTAGTATGTTGGGTAGTGGAGGGACTGCGTAACGGTTTTGGGGCTCAAAGCCCACAATTTTGGGTAAAAGTATGGTAAAAGCTCTGTGAGGTGCGCAAAGCACGAATTGTAAGGAGTCAAGTCAAAGGGTTGTCCGCCCAAAAATAATATAAAATAATAGGAAGTGAGTCAGCCTGTCCATGGTGCGCAGACCATGGAAATGTATAAATAGAGCAAGGATCTAGGGTTAGAAGTCATTTTTTTGGGAGGTTTTGATTTGGATCTTGAATGTTATGGGTTATGAAGGCAATATTTGTTCAGTGTCTGTAAGTCCGAGTCAAGGGCATTGGTAGAGAGTTAGAGGTTATGTAGTTGTGTCTGCAGAGGCCAGGTAGAGTCCGCAGCCGTGTATGTGGACCCCTGTAGTTGAGTGTGCAGGTCGGATATGGTTGTATTGACGGAAGATAAATAAAGATAAGAATTGCTAAAACATTGTGTGCTTTTGTTGCGAATCTATCTGTTGCTTTTGTTCTGAATTTATGCATCATCTTCTTCTCTATTAGCTATGATTGTGCGCACTGGGTTTTATTGTTAAATGTTTGCTTAAAGACTATAATAAGAAGATCAGATCTGTAATAACTTCATTAATAAGAAAGCACATTTGTGCGAATCTACATGGAAGACCAGAGTGGCGCGAGGCGGCAGAACAATTCAAACCCTCCAGATCACATCAAGACATCCCAAGGGTGCGAAAACCTGGTTCCCACACCCTCCCCTACTACCTCGGGTGAGACCTCAATCCACGCTCCATAGACTGTTGCTGAAAGGCCCGGTAGTTGCTTGATTTGTTTGGCTAAAAACTCTTCTAAACCTGTGTTAGGCCCCAATAAACCAACAAATGGTTCCGTTGCCAGGACTGGGCTCTGCCTAAAGGATGTCTGGTGTTGGAACACTGGAACCCTACAGAACTTGAAAATCGGGTTATGTGCATCAATTGATGTATGGGGTAACAAGGAGCGGAAGAGGCTATCAAAAGACCGCAGGGTTAGAGAACAGTCCTCTGATTTCACTTTCGCGAGAAAGCAAAAAGGAGCTCGTGGGGTTCTCTCCGAGAAGTGCAGTAGAGAATAGTCCTCTGATTTCACTTTCGCGAGAAAGCGAAAAGGAGCTCGTGGCGTTCTCTCCAAGAAGCACAGTCCGATTGATAAACCAGTGCATCCCATTAATACCACCGCCGCCCACACCATCGCCTACTTCACCTACATCAAATCCATCAACACCTACCCAACCTCCACCACCACCAAGGGTTGGAATGGCGAGTGTGATCAAGTTGACAGTATTGAGAGGCGTAGGAAATGAGGAACCAAATCAGTTCTGGTTTGTGGTAAATGTTGTATGGGAAACCCAAGGCATAACGGATGATAACATCAAAAAAGCTACTTTTGTTAGTGTGCTATAGGACTGCGCATTAACATGGTATATAAAATACTTGAGCAATCACCCGAATGAGGGAATAGCGGTGATCCAGGATGCATTAAACAAAGAATTTAGCCAGCCAAAATCAGAAACGCAGTCGATCATCAAGTTCAAGGAGATTTGATGCTACCTGGTGAAACTCCGTGGGATCTAGATCAGAGACTGAAGGGTACAATTCGCGAAGCTAACATGACGCTGACGGATGTGCAGCACTACGCATGGTTTGTGGCATCCTTGACACCACATTTGAGGACGGCGCTATCACAGCAAAAGATCTCAACCCAAGCGAAAGCATTAGAGACAGCGATGAGGTTGCATGAAACTCTGATACAAGCTTCAGGGTTGGGAGTTCAGCAAATTCACGTGCAACTACAAAATCTATGTTTAGAGATGCAGAGTCTGAAGAAAGATACGGTGCCCTAGTTAGAAACACGCGAAGAAGTTTGTTGTATAAAGTGTAAAGTTCGAGGTCACGACAAAGATCATTGCCCCGCATTTGCGAACTATCTAGTGGGAGGCGGGTCGATGCCATTAAGGCTAGAGGTACAAGCAGGGCCAAGTGCAGCACCCGCTCTTTGGTGCGCGATTTGTCAAGTAGGAGGAAAGCACGCAATAGACAATTGTCACCTATTACAGAAGTATACCCAGACTCTGCAGCATTTGTATTGCAACTTTTGTAGGTCAGTGGGTCACGACGAGCGAACGTGTCAAAGCTACGAGCTAATGATGGAGAGGACCCTAGCTTATCGAATGCAGACTAAGGCGCGGGGTGTTGACCCAGCCGCAGGGCCACGTGGGGGAGTCCAAGGACACGGGTGAGGAAGGGGAGGAATGGAGCCTGGACAAGGTCGCGGACAACTGACCTGTTATAATTGCGAAGGGCAGAGGCACTACACTCGCAAATGTACGAACCCAACAAGAATATCTTGTCCATACTGTGAGCAGTTTGTCCATGAAATGGTAGATTGTCCAACGTTGATTTTAAAGATGCATGAAAAGGGGGTATTATAACCTACTCCAACCCAAAATATCTAAATGATGAGGTCTGAACTGCATGAAGAGGACCCCAGCGTAAACATGGTACTAATGAGTGGCACAACCACAGGGGGAGATGTGAGGAAACAATCCGGAGATGATGGGAAGGGTCGCGATAGCCATACAAAGGAACTGGACCTTAGGATGGAACAGGTGAAGGGGACGTCTAAGGAAGCTCAGAAGAGCTTCATGAAAGTCTCTACCCCAAGTAGTAGGGATCCAATTAAATTGGAAGTGGATCCCTCTATGCTTACTACATTTTTAGAGACATGTATGAAGGTGGTACATGACAATAAGGTAGTGCAAGGGCTACAAGAGTTGATTACTAGGTGCATAGGATCAGGGGAGCTGCACATAGTCGAAAGCTGGGAAAACATACTTTGTGCACTGGATGGGAAATGCGATTGATGGTGCAAATAGGTGAGTATGAAATGGATTAGGTCTTTTTGGACTTAGGGTCAGATGCGAATGTGTTGCCTAAGAAAACATGGGAACGAATGGGAAGGCCTGCACTACAATGGTCTCCCATCCAACTCCGAATGGCCAATCAACAAAAGATCTTACCAATGGGAAGGTTGTAAAGGGTGACCGTAGACATTGAAGGTGTAAGTACATAAATAGACTTCGAGGTAATAGAAATTGTTGATGATAGTAACTCGTATCCTGCATTGTTAGGGATAGACAAGACCATGGATATGAATGGAGTCATCAACCTAAAGCGACGAAAGATGATATTCAAGAAAAATTCTCTCCGTGTCATGGTTCCACTGGATCCAGCCAAAGGGGCATGCTATACTGAGCCTATGCATGATGATGACAGTGACAATGAACTGGAGTGTATTTACCATATCACAACGTAGGATTAGGATCGGGTGAATCCAACAAGGGATGGAAGACTTTCATGGGAACGTGATTGTTCTTACATGTCGAATTCAGATGAAGAAGTAGAACGTTGGCAGAATTGACTACATGAGGTAACAACACTAAATTGTAACCTGATGGTCAGATCACTACAGCGTGTGACGACGGAAGTCAGGACGCTACCAACAAGTGAAGACACAAAAAATGAGGAGAAGGGTGTAGATCGCTGGGGAACTACAACTATGAAGTGGCAGTAGGACAATGGCCCGAAAGTGGTGTTGCGCGCAATAGGGTGGACAACACCATAGAAAATTATGTGGAATGAGCGTGAATGCAAAAGGCGGCTGCAGGTACGGGAGAGAGTTCCCCAACATTGACCATGGGTTAGGCAGCCAGGATGGAATGGTTTGGGTGTCGACCGTCGACGAAGGATGCAACTGTTGTCGCAACTAAAAGTACGCATATCAAGGGTTCGATGGGCCATTAGGACCATCACCAAGGCACAGTGTGTGAAGTTGATCGTATCTGCACCCAAATCAAATGAAACCAGCAAGGCATACTGCTCCAGTAGTTCGGACTAACCTGGGGGAAGGCCATTAGCGACTGCACGAAGCTATTTGCTACGGCAGCTTGATAATGTGCGAACTTGATCAGGAATGGGCAAGGCTGAGGAGGAAAAATGCGAGGTTAGACGAAGAAATTAGCAGAATCAAAAGAGGAGTTGCACAAATGGGTTGCGTGAATCTGAGGAAACAAGAACCAAACCTGGCTGGCTCTCCTACGATACTAAGATGAACTGCGACCTTGCTATCATGGTTGCGACTGTACCCTAATGAATGGAGTAAAAAACGCGACGTGATACTACATGCATAGATATTCGAAGGGTGCCCGCAGCCTGTGCTAGCAGGAAAATGGAAGCCTTGCACAAGGGGTGCACCCACCTGACTATCTGTAGGAGGCCCAGTCTCAACGTCCCACGGAGTTGGAAGAGAGCGCCAGACTATAAAGAAGCATGTAGGGAGGTTGCACAGTGTGGACGTAGCGTGCCAGATCAGTCTGCAGTATCGAGCGCGTCTGCGAACAAAGGCCTGCGCCACCGCGTGGAAAGGATGGAAGGTGACCGTTGCAAACACTGTTCCTGATATGATGTACCATTTAAGAAACTGAGGAATGGGTGGCAGACAATTAAGACATAGGGTTAACTGCCAAAATCAAATTAATGAGCCACGAATGAGGAATAAGGCCGAATTTGAATTCGAAAGAGTATATAAAAAATAAGGGGCTCGTCACAAAACAAATTTTGGCCATTTGAAGATTAGGATGTTCTGGGTTCAAACCGATAGGAGCAAGATGAATGAAATGCCATTGAAAGAAAGACCGTGGTTTCAAGAATTGCCGAAGGTACTGTAAGAGTCCTTACTCAGGTCGATAACCGCATCCATGGATGTTACACAAAACCCTACACCGCAAGTGGGAGGAACAGCCGACATCCCTAAATCATAGGTTTTAACAGGAACCAAACCTCGCTGGCTCTCCTACGGTACTAAGACGTACTGCAACCTTGTTATCCAAACCTGGCTGGCTCTCTTATGATACTAAGACAAACTATGACCTTAATATAATGGTTGTGATTGCACCCTAATGAACGGAGGAGTACAGAATGCGACACGCTACTACATGCACAGATACGCAAAGGGTGCCTGCAGCCCGGGGTAGCAGGAAAATGGAAGCCTTGCACAAGGGGTGCGCCCACCTGACTATCTATAGGAGGCCCAGTCTCAGCGTCCCACGTAGTTGGAAGAGGGCGCCAGACTATAAAGAAGCCTGTAGGGAGGTTGCGCAGTGTGGATGTAGCGCACCGGATCAGTCTACAGTATCGAGCGCGTCCACATACGAAGGCCTATGCCGCCACATGGAAAGGGTGGAAGGTGACCATTGTAAACATTGTCCTTGATATGATGTACCATTTAAGATACTGAGGAGCGGGTGGTGGACAATTAAGACATAGGATTCACTGCCAAAATTGCATTAATGAGCCATGAATGAGGAATAAGGCCGAATTTGAATTCGAAAGAGTATATAAAAAACAAGGGGCTCGTCACAAAACAAAGTTTGGCCATTTGAAGATTAGGATGTTCTGGGTTCAAACCGATAGGAGAAAGATGAATGAAATGCTATTGAAAGAAAGCTCATGGTTTCAAGAATTGCCAAAGGTACTGTAAGAGTCCTTACTCAAGTCGATAACCACATCCAAGGACATTACACAAAACCCTACGCCGCAAGCGGGAGGAACAACCGACATCCCTAAATCATAGGTTTTGATCCCGTATAGAAATTACGTGCATACGAATTCTAAAACATATAAAATAAACAATGCGAGAGCATAACACATATACACAGAGATTTTCCCCTGGATCCCATAACCAGGACTACCAGCTTGATTTTCATTATGTTCCTTTCAATATTACAATACATATTTATACATGCCAAAGCATCCAATACCATGGACCGAAAACCATCATGTCCAAAACCACGGACCCAAAAACCATCGTGTCCAAAAACATGTGCGCAAATCATGCACAAAACCATAAGTGGGTCTGCCCAACCTAACATAGGGTCCAAAACCAAAATTTTCGAGGGCGCTACCCTAGACCCCATAAAGTGGGGTTACGGGTACCCCTCAAACCCCCTATTAACTATGTGGAAAGAATATAACACAACCCAACATTCTCCCACTTGTTATTTTCTTTCCAGAGGGGGCCACAAGAGAGCTATGTCATTTTTCCAGCCCTGAAACGCCCATTGTCTCTCTACACCAAAAGAACTTCTCAAAGCTCACAGATTTTGTCAATGCATCTAAAGTATTCTTCAAAGTGTCCACCTTTACCAGCAACACCTTTTTGTCTTCGATCATATCTCTCACAAAGTGATACTAAACATCAATGTGCTTTGTTTTTGAATGATATGCAAGGTTCCTTTCCAAGAAAATTGCACTTTGGATGTCACAGTCTATCATTATAGCTTATTGTACTAACCCCATACTTGAACACAATCTCTGCAACCAAACTGCTTCCTTGCTTGCATGAGTGGCTGCCATGTATTATGCCTCTGTAGTTGATAGTGCCACTACATATTTTTTCTTACTCATCCAACTTACTGCATCTCCAAATAGGTTAAACACATACCCACTTGTATATCTTCTCTAATCCAGATCTCCAGCCCTAGTCTGCATCAACAAAGCCATGAATATCCAACACTCTGTCCAATCCTAGTCCTCCTTGGTAGCACAAACCATAATCACTAGTGCCACGTGAATACCTGAAAACCCGCTTCACTGCTGTCTAATGCTCCTTTCCTGGTTTTGACATAAACCTGCTTAATACTCCCACTGCATGTGTAATGTCTGGCCTAGTACAGACCATTGCATACATCGGGCTACCGACTGCACTTGTATATGGAACACAGGACATGTCCTCTTCCTCTTCTTGTGTCTTGGGACGTTGTTCAGCAGATAACCTCACACCTATAGGAATAGGAACCTTCACCGGTTTACTATCCTGCATATTAAACCTCTGCAATATTGTCTCAACATACTTCCTCTAGTTTAACCAAAGCTTCCTCTTTGCCTGATCTCTTTTAATTTCCATGCCCAAAATATAGTTTGCAGCACCAACATCTTTCATGTCGAATTTGGAGGACAATTGGGTCTTCAAATCCTGGATAATTTCTTTGTCATTTCCAACCAGCAACATATCATCCAAATACAAGACCAGATAAATAACATGGTCACCAATTAATTTAAAATACACACAGTGATCTGCTTTGCTTCTGGTGAAGCCAAGTCCCCGTATAAATGTATCAAATTTCTGATACCACATCCTTGGTGACTTTTTTAACCAATACAGAGACTTCTTTAACTTGCATACCAGTTCTTTCTTACCCTTCACCGCAAAGCCTTCAGGTTGCTTCATGTAGATCTCCTCTTCCAGATCCCCGTGAAGAAATGTTGTCTTCACATCCATCTGTTCTACCTCAAAATCAAGAGCAGCAGCAACAGATAAAATTAATCTAATAGAAGTTACCTTGGCAACAGGAGAAAAAATATCACCAAAATCAATTCCCGACACCTGGGAATAACCTTTTGCTACCACCGAGCTTTGTATTTCTCCACTCTTCCTTCTGCATTTGTCTTATTTTTGAACACCCATTTGCTGCTAATGGGTTTCCTTCCAACCGGCAACTCCACCAGATCCCAAGCCTCATTTTGTGCAAAAATGCCATTTCATCAATCGTGGCCTCTTTCTAGAGTTTTCCATCCTCTGAATCCCCTGCTTCCTTCACAGTTCTGGGATCATCATTAGTAACAGACAAAGAAAAATTTGAACAAAAAGTAGATGGACTATACCTTTCTGGCTGCCTTCTTTCTCGAACTGATCTTCTCACAACTGGAGTTTGTGGCTCTTCATCTTCTGATTCCTCCTCTGCTGTAGAGTTTGATTCTTCCTCCTTTATCTCAAACTCTATCTTCTCAGGTTCCTTTGGTTGGAATTCATGTTTAATAACATCTTTTACCTCTCTGAACACCACATCTTGGCTGTACACAACCTTCCTTGTTATTGGGTTCCAAAGCTTATAACCCTTTAAACCATCCTTATACCCAATAAAGATGCACTTTTCAGATTTACTATCCAACTTGGTTCATTTCTCCTTTGGAACATGTATATATGCATCACATCCAAATACCCTTAGATGTGAAAGAGAGGGTTTCTTACCAATCCATACCTCTTGTAGAGTCTTATCCTCCAACACTGATGAAGGTGACCTGTTGACCAGGTAACATGCAGTATCCACCGCCTCTTCCCAGAATTCATGTCCTAACCCAGCACCATTGAGCATGCTTCTTGCCCTTTCCATCAACATCTTATTCATTCTTTCTACAACTCCATTTTGCTGAGGTGTATATGGAGTAGTCTTCTACCATGATATACCACACTTCTTACAGAATTCTTCAAATTCCTTGCTGCAAAACTCTCCACCATTATCTTTCCTTAGCACCTTTATCTTCTTCTCTGTCTGATTTTCCACGAGAGCCTTAAATTCTTTAAACCTATCAAAGACTTCATATTTCTTCTTAAGGATATATATCCATGTATTTCTTGAGAATTCATCTATAAATTATACATAGTACACAAACTTACCCAGTGATGGAACCTTCACAGGTCCAAACACATCACTATGCACAAGCTCTAATATCTGTTTCGCCCTCTTACCACCAAAAGGGAAACTCACCCGGTTCTGATTCCCATGTACACAATTTTTACAGAAAGAAAAATCCAAAGAGCTATTACTCATACCTTTATCATGAAGTATTCGAAGACCCTTCTCTCCAATATGTCCAAGCCTTTAATGCCATAGCATGGTCTTCTCTCCAGAGACCACTAGATTTTCTGCTCCACTTTCAGGAACCACTGAACTGTTGCACCCATCAATAATAGTGTTGCCTTGCAGCTTATACAGAGTTCCATTCCGAACTCCCTGCATCAATACTAGTGCTCCCTGAACCATTTTGCAGGTATCCTTCTCGAACACTTTTTTTACACCTGCATCATCCAACTTGCTTACAGAAATCAAATTTCTGGCTAATGCAGGAATATGTAGAACACCTGGAAGTGTTCTAACCCTTCCACCTTGCAACTTCAACTTTACTTTTCCGTGACCAACGATTCTATCCTTCCTTTCATCCCCCAAAAAGACATCACCACCATCATATTTCTCATACTCGCAGAACCACTTTCTATGGGGAGTGAAGTGAAAGGATGCACCTGAGTCAATCAACCATGCCTCGTGATCTACATGTGTACTTGAAGAAGCCAAGTACACATCCCCACCTTCATCTGAGGTGGTTTTTGCCTCTGTAGAAGGAGCATCATCAGATCCCTTTCCTTTATTAGGAGCTTTAGATTTACAGTCCCTTTTGTAGTGCCCTTGCTTTCCGCATTTCTAGCACACCACCTTTAAAGGTTTTCCTAAAGATTTAGATCTCCTTGTAGATTTAGATCTCCCACTCGATGAATTATTTATGTTTTTGTTTTGGGACCGTCCTCATACAGACAAGGAATCACCATTCTAGCTCTCCATATTTTTCCGTCTCATCTCCTCCGTCAACAAGGATGAGACTATTTCATTAAACTACAAGGCAGTTGCATTGCTACCTATTGCAATAACCAGACTATCCCATGAATATGGTAGAGAACACAACAAACTAATGCACTTATCTTCATCTGAAATTTTAATATCAACATATGTTAACTGACTTACCGCAGTATTAAATGCATTTAGATGCTTTGTCACCGAGTCTCCATCTTTCATCCTCAAGTTATGCAGCTTTTTCCACATGAACAGTTTATTCACCAGAGACTTAAATTGGTACAAAGTCCCTAACTTGTCCCATAAAGCCTTCAGCGTAGCTTTCCCTGATACATTCAACAATAGTGAATCTGAGACACACAATTGTATTGTGCTCTTTGCCTTCTGATCCAACTTCTTCCATTTTTCATCGGACACTCTCATTGGTTTAGTACCCGGATCTACCATGATCCACTAATTTTTATCCACCAACAGATCCTTCATTTGAGTTTCCACAACTCAAAAATTTGACCATTAAATTTTTTGGTCTCTATCTTTCCACTGCTCGTCATCTTCTTTCACCACCAGAATCGATCTCACAGGTCTCCCACTGAACAAGGTATACCACAGGCCCAAGCGAAACCCCTTAGCAACAAAGGCATGTCCTTGAAGCCAAAAAAACTCTGATACCAAATGTAGGTTTTAACCCCGTATAGAAATTACCTGCATATGAATTCTAAAACACTTAAAATAAACAATGTGAGAGCATAACACATAAAACACATATACACAGAGATTTTCCCCTGGATCTCAAAACCAAGACTACCAGCTTGATTTTTCATTATGTTCCTTTCAATGTTACAATATATATTTATACATATCGAAGCATCCAATACCATGGACAGAAAACCATCACGTCTAAAACCATGGACCAAAAACCATCGCGTCCAAAAACATGTGCGAAAATCATGCACAAAAGCATAGGTGGGTCCACCCAACCTAACATAGGGTCCAAAACCAAAATTTTCAGGGGCGCTGCCCCGGACCCCGTAAAGTGGGGTTACATGTACCCCTCAAACCCCCTGTTAACTATGTGGAAAGAATATAACACAACCCAACAGTACGAAGGCTTGCACCGCCTGTTATAGGCATTTTTGGGCACTGCAACCTGTTGTGGCCGGCAACAACCCCCCCCCCCCCCCCTTTGTTCATTTAAGTGTTGACCAAGATACTAAATGAATGGGGGCCCTTAGTGAATTTTTTAGGAAAAACAAGAATTTCCTTTCTTCAAAATAAGGTTACCATCATAAGCTTAGGTAAAGTCTTGTGAATGTTTTAAACCTAAGTCTATGATAAGGAGAAAATCTTTAAAGTCGCATTGCAAAAAAGATAGGAAATACCTCCATTTCTCTTTAAAATCGGTATGTGCAAGATCCTCGTGTTAAGAATAACATCGCGTCGCAACAAAGTAATACTCTTAAGGAAAAACTTAAAGATTTACCGATCTGCGATAACACCGATCGCAAGATCGCATATCGCAGAAATGAGCCGGCAAGATTTGGAAAACATCAAACTTCTGCGATCTGTGATGTTGCG
Organism: Pinus tabuliformis; assembly: GCA_031772625.1. NCBI lineage: Eukaryota > Viridiplantae > Streptophyta > Pinopsida > Pinales > Pinaceae > Pinus > Pinus tabuliformis. The sequence continues at coordinate 119,129,746 of CM062819.1, forward strand.
ATCGCTGTGATATTACATCCTCGCGATTTGCGATCGCGCGATATGCAAGGTTACGTAAGCAAATCATAAATCACTTCATTACGAATCCTTCGGGCACGCCATTCAAAGAAAAAGCCACTTACCATAATCTGACTCGAAATCATGCGCTTTTAATGATAGTAAATGAATTAGTTGTCAGTTATTAAATGAATTAAAGACGCGTGCCTTGGTAGAGATTTACTTCACGTAAGGTGGCATATTTGATACATCTGTTGCATTTAAAACTCTCCCATCACCTTTCTGGATCAGTCATTTCCATTTCACTCGTAATCTACAGGAACGAAGAGCTAAGACGATTCAAACACAAATGCAGGAAGAAATGGGAAAGAAGAATAAAGCTCAAAGCTCCGAAGCGAAGGAAAAGACGAAGGAGATGGCGCCTTTGTATACAGACACAGCCTGTAACAGAGACGCAGGGATATCAACATGGGAAAGCATGTATAGGTTGCTAGAAGAGGAAAATCCTAGAATAATGAAGGTTGCTGCTCTCGCGGGCTCACAACGCTCTTCCGAGGCGTCCTTAGAGGAGCTAGCATGTTCATTTCTTCACAGGATAGCGGCAAGACCCAAAATTCTACCATATACGGATATGATCAAGTGGATACTTGATAATGCAGACATGAACAACAGACAATTCAAGGTGCAAGGACACGGGCTCATCGGATCGTTTGCTGCACAAGATTTGAAGCTTATGTATCATCTTCCTGAACCGCAGGCGACTTACAACGCACAATTCGTTAAGAAATTCGCGGCAGAGAACCCAGACCTATCAGAGACCACCAGAGATTGGTCTAGAAAAGAGGAGCCGCTCAAAAAGGACAAAAACGGTATGTACAGCACTGGTTCCCTCACCTCTCCATATTGTTTTGCTGCGGCCATGCTTTGTAGGTTATTTGGGATGCCGGATATCAATAAGTTTTCGTCTGAATGGCTACCATTAATTGATGCTGCCACAAACGCCGATATTATAGATTGGGCCAAAATCCTTTATGATAATCTATACACGGTTGTTATCAATTACCGGTCTAAAAGATCCTCGTCTCAAAGGATCTATCCTCCTTTTTATTTGTCTACATATGTTATGGATTCTATTTGTCTTGTGTCTAAATTCCCCATTATGGGTTGGAAATGTACTACCCAGGACCCATTGCCCATCCATGTTTATCATAAGGTGTTATGGGATTCTCAGTTCGTCCCTCACTTCTACCAGATTTGCCACAGGCTTATTTTTCCCTTGTATAGAATAATGTATGATGAAGACCCCTCGAGGTGCTCTCCCGAGGTACAAATTGACATCATCCCCATCGCGAGATGGTTCGGGGAAGAATGGTTTACCTACATTAGAGTTTTTGGAAGCATTGTACCTCCACATGTCCTACCTCTATATATCCCTGATAAACTTTTGGCTTGGGAAATTGCTTACCAAACCTGTTCAGAAGGCGGCCTGACCAAAGACCTAAAGGACAAGAAGAAGGCCATATGGCCTCAATTTCCTGTAGCTTGTGGGGCCTTCTCATTGTTCGATGTAGGACACGCTTTCGCCGAAGTGGAGAATGTGACGTGTCTTCAATTATTTAAATTCCCAGCAAGGCCATTTGACCCAAATGATGTTGCCCAAGATTTCACGACGAACGTCAAAATAAAAGTATTCGCTGGAAAGAAAGATTTGTTTGATGATTTGTTTCAGAGTAGAGGTTCACTCCAAGAAATTTCGCGGGAAGCTCGGTCGAGGTTGTCTCCAGATGACCTCCAAAGATTCATGTTATACAGGGAAAGAAGGATGGTCAGTATTCCTCTAGAGAAGCTGCGATTGCCTGCTAGAGAACCAACTCCAAGCATTAGCCTCAGCGAAAACTCTAGCACTTCCAGATCTAAATCCAACGCTGCGCAAGGAGTGCCTGAGCATCCTAAAGAGTCTGGATACGACCAAGGAAAAAACGAAGAAACAACTAAAGATACAGCTCAGTCAAGTGCAATGTCTCAACAGCAAGTTATTGCTTCCCCACCAAGAGATGTTCCCCCCCCTGTCATCGAAGCAACTCGTCACAACAGAACTGGAAAAAGAATGGGAAACCTTCAATGAATTGATCAATCTTGAATGGCAAGCCCCGAAAACACCTGTGAACAATACACAGGTAGCGCAAGAAGTGGTTCCGACCATAGTCAACAGTGTCACAGAAACGGAGCACATTCCTATCGCTCCAACTTCTGAGCTTCTACTTAATGTAGAAGAAATTCCCCCACTGGATGTATTCTATAGTCCCCAACATAAAGCAGTTGTAAGGAGATAGAGGAAGAAAAGAAAACTAGAAAATACACTGTCACAAGATGCTGAACGTTTGGACGTCTTATAGAAAGACCCCAACAATAACCTGACTGAAAATCTCACTAAGGTATCTCAGATCGCAGGAGCATATGCTTCTGCAACTATTGACAAGGCATCAGAAGTTCAGCAACTATTGAAGAACAAGAAGATCATATACAGCTGCTACAACAACAGTTGCAACAAGCCAATGCTAATATTGAAGCTTCCAAACAGCTCGAGAAGCTGCAGGAAGACTTTCAGCAGATGCAGATAGGCTATCAAAGAAGTCTAAACGAGAAAGGAAAACAATTGCAGACTTTACAGGAAATGCATAAAGATGAGCCCAAGCTGGCAGAATTTATTTCAGAATCTATTGGCTTAAATGAGCAACTACTGCAGCAACAGGAAGAGTTGGGATGTAAAATATCACAGTGGAGTCACTATTGCGAGCTAAGCGATAAAATCACCAATCAAGTGGTAGACTTGTGGAGTGACTATGATCAGAGTGACAAAAGGGTGATGGAATACTTAACTTGGCAGGATGATGACGAAGGGAAAAGAGCAAGTGCACCCAGGATAAACGAAAATCATAAAGAATTGTTCTTTAATAAATGGGACGATCAAATCAGGCAGGCGGAGCGAGCAGCGGAGACAGCGGCTACACAGGCAAGCATTCTTATCGACTGTGTAAATGAGAATTTACACAGGGCCAATTTAATCGCAGAGAGCACCCCGGGGTACCTACCAAATAAGTTACAACTAGAAGCAGAATGGAAGAAAAAAGCGCAGGCAAAGGGGAAAGCAATCCAAGCATTAAACAGGTTGAATTGGGAATGTTACTGGACATACTTGGTCAAGCCGCACAGTCAATGGATGACGGTGAAATGCATCACAAACATGTCCGAAAAAGTAGTGCCAGCTCTCATAGATGTTGTTTTCGCAGCCCAGCTCAGTGCAGAAATCAATCAGCCGACTCTCCTCAAGCCCATGCTGAACACTTGCAACTTTAAGGACCAAGTTCAGAAATAGCCTTATTTAGAATGTTGTTTTTTCTTTTAACTAGATTAGAAAAAGGACGGTCATTTGAAAACCGCATCCTAAATTTTGTAATAATACTATTATTAGAATTAGGAAGTAGTATTTTAACCCTTCTCATTGCATTTGGAGAAGGGTCCAGAAATTTGTAAAAAAACTTGTCCTCGGAACATGCACTTCTGCACCCTCAGAGGAGGTTTTGATGAATGGATGGATCGAGATTTATCAATGTTTGCATTTAATGTCTGCTACTGATGTTGCACTTTTGTACTCTTAGTAGATGTTAGAACAAGTAGAGATAAATTGTTGTTGCTTGAAGCCTATGAGTGGAACCAGTCATAAATGGTACTTTTATCTCTTGACCAATTTCTGCTTATATTCTTAAAGTGATATGCAGTTTTCAGTTGTTTATATGTCAATGCATGAATGTGTGGGTTACCATTTGGCACTTCTGTACGGTGGAGTCATTTATTTGTGTTTGATATATGAATAACTTATTATGCGATATGTTGTTCACAACTATTTTGCCTAACTTTTTATGCAGAATGGTTTATCTTAATTGATTTTTATTCTTATGATAGCTGAATGATCTTTATTACCAGTTATTGTTCGAAATCTCTTTAGATCGCATAATAGAAGAAATACACCCCGGGTTAGCATAGATTAGATGTGTTGTTTCTTATTAGATTACAATAGCATAGAGTTAGTTTAGAAGTTTGAATTAAATTAGCTTTAAATACTCCTAGATCAGCATCATCCAACTCTACACACACATACACCCCTTAGATTGGGAAATTGGTCCCATTATCCCCAGTCGGACCCGTTATACCAAACGGATAAGGAGCTACCAACCAAGGTCCGGACCGGGTGGGTATCCCCCTTGTTGTCGACCCGATTTTCGGGACTTCAACATATTTGGCACTAGAGGGAGGGGCTGAACATAGTGTCTATTGGAATGATTTTCAATTGTAAAATTTGAACCAGGATGGCTGCTCATAAAATTCCTATTTGGAGTTGCATCCATGTTCCTACCTCTTCCAACACTCCACCTGAAGTGGTAAGACTCTTGTGTCAGGTAAAATTCAATGGTAAGAATAGTTCTTCTGCTTTTAATCATGCTCTTCAATTTATTCAAAAAGTTTAAAGTTCTGATATTTAGAGAATTGATGAAGGCGTTTTATGCATAATTTTTATTCTTACATTCACGGTGGAAGCTAGAAAATGGTGCAGAACCCTCCCAGTTGCATCAATTCACAGCTGGGACCAATTCGTCAAGACTTTCATTTTTGAATTTGATTGTTATGATTATGACCAGGTATATGATGAAATTGATTATCTACGGAAACAAGATGAATCTGTTAGGGATTTTAATATGTGATTTCATCTTAATTGTCTAAAGTATGATCTTGAAAGTGAACTCATGGATGAAGAAACTTCAGATTATGCTGAGTATTCCCTGCCTCCTATGGCTGATCAAGCAGAAATTGGTTCAACCTTTGTCTCATTTTCTTCTAATATGAATGAGGATTCCAAGTTGAATATACAAATCAGCAATGATGAAGAAAATCCCGAAAGCCTAGGAGTCATGCATGCTCTAATGAAAGAAGACAAAAGCGAGAATGCTGGAGGAAAGCCTACCTTGGAACCAGAAGATGACATTGATACAAGGTCAGATAATATCATTGAAAATCAACAAATGCAAATGCCAAGGTTAGAACAACAAACTATTTCTCTTTCAAAAAGTATCAGTACACAAAGGTATGATCTAAAGCCCGATGTCTGTGATGAATTTGATGAACAAAGATTTTTTCATGATGTTTTTAAATGCATTGTTCCAGAATCACATTTTTCTCTTTATCCTGATGTTTTTAGTGATGATAATTTCTCCCTCTCAAGATTAAAGATATCTTAAAAAACACAGAGGATTATTTAAACGAGCCATCATTAGGTTTTCAAGATAAAGAGACAGCTATAGAACATCCTTTGACCATTTTCAAACAAGAACCACTTGACCTTCCTTGTCTGAAAATATATGACGAAAAAGAGAAATCTAGGGAAACCTGTAAAATCATTTATGATAGCTACTTTGACAATGATGATGTTGTTGAGTTATCCCAAGTAACTCAACTAAGCTCAGATAATGAGAGTTATCCTAATTCATAAATCATATCAGTCAATCCTCATTTCAAAGTAAGAGATCATTTTCATGATTTTACTATCCAAGACAATACCCCGATCTATGATTCATATCATGAGGAAACCTCCATGCCTGTTCACAATCATAACTTGTCTTCTGATTCACAAGACGGAATTTGAAATTGATCGAATCCCATAATTCTGTCTAGTTCTTGTGAGAAGCAAGATATTACAAGTAAATCCCAGTTGTGCTATAACACTATTTGTACAGATAATCATTCCTTTCTTTCTCACTTGCACTAATTTTGTACAAAATCAGATTTTGTTTTGAATTTTCAGACTTTTGATAGATTACTGTGGCATGTTGAGCATCTTATCAAAGAACATTCGAAAGATGTGCCACCATTTTGGAAAGCTAAGCTATGTCAAGGAAGTATAGAAATTTCTTAATTCCGAGATCAATCAATATCAGACTTTCTTAAAAACCTTCTTTGGCATCCAAAACACCATCAACCAAGGAAAGTACCTTTCGAAACTTGTTGGCAATTCGTGCCAATTGATAAAGATCTTTCGGGGAATTTCCATATATTCTGCATCGAACTATTTAGTGATTTATATATGGAAACTTTCCTTTTAAACGAAATCGCTAAAAGCTCAACTTTAACGAACAGTAGGTTACAAGCCATTGAAACTAAAAAATCATATTCACAACCTGGCTTGTCATCCTTCCTATTACGAGATCATCAATCCATAACAGAAGTTCATCCTAATTTTTATGATCCAATAGGTATCTAGTTGGAAAGAAGTTTTCATGAGAAAGAAATATCAAACAGAATTCCAACTGAGGTTACATATTCTTATTCCACATCCAACATTAACAGTTCAGGAAAAGTTTTGTTCTTAATGCTAATGTTTGGAAGTTACATACGGCTAGGAATAAAAATGAAGAGATGGTTCCACTGGAAATATCATTTCACCTAGCTAATTTTCTGTATATAGTTAGAATAGGAGTAGGAGTAATTTAGCTAGGTTATTAGGTTTACTTTTAATAATTGGTAGGCAAAATAAGAGAAGAGATTATCCCTATTCTGTACATAACCCTAGAGAATGTCTACCTCTCATTGCGTTAAATATTTTTCTCCATAATAAAATTTGCTATGGTTAACAGCATTTGACATTTACTAAAGACACCTTTTCTCTATCAAATATTTTGAACTTCTGCTTCTATGAACAGCAAATATTTTGGGAACTTGATCTTTATTATCAATAGAACTTTAACCCAGATATGATGCTAGTTTCAACTCCAAGAAATTTGAAGAAAGCTATCTTGGTGAAGAAATTGTTTTAGGTCAGTACAATGAAAGGTATCAATAATGAAATAAAGATTCTCTGTAGAAGCAGCCATTTCCAAACAACTCTATCATTGTCGTCCAGAACTTTCTTAAGGAAAGAAAATTTGACTTCCTCCCTGCTAAAGGAAATCGCAGCATTCAGAGGAACAATCCGAAAAAAAAACACTATATCTCAAAGAATAAGAGGTCTCATCACGAGCCGGCTTATCATGATCACAAATATTATAACTTGTTGACTTTGCCGATATTGTCTACCAAAACAGGGCAACAACTCAAGATTGTTGCAATCAAGAGACAAGGGGTCTCATCACGAGCCAGCTTGTTCAGCAAAAGTGTAAATCAAGTGAATGATTGTTTCATAATTTGGCCACCAAACCAAGACATTGTTCTTTAGAGAATAAAAAGGAAAAAGTGTCAAAATGGGTTTTTCTCTCAAAAAGTTGTAAATAACCTTAAGCAGGATAAAGGATCATTACTGGGTAATAGGTAACCCTGTCGAGGCTATGGACACTTGCTGGCAGCAGAGGCTCTACCTGCAACAAAGGAGCATATTTAAAAGGCTGCCACACAGGGGAAACTTTATTTTATGTTTTACATTACCATCATAAGCTTAGGTAAAGTCTTGTGAATGTTTTAAACCTAAGTCTATGATAAGGAGAAAATCTTTAAAGTCGCATTGCAAAAAAGATAGGAAATACCTCCATTTCTCTTTAAAATTGGTATGCGCAAGATCCTCGTGTTAAGAATAACATCGCGTCGCAAAAAAGTAATACTCTTAAGGAAAAACTTAAAGATTTACCGATCTGCGATAACACCGATCGCAAGATCGCATATCGCAGAAATGAGCCGGCAAGATTTGGAAAACATCAAACTTCTGCGATCTGCGATGTTGCGATCGCTGTGATATTACATCCTCGCGATTTGCGATCGTGCGATATGCAAGGTTACGTAAGCAAATCATAAATCACTTCATTACGAATCCTTTGGGCACGCCATTCAAAGAAAAAGCCACTTACCATAATCTGACTCGAAATCATGCGCTTTTAATGATAGTAAATGAATTAGTTGTCAGTTATTAAATGAATTAAAGAAGCGTGCCTTGGTAGAGATTTACTTCACGTAAGGTGGCATATTTGATACATCTGTTGCATTTAAAACTCTCCCATCACCTTTCTGGATCAGTCATTTCCATTTCACTCGTAATCTACAGGAACTAAGAGCTAAGACGATTCAAACACAAACGCAGGAAGAAATGGGAAAGAAGAATAAAGCTCAAAGCTCCGAAGCGAAGGAAAAGATGAAGGAGATGGCGCCTTTGTATACAGACACAGCCTGTAACAGAGATGCAGGGATATCAACATGGGAAAGCATGTACAAGTTGCTAGAAGAGGAAAATCCTAGAATAATGAAGGTTGTTGTTGTCGCGGGCTCACAACGCTCTTCCGAGGCATCCTTAGAGGAGCTAGCGTGTTCCTTTCTTCACAGGATAGCGGCAAGACCCAAAATTCTACCATATACGGATATGATCAAGTGGATACTTGATAATGCAGACATGAACAACAGACAATTCAAGGTGCAAGAACACGGGCTCATTGGATCGTTTGCTGCGCAAGATTTGAAGCTTATGTATCATCTTCCTAAACCGTAGGCGACTTACAATGCACAATTCGTTAAGAAATTCGCGGCAGAGAACCCAGACCTATTAGAGACCACCAGAGATTGGTCTAGAAAAGAGGAGCCGCTCAAAAAGAACAAAAACGTTATGTACAACACTGGTTCCCTCACCTCTCGATATTGTTTTGCTGCGGCCATGCTTTGTAGGTTATTTGGGATGCCGGATATCAATAAGTTTTCGTCTGAATGGCTACTATTAATTGATGCTGCCACAAATGCTGATATTATAGATTGGGCCGAAATCATTTCTGATAATCTATACACGGCTGTTATCAATTACTGATCTAAAAGATCCTCGTCTCAAAGGATCTATCCTCCTTTTTATCTGTCTGCATATGTTATGGATTCTATTTGTCTTGTGTCTAAATTCCCCATTATGGGTTGGAAATGGACTACCCAGGACCCATTGCCTATCCATGTTTATCATAAGGTGTTATGGGATTCTCAGTTCGTCCCTCACTTCTACCAGATTTGCCACGGGCTTATTTTTCCCTTGTATAGAATAATGTATGATGAAGACCCCCCGAGGTGCTCTCCCGAGGCACAAATTGACATCATCCCCATCGCGAGATGGTTCGGGGAAGAATGGTTTACCTACATTAGAGTTTTTGGAAGCATTGTACCTCCACATGTCCTACCTCTATATATCCCTGATAAACTTTTGGCTCGGGAAATTGCTTACCAAACCTGTTCAGAAGGCGGCCTGACTAAAGACCTAAAGGACAAGAAGAAGGCCATATGGCCTCAATTTCCTGTATCTTGTGGGGCCTTATCATTGTTCGATGTAGGACACGCTTTCGCCGAAGTGCAGAATGTGATGTGTCTTCAATTATTTAAATTCCCAGCAAGGCCATTTGACCCAAATGATGTTGCCCAAGATTTCACGACGAACGTCAAAATAAAAGTATTCACTGGAAAGAAAGATCTGTTTGATTATTTGTTTTAGAGTAGAGGTTCACTCCAAGAAATTTCGCGGGAAGCTCGGTCGAGGTTGTCTCCAGATGACCTCCAAAGATTCATGTTATACAGGGAAAGAAGGATGGCCAGTATTCCTCTAGAGAAGTTGCGACTGCCTGCTAGAGAACCAACTCCAAGCATTAGCCTCAGCGAAAACTCTAGCACTTCCATATCTAAATCCAACGCTGCGCAAGGAGTGCCTGAGCATCCTAAATAGTCTAGATACGACCAAGGAAAAAATGAAGAAACAACTAAAGATACAGCTCAGTCAAGTGCAATGTCTCAACAACAAGTTATCGCCTCCCCGCCAAGAGTTGTTCCCCCCATTGTCATCGAAGCACCACTCGTCACAACAGAACTGGACAAAGAATGGGAAACCTTCAATGAATTGATCAATCTTGAAGGGAAAGCCCCGAAAACACCTGTGAACAATACACAGGTAGTGCAAGAAGTGGTTCCGACCATAGTCAGCAATGTCACAGAAACGGAGCACATTGCCATCGCTCCACCTTCTGAGCTTCTACTTAATGTAGAAGAAAATCCCCCACTGGATGTATTCTATAGTCCCCAACACAAAGCAGTTGTAAGGAGACAGAGGAAGAAAATAAAACTAGAAAATACACTGTCACAAGATGCTAAACATTTGGACATCTTATGGAAAGACCCCAACAATAACCCGACTGAAAATCTCACTAAGCTATCTCAGATCGTAGGAGCATATGCTTCTGCAACTATTGACAAGACATCAGAAGTCTAGCAACTATTGAAAGAACATGAAGATCAAATACAGCTGCTACAACAACAGTTGCAACAAGCCAATGCTAATATTGAAGCTTCCAAACAGCTCGAGAAGCTGCAGGAAGACTTTCAGGAGATGCAGATAGGCTATCAAATAAGTCTAGACGAGAAAGGAAAACAATTGCAGACTTTACAGGAAATGCATAAAGATGAGCCCAAGCTGGCAGAATTTATTTCAGAATCTATTGGCTTAAATGAGCAACTATTGTAGCAACAGGAAGAGTTGGGACGTAAAATATCACAGTGGAGTCACTATTGCGAGCTGAGCGATAAAATCACCAATCAAGTGGTAGACTTGCGGAGTGACTATGATCAGAGTGACAAAAGGGTGACGGAATACTTAACTTGGCAGGATGATGACGAAGGGAAAAGAGCAAGTGCACCCAGGATAAACGAAAATCATAAAGAATTGCTCTTTAATAAATGGGACGATCAAATCAGGCAGGCGGAGCGAGCAGCAGAGACAGCAGCTACACAGGCAAGCATTCTTATCGACTGTGTAAATGAGAATTTACACAGGGCCAATTTAATCGCAGAGATCACCCCGGGGTACCTACCAAATAAGTTACAACTGGAAGCAGAATGGAAGCAAAAAGCGTAGGCAAAGGGGAAAGCAATCCAAGCATTAAACAGGTTGAATTGGGAATGTTACTGGACATACTTGGTCAAGCCGCACAGTCAATGGATGATGGTGAAATGCATCACAAACGTGGCCAAAAAAGTAGTGCCAGCTCTCGTAGATGTTGTTTTCGTAGCCCAGCTTAGCACAGAAATCATTCAGCCGACTCTCCTCAAGCCCATGCTGAACACTTGCAACTTTAAGGACCAAGTTCAGAAATAGCCTTATTTAGAATGTTGTTTTTTCTTTTAACTAGATTAGAAAAAGGACGGTAATTTGAAAACCGCATCCTAAATTTTGTAATAATACTATTATTAGAATTAGGAAGTAGTATTTTAACCCTTCTCATTGCATTTGGAGAAGGGTCCAGAAATTTGTCAAAAAACTTGTCCTCGGAACATGCACTTCTGCACCCTCAGAGGAGGTTTTGATGAATGGATGGATCGAGATTTATCAATGTTTGCATTTAATGTCTGCTACTGATGTTGCACTTTTGTACTCTTAGTCGATGTTAGAACAAGTAGAGATAAATCGTTGTTGCTTGAAGCCTATGAGTGGAACCAGTCATAAATGGTACTTTTATCTCTTGACCAATTTCTGCTTATATTCTTAAAGTGATATGCAGTTTTCAGTTGTTTATATGTCAATGCATGAATGTGTGGATTACCATTTGGCACTTCTGTATGGTGGAGTCATTTATTTGTGTTTGATATATGAATAACTTATTATGTGATATGTTGTTCACAACTGTTTTGCCTAACTTTTTATGCAGAATGGTTTATCTTAATTGATTTCTATTCTTATGATAGCTGAATGATCTTTATTACCAGTTATTGTTCGAAATCTCTTTAGATCGCATAATAGAAGAAATACACCCCGGGTTAGCGTAGATTAGATGTGTTGTTTCTTATTAGATTACAATAGCATAGAGTTAGTTTAGAATTTTGAATTAAATTAGCTTTAAATACTCCTAGATCAGCATCATCCAACTCTACACACACATACACCCCTTAGATTGGGAAATGGGTCCCATTATCCCTAGTCGGACCCGCTATACCAAACGGATAAGGAGCTGCCAACCAAGGTTCGGACCAGGTGGGTATCCCCCTTGTTGTCGACCCAATTTTCGGGACTTCAACACAACCCCAATCATATATGTCCATAAACCAAGGGCTTTTGAGTCCCTAAAAGTGTTGTTTCATGCCCTAAAGGAACAAGGTCAGCTGATTACATGATCTCCCAGAAGTTCTCCACAGAAAACTGCTCATAACTTGTCAAAACTGGACCATACAGGTTGCTCAATGCTAAGGGTGCAATGCATCTCACCCGCCCAATGTAAAAGGTGCGATGCATACTGGAAAGCCCTTCTATAGGGTGCGATGGGCGAGAATGGACAAATGGCAGAGACAGTGTGTGAGGTGGAGGATCATGGAATCTTCCAGAAACTTCTCCTGTGACACTTGCCTCTCTTAATTAACCCAGGGATGAGTAAGAGATCATCAATCTCCAAGTGGAATCAAGAACTATCATAGAGAAGACACTAATCAAAATCCCAGAAGCTGACTCACCTCCCTGCAATCATCTATATATGGATCCCTCATCCCAAAGATCTAGAGGCTGGAATTTTGTATCTTGTAAGGAAGTGTTGTTGGTTTCTTGGTAGAATATCATAGTGTTGGGTGATCTAAGCTTTTCATGAGGTGAAGAAGGGCTTTCATGCTGGGAGGATGACGTTGGGTCAGATCAATGGGTTGTAATCCTCTCTTCTAATCTTTATACCAATAAAGCTATTCAATTTTTCCTCCACATTCTTGTATGTCTGATAATATATGCATTTGTGTGGTCAATATATATCTGGTCCCATATTGCTTATGATTGTAGATCTCTGCACTTTGAAGGTATTATGCTGCTTTGACTTTACAGGTACTCTTTGAAACAGAGTGGTCAAGGGAGAAGCGGCAAAGACCTGTCGGTGAGGAGAAGGAACAAGCAAAGAATCGAGCAAAAGATCGAGGTTGGTATTCTTTGATCCTCTCCTATCTACTTCTCATAAAGGAAAACGAAAGTAACTTTAATCTGTTTGTTTCTAAGATAGCTACCCGTCTTAGTGGGACTAGCAGCTCTGCATAGACACTAGATTTCCCGATAACACCACTGCGTGGAAAGGATGGAAGGTGACCGTTGCAAACATTGTCCCTGATACGATGTACCATTTAAGATACCAAGGAGCGGGTGGAGGATAATTAAGACATAGGGTTAACCACCAAAATCACATTAATGAGCCATGAATGATGAATAAGGCCTAATTTAAATTCGAAAGGGTATATAAAAAACAAGGGGCTCGTCACAAAACAAAGTTTGGCCATTTGAAGATTAGGACGTTCTGGGTTCAAACCGATAGAAGCAAGATGAATGAAATGCTATTGAAAGAAAGCCCGTGGTTTCAAGAATTGCCAAAGGTACTGCAAGAGTCCTTACTCAGGTCGATAACCACATCCAAGGATGTTACACAGAACCCTACTTCGCAAGCGAGAGGAATAGCAGACATCCCTAAATTACCCAGGACGTTGTGGACCAAGAAGGACCCCCAAGTACTAGGACCAGTAAGGATGTCACCATGGAACCCGCGATTTAGCAAGCTATTAATGGAAGAAAAGGGCAAAGCTGTTATTATTGAAAGCGATACTGAGGAAGAGGACCCTCCGACATATGTCGAGGAAATGGAACCCAAGGAAGAAATAGAGGAAGATGTTCCACCAGTGTCAGGCCCCATAAAACAACCGAAGTATGTCCCCCCACGAAAAGGAAAGGTCAGGGTACCTAAAGATTTGGATGTTGTTCAAAGCAAGCTCATAACCCCGTCCCTGCCTAAGGGAGTTCCACTTGAAGGATCGGAGTTTGACCGTATCCCATCTATGAAATTTGAGGACTAGGATCTCGTGGATACTGAGAAATTCCCTCATCTGGAAACTAGCGAATTGATGGAAATCAGCACGGAGGGGGCCATCACAACACTACAACCAAAGGAAGGACTGCGAAAGGGGAGGAGGTCGGGCTACTTCAACTCCTATCCATTCCACATTTTCATCGGCCCCCAATCACAATATTGTTCATCAGGCAATTGCTTTGCCTCTTGCATGATGGGTACTTATGACTTGGCAAACCCATCCCCATCACAGTAGAACTCGTTCATAGGATCTCACGACTTCCCTGCAAGGGACGGGATCCCACGAAAATTGCGGGCACAGGTAATGACTTGACAATTGCAGAAACTATGAAGAAGAAATACAACTTGGAGAAAAAGCAGCGAGGGTATCTTATCACTAGTATTCAAAACACAGGGGTTCACATTGCTACTCAATTGTTGGCCGGAAAAGTATTGAGAAAGTGTCGAGGTAGTGAGGTACCAGCAATGGTCATTGCGTTAGTTGAGCAATGCATAGAAGGTGTAAGGTTTAATTGGGCACAGTTCCTCTGCGACGAATTCCTAATAAACTGCAGGGAAGCCTAGGAGGAGGGTAAGACCTTCCACTATGCATGGTTACTCCTATCCATCCTATTGGTTACAACTAAATTGCCCGAATATAGTTAGTTTCCTCCCCTATAATAGGATTGGCCAGAGGCAGCCAGATATGCGTCGCTATGGGTGACAAAGGATGCCGCCAAAATCCGCGAAGTCAATATTTTCTGGATACTAATGGATGCAAGCATCCGACAATGGATCAACTAGCAACCCTGCTTGACTACCAACATATATGACAGTTTGAAAAACGTTGTCGACTTTAGGGCAGACATGCACCACATATATATCAGGATGCGTAAAGATACAAAGCAGACATGGTCCACGCTTTCGTTCATTGCTATTGATGATGCAGTTTACGCAGTACTTGATACCTGGCCACCAGAATGGCATGGACCAGATGCGATAGGACGTGATGAGGCCGCAATCCAAAAGCATAAAGCTGGCGCCAAATTCCTAGCACTTTACAGGTACTCTTTGAAACAGAGTGGTCAAGGGAGAAGCGGCAAAGACCTGTCGGTGAGGAGAAGGAACAAGCAAAGAACCGAGCGAAAGATCGAGGTTGGTATTCTTTGATCCTCTCCTATCTACTTCTCATAAAGGAAAACAAAAGTAACTTTAATCTGTTTGTTTCTAAGATAGCTACCCGTCTTAGTGGGACTAGCAGCTCTGCATAGACACTAGATTTCCCGATAACACCACTGCGTGGAAAGGATGGAAGGTGACCATTGCAAACACTGTCCCTGATACGATGTACCATTTAAGATACCAAGGAGCGGGTGGAGGATAATTAAGACATAGGGTTAACCACCAAAATCGCATTAATGAGCCATGAACGAGGAATAAGGCCTAATTTAAATTCGAAAGAGTATATAAAAAACAAGGGGCTCGTCACAAAACAAAGTTTGGCCATTTGAAGATTAGGACGTTCTGGGTTCAAACCAATAGAAGCAAGATGAATGAAATGCTATTGAAAGAAAGCCCGTGGTTTCAAGAATTTCCAAAGGTACTGCAAGAGTCCTTACTCAGGTCGATAACCACATCCAAGGATGTTACACAGAACCCTACTTCGCAAGCGAGAGGAATAGCAGACATCCCTAAATCACCCAGGATGTTGTGGACCAAGAAGGACCCCCAAGTACTAGGACCAGTAAGGACGTCACCATGGAACCCGCGATTTAGCAAGCTATTAATGGAAGAAAAGGGCAAATTTGTTACTATTGAAAGCGATACTGAGGAAGAGGACCCTCCGACATATGTCGAGGAAATGGAACCCAAGGAAGAAATAGAGGAAGATGTTCCACCAGTGTCAGGCCCCATAAAACGACCGAAGTATGTCCCCCCATGAAAAGGAAAGGTCAGGGTACCTAAAGATTTGGATGTTGTTCAAAGCAAGCTCATAACCCTATCCCTGCCTAAGGGAGTTCCGCTTGAACGATCGGAGTTTGGCCGTATCCCGTCTATGAAATTTGAGGACTAGGATCTCGTGGATACTGAGAAATTCCCTCATCTGGAAACTAGCGAATTGATGGAAATCAGCATGGAGGGTGTCGTCACAACACTACAACCAAAGGAAGGACTGCGAAAGGGGAGGAGGTCGAGCTACTTCAACTCCTATCCATTCCACATTTTCATCGGCCCCCAATCACAATATTGGTCATTAGGCAATTGCTTTGCCTCTTGCATGATGGGTACTTATGGCTCGGCAAACCCATCCCCATCACAGTAGAACTCGTTCATAGGATCTCACGACTTCCCTGCAAGGGACGGGATCCCACGGAAATTGCGGGCACAGGTAATGACTTGACAATTGCAGAAACTATGAAGAACAAATACAACTTGGAGAAAAAGCAGCGAGGGTATCTTATCACTAGTATTCAAAACACAGGGGTTCGCATTGCTACCCAATTGTTGGCCGGAAAAGTAATGAGAAAGTGTCGAGGTAGTGAGGTACCAGAAATGGTCATTGCATTAGTTGAGCAATGCATAGAAGGTGTAAGGTTTAATTGGGCACAGTTCCTCTGCGACGAATTCCTAATAAACTGCAGGGAAGCCTAGGAGGAGGGTAAGACCTTCCACTATGCATGGTTACTCCTATCCATCCTATTGGTTACAACTAAATTGCCCGAAGATAGTCAGTTTCCTCCCCTAGAATAGGATTGGCCAGAGGCAGCCAGATATGCGTCGCTATGGCTGACAAAAGATGCTACCAGAATCCGCGAAGTCAAGATTTTCTGGATACTAATGGATGCAAGCATCCGACAATGGATCAACTAGCAACCCTGCTTGACTACCGACGTATATGACATTTTGAAAAACGTTGTTGACTTTAGGGCAGACATGCACCACATATATATCAGGATGCGTAAAGATACAAAGCAGACATGGTCCACGCTTTCGTTCATTGCTATTGATGATGCAGTTTACGTAGTACTTGATACCTGGCCACCAGAATGGCGTGGACCAGATGCGATAGGACGTGATGAGGCCGCAATCCAAAAGCATAAAGCTGGCGCCAAATTCCTAGCACAGTAGAAGAGAAATGAACAGCTCGTTGAGGAAGTACGGGCGTCCCGAGAAGCAACGTGGGCTGCTAAAGACAAGGTGAAAACAAGCGAGGCTGCTCCAACAAAAGTCGATCGTGGCACACATATAGAGTCGGACATGGATACTGAAATGGAAAGTGTGAAGCCTAGAACCACTAGTGCACCATTCAAACAACCACACATACCAGAGCAAACAAAGTCGAGGAAGAAGGCCAAGGCATCCAAGATAGACATGGATCCCAGCACACTGATTGAGGGTGACCTAGGTGACATTGGGGATACAATGCGCGAGGCTACCAGGGAGGCGCTCAATGAAGCCATGATAAAGCAATAGACTATGTTGGGGGTGCTCAGGATGCAGCTGCAGGAACTTCAAACAAGGGTCCCACTGCGGACTGTGATAGCTGCCCATGGAGCTAATGGCACAGCCATGACCGAGCAGCTGCAGCAGGCCAAAATGGCTAATACCATCGTGCTTCCGGTCGGAGCATTAACAGTGGACAACGCAGAAGATCGAGCCATGGTAGGATGAATTTTGGGACTTGGAATAAATTTCATTACACTTCTGGGAGAGGTTTTACACCGACTCCAGGATGGCACAATGACAGAGCTCCGCGTAAGGGAAGGCTGCGTGGTACAGCTACTAAGTGAGCAACAAATTAACATCGAATAGTTGAGCCTCCAAAGAGATGAAGTTGTCACACAGAATCAACAGTTAGAGCAAATTGTGTAGGAAGAATGTTGTCGCGCCCCCGAGCTCAAGATTGCGACAGAGTTACCTGTAGACATACAAATCCACAAATTGGCTAGTGGGTTTCGCGAAGCAAAGGATGAAGCCGAGAGGATACAGTTGGCCCTCAACTTGCAGATCACCGAACTGAACCTGAAATCATAGCCCTCTACACCACCGGAGGTCATCGAGCAGCGAAAAGGCATCATTTAATCCGAGCAGGAAACAATAGCACGTGCCATGAAGGAGTGCGCTGGCTTGTTCGATTAGTCACTTATTACTCTCACTTCACTACAGGAAGACCCCACCATACAGTGGTTGGAAACAGAGGCACGGGAGCTACAAAAAGCCTATGATAATATCAAAGGGACCGCGCAAACGGTGGCTATCACACAACGCTTAGCCAAAATGAAGGAGGCCCAGGTTCTTAATGCACAAGTTGACACCGCTCGATAGAAAGAAGCAGTAATTAAAGAACGCATCCAACCATGGCTTGATGAGCAATTCGCAGTCTCCACCAACATTGAAGGGAAATTAGCACACATGCAGGTAGTATATGAACCTAGACAAGTAATGGAAACTAATACAGATGCATCAATGGCACGCGTAGAATGGATCTAGCAGATGGTGAAACAGTTTGTTGTGGATGTAAGCGAAGCACAAAAGTTTCTAGATGACCTGTGCACAAAGATGGTTGCACCAGCCGAGTGACTCGAGACGAGTCACGATGATTGTGCTGGGGGCCTGTTGGGTAGCAAAGGGCCTACGTAATGGTTTTGGGGCTCAAAGCCCACAATTTTGGGTAAAAGTATGGTAAAAGCTTTGCAAGGTGCGCAGAGCACAAATTGTAAAGAGTCAAATCAAAGGGTTATCCGCCCAAAAATAATATAAAATAATAGGAAGTGAGTCTGCCTATCCATGGTTTGCAGACCATGGAAATGTATAAATAGAGCAAGGCTCTAGGGTTAGAAGTCAGTTTTTTGGGAGGTTTTTATTTGGATCTTGAATGTTATGGGTTTATGAAGGCAATATTTACTCAGTGTCTGTAAATCCGAGTCAAGGGTGTTGGTAGAGAGTTAGAGGCTCTGCAGCTATGTGCACAGAGGCCGAGTAGAGTTCGCAGTTGTGTGCGCGGACCCCTGTAGCTGAGTGTGCAGGGTGGATCTGGTTGTATTGATGGAAGATAAATAAAGATAAGAATTGCTGAAACATTGTGTGCTTTTGTTGCGAATCTATATGTTGCTTTTTTTTTGAATTTATGCATTATCTTCTTCTTTGTTAGCTATGATTGCGCGCACTAGGTTTTATTGTTCAATGTTTGCTTAAAGACTGTAAGAAGAAGATCATATCTATAATAACTTCATTAATAAGAAAGCACATTTGTGTGCATCTATGCGGAATACCAGAGTGGCTTGAGGCTGCAGAATGGTTCAAACCCTCCAGACCACATCAAGACATCCCAAGGGTGCAGAAACCTAGTTCCAGCACCCTCCCCTACTACCTCGGGTGAGACCTTAGTCCGCACTCCACGGGATGTTGCCAAAAGGGCCAGTAGTTGTGGGATTTGTTTGGCTAAAAACTCTTCCAAACCTGGGTCAGTCCCCAATATTCTAACATAGTAGCTCAAAACCTTGTAGTGAGAAGATTCCCTCAAGCTTGAGTAATATCTACATTTGTGACACTTGTTTCTTACGTTTACTAGGCAAAAATGCAACTAGAGCTCCAATGTTTGCTTTAGATAAATAATATTAGTGTTGATATGCAGTGTGGCCCTCCATCATTGGGAATGACACAGCCATTGGCGTTCACACAATTACTATAGATTCAATGTATTTCATGTTTGAATGACTAGTGTGGTTGGTGGTCATTGGTGTCAATCCTGAGTCAAGGAACAAATGCTCAAGATTTCTCCTCGAAGGAATCTGTTGACAGTTTAAAGTTCCATACCTTCCAGATTCACCCAAACTCTTATACATGGTAGCACCTTGCAAGGCTAAGAATATCTCACTAGTATGAGGCCCAAACTACATTAATCTAGAATTCAAAATTTGTTGATTGAAATGATTTCTATCACCCACTCCTGAAGAATACTGTCAAGATCCATAATATTATGATTTCCTTGATTTTGTAACTAATTCTCCGTAATTGAAGCCATTCCTTGATTGGAGGCTTATTCACGTCTCTCTTTGATTCCTTAAGCAAAAGGAAGCATCCTCGCAGTCAATTGAAAAATATAGATGTTGTTGTGTTGTCCTGTGTGTAGTCCCAAATTTGAATTGTCTTATCCCATAATAAGGGTTCATTGTTTGATCGATGGATTTTTCCTTGATATTTGGATCAATACCAACACTGCCAACATCTGGAATCTTTAGCCTTTTCATTGCTTGTCTATCAAAATCAATATGAATGGTTGTCATTGGTGACATCTTGCTATAAATATATTGATGGTGAGGAGCATCAAATGGTTAAGAGGCTTGGCTCTCAACAGGATCATCACTACAAGAATCACTCTGTTGTTGGGTAGGTGGACATGTAGCACAGATATTTACTTGCGACTAGGAATCTTTCCCAGATGTGGGATTGCTTTTCTCTTACTTATGAGCACAAATACTTGAATGAAAAAGTGCAGAAACAAATGCAGTTGTGCCTGAATGAATTTTCGACAATAAAAAATATATTTGATCTTTCCCTTGACACTGTAATATAGACAACTAAGGACTTGCTCCAAATGTCTAAAGTGGAAATGTGGTTGTTTCTACTAGCAGACCCATCACTAAGGTTTGAGGACTAGGACTCGCACTCAATTCAATTCTATTAGAAGCCATCTGTTGAAATGAACATTCTTGTTTTGACAACACTCCCACAGAGGGTGGATACTAATAATTAATTATAGATGGTCTAACGATTTGGCCATGAACTAAAGCTATTGGCTTTCCTACCATGTCAAATTTCATCTAACTATCCAAACATGACATATAGGGATGTAAATTATTTCCAGGTCTACCAATTGATGGTCGAAATGAGTCAAAACTATTTGGAAATACCCTCTCAACTCCCATCGACATCCTTTTCAGATTTCCCAAAGTAGTTTTTAGGGCATTAAGTAGATTTGAAAACTCAACTATGTGAGGCATTCAAGAAGGGCATGGTAAATGATATGCATATTTTTATTGAGAATCTTTTAGTTCCTAATCAGAACTCCTTGGGCCAGACGATTTGTTTACATGCGTAAACTTATGCCTTCTACCAAGTCCATCTTGAACAAGTAAATAATTTTGATAATTGATTTGACTAAAAGGTCGAGTTGAGTGGGTGAGAGAGCCTTGCATCTTTGTTTCCCTTTCTATAGTAGAATTTAAGGAAGAAATTGTAGACGGTGTCGTTGAATGGCAACTTAGTCTTATTTTCCCTACAACAGCTACAACTTGTGAGCCTTGAAGTTGATGAGTGGTGATCATGTTACTTTTCATGTTGGCCTGTCTTTGGGTGACTATGCATGGCACTGTTGATTGAGGAATTGTTATAAGTTGTCTAGTGGAATTTGGGTGTTGAATATATTATAACTGAATTAAAGGATGAATATCAAAGGTTGTGAAGTATGGAGGTTTGTTCAACTTTACAACATTGTCTTTTACACATGTTGGTGATGATCTAGAGGGAAAATTTAATGGCATTATTGAGGTGGTCACTTGCAATATTTTTACTTCAGCTATGTTGGATTAGACAGTTTCATCAAAATAGGGTGGTGTTAACTGACATCCCTAGAGGATTGAGGTAGACGCAAAGGCTAAACAAGGCAAAGGGTGATACTGATGATGAGGATCCTAATATAGGAAATGTTAGAACATTTTTTGTCTATTATGTTTGTCACTTAAATGTTCTTGCTCAGCTATTCATAATGCTTTGTTTCAAATTTTCAATAATTTTTTGGAATCATGGCTTGGAATCCTCAAAATATAACTTTTTCATTAAAATTTATTATTTTAGTAACTAAATCATTGATATCAGATCGATCTGAGTCCAAGTCCAAGTGAACCCTCCACCAAGTCCATGTTAGACCCCAAGTTTTAAAACATTGGTTAAAATAGAAAAAAGTCCATTGTTTATTCTTCCTGGTCAAGTCTTATGTCCAAGGTGTAAGATTATAAGAGAGAAAAATAAATTTTATAGCAAAAAAAGGGTGGAATGATGCAATGAGGTTGAGAAAGCATTGCAATAAGGGACTAAACCTGCTTGCCACAAAACCCATATATCTAAAAAATATGTAGGAATGTCACAATATTAATCTAGATTTATTTCTCAATCTTTGATCTTTCATTAGGCAATGCTTGTTATGGTGCTGGGACTATCATACTATATTATGATTGTTAATATGTATGTTGTTTCAACTTGGGATCAATCATGATCTCATGGTTCAACTGGGAGAAACACACAGTGGCACTCAGTTCAACAGAGGTTGAGTACATGGCAGCGCGTATGGCGAATTATGAGATAGTGTGTCTTTGCAAGATGCTTGCAGGATTATTTGATTTGCAGATGGGGTCATTGGTGATACACTATGATCAAAGTTGCATTAACCTCTTGTTGAAGCCTCAATATTCACTGTGACAACATGGGGGATAACCACCTCGTCCTGACCTTAAAGCATCTCCTTTTCCATTTGATATAGTGGCTCCGACTGGGGATAATGGGACCAGTTTCCCAAAGAGGATTGATTTGATAAGTTGTTGCGGTGATATAATATATAGTGTAGAATGGTTCAACTAAGAATAATCTAATCTAAATAATAAATGCATGCATTTATCTTAATCTAACATTATCTGACTATAAATATACCCAGGAATAAATTAAGATATGTGATCTACAGAGATGTCTCAAAGCAACTGGTAATGAAGATTATTCAACTGCTAAAAGAAATGAAATCGTTAATGATAATTGTTTTGGATAAATAGTTAGACAAAGCAATTAAGAAAACTTTATCGCGTATAGTAATTGTTCATGTATTCAATAAGAAATCAGAGCTACAACATCAGACAAAAGTGCAATAATGTTGAAATATAACTCAGATTTTCATATATAAGACAATCAAAGAAAGAGTATTGTTAATGCATAAATAAAACATAATCATAAGATAAAAGTACTGTATATGAAAAATCTTGCTCATGGGCTTAGCAATATTGATCCAGTTTCATCCAATCAAATACACTCTCAGAGTATAGGAGTGAAATTTCAGTAGGGTATGCTTCGATATTAAAAAAAAATAGATCATGTTCCAAAAATTTCGTCAAAACCTTCACAAAATATAGTAGTGTAATGTCTTGTAAAGTGTTTTTTGATAAAATCCTAGACCCCTTTCTAAATGCGTGAGAGGGGTTTAAATACTATAATACATGCCTCAAAAATATATTATTACATAAATTCTGAGGAGGTCTCAAACAACCTTCATCAGAATAAGTGAAAAATAAAAGCTAAAAATAAAAATAAATGATGACAAGCTTTTGCAAATTGAATGGTCCTATTTAGCCATTTAGTCCTTGAGCTCACAAATGTCTATCATTGGCTTAACCTGGGGAGGTTGGAAAATTTTGGATCTCAATTGCCCTGTGACCTCGTAGGAGAGCTTTTGTACTGCATTCTCTGATAAGATTGGCAGAGTGAATATTTTCATTGACAACCTCAATGATGTTGTTTGTAGTACTGATTGCTCTTGTTGTTGCCCTCTCTATTTGTTTTAATTGTAAATCCCAATCAGTAAATAAGATGTCTTTGTGGGATTCCTCGATCTTTGGTATATATTACTTCCTGCCTTCTTCAGATTCTTGCAAGGAAATGAATTATGTTATTCTTTTGTTTAGCTCTTCATACTCCAATCTTTGATCGATCGCTTGATTTTTTAATTTGTCACATTATTCACAATAATATTTTCTCATCGAAATTCTTTGACAGAATACTTCCTGCTGTTGTACCAAAAGAGAATTTAACTCAAGTGCCTCTTTGATAAATTCATCTACTTGAGGATTACCTTTGGATTTGTCCAATATAGCTTGCATTTGGTGAATCTGTGTGTTCTTCACTGCCATGTTTGTTTGATATTGTATTGTCATTTGCTCAAAATTTTGTTGAAGCTATGGTAGTTGTATTTCTTCCTGCTTATTGGTGCTTTGCCCTTCTTACTTCACTTGTTGTTCGAGTAATTGAACTCTTTCTTCCTTTTCCCTTGGTAACAGTTTAACCTATGATGCATTATCAATTATTGTAGTTGCATAAGCTCCTGCATACTGTGATAGCTTCATAAGGTTGTCTGATGGGTCCATGGGGGTGTCTCCTCACACTATCTCCATTGGCTCACTTTCAAGACTTGTTGTTTCCAATATATCCAATTTTCTTTTCTTTCTCTGTCTTTTTACTACAACCTTATGAGCAGGACTGTAGAATATGTCTAAGGGCAGTATTTCTTCAACCCTAAAAAAAATTTCAGAAGTTGGATGTGCCGGGATGATCTCAATGTCTTGAGTGGTTACAATTTCTTATAATATGGCTTTTGGATTTACAACCTGTTGAGTGTGTTGTGGAGTCTGGAATCCATATGTTTCTTTAAGAACAGTCTTTATTTGGAGCATTTTATTAAATTTATCCCACTCATGTTCCAAATTGATGACTAGATTCTTTTATGTTTCAACTTGCGAGGGAGTAGTCTCCGTGTCTTGTACAGTTGAGGCTTTCTTGGTCATTTCTTCACGATTTTCTTCTGTATCTTGTTCACAGTTGGCCTCGGGGCTTCCTTCCTTATTCTCAAATTCATGTTCAAAGTCTTCAGAACCCTAAGTTGACTTGTCTAGTGATTCTTCATCAGAATTATGCTTGGAACTCTCCTTCAAGCTTACACTGGGAGTAGGTTCTCTTACTCCTTGAATTTGTAATAGGTCCAAAGGGACCTGTTCAAGCATTTTATTTCTGTACATGTGGAATTCTCTGAGGTATTCTGGGTCTATTTTTAGTGATGCTAAGTGAAAAACTTGTGAAAATCTTTCAGCTCGCTCAAATAAATCATCAAACAGATCTTCCTCATGACTGAATTGTCTAACTTTGACCATGGGAGTGAAATCCTTTGCAATCTTGTTGGGGTCATATTGTCTACTTGGTACTGTAGCTAGGTTTGGGGCCGTGATATTCTGTATTTCTTTAGATGCATGCCCGAGATCATGCAACGCAAAAGTGCCACATTGTAATGGGAAAGTTGGCCAAATGGCCTTCTTCTACTCCTTAAGGGTTTTGGTGATTCCATCACCCACTGTCTGATAAGTTATTTCCCATGCTAGTAGTTTATCCGGAACATAGTATGGGAGAACATGGGGAGCAGTAATACTCCCGAAATCTCTTATATAAGTAAACCATTCCTCACAAAACCATATCGCCACCAAAAAGATGTCAATATTTGCTTCCTCCGAAACCCTAGGGGCTTTCTTATAAAAAATGGTACGATAAATAGGTAACATGACACCATGACAAATCTTATAAAAATGGGAGCCAAACTGTGATTCCCATAGTATCTTGTGATAAATATGGATGGGTGTAGGATATTTTAAGATCCATTTCCAGCCCATGTTTGGAAAATGCGTGAAAAAACATATAACATCCATGACATAAGCACTTATGAAAAAGGGAGTGATAACCCTAGTGGTGAAAATTCTATGATGTTTGTATTCTCTAATGTCCAAGGCTAGATTATCTGACAAAATAGTACTATAGTTCAAAATGGTAGCATTTACAATTGGATCAATCATGGGAACCCATTCAATGGAAAATTTGGCGGTATCATCTTTTTCGAAGAGCCTACACAACATTGTATAGGTTTTAACCTCGTATAGAAATTACTTGCATACGAATTCTAAAACACATAAAATAAACAATGCGAGAGCATAACACATATACACAGATATTTTCCCTTGGATCCCAAAACCGGGACTACCAACTTGATTTTTCATTATGTTCCTTTAAATGTTATAATACATATTTATACATGCCGAAGCATCCAATATCATGGACCAAAAACCATTTCGTCCAATACCATGGACCGAAAACCATCGCGTCCAAAAAACATGTGTGAAAATCAAACCATAGGTGGGTGCGCCCAACCTAACATAGGGTCCAAAACCAAAATTTTCTGGGGCGCTGCCCCCGACCCCATAAAGTGGGGTTACAGGTACACCTCAAACCCCCTGTGAACCCCCCACACCCCCCCCACACAATCGTCATAACGAAGGGGGCGCTCCACCCCCCCTCTAACCCCCTGGTTAACTACATGGGCTAGTCGTGGAAAGAATATAACACAACCCAACATTCTCCCACTTGTTGTTTTCTTTCCACAGGGGGCCACAAGAGAGCTTATTCATTTATCCAGCCCTGCAATGCCCATTGTTTCTATACACAAAGAGAAATTCTCAGAGCTAAAAGATTTTGTCAATGCATCTATAGTATTCTTCAAAGTGTCCACCTTTACCAGCAACACCTTTTTGTCTTCTATCATATCCCTCACAAAGTGATATTGAAAATCAATGTGCTTTGTCTTTGAATGATATGTAGGGTTCTTTGCCAAGAAAATTACACTTTGGTTGTCACAATCTATCCTTATAGCTCCTTGTACTAACTCCATACTTGAACACAATCTCTGCAACCAAACTGCTTCCTTGCTTGCGTGAGTGGCTGCCATGTATTCTGCTTCTGTAGTTGATAGTGCCACTACAGATTGTTTTTTATTCATTCAACTGACTGCACCTCCAAATAGGTTAAACACATACCCACTTGTAGATCTTCTCTGATCCAGATCTCCAGCTCAGTCTGCATCAACAAATCCATGAATATTCAACACTCTGTCCAATCCTGGTCTTCATTGGTAGCATAAACCATAATCACTAGTGCCACGTAAATACCTAAAAACCCGCTTCACTACTGTTCAGTGCTCCTTCCCTAGTTTTGACATAAACCTTCTCAATACTCCCACTACATGTGCAATGTCTGGTCTAGTACATACCATTGCATACATCAAGCTACTGACTGCACTTGCATATGGAACACAGGACATATCCTCTTCCTCTTCTTGTGTCTTGGGACACTGTTCAACAGATAACCTCACACCTACAAGAATAGGAACCTTCACTGGTTTACTATCCTACATATTAAACCTCTGTAGTATTGTTTCGACATACTTCCTCCGGTTTAACCAGAGCTTCCTCTTTTCCCGATCTCTTTTAATTTCCATGCCCAAATTGTAGTTTGCAGCACCAACATCTTTCATGTCGAATTTGGAGGACAATTGGGTCTTCAAATCCTGGATAATTTCTTTATCATTTACAAACAGCAACATATCATCCACATACAAGACCAGATAAATAACACGGTCACCAATTAATTTAAAATACACACAGTGATATGCTTTGCTTCTGGTGAAGCCAAGTCCCCATATAAATGTATCAAATTTCTGATACCACATCCTTGGTGACTGTTTTAACCCATACAGAGACTTCTTTAACTTGCATACTAGTTCTTTCTTACCCTTCACCGCAAAGCCTTCAGGTTGCTTCATGTAGATTTCCTCTTCCAGATCCCCGTGAAGAAATGTTGTCTTCACATCCATCTTTTCTACCTCAAAATCAAAAGTAGCAGTAACAGATAAAATTAATCTAATAGAAGTTACCTTGGCAACAGGAGAAAAAATATCACCAAAATCAATTCCCAGCACCTAGGAATAACCTTTTGCTACCAACCAAGCTTTGTATTTCTCCACCTTTCCTTCTGCATTTGTCTTCTTCTTGAATACCCATTTGTTTCCAATGGGTTTCCTTCCATCCGGCAACTCCACCAGATCCCAAGCCTCATTTTTGTGCAAAGATGCCATTTCATCAACCATGGCCTCTTTCCAGAGTTTTCCATCCTTTGAATCTACTGCCTCCTTCACAGTTCTGGGATCATCATCAGTAACAAACAAAGCAAAATTTGAATAGAAATCAGATGGACTATACCTTTTTGGTTGTCTTCTTTCTAAAACTGATCTTCTCACAGCTAGAGTTTGTGGCTCTTCATCTTCTGATTCCTCCTCTGCTGTAGAGTCTGATTCTTCCTCCTTTAGCTTAAACTCTATCTTCTCAGGTTCCTTTAATTGGACTTCATATTTAATAACATCTTTTACCTCTCTAAACACCACATCTCATCTGTACACAACCTTCCGTGTGACTGGGTTCCAAAGCTTATAACCCTTTAAACCATCCTTATACCCAATAAAGATGCACTTTTCAGATTTACTATCCAACTTGGTTCATTTCTCCTTTGGAACATGTACATATGCATCACATCCAAATACCCTCAGATGTGAAAGAGAGGGTTTCTTACCATGCTATACCTCTTGTGGAGTCTTATCCTCTAATGCTGATGAAGGTGACTTGTTGACCAGGTAACATGCAGTATCCATCGCCTCTCCCCAAAATTCATGTCCTAACCCGGCACCACTGAGCATGCTTCTTGCCCTTTCCATCAACTTCTTGTTCATTTTTTCTGCAACTCCATTTTGCTGAGGTGTATATGGAGTAGTCTTTTGTCATGCTATACCACACTTCTTACAGAATTCTTCAAGTTCCTTGCTGCAAAACTCTCCACCATTATCTGTCCTCAACACCTTTATCTTCTTCTTTGTTTGATTTTCCACGAGAGCATTAAATTCTTTAAACCTATCAAAGGCTTCAAATTTCTTCTTAAGGAAATATATCCATGTATTCCTTGAGAAGTCATCTATAAATGATACATAGTACACAGAATTACCCAGTGATGGAACCTTCACAAGTCCAAACACATCACTGTGCACAAGTTCTAATATTTGTTTTGCCCTCTTACTAACAGAGGGGAAACTCACCCGATTCTGCTTCCCATATACACAATTTTCACAGAAATAAAAATCCAGAGAGCTATTACTCATACCTTCTACCATACCTTCACCATGAAGTATTCAAAGGTCCTTCTCTCCAATATGTCCAAGCCTTTGATGCCACAACATGTTCTTTCCTCCAAAGACCACTAGATTTTCTTCTCCACTTTCAGGAACCATAAAACTATTGCACCCATCAATAATAGTGCTACCTTGCAGCTTGTACAAAGTTCCAATTCGAACTCCCCGTATCAATACCAGTGCTCCCTGTTATCACTCAGGTTATCCCTTTTGACTCCTAAAGGGATACGGCCGAGGTAACCACAAACCAACTTTGGACTGCAGGCTCTAGCCTGCCTGCAGTCAGAGAGGGCTCTCTCTTTATGATTTAGCTTTGTTGAAGGGGGTGATTTTAGGCTAGTTATGATGCACAAGGGTTTTGATTGAGTTTTGGTGGGAAAACTGACACTTTCAGGTAGAGAGGCTGAGTATAGTCTCAATGTTTCAAACCATTGGGCATGGAGTCGAGGAGGGGGAACTGCTGTTGTCTTTCCTTAATAACAGTGAGGGAAAAATGGAGCAAGATAACTGAAGCAAAAGCAACTTTCAGGTTTCAAGGGATGGCAAGAATGCTAAAGAAAGAGAGGCAGTTAAGAATCTCTCCAACAGATTAGCAGAGGAAACAACAAGGCGCTACCTAGGAGCAGTTAAGAATCCCTAGATAATTGGCCAGCACAGGTGAACTGGGGTAAACATGAGCCAGAAGGAATTCAATGTTCATAACCAATTCATTCAGAAGAAAACATTAAGAAACAGCAGGAATTGAGCATAGAGAGTATTTAAACTAATTCTAGGCTATTCTTTTTTCCTGCTATTTAGATAATGGCAAACACATAAACAAAGATAAGAGGCACTTATTGCTTCAGGCCGCAGCGCAGGAATTCCATCTTCAACTCTTCAACACATTCATCAACCACAGACAGTTCGCTCTCCAAGCTTTAAGCAATCTTTGATTACAGAAAAATTCAGGTATACACAGCGAGTCTCTAGCTAAAATTATCAATTGACCAACCCTTAAAACTATACAGAGGGTGGTATATATAGGGCAAAACTCTCTGCAGAGTTCCTTTATTACATCTTGACCTAATTAGGTCATAAAAATGACTACTTGACCTAATCCTATCTAGAAATAAATGCAAAGAATGTCTCGGGCCGTGCTTAGGGCCGATGTGTCAAAACTGAATGAATGATGTTGTCCTCGGTGGCTTGCTGCAGTGCTTTCTGCAATAAATGGGTATGGGTTTATGCTTTCTTGCTGTCTTGGTGCCTTAAATGTCTTGACGGTGATTTGAAAGCAAGGATGGGCTGATGCTTATCGATTTGATTTTCTGGGGGCTTCATCAATGTTCAGGTGCCTCGAGCCCCTAAAAAATCATGACTGATTCTTTTTGGCGTCCTTTCTTCCACTGATACTCTCTGACAAAATCTGGGTTGCTGATCTGCTGTACTGCGTGTCTAATCACCAGTAAATGGCCGCTGTTCAGCCTCTATATCATCTGGAATTGTCTTCTGATCATTTTGGTATGCTCTGTGAAGAAAACGGATCATTTCTGCGCCTTTTCGGGCTTCCTGGGGTTGCATGGGGCGAAGATTCCTTAAAAATTCCCTGAAGATTCTCCATTTCGGCCCAAAAAGGCTCATCAAAAACTGCCTCAGAATTCGATTCCGGGGCTCCGAAGTGCGACTTTCGCGCCTCTGCGTCAAAAAAGGGTTGATGACGTCAACATGACGTCAGCATTGTATGGCGGGTGATGTCAGCATGACGTCAGCATGGCGACGTGGCGGGATGACGTCAGCATGACGTCATCTCGTACGGACGATGACGTGGCAGGTACGGTGGCGGGACACATGGCAGTGACCTGGCAGGAGGCCACGCAGGCGGATGACTCATCAGGTGACTGTACAAGAGGGGTGACGTGGGTTGTTGACTGTGCAAGGGTGATGTGGGCTGGTGACGTCACCGGGCGGTAAGCGGTATGTGGCGCACCGCTTATGGGGGATGGCGGTTTCGGAGGGAGGGGCTCCGCCACAGCTCGGCGCCTGACGCGTGGCGGGAGTACGGCGGCAAAACCGCCGAACTCCCGGACGTTAAAGGCCGGGCGCGTCGGGGATAAGGATGCCCGCCAGCCGTAGATCTGCGGGGCTGTGGATCGGACGGCTGGCGGCGGATGCGACGGGATATGGGGTTAACGGGCGGGAATATTCACAAGAATATTCCAAATTTAATATGCGCGGCAGGTTATAGACTTAGGAAAACGGGTTTGCGGGGTTAAATAAAGGCGCGGGTTAATGTTTATGTGTAGGATCTTTGGGTTAGGGGCGAAATGTGGGTTTTTACAACGGTGGGGTGAAATTTTACAAGGGGAAGGTGAAAACATGGGTTTTCTGGGGCGTTTTTGGGGTTAAGGGAGAGGTTACTAGCTGACCAGATGTCAAACCAGTTCCTTAATGACTCGGATGGGCTAAAAACAGTACCAGATGGACTAAGATTTCCCTGACTTAGTATAATTATGGCTATAGTGCCAGGGATGGGATATTTACATAAGGGGAATTATATACATGATTTTAATAGGGGGAGGGAAAAACTAATAGGGAGTTACATAATAAGGGTGATGAGAAAAAAAAGATGTTAGTGAACTCCAGCCTGAGTACCTCCAACTGAAAAAACTGCCTCAACCCAAAAATGCATTGCTTTGTCAAAATTGGAACACAACAGTGGCCCTTAGACCAACCTACTCTTGTGGATACTTTTTGGCCATCTGTAGAAAATATGGAGCATTGCAGCATGTATAGCACGACATATTTGGCATGTAAAACTGTCGATCATGAAAGATGATTAACCTGCTGCAGCAGGAGGCTAACACTCCCCAAATCATTTTGTAGGTATCCTTATCGAACACTGTTTTTACACTTGCATCATCCAGCTTGCTTACAGAAATCAGATTTTTGGCCAATGCAGGAATATGCAGAACACCCGGAAGTGTTCTAACCCTTCCACCTTGCAACTTCAACTTTACTTTTCCGCGACCAATGATTCTAGCCTTCCTATCATCCCCTAAGAAAACATCACCACCATTGTATTTCTCATACTCGCAGAACCACTTTTTATGGGGAGTGAAGTGAAAGGATGCGCCTGAGTCAATTAACCATGCTTCATGATATACATGTGTGCTTGAAGAATCCAAGTACACATCCCCACCTCCATCTGAGATGGTTTTTGCCTTTGCAAAAGGAGCATCATCAGATCCCTTTCCTTTATCAAGAGCTTTAGATTAACAGTCCCTTTTGTAGTGCCCTTCCTTTCCGCATTTCCAGCACACCACTTTTATAGGTTTTCCTAGAGATTTAGATCTTCCTCTAGATTTAGATCTCCCACTTGATGACTTATTTTTGTTTTTGTTCTGGGACCGTCCTCGTACAGAAAATGCATCACCATTCTGGCTCTCCATATTTTTCCGTCTCATCTCCTCCGTCAGCAAGGCTGAGACTATTTCATCAAACTACAAGGCAGTTGTATTACTACCTATTGCAATAACCAAACTATCCCACAATCTGGTAGAGAACAGAACAAACTAATGCACTTATCTTCATCAAAATTTTAATATCAACAGATGCTAACTGGCTTACTACAGTATTAAATGCATTCACATGCTCTATCATTGAGTCTCCATCTTTCATCCTCGGGTTATACAATTTTTTCCGCAGGAACAGTTTATTCACCAGAGACTTAGATTAGTACAAAGTCCCTAACTTGTCCCACAAAGCCTTCATCGTAGCTTCCCCTGATACATTCAGCAATACTAAATCTGAGACACACAATCGTATTGTGCTCTTTGCCTTCTGATCCAACTTCTTCCATTCTTCATTGGACACTCCCATTGGTTTAGTACCCGGATTTACCACAATCCACTGATCTTTATCCACCAACAAATTCTCCATCTTGAGTTTCCACAACTCAAAACTCTGACCATTAAATTTCTCGATCTCTATCTTTCCACTGCTCGCCATCTTCTTTCACCACTAGAATTGATCTCGTAGATCTCCCACCGAACAGGGTCTACCACAGGCCCGAGTGAAACCCCTCAGCAACAAAGGCGTCCCCTTGAAGCCAAAATTGCTCCAATACCAAATGTAAGTTTTAACCCCATACAAAAATTATCTGCATACGAATTCTAAAACACATAAAATAAACAATGCGAGAACATAACACATAAAACACATATACACAGAGATTTTTCCTTGGATCCCAAAACCGGGACTACCAACTTGATTTTTTGTTATGTTCCTTTCAATGTTATAATACATATTTATACATACCGAAGCATCCAATACCATGGACCGAAAACCATCGCGTCCAAAAAACATATGCGAAAATCATGCACAAAACTATAGGTGGGTTCGCCCAACCTAACATAGGGTCCAAAACCAAAATTTTCTGGGGCACTGTCCTGGACCCCATAAAGTGGGGTTATGGGTACACCTCAAACCCCCTTGTGAACCCCCCCGCTACACAATCGGCAAAATGAAGGGGGGGCTCTGCTCCCCCTCTAACCCCCTGGTTAACTACATGGGCTAGTCGTGGAAAGAATATAACACAACCCAACACATTGCAGCTGTAAAATTGTATGGGGTTGAAATAGGTGCGATGAGGTACATACCAGTTTTCTCTCGTCTACACTTGTTAGAGCCAGGCCTCCAAGCTTCCATAACTTCCATTGGATCTTTATTCTCTTTGGCAAAATGCTCGATAAAATATTTGTCATAGATCGATAGATAGTTCATAAGAGTTTGGGAACCAAATGATAAAAAATTTGGCTATTCCCTCAAATTCAATAGGATGGAATTGAATACAATTTTTTATGAATCGTCAATCCAAATGGCTCTAGATAGAACCTATAACAAGGTCTCGAAAAGAAGTAATTTCTTTTGGGCTTGTATCCTCTTTCTGAGTTAATCTGTGGTTGCGGCAGATGGTACATTTGGCTCAAATTGTCTGATTTGAATCATCCCACAACGTCTTTCCTGGAGGTTCTGAACATTCTATCTGAAATATCCACTTCATCAATAATCCATCTTACCATATCTGCATATGGTAAGATTTTCAATCTTGCAGCAATCCTGTGTAGAAAAGAGAATGTTTCTTCAAAGTAAGAAGCATTGGATGAAATCTTGGCATCCATTATTGCCTTAACTTCCAGGGGCCTTGGGTTTTCTCCCTCTAGTAAATTGTACATCGCCTCCCAAGTATCTTTGTTACAAGTGGTATCAGATAATAGCAGTAGCATTTCTAACTGCTTAAGGGAAACATCCTCTGTGGTCTTTTCCCTTTCTTAACCATCTCTATAAGTGTTTTGTTCTTCGAAGACTTCTTCTAATTCAAGCAAATGGAGGAAACAGGATAAAAATGCAGAGGGGTAAATGCCGGCGAAAGCATGATTAGCATAGTGAATTCTAAAAGCACTTATGGATGGAGCTTTTATTTCAAACACGAATAAGAAAGATATCTATCACCTTGAGCTGTTAAATAAATAAATTCCTTAAATCTCATTAACTATACATTAAGGCTCACACAAGATTTTCTTTATGTCTTATCAAAATGTCGCATTGCATATTTCAAACTGATATTGCTGATTGGTTTTAAATGTTTGTGTAATACCGATTTTGTGATTGGGATGAATTGCAAATCTCACAAATCGCAAATCGCAATACCAGAGATTATGAATAGAACAATTCAAAGATTCTTTAGTATTTTGTGATATGTGATAAATGAGATTATGATATGTTGGGCCCGAATGTAGTGATATAACGGTTTTAATATTCCATCGAGTCCAGATTACTGTTGGCATTATGATGTATGTGTTGTACTTGATGGAAAACCACTTGTAGCAGAACAACTCACTTATATATGGTAACTAAATGAATCTACAGAAGAGATATCAGATGCGGCAGAATGCATGATAGTAGTATTTATAGATGTGATGAAATGCATGGCAGCTTCAAGGAATCAGTTTAGAAGGCAACTCACTTAGATGAAAGATCACAGTATAGCAGGTAAACAGCAAAGAACTACAGATCAGTCTTCACAGAATGAAGAAAGAGGGGTATACGCGGGTTCACCTTGACCAAGCTGTGTATACACGTAGGTTAACAGAACAAAAGGAGCGTATAATGTACACATGCACTTTCACATAAGGAAACACGCGTATATCTTGGAAAACTAATTTTTGGTCCAAGGTATTTCGTCCATGGTATTTTGATCCATGGTATTGGTCCAAGGTATCTGGTCCAAGGTATTGACCCTAGGTATTTGATCCAAGGTATTGGTCATAATTGGTTTTGGTCCATGGTATTGAGAAAGGCCTAAAACTATATAAAGAGGAGAAGATCATTAGGCCATGGTGTGAAAGTATTGAATATCTGATGAAGTGTGAGATCTAGTATGCAGGTTATCAGCTTATGGTTTATTGCCTTATCTGAATCGGAGATGAACATTAGTGGTTGATGAAAGGATAAGATATATTGATGGATCAGGATCCTAAGGCTTGAAATGAATTATCGTTATCTGGTTTTATTATGTATCGTCTAGATCTGAATACTAACGCATGGGTTATTCTGTAAATGTTATGATCTGGGTATAACCGAAGTCTATAATATGTGCAAAATTATTTACAGAAGTATATGCGGGTTAGCTTTGGTAAAAGCGCATATACACGCTGGTTTGGCTCATCAGAGTAGCATATACATTATGAAATATGATATCTGAATTTGCAGTTGGTTCTAAGTGGTTGTTGCAGAGTTCTAGGTTCTGCTCTATTTTCTGGTGACTGTGTTTTGATGACAAGGCTTCAGTAATTCAGTTGTTGGGTGATTCAGGGATTGATGATTGAGTATTTAATGATTGGTTAATGCAATGGTTGTATTTCAATGGTGATTGATTTTTAGCTTCAATGTTGTTTATGGCTCTAATATGAAAATTGGATGAAACGTGGCTTTCATATTATGGTGTTGTGTTCCAGGAGTATCTAGTCTGAAAATTTATGAAACGTGGTCTGTGGAGGAAGAGAGAAGGTCGTAGCCTTCTATAGGCTGGTGCCTATGTACTAGTAAACATATCGGCTAGTATAAGAGCCAGGCAGTTGGAGCTCCCTTCCAATAGTAGCTTGAAAACGAGTGAAGGTTGGAGCCTTCAGTAGGCCGGCACCTACGTACTAGTAAATGGATCGGCTAGTATAAGAGCTAGGGGGTTGTAGCTCCCTTCCAGTAGAATCTGGAGAATGATAGAAGGTTGTAGCCTCTTGCAGGTGGGTTCCTACGTACTGGTATGAGTTTGCGCCAATACAATATTGTAAACAGGCTTTTCTTATATTAAAATAAGACAGCAACAGGTGGTTTTTGTCACGCATTGGATTTCCACCTTAAATCTTGGTGTTCATGTGTGTTTCTTGTGTGTGATGGTTTGTTCTGATATTACTGCACATGGTTACTGTTTATATGGTTAATGAAGTATTGATGCACTGATTAAAGATTGACATATGATGAATTAACTGAATCATAAGATTGCTTGATATACGTTGGTTGCCTTAAACACAGTTGCGTGTACACGCGAGTTCCCTTAACTGAAGTAGCGTATATAAATCTGATTATGGAAATGAAAAGTTATTGACTTGCTAATACTTATTCACCCCACCTCTCATTATTATTTCCAACAATTGGTATCAAAGCAGGTCCTTTGGTAGAAGCTTGATCGCTTGAAGGAGATCCGTAGAACAATGGGAAAGAAGCTAAAGAAGAAAGCGCCTCAGAAGAAGAATACATCTCAAAGGAACTATGACAATGGGAGAATCGATTGGGGATTATGTGGAAGCAACTCTTCAGATTTAGAATCACCTCACAATGAAGATGAACAAGAAAAACAACTATCAGGTATGAATTTGTTATCCTCTGATAATATATTTCTCCATCCAATTGAAGATGATGAAAGTGATAGTGAAACAACTGAATTTGCTCTTATGGGTGAGAAAGAAAGATATCAAATAGAGGCAGAATTTAAAAGGCTTACAGACAAAATTAGAGATCAACAAGATCTATTAGACAAAATGGAATATGCCTTCAAAGAAGAAGCTACCAATCTAAAAGCTCAACTAAAGGAAGGAAACGAGGAAAAGGAAGATCAATGTCAAAAGCTGCAGGATGAAGTAACATCATTATGAAATGAAGTAAATAAAAGGAGCACAACAATCAAAAAACTCAAAGATAGATCCAATTACTATGAAAGTCTTGAAGCTAAGATCCTCTCTCTAAAAGAAGATCTTGAAAAATCAAATGAGCAGAATGAAGAACTACTCCAAGCTCTTGAAGAAAAATAAAGCGAAGTTCTCGAATTAAGGCAAAAAGTGGAAGAAGGAAGAAAAGCTAAAGAAATCATGAAGAAGCAGTATCTTGAAAAGGAAGAGCAATATCAGGTTGAGGTAAATATACTAAAAGGTAAATTAGAAGAAAAGGATAAGATTTTACGATTTCAAGATAGTACTAAGATTTTGGATGATATTCTTAGTAGTCAAAGGTCTCCTGCCATCAAATCTGGTCTTGGTTTCCATGAATCTGTTGAAGGTGAATCTAACTCACAAGCTAAGGCAAGGAACTCTGATGTAAAACCTGAGATGCTCAACAAGGAGATGAGAGGTCAATCCCATCAACAACCAAGGAAAGAAATTCTTCAAAGAAAATCTTTTACTCCTAACTATGGAAATGATAGTCGATTATTTCCTCAAATGAAAAATGTTGAATGTTTTATATGTCATAATCTTGGACATGTTGCAGCAAGATGCAAAAATAGAATGGTTCAAGACCATCAGATAGAAAGATCATCAGCTTGCAGGTACTTTAAAGGATATTTTTTTCTTGCAATATGTTTGGTCACAAAGCCATTGACTACTATAGAAGAAATATGGAGCATGTAACATGTTATGCCTATAACAAGCTTGGACATATAGCAAAGGAAGGTAGGAAAAAATATTGGGCACCATACCAAAAGGAGAAAACATCATCTCACTAGAAGATATGGAAAAAGAAGGAAGTACAGTCAGAAAAATGTGGCATGGCACAGTGTACAGACATGACAGACTCCGGTGAAGCCGAAAGTATGAAACATCAATGTTCTAAATCTCATACGCAAGTTGCATAAAGCATAGTTGTGTATATACGTGAGTTCAAAGCTACACAGTCATGTAAATGTAGTGTGAGAAAAATACTATGGGACTGTCTCAGAAAAACTAATGTGATATGATTCGTACAATTATCAGATATCTTTTCTGTCATAGATGACTACAGTGTGTGGATATTATTTAGAAGTGTCTTGATCCTAACAAGTTGTTGATAACTTGATGTATATATGATTGATGATGATGCGTTGATACTTCTTATTGATATATGCAATGATCAGATTTAACAGTGAATAGGTTTAGGGGGAGAACATGCTATCCTTCTAAT
Organism: Pinus tabuliformis; assembly: GCA_031772625.1. NCBI lineage: Eukaryota > Viridiplantae > Streptophyta > Pinopsida > Pinales > Pinaceae > Pinus > Pinus tabuliformis. The sequence continues at coordinate 119,167,921 of CM062819.1, forward strand.
AAAGCATTGTTGGCATTATGTTTAGAAGCCTGGTATCTAATCAATGATGATGAAGCTTATGTGGCTAAATGATACATCTTGTTATATTACGGTTATGAGTTGTTCATGATGATACTTGGAGTCACATAGTTGGTATTCAAATCAGATTTATGGTTGATTGTGAATGACCTTTTGATGATGCATATAGTACATATATGTTGCTTACATGGTGATCTTCACTGAGACAAGGAGAAGTACAAAGCTTGAGTACACAACTTCATTATTTGATTATGAGCCACTCATTTATTTTATGCTGCTATCATCATGCCTTCAAAGATGCATAAAGTTCATATGGTGCAGTTATGATACAGGATTCCTATAGATCTTTGCTCTCACATGGTTGAAGATTGTTGTTGTTGATGATATCAAGAAATCTTGACAAATGACCATGAGCTCATAGTTTTCCAGATACATATTGATGGATACATGGATGATTACTCAAGTTTCATATTGTTGGTTGGCTAAGAGAATGGTGTTATTATAGGCCGCATTAAGACATAGCTATTTGAAGACATGGCTTACTTAGTCACATAATGATGATGAGTTCTTGCCTTATGATGATAGTTGATACTCACATATGTTGATTATCATGGTTGATGCTTATCAGATATGGGATGTTCCCTAGTGATGATACATGGTTGATATATTGAAGGTCCTTATGGAAATATCATGCAGTTCTTGATGATGATCATGTGATGACTATGGAGTTTTCACATATGATATGGTGTGAATGATTTTGTTACTGCTTGGAGATATGACATATGCTGAGTTGATTCATGGAAGGAAACGAAGTGAGTTGATCTTGATGAGATCAAGAGGATGAGTTGATATCTATATGCAGACATACTTTGTCACAAGTTGATGATATTTACACTGACATGGACATATACAGGTTGTTGGTCTAGATGTTGCTGACAGATGCTTATGGAGCAGATCATACATGGTGTATGATAGTTATCATCGTCTTGTCTCTGTTATAAATGTCATGTATATCATTCAATGTAAAGGTCATATCAAGACTCATGATGTAATAATTTGTCTCTGTCTGTTGTAGTCTTTTAATGAAGTCCCTTTTTGGTCATTTGATGTAATTTGTGCCCCCACTATGCATGGGAAGGATGATCTAATATTTCAATCATGTATAAAAAGTTGGAATATCCCCACTTGGATGGGTGAATGAGTCAAGTTTTGTATATCCCCACTTCGTTGGGAGAATGAATGTATGTATGAGTCATTGGTGATAGAAAGGTCAAACTCACATAGTTGAGTTATATAGTCATGTTATGTTTCTTGAAAATATTTGTAGACTTTGCATGTGCTCAGGGGGAGCATGGACGATATAGTGCATCTCAGCATGTACAAAGGGGGAGTTTAATCAGAAAATTCAGCATGTGCTTGGGGGGAGCTTGATCAATGTTTATATTCAGTTGTTCAGATATGGAAGTCTTCTTTTTGGTTAGCCCTCTGCCCTTGATATAAAAGGGGGAGAATATCCTGGTCCGTCCTTTGCCCTTGATGTCAAAGGGGGAGAGTTTTTTGGTGTTGCTTGTTATCTCTAACAGTTTCTACAACTTGTGTTAATCAACACCAAGATAGTTGTCATCAAGTTCAAAGGGGGAGATTGTTGGCATTATGATGTATGTGTTGTACTTGATGGCAACCCACTTGTAGCAGAACAACTCACTTGTATATGGTAACTAGATGAATCTACAGAAGAGATATCAGATGTGACAGAATGCATGACAGTAGTATTTATAGATGTGATGAAATGCAGGGCAGCTTCAAGGAATCACTTCAGAAGGAAACTCACTCAGATGAAAGATCACAGTATAGCAAGAAAACAGTAAAAAATTACAGATCAGTCTTCACAGAATGAAGAAAGAGGGGTATATGCAGGTTCACCTTGACCAAGTTGTGTATACACGTAGGTTAATAGAACGAAAGGAGCGTATAACATAGACAAGCACTTTCACAGAAGGAAACATGCTTATATCTTGGAAAACTACGTTTTGGTCCAAGGTATTTGGTCCATGGTATTTTGATCCACGGTATTGGTCCAAGGTATCTGGTCTGAGGTATTCACCCTAGGTATTTGATCCAAGGTATTGGTACTAAGTGGTTTTGGTCCATGGTATTGAGAAAGGCCTAAAACTATATAAAGAGGAGAAGATCATTAGGCTATGGTGTGCAAGTATTGAATATCTGATGAAGTGTGAGATCTAGTATGCAGGTTATCAGCTTATGGTGCTTTGCCTGATCTGAATCGAGGATGAACCTTAGTGGTTGATGAAGAGATAATGTCTATCGATGGATCAGGATCCTAAGGCTTGAAATGAATTATCATTATCTGGTTTGATTATGTATAGTCTAGATATGAATACTGGCACATGGGTTATTCTGTAAATGTTATGATCTGGGTATAACTAAAGTCTGTAATATGTGAAAAATTATTTACAGATGTATACGCGGGTTAGCTTTGGTAAAAGCGCGTATACATGCTGGTTCGGATCATCATAGTAGCGTATACATTATGAAATATGATATCTGAATTTGCAATTGGTTATAAGTGGTTGTTGCAGAGTTCTGGATTCTTTTCTATGTTCTAGTGATTGTGTTTTGATGACAGGGCCTCAGTGATTCAGTTGTTGGGTGATTCAGGGATTGATGATTGAGTATTTAATAATTGGTTAATGCAATGGTTGTATTGCAGTGGTGATTTATTTTGAGCTTCAATGTTGTTGATGGGTCCAATATGAAAATTGGATGAAACGTGGCCTTCATATTATGGTGTTGTGTTCCGGGAGTATCTAGTTTGAAAATTTATGAAACGTGGTCCCTAGAAGAAGAGAGAAGGTCGTAGCCTTCTGTAGGCCAATGCCTGTGTACTGGTAAAAATATCGGCCAGTACAAGAGCCAGGCAGTTGGAGCTCCCTCCCAGTAGTAGCTGAAAAACGAGTGAAGGTTGGAGCCTTCACTAGGTCGACACCTACGTACTAGTAAATGGATTAGCTAGTACAAGAGCTAGGGGGTTGTAGCTCCCTTCCAGTAGAAGCTGGAGAATAAGAGAAGGTTGTAGCCTTCTACAGGTGGGTGCCTACGTACTAGTATGAGTCTGCGCCAGTACAAGATTGTAAACAGGTTTTTCTTATATTAAAAGAAGATAGTAGCAGGTGGTTTTTGTCCCGCATTGGGTTTCCACCATAAATCTTGGTGTTCATGTTTGTTTCTTATGTGTGATGGTTTGTTCTGATATTACTGCACATGGTTACTATTTATATGGTTAATGAAGTATTGATGCACTGATTAAAGATCAACATATGATGAATTAACTGAATCATAATATTGCTTGATATACGATGGTTTCCTTAAACACAATTGTGTGTACACGCAAGTTCCCTTAACTGAAGTAGCGTGTATAAATCTGATTATGGAAATGAAAAGTTATTGACATGCTAATACTGATTCACCCCACCTCTCATTATTATTTCCAACAATTGGTATCAAAGCAAGTCCTTTGGTAGAAGCTTGATCGCTTGAAGGAGATCCGTAGAACAATGGGAAAGAAGCTAAAGAAGAAAGTGCCTCAAAAGAAGAAGACATCTCAAAGGAACTATGACAATGGGAGAATTGATTGGGGATTATGTGGAAGAAACTATTTAGATTCAGAATCACCTCAGAATGAAGATGAACAAGCAAAAGAGCTATCAGGTATGAATTTGTTATCCTTTGGTAATACATTTCTCCATCCATTTGAAGATGATGAAAGTGATAGCAAAACAACTGAATTTGCTCTTATGGGTGAGAAAGAAAGATATCAAATAGAGGCAGAATTTAAAAGGCTTGCAGACAAAATTATAGATCAACAAGATCTATTGGACAAAAGGGAATATGCCTTCAAAAAATAAGATACCAATCTAAAAGCTCAACTAGAGGAAAGAAACAAGGAAAAGGAAGATTAGTGTCAAAAGCTGCAGGATGAAGTAACGTCGTTAAGAAATGAAATAAATAAAAGGAGCACAAGAATCAAGAAACTCAAATATAGATCCAGTTACTATTAAAGTCTTGAAGCTAAGATCCTCTCTCTAAAAGAAGATCTTGAAAAATCAAATAAGCAGAATGAAGAACTACTCCAAGCTCTTGAAGAACAAGAAAATGAAGTTTTCGAATTAATGCAAAAAGTGGAAGAATGATCTGAAAATGGAATGTACTTGTTTAAGGGTGCAAGGTATCCATTTCCAATAATTTCAACTGTGAGCTAGACACTCCAAATGACCTCTAAAAATGTATAAACTTATTATTTCTTATACAGAGATAGACTGTAGGGGCATTCACCGGACATGTCACCTCTAAAAAGAGGATGAGTTCCAGAGGCTACCTGGCCCTCTACAGGCTCTGCCTAAAGAAATAACCAAGTAAACACTTAGAAGTCTTTGACATACACATACTTGAAGTTTAAGGTCTTGCGGAATGAGACAAGTAACTTTCTGTAGCTGAACAGGTGATTATGAGTGTATGCAAGTTATATTTATTTGTTTTTTAATACTTTATATCAGTTTTGTTTAACATATCATCTTCAGAAAATAAAGACATCAAAATGATAAAGCAGTTCACCCCCTCCTGGGCTACATCTGCTGGACCAAGCCTCTCCAACTAGGCTTGTCCTCTTGTATTAAAATTGCTACAAAGGCTAATACAAGAATATGGATGTCTCAAAGGACAGATCTGACTGTAAATACAGAATCAGAAGATAGGAATTAGCCAAACATGCTCTTTCCCAAACACTAAACAGTGAGTTTTGTACCTTATACAGTACTTTCCCCAATTGGCCCTGGTGGCCCTTTACACTTGAATGGAGAATTTCGAGGTGAATATGACCTCAATTGGTTCTGAAACCTCTTCCATTAGACTCAGAAGGTCGAAAATAGCAGACATAGGCTTTTGAATCACCAAAAACGGATGAACAGCGCCCCCAAACAGCTCAATCACTGAAATGGCCCTTTTGGCCCTGAAAGCTTCCCTGAAGCTAAACAGTGAGAATAATGCCTCAGAAGACAAAACGAACTGTAGAAATGGATTTAGAAGGTTGGAAAACTTCAGGAATGACCTTCGTTCCACATTCACTGACTGCATAATTCCCAATGCAGCTCCCAAACTGATTTGGCCCTAGTGGCTCCTGGAACTTCCACGAAGCAAAAATACCTGAAAATGACCTCAGATGGCTGTGAAACCTATGCCAATGGCTTCAGAAGGTTGAAAATACCCAAAATCAAAAAAAAAATCGTCCAAAACCGACTTTCCTAGCCAAAGTCATGGCCATTTACTCCCAACTGCCAATTTGGCCTAACAAAACCCCAGTTAACTTTAGATACGGCCAGTTAGGCCCGCCAAATATGGAGTGGCCGCCAAATTTGGCGCCACCTCCAACTGATCCGCCAACTGTAACTGCATTTGAATAAATGCGCATGTGACCACAGATTTCGAGTGGCGGTTAACATCAGATTTCGCGCCGGAGGTTAGGGGTTAGCCCACGGTTCTGGGCACCTGGTCATATGGTGTGCGGGGGCTGGCGCTTAGGGGCTGGCCCCCTTAATTTTCCCGCCCATTACCATTTCAAATTTTATTACAATATTGCTCCGCCCATTGAACAAATGAGTCGTTGGTGGTGCGTTGGTAAGCCTTTGTAGTGACAAGGTAGAGTTCACGGGTTCAAACCCGGCCCATGCCAAACTTTATTAAAATGCGCCCAAAAAAGGTTTGTTGACGTCGTCTGGGGCCACGTGGTGCCCTCCAGGATTGCCACGTGGAAGCCTCTGATTGGTGGTTGAAAAGAGAATATTCTCTAGAATATTCCAAGGAATATTCTGCGGAATATTCTTTTTTTAAATTTTTTTTTAAATTAAATTTTCTAATGTTATGGACCAATTATTCTTTTTGCCATATCTTCCTCATACGGCGACCGTTTTTCGAACCGTTTGCGGCGCCAGAATCGGGAGGACGAGAAATTTCCGGTCGTTTAGGTTCCAATCAGTTCTAAGCACTTTCATTTTTGACCATTTTACGACACTTGGTCCTGAGCTCCTGATCACACCTCCCAAATGAGAAGGTTTTTGGTCCCCAAAAGCTCACTGAATTTCTGAACTGAACTATACAGCACTTGAGGGACAGAAATATCCTCTCCCGTTCAGCCAAAAGAGCATACTGATGCCAAAATGTCCTGCCTTATCAACTGTCGTCATGGTGAATGTTGCTGCATAAACCAAACTCTTGTCGAATCTCGACCAAGCTTGTTCGCCAGACAAACTGAAAGTTTACAGAAACCAGCAATGAAACTTGCTGATATATGAGCTAAAATCTTTCTCTAAACATGTGGGTTTGCCACTGTCACAATGCCCATCCATGGCACCTCTGCTCCAGAAGAAGAACTGCCTCCCAAATGAGAAGGCTCTTACAAAGATGAAACACTTCATCATTTCTCCTCTTTACAATCTTGGAGATCAAATTAACTTTTTCCAAGTCAATAATACATTACATGCATGGTTAAAAACAAAGTAATCAACCCTTCAAGTTAATCACACATACATGTTTAAAATACAAGGAAATCATCATGATCCCTGTGCTCATGCATATCATTCTCATGCATGTAGTTTATCCTTCAATTTTCCCTTAAGTACAATCATAAGTACAAGATCATCGATCACATGTACATGTACTTTCAAAGCTGAAATGAATATAACTTTCGCTGCAATAGAGTGAGTCTCATACTCAGCTTTCCATCCTGCAACTTGCATTCCCTTAACAAAGAAATGCATTCAATCAAAAGACATGCAACTTCAATTGGATAAGAATTCTAACCACTTCTTACCAATCCATTTCAAAGGCGCTTCCTTTAACTGCACATCGATATCAACATGTGTATCATCCTGACACATATCAATGATGGAAACTTCCTTCCCATTCTTGCAATACTCTTTCTCCAATTTCTTCAACTTTCGTGGAAGCATTGTTGGATTCAGAGCCCAACACCTTTCAACAGTATGTCCATGCTTATGGCAATAAGTGCAACACATGTTCATCTTCTTGACAGCATGATTTGCATTGTTCATTGGAACTTTGGCTTCTTGCCTCCTTTCCTTCAAAAGTTTCCTGTATGTTGCCATTCTTTTCCAACATCTAGAAACACTATGGTTAAACAAACCACAAAAAGAACATGCAATTCTTTTCCAATGCTTGTGTGGAAATTTTCCATGCTTTACATGATCAAAGGAAATATGATTGAAATCAGATTTATACCTTTCTCTTTCACCTTCATTACCTTCATGAGGAGATGAATCAAACGAAGAAGAATCTCCTTTTGGAACACCATGAATCCTTGCAATGGCTTTAGAGCTTTCACCACTTCCTTGTTCAAGTGCATGCTTATGCACACCTTCTTCCTGCAAGGTATGTTTCAAACTATTGCATTCCTCAAGAATACAATCTTTACAACCTTGGGATAGAGAACTTGAAATGAAACTCCTAGGAACTGTTTCAATTGCCTTCATGGCTGCTTTGGAACTTTCTCCATAAGATTGTCCATAGCCAAGACCCAAATTCTTAGGCCTTACCTCAACCATTATTGGCTCAACTATACCCTGTGCATGTTTACCCAATCCTTTTCCTTCATATCCCATTTTGGACATCAACTTGGACCCTATGCCTCTGGTATGTTTCTCAAAAGAACCAACATAAACATTCTTATCAGAATTTGAAGACAAACTAGAATTGTTTACCTCTTCTTCAAGCTGATATTTGGCTAAGGCTTCTTTGGCAACAAGGAGTTGTGTCTCCAACTCATGCATCCTTTCCAGCTTCATGTTTGCAATATGAAGTTGGCCTTCCATTTCCTGCAATTGGTTAGAAAGCAACTGCTTCTCTTCCCTCATGGAATTCAACTGCTCTTGAAGTCTAGATCTCTTTCTTTCATCCTCATACATTTCTCTCACCATATTCATCATGATGAAAAATTCTTGCTTCAAGCCTTCATCAAAGAATCTTGTGAAGGAGGACGATTTTGAGAACTCACTTATGGAAGTTTTCATTATAGAAATGAACAAAAGAGCTTCAACAAACTCAAACAACAAGTACTTTGCAGAATAATAAAGCAGTCAATCTCCAACACTGCTTAAGACACCTTTCAAGCTACACAATCAAGCTAGTGATGTCAGTCAAGCAACCTAGTGCTCTGATACCATCTGATCTGAAAATGGAATGTACTTGTTTAAGGGTGCAAGGTATCCATTTCCAATAATTTCAACTGTGAGCTAGACACTCCAAATGACCTCTAAAAATGTATAAACTTATTATTTCTTATACAGAGATAGACTGTAGGGGCATTCACCGGACATGTCACCTCTAAAAAGAGGATGAGTTCCAGAGGCTACCTGGCCCTCTACAGGCTCTGCCTAAAGAAATAACCAAGTAAACACTTAGAAGTCTTTGACATACACATACTTGAAGTTTAAGGTCTTGCGGAATGAGACAAGTAACTTTCTGTAGCTGAACAGGTGATTATGTGTGTATGCAAGTTATATTTATTTGTTGTTTAATACTTTATATCAGTTTTGTTTAACATATCATCTTCAGCAAATAAAGACATCAAAATGATAAAGCAGTTCACCCCCTCCTGGGCTACATCTGCTGGACCAAGCCTCTCCAACTAGGCTTGTCCTCTTGTATTAAAATTGCTACAAAGGCTAATACAAGAATATAGGTGTCTCAAAGGACAGATCTGACTGTAAATACAAAATCAGAAGATATGAATTAGCCAAACATGCTCTTTCCCAAACACTAAACAGTGAGTTTTGTACCTTATAAAGTACTTTCCCCAATTGGCCCTGGTGGCCCTTTACACTTGAATGGAGAATTTCGAGGTGAAGATGACCTCAATTGATTCTGAAACCTCTGCCATTAGACTCAAAAGGTCGAAAATAGCAGACATGGGCTTTTGAATCACCAAAAACGGATGAACAGCGCCCCCAAACAGCTCAATCACTGAAATGGCCCTGTTGGCCCTGAAAGCTTCCCTGAAGCTAAACAGTGAGAAGAATGCCTCAGAAGACAAAACGAGCTGTAGAAATGGATTCAAAAGGTTGGAAAACTTCAGGAATGACCTTCGTTCCAAATTCACTGACTGCACAATTCCCAATGCAGCTCCCAAACTGATTTGGCCCTAGTGGCTCCTGGAACTTCCACGAAGCAAAAACACCTGCAAATGACCTCAGATGGCTATGAAACCTATGCCAATGGCTTTATAAGGTCGAAAATACCCAAAATCAAAAAAAAATTCGTCCAAAACCGACTTTCCTAGACAAAGTTATGGCCATTTACTCCCAACTGCCAGTTTGGCCTAACAAAACCCCAGTTAACTTTAGATACGGCCAGTTAGGCCCGCCAAATATGGAGTGGCCGCCAAATTTGGCGCCACCACAAACTGATCCGCCAACTGTAACTTTAGTTTAATAAATGCGCATGTGACCACAGATTTCGGGTGGCGGTTAACATCGGATTTCGCGCCGAAGGTTAGGGGTTAGCCCACGGTTCTGGGCACCTGGTCATATGGTGTGCGGGGGCTGGCGCTTAGGGGCTGGCCCCCTTAATTTTCCCGCCCATTACCATTTCAAAGTTTATTACAATATTGCTCCGCCCATTGAACAAATGAGTCGTTGGTGGCGTGTTGGTAAGCCTTTATAGTGACAAGGTAGAGGTCACGGGTTCAAACCCGGCCCATGCCAAACTTTTTTAAAATGCGCCCAAGAAAGGTTTGCTGACGCATCTGGGGCCACGTGGTGCCCTCCAGGCCTGCCACGTGGCAGCCTCTGATTAGTGGCTGAAAAGAGAATATTCTCTAGAATATCCCAAGGAATATTCTGCGGAGTATTCTTTTTTTAATTTTTTTTTTTTAAATTAAATTTTCTAATGTTATGGACCAATTATTCTTTTTGCCATATCTTCCTCATACGGCGACCGTTTTTTGAACCGTTTGCGGCGCCGAAATCAGGAGGACGAGAACTTTCCGGTAGTTCAGGTTCCAATCAGTTCTAAGCACTTTCGTTTTTGACCATTTTACGACACTTGGTCCTGAGCTCTTGATCAAAGAAGGAAGAAAAGCTGAAGAAATCATGAAGAAGCAATATCTTGAAAAGGAAGAGAAATATTAGGCTGAGGTAAATATACTAAAATGTAAATTAGAAGAAAATGATAAGCTTTTACAATTTCACGATAGTACTAAGATTTTGGATGATATTCTTAGTAGTCAAAGGTCTCCTGCCATCAAATCTGGTCTTGGTTTCCATGAATCTGTTGAAGGTGAATCTAACTCACAAGCTAAGGCAAGGAACTCTAATGTAAAACCTGAGATGCTCAACAAGGAGATGAGAGGTCAATCCCATCAACAACCAAGGAAAGAAATTCTTCAAAGAAAATCTTTTACTCCTAACTATGGAAATGATAGTCGGTTATTTCCTCAAATGAAAAATGTTGAATGTTTTATATCTCATAATCTTGGACATGTTGCAGCAAGATGCAGAAATAGAATGGTTCAAGACCATCACACAAAAAAAACATTAGCTTGCAGGTACTTTAAGGGATATTGTTTTTCTTGCAAATGTTTGATTACAAAGCCAATGACTGCTATAGAAGAAATATGAAACATGTAAGGTGTTATGCATGTAACAAGCTTGGACATATAGCAAAGGAATGCAGGAGAAAATATCAGGCACCATACCAAAAGGAGAAAACATCATCTCACTCGAAGATATGGAAGAAGATGGAAGTACAGTGAAAAAAATGTGGCATGTCACAGTGTACAGACATGACAGACTCTAGAGAAGACGAAAGTATGAAACATCAGTTCTAAATCTCATACTCAAGTTGCATAAAGCATAGTCACATATATACGCGAGTTCAAAGCTACAAAGTCGCGTATATGTAGTGTGAGAAAAATATTGTGGGACAGTCTCAGAAAAACTGATGTGATATGATTCAGACAATTATCAGATATCTTTTCTGTCATAGATGACTGCAGTCTGTGGATATTATTTAGAAGTGTCTTGATCCTAACAAGTTGTTGATAACTTGATATCTAATTGATGATGATGCCTTGATACTTCTTATTGATATATGTAATGATCAGATCTGACAGTGAACAGGTTCAGGGGGAGAACATGTTATCCTTCTAATAAAGCATTGTTGGCATTATGTTTAGAAGTCTTTGGTATCTAATCAATGATGATGAAGCTTATGTGGCTAAATGATACATCTTGCTATATTACAGTTATGAGTGGTCCATGATGATACTTGGGGTCACATAGTTGGTATTCAAATCATATTTATGGATGATTGTGAATGACCTTTTGATGATGCATATAGTACATATATGTTGCTTACATGGTGATCTTCACTGGGACAAGGAGAAGTATAAAGCTTGAGTACACAACTTCATTATTTGATGATGAGCCACTCATTTATTTTATGATGTTGTCATCATACCTTCAAAGATGCATAAAGTTCATATGGTGTAGTTCTGATACAGGATTCCTATAGATCTTGGCTCTCACATGGTTGAAGATTGTTGTTGTTGATGATATCAAAAAATCTTGACAAATGACCATGATCTCATAGTTTTCTAGATACATATTGATGGATACATGGATGATTACTCAAGTTGCATATTGTTGGTTGGCTAAGAGAATGGTGTTATTGCAGGTCGCATGAAGACATAGCTATTTGAAGACATGGATATTCGAAGACATGGCTTACTTAGTCACATAATGATGATGAGTTCTTACCTTATGATGATAGTTGATACTCACATATGTTGATTATCATGGTTGATGCTTATCATATATGGGATGTTCCCTAGTGATGATACATGGTTGATATATTGAATGTCCTTATGGAAATATCATGCAGTTCTTGATGATGATCATGTGATGACTTTGGAGTTTTGACATATGATATGGTGTGAATGATTTTGTTACTGCTTGGAGATATGACATATGCTGAGTTGATTCATGGAAGGAAACGAAGCAAGTTGATCTTGATGAGATCAAGAGGATGAGTTGATATCTATATGCAGACATACTTTGTCACAAGTTGATGATATTTACACTGACATGGACATAGATAGGTTGCTGGTCTGGATGCTGTTTATAGATGCCTATGGAGCAAATCATACATGGTGTATGATAGTTATTAGGGTCTTGTCTCTGTTATAAATTTCATGTGTCTCATTCAATGTAAATGTCATATTGAGACTCATGATGTAATAATTTGTCTCTGTTTGTTGTAGTTTTTTTATGAAGTCCCTTTTTGGTCATTTGATGTAATTTGTGCCCCCACTACACATGGGAAGGATGATGTAATATTTCAATCATGTATAAACAATTGGTATATCCCCCCTCAGATGGGTGAATGAGTCAAGTCTTGTATATACCCACTTGGTTGGGAGAATGAATGTATGTGTGAGTCATTGGTGATAGGAAGGTCAAACTCACATAGTTGAGTTATAGAGTCATGTTATGTTTCTTGAAAATATTTGCAGACTTTGCATGTGCTCAGGGGGAGCATGGACGATATAGTGCATCTCAGCATGTACAAAGGGGGAGTTTAATCAGAAAATTCAGCATGTGCTTGGGGGGAGCTTGATCAATGTTTATATTCAGTTGTTCAAATATGGAAGTCTTCTTTTTGGTCAGCCCTTTGCCCTTGATATCAAAGGGGGAGAACATCCTGGTCCGCCCTTTGCCCTTGATGTCAAAGGGGGAGAGTATTTTGGTGTTGCTTGTTATCTCTAACTGTTTCTACAGCTTGCGGTAATCAACACCAACATAATTGCCATCATGTCCAAAGGATGAAATTGTTGGCATTATGATGTATGTGTTGTACTTGATGGTAACCCACTTGTAGCAGAACAACTCACTTGTATATGGTAACTATATGAATCTACATAAGAGATATCAGATGCGACAGAATGCATGATAGTAGTATTTATAGATGTGATGAAATGTAGGGAATATTCAAGGAATCAGTTCAAAAGGCAACTCACTCAAATGAAATATCACAATATAGCAGGTAAACAGCAAAGAATTACCAATCAGTATTCATAGAATGAAGAAAGGGGTATACACAGGTTCACCTTGACGAAGCTGCATATACATGCAGGTTAATAGAGAGAAAGGAGCATATAATGTGCACACGCACTTTCACAGAAGGAAACACGCTTATATCTTGGAAAACTAAGTTTTGGTCCAAGGTATTTGGTTCATGGTATTTTGATCAAGGGTATTGGTCCAAGGTATCTGGTCCAAGGTATTGGCCCCAGGTATTTTATCCAAGGTATTGGTCCTAAGTGGTTTTAGTCCATGGTATTGAAAAAGGCCTAAAACTATATAAAGAGGAGAAGATCATTAGGCCATGGTGTGTAAGTATTGAATATCTGATGAAGTGTGAGATCTAGTATGCAGGTTATCAGCTTATGGTGCTTTGCTTGATCTGAATCAAAGATGAACCTTAGCGGTTGATGAAGGGATAAGATCTATTGATGGATCGGGATCCTAAGGCTTGAAATGAATTATCATTATTTGGTTTGGTTATGTATAGTCTAGATCTGAATATTGACACATGGGTTATTCTGTAAATGTTATGACTTGGGTATAACTAAAGTCTATAATATGTGCAAACTTATTTACATATATATACGCAGGTTAGCCTTGGTAAAAGTGCGTATACATGTTGGTTCGGCTCATCAAAGTAGCATATACATTATGAAATATGATATCTGAATTTGCAATTGGTTCTAAGTTGTTGTTGCAGAGTTCTGGGTTCTGCTCTGTGTTCTGGTGACTGTGTTTTGATGACAGGGCTTTAGTGATTCAGTTGTTAGTTGATTCAGGGATTGATGATTGAGTATTTAATTATTGGTTAATGCAATGGTATTATTGCAGTGGTGATTTATTTTGAGCTTCAATGTTGTTGATGGGTCTACTATGAAAATTGGATGAAATGTGGCCTTCATATTATGGTGTTGCGTTCCAAGAGTATCCAGTTTGAAAATTTAAGAAACGTGGTCCGTGGAGGAAGAGAGAAGGTCGTAGCCTTCTGTAGGCTGGCGCCTATGTACTGGTAAACATATCAGCCAGTACAAGAGCCAGGCGGTTAGAGCTCCCTTCCAGTAGTAGTTAGAAAATGAGTGAAGGTTGGAGCCTTCAGTAGGCCGACGCCTACATACTAGTAAATAGATCGGCTAGTACAAGAGCTAGGGGGTTGTAGATCCCTTCCAGTAGAAGTTGGAGAACGAGAGAAGGTTGCAGCCTTTTACAGGTGGGTGTTTGCGTACTAGTATGAGTCTATGCCAGTACAAGATTGTAAACATGTTTTTCTTATATTAAAAGAAGACAGCAGCAGGTGGTTTTTGTCTCACATTGTGTTTCCACCTTAAATCTTGGTGTTCATATGTGTTTCTTATGTGTGATGGTTTGTTCTGATATTACTGCACATGGTTACTATTTATATGGTTAATGAAGTATTGATGCACTGATTAAAGATCAACAATGATGAATTAACTGAATCATAAAATTGCTTGATATACGTTGGTTGCCTTAAACATATTTGCGTGTACACGGGAGTTCCCTTAACTGAAGTAGCGTATATAAATCTGATTATGGAAATGAAAAGTTATTGACTTGCTAATACTGATTCACCCCCCCCCCCCTTAGTATTATTTCCAACAATTGGTATCAGAGCAGGTCCTTTGGTAGAAGCTTGATCGCTTGAAGGAGATCTATAGAACAATGGGAAGAAAGCTAAAGAAGAAAGCACCTCCGAAGAAGAAGACATCTCAAAGGAACTATGACAGTGAGAGAATCGAGTGGGGATTATGTGGAAGAAACTCTTCAGATTCAGAATCACCTCAGAATGAAGATGAATAAGGAAAAGAACTATCATGTGTGAATTTGTTATCCTCTAGTAATACATTTCTCCATCCATTTGAAGATGATGAAAGTGATAGTGAAAAAATTGAATTTGTTCTTATGGGTGAGGAAGAAAGATATCAAATAGAGGCAGAATTTAAAAGGCTTATAGACAAAATTAGAGATTAGCAAGATCTATTGGACAAAAGGGAATATGCCTTCAAAGAAGAAGCTACCAATCTAAAAGCTCAACTAGAGGAAGGAAACAAGGAAAAGGAAGATCAATGTCAAAAGATGCAAGATGAAGTAACATCATTAAGAAATGAAGTAAATAAAAGGAGCACAAAAATTAAGAAACTCAAAGACAGATCCAGTTACTATGAAATTCTTGAAGCTAAGATCCTCTCTCTAAGAGAAGATCTTGAAAAATCAAATAAGCAGAATGAAGAACTACTCCAAGCTCTTGAAGAACAAGAAAACAAAGTTCTCGAATTATGGAAAAAAGTGGAAGAAGGAAGAAAAGCTAAAGAAATCATGAAGAAGCAGTACCTTGAAAAGGAAGAGCAATATCAAGTTAAGGTAAATATACTAAAAGGTAAATTAGAAGGAAAGGATAAGCTTTTACGATTTCAAGATAGTACTAAGATTTTGGATGATATTCTTAGTAGTCAAAGGTCTCCCGCCATCAAATCTGGTCCTGGTTTCCATGAATTTGTTGAAGGTGAATCTAGCTCACAAGCTAAGGCAAGGAACTCTAATATAAAACCCGAGATGCTCAACAAGGAGATGAGAGGTCAATCCCATCAACAACCAAAGAAAGAAATTTTTCAAAGAAAAGCTTTTACTCCTAACTATGGAAATGATAGTCGGTTAATTCCTCAAATGAAAAATGTTGAATGTTTTAGATGTCATAATCTTGGACATATTACAGCAAGATGTGGAAGTAGAATGGTTCAAGACCATCACATATAAAGATCATCAACTTGCAGGTACTTTAAGGGATATTGTTTTTCTTGCAATATGTTTGGTCACAAAGCCATTGACTACTATAGAAGAAATATGAAACATGTAAAATGTTATGCATGTAACAAGCTTGGACATATAGCAAAAGAATGCAGGAGAAAATATTAGGCACCATACCAAAAGGAGAAAACATCATCTCACTCGAAGATATGGAAAAATAAGGAAGTACATTCAGAAAAATGTGGCATGGCACAGTGTACAGACATGACAGACTCCGAAGAAGCCGAAAGTATGAAACATCAATGTTCTAAATCTCATACACAAGTTTCATAAAGCATAATCGCGTATCTATGCGAGTTCAAAGCTACACAGTCGCGTATATGTAGTGTGAGAAAAAATTGTGGGACGGTGTCAAAAAAACTAATGTGATATGATTCAAACAATTATCAGATATCTTTTTTGTCATAGATGACTGCAGTCTATAGATATTATTTAGAAGTGTCTTGATCCTAACAAGATGTTGATAACTTGATGTATATCTAATTGATGATGATGCCTTGATACTTCTTATTGATATATGCAATGATCAGATCTGACTATGAACAAGTTCAGGGGGAGAACATTCTATGCTTCTAATAAAGCGTTATTGGCATTATCTTTAGAATTCTTTGGTATCTAATCAATGATGATGAAGCTTATGTGGCTAAATGATACATCTTGCTATATTACAATTATGAGTTGTCCATGATGATACTTGGGGTCACATAGTTGGTATTCAAATCAGATTTATGGATGATTGTGAATGACCTTTTGATGATGCATATAGTACATATATGTTTCTTATATGGTGATCTTCATTGGGACAAGGAGAAGTAAAAAGCTTGGGTACACAACTTCATTATTTGATGATGAGCCACTCATTTCTTTTATGTTGCTATCATCATGCCTTCAAAGATGCATAAATTTCATATGATGCAGTTATGATATAGGATTCTTATAGATCTTGGCTCTCACACAGTTGAAGATTGTTGTTGTTGATGATACCAAGAAATCTTGACAAATGACCATGAGCTCATAGTTTGCTAGATACATATTGATGGATACATGGATGATTAGTCAAGTTGCATATTGTTGGTTGGCCAAGAGAATGGTGTTATTGTAGGTCGCATGAAGACATGGCTATTTGAAGACATGGATATTCGAAGACATGGTTTACTTAGTCACATAATGATGATGGGTTCTTACCTTATGATGATAGTTGATACTCACATATTTTGATTATCATGGTTGATGCTTATCAGATATGGGATGTTCCCTAGTGATGATACATGGTTGATATATTGAAGGTCCTTATGAAAGTTCTTGATGATGATCATGTGATGACTATGGAGTTTTCACATATGATATGGTGTGAATGATTTTGTTACTGCTTGGAGATATGACATATGCTGAGTTTATTCATGGAAGAAACGAAGCAAATTGATCTTGATGAGATCAAGAGGTTGAGTTGATATCTATATGCAAACATACTTTGTCACGGATTGATGATATTTACACTAACATGGACATATACAGGTTACTGGTCTGGATGTTGTTGACAGATGCTTATGGAGCAAATCATACATGGTGTATGATAGTTATCATGGTCTTGTCTCTGTTATAAATGTAATGTATACCATTCAATGTAAAGGTCATATCAAGACTCATGATGTAATAATTTGTCTCTGTTTATTGTAGTCTTTTAATGAAGTCCCTTTTTGGTCATTTGATGTAATTTGTGCCCCCACTATGCATGGGAAGGATGATCTAATATTTCAATCATGTATAAACAATTGGAATATCCCCACTTGGATGGGTGAATGAGTCAAGTTTTGTATATCCCCACTTGGTTGGGAGAATGAATGTATGTATGAGTCATTGGTGATAGAAAGGTCAAACTCACATAGTTGAGTTATATAGTCATGTTATGTTTCTTGAAAATATTTGTAGACTTTGCATGTGCTCAAGGGGAGCATGGACGATATAGTGCATCTCAGCATGTACAAAGGGGGAATTTAATCAGAAAATTCAGCATGTGCTTGGGGGGAGCTTGATCAATGTTTATATTCAGTTTTTCAAATATGGAAGTCTTCTTTTTGGTCAACCCCTTGCCCTTGATATCAAAGCTGGAGAATATCATGGTCTGCCCTTTGCCCTTGATGTCAAAGGGGGAGAGTATTTTGGTGTTGCTTGTTATCTCTAACAGTTTCTATAGCTTGTGGTAGTCAACACCAACATAGTTGACATCAAGTCCAAAGGGGGAGATTGTTGGCATTATGATGTATGTGTTGTACTTGATGGCAACCCACTTGTAGCAGAACAACTCACTTGTATATGGTAACTAGATGAATCTACAGAAGAGATATCATATTTTACAGAATGCATGACAGTAGTATTTATAGATGTGATGAAATGCAGGGCAACTTCAAGGAATCACTTCAGAAGGAAACTCACTCAGATGAAAGATCACACTATAGCAGGTAAACAGCAAAGAACTACACATCAGTTTTCACATAATGAAGAAAGAGGGATATACGTAGGTTCACCTTGACCAAGTTGTGTATACACGCAGGTTAACAAAATGAAAGGAGCGTATAATGTACACACGCACTTTCATAGAAGGAAACATGCGTATATCTTGGAAAACTAATTTTTGGTCCATGGTATTTTGATCCATGTTATCGGTCCAAGGTATTTGGTATAAGGTATTGACCCCAGGTATTTGATCCAAGGTATTGGTCCTAAGTGGTTTTGGTCCATGGTATTGAGAAAGGCCTAAAAATATATAAAGAGGAGAATATCATGAGGCCATGGTGTGTAAGTATTGAATATCTGAAGAAGTGTGACATCTAGCATGCAGGTTATCAGCTTATGGTGCTTTGCATAATCTGAATTGCGGATTAATCTTACCAGTTGATGAAGGGATAAGATCTATTGATGGATCGGGATCCTAAGGCTTGAAATGAATTATCATTATCTGGTTTCATTATGTATAGTCTAGATCTAAACACTGATGCATGGGTTATTCTGTAAATGTTATGATCTTGGTATAATTGAAGTCTGTAATATGTGCAAAATTATTTGCAAATGTATACGCGGGTTAGCTTTGGTAAAAGTGCATATACACACTGGTCCGGCTCATCAGAGTAGCGTATACATTATGAAATATAATATCTGAATTTGCAGTTGGTTCTAAGTGGTTGTTGCAAAGTTCTGGGTTTTTCTCTGTGTTCTGGTGACTGTGTTTTGATGACACGGCTTTAGTGATTCAGTTGTTGGGTGATTTAGGGATTGATGATTGAGTATTTAATGATTGGTTAATGCAATGGTTTTATTGCAATGGTGATTTATTTTGAGCTTCAATTTTGTTGATGGGTCCATTATGAAAATTGGATGAAACGTGGCCTTTATATTATGGTGTTGTGTTCCAGGAGTATCCAGTCTAAAAATTTATGAAACGTGGTCCGTGGAGGAAGAGAGAAGGTCGTAGCCTTCTGTAGGCCGACGCCTACGTACTGCTAAAAATATCGGCCAATACAAGAGCCAGGGGCTTGGAGCTCCCTTCCAGTAGTAGCTGGAAAACGAGTGAAGGTTGGAGCCTTCAGTAAGCTGGCGCCTATGTACTAGTAAACGGATCAGCTAGTACAAGAGCTAGGGGGCCGTAGCTCCCTTCAAGTAGAAGCTGGAGAAAGAGAGAAGGTTGTAACCTTCTGCAGGTGGGTGCCTGCGTACTGGTATGAGTCTCCGCCGGTACAATATTGTAAACAGGTTTTTTTTATATTAAAAGAAGACAGCAGCAGGTGGTTTTTGTCCTGCATTGGGTTTCCACCTTAAATCTTGGTGTTCATGCGTGTTTCTTATGTGTGATAGTTTGTTCTGATATTACTACACATGGTTACTATTTATATGGTTAATAAAGTACTGATGCACTGATTAAAGATCAACATATGTTGAATTAACTAAATCATAAGATTGCTTGATATACGTTGGTTGTCTTAAACATAGTTGCATGTACACGCGAGTTCCCTTAACTGAAGTAGCGTATATAAATTTTATTATGGTAATGAAAAGTCATTGACTTGCTAATACTGATTCACCCCCCTCTCAGTGTTATTTCCAACAATTACATCGCATTACGCATTGTATTATGGTTTGTATATTTGATTTCTTTTACGAAATGTGATGTGATTGTGTTAAAGTCCTTTGAAGAATAGTTCAAGCCTTAAGTATTATATAAGCTAAGTGTTATTTATGGGTCTTTTACGGGGATTTCGGTTATCACATCTCGCGGATTCTGCCTCATGGCTAACTCTTGTTATTATCAGATCCTGTGATTTCCAATAAAGCGGGAATGTGTTATCATGAAACAACTTAGTTTGATATCTTATTTTATCCAAAGTTCTATTCCAAATGCTTTACAAAAGGCAAGCTCTTATTCGCTAAAAACTATTTTTTGAAGAATTTTTTAAAGGGTGCCCATTTATTAATACAATATTAATTATTAAATCAATAAATTGAGGGGTTGTTGAATAGTACAACAATTGGTGATTCACTAGAAGAACCAGTCATCTCTAATAGTTTTTTGAAGCTTCTAAAACTTCCAAAATAAAGATAGTTCAGAAAATAGGAATGACATGAAATTTAAGATAAGAAACATTTCTCTGAATAAGAAAACAAACTCACATAATTAAAATTCATTTGATATCATCATCAAAATGAAAATTCCTTTGTATATATCAGTGTTTACTTGGTTTAAAGATAAAGTAGGGGGCCCTTGAAGATTAGCTTTTAGATGTACTCATTTATCATAGGTAGAGCCTCTGCTACCAGCAGGCGTCCATAGCCTCAACAGGGTTACCTTTTAACCATCAATGATTCAATATCCCATCCAGATAAGAGTGCAATTTTTAGAGATAAATTCAGACTCATATACTTATTCTCTTCTCTTTCTTTTTAAAACAGTTTATTTTTCTTCTCTAAAAAAATATTTTTTCTACTTAAAAGTCATTGTCTTGGTTTGGTGGCCAAATAGTGACAATTCCATTCACCAGTTGTAATTCAATTGAACAAGTTGGCTCATGATGAGACCCCTTATCTTTTGATTAAAAATAATCTCAATCCATTACCCTCTTTTGATATGTAGTATTGGTAATGTCAATCTATTATTTCCCTATGAACATGGTACGTTGTCTCTTAATGAGACCTCTTATCTTTTAAGTTTTAGTATATTTTAGAATTACACTCTAAAAAGAGAAAAGTTTACAGGATGGGGAGAATCACTGACTCCTTAAGAGTTTCTGGATGACAAATATAGAGTTAAATGTGCTTATCTGTAAAGAGTCTTTACTTTGTTAAAGATACTTTTCTTGACTAATAATATAACAAATGTTTCTTTATAAAGTTGGGGTTTCTCAAAGAATAAATAATTTTGGTGGAAACAAGAAGATTTTAAAAACATAGAACTTAGCTTATTTTTCAAATGTCATAATTATCTTCTTAACAATCTCTACCTATACAAGTGAAAAATCAAAATATTTAAAGAGATATTTATTGAAAGGCCAAAAGTAAATACTATTTAACTTTTATTTTCCTAAGAAAAGTAAGGCGATAGTGTACAAGGGATAGAAGAGGTTATCTTCTATGAAAAATATTTCTTCAAAATCTGCCCATTCACAAGCAGAGAATCTCTCTTGCCTAATAAATCTTGCAATAGAAACGTTGAAGGTTCGATTTGTTGTGCAATATGAAATGGGCCAAGCCACATTCTTTGGAATTTGATATGCTTACCTTTTTCCTCATGTGCTTTATCCCACTTCAAAACAAGGTCTCTGAGTTGAAAAGATTTCGAACTTATAGAATTTGCATCAAAGGAATATTTGACTAATTGTTGATGATGTGCATGTATGCTCTTGGATTTATCTCTTTCTTCTTCTAGTTTGAGGATTTGTGATTGCCTTACTTGCATAGAAAAGGAAGGATTTTGTTCGATAAATTGAACTAGGGATAGAGAGGGAAGAGCTACATTTGTAGGAAGGGCAGCTTCTTTTCCATAAACCATATTAAAAGGATAAGTTCCTATTGAGGCCTTCTGTGTTATCTGATCTGCCCATATAGCAAATGTTAAAGATTTATGCCAATTTCTCAGACTCTGATCAATAGATCGTTTGATGATCCTTATGAGATTTTTATTTATTGATTTAGCTAAACCATTTCCCTGAGGATAATAGTTAGCAGAATATTTAAGTTTAAAACCTCTTTTGAGAGCAAATTTTGTCATAGTATTGCCTGTGAAATAGGATGTATTATCAAACATGAGGGCAGTTGTTAGACCAAATCTAGTAATAATAAATTGATCAATAAATTCAATAATGTTTTCAGAATTTTCTATCTTGAGTGGAATTTCTTCCACCTACTTAGTGAAGTAATCAATGGTTGTAAAGATATATCTATGTTTCTTTGAAGAGTGAGAAACGATCTCACCTATTATGTGCAGCCCCCATTGCTCAAATGTTTGTTCAATGTTGACCAGCTATAATGGAAATGCGGGTTTCCTTTGACTTCCAGTAGTTGTTTGACAAATTTTGCACTTCCTTACATATTTGTGTGCATCTTTAAATAAGGTTGGTCAATAATAGCCAGCATGTAGGATTTTATGCACTATTGTGTCTCCTCCAAAATGTCCACCAGCTAGGCCATCATGGAGTTCCTACAGAACCTTTTCTGCCTCAGTTTTTTCAAGGCACCTAAGTAAAACAAAATCATAATTCTTCCTAAACAAAACATCATTGATGATTGCATATTGCTTAGTTTTTAATCTGAAAGCCCTTTTTCTTTTTTAACTGAGTTGCATAGGGACATATCCATTTTTCAAATAAAAGATGATATCAGCATATATAGATTCAGTATCGTTGATGCTTCCCTCACATATTTTCATATCATCACTTAAATCTTCTAGTGCTAGTAAATTGGATGCTCCATCTAGCATTCTGCAAAAACATTGACCTCTAACAATTTTAGTTGGTCTAATTTCAATGTCATATTCTTGCAATGCTATTACCCAATTTGCTCTTTTCTCACCTAATTCTCTTTGTATTAGCAAATTTCTCATTGAAGAGAACAGAACTATTACTTTAGTGTGAGTTTTGAGAAGAAAAAGTCTGAAATGTTTTATTGATTTGAAAACATAGAAAACCTGCTTTTCAATATCTGAGTAATTCAATTCAGCACCTTGCAAATTGGAGCTAAAGAAAGAAATCGGTGCTTCAACTTTCTCATCATTTACTTGTGTCAAAATAGCTGCACATGATGTCTCGGAAGCAAAATTATACAAAACAAAATGTTTAGAAAAAATTCAGAGTTGCTAAAGAGGGAGCATTTATAATATCTTGTTTGATAAGATTGAAAGCTTCATGCTCAGTATGTCCCCATTTAAAAACAGAAATTTTCTTAATCATAGATTGGAGAGGTAAAACAATTTGTGAAAAGTCAGGGACAAATCTTTTGACAAAATTTATCTGACCTAGGAAAGATTGCATGGATTTTTTGTTGTGAGGCAAAGAGATTTTAGAAATTTCTCTTATCCTATGTGGATCTATGTGAATTCCATCTTTAGATACAATAAATCAAAGAAATTTACCTTCACTTAAAGCAAAGAAAGATTTCTTTGAATTTAAAGAAATTCTATATCTCTAACAACATTCAAATATTTGTTTTAAGTCCTTTAAATGATGACTACGCTTTTTTTAAATATACAGTTATATCATCTAAATAAATGACCACTATTTTATTCACCAAACCTTTGAAAACTATATCCATGGCTCTTTGAAATGTTGCACCAGCATTGATTAATCCAAATGGCATCTTTTGATAAGCTTCCCCAATTGGTTCTAAATGTGGTTTTTAGTCGATCATTTGAATGTACGAGAATTTTATTGTAACCTAAAAATCCATCCATAAAAGACATTAACTCTGAGCCTGCAGTTGACTGCAGTATATGTTCCATAGGAGGCAGTGGAAAGTTGTCCTTCCGACAAGCTTTGTTGAGATTGTGAAAGTCTATACAAATTCGAATATCACCATTCTTTTTCCTCACTAGAATTAGGTTAGAAACCCACTTAGAATGTCTGAAGGGAAAAATTATTTTGGCTTTGAGAAGTTCATTTAATTCATATTTAATTTGATTTTCTAAATTTGGATGAATATTTCTCAACTTCTATTGTACAGGTTTTTCGTCGGATATCATAGGAATGGTATGTTGAATGATGGAATTATCATATGTCTTAGGTTCATCATAATTCCAAGCAAAAACATTTTTATATCTTCTCAACAAATGAATGAACACTAATATTTCATCAGGTGTAAGACCAAGACCTAGATTAATATTTTGAGGTTTAAGGTCAGTTCCAAGATTAACTAATTCAAACCTCAGTGTTTAACTTTGAAACTTTGATTTAGTTGGTTTCTTGAATCTGTCCTTAAGATCATACAGATCTTCCAGGTTAACTACAGATTTAGGTATGGGATTTACACTTGTTTTTTGCTTGAGTTGGTTATCATGATGTTCCTCATCTATAATCTGGTCACCATATGAGCCTTCGGATGTTAGAAAATTTATGATATCCTTATCATCATTAAAAATTCACTAATTGGTGATGTTATCGGGAATAGAATGTCTAAAAAATAATTCTATAGAAAATCTATTAGGACTATAATATCCGGGTGGAATGAGTTTGGATGCAATGTTAGCCAAAAGATCAGCACTTGCATTTTGAAGTCTTGGAAGTGGGGAAATGTTAAATGCTAGAAAATGTGAGGTGAGTTGCTGGGTATTAGAAGCCCCGCGTAATGGTTATGGGGCAGAAAGCCCGAAATTTTGGGTAGAGATAGGATAAAGGCTCTGCAGAATGCGCGGAGTGAAAAAGGTAAAAGGTCGAGTCAAAGGGTTGTCCGCCCAATAAATAATATAGAATCATAGGAAGCAAGTCAGCCCATGAACCATAGGAAGATATAAATAGAGCGAGGCTCTATGGGTAGAAAGTAGCTTTTGGGTATGTAATCTTGGATCTGTTATGTCATGGATTTTTGACGAGAAGTTTTGGAGCATCTATAATTTTAAATCTATGGTATTGGGTAGTGGATAGAGGCTCTGCAGCTGTGTGCGCAGAGGCCTGGTAGAGTCTATAGCTATGTGCGCGAACCTCTGCGGCTGAGTGCACAGGGTAGATCTAGATGTATCGGTGATAAAGTGGAAATAAAGATAAGTTGATTTTAAAACATTGTTTCAATCTGTGCTATTATTAATCTGATTAACTTATGATTGGTATTGCTATTGATTCTTTATGCGCATGCTATGTTCTGGATTTATGTAAATTTGTATCTCTATTAAAAATGCGCCCCAGTTATCTTGATTAAATGTTTACTTAAAGACCCTTTTAAGTAGATCTGATCTATAATAAATCATTCGGTGATTAGTATTGAGAACTAGCCCTGTTTCGGGTCTACGCAGAAGAAGAGCAGCACGAGGCTGCAAGACAGTGCGTAAGCCCTTCAGACCACATCAAGACATCCCAAGGGTGTGGAAACCTGGTTCAAGCACCCTCCCCTACTACCTCGAGTGAGATCTTAGTCCGCACTCCGCAGAATGTTGTCAAAGTGCTGGTAGCTGCGAGATTTGTTTGGCTAATTAATTCTTCCGAACCTGGGTCAAGCCCATATAGGCCAACAAATGGTTCCATTGCCGGGACCAGAATCTGCCTCAAGGGTGTCTGAGGTTGGAACACTGGAACCCTACAAAGAAAGAGCTTGAAGAGTGGTTGGATCTAAATCTCCATGAGTTCGCAGTTCAGAAAAACAGAAATCCGCAGATATCAGAGGAAGATTGGTTGGACCGCTATTTATACACAGATATCCACAAGGTCTTCTTTGCGACATTTCTGGTAGATCTTTATGAGTGGATTACGAGGTTAGCTAATAGTGTGGGAAGTTGCAGATTAGATCAACCTATTGTGTGGACTTCGGAACTGGTGCGCAGGCTAGAAGCCACCGAAGATAAAATTGCACGCACAGTAGATCATTGGCTGGATCAGTTAATAGGAGGATTTATCACTAAGTTCGAGATATACACAATTGTGAGTTATAGTGAAGCAGAAAGGTGATTTCTCCAAGGACCGCGGGGTAAGTATATCAAATCATTGAATACTTGGATTAAGATGTTGTTGTGTGAAAAACATATTATGCGCGTCTATTGATGTCTGGAGTAACGCAGAGCAGAAGAGGTTATCGAGGGACGGGAGGGGTAGAGAATAGTCCTGTAATTTCTATCTCACTGGAGAGCAAGGAGGAGCTTGCTAGGTTCTCACCGAGGAGTGCAGTCCGGTTGATTACGGAGTGCTTCCCACTGATACCACCTCAGTCCACGCCATCCCACGCTTCACCTACATCAAATCCTTCCACATTGACACCACCCCCACCTCCTCCACCACCAAAAGTAGGGATGGCGAGCATAGTCTAGCTACCGATATTTAAGGGTGTAGGAAATGAGGAACTAGGCCATTTCTGGTTTGTGATAAAATCTGTATGGTGTGCTCAAGGCATCACAGATGATAACATCAAGAAGGCTACCTTAGTTAGCACGTCATAGGACCGCATGTTGACCTGGTACATGAAATACTCAAGCGATCATCCAAATGAGGGAAAGCAGTAATCCAGGAGGCGCTAAACAAGGAATTTGGGGGACCAAAGCCAGAAGCACAAATGGTTATTGGGTTCAAGAAAATCGTAATGTTGCCTAGTGAAACCCCATGGGACCTGGATCAAAGATTGAAAAGCACCATCTGCGAGGCAAACATGACAATGTCATATGCGCAGCACTGCGCTTGGTTTGTTGATTCATTAACACTATATTTGAGGACAGCTCTATCACAACAAAAGATCTCAACCCAAGCTGAAGCATTGGAGACAGAAATGAGGTTGCACAAAACCCCAATACAGGATCCAGGGGTGGGAGTATAGCAAATCCAAACGCAAATACAAAACCTATGTCTAGAAATGCGAAGTTTGAAACAAGGGTAGGCGCCTCGGACAGAAGCACAGGAAGAGGTGTGGTGTATCAAATGTAAGGACCAGGGCCACGATAAGGACCACTGTTCGATCTTCGTGAACTATATGGTAGGAGGGGGACCAATACCGTTGTGACCGAAGGTATAAGTTGGGCTAAGCACGCTGCCCGCACTCTGGTGCACAATCTGTCAGGTGGGAGGAAAGCATGCCACGAACAATTGTCACCTATTGCCGAACCTAAGACAACCCCCCCCCTCAACAATTATTTTGTAACTTCTGTAAGACAGTGGGCCATGATGAAAGAAATTGCCACAGTTATGAGATGTTGATGGATCAAACACCTGCTTATAGGATGCATATGGAGGCGCACGGGCAAGATCTCGTTGCACCACTCACATGAGGAGGATACCAAGGACACGAACAGGGCCACGAGGGAATGGTACATGGACGGGGACGAGGACAATTAATTTTCTATAATTGTGGAGGACTGGGGCATTACACGTGTGATTGCACGAACCCGACCAAAGCCTATTGCCCTTACTGTTACCAATTTTATCACGAAGTAGTCAATTGCCCCATGCTGATTGCTCAGATGCAGGAAAAGGGGGTGCTTCCGATTAACCCTACTCAGAATGTCCAAATGATGAAGGTTGAACCACGCACAGAAGATCCTAACGTAAATATGATGCTAAAAAGTGGCACCGCTATAGGGGAAGATAAGGGGAAGTGGCCAGAGGCAGATACATGGGTCCGTAAGGCCCCCTCGAAACAACCAGAATTTGATTTGGAGCGTGCAAAGGAAACCTTTATGGAAGCCAAGAAGAACTTCGTAAAAGCTTCTACTTCGGACAATAAGGATCAATTCAGACCTGAGAAAGATACTTCTATGCTAACCACCTTCTTAGAAACACGCATAAAGTTACTCTGGGATGCTAAAGTGGTGAAGGGACTACAACAATTGATAACTCGCTGCGGTGAAGGGACTACAACAATTGATAACTCACTATGCGGGAGCAAACGAACGACGAATCGTCCGAAAGTTAGGTAAACATGCTTTGCGCACTGGGTGGGAAATGTGATTGACTATCCAGATTGGAGACTATAAGATGGACCAGGTTGTTTTGGATTTGGGGTCCGACGCGAATGTCCTACCAAAACAAACTTGGGAGTGCATGGGCAGGCCCACACTACAATGGTCCCCAATTCAGTTATGGATGGTTAACCAACAAAAGATCCTGCCCATGGGAAGACTGCACGAGGTTACAGTAGACATCGATGGCACTAGCACACAAACTGATTTTGAGGTCATAGAAATTGTGGACGATAGTAACCTATATCCTGTATTGTTAGGGAAGATTAGGTAATGGGTATGAATGGATTCATCAACCTCAAGAAACGAAAAATGGTATTCGAAAAGAAATCTCTCCACGTAGTGGTTCCATTGGATCCAGCTAAAGGGGCGCACTATACTGAGCCATTGCGTGATGAAGATAGTGATGGTGAATTGGACTGTATCTACCAGATTACAGCGCAAGATCAGGACAGGTTAAATCCAACAGGGAATGGTAGACTCTCATGGGACCAGGATAGTTCATGCACATCGGACTCAGATGAGGAGATTGAATGATGGCAAAACCGACTGCATGAAGTAACCACACTAAATTATAATAGGATGGTGACAACAGGGGCAAAGGAGCATCCAGCTGATTAGTATGAATCGACAAAGGGAAGAACAAACCTGCCGAAAGTATCCATGGAGGCACCACGTGCAACCATTACTTCAGGAAAGGATGTAGTTCCAAATACGTGAAGGAAATGGTGCAGGTTCCGGAGGTAGGCGTGCACATGGATGGGAGAGCGAAACGAGGTAAGCATTCCTCGCCAGCATAGGCTGCAGGTGTATGAGGTGCAGACACCCAACCAGCTTAGAATTAGTAGCCCAAAGCCACCACAACAAACTGGTTCGCCAGCAACCGGTGCCAAGGTTAGCAAGGAATCAGGGAAGTTGCAGATACCATGGGTTCGTTGGGCCTGTAATAGATGAAAGAAGGGAGCCTAGAAAAGACAGGGTAACCATCGACCCTGTAACATCAATAAACTATGGGTATGGCTAAGGAAACAAAGTGCATTAAGAAGGGATGGATCCAGCAGAGTAGCACAGGAACGGGCTGTGACCCTGCTATCATGGCTACGCCCGCACTTACGGAAGAACACACCCCCCATAATGGTGCCTACCAACAGACCGGCTACCCAAACGCTCGAGAGGTGCTCGCAGCCCGGGCTAGCATGGAAGTTGAGAAATCGCACCAAAGGTGCGAACACCTGACTAGCAGTAGAAACTACAGTCTTAGCACCCCAAGCAGTTGAAAGAAGGTGTGGGACTATAAACAAGTCTGCAGAAAGATGACGTGGCAAAAGGATTCTTTACCAAGTAAGGCAGTCCACAAGATCGCAGCTGCACCCCAAGGATTGCGTTGCCACAGGTAAAAGTCGAAAGATGATCGTTGGCAACATTAGTCCTCACAAGAAAGTTAGGTTACATGAGAGAGGAGTGGGCGACGGGACATTAAGACGAGAGTTCTGGACTAGATATGCAAAGATCTGCCGATTAGACGCCACTAATAAACTGGAAAGGGAGGGAAGGGATTTTTTTAAATCTCATAATCTGTGGCCGGCACTGGAATATTGACACTCTGAATCAGCGAAGAGTAGCGAGTACTCGGCTACCAAGCACCCCATGAGTACCATGGCCAAAACCCGAGCATGGTTTGCAGAGAAAATGAAACTAAATCAGGAAGAGCCCGAGGACGTGACTCAGGTTCCCGAAGTTCCAAAGTCTCCACGCACGCCGCGGCCCCGAAAGAACAAGCAAATGATAGGAACAGTACGGACCTCACCAAGATTCAACAAATGGTCGGCAGTTGACAAAGGCAAAGCAGTCACCACCGAACCCGCTAAGGATGACGACGATCTGCAAGCCCTGATTGATCAGATCAACGCATAGGCTGAGGAAGAAGACGCTGCATTCCAACTTTCGTCACTACCTTCATATATTTATCCCTGGACTGGGACGACCAAGATATTGAAGGACATGGACACTGCAAAGACTACGCTCCATAGCCCGCTTCTTCCAGATGAAATAAGGTTTGAAGGGTTGCCAATGGGGCGCATTCCAAGCATCAAGTTCGAAGATTGGGACCTTGCAGACAGCGACAAGTTCCCCGAATTGGCCGAAGACAAGCTATTGCTGTAGAAGTGGTTGCTAGGTGTGGAGAAGGCAAGAAAACTGACTCTCAGGTGGATACCTCACTATCACCGCACGACCATCACCATATTTGTGATCCGGCAGCTGCTCTGTCTCATACATGATGGATATCTCTGGTTGGAAGAGCCGATCCCGATCACAGCCGACTTAATCCACCGAATTACGCACCTTCCACTTAAAGGGAACGACCCCACAAACATAGTAGGAACAAGTAGCGAGGTAGGCCTCGCCAAAACAATGAAGGCGAAATACCAGCTGGAAAAAGGAAAGCAGGGGTATGTCATCGCAAGCATCAACGACTGCGTAGTACGAGTCGCCACTCAGCGACTAGTTGGTAAACTCATGAGGAAGTGTCGCGTAGATGAGGTGCCAACTCCTATCATTGCGCTGGCGGGGCAGTGCGTCGAAGGGGTTTAGTTCAATTGGGCACAATTTTTATGCAACGAATTCTTGACCAATTGTCAAGAAGCACAGGACAAAGGTAAGACATTTCATTATGCATGGTTGCTCTTATCACTCCTTCTGGTTACAGGTGAACTGTCGCAGGAGAGCCATTTTTCCAGCATTGAAAATAGCCTACCCAAAGCAGTGCGGTATATTTTGCTCTGGGCTAAAAAGGACGCAGCAAGGGTTTCTAAAATTCGGGCTTCTTGGACCTCCATGGAAGGGAATATACAGACACGGATTGCTCAAAGACCACAGATGTCTCCCACAATCTACAATACTTTCTAAAGCATGGTCAAGTTCAAAGCAGACATGCATCACTTATATATCTGAGCGTGAAAGGATCCAAAGCGCTAATGGGTCACACTTTTGTTCATTGCAACAGATGATGCCATTTACGCGGTATTAGCAGCATGGCCTCTAGAATGGCGCGCCCCAGACAATGTCATTTTCGACAGGATGGTAGCCCAACAGCAAAAGAAGGAATGCCAGCAGCAACTCACTCAACTGGTAGAAAATACACATCAAGAACAACAGGCCGCTTGGAAACAGAGGCTATCAAGAGCCCGACAACAGAAGAGAACCAGGTAGATTAGGAACAGGACCCACAACAGGAAATGAAAATGCAAGACCACCTCAAGCGGTCGCGCGGTAAGGAATCACCGGCCACAAGAAAAAAGCCCAAAACAGCGAAGGCTTTGGAAAAAGAATTCATTTACAACAGCCGGCGCACAAGCAATTTTTCCACCAGTGCGTTGACCGAACTAATCACCGCATAGACAACTGTGTTGGGGGAGATCTGAGTGCAGTTGCAGGCATTACATGTGTGACCCCCGGGCAAGGTCACCCTACAATCAGCAGAAGATACAGCTGTCACCAAGCAGATGGTATGCACGCCCACACCAAACACCCTCCTGCTGCTAGCAGGTGCTGTCCTAGCTGAAGCCACAAGCGAAGAACATAGTTGGGGATTAAATCTGGCCGCCTTGTCCAGGGAAATACTATACCAACTACAAGAGGGGGTCACTAATGAGCTTCGTGCTAGGGAAGGTCGCGGCTTCCACACCTTGACAAAGCAAAAGGAAAAATTAGAATAGGTCACTCTCAAACATGATGACTTGGCCGCACGCTACCAGGCAGTAGAGCAAGCTGTGACGGAGGCATGTAGCACGGTACTAGAGCTAGCCATCCCTATAGACCTCCCAACATTTACCAAGATTCAGCGCATGGCAGCCAAATTTCGTACGGCCCAACAGGAGGCTGCAAGAACCCAGGAGGAACTAACATTACAAATTGCAGAGCTCCACCTCAAGGCATAGCCACCCACACCCCCAGCAGAACGAGAACGGCGTCGTGGTGAAATTCAAGCCGGATTGGAAACGATGAGGAGCATTGTCTGCAAAATCTAGGGACTACTGGATCAGTCTCTCATTATGCTCACATCCCTCCAGGAGGACCCAACCATACAGCAAGTGGAAACCGAGGCACGCGAGTTACAGCAGGCCTATGACACCGCTCGAGGGGATGCACAAACGGTCACTGTCACACAGCGGTTGGCCAAAATGAAGGAGGCCCACGCTCTCAAGGCCCAAGTTGACGCGGTGTGACAATAAGAGGCAATCCTTAAAGAACGCATCCAGGCCTGGCTTGATGAAGCATTTAGCGTCTCTACAATGATTGAAGGCAAGTTAGCGCATATGCAAGCACTGTATGATACCGAGCAAGCAACTACACGTGCTAGGGGTGCATTAGCGGCTCACTTAGAATAGGTACAGAGGCTCGTAGAAGAATTTGTTGAAGGGACACACGACGTGTAGAAGTTGCTAACCGACCTCCGTGCAAAGATTCCCACACGACCTGAGTGACTCGGGACAAGTCATGATGATTGTGTTGGGGTACTATTGGGTAGTAGAAGCCCCGCGTAATGGTTATGGGGTAGAAAGCCCGAAATTTTAGGTAGAGATAGGATAAAGGCTCTGTGGAATGCGCGGAGTGCAAAAGGTAAAAGGTCGAGTCAAAGGGTTGTCCGCCCAAGAAATAATATAGAATAATAGGAAGTAAGTTAGTCCGTGGACCATAGGAAAATATAAATAGAGCGAGGCTCTATGGGTAGAAAGAAGTTTTTGGGTATGTAATCTTGGATCTGTTATGTAATGGGTTTTTGAGAAGAAGTTTTGGAGCATCTGTAAGTCCGAGTCGAGGGTATTGGGTAGTGGATAGAGGCTCTGTAGTTGTGTGCGCAGAGGCCTGGTAGAGTCTGCAGCTGTGTGCATAGACCCCTGCAGCTGAGTGCGCAGAGTAGATCTGGATGTATCGGTGATAAAGTGGAAATAAAGATAAGTTGATTTTGAAACATTGTGTCAATCTGTGCTATTGTAGATCTGGTTAATTTATGATTGGTATTGCTATTGATTCTTTATGCACATGTTATGTTCTAGATTTATGTAAATTTGTATCTCTGTTAAAAAATCGCCTCGGTTATCTTGATTAAATGTTTGCTTAAAGACCCTTTTAAGTAGATCTGATCTATAATAAATCATTCAGTGATTAGTATTGAGAAGTAGCCCTGTTTCGGGTCTACGCAGAAGAAGAGCAGTGCAAGGCTGCAGGACGGTGCGTGAGCCCTTCAGACCACATCAAGACATCCCAAGGGTGTGGAAACCTGGTTCCAGCACCCTCCCCTGCTACCTCGAGTGAGACCTCAGTCCACGCTCGGCGGACTGTTGTCGAAAGGGCAAGTAGCTGCGGGATTTGTTTGGCTAATGAATTCTTCCGAACCTAGGTCAGGCCCATATAAGCCAACATGAGCTCCTAGACTAATGATTGATAATGTTTCAAATGTTCAGAAAGATAATGCATAGTATTCCTCACCTGTTTGATTACAATTTCCGAATCTCCAAATACTTGAAGGTATTTAATATCAAGGCTTATGGCTTTATACAATCCTTGAATTAATGCTTAATATTCAGTAGTATTATTCATGCATTCAAATTCAAGTATGCATGCCAACATGGTTTTTTCTCCTTCGAGGCTAACCATATGCAACTTGCCCCAACTCCATCATTAGATTTAGATCCATCAAAAAATAATTTCCAAAATAAAGAATTGACTACAGGTTTATCTATAAAATTGATACATTTAGAAGAATCTGTTTGCAAATAATTTTTGATTTGTGATGTAACAAAATTTTCCAAAAAAGGTGAAGTATGTGCATTAAAATTACACAAAAATGATTCAACCGAATAATTTCCAATGATATTATTACTGTATGCGACAGGCTCATTTTCTCCTTCTAGTTCAGTGACAATATACTTTAAATGTTTCTCATGGCCAACCCTTATTTGATTTAGCTTACCATTGTAGGGAAGCCACATATGAGACCAGCCTGTTGTGAAATAGCCATGAAGTTTTTCAAACCAATCTATACTAAGGATCAAGCTGTAGAATTCAGGAATATTGTCCACAAGAGCATCAATCTCTTGACATACTTTCGGTTTTGATGAGAGTCTAATGGTAACCTAATTGATTTCTCCCATGACTTCAACTTGAGATCAATATAATTGTACAATGCAAACCGTAGATTTCTAGGGTTCGACATTCAATTTTGCACAAACCGTTTTTGGTAAAATGTTGGATGAAGCTCCAGAGTCAACTAAACAATTGTGAAAATTCTTATTAAAGACTTCAAACTTCAAAAAAAAAGGAGGTGTATGGGATTTAGATCTACCACCAATTAAAGCAACATTAGTGGAACTCATTTTAGCTGATGAAGTACTGGGAGGCTTGCCCATTTCTTGAGCAGCCTTGGAAACTACAGTAGTAGGAAGAGGAGAAGTGGGGACTGCTTTTAATTCTTTTAGCAATAGCTTCTACTGATGTTTTAGCTTGCTAAGCTCATAAAACATGATATTAACTCTGGTCTTCTTCATGTCTTCGACAATGTTTTATTCCATATCATTTTTCTCCTTCTAGTTCAATGACAATATACTTTAAATGTTTCTCACGATCGACCCTTATTTGATTTGGCTTAAGATTGTAGGGAAGCCACATATGAGACCAGTCTGTTGTGAAATAGCCATGAAGTTTTTCGAACCAATCTCTACTAAGGATCAAGCCATAGAATTCAAGAATATCGGCCACGAGAACATCAATCACTTGACATAATTTCATATTTGATGAGATTCTAATGGTAACCTGATTGATTTCTCCTATGACTTCGACTTGAGATCAATCTAACTGTACAATGCAAAGAGCATATTTATGGGGTTCGACAATCAACTTTGCACAAACTGTTTTTGGTAAAATGTTGGATGAGGCTCCAGATTCAACTAAACAATTGTGCAAATTCTTATTAAAGACTTCAAACGTCAAAATAAAAGGAGGTGTATGGGCTTTAGATCTACCACCAATTAAAGCAACATCAGTGGAACTCATTTTATCTGATGAAGTACTGGGAGGCTTGCCCATTTCTTGAGAAGCTTGGGAAACTACAGCAGCAGGAAGAGGAGAAGTGGGGACTGCTTTTAGTTATTTGAGCAATAGCTTTTGCTGATGTTTTAGCCTGTAAGCTCATAAAACATGATATTAGCTCTGCTCTTCTTCATGTCTTCGACAATGTTGTATTCCATATCATCAGGAACTAGCAAGGTTTTAGCTGGAGGTGAAGAATTGGATCAAGGAGGAGATGTTTGACTAGATTTGGGAGAATATTTCTTACCTATTGATTTATTGACAGCAGGAACTGATGATTTATGTTTTTTATTTGTTTGTGGTGAATCAACAATACTCTTTCTTCTAGTAGCGACTCGTAAAGCTTCTTCTAATTCTTCATTATCTGACAAAGGAAGAATGAAATCCCACATTCCATGTACTTCAACTATCTCTTCGTCATCAGTTTGTTCTTTAGTTGTTGATACTTCTTCTTCCACCACATATGATTCAACAGCAGATATTGTATTTGGAGTTTTAGGATCACATGGGGGATTTCTTTTGAAATGTCTAAAATATTTCCTAGAAGAATTCTTAGCTACTTGCTTTTTAATGTCAACCATTTCATTGGAAATGGTTTTAAGTACTTTTTGCAGATCGAAAGGATCTTTAGGTGATTTTTTCTTGGATTCATCCCTGAAGGTGACCTTTTTGAATTTTCTTTCTTGTAATTCATTCTTCTTTTCTAAAGCTAAAATTCGTTTTTCGACAGCTATGGCCTCTTTCATGTTTTCATCCAAAGTTGGTTTAGCAGCTCTATCAACAAAAATAGCTGCATTTGAGGGAAGAGCATAAATGTACCATTCATTTTGAACTTCAATGATTGGCCTAGATGCCACTGGAATTTTGTTTAATAATTTGTTAAAATGGGAATTGAAGTTCTTATCTGGCTCTTTAGATTTAGTTTTCAAGTTGGAGAGATCATTAAGGAGACTAGTCGTTGAGCGGTCATCTCCAAACTTGGTTAGGAATTGTTCCTGAAATGCATTCCAACTATCAATGGAACCAGATGGTAATGAAAAGTACGAAGATCCTGCCAATCCTTGTAAATTATAAGGGAATAATCATACAATTGTGTCTTCTTCTACAACTCCATTGATATTTATGTACAACATGAAGTTATTTATGTGTTCTTCGGCATGAAGACCATCATCGGGATTGAATTTTGGTAACCATTTCAATGGATGAGCAGGTAATGGATGTAATGGTCCTGCCATTTGAATAGCTCCTGGATTTGTCCATGTTCTTTGAGCCATCATGGGTATCTGTGTGTAAGAAGATGTACTAGTGGTTGAAGGTGATTGGGTAGAAGAGGATTGTGCTCCTGTACCAGTGTAAATCACGATCTGAGATGGTGAGGTGGATGATTGAGTTTGTGATGAAGATGATGAAATGAATGAGGGAGTTTGTGGTGATGATAAAAGAACCTCACTATGAGTTTCAAACTTTCATTTCTTAGTTTTCCTCCGAGGAGGAGGAAGAGGAATTCAAATGGAGGAATTCCAAATTTTTCACTCTTTGATCTAGCTAATATTCGAGAGGAAGGAAAATGCGAAGAAACACAGGCTTGAGATTATTCAGATTCTTCTTGAGACAAAGAAATCCCTTGTAATTTGTGAATCAAAGATTGTACTTCGAGGGTTTCTACAGATGAAGGGTGATCTAATTTCCTTGGAGAAACACTAGTGGATTGTAAATATTTTTTCACAACTTCAGGTTTAGGATTTGGGGATTTGGAATGTGACCGAGAAGTTGGAGGTGATGGTGAAGGAGTTTTACTCTTAGAATGGCTTTCTAATTTATATTTTCTTGCCATTCACATAGGAGGCCCTCCTTCTAGTGCCAAAATGTTGAAGCCTCAAAATTCGTTGCAACAACATGGGGGATAACTGCCCAGTCTGGACCTTCAAAGCAGCTCCTTTTCCGTTTGGTATAGTGGCTCTGATTAGGGATAATGAGACTAGTTTCCCAAAGAGGATTGATTTGATAATGTTGTTGGGGTGATATAAGATATAACGAAGAATGGTTTAACTCATAATAATCTAATCTAAATAATAAACATATACATTTATCTTAATCTAGCATTATTTGACTATAAATATACCTGGGAGTAAACTAAGATATGTGATCTACAGAGATGTCTTAAATCAAATAGTAATGAAGATTATTCAATTGCTAAAAGAAATGAAATCATTAATGATAATTGTTTTGGATAAATAGTTAGACAAAACAATTGAGAAAACTTTATCGCATATAGTAATTGTTCATGTATTCAATAAGAAATCAGAGTTGCAACATCATACAAAAGTGCAATAATGTAGAACTATAACTCAGATTTTCATACATAAGACAATCAAAGAAATAGTATTTCTAATGCATAAATAAAACATGATCATAAGATAAAAGTACCATATATGAAAGGTCTTGCTCATGGGCTCAGCAGTATTAATTTAGTTTCATCCAATCAAATACACTCTAAGAGTACATAAGTGCAATTTTAGTAGAGTATGCTTCGTTATTCAAAAAAAATAGATCATGTTCTAATAATTTCATCAAAACCTTCACAAAAATACAGAAGTGTAATGTATTGTAAAGTGTTTTTTGATAAAATCCTGGAACCCTTTCTAAATGCATGAGAGGGGTTTAAATACTATAATACATGTCTCAAAAATAGATTATTAGATAAAATTCTGAAGAGGTTTCAAACAACCTTCCTCAGAATAAGTTAAAAATAAAAATAAATGATAACGGGCTTTTGCAAATTGAATGGTCGTATTCAACCATTCAGTTCTTCAGCTCACAAATGTCTATCATTGGCTTAACCTAGGGAGGTTTTCCAATTCTGGATCTCAGTTGCCCCTTGAACACAGCATTAGTGAGAGGTGGCACCAAATTTTGAGCAGAATTAGTTAAACAGCAGAGAGTCATCCAATGGCTATGTGGTTTTACCAGAAACTGCCAGTATGTTTCCCAATTGAGCTTAGACAATTGCTTGATTGCTTCTGCATTTGTTTGGGTAGTTTCTTTCCATCGTTCTTCCAACTGTTTAACATCCGGGAGAGTTTCTGGACTTCATTCTCTGATAAGATTGGTGGTGTGGAGATTTTCATTGCCAACCTCAATGATGTTGTTTGCAGTACTGAATCCTCTTGTTGCTTCCCTCTCCATCTGTTTTAACTGTAAATCCCAATCAGTAAATAAGATTTCTTTGTGGGATTCCTCGATCTTTCGTAGATCGAATTTCCTACCTTCTTCAAATTCTTTCCAGGAAATGAATTATGTTATTCTTTTGTTTAGCTCTTCATACTCTAATATTTGATCAATCACTTGATTGTTTAATTTTTGACTTGATTCACAATAAGGTTTGATCATCGAAATTCTTTGACAAAATACTTCCTGCTAATGTACCAAAAGAGAATTTAACTCAAGTGCCTCTTTGATAAATTCATCCACTTGAGGATTGCCTTTGAATTTGTCCAATATAGCTTTCATTTGGTGAATCTGTGTGTTCTTCACTTCCATGTCTGTCTGATGTTGTATTTCCATTTTCTCAAAATTTTGTTAAAGTTGTGCTAGTTGTATTTCTACCTGCTTATTGGTGTTTTTCCTTTCTTGCTTGAGTTCTTGTTCGAGTAATTTAACTACTTCTTCATTTTCCCTCAATAACAGTTGAACCTCTACTGCCTTATCAATTGTTGTAGTTGTGTAAGCTCCTGCATATTGTGATAGCTTCATAAGGTTTTCTGATGAGTCCATGGGGGTGTCTATCCACACTATCTCCATTGGCTCACTTTCAAGACTTGTTGTTGCCGATATATCCAATTTTATTTTCTTTCTTTGTCTTTTTACTGCAACCTTATGAGCAGGACTGTAAAATATGTTTAAGGGCGGTATTTCTTCAACCTTCAAAACAATTTCAGAAGTTGGATGTGCCGGGATGATCTCAATGTCTTGAGTGGTTACAATTTCTTGTATTGTGGCTTCTAGGTTTACAACCTATTCAGTGTGTTGTGGAGTATGGAATCCAGATGTTTCTTCAAGAACAGTCTTTGTTTTGAGCTTTTTATTAAATTTCTCCCACTCATGTTCCAAATTGATGACTAGAGTCTTTTCTGTTTTAGCCTGTGTTAGTGCCTAGATTTACCTCGGGCTAAAAAGGTAAGATTCTAGGACCAACATCAAACCACGCTCAGCCTCATAGCTAGCCCTACGATGACAAGAGAGGGCTCTCTCTGGGTCAATCTCAGCAAATGATGATCTATGGGGCTTGAGATGACTAAAATATCCGCTAATTTTAGGCTAGGTATGAAGTGCAAGGATTTGATTTGATTTTTTGGGAGTTTTATTAGAATCAAGGGAAAGGCAATTTTGAGTCCGGGGATGAAGCCAATTTTTTGTAGAGTTCCGGTTGGGGCAAGGTAGGAAATAATTTTGATTCTTTAGATTAAATGAATGGATAGAAAAGACCGCTGAGGAGCTGAAGAGGGAAAGAGGCTGCAAGAATCCTCTCCAAACAAATGAAAACATGTACAAACTAAACAAAGTTTAAGGCAGAGCACAACAAGCTCATGAATTCTACCTTTGTCACTCAATTTGTTTAATTTCAGAAGCAAAGAGAAGGGAAATGGAATACATAAAACATCAATGAACTTACAATTACATGAATAAAAAACACCATCAAAACACAGAGCCACAAGGATCCCAACAAGTGCTGCAAAACCCTGGTCTTTCCTTTGCCAAAAAATACTGAAAATGAATGTACAATGAAGTGCCAAACAATCCCAAGTGTCCAACCCTGAAAATGATTGAGAAATTACATAATATAGACAAGCTAACTCCTTCCCATGCCTCTAGGGGTCGAGCTCATCATTCTAGGAGCTGTTTCAACCATATTTAAACAAGGAACTGAAAAATAGGCAATGAAACAACTTGCCTCTAAATAAAAGGAAACTGATTCATTCACTATCTTTTCACCTTTTAGTGAATGAATCTACATGGATGAGTATTAATGTGCCAAAATTACATCAAAGTCATGAAATTACATCAAGATAAGTCAAAAGTTGCATGAAAAAGTGAAACTAGTCAAAACTGGGTGAAATTCTGAGTTGCTGAGTGAAAAATAGGCCAAATTCCCCTATGCACCGCACCTGAAACCT
Source organism: Pinus tabuliformis (assembly GCA_031772625.1). Taxonomy (NCBI): domain Eukaryota; kingdom Viridiplantae; phylum Streptophyta; class Pinopsida; order Pinales; family Pinaceae; genus Pinus; species Pinus tabuliformis. Next base: position 119,208,321 of record CM062819.1, read on the forward strand.
GTATGCATAGCACAACTTTGAGGCTGCTTTTGAGGGCCTTCCCAAAGCCCAAATTGAGCTCATGATAACTCGTTGGAAAGCCCAGCCTATCTACTTTCCAACCCAAGTGGAATTTATAGATTTGGATGTCATTTGCCCCTCCAAAACTTCAATCTCCCAAGATTACTTCCTGTGGGTGCAAAAGGTGGAAGAGAGGTCATTTTAGGGTGTTTTGGACCCTTTAGGAAACCCAGAACTTGATGAAATCCTTAGGTAATCCATGAGCATGCATAACTTTTGATGACAAATCTAAAAATGTAATTTTTTCCTCAAGAGGATCTCCCAATTATAAGCACGCGCCAAGTGGCACGGCGCATTGGGCAGAAAAGCTTGTTTTTGCTCAAAAATTTCTAGTTCCACACTTCCTCTATGTATTACCTGCAGTCCCGCACCTAATGGTCATGTATCCAGCGGACTTGACCGCACTTATCCTGTGTTAAAGGTGTGGACCACTGAATGTGTCGCGCCACTACGCAGGTGCACCGCGCCGGTTTGCAGATAACTTTTGGAGGCCTTCCCGGTGTCCAAATTGGGAGCAGGATATCTCTTTGGAAAGGTATTTGAGTCTAATTTCCAAAACAATTGGAATTTTTCAATTTTGAGTTCATTTTCTTTGCCAAAAAAGAAATCTCCCAAGGCTGGTCAAAATGTGTCAAATGAGGCTGCCTAAAAGCAGAGTGTTGTTGAAGTCAACTTTTGAAGGTCTTCTTCAACTCCAAATTGAGTTCATGATAGCTCATTGGAAAGCTCCTTGTGTCTAGTTATCATTTGACTCAGTAAGAAATTTATTTGGCCAACCAAACTAGGAGAAAACTTGATTTTCCCAAGGTCACTCAGAGGTGCATTAATTCTCTTGAGGCAACTGTATTTTTGACATTTCTCTAAAACCATGACACCTGTGTAAAAAGTGAAGGATGTTTTTCTTCCTTGGCCTATTGTAGAAAAAATCCTCTCTCAGTTTTCAAAAATGCATCTTTTCTTGCTCAGAAACATCATTTGAGTAAAATCTATCTCGATGTGTGGAACAAGGGATTTGTCGAAATGAAGCGAAATGAAGGGGATAAGGGGCTTCTAAATTTTTGAGAAAATTTTTAAAAGTAGGGAGGGATGTTAAGAAGTAGGGAAAAGTGGAATTTCAAAGATTGAGTGAGGGGAAGGGGTCCAAAAGGGAAAAATACAAGCCTAGCCTAGAAAATTGTCAAGTTGTAGCAAGAAACTAGGGTTTGTGGAAAAATGAGGAATTTGGGGGATCTCAGTGATGGAAAGTGTTTAATAACGTATATTAAGGATAAGTGAAGGTGTATGAACATCAGAATACAAGTTTTGCTGATGATTTTACCATCCAAGAGAAATTACCTTCAAAACTCTAGTAGAGAGAAATGAACCTTACCTAAGCGCAACTAAATCATGAACAAGGTGTAAAATGGCCCATTGGACCCTGACATGATGATGACAACCCTTTGAATGATGGTGCACTCAGCTAAATAGTGACATGGACCGACATTTGAACAACTTTGACAGGATTAAAAGCAAACCCTAGGCCTAATACCTAGTGACCAAATTTTGCTTGAAGACTGACTGAAATGACAAAATTTGACCTTGAAACCTTAAAATCACTCTGTAAGAGAATGATTTATCACTGGAGGAACGCTGCAAAGACTGACACTAACAGCCAACAGGGGAGTAGTCTCCATGTCTTGTACAGCTGAGGCTTTCTCGGTTGTTTCTTCACGAGTTTCTTCTGTATCCTATTCAAAGTCGGCCTCGGGGCTTCCTTCCTTATTATCAGATTCATGTTCAGAGTCTTCAGAACCCTGAGCTGACTTCTCTTGCGATTCTTCATCAGAATTGTGTTTGGAACTCTCCTCCAAGCTTACGTTGGGAGTAGGTTCTCTTACTTCTTGAATTTGTAATAGGTCCAAAGGGACCTGTTCGAGCCTTTTATTTCTGTACATGTGGAATTCTCTGAGGCCTTCTCGGTCTAGTTTTAGTGATGCTAAGTGCAAAACTTGTGAAAATCATTTGGCTTGCTCAAATAAATCATCAAATAGATCTTCCTCGTGACTGAATTGTTTGACTTTGACCATGGGAGTGAAATTCTTTGCAATATTGTTGGGGTCATATTGTCTACATGGTACTATAGCTAGGTTTAGGGCCATGATATTTTGTATTTATTTAGATGCATGACCGAGATCATGCAATGAAAAAGCACCACATTGTAATGGGAAAGTTGGCGAAATGGCCACCTTCTGTTGGGTTTTGGTGATTCCATCACCCAATGTCTGATAAGTTATTTCCCGTGCTAGTAGTTTATCTGGAACATAGTATGGGAGAACATGGGGAGTAGTAATACTCCTGAAAACTCTTATATAAGTAAACCATTCCTCACCAAACCATCTCACCACCGACAAGATGTCAATCTTTGCTTCCTTTAAAATCCTGGGGGCTTTCTTATCAAAAATGGTCTGATAAATAGGTAACATGACACCATGAAAAATATTATAAAAATGGGAGCCAAATTGTGATTCCCACAGTGTCTTGTGATAAATATGGATGGGTGTAGGATCTTTTAAGGTCCATTTCCAGCCCATGTTTGGAAAATGCGAGAAAAAACATACATGACATAAGCACTCATGAAAAAGGGAGGGATGACCCTAGTGGAGACAATTCTATGATGCCTATATTCTCTAATGGCCATGGCTAGATTATCTGACAAAATAGTACTCCAGTTCAAAATGGTAGCATTTACAATTGCATCAATCAAGGGAACCCATTCAATGGAAAATTTAGTGGTATCAGCTTTTCCGAATAGCCTACACAACATTGTAGTTATAAAATTGTATGGGGCTGACAGAGGTGCGATGGGGTACATACTAGTTTTCTCATGTCTAAACTTTTTAGAGCCGGACCACCAAGCTTACATAACGTCCATTGGATCTTCATTCCCTTTGGAAAAATGCTCGATAAAAGCTTTGTCATAGATCTTTTGTGGCTGCGGCAGATGGTACATTTGGCTCAAATTGTTTGATTTGAATATTCCCATAACGTCTTGCCTGGAGGTTTTGAATGTTCTATCTGAAACATCCACTTCATCAATAATCCATCTTACCATATCTGTATATGGTAAGGTTTCTTGTCTTGCAGCAATCCTGTGTAGAAAAGAGCATGTCGCTTCAAAGTAAGAAGCATCAGATGAAATCGTGGCATTCATTGTTGCCTTAACTTCCAAGGGCCTTGGATTTTACCCCTCTAGTAAATTGTACATCGCCTCCCAAGTCATAGTTCCACCATATTTGTTACAAGTGGTATCAGAGAATAGCAGTAGCATTTCTGACTGCTCAGTGGCAGCATGCTCTGTGTTCTTTTTCCCCTTCTTAACTATCTCTGTAAGTGCTACATTCTTCGAAGACTTCTTGTAATTCAAGCAAATGGAGGAAACGAGATAAAAATGCAAAGCGGTAAATGCAAGCGAAAGCACAATTATCACAGTAAATTCTAAAAGCACATAAGGATGGAGCTTTTATTTCAAACACGAATACGAAAGATATCTATCACCTCGAGCCGTTAAACAAATAAATGCCTTAAAATTTCATTAACTATATATTAAGGCTCACACAAGATTTTCTTTATGTCTTATCAAAATGCGCATCACATATTTCAAACTAATATTTCCGATTGGTTTTTAATGTTCGTGTAATGCTGATTTTGCAATTGTGATGAATCACAATTCTTGCAAATCGCAAATCGCAATATCGGAGATCATGAATAGAGTGATTCAAATCTTCTTTAGTATTTTGTGATATGTGATAAGTGGGATTACGATATGTTGGACCCGAATGTAGTTCTATAATGGTTTTAATATTCCATCGAGTCTGGACTACATTGCATTTCGGATTTTCTTATGGTGTGTATGTTTGGGTTCTTTTAAGAAATGTGATGTGATTACGATAAAGTCCTTTGAAGAATAGTTCAAGCCTTAAGTATTATATAAGCTAAGTTTTATTTATGGGTCTTTTATGGTGATTTCACTTATCGCATCTCGCGGATTCTGCCTCATGAATAACTGTGATTTGTGATAAAGCGGGAATGTGTTATCATGAAACGACTTAGTTTGATATCTTATTTCACCCAAAGTTCTATTCCAAATGCTTTACAAAAGGCAAGCACTTATTCACTAAAAACTTTTTTTGGAGAATTTTTGAAAGGGTCCCCATTTATCAATACAATATTAATTATTAAATCAATAAATGGAGGGGTTTTGGTACAGTACAACACCTCTCTAGAAATCCTTTGTTTCATGTGTTGGAATTGTAACTAGGTTCGGTCTTTATAAATATCATTATATCAATATGTATTTCATGTAAAAAGAAAAGAGGAAAATTATTATTTTTATCTTTATTATCAAAACATGTTCTTCATGCTTCGTATTGGTTTAAAGAAAATTTAAAAGGGCATGTTCTTCATGACCCTTACAAAAGAAATAAAGAAACATCCACGACTGGAAGAGTATTTCCTATTGCAGAAATTTAGATAAGCAAACACCCTTACATTTAATGGTTTTATCTTCAAGGACCATTCCATGTTGGCACAAGTAGGAGACTTGTGGTGATGGAACTCTTTGGGCCAACTGAAATGTTTCTCGTATCCTAAATAAAACACTTCCAAATCAAATACTCCATGTTAAGCTAAAATTATAATGCCTCTTTATCATCTATATCCATACATCTAAGTTATAAATATCAGCATGGTAAATAACACTACAAAGTGGAACATTTTGCTTTGAAGTATCTTTTAACACAATCAAGCTTACCAACTCTAAATAGCTATGAACAAATACATAAGCAAAATGGGTTATTTCAAGATGGAGGTCTCCAGCTATAATCCATCTTAGATTTAACTCTAAAAAAGTCATTATGGGTTACCAGCCATTATTGTTGCTAATAATTGAGTTACTCTCCAGCCACATATTCCAGGGTAGTGGGACTGAGGGGTGATTCTGCAAGGTAAAAAATATCAAACAATGAAATATGGTGTTGTTGTAGTGGCTACAACCACCCTCCAAAATTTTTCCTTAGCTTCATTTTCAGCCTCCCTACCAACCATCCTTAGCAGCATGTCTTGCACTGTCATGTACATAGGCTTCATTGGTTTCTCAATAGCTTTCCAGCCTGTGCATGTTAGTTTGCTTCACTCCCCTCACAGGCAGCAATTCCTGACTTAAGCTAGTGGTTGGCTGAGTAGCTCCCTTAGAAAATTCTACAATTCTGGAGGGGAACCATCCTTTCCTCCAGAAATTGCACAAATCTGTTGGGCGGCCTGTTGGGCCTAGAAATTGCACAATGCATTCAAATAGGGTTCCTTGATAAAATTGCGCAATATGGCCCAGCACTGCAGCTCAGCCCAGAAATTGAGTAATTTTGGGCAGCAGTCACCTGCTCCTCCCAGAAATTGTGTAATCCCTATGGGATAGCCAGCCCAGCTCCTCCCATAAATTGCGCAAATCCCTCCAGCCAGTCAAGCAGGCTGTTGCATGTGCCTTCAAGTTGACTGATTCCACCTGGGACCCAGCAAACTTGATTTGCATGCATGGGTTTTTTTTCCTGAAATAGAAAAAACCAACATGCAAAAATCATCCCTGGATTTTAGGGATCTATTTTTAGCAGCTGGAGGTTACATGCAAAGATCGTTTTAGAAACTTCCCTCCAAGTGTCGCTTTTTCTTAGATTTGTGGCATGCGCGTCATAAGCCTCAAACTTATTTATTTGATGCTTCAGAGTTCATTCTTCACATCGATCTTGGAGCTCTGACATCCCACGGCACATCTAGGAGTCTTCGACACATCCAGCTCAGTGATTTCCAGGTAAATCCATTTTACTTGTCATTTGCAGCGTTTCAATCGCTTTTTGTGTTTTGTCTTGTGTGAGTGTTGTCTACTTGATTTCTGTGAACGTTTGATGTCGTTTGCATGCATGTTAGCCTGTACAAGCATCGTTTTAGTTTTTATTTGAATCTCACTGCTATTGCATGCATGACACTGTTTTGCATAGACCATCGCAGATTCGACGACTCGCTTCACACACATGCATGTTTTTCCATTTTCTGAATCTTTCATTCGAAGTTTGCATGCATGATCATTCACTCCTTCTTACACTCAGTTTCACCATGCATCCATATATTCATATGTTTTTAGTCGCCCGTCGACGGGTCTGGGCAACCTTGGCCCGGACTCTGCCTTGCCTAGACAGGATTATGCATTTCTGAGAGGGAACGCTCTGCCTTCCTCCTATAAAATGCACAAATCTGGCCAGACAACGTCCTACAGCCTTGTTTTGTGCAATTTTCAGAGGCAGTGTCTGTTGGCCCAGAAAATTGCGCAATGCAGTCCCTGGGCCTACATGACTTGCCAACTGAAATCGCGCATTGCACAATCTCAGCACCCAGCAGGTCATTGTGGATTGCACATTGCGCAATTCCAATAGTCAACCAGCCTCCCGACATTTCGAGCTATCTTTTTTGCAGTTCCAGCAGTTACTCTCCTGACCTCCTATTGAAAATTTCGCATCATTTCGAGCAATCTCCCAGGTATGTTGCATGTCAGTCCTCAAGTTTGCTTTGTTTTCAACTGACAGATTGCTTGCCATGCATGTCGCCATGTCTCTAGATATAGTAGGTGTTCATCCATCACCCAGTAGTTTAGGATCAATGGCCTCCAAGAGAGAAGGGCCAAAGGACACCGATGGAAGAACAACTAGAGAAGCAGTTGAGCGAGTGTCTATGAGTTTTCCCATCTACGAAGAAACCAAGCTAATCATAGACAAGGACATTAGGTTGAAATGGCATGAGATAAATTATGCATTCTCAAGCACATTTGGGGAATATCTTGAAGACCACGAAGTCTATGTGAACATTCACAAGTTCGGCTTGCATCGGATTGCATGTAGGTACCCTGCATTCCCATGCACAGGCACAATACATTGGACCCTCTCGCACATTGATCCCGAGACGATGGTGTTGAGCAGTGTCAGCGAGATAGAGATTGCTACCTTCAGGGCACAGGACTATCAGCAGATGTACCACTTGTCGAAGCTAGTGATCCCCATGGAGACACCCTTCAGCATACCCAGCAACAATGCAAACTCCAGGGATATCAAGAAAAATTGGGTGAAGGAGCCAGCCAAGTTCAGGATGACACCCAACCAGATTTACAAGATGCAGACACTGCGGAAGGCATATCAGTACTTGGTCATCTTTTCATGTCGCTTGTATGGCCAATAGAGCACGGAGACCTTCCTGCCGAGTTGGGTGATCGCGTTGGACCAACTGGACAGTGAAGGAAAAGCATGCCACTGGTCCAACATGCTAGCTCATAGGCTAAAGGAACAGATAACAAGAGCTCGGCAACCATCCAAGGGTCAGCTAGAAGAAATCTACATGTTTGCATACATCTTGGATGCAATCTGTGCCCGTCAGGAATTCCTAGGTTTGAAGTGGGCATGGACATCACCAGAAACCTCTCTAAACACTTACTGCAAATTTTTTTCTGAATGCAGCTTCCCCGGAGTCATCACACAGTTGTGAGACCATTTTGTAACTCTAGTGTACAAGATGATATTTGAGCATGATCCACCTTGCATGTCGAAGGCAGAAATGGAGGCATTGATCGACATAACAGATTGGTATGCCTCACCTTTTGGCACCTTCATACATATGTACAACGCGGAGAAGCCTCCACATGTTTCGCTGAATTTTGCCATGGACAAGCTCATCATGCAAGAAGTGTCATACCACATCTCGGCATGACTATCATCTAAACTGCACCGGAAGAAGAAGGCACCTTGACCCACTCTTCTGTTGCGGACCGGGTTGTACGAGATATGGAATCTCAAGCATGTTGATGCTGAGATAGAAGAGTTCAAAAAATTTACTTTCAGCACTAGAAGCTTCAATCCATACGACCCACATTGCTTTGTGAAGGACCACTGCGCAAGACTGCAATTTCCTTGGATCCACGAGGCGTGTCATTGGGCTAAGGAAGACCCATGGAGTTATTGTCACAGCCTCTCCAGGCCCAATGAACCGGTCGGCATCGCTATGGAATGGTTAGCGAATCAGCATCTAGGAGAGCACCAACAACAGAGGGAAACATACATGCATGTGACAAAGGCAATTGAAAGATTGTCAACAGTGTAGAGGAAGAACAAAGCTACAAGTTCATAGCAGACCCACTTGTGGAGAAAGCATCTTTAGAAATAGAGGTGAAGAGGCGTAGCACGACAAGAGTAACACGTAAAGGCAGAGAGATAAACAGAGAATGGAGGAAACAGTGAAGGAGTTGCAAGAGTTGAAGGAGAAACTCCGAAAGGAACAAGAGATATGTAGACAGGAGAAGGAAGCGCAACAAGGACAGACACAATAGGGGGTGAAACATGCACAGATTGATGAAACTACGTCCATACAGGTAGTAGACTCATCCAAGTAGTTGGCACAAAGCAGATAGAGTGAGTAGTCGCAAGAGCAGGAATTCGCTCAAGAGATTGAACGAGTACTTGAGTAGATGGATAGGGAGATGGAGCAGCTAGACTTAAAACAAGACATCAACCTCATGCCTTACCACCAAGAGGTTGACCCATCGTCTTCACTAAATCTAGAAGCAGAGCAAGTCTTGAGTGACTAAGGAGACACTGAGATCCTTGGAGACAATCCAGAAGAGGAGATGCACAACATATCATTCGACGAGTCACAGCATAGAGTTGTGCAATTGTGTAGAGTGTCTACTCCATATGTCCACACATATCTTTCGCAGTTTGAGGAACGAGTGATCGTATCTGATGTGTGCAAGCATCCAATTGCATTGGCCGATGTTACAAGAGCATATGTCGAAGCCACTAGATCGAGTGTTCTCTTCCTAATAGCATAGAATGAGTGAATGGCTAAGGAGTTATAGATGGCCAAGCAGGGAGGAGAACTGGTTATAACATCTACTCGAGCAGAGTTGAAGAAGGTGATACTAGATGAAGTATCGTCCCTTGAGAGTCATGCGAGTGTTGTATTCCAGATTTGGTACGTGCATAAGGCAGTTGTCCATCTCAACGGTTGGTGTGTTGTACTAGGAGAGCATGTATCTTGTCAAACTTGCATACTGTTGTCGACCGCATGCAAACATGGACAATGAGATACAAGGGAGCCCCATTACACTTGCCCAAGATGATGAAGCCCATGGCGGTTGAGTTGAAGGCATGCATCCGGAGTCAGATCTAGAGCTATGAGGAACTCCCGCAGCTCATCACTAGCTTGCAAGGTTCCCATGCACGAGTGTTTAGAAGCCTGGATTTTGTTGTGTGTGCACATGTGATCCCATCTATTGGGACACTCACTAAGGCAAAGACAAAGGGTCAATTCTGAATGGATATGGACTCGTACATTGACGAGTTAATGCGCATAGCCACCAGCACAGACTTGGCGATTAGTGCAGACACTATGCATTAAAATGTCATTGGTCTGGCCACACTCAAGACAATGATGTGCATGTTATCAAACAAGTTGGACAGTGGAGCCAAAGCAGTGTACCCGTATGCAACAAAGGCAAGAGTTCATTTCCAGAAAGATGTCACCACATGTTACACGGACACCATCGCAAACTACCAAGCTTGGCATCAATTCACTACCGTCAACCATCATGAGTATGTCGAAGAGTTTATCTTCCTGATGAGCCTAGGTATTGCAACAAGAATGTTGCAACTCCCAGTGCTACCAGCTTTACTTATCAACTCGAAGTTCATACAAACTTGGAGGTGACAGTGCTATATGCACAAGTAGAAGTGAAGGTCCTGCCTGTTGTCACTTTTTATCTGGCAGGAGACCCCAGGGGTTCCAAGCCAGACCTCTATAGGGTCAAAAGAAGCTTAATTCTTTGATGGAAGAAGAGAAAACCTATTCTAAGAGATAGCTACTCTACTGTAGTAATGAAGAAAACTACATGTAATGCTAAATCACACCATAACCTAACTAACCAACTAAACATCTATGCTAAGAAGAATTGCTAAAATAATCACTAACCTAAGGCTACTATTTAAGTTGCAGAGGTAAAGAGCATTAAACTATACTAAGGTGTAAACAAAGAAACTTAAGCTGAATCGATTTTCAGGTAGAAGAGCAATCGGAGGTCGAAATCAATGAAAGGAGAATGTAAGGACGCAGTAACGCATGGGGACCATTTGATCGATCAACGTACAGAAGATGAATGGCAGAGATCTTATCGTGAAGGCTTAAGTGACTAGATGGATGAACAAGGTGAACGCACAGGATGAACGGTTGAGGTCTTATCGTAGAGGTTAAGTCAAGAGATGGACGGACAGGGTAACGAAGTGATGAACGGCTAAGATCTTATCACGTGGATTAAGTCAAGAGATGGACGGACAGGGTAACGAAGCGATAAACGGCTAAGATCTTATCATGCAGATTAATTCAAGAGATGGATGGACAGGGTAACGAAGTGATGAACTGTGGAGATCGTATCGCGGGAAAAAGAAATGTGTAGAAATGATGGAGCGGGTTTCTAAGGTGATAAGTAGTTTCTCGTGCGCCCTCAAGGCCGTAAGCAGAATTATGAAATTTCACATGATTAGCCTTACTGCGTGACATGTAGCACGAGAAAACTACTTTTCTCGCATGCTCTCACGTGGATAACGGTCATGTAATAATCCACGCAAGATTGCGCGATAGCCATTGGAGCAGGTGGGGATGATCAACGGTGGAGATTTACCAAGCTAGTTGGTAATCAGATGACGCGATAGCCATCAAATCAGGCAAGGTAGATAGACGGTGGGGGTTTAAAGTGCATAAAGTGTTGAGGTGACGCGATAGCCGTCGAATCAAGATACAGATCGACAATGGAGATTAAAGCACATAAAGTAAGTGGAAGACTTCACACAAGGTAGCAGTTGGAGAAAATAATGAATCAAACGGTGATTGTGAAGGTTTGTTGTGGATCGGACGGCGAGGAAGCGATGCATGAAGAACGTGCTGAAGGAGGTTTCAAAGGAAAAAGATAGAAAAACCAGTGAGGGTGAACGAGTAACTGCATCAAACAATAAACTCCATAGCGCATGCGAGAACCAAAAACCTGTGTTTTGGGGTTGCTGAAGGGTCTCTTCCTCAATTCATGGTCCCAGAGAGAGGAGATGAGGCCGAGACACCTACGCACAACCTTATGGTGATCTTTTTCTCCTAGATAACCTGTAAACTAAAAGAAGGCACAAATGGAAGTAAACTATAGCAAATGCAGCTACTGAAACAAATAAACAGAAGAAACCATGAATAATCTACATTATATTGTTGTAATGAAAATGAAGCTACTTAAGCAAGTAAAACATAAAACCATGAATCTACTTAAGCAAATGAACAGAACCAGGAAGCTACTTAAGCAAGTAAAACATAAAACCATGAATCTACTTAAGCAAATGAACAGAACCAGGAAGCTACTTAAGCAAATGAACAAAACCAGAAATCTATGCTAGCATACATGTACAGTAAAGAGGAGCTTTTGTTGCTCGGATCAGGCCCTATCCCAAGAGCTTCAGCCCTCTGAGTTAACTCAATGTTGGATCAAAATGAAGCTCATTCTCATTATCAAAACCATGGATTACATAACTGTCACAAGTCTTGCAGCTCAGAGATAAAGCAGAGTTTTATAAAAAAAAATCTAAATCCTACTAAGGTCCTAAGCCTCTCTATTTATACATCTGAAATCTCCAACGAATTTCTTCCAATTAGAGAGGTTAAGCTCCCCACTCAAGATAAACTAGTTTCTGTCACTTTCACTTGCTTAGTTGTCTTTGTTGAGGTATAAAAGGTGTCTTTTTAACTCATATTTATCCTACATTAATTATCAACCCAGGGACGATTTTTTATCTCAAGAGTGTACTCAGTCTGAGGCGGTCACTTGCTCAAGAGTAATGTTTTGCAGTATAGTGCTTTAAAATGCAAAGATAAATGAATGCTGGAAACAAAATCTAATTAGAACAGCAAGAAACTGAAATGTTTTGTAACTAAATCATTCACTCAAACAATCATCAGTCGAGGACTCAGTAATGATAACTCTCTCCCCTGTAAACTGATGCAAATGAAAATCAATCATAGGCAAGATCTCCAATCTGAGAACTTAGACAGTGGTAGTCAGTGTCCTTTACAGTTGTAGATCCTTCAATCCATACTAAAGTAGATAACTAGAAATAGCAATTCAATTGACAGAAAAGGAACAGCAACTAAGTCTTATTCAAAAACTGAACAACAAAGCTTGATTTTGTTGGGTTGTGTTATATTCTTTCCACGACTAACCTACGTAGTGAAACGGGGGGTTAGAGGGGGGCGGTAGCCCCCCTTTGTTGCGCCGATTGCGCAGCGGGGGGGTCATGGGGGGCCGGTAGCCCCCCTTCATTGCGCCAATTGTGCAGCGGGGGGGTCATGGGGGGGCGGCAGCCCCCCCTGTCCGGGGGGTTTGAGGGGGGCGGGTAGCCCCCCTCTATGGGGTCCAGGGCAGCACCCCGGGAAAAAAAAATTTGGACCCTATATTAGGTTGGGCGAACCTACCTATGGTTTTGTGCATGTTTTTCGCACATGGTATTTGACGCGATGGTTTTTCGGTCCATGGTATTGGATGCTTTGGCATGTATAAATATGTATTGTAACATTGAAAGGAACATAATGAAAAATCAAGCTGGTAGTCCCGGTTTTGGGATCCACGGAAAAATCTCTGTGCATATGTGTTTTATGGGTTATGCTCTCGCATTGTTTATTTTCTTTGTTTAAGAATTCGTATGCAGGTAATTTCTGTACAGGGTTAAAACCTACAGATTTATCAGAAATGAAATAAACAACAGAGTTTATCCTAACAGAAATGAATTGAACAACAATCTTAATCCAACAGAACAGCAAAGCAAATCAACTGGAAACACATGGTGACTATAAGTTAAACTGAATCAGCAACCTTATTCTAGCAGCATGAACATTAATCGCAGGTATTAAAGGAACAGAAATCGTAGTTATAATTGAACAGTAACTTAATTGAACAGCAATCGCAATTATAAGTGAGCAGCAATTAAATGAACAGCAATTTGAATTAGACAGTGCAGTATTAGATCAGAATGAACAGCAGGACATTTCAAGTTATAGTTAATAATTTTGTCACCAACGCAATCCAATTATGATTTCGATATAACAGAGCAATTCGCGAAATGTTCATAAACAAAAGATTACTGAATAAAGTGAATTAAGGAAATGCAAAGGAAATCAAACCACACAAGAATGTAATTGTAAAATAGTGATACAAGAAGCAGGTGAATCCACCAGGGCCGGGCCCTTAGCCACCAGTGAAGCACCACTGAGTTTACTCCAGGATCAGATAATGGAACAACAACTGAGTTATATATTAATCATGTATGGAAAAGTTTATAGCTATCGCTCTTCAAAGAGAGTCGATGATCAAAGTTGAGATTACAACAGTAATTTCTGCAAAATGATAATACATGCCCCCCATGGGCTACAAGTGTTGTCCCTTTTTATAATAGCCAGGTGGATATATCAAGAGTACAGATAAGCTCTGAAGCAGTGATCCCTCAGGATCAAAAGATCTTGAGGGATTCGCTCTATACTTGATTTCTAGTTTATCGTTTCGTCTTCTTGCGCTGATGTCGCGCTTTCCCTTTCTTCTCCTGGATTATGCACTCTGATCTTGATCTCCTTGTCTGGATATGGCTTCCTGGGGAAGGCAGCAGTTGCTTTTTCTTTGTCTTTCCTTCTGAATAGTGGTTTTCCATTTCCTTCATTTTCCGTATAGAAAAAGACAATAATCAGTTATTTTGTATCAATCACAAATCTCCTTAATTCTACCATAATTCTTTAACATATTACCATTTTAGAATGTAAAGGAGTTATGATTCGAAGGAAAAGATAAGGAAATAAATGGAAAATGCATACCTTTTCCATCGCTTAACACACCCCCCTTCTTACCCTTATTCATGCCCTCATGAAAACCATGTAATTTACATGCAAGGTAGTTAGGGAATAAGCTAGAGAGGGATTTTCATGAAGTGGTCTAAAACCATGATGTGTAGCTAAAACTTAAAAAATGTGCCCTTGAGGTAATTCATAGATGGCCTTATATTCTACTGCAGGATATCAGATAATAGGGCTTTGAAATTTACAACCTAGCCAATACGGTCCTTCCCTCAAGATGAGGTTACTATAGGTAACCAGGAAATCGGCAGCTAACTTAAAGTTTTTGTAATTGAATGGCTCTTTTTGAATTTAAGTATGGGGGTTTACGCAGTGCATTATATTAGATATCATTTTGGGATTCAACTGCGTTAAGTAAGTCGTTCACGTATGACCATTTCCATGAGAGGTAGTCGTAACTGACTAATTTCTCATGATTTTTGAATAGTTCACTTAGCACTCATTGCATCGGGTGATGCTCACAGGGGTGAAGAAGTGGGATTGAAACTAGTGAAATGAATCACATAGCATCAATCATCACTTCCGCGGCTTGCACCCGGTAACCAGGACTTCCCAGGAGGTCACCCATCCCAGAACTCCTCTGGCTCAAGCACGCTTAACTGTGGAGTTTTCCCCACAATCAAGCCCACTTAGCTTGCTACCCCATTTGCAAAACCTTAGCAAGTATTGTGCCTCATGAACCATTCAAGTAGAGATCCCTTGACTCTTTTTGAATTTAAGTATGGGGGTTTACGCAATGCATTATATTAGATATCATTTTGGGATTCAACTGCGTTAAGTAAGTCGTTCACGTATGACTATTTCCATGAGAGGTAGTCGTAACTGACTAATTTCTCATGATTTTTGACTTCTTCACCCCTGTGAGCATCACCCGATGCAATGAGTGCTAAGTGAACTATTCAAAAATCATGAGAAATTAGTCAGTTACGACTACCTCTCATGGAAATGGTCATACGTGAACGACTTACTTAACGCAGTTGAATCCCAAAATGATATCTAATATAATGCACTGCGTAAACCCCCATACTTAAATTCAAAAAGAGTCAAGGGATCTCTACTTGAATGGTTCATGAGGCACAATACTTGCTAAGGTTTTGCAAATGGGGTAGCAAGCTAAGTGGGCTTGATTGTGGGGAAAACTCCACAGTTAAGCGCGCTTGAGCCAGAGGAGTTCTGGGATGGGTGACCTCCTGGGAAGTCCTGGTTACCGGGTGCAAGCCCCGGAAGTGATGATTGATGCTATGTGATTCATTTCACTAGTTTCAATCCCACTTCTTCACCCCTGTGAGCATCACCCGATGCAATGAGTGCTAAGTGAACTATTCAAAAATCATGAGAAATTAGTCAGTTACGACTACCTCTCATGGAAATGGTCATACATGAACGACTTACTTAACACAATTGAATCCCAAAATGATATCTAATATAATGCACTGCGTAAACCCCCATACTTAAATTCAAAAAGAGTCCAGGGATCTCTACTTGAATGCTTCATGAGGCACAATACTTGCTAAGGTTTTGCAAATGGAGTAGCAAGCTAAGTGGGCTTGATTGTGGGGAAAACTCCACAGTTAAGCGCGCTTGAGCCAGAGGAGTTCTGGGATGGGTTACCTCCTGGGAAGTCCTGGTTACCGGGTGCAAGCCCCGGAAGTGATGATTGATGCTATGTGATTCATTTCACTAGTTTCAATCCCACTTCTTCACCCCTGTGAGCATAACCCGATGCAATGAGTGCTAAGTGAACTATTCAAAAATCATGAGAAATTAGTCAGTTACGACTACCTCTCATGGAAATGGTCATACGTGAACGACTTACTTAACGTAGTTGAATCCCAAAATGATATCTAATTGAATGGCTCTCTATCCTGAATATTCCGATTGGAAGTCTTCCATGGACCATCGGAGTTTAGCTGCTGCTACGGCATGGTTTTTGATAGCCAGGAAATATTCTACCCCTTGTTGGACAATGTCTTTATGGATGGACCCCAATGTTTGGATCACACCCTCCATTTTAATTAGGATTTTATGCTTCATCCACAGTTGTAATGGTTTTTTCAGTTCACTCCTAACTCAAAGGTCTAACCCATTTTCTTGTCTCTAAAAGGTGTTATGGGCCTTGAGCCACTTTAACTAGTTGGCAGCACACGAAATGAATGCTTGAAACTGGATATCTCCCAAAAAAGGACTAGGATTCTTCTCCATTTCCTCTTCCAAGATAAAATTATGCAAATAAAATTCACAGAGTAAACGTTGAACTTTGACTCCATAGTGTTTACAACAATTTATAAAATCATCAACAGTTTTCAATTCTATAGGTTTCCCTCCCTTAACAACTTTAATTTTTAATTGCAAATATCTTTCTAATAAAAACAAAGCATAATTTTTGGCAGGGGCACTACATGCTAGGACGTCTGTATATAGAGAACAGAGAATATCCATTTGACTCCTTACTGTTTTTAGTCTATTTGTTACCTTTTCGACTTTTTCCTCTGCCCTCTGGCATTTATCGAAGGCCTCGCTCTCTGATGCCTTGATGGTCTTTACTTGCAGCTGTAACTTTTGATATTTTCCCAAGGAACAGTCTCTTCTATGAGCTTTTCTATAGTCTGTTGAGCCTGTGCCAGATCCTCTTCGAGTTTTACTACCCTAGGTCCATTGTCTATCGAAACACTTTTGGGTTGAAGATTTACCTGGATATTCTTATTGTGACATCTAGTTCCTACAGTCTGTGTCCCTTTATCATAAATTGTTTGGTCAGTCGTGACGCTAGAGGACAGTGCCTCTATTTGGACATCCTTATTACAGACAGGTGTATCTTCTGTTTGGGTTGCGTCTGTAACAGCCGCATGTTGTTCCTTGCTGTCCTGAATGGATATGGGCTCGGTTTGAGTCCGCGTGGCCTTCATTTTATGGGGTTTCATTTGGGTGGCTGCATCTCTTGTTCTTGGGGTTATTTTTGAGATTTTCCCCATTTTTAGGGCCCTTATCTACTGCTTGAGTTGTTTTATTACATTTAGTAGCCTTTGTTGTTCCTTTTGCAACCTCTTGATTTCATTCATCTTCTTCTTCTTTTTCTTGGGAGGAACAGTTGTTTCCTTGACTGGACTTGGCTGCTTAGTTGGGTTTTGTTCTTCACGGACTGTGCCCTCGCCCTGGCTTGTTTCCATATTTTCTATTTAAAACACTTCTTCAGTGTTCTCGTCATCCCGATTTGGTTCCTCAGGGGAGATAACCCTGGTTTTGTCTGCCACTTCCCAAGTGGCTTCTGCTTCTTCTTTTTCCTCAGATGCACTCTTACTATGAGCAAAGTGTTCCTGTGACTGTGCTTCTTCTTCTTCCTCATCATTCATCTCCTCGGATGCACTCTTACTGTGAGCAGAGTGTTCCTGTGACTGTGCTTCTTCTTCTTCCTCATCATTCATCTCCTCGGATGCACTCTTACTGTGAACAAAGTGTTCTTGTGATTGTGCTGCCTCAATATTGAGGTTGAGCAGGCTCTGTGGTTGAATATACTCACCCATATTGGCCAAAATTTGGGCCAATTCACCTTCCTGCAATGGACTATGTAGTGGACTTGCACCAGAGCGCTCAGTTTCTTCCTCCAATTCTTCTTCCACATTTTCCCCTCCTTCGAGTTGTGGGGGTTGTTCATCCTCGGAGTCCAGTATTTCTAAGGGTTGGCTACTGTTATTTTGGAGATTTCCCAACATTCCCCTGCTTCTCCTCAATCTAAGGGACTGTCTGCATTTTTGTGGTTTAGCTGATGTGTTGGTGTTCTTCTTATTTTCGTGGTTGGTAAGGCCAATCCCCCGTCTATTGAAAATACCAATTCTTCCCAACTAGACTACTACTGAGCAAGACTATAACTGATGATTAATCGAATTAAACCATGATGACTTACTGCCATTTTTGTATGACGTGATTTCCTTATGCTCCGAGCGATGTCATGCAATAAAGAAATTAAATATGCAGGCAAATTTACAGCACATTTGTGTCTTAATACTACTAATAATTTGAGATGGCATGGTCTTACCACATCCTTTCTTCCATTGCATGTGATATAACTTTGCACTATTCTGGCTAATTCTGCCCATGGTTCTCCCAGAATTGCAGGCAGGACTCCTTTTCCTTTGACAGTAAGGTTTTTTCCTTCGTCTCGGCAGACGGCTATGGCGTCTCGAAGTTTTACTTTTTTTTGGTTCCATACTGGTCCGACTGCCAGTAGTCCAGATACTTCGGCAATTACCGCCCATGTTACCGTTATTCGCCTTCCCCTCACCATGGAATAATCTTCCTGCAAATTCTGCAGAAATTCAATGACCACAGTTTTATGGGACTATTGTAGTCGTGTAAGGTAATTGATCCATCCTGCTCTTTCCAAAATTGCTCGTGCAGCATCAGAAATTATCAACACTTGTGGTTCGCTGCGTATTGCTCTACCTCCCATTTCGTCTAAGCTTAGCACACTATTAATTTTTTTCAAACACAGAAATGACAATGGAACAGCACAACTATGCATATTGGAAAATGTCAATACCGTTAAACTTGCTATTTCCGAGATTTGATAGAGTCGTAGTGCCTCCAAATAAGGAATTGACACGTCTGCCAGTGTATTTTGGAGATCACCCACGCTGCCCTGAAATATTATAGGTCGTCCTCGACCGGCAAATGGAGGAGCAGTGTACTAGACGGCAACCGTACAGAAAAAAAGGAACGGCGTATATATACATGACCTGATTGCAAAAAGTAGCGAATTACTAAAATCGAGGCTTATGATGAAAATCGCGAATAGATATGGAAATGCTATGAAATGATTCAAAAAATAGGGAATAGAACAGCTGTCGTAAGTAAAAATGCTTATGCAGTCATTAACCACTTTAACCATTATGATTGATTTTCAAACAATATTTCATGTGTAAGAGATTCGAAAGGATTTTAAAGCATAATCTCATTTGAAATCAAGATAAAGATATAAGAAAAGGGTTTATAATGACTACTGATGTGTGAAAAATATGACTTCAATACCATCAGTAGAGCTCTGTTGCCCAAAGGTATTCATAACCTTGACTGTTGGATTGTGTTATATTTTTTCCACGTAGTTAACAGGGGTTTTGAAGGGCACCCGTAACCCCACTTTATGGGGTCCAGGGCAGCGCCCTGGAAAATTTTGGTTTTGGACCCTATGTTAGGTTGGGTGGACTCACCTATGGTTTTGTGCATGATTTTCGCACAAGTTTTTTGGACGCGATGGTTTTCGGTCCATGGTATTGGATGCTTCGGCATGTATAAATATGTATTGTAACATTGAAAGGAACATAATGAAAAATGAAGCTGGTAGTCCCGGTTTTTGGATCCATGGGAAAATCTCTGTGTATATGTGTTTTATGTGTTATGATCTTGTATTGTTTATTTTCTGTGTTTTAGAATTCATATGTAGGTAATTTCTGTACAGGGTTAAAACCTACATTTGGTACCAGAGCAGGTTTTGGCTTCAAGGGGACACCTTTGTTGCTGAGGGGTTTCACTCGGGCCCGTGGTAGACCCTGTTCAGTGGGAGATCTGCGAGATCGATTCTGGTGGTCAAAGAAGATGGCGAGCAGTGGAAAGATAGAGATTGAGAAATTTAATAGTCAGAGTTTTGAGTTGTGGAAACTCAAAATAGAGGATCTGTTGGTGGATAAAGATCAGTGGATCGCGGTAGATTCAGGTACTAAACCAACAGGAGTGTCCGATGAAGAATGGAAGAAGTTGGATCGGAAGGAAAAAAGCACAATATGATTGTGTGTCTCAGATTCAGTATTGTTGAATGTATTAAGGGGAGCTACAGTGAAGGCTTTGTGGGACAAGTTAAGGACTTTGTAGCAATCTAAGTCTCTAGTGAATAAATTGTTCCTGTGGAAAAAGATGTATAACCTGAGGATGAAAGATGGAGAAAGATGGAGACTTGGTGACAGAGCATCTGAATGCATTTAATATTGTGGTAAGTCAGTTAGCATCTATTGATATTAAAATTTTAGATGAAGATAAGTGCATCAGTTTGTTTTGTTCTCTACCAGATTTGTGGGATAGTTTGGTTATTGCAATAGGTAGCAATGCAACTGCCTTGCATTTTGATGAAATAGTCTCATCCTTGCTAACGGAGGAGATGAAACGGAAAAATATGGAGAGCCAAAATGGTGATGCCTTGTCTGTACGAGGGCGGACCCAGAACAGAAACAAAAATAAGTCATCGAGTGGAAGATCTAAATCTAAAGGGAGACCTAAATCTCCAGGAAAACCTATAAAGGTGGTGTGCTGGAAATGTGGAAAGAAATGGCACTACAAAAGGGACTGTAAATCTAAAACTCCTGACAAAGGAAAGGGATCTGATGAGGCTCCTTCTGCAGAGGCGAAAACCACCTCAAATGAAGGTGGGGATGTGTACTTGGCTTCTTCAAGTACACATGTAGATCACGAGGCATGGTTGATTGACTCAGGTGCATCCTTTCACTTCACTCCCCATAGAGAGTGGTTCTGCGAGTATGAGAAATATGATGGTGGTGATGTCTTCTTGGGGGATGACAGGAAGGCTAGAATTGTTGGTTGCGGAAAAGTAAGGTTGAAATTGCAAGGAGGAAGGGTTAGAACGCTTCCAGGTGTTCTACATATTCCTGCATTAGCCAGAAATCTGATTTATGTTAGCAAGCTAGATGATGCAGGTGTAAAAACAGTGTTCGAGAAGGATACCTACAAGATGGTTCGGGGAGCACTGATATTGATGTGGGGAGTTCGGATTAGAACTCTATGCAAGCTGCAAGGTAGCAATGTTATTGATGGGTGCAATAGTTCTCTGGTTCCTGAAAGTGGAGTAGAAAATCTAGTGGTCTTTGGAGAGAAGACCATGTTGTGGCATCAAAGGCTTGGACATATTGGAGAAAAGGGCCTTCAAATACTTCATGGTAAAGGTATGGTAGAAGGTATGAGTAATAGCTCTCTGGATTTTGATTTTTGTGAAAATTTTGTATATGGGAAATAGAATTGACTGAGTTTCCCCTCTGGTAGTAAGAGGGTGAAACAGATATTAGAGCTTATGTACAGTGATGTGTTTGGACCTATGAAGGTTCCATCACTGGGTAAGTATGTGTACTATATATCATTTATAAATGACTTCTCAAGGAATACATGGATATATTTCCTTAAGAATAAATATGAAGTCTTTGACAAGTTTAAAGAATTTAAGGCTCTCGTGGAAAATCAGACAAAGAAGAAGATAAAGGTGTTGAGGAAATGGTGGAGAGTTTTGCAGCAAGGAATTTGAAAAATTCTGTAAGAAGTGTGGTATATCACGGCAGAAAAATACTCCATATACACCTCAGCAACATGGAGTTGCAGAAAGAATGAACAAGATGTTGATGGAAAGGGAAAGAATCATGCTCAGTGGTGCCGGGTTAGGACAGGAATTCTCGGCAGAGGCGATGGATACTGCATGTTACCTGGTCAACAGGTCACCTTCATCAGCGTTGGAGGATAAGACTCCACAAGAGGCATGGATTGGTAAGAAACCCTCTCTTTCACATCTGAGGGTATTTGGATGTGATGCATATGTACATGTTCCAAAGGAGAAACGAACCAAGTTGGATAGTAAATCTAAAAAGTGCATCTTTATTGGGTATAAGGATGGTTTAAAGCGTTATAAGCTTTGGAACCCAGTCACACGGAAGGTTGTGTACAGCCGAGATGTGGTGTTCAGAGAGGTGAAAGATGTTATTAAACATGAAGTCCAACGAAATGAACCAAAGAAAATAGAATTTGAGCTAAAGGAGGAAAAATCAGACTCTACAGCAGAGGAGGAATCAGAAGATGAAGAGCCACAAACTCCGGCTGTGAGAAGATCAGTTCGAGAAAAAAGGCAGCCTGAAAGGTATAGTCCATCTGTTTTCCATTCAAATTTTGCTTTATCTATTACTGACGATGATCCCAGAACTGTGAAAGAAGCAGTAGATTTAGAGGATGGAAAACTCTGGAAAGAGGCCATGGTTGATGAAATGGCATCCTTGCACAAAAATGAGGCTTAGGATCTGGTGGAATTGCCGGCTCGAAGGAAACCCATTGGTAACAAATGGGTGTTCAAAAAGAAGACAAATGTAGAAGGAAAAGTGGATAAATACAAAGCTCGATTGGTAGCAAAAGGTTATTCCCAGGTGCAGGTAATTGATTTTGGTGATATTTTTTCTCCTGTTGCCAAGGTAACTTCTATTAGATTACTTTTATCTGTTGCTGCTGCTTTTGATTTTTAGGTAGAACAGATGGATGTGAAGACAACATTTCTTCATGAGGATCTGGAAGAGGAAATCTACATGAAGCAACCTGAAGGCTTTGCAACGAAGGGTAAGAAAGAATTGTTATGCAAGTTAAAGAAGTCTCTTTATGGGTTAAAACAATCACCAAGGATGTGGTATCAGAAATTTGATATGTTTATACGGGGACTTGACTTCACTAGAAGCAAAGCAGATCACTGTGTATATTTTAAATTAATTGGTGACCTGTTATTTATTTGGTCTTGTATGTGGATGATATGTTGCTAGTTGGAAATGACAAAGAAATTATCCAAGATTTTAAGACACAGTTGTCCTCCAAATTCGACATGAAAGATCTTGGTGCTGCAAACTATATTTTGGGCATGGAAATTAAAAGAGATCGGGAAAAGAGGAAGCTCTGGTTAAACTAGAGGAAGTATGTCGAGACAATACTGCAGAGGTTTAATATGCAGGATAGTAAACCGGTGAAGGTTCATATTCCTGTAGATGTGAGGTTGTTTGCTGAACAATGTCCCAAGACACAAGAAGAGGAAGAGGACATGTCCCGTGTTCCATATGCAAGTGCAGTCGGTAGCCTGATGTATGCAATGGTCTGTACTAGACCAAACATTGCGCATGCAGTGGGAGTATTGAGCAGGTTTATGTCAAAACTAGGAAATGAGCATTGGATAGCAGTGAAGCGGGTTTTCAAGTATTTGCGTGGCACTAGTGATTATGGTTTGTGCTACCAAGGAAGACCAGGATTGGACAAAGTGTTGGATATTCGTGGCTTTGTTGATGCAGACTAGGCTGGAGATCTAGATCAGAGAAGATCTACAAGTGGGTATGTGTTTAACCTATTTGGAGGTGCAGTCAGTTGGATGAGTAAGAAACAATCTGTAGTGGCACTATCAACTCCAGAGACAGAATACATGGTAGCCACTCATGCAACCAAGGAAGCAGTTTGGTTGCAGAGATTATGTTCAAGTATGGGGTTAGTACAGGGAGTTATAAGGATAGACTGTGATAGCCAAAGTGCAATTTTCTTGGCAAGAAACCCCGCATATCATTCAAATACAAAGCACATTGATGTTCAGTATCACTTTGTGAGGGATATGATAGAAGACAAAAAGGTGTTGCTGGTAAAGGTGGACACTTTGAAGAATATTGCAGATGCATTGACAAAATTTGTGAGCTTTGAGAAGTTCTCTTGGTGTAGAGAGACAATGAGCATTTCAGGGCTGGAAAAATGACTAAGCTCTCTTGTGGCCCCCTGTGGAAAGAAAACAAGAAGTGGGAGAATGTTGGGTTGTGTTATATTCTTTCCACGTAGTTAACAGGGGTTTTGAAGGGCACCCGTAACCCCACTTTATGCCCTGGAAAATTTTGGTTTTGGACCCTATGTTAGGTTGGGTGGACCCACCTATGGTTTTGTGCATGATTTTCGCACATGTTTTTTGGACGCGATGGTTTTTGGTCCATGGTATTAGATGCTTCGGCATATATAAATATGTATTGTAACATTGAAAAGAACGTAATGAAAAATCAAGCTGGTAGTCCCGATTTTGGGATCCAGGGAAAAATCTTTGTGTATATGTGTTTTATGTGTTATGATCTCGCATTGTTTATTTTCTGTGTTTTAGAATTCGTATTCAGGTAATTTCTGTACAGGGTTAAAACCTACATTGACAAAGTTGTGTTTTCACCCTTGGAACCATAATCCTTTATGTATGCCTAGGAAAGTGCTTTGTGATGTCAAAATGGAGGTCATTGTGCTGGCTTGGTAACCAGATGAATCGCAATTCCATTCACCAGGAAGGAGTAAAAGGTGGGAAAGCTGGCTCGTGATGAGACCTCCTGTTCCAAGAACACTTTTATTTTTTGGATGTGCCTCTTAGATCATAACCCTGGTGTGGTGGCCATAGTGGGAATGCCACTTCACTGCTTCCTTATGATCATGGTAGGCTGGCTCTTAATGAGACCCCCTATCCTTCATCTGACAAATCATAGAATTGTTAGTAATCATATATATTTTTCTTTTCCTTTTTTTTTTTAAATAGCACTTTCCTATTTATATACATAGGATGGCTCAACACTCCTTAAGAGTAATAATGGTGGAAGAAGTCTGAACATCTCAATAGAGGAAAATATGCCCTTATTCTTATTCAATAATAATTATCAAAGAGAATTATGAGGATTAGGGAAGAACCAACATGATGAAACTAATCAATCAAATTAGTTTTAGTGAAAATAAAGACAGCAAAGTGATATAAATAGTTGTGTCATTTCCTCTTTTTTCTTATTGATACAAAGCATTTTATCTAATGATAACGATTTTTCTTTGGTTTGTTGATTTCAGTATCCTCTAGTTTTTGTATCCTTGCATAAAATTATATCTGTGCCTTGAAGGGATCATGAACAGTGAACCATCATTCACAAAAATTCTCTAAATGATGCTCTTTAAGAAGCACACATACAAAGAATGCTCTCAGAAAGTGTTGTTCTTTTAGATGGAACAGTTGTTGTTCCTTAAAAGAAACAGCAAAAATGCAATCTGGCAGAGGTGTTTTTCCTTTAAGAGGAACAGCAAAAATGCAATCTAGCGGAAATGTTGTTCATTTGAAAAGGAACAACAAAAAATGAGAAAGTGTTGTTCCTTTGAAAAGGAACAGCAAAAAATTTGAAAGTGTCGTTCCTTTAAAAATGAACAACAAAAATGTGGAAGTGTCGTTCTTTTGAAAAGGAACAGAAAAAATGCGAAAGTGTTGTTCCTTTGAAAATGAACAACAAAAATGCAGAAGTGTTATTTCTTTAAGAAGGAACAGCAAAAATGCGAAAGTGTCGTTCCTTTGAAAAGGAACCACAAAAATACGAAAGTGTTGTTCCTTTGAAAAGGAACAGCAAAAATTTGAAAGTGTCATTCCTTTGAAAATGAATAGCAAAAATGCGGAAGTGTTGTTCCTTTGAGAAGGAACAGCAAAAATGCGAAAGTGTCGTTCCTTTGAAAAGGAACAACAAAAATGCGAAAGTGTTGTTCCTTTGAAGAGGAACAGCAAAAATGTGAAACTTTGAAAAGGAACAACAAAAATGTGAAAATGTCATTCTTTTGAAAAGGAACAGCAAAAATGTGGAAGTGTTGTTCCCTTGAAAATGAACAGAAAAAAGGCGAAAGTGTCGTTCCTTTGAAAAGAAACAACAAAAATGCGAAAGTGTTGTTCCTTTGAAAAGGAACGGCAAAAATGCGAAAATGTCGTTCCTTTCAAAAGGAACAGCAAAAATGCTGAAGTGATGTTCCTTTGAGAAGGAACAACAAAAATGTGAAAGCGTTGTTCCTTTGAAAAGGAACAGCAGGAAAAAAAGTTTGTACAGAAAGTAGTTTATACAAGAAGGAAATAAAAACTTATATACAAAATTTGGAAGCAAAAGAGTTATTCAGTGAACTAATGCCGAAGAAGGATTATTTTCCTCAGCAAGAATCTGCATATCAGAATCTTCTCGTAGCTACTGGTAAAAGGATTCTCGAGTAAGCGGTTTATGATACAGTCACACTCGATAACCGTTTGCTTTAAACAAATGTCTAGATCCGTTATTAGTCAAAGTAATAGTGCCATTGTCATGCACTTTTTGTATTTCATATGGTCCAAGCCATCGAGTCTGGAGTTTTCCCGGAAAATCCTGAAACTTGGAAACATATAGGAGTGCCCAATCTCCTTCGTGGAAGATTTTCTTTTTTATCAGGGCATCGTGTCATTTTGCTCTCTGCTGTTGAATTAATGTAGTGTGTTGAAGAGCCGAGAGCCTGATTTCATCTAGCTCGTTAATTTGTTGTAATCTATTAGTCTGGGCCTCATTTAAATTCAAACCCACCTCCTGTGTTGTTCTTAATGTTTGTATCTCGAATTCTATTGGAAAGATGGGTTCTTTCCCAAATACTAGCTGATATGGCGAATGGCCGGTGGTATTTCTCCATGTTGTTTAGTATGCCCATAAGGCTTCCAGCAATCTTGAAGCCCAGTCACGTCTGTGCGATGCAACTGTTTTTGTAAGTATTGCCTCTATCACCTTATTCATGCTCTCTACTTGGCCATTTGCCTGCAGGTGGTAAGGGGTTGTAATTTTGTGCCGAATGTGGTAGTTTTTTAATGTTGAAGCAATTTTATTACCTACAAATTGTGGCCCTCCATCTGTAATTATGTCCCTCGGGAGGCCATATCGCACAAATATTTGGAATAGGAAATGAATCACAGAGTCCTTTGTAGCTCTTGGTAGTGCCTCTACTTCAACCCATTTGGTAACATATTCTGTTGCTACCAATATGTATGTTTTCTGATTTGATGATGGGTTAATTAGACCAATAAAGTCGAGTGCCCAATGCTCGAATGGCTCAATTACTAACTGTTGGGTTGTGTTATATTCTTTCCACAACTAGCCCATGTAGTCAACCGGGGGTCCGCCCCCCCTCGTTACGCTGATTGTGTAGCGAGGGGGGTTCACAGAGGGTTTGAGGTGTATCTGTAACCCCACTTTATGGGGTTAGGGGCAACGCCCTAGAAAATTTTGGTTTTAGACCCTATGTTAGGTTGGGCAAAGCCACCTATGGTTTTGTGCATGATTTTCGCACATGTTTTTTGGACGCGATGGTTTTTGGTCCATGGTATTGATGCTTCGGCATGTATAAATATGTATTATAACATTGAAAGAAACATAATGAAAAATCAAGCTGGTAGTCTCAGTTTTGGGATCCAGGAGAAAATCTCTATGTATATGTGTTTTATGTGTTATGCTCTTGCATTATTTATTTTATGTGTTTTAGAATTCGTATGCAGATAATTTATGTACGGGGTTAAAACCTACATTTGGTATCAGAGCAGTTTTGACTTCAAGGGAACGCCTTTGTTGCTGAGGGGTTTCGCTCAGGCCTGTGGTAGACCCTATTCAATGGGAGATCTGCGAGATCAATTCTAGTGGTGAAAGAAGATGGCGAGCAGTGGAAATATAGAGATCTATAAATTTAATGGTCAGAGTTTTGAGTTGTGAAAACTCAAGATGGAGGATCTGTTGGTGGATAAAGATCAGTGGATTGCAGTAGATCCGGGTGCTAAACCAACGGGAGTATCCGATGAATAATGGAAGAAGTTGGATCGGAAGGTAAAGAGCACAATATGATTGTGTGTCTCAGATTCAATATTGCTGAATGTATCAGGGGAAGCTAGGGCGAAGGCTTTGTGGGACAAGTTAGGGACTTTGTACCAATCTAAGTCTCTGGTGAATAAACGGTTCCTGCGGAAAAAATTTGTATAGCCTGAGAATGAAAGATGGAGACTTGGTGACAAAGAATCTGAATGCATTTAATAATGTGGTAAGTCAGTTAGTATCTGTTGATATTAAAATTTTAGATGAAGATAAGTGCATTAGTTTGTTGCGTTCTCTACCAGATTCATGGGATATTCTGGTTATTGCAATAGGTAGCAATGCAACTGCCTTGCAGTTTGATGAAATAGTCTCAGCGTTACTGACGGAAGAGATGAGATGGAAAAATATGGAGAGCTAGAATGGTGATGCCTTGTTTGTATGAGGACAGTCCCAGAACAGAAACAAAAATAAGTCATCGAGTGGGAGATCTGAATCTCCAGGAAAACCTGTAAAAGTGGTGTGCTGGAAATGCGGAAAGGAAGGGCACTACAAAATGGACTGTAAATCTAAAGCTCTTAAAGGAAAGGGATCTAATGATGCTCTTTCTGCAGAGGCGAAAACCACCTCAGATGAAGGTGGGGATGTGTACTTGGCTTCTTCAAGTACACATGTAGATCATGAGGCATGGTTGATTGACTCAGGTGCATCCTCTCACTTCACTCCACATATAGAGTTGTTCTGCGAGTATGAAAAATATGATGGTGGTGATGTTTTCTTAGGGGGTGATAGGAAGGCTAGAATCATTGGTCATGGAAAAGTAAAGTTGAAGTTGCAAGGTGGAAGGGTTAGAACACTTCCGAGTGTTCTGCATATTCCTGCATTGGCCAGAAATCTAATTTTTGTAAGCAAGCTAGATGATGCAAGTGTAAAAACAGTGTTCAACAAGGATACCTGCAAAATGGTTCGGGGAGCACTGGTATTGATGCGGGGAGTTCGAATTGGAACTTTGAACAAGCTGCAAAGTAGCACTATTATTGATGGGTGCAACAGTTCTGTGGTTCCTGAAAGTGGATCAGAAAATCTAGTGGTCTCTGGAGAGAAGATCATGTTGTAGCATCAAAGGCTTAGACATATTGGAGAGAAGGGCCTTCGAATACTTCATGGTAAATGTATGGTAGAAGGTATGAGTAATAGCTCTCTGGATTTTGATTTCTATGAAAATTGTGTACGTAGGAAGCAGAGTCAGGTGAGTTTCCCCTCTAGTAGTAAGAGGGCGAAATAGATATTAGAACTTGTGCATAGTGATGTGTTTGGACCTGTGAAGGTTCCATCACTGGGTAAGTCTGCGTACTATGTATCATTTATAGATGACTTCTCAAGGAATACATGGATATATTTCTTTAAGAAGAAATCTGAAGCCTTTGATAGGTTTAAATAATTTAAGGCTCTCATGGAAAATCAGACAGAGAAAAAGATAAAGGTGTTGAAGACAGATAATGGTGGAGAGTTTTGCACCAACGAATTTGAAAAATTCTGTAAGAAGTGTGGTATAGCACGATAGAAGACTACTCCATATACACTTCAGCAAAATGGAGTTGTAGAAAGAATGAATAAGACGTTGATGGAAAGGGCAAGAAGCATGCTCAGTGGTGCCGGGTTAGAATAGGAATTCTGGGCAGAGGCGGTAAATACTCCATGTTACCTGGTCAATAGGTCGCCTTCATCAGTGTTGGAGGATAAGACTCCATAAGAGGTATGGACTGGTAAGAAACCCTCTCTTTCACATCTGAGGGTATTTTGATGTGATGCATATGTGGATGTTCCAAAGGAGAAGCGAACCAAGTTTGATAGTAAATCTGAAAAGTGCATCTTTATTGGGTATAAGTATGGTTTAAAGGGTTATAAAATTTGGAACCCAGTCACACGGAAGGTTGTGTACAACAGAGATGTGGTGTTCAGAGAGGTAAAAGATGTTATTAAACATGAAGTCCAACCAAAGGAACCTGAGAAGATAGAGTTTGAACTAAAGGAGGAAGAATCAAACTCTACAGCAGAGGAGGAATCAGAAGATGAAGAGCCACAAACTCTGGCTGCGAGAAGATTAGTTCGAAAAAGAAGGCAGCTAGAAAAGTATAGTCCATCTGCTTTCTGTTCAAATTTTGCTTTGTCTATTACTGATGATGATCCCAGAACTGTGAAGGAGGCAGTAGATTCAAAAGATGGAAAACTCTGGAAGGAGGCCATGGTTGATGAAATGGCATCTTTGCACAAAAATGAGGCTTGGGATCTGGTGGAGTTGCCGGCTAGAAGGAAACCCATTGGCAGCGAATGGGTGTTCAAGAAGAAGACAAATGCAAAAGGAAAGGTGGAGAAATACAAAGCTCGGTTGGTAGCAAAAGGTTATTCCCAGGTGCTGAGAGTTGATTTTGGTGATATTTTTCTCATGTTGCCAAGGCAACTTCTATTAGATTACTTTTATCTATTTTTGCTGATTTTGATTTTGAGGTAGAACAGATAGATGTGAAGACAGCGTTCCTTCACGGGGATCTGGAAGAGGAAATCTACATGAAGCAACCTGAAGGCTTTGCAGTGAAGGGTAAGACAGAACTGGTATGCAAGTTAAAGAAGTCTCTGTATAGTTTAAAATAGTCACCAAGGATGTGGTATCAGAAATTTGATACATTTATACGGGGACTTGGCTTCACGAGAAGCAAAGCAGATCATTGTCTGTATTTTAAATTAATCGGTGACCGCGTTATTTATCTGGTCTTGTATGTGGATGATATGTTGCTGGTTGGAAATGACAAAGAAATTATCCAGGATTTGAAGACCCAATTGTCCTCCAAATTCAACATGAAAGATCTTAGTGCTGCAAACTACATTTTTGGCATGGAAATTAAAAGAGACGGGAAAAGAGGAAGCTCTGGTTAAACCAGAGGAAGTATGTCGAAACAATATTGCAGAGGTTTAATATGCAGGATAGTAAACCGGTAAAGGTTCCTATTCCTGTAGGTGTGAGGTTATCTATTGAACAGTGTCCTAAGACACAAGAAGAGGAAGAGGACATGTCCTGTGTTCCATATGCAAGTGCATTCGGTAGCTTGATGTATGTAATGGTTTGTACTAGACCAGACATTGCACATGCAATGGGAGTATTGCGCAGGTTTATGTCAAAACCAGGGAAGGAGCACTGGACAGCATTGAAACGGGTTTAAAGGTATTTGCATGGCACTAGTGATTATGGTTTCTGCTACCAAGGAAGACCAGGATTAGACAAAGTGTTGGATATTCATGGCTTTGTTGATGCAGACTGGGCTGGAGATCTGGATCAGAGAAGATCTAAAAGTGGGTATGTGTTTAACCTATTTGGAGGTGCAGTCAGTTGGATGAGTAAGAAACAATCTATAGTGGCACTATCAACTACAAAGGCAGAATACATGGAAGCCACTCATGCAAGCAAGGAAGCAGTTTGGTTGTAGAGATTATGTTCAAGTATGGGGTTAGTACAGGGAGCTATAAGGATAGACTGTGACAGCCAAAGTGCAATTTTCTTGGTAAGGAACCCCGCATATCATTCAAAGACAAAGCACATTGATGTTCAGTATCAATTTTTAAGGGATATGATAATACTGCAGATGCATTGACAAAATATGTGAGCTCTTAGAAGTTCTCTTGGTGTAAAGGAACAATGAGCATTGCAGGGCTGGATAAATGACTAGGCTCTCTTGTGGCCCCTTATGGAAAGAAAACAACAAGTGGGAGAATGTTGGGTTGTGTTATATTCTTTCCATGACTAGCCCATGTACTTAACCGGGGGGCTCCGGGGGGGTTAGAGGGGGGCGAAGCCCCCCCTTCGTTGCGCCGATTGTGTAGAGGGGGGTTTACAAAGGGTTTGAGGTGTACCCGTAACCCCACTTTATGGAAAATTTTGGTTTTTGACCCTATGTTAGGTTGAACAGACCCACCTATGGTTTTGTGCATGATTTTCGCACATGTTTTTTGGACACAATGGTTTTCGGTCCATGGTATTGGACACGATGGTTTTCAGTCCATGGTATTAGATGCTTTGGCATGTATAAATATGTATTATAACATTGAAAGGAACATAATGAAAAATCAAGCCGGTAGTCTCAGTTTTGGGATCTAGGAGAAAATCTGTGTATATGTGTTTTATGTGATATGCTCTCGCATTGTTTATTTTATGTGTTTTAGAATTTGTATGTAGGTAATTTTTGTACGGGTTTAAAACCTACACTAACTACGGCTGCAAAGGAATTTCATCGGATTTCCCAGGGCGTCCTGCCCTTTGGCAACTATCACAGGCCTATACAAACTTGATAGCATCTTTAAAGATTGTAAGCCAGTAATAGCCTGTTTGTAAAACCTTGTGACCATTTCTGTAGTCTACGAAATGTCTACCACACGGTCTGTCATGACAAGCTTTCAGAATGTCAAATATTTCGTCTTCGGGGACACATCTTCTGATGTGCATATATGCCCCTATATGAAATAGGTATCCCCCAATCCATGAGAATCGGGTGTTACGCTATACAATCTATTTTCGTTCATTGGGGGTTAGATGCTTGGGTAATTTACCTACTGCTAAATAATTTGCAACATCAGCATACCATGGTGTTCTAACAGTAACAGCAAACAAATGTTCATCTAGGAATTGATCTTCGACTGTTGTTGTGTCCGCTGGCTTCAGTGTTCGTGAGAGAAAATCAGCTACAGGATTCTCTTTTCCAGGTCGATCTTTTATTGTGATGTCAAATTCCTGCAATAAAATCAACCATCTTGTTACTCTACCATTTGTAACAGGTTTATTTGCTAAATATTTTATGGCAGAGTGATCTGTATATAAAACAACGGGATATCTAATGATATAATTCCTAAATTTATTTAGAGTATGTATTACAGCTAAAAACTCTTTTTCAGTTACAGTATAATTTAGTTCAGTAGGAGATAGATTTTTGCTAATATAATAAATTGCATATGGCTTTTTATCTTCTTCCTGCCCAAGGACTGCTCCAATAGTTGTGTCTAAAGCATCAGATGAAATTTGGAATGGCAAATCCCAATTTGAGCCCCTTAGCACTTGGGCTGTAGATACAAGATTTTTCAGATCCTCAAAAGCACTATCGCACTTATCTGTCCAGATAAAATCAACATTGCCTGTTAGTGCATATAAAGGTGTAGCAATCTGAGAAAAATGTTCTATGAATCTTTTATATTAACCAGATAATCCCAAAAAACTGCGTACCTTTGTTTGTGTGGTAGGAGTAGGTATTAACAAAATTATCTGAGTTTTAGCCGGATCTACTTGTATTCTAGCTGCTGAGATATAATGACCTAAGATGAGTTCCTCGGTCATCATCATATGACACTTTTCATGGCTCCAGCAAAGCCTAGTGGAAATACATCTTTGCAGCACCTTTTCCAATGTGTCTGGTGCTGGGTCAAAACCATCTCTATACGGTGTGAAATCATCCATATATACTTCGAGCCCTTCATTTATTAAGTCTAAAAAAATGCTTAAGATAGCCCTTTGAAATGTGGCAGAGGCATTGCATAGGCCAAAGGGTAAGACTCTGTAAGCGAATGTTGCCCATGGACAGGTAAAAGTAGTTTTATCTTGGCCTTCAGGGGCAATCTAAATTTGATTGTATCCACTGAAGCCATCTAGGAAAGAAAAGAATTTCTTTCCTGCTAATGAATCTAATACCTGATCAATGAATGGAAGGGGAAAGTGATCTTTTTGTGTTGCTTTGTTCAATTCTTTGTAGTCTACACATATCCTCCATTTTCCATTCTTCTTTGGCACCACTACTAGTGGAGAGACCCACTTGTTATCGAAGATTGGATAAATAAAGTTTACATCTAAAAGTTTTTGTAACTCAGCTTTCACAATGTCTTTCAGGTGAGGATTCAATCTCCTTTGAGGTTGGTGAATGGGCCTAGCATATTTTTCCGTATATATGTGGTGTGTGCATAGCTGGGGGTCAATTCCCTGAAGGGGAAAGTGATATTTTTGTGTTGCTTTGTTCAATTCTCTGTAGTCTACACATATCCTCCATTTTCCATTCTTCTTTGGCACCACTACTAGTGGAGAGACCCACTTGCTATCGGAGATTGGATAAATAAAGTTTACATCTAAAAGTTTTTGTAACTCAGCTTTCACAATGTCTTTCAGGTGAGGATTCAATCTCCTTTGAGGTTGGCGAATGGGCCTAGCATCTTTTTCCGTATATATGTGGTGTGTGCATAGCTGGGGGTCAATTCCCTTCATGTCTGGGTAGTCCCATGCAAAGGCTTCCTTATATTTTCTCAGAAGTTGGACCAGTTTTTCCTCTTGTTTAGCTGTCAGATTTTTGTTAATGTTCAGAGTTTTTCCCAATTCAATTTCTATAGTTTTGCTATTGTAAACAGAGGTAGTCGGTATAGATTGATCATGGGTGTCTTTGAGGGGATCTTCTTCTAGTTCGTTATCAAATTCTGCCTCTATCATGTGACATTGTACATCGGATCTGGTTTCTAGTTGGTTAATGAAATTGTTAATGATGTTGTCCTCTGTTTGGTCTTCAAATTCGAGGGCATCTTCTATGATTAAAGGCGATCTAATGTTTTCTGTGAGATATGATACAGGTTGTTTTTTAGTTTTCATTATTGTTAGTCTTGGCTAGGCTGGAGGGTATAAAGCTAAATTCTTGACATTACTCCCTCTAGTTATAGTCATACTGCCTTGTCGGTAGCTAATGTAAGCATCAGCAATTGCTAGCCAAGGTCTACCTAAGATTAAAGGGTGTCCATCTAGCCGGTTTTTGGGATCTGTTAGCTACCTATATCAATAGGTTTCATATTTCATGATTGGCAAAGAAAGGTCCAAATATGCTCTACTTTGGTGATGCAAAGATCCCATATTTCCTAGAGAAAACAATGATGTATATAGTTCTTTGTTGACTCATTTTTGTGGGTGATCCAAAAGCCTAATCTGGATCATGCCATGTTTCAATTTTCTGTTGTAGCATAGAGAAAAGAAGTCTGTCCAAACTGTTCAATCTTGGCAGACCAGTAGCTTAGGTAGAGAATTAAGGTTCCCAACTGCTTAATCTGGGACCTTGGAAGCAATAAGGGTAGCATTAGATAGAAAATCAAAAGGAAAAAGCCAAGGAAAAGAAAAAGGCATATAAGGGTCTGCAAGTCTAAGTGCACCCTCCATGAAGAAATAAAAAATGCTAGGCAAATAGATAAGTAGGCAGATGGGGTTGCAGAAGTGTCATTCCTCACAATTGAATGTGGTCTAAACTATTCACAAAGGAAAATCAATGGTTTGAGAAGAACTTCTTCTCCATTATGTTGCATCAAAGCAAAGGAGCATGTCTAACTTCCAAATTTCCCTTTTCACTCCCATTCCTAACATCCCCTCATCAGTTGATATTCATGGAAGGATTTTTGGTTTTATGATGGTTCCTATTCCTTTAAAAGCCACATTTCTTGTCTAAAAATTCTTTTCATTTTGATCTACTCCCTAAGCTAGGTGATTTTCAAATAAACTTAGTGATTTCACCCCTCATTCACCTTTTCCACCCATATTAACCCCTAACTTCTACTATCTAAATCCCCTATGTTACCTTTTCCCTACTATTATAACACTATGGTGTATAAACCCCAAGCATTTTATAAATATCCCTCCCCTTGGCATTATAGCCATATGTTCACAGTCAGGGATTAAATTGGCACCAGGCCAGTTTAAGAACCCGAAACCCTACCCCTCTTCCCCCCTTCAAGAAGTCATTTGACCCATTTAACCCCTTCATATGCTAAAACCTTATAAAAACCCCATTACTATACCCCTAACCCACTTCATTTGCGAAATATCCACCAAAAACCCACTTTTTCATTTTATCCAAAGTCCTGGCGCTATGCGCATTTTTACAAAATACATTGAAAAACCATAAAAATCCGCCATATTTCCAAAGTTTTCCGCCTGGCGCTAATCCCAAAAGAAATATTATTTTATTGCCGCCCTCCGCCCGTATCGTCCGGCCATCTCAACGTCCCGTCGACCGTCGGATCGGGCCCCTTTGATCCGACGGCCCTCGTGCATATCGGACCGGCCCCGACGTCCGAGAGTTACCTTCTGATATCTGTCAGAGGGTGACGTCAGGCCTCTGCCACGCGCCACCCCCACAGCGTATCGGAGGTACGTCTGACATTTCTGCCTCCGTATCAAAAGCGGTGCGATATGAAACCACTAACCACTTCCGGTTTCGGTTGATCCGCCCTGCCAGCGTCACCGCCAGCGTCACCTCCAGCGTCACCACCGTGTCAGCGCCCCGTCCTCCAGTCACCCCCACCTGTCTCCCAAAAATGATATCTAATATAATGCACTGCGTAAATCCCCCATACTTAAATTCAAAAAGAGTCAAGGGATCTCTACTTGAATGGTTCATGAGGCACAATACTTGCTAAGGTTTTGCAAATGGGGTAGCAAGCTAAGTGGGCTTGATTGTGGGAAAAACTCCACAGTTAAGCGCGCTTGAGCCAGAGGAGTTCTGGGATGGGTGACCTCCTGGGAAGTCCTGGTTACCGGGTGCAAGCCCCGGAAGTGATGATTGATGCTATGTGATTCGTTCTCCACATTTCACTAGTTTCAATCCCACTTCTTCACCCCTGTGAGCATCACCCGATGCAATGAGTGCTAAGTGAACTATTCAAAAATCATGAGAAATTAGTCAGTTACGACTACCTCTCATGGAAATGGTCATACGTTTGAATGACTTACTTAACGCAGTTGAATCCCAAAAATGATATCTAATATAATGCACTGCGTAAATCCCCCATACTTAAATTCAAAAAGAGTCAAGGGATCTCTACTTGAATGGTTCATGAGGCACAATACTTGCTAAGGTTTTGCAAATGGGGTAGCAAGCTAAGTGGGCTTGATTGTGGGAAAAACTCCACAGTTAAGCGCGCTTGAGCCAGAGGAGTTCTGGGATGGGTGACCTCCTGGGAAGTCCTGGTTACCGGGTGCAAGCCCCGGAAGTGATGATTGATGCTATGTGATTCGTTCTCCACATTTCACTAGTTTCAATCCCACTTCTTCACCCCTGTGAGCATCACCCGATGCAATGAGTGCTAAGTGAACTATTCAAAAATCATGAGAAATTAGTCAGTTACGACTACCTCTCATGGAAATGGTCATACGTTTGAATGACTTACTTAACGCAGTTGAATCCCAAAAATGATATCTAATATCCTCTACATGAATTCTACGTCCGAGCCTTTGCCAACCTGCTGAATCAACCTGGAGACCGCTGGCGCGCCCATTCACCTACATTCTTGACCATTGCTGACTGTATATCAGGTATTTATCCGTGCAAATCCTTTATGCGCCCGGTTTTGTCTGTAAATTCCCAAATTAACTTAAAGCAGTGAAAAAATAGATAATTCACCGGCGAATCCCCTCTGCCTGGTTCCCAGTTGCACCTAGAACGCCGAAATTCACCAGCTAAGCCTCGTTCACCTGAAATTTCATTAAAACTACATTCTGTTCGCGCATTCGCGAACTGGTGACCCACACTGTACCAACTTGCTGCAAAAGAGGGAGCAAGGCCAGACATTTGCCTCATTCGTGTTCTAAGCAGTATCTCAATTGCTGCAACTCACCTTTGTCCTCTGTTCCTGAGTAAATTCACCTTCCTGTTAATAGAAAAACTCTTTGGTATTATTCTACACAGCAACACTAGTCCATAAACAGCAGAATCCTAAAAAGAAATCATGGATCCACCAGTAGCCCCGGTGGCATTAAACGTTGCTCCATTGAATGCCCCTCAGAGACAATTGGAGTGGCAGCCTCTGGCAGACCTGGACTATCAAATTTCAGAGGAAATGTTGATGAGGACCAAGTTCCACATCCACCTGCTAAACGAATTAAAGGCTAAACATGAGAGTGGGACAGATGTGTTGGGCATATGGGACTCTTTTCTCCCTATATTCAAGCTTCCTCAGGTCAATCAGTTCCCTGATTTGATCCACCTATGTGCTGAAAACTATGACCCTACTCAGAGGGCAGTTCTTGACCCTTCAGGCTCGGCTGTGTTCTATATCACCCCAGAAGCTATCAAAGAGATGCTCTGCTTCAGGACTGAGAAGAAACTGGTCCCTCTATCACTCATAGACTTGATAAATCAAGGAGCCAGATTGACAGATGCTCAGGTCACCAAATTAAATCAGTGGTACATTGACTCTGACTCTGTGAAGTATCCTCCTATCAATCAAGTATACCTCAACCAATTGGGTAGAGATCTTGCAGACATGATTAGTCCCACTTTGGGCTACAATTCAATTGAGTTTGTTGATGAAACTGTGCTGGTAATGATGCTTATGTTTGCCCCTGGCAAGTCTCCTATCTGTTATGACTATGCCACCTATATATCAGACAAAATACATGAGCAATTGATGAACCTGGCAAGAGAAAGGGTGTTCAGATACACCTCCTACATCTACCATTTGATTTTGTATTATCAACACGAGAGATTTCATTTTGCTATGAAAAGAGTGGATGCCCTAGGCAATCCAAGGTCAGTGGTCTATTGGTCCTCTGCCTTCCACTACAGATCTCACTCTCCATACACTTATTGTGAGTTCATAGATCTCTTCATCCACCCAGCCATGTCTATGTTGATGAGCTCACCTCCTCCAAGGCTCACTGATGACATGCAAAGGATCCTTCAGTTATCCAAATCATACAGCATTGGGGACTGGTACTTCTACCAGAACCACACAGTCATCAGGATCTATGGGTGTGAACTGCCTCCCTACAGATTGCCCAAGTATGTGCCCATGAGATTATTTGCCCTGGAATATTTCAGGCAATTTGGCAATGCCGATGTGCTGCACTTTTCAGGCAGAGGCAAGAAAGCACAACTAAAGGTCAGGAACCAACTTGGCCACTTTATCTATAACAAAAGGGAAGAAGGTTGGAAGGAGGCGGATAACATGTTAGAATCCCTTGGCCTGCAAACCAGTTTCCTGTGGAAACCATATGACCCTAATCACTTCATAACTCTAAGAAGGGTCAAGTATAGGCTGTCCGGTTATGATCATGTGAGGATTCCTCACATAGAAAAATATGCTAATCAAGTAAAATGGAGAAGAGGAACCCTAGAGGAGCCTGTTACACAAGAAGAGTTGAATCAAAGAGCAGTGATAAATCTGAAGAAGATGGCTGACCTTGAACTTTGTTCACAGGTACCCACTCTTCCAAGCACACAAGTGGGAGCAGTTGCCTCGTCCTCAACTGTGAATCAGCAAGCAGCCAAAGCTAGTGAGCAAACCTCTAGCAAAGGCAAGGAAAAAGTGATGGAAACAGAACAACCACCTCATGAGGAGGTGCAGCAGCAACAGCAGCAGGTAGAGCACCCACAACAGCAGGAGCAACAGCAAGAAGAGGGGCAGCATGACAAAGAGCAGCCATTACAGCAAGAAAGGGCAGCTGAGGCCCCAATTTTCACTAAGCAACAGGCTCAGAACACTGTGCCTCCTAGGCAAGAGACTACTACTGAAGCTTCAGTCCTCCAAACTCCACAAAAGGAGGACATAAGTAGGAAAAGGGACAGAGAGACTCCCCTCACATCATCCATAGATCAGGGAGGAAAAAGGCATAGAATGAATCCCTTCTCTGAGGAGGAAATGCCAATAGGGCAGTCTCTGGGCATGGGCCCACCTAGTAGAGAAGCATCTGCTAGCTCCTTCCAGCAGGGACAAGACAGAACAATAGGAGGAGAAGTCAGCTCCTCAAGCCACCAAAGAGAAGCTGAAGGAGGAATCAAACAGCAGTTTATTGATATTAAAAGGAAAAATGAGCCACTTAAAATACAGCTCTATAATCATCGCTTGAAAATGGCTCCTACCAACCAGCAAAGACTGATGTCTGCCTATGATGTACAGGAGGGAAAAATGATCATGAGTCACTTTATGCCAGCTGTAGTACAGCCCCAGTCCCCTACAGATTATATAAGGACCAATCTTCAGGTCCTTGCCAAGGACATCCACCCAATGGACAAAATTGAATTGCACAAACAAACGGGTGAGATGGTGTATGCCTCCTTGGCAGACAAAACACTGGATAACTACAGGCTAGAAAATAGCCTAAATAACACCACTGCCCAGCTTGAATTGGAAAGGGCATCCTCTCAAGCAAAGGATAATAGAATCAGGGCCTTAGAAGATATAATTATAGAACTTGGGCATGATCCCAAGGATATTAAGGCTGTGCAAGCATTGTTGAAATTGAGGGATGCAGACATGGCAGCCCTTAGAAAGATGATCAAAGTCCCAGCAACAATTCACCCACAAACTGAAGAAGTTGCTCAGCTGAGACATGATCAAGATGCCACTGCTTTGCTGGTATCCCTATACAAACAGCTGATCCAGACCCAAGAGAAGCTGGGAGAGTCAGAGGCTGCCCAGGCAGCATTGCAGCAAAAGGAAGGAGGTCAAACCTCTCAGCCTCCTCCTGAAATAATTAACCTTGAGGAAGCTCCTCAAACCACTGCTCCTCCAACTCAACAAACAGAACAGGCACCACCATCCACCTCAGCACCAGCGCCAACAACAGACCAGGCTTCAAGCCTGGACATGCAGAAACTAAGGAATGAAATCCAAGCCCTGGAAGCCCAAATGTCAGAGTTAAAAGAGGCCAGGGAAAATTTGGTCAAGTTAAATGAGAGATATGACAAATCTAAGCAGACTGTAGCAGAAAAGGGCAGGGAAATAAAGGCCCTTAAAGACAGGATTAAGGAGCTGGAGAAGGAGCTCACATTGGATAAAGTGACAGCTGAGCTCAAGACAGTGCTATGGGCCAACATTGGCCAGTCCATCACTGACCAATGGCAGTATATTGAGACAATCCATGAGCAGATTGAGCTCATAGCAAAAGCACAGAGGGAAATCCAGAGATCAAGGGCATCTCTAGGCAATATGCCTGAGGTTGCCAACAGAATGATCAATGTGCTTAACAACAGAACAAGTGCTCAGTTAGCTACTACGGGAATCTCCAACAGAACTGAGACCATCTAGCTAATCAAGAGGGTCCTAACACTGAGAAGCCTAGTGCAAACACTAGAGAGAAGGACCCAGGATATGCAGACCGAGGTCAATAGATTCATGGAAAAATTTGTGGCATTGCAAAACAGAGGTCTTCCAAGCTTACTGAATAGCGCAGGAAGACTACTTTCCCATGAAAACTATGCCAAGAGGGTGAACATCTTTTCCACAAATCAGATCACAGAGAAGGCCAACACCTCAGAGGAAACAGGGCCAGCAACAGGACAAAGTCTCTACAACAGAGTAGAGAACTTATTTTTATCATGGATGAGATTAAACATCTGTTTGAAGTGCCTCCCAATTTCTATAAATATACAGAGGCAGATGAGACATTAGATGCAATTTTGAGACACCAATTGCCCACATAGGAATACTGGACTAAAATGATACAGCTGATATTGTAAGCCAGAGCCTGTAAATCAAGTTTTGTTATTTATTATTCAAAAACTACAAGTGATCGTGCACAGGAAAACTTGGAAAGATCAGCATGCATGAAAAGGGAAGGGCTGAGCGAACTCAGCAGAACTATTCAGCCAACAAAGCACAATTGACAGCTAACAGGTAGCAGGGCCGAAAGTTACAACACGACATGCCATAAAGACGCATTTTTCAGAGTTAAAAGCAGAACGGTCAGACCGACTCAATGGCCTCTAAAGACCAAAATATCTTCTGACAGACATAAAGAGCATTTATGTTGTATTAAAAGCAGTAATAACTTCTTATCTACTGTTCTGTACAAAGTTGGTGAAAACATTCATTTCTCAGATGACTCAACGCCTTAGATATTTTGTATAAACGTTTGTATATATTCCCCCTTGGCAGAAGCTTGCAGGGGTTGTTGTTGATTACTCTTCAAGAGTTCTTTTGCTGTAAATTTTCAGAGTTTAATACAAAGGCCGATGGAATTTCCAAAGTCTGTGTTGTCTGAGGGATTGTGATGCGATTTGCTGAGTGCTGCAGGATTCCTGCATGTTGTCATGATTCAATAAGTTTCCTTTAAACTTTCGTTATGTTTCTTTCTGTTATTTTTCATAACTCATCCATGTTCTAGATTTCACAATTAATGGCAGAGAAAAAGACTAATTCCAGGATTTATTCATAGGATACCCTGAATTCAATCTATGCTATTACAAATGTTTTCTTCAGTTATGGTTATAAAGGTGTGATTCTTAATTGCTGCACCTCTACACTGTATCTTTCACGGAAATTATTGTTTAGGAATTCAAGTCTGCTCCTTCACAATACATCTCTTTCTTACAACCCAGCTTAGTGGAAAATTCTTAATTGCTTTTCACTGGTTGCACACATTTCATCACTATAATATCAAGTTTGTTTCATGAGATATTCAAAAGGCCCTGCAGTTTCAGCAATCCTAATCTACTTCTCAAACAACCAGTAACCAAAGACTCCATTGCCCAATGGACTAGAATTATCTGAAGGTTTACACCTTGGGTACAGAAGACATCCCTCAACCAAAACATAAAACCAAACCCTGAACATCTCAGCTAGCCTAAAATACTGTCAAAACAGAGACAAATCATAAAGAGAGAGCCCTCTCTGATTACAGTTTGGCTAGAAACTGTAATCCAAAGATTGGTTAGTGGTTACCCCGGCCGTATTCCCTTGGGAGTCATAGGGAACAACCTGGGTGATAACATAATTGGCGACTCCACTGGGGACTCCTTAAAATTTTCTAATTACTGTATATCTCCTAAAATCTACAGATGAAGTCTGAATACCAGCCAGGAAGCCTTCAGGACTGTTTCTGTTTTACATTAACAGGTTCAGATAAACGCTGCTTCAGTCAATCTTCATGTTAGCTTTGAGAAATATACAGCAATTCCAAAATCTTGCCTAGTCCTTACAGATATAAAAATATTCTAAAAAACATACTCAAAAAGAAGTTCAGAAGCTGGCTCCTAAAAGGGAAACCAGACACACTAGGTCAAACCCTGACCCAAATCCACCAGTAATTTTTGACAATCCTAATACAATCCCCAAAATAATTAGGAAACAGCAAAGGCAGGAAAATCCTAGTGATTTGAGTCCTGAGACAGCTCACCCTGAACCAGTTCCAACTCCTATCAAGGTTCTATTTCGGTCTACTCCTGTTTCCCCCATTTCACCATCTACATCTCAAAGCCCTCCTTTTATATCTTCACCCACAGCACAAATCCCCTTGACCAACACTCTAGGTGCTGCTACACCTGTTACCCCTGTGGTACACATCGTTCCTTTTATCCCAGTTGCTCCTGTAAATCCCCCTAACCTTGTGAATATAGCTAACAGATATGCACCCTTGCAGTTACCAACTAATGTTGCAGCTCTACCCCAAGACTACCAAACTAAAATCTCATATTTTGACTCCACTGGCCCTTTTACATCTATTCAGCATGCCAAAAGGATGCAAGACCATTTTGAGACCTATGAAATAGATGATGACAGTGTGAGAATGAGGATGTTTGTTCAAAGTCTGACTGGGGATGTAAGAACTTGGTTTAGATCCCTGAACGCAAATTCCATAACAACCCCTGATGAGCTTTATCAAGCCTTCACTAACAGATGGGAGAAAAAGAAAGATCCTCTGCACATACTCAGTGAATATGACACTATCAAAAGAGGTCCCCAAGAGATTGTTTTCGAGTATTGTGCAAGATTCAACAATGTATATAACGCAATCCCACAAAATTTAAGACCTCCCCCTGATTTGGCCTTGTACAAATTTCCTGATGGTTTTGACCCTGATATGGCCTATCAGTTGAAGGAGAGAGCTCCTGAAACCCTTGCAGATGCTCAAAAGGTTGTTGTCACAGTGGAAGCTAACCTGATTGCCAAGAGAAACAGAGCAAGGTTGGAAAAGAGAACCACCTTCAAAGAAGAACCCTCAGCCTTTGATCAAAAACTGGATGCAATACTCACTGGTATGAAGAGATTGGGTGATAGAGTGGAATCTGTTGAGAGAAAGTCATCATGGGAAGCACCACAAAACAACCCTCCTAGGAATCCAAATTTTAGGAGAACTCAAAATCCAAACGTTGGCAAGGCCAGTTCTGACCCAGACATAAGACCCCCTTTCCAAGAGAACTATGCTGAGACTTCCACTTCAAGTGAACCCAATGAAGATCCCCACATTAATTTAATGGGTTTGGATGGTGAAAGTCAAGTCTTTCTAACACAAGAAGATCATGAGAATGATGAAATCAAGCTGTTCCAAACCAAATCAGGTGAGTCATTTGACTTTAAGCAAGGCTATGACACAGCTGTTTATGAAGTCCATAAACAATACAAGCTAAGGAGTAGAACTGTAAATGTAACACAGCCTGAAAAGATAAAGGATAGCCAGCAGCCCAAAAGAGCCATAGTCACAGAGCCAAATAACACAACGGAATCACTTGCAAAGGAAGTAACCATTGAAGAAATCACTAAACCATTTTCTTCAAAGCAGCAACCCATGGCCACATCATCCTTGCACCCTAACCCAAGTGTCATTCCTCAAGAGATGAGCAAGAAAGGCAAGCCTCAAGATCAAGATAAGAATCAAGAGGAAGAGATAATGAACAAGGAAAGAACTGTCGTCCACAGCCAAAAGACCCAATCTGAAAAACCCTTTGACCTAGAAACTGAACTTAGCAAATTGAAGGTAGTTGTTCCTCTTTCAGAACTAGCCAAGCATGACATTTATAAACAACAAATCAAGAAGTCCCTTCAACTTACTAACAACAAAGATGATGTCAATGTGCTGGATGATACC
The DNA here is from genome assembly GCA_031772625.1 of Pinus tabuliformis. Lineage (NCBI taxonomy): Eukaryota > Viridiplantae > Streptophyta > Pinopsida > Pinales > Pinaceae > Pinus > Pinus tabuliformis. The sequence goes on from CM062819.1 coordinate 119,252,643, forward strand.
CCAGAATTGCTGTTCGGTCCAGAAGTGGATGGAAAAACAGTAGTCACAGGGATCTTACCTTTTTATGTCAGTTTACATGTTCATGATAAGATATTACACAATGCAATGTTTGACTCAGGTGCCTCTCACAACCTCATGCCAAAATCAATCATGGAAAGACTTAATCTAGATATTACAAGGCCATATAAGGACCTATTCTCCTTTGACTCCAGCCAAGTCAAGTGCTTAGGTCTAATAAAATATCTGTGTGTATCTCTTGTTCAATACCCAAATAAAACAATTCTAATGGATGTTGTAGTTGCTGATATCCCACCCAAGTATGGGATGCTGTTATCAAGGTCATGGGGGGCTAAACTTCAAGGTTCCCTACAACTGGACATGTCATACGCCACCATCTCTATTTTTGGGCAACCAAAGAGACTATACAGAGAAACACTAATGAAATACATGGTCAGCAGTGAAGAAAAGCCCCAAAACTTTCCCATATATGCTATCCATTCAGACATAGACTCATACATACTCTTCAATAATACTACAACTCCCTCAAACAATGATGTTGAAACCAATACACTCATACAAGAGAAGGACACTGATGAAAAAATTGCTACCCAAGAAATAATGGTTAAACCATCACTAAGCAAAGCTGTTGTTCTAGAAATCAAGCTAATTCAATCAAGTGATCAGACTGTCATAGAAGACAAACCAGGTGAAAAATCAGAACTTCAACTCATGATCCCAGATCACAGAGGGGTTATTAAACCTCCCCTAGAAAAAGAGAACCTATGGTTTCTTGAATTTGATGGGTCAGTCAACAAATTAGGGGCAGGAGCCGGAGTTTGGATACACAATAAACAAAACAGTCATGCAGAAGGCCGAGCCTACAGACTAAATTTCAGATGCACCAATAACATGGCAGAATATGAAGCTCTTTTACTAGGCCTTAAACTAGTAAAATCCCTACAAGCCATAAAAGTGTCAATTCTAGGAGACTCAGACCTAGTTATTCAACAAGTAAAGGGAAATTTTGTCACCAATGACAAAAGACTGAGATCTTATAGATCTGCTGCTGCTGAAATACTACAGTCCTTCACTGAATTTCAAATTACCAAGATTCCCAGAATCCACAACTTGCATGCTCACAGTTTGGCCACATTTGCGAGTACCTGCAAGCTTCCTTTTGAGCCTCACCACTGTTTTACAGCTGAGGTAAAACACAGACCTTCTGTCCCAAACAATGTCAAGGACTGGCAAGTATTTGAAGATGATGCACAAATAAACAATTTCTTGACCTTGCAACAAGAATTTGCAGGATTAAATATTGACACTGAAAGAGCAAGTCAATCACAAATACTTGAAAGAGCAAGTCAATCACAAATACAGTTTGAACAGAATAACCACCCAATATCACCCAGGACAGCAAAACAAATACTACATCCAACCATTTTCAACAAAGAAAACATACAACAAATTCAACAAAACAGTTATGAAGAAGTGCCTGTCACAGAGGCTGAAATCATAGAGCTGAAAGACAATTTTCTTCCAACAGGCCTAACTCCATTAGAGGACATCTTTGACTCGAATGACATCCCTAGAAAACCAAAAATGCAGCCCTTAAATGCGGCCATTGAAGAATGCAACATTGGTACCATTGACAAGCCCAAAATAATAAAGTTGTTTGCATCTTTACCTCCTGATCAAAAGCCCAAATACATTGACCTTTTCAAAGAATTTCAGGACGTGTTTGCATGGGGCTATGAGGATCTAAAATCCTATGATACCTCTGTTATCCAGCACACTATCCCTCTCAAGCCTAATCAAAAGCCATTCAAACAGAAATTGAGAAGGATTAATCCCATGCTTCTCCCCTCAATTGAAAAGGAGCTACAAAAAATGTTTAAAGCTGGTATCATAGCACCAATCAGGTTTTCTGATTGGATTTCAAATTTGGTGCCCACAAGAAAGAAAACTAGTGAAATAAGGCTTTGTGTTGATCTTAGAAACTTAAATCAAGTGTCCCTCAAGGACAATTATCCCTTGCCCAAGATAGATCACATTCTCCAAAGAGTGGTAGGGGCCTCAATAATTTCATTACTTGATGGATTCTCAGGCTTTAATCAGATCCTAGTACACCCTGATGATCAAGACAAAACTGCATTCACAACCCCATGGGGAACTTTCAAATATGTGAAAATGCCTTTTGGATTGAAAAATGCAGGGGCAACATTTCAAAGAGCAATGGATATTGCTTTTGCCAAAGAGATTCATGACTTCCTTGTCATTTATTTGGATGATCTCACACCTTTCTCAAAATCAGACCAAGAACACTTGAAACATTTGAGACAGATCTTCCTAACATGTAGAAAATATGGAATCTCCTTGAATCCCAAGAAATCCTTATTTGGTTTGGAAGAGGGTAAGCTATTGGGACATATCATTTCAAAGGATGGCATTAGAATTGACCCAGATAGGATACAAGCTATCTTACAAATGCCCCACCCAAGAAATATCAAAGAATTGCAAGCATTCTTGGGAAAAATCAATTTCTTGAGAAGGTTTATCCCAAACTTAGCAGAACTGATCAGATTGCTAAATAACATGCTAAAGAAGGATTCAAAAGTGAAATGGACTGTTGAAGCAAATCAAGCCTTTGAAGGTATAAAATTGGCCCTTACCCAAACTCCAGTCCTAACAAATCCTCAATTTGATAAAGAATTCATCATTTTCTCTTTTGCCTCCCAACATACTATTGTTGTTGTTTTATTACAGAAAGATGACCAAGGAAATGAAAATCCCATTGCTTTCTTTAGCAGAGCTCTTAGAGATGCACCTCTGAAATACCAAATCATGGAAAAACAAGCCTATGCTTTGGTCAAGGCCATTAAGGACTTTAGAATTTGTATCCTTTATTCCCATGTTATAGCTTATGTACCAAGTCCTATTGTAAAAGACATACTCACTCAAGAAAACTTAGAGGGTAGAAGAGGAAAATGGATTGCCAACATCTTGGAATTTGACATTGAAATAAAACCTACAAAGCTGATAAAAGGGCAAGGCTTGGCCAAATTAATGACAGAATCAAACTTCCAAGCCTTGGACATAAACCAACTGGACAATGAATCGGAGCTGGCGACTCCAAAGATCAATGTAGCCTTTGAACAATCCCCTTGGTACTCTGATATATGTTATGTGTTACAAAACCTGTGTGCTCCCCTAGGATTGTCCAGAACTAAATGTAGGTTCTTAAAAATGAAAGCCTCAAGATTTTGTGTTATGGATGGAAATTTGCTTTGGAAAAACCATGAAGGGATATTGCTAAACTGCTTAATTGAGAATGAGACTAACAATATCATGAAAGAATTTCATGCAGGTGACTGTGGTGGACACTTGTACTGGAAGTCCATCGTGGACAAAATACTAAGGGTTGGTTACTATTGGCCCACTGTTTTCTCTGATGTTAAAAAGTTTACCACATCATGTCATAAATGTCAAGTGTTTGAGGGAAAGAGAAAGTTACTACCACTTCCCTTGAGGCCTATTGCCACAGAGAGACCCTTTCAACAATGGGGCTTGGATTTTATTGGGGAAATTCATCCCTCATCCTCAGGCCAACATAGATGGATTTTAACAGCTACAGACTACTTCACTAAGTGGATTGAAGTTGTTCCATGTAGACAAGCAAATGATTCAACAATCATTCAGTTTTTGGAGAATAACATACTGGCTAGATTTGGTTGTCCTGACAAGATAATAACAGACAATGTTGCTGCTTTCAGATCTAAGAAAATGGTGAATTTCTGCCACAAATTTCACATTACCTTGGGGCATTCTACTGCATACTATCCCCAAGGAAATGGCCTTGTTGAGTCATCAAATAAAAGCCTGGTAAACATCATAAAGAAAGTGCTAGAAGAAAACAAAAAGAATTGGCATAAGAAGCTTGTGAATGCCTTATGGGCAGATAGACTAACAACCAAGAGATCAATTGGGACCAGCCCATATGAGTTAGTCTATGGATTAGAAGCTAAATTCCCTTCATCACTAGGGATTCCTGTCATGAAACTTCTTCAAGAAAGTCAAGCTGAACCAAATGATATGCAGAGAAGGATAAATCAAATAATATGTTTGCAGAAAACTAGAGATCAAGTGTACAGCAGAGTTCAAGTTTTACAAGAAAAGCTAAAGAAAGCTTTTGATAGAAGAACTATGGCAGAAGATTTTAATGTTGGAGACAAAGTCCTCAAGTGGGACTCAAGAAGAGAGGATAAGGGAAAACATGGAAAATTCGATTCCCTTTGGACAGGACCATTTGCTGTTCAAGCAGTGCAAGGAAACAATACTTATTTCCTCAAAAGTCTTGATGAAATTGATTTGAATGAAGGTCCTGTAAATGGCAAGATGTTGAAGCACTATTTTGACTACTATCCATGAGGGCAGTTGTGTTTCCATTGTACATATCCAGGTGTATATATTGCTTTCTTTAAAAATATGTAAAAATGCAGTTTCTTAAGTGTTATAAGGTATCAGCAAAAGGCAAATAAGTTCAGACATTTACCATGATGGGAAGAGCACAATTTTGGCATTTCAAAGCAGCATACTTCAAGTTTTGGTAAAAGTAGTCAAGGGCTAAGGCATTCTGAACTGTTGTTCTTGGTCTTTCAAATGAAAAACCATCCCCATGTGGAGCCACTGTTAGCTACCTATATCAATAGGTTTCATATTTCATGATTGGCAAAGAAAGGTCCAAATATGCTCTACTTTGGTGATGCAAAGATCCCATATTTCCTAAAGAAAACAATGATGTACATAGTTCTTTGTTGACTCATTTTTGTGGGTGATCCAAAAGCCTAATCTGGATCATGCCATGTTTCAATTTTCTGTTGTAGCATAGAGAAAAGAAGTCTGTCCAAACTATTCAATCTTGGCAGACCAGTAGCTTAGGTAGAGAATTAAGGTTCCCAACTGCTTAATCTGGGACCTTGGAAGCAATAAGGGTAGCATTAGATAGAAAATCAAAAGGAAAAAGCCAAGGAAAAGAAAAAGGCATATAAGGGTCTGCAAGTCTAAGTGCACCCTCCATGAAGAAATAAAAAATGCTAGGCAAATAGATAAGTAGGCAGATGGGGTTACAGAAGTGTCATTCCTTACAATTGAATGTGGGCTAAACTATTCACAAAGGAAAATCAATGGTTTGAGAAGAACTTCTTCTCCATTATGTTGCATCAAAGCAAAGGAGAATGTCTAACTTCCAAATTTCCCTTTTCACTCCCATTCCTAACATCCCTTCATCAGTTGAGATTCATGGAAGGATTTGTGGTTTTATGATGGTTCCTATTCCTTTAAAAGCCACATTTCTTGTCTAAAAATTCTTTTCATTTTGATCTACTCCCTAAGCTAGGTGATTTTCAAATAAACTTAGTGATTTCACCCCTCATTCACCTTTTCCACCCATATTAACCCCTAACTTCTACTATCTAAATCCCCTATGTTACCTTTTCCCTACTATTATAACACTATGGTGTATAAACCCCAAGCATTTTATAAATATCCCTCCCCTTGGCATTATAGCCATATGTTCACAGCCAGGGATTAAATTGGCACCAGGCCAGTTTAAGAACCCAAAACCCTACCCCTCTTCCCCCCTTCAAGAAGTCATTTGACCCATTTAACCCCTTCATATGCTAAAACCTTATAAAAACTCCATTACTATACCCCTAACCCGCTTCGTTTGCGAAATATCCACCAAAAACCCACTTTTTCATTTTATCCAAAGTCCTGGCGCTATGCGCATTTTTACAAAATACATTGAAAAACCATAAAAATCTACCATATTTCCAAAGTTTTCTGCCTGGCGCTAATCCCAAAAGAAATATTATTTTATTGCCGCCCTCCGCCCGTATCGTCCGGCCATCTCAACGTCCCGTCGACCGTCGGATCGGGCCCCTTTGATCCGATGGCCCTCGTGCATATCGGACCGGCCCCGACGTCCGAGAGTTACCTTCCGATATCTGTCAGAGGGTGACGTCAAGCCTCTGCCACGCGCCACCCCCACAGCATATCGGAGGTACGTCTGACATTTCTGCCTCCGTATCAAAAGCGGTGCGATATGAAACCGCTAACCACTTCCGGTTTCGGTTGATCCACCCTACCAACGTCACCTCCAGCTTCACCGCCGTGTCAGCGCCCCGTCCTCCAGTCACCCCCACCTGTCTGCCACTTCACCATCCCCGTGGACCTCTGGTATGCCGCCACGTCGCCTGATGACGTCATACTGACGTCATCCGACCTTGACCCCACGTGATGACGTCATCCAAAAAAGGCGCCAAAATCCTAAAAAACTATATTTTGGCCGAAATGTCGCATTTTTCGCACTTTTTGCAAAAAACACTGTAATATCCTCTGCATGAATTCTACGTTCGAGCCTTTGCCAACCTGCTGAATCAACCTGGAGACCGCTGGCACGCCCATTCACCTACATTCTTGACCATTGCTGACTGTATATCAGGTATTTATCCATGCAAATCCTTTCTACGCCCGGTTTTGTCTGTAAATTCCCAAATTAACTTAAAGCAGTGGAAAAATAGATAATTCACCGGCGAATCCCCTCTGCCTGGTTCCCAGTTGCACCTAGAACGTCGAAATTCACCAGCTAAGCCTCGTTCACGTGAAATTTATTTAAAACTACATTCTGTTCGCGCATTCGCGAACTGGTGACCCACACTGTACCAACTTGCTGCAAAAGAGGGAGCAAGGCCAGACATTTGCCTCATTCGTGTTCTAAGCAGTATTTCAATTGCTGCAACTCACCTTTGTCCTCTGTTCCTGAGTAAATTCACCTTCCTGTTAATAGAAAAACTCTTTGGTATTATTCTACACAGCAACACTAGTCCATAAACAGCAGAATCCTAAAAAGAAATCATGGATCCACCAGTAGCCCCGGTGGCATTAAACGTTGCTCCATTGAATGCCCCTCAGAGACAATTGGAGTGGCAGCCTCTGGCAGACCTGGACTATCAAATTTCAGAGGAAATGCTGATGAGGACCAAGTTCCACATCCACCTGCTAAACGAATTAAAGGCTAAACATGAGAGTGGGACAGATGTGCTGGGCATATGGGACTCTTTTCTCCCTATATTCAAGCTTCCTCAGGTCAATCAGTTCCCTGATTTGATCCACCTATGTGCTGAAAACTATGACCCTACTCAAAGGATAGTTCTTGACCCTTTAGGCTCGGTTGTGTTCTATATCACCCCAGAAGCTATCAAAGAGATGCTCTACTTCAGGACTGAGAAGAAACTGGTCCCTCTATCACTCATAGACTTGATAAATCAAGGAGCCAGATTGACAGATGCTCAGGTCACCAAATTAAATCAGTTGTACATTGACTCTGACTCTGTGAAGTATCCTCCTATCAATCAAGTATACCTCAACCATTTGGGCAGAGATCTTGCAGACATGATTAGTCCCACTTTGGGCTACAATTCAATTGAGTTTGTTGATGAAACTGTGCTGGTAATGATGCTTATGTTTGCCCCTGGCAAGTCTCCTATCTGTTATGACTATGCCACCTATATATCAGACAAAATACATGAGCAATTGATGAACCTGGCAAGAGAAAGGGTGTTCAGATACACCTCCTACATCTACCATTTGATTTTGTATTATCAACACGAGAGATTTCATTTTGCTATGAAAAGAGTGGATGCCCAAGGCAATCCAAGTTTAGTGGTCTATTGGTCCTCTGCCTTCCACTACAGATCTCACTCTCCATACACTTACTGTGAGTTCATAGATCTCTTCATCCACCCAGCCATGTCTATGTTGATGAGTTCACCTCCTCCAAGGCTCACTGATGACATGCAAAGGATCCTTCAGTTATCCAAATCATACAGCATTGGGGACTGGTACTTCTACCAGAACCACACAGTCATCAGGATCTATGGGTGTGAACTGCCTCCCTACAGATTGCCCAAGTATGTGCCCATGAGATTATTTGCCCTGGAATATTTCAGGCAATTTGGCAATGCCGATGTGCTGCACTTTTCAGACAGAGGCAAGAAAGCACAACTAAAGGTCAGGAACCAACTTGGCCACTTTATCTATAACAAAAGGGAAGAAGGTTGGAAGGAGGCGGATAACATGTTAGAATCCCTTGGCCTGCAAACCAGTTTCCTGTGGAAACCATATGACCCCAATCACTTCATAACTCTAAGAAGGGTCAAGTATAGGCTGTCCGGTTATGATCATGTGAGGATTCCTCACATAGAAAAACATGCTAATCAAGTAAAATGGAGAAGAGGAACCCTAGAGGAGCCTGTTACACAAGAAGAGTTGAATCAAAGAGCAGTGAGAAATCTGAAGAAGATGGCTGACCTTGAATTTTGTTCACAGGTACCCACTCTTCCAAGCACACAAGTGGGAGCAGTTGCTTCGTCCTCAACTGCAAATCAGCAAGCAGCCAAAGCTAGTGAGCAAACCTCTAGCAAAGGCAAGGAAAAAGTGATGGAAATAGAACAGCCACCTCATGAGGAGGTGCAGCAGCAACAGCAGCAGGTAGAGCACCCACAACAGCAGGAGCAACAGCAAGAAGAGGGGCAGCATGACAAAGAGCAGCCATTACAGCAAGAAAGGGCAGCTGAGGCCCCAATTTTCACTAAGCAACAGGCTCAGAACACTGTGCCTCCTAGGCAAGAGACTACTACTGAAGCTTCAGTCCTCCAAACTCCACAAAAGGAGGACATAAGTAGGAAAAGGGACAGAGAGACTCCCCTCACATCATCCATAGATCAGGGAGGAAAAAGGCATAGAATGAATCCCTTCTCTGAGGAGGAAATGCCAATAGGGCAGTCTCTGGGCATGGGCCCACCTAGTAGAGAAGCATCTGCTAGCTCCTTCCAGCAGGGACAAGACAGAACAATAGGAGGAGAAGTCAGCTCCTCAAGCCACCAAAGAGAAGCTGAAGGAGGAATCAAACAGCAGTTTATTGATATTAAAAGGAAAAATGAGCCACTTAAAATACAGCTCTATAATCATCGCTTGAAAATGGCTCCTACCAACCAGCAAAGACTGATGTCTGCCTATGATGTACAGGAGGGCAAAATGATCATGAGTCACTTTATGCCAGCTGTAGTACAGCCCCAGTCCCCTGCAGATTATATAAGGACCAATCTTGAGGTCCTTGCCAAGGACATCCACCCAATGGACAAAATTGAATTGCACAAACAAACGGGTGAGATGGTGTATGCCTCCTTGGCAGACAAAACACTGGATAACTACAGGCTAGAAAATAGCCTAAATAACACCACTGCCCAGCTTGAATTGGAAAGGGCATCCTCTCAAGCAAAGGATAATAGAATCAGGGCCTTAGAAGGTATAATTATAGAACTTGGGCATGATCCCAAGGATATTAAGGCTGTGCAAGCATTGTTGAAATTGAGGGATGCAGACATGGCAGCCCTTAGAAAGATGATCAAAGTCCCAGCAACAATTCACCCACAAACTGAAGAAGTTGCTCAGCTGATACATGATCAAGATGCCACTGCTTTGCTGGTATCCCTATACAAACAGCTTATCCAGACCCAAGAGAAGCTGGGAGAGTCAGAGGCTGCCCAGGCAGCGTTGCAGCAAAAGGAAGGAGGTCAAACCTCTCAGCCTCCTCCTGAAATAATTAACCTTGAGGAAGCTCCTCAAACCACTGCTCCTCCAACTCAACAAACAGAACAGGCACCACCATCCACCTCAGCACCAGCGCCAACAACAGACCAGGCTTCAAGCCTGGACATGCAGAAACTAAGGAATGAAATCCAAGCCCTGGAAGCCCAAATGTCAGAGTTAAAAGAGGCTAGGGAAAATTTGGTCAAGTTAAATGAGAGATATGACAAATCTAAGCAGACTGTAGCAGAAAAGGGTAGGGAAATAAAGGCCCTTAAAGACAGGATTAAGGAGCTGGAGAAGGAGCTAACATTGGATAAAGTGACAGCTAAGCTCAAGACAGTGCTATGGGCCAACATTGGCAAGTCCATCACTGACCAATGGCAGTATATTGAGACAATCCATGAGCAGATTGAGCTCATAGCAAAAGCACAGAGGGAAATCCAGAGATCAAGGGCATCTCTAGGCAATATGCCTGAGGTTGCCAACAGAATGATCAATGTGCTTAACAACAGAACAAGTGCTCAGTTAGCTACTATGGGAATCTCCAACAGAACTGAGACCATCCAGCTAATCAAGAGGGTCCTAACACTGAGAAGCCTAGTGCAGACACTAGAGAGAAGGACCCAGGATATGCAGACCGAGGTCAATAGATTCATGGAAAAATTTGTGGCATTGCAAAACAGAGGTCTTCCAAGCTTACTGAATAGCGCAGGAAGACTACTTTCCCATGAAAACTATGCCAAGAGGGTGAACATCTTTGCCACAAATCAGATCACAGAGAAGGCCAGCACCTCAGAGGAAACAGGGCCAGCAACAGGACAAAGTCTCTACAACAGAGTAGAGAACTTATTTTTTATCATGGATGAGATTAAACATCTGTTTGAAGTGCCTCCCAATTTCTATAAATATACAGAGGCAGATGAGACATTAGATGCAATTTTGAGACACCAATTGCCCACATAGGAATATTGGACTAAAATGATACAGCTAATATTGTAAGCCAAAGCCTGTAAATCAAGTTTTGTTATTTATTATTCAAAAACTACAAGTGATCATGCACAGGAAAACTTGGAAAGATCAGCATGCATGAAAAGGGAAGGGCTGAGCCAACTCAGCAGAACTATTCGGCCAACAAAGCACAATTGACAGCTAACAGGTAGCAGGGCCGAAAGTTACAGCACGACATGCCATAAAGACGCATTTTTCGGAGTTAAAAGCAGAACGGTCAGACCGACTCAGTGGCCTCTAAAGACCAAAATATCTTCTGACAGACATAAAGAGCATTTATGTTGTATTAAAAGCAGTAATAACTTCTTATCTACTGTTCTGTACAAAGTTGGTGAAAACATTCATTTCTCAGATGACTCAACACCTTAGATATTTTGTATAACCGTTTGTATATATTCCCCCTTGGCAGAAGCTTGCAGGGGTTGTTGTTGATTACTCTTCAAGAGTTCTTTTGCTGTAAATTTTCAGAGTTTAATACAAAGGCCGATGGAATTTCCAAAGTCTGTGTTGTCTGAGGGATTGTGATGCGATTTGCTGAGTGCTGCAGGATTCCTGCATGTTGTCATGATTCAATAAGTTTTTTTTAAACTTTCGTTATGTTTCTTTCTGTTATTTTTCATAACTCATCCATGTTCTAGATTTCACAATTAATGGCAGAGAAAAAGACTAATTCCAGGATTTATTCATAGGATACCCTGAATTCAATCTATGCTATTACAAATGTTTTCTTCAGTTATGGTTATAAAGGTGTGATTCTTAATTGCTGCACCTCTACACTGTATCTTTCACGGAAATTATTGTTTAGGAATTCAAGTCTGCTCGTTCACAATACATCTCTTTCTTACAACCCAGCTTAGTGGAAAATTCTTAATTGCTTTTCACTGGTTGCACACATTTCATCACTATAATATCAAGTTTGTCTCATGAGATATTCAAAAGGCCCTGCAGTTTCAGCAATCCTAATCTACTGCTCAAACAACCAGTAACCATAGACTCCATTGCCCAATGGACTAGAATTATCTGAAGGTTTACACCTTGGGTACAGAAGGCATCCCTCAACCAAAACATAAAACCAAACCCGGAACATCTCAGCTAGCCTAAAATACTGTCAAAACAGAGACAAATCATAAAGAGAGAGCCCTCTCTGATTACAGTTTGGCTAGAAACTGTAATCCAAAGATTGGTTAGTGGTTACCCCGGCTATATTCCCTTGGGAGTCATAGGGAACAACCTGGGTGATAACAGGATCAATTATCAGAAAGTCTACAAGGTATTCCCAGCAGTCCACAGATACCATTACATCACGTAGTGTGCCTTCTAGTCTGACTACCGATCGGTCAGCCAACTCCAATAAGGTTGTGGTTAGATCTAATGATGTAATACCAAGCTTTTGACAAGTGGTGGTTGTTAAAATATTAATTGCATCTCCTAAATCAATTAAGGCATTTGGAAAGGAGTGCCCATTGATTTGCACTGTAATTATAGGATTCCCTGGGTCCTCATATTTTACCAATGCCTCTCTTCCTGATAGTAAGCCAGATAGGGTGCCAACTACTTGGATGGTTGGGTTAGTTGTTATTCTCCTCTTTAGATTTTTTATACATAACTCTTTGATGGTTTTTGCGTAGATTGGGATATCTTGGATAGCCTGGAGGAGTGGGATTTTTATACACAAATTTCTTAGTTCTCCCAGAAGATCAAAGTCATGATGTTCTATTGGGCGCGTTATGATTAGTCGTTATGGGAATGGGGGAGAAGAAGTGGTTGCTTGGTCGTGAGTTTGTTGTCTAACCACATCCTCTTCTTGTAGTGGTTATTCTAAAGGTAACGGATTTTCAACTTGAGCATTTTTATCTCCCTTAGTTTCTGTTATGCGCCCAGACCTTAATTCAAGGTCATTGCACTCCCTTAACTCTGTTTCTAGTTCTGGTGCTTTGATTATTTGAACAGGTTGAACCAGTCTATTCTTAGGGTTCGGGTTGGTTTGAGCTGGGAGTTGTGGTCTTAAGTTGGTCTGAGGATTTTGTTGCAATGTATATGGTGCTAGAAGTGTAGGTTGAGGGAGAGGAATCGTTTCGGCTAGCCGATTCTTAGGTTTTTGCCAGTTCGACTACCAGGTTTGACTCTGCGAGGTGGAGGGTGACCATTATGTCGGATATGCATTATTTTTCCAAAATGGTGGACAGTAAGGGAAGTTTGACCAATTGGTTTGATTTGTTTGATTTGGCCATGGTGATGTAGGAAATGTTGTTGGGATCAGCTGGGAAAGGTGGCTGATTTTTCCACATTCCATTATATTGTTGAGCATTACACTGAGGAGACTAAAAAGAAGAGGATGTATCAACAGGCATACCTGTTTTTCGTGGCTGCCATTAACGGCGTTGATTGAGTAGGTACATTAGTTCTGTTTCTTCTTCTACTTCCTTGTAGACTGCTTTTAGGCCCGGGAGAGAGGGACAGTTTTTTGTGGAGTGGTCTTTCGTGCATATGGTGCAGACTTGGACTGTATCGAATGGGCACTCTTTATGGTTGTGCTTCTTTCTGCATCTTGGGTAGAATATTACCAGATTTTTCTCTGCTTCTGCTTGCTTTTGTTTAGCTTGCATAATGTCGAGTTGCGTTGTTAGAGTCCCTAGAATATTGGTTTTGAAGTCTTCCAGTATATTCTCAATTTCTGTGCGGGTTACACCTCCACCAGAGATCTTGTTTTCCCTTGTGATTATGTCACGTTCTGCCAGTTTTAGCCTTGTACTACCTCTCGAACTCCTGATACATAAATCAATAATGTCAGCAAAACTTTCCTGATATATGTCACATTTTCCCATAATGTTTAATGTTTCAACCCATTGTTCCTTCATCCCTTTAATTAATGTAGTTGTTAACACATTGTTAGGTAAGGGTAAAGATGCATAAGGAGATCTTTGGAGATTGTACTGAAAGCATTCTACATATTCCTCCAATGTTTCATTAGGTCGGGCTGTCATTTGAAATATTTCATCCTTTAATTCTCTAGACCTACAATAATCCTGATATTTCTTTAGAAAAGCCCCTTTCATCTGATCCTAGTCATTTATAACACCTCCACCTAACCCCATAAATCATCGTAAAGCCGCTTCTTTTAATATGGAGGGAAATAGTTTTATGTTTTGGGGATCGGTGGTATAGTCATACCCTCGGCATAATACATCGAATTCAAACAGAAATGCATCTAGACCTTCCGATGTTAGGCCATGGAATGTAGGAATATGCTAGAGAGGTATGGCCTTCATAGGTGCATTAACTGCAGTGTCTACAATGGGATATTGCAGTGTGGAGGTTAGGGGTGTTTGCTAGTTCTGGGCCATTTGATCAAATATGTGCCAATATCCTTCTAGGATTTCTAAGGAGTTATTCCTAGGCTGACTAGAAGGAGTAGGAATGGCCTTAACAGCACTTCCTTGGTCTAAGATGATGAATGTTCCTTGTTGAACTATAATCTGGGGGGATTTTGGCTTTTTAGATTCTTCAGCTTTGTTTTGGATGATCTTGACAGCACTTCCCTTATCTGGGCTGCTTAGTGTTTGAACTACTCCAAGAGGGGATCTTGGTTCTTCTATTTCCCCTGTTTCTCCTCCTCCTTCACAGAGATTACTAGAGTTCCCTTCTTGTAAAGAAATTGGGCGAGAATTCTCAATTTCTTGAAAATCTTGCTCGGTTTCTTCTGTTTGGCTATGCACCTCAGCAAAGGCTACAGATGGTGATTTTGTGGCCCGAAGGGAGCTAGTAGGTTGTCTAGAAGCAACTTTTCTAGGACCTACTGATGGTTGAGATTCTGCTTTCTTGATGATATCGTCTATAAAGGTCGATCGGCCAAGGGTCACCGGCCCCTTAGCTTTATTAGGTTTGGGTAGTGGTTTTGGATTCTTTTCAGGCTTTTTCTGCTTAATCATGCACACAACTCAAATACTTATTTCTACCCATAGTAATCAACAAATCTACAGGAAAGCGGGCGGGGGAGCAAGGTTGTTACATGATCCGTACGCAAGTTATTACCTTTCGTTTTTAATACCTAATTCTCTCCTAGAAGGTACTTATCAAATTCACACTACTCTTCTTAAAACAAATGGCTACACTCTCCTCGGCAACGGTGCCAAAATGTTGAGGTATAAAAGGTGTCTTTTTAACTCCTATTTATCCTACATTAATTATCAACCCAGGGACGATTTTTTATCTCAAGAGTGTACTCAGTCTGAGGTGGTCACTTGATCAGGAGTAATGTTTTGTAGTATAGTGTTTTAAAATGCAAAGATAAATGGATGTTGGAAACAAAATCTAATTGCAATAGCAAGAAACTGAAATGTTTTGTAACTAAATCATTCACTCAAACAATCATTAGTCAAGGACTCAGTAATGATAACTCTCTCCCCTATAAACTAATGCAAATGAAAATCAATCATAAGCAAGATCTCCAATCTGAGAACTTAGACAGTGATAGTCAGTGTCCTTTACAATTGTAGATCCTTCAATCCATACTAAAGCAAATAACTGGAAAATAGCAATTCAATTGAAAAAAAAGGAACAGCAACTAAGTCTTATTGAAAAACTGAACAGCAAAGCTTGATTTATCATAAATGAATTAAATAGCAAAGTTTATCCTAACATAAATGAATTGAATAGCAATCTTAATCCAACAAAACAACAAATCAAATCAATTGGAAACACATGGAGACTATAAGTTAAATTGAATCGGCAACCTTATTCTAGCAGCATGAACATTAATCGCAGGTATTAAAGGAACGGCAATCGCAGTTATAATTGAACAGTAACTTAATTGAATAGCAATCGCAATTATAAGTGAGCAACAATTGAATGAATAGCAACCTGAATTAGACCGCGCAGTATTAGATCAGAATGAACAGTGGGACATTTCAAGTTATAGTTAATAATTTTATCACCAATGCAATCCAATTATGATTTCGATATAACAAAACAATTCCGTGAAATGTTCATAAACAAAAGATTACTGAATAAATTGAATTAAGGAAATGCAAAGGAAATCAAACCACACAAGACTATAATTGTAAAATAGTGATACAAGAAGCAGGTGAATCCACCAGAGCTGGGCCCTTAGCCACCAGTGAAGCACCGTTGAGTTTACTCCAGGATCAGATAATGGAATAACAACTGAGTTATATATTAATTATGTATGGCAAAGTTTACAGCTATCGCTCTTCAAAGAGAGTTGATGATCAAAGTTGAGATTACAACAATAATTTCTGCAAAATGATAATACATTCCCCCCCCCATGGGCTACAAGCGTTGTCCCTTTTTATAATAGCCAGGCGGATATATCAAGAGTACAGATAAGCTCTAAAGCAGCGATCCCTTAGGATCAAAAGATCTTGAGGGATTCGCTCTATCTTTGATTTCTAGTTTTTCGTTTCGTCTCTTTTCACTGATGTCGCACTTTCCCTTTCTTCTCCTAGATTATGCACTCCGATCTTGATCTCCTTGTCTGGATATGGCTTCTTGGGGAAGGGACGACAGTTGCTTCTGCTTTGTCTTTTCCTTCCGAATAGTGATTTTCCATTTCCTTCATTTTCCATATAGAAAAAGACAATAATCAGTTATTTTGTATCAATCACAAATCTCCTTAATTCTACCATAATTCTTTAACATATTACCATTTTAGAATGTAAAGTAGTTATGATTCGAAGGAAAAGATAAGGAAATAAATGGAAAATGCATACCTTTTCCATCGCTCAATAGTCTTCTAGTCTTCAAAGTGATGGTTGTTTGCACTCCGAGCTTATGGAGGAATATTCAAATGGAGGGGTAGTAAACGAGGAGGATTTACCTCCTATAATTACTCTCCCTTGTCCCATTCGAGTTTCTACCAAGGTCTTTGCCACAGTTCCTTGCTTTTACCCTTTATTCTTTTATTCCTGCATTATTCCTTGTTTTTATCATTTATTCCTGCATTACATGCACATTAGACCGAGGCTCATCATCACCCCCCTACTAAAAGTGTTGCTCATTCTCTAAGAAACTTAGTCAATGTCCATGTCCTTCATGGCTCTGGTAACCTTTCTGACATCCCATGCTTCTGTTGTGGTATCTTCTTTGTGTTCATAGAAGCCTTCTTTCCTTTCTACTTCTTCCCACTGCCTCTTTTCATCTTCTTCTTTTCTCCCTTCTAGCATCCCTAGGAGTAGTGGTGGACTAAGTTTTAGGCCTATCCAATTGACTTTCAACCTTTGCATTGATTGCTTATACATAGGTGTCATGTTGAGTGCCTCTCTCAACCTTTGAGGGGAGTGATATTCGATGATCTTCAAGCTGTGTGGTAGTGTGTTCCATCTCCTTTAGCAGGCATGTATATTATCATCTCTTAGCAGCCTAAACATATCCTCAAAATGTAAAATTGCTTGCTCTTGGGCAGCAAGATATCTAGGTGCCAGTTGAGGATCATTTGCAATTAGATTATGGGTGTTGATTAAGGCCATGGGATTTTATTTTTCAGTTCTAATGAAAAGAAAAGGTTCATTTTTCTCTCTGGCCAATATTCTTTTCTTCTCTACAACCCTAGACTTCTCATGGTTCATCGATGGTGCCAAAGCCATTTATTGTAGATCTCCTAGCTCTGCATTAGGATCCCAAATATTCATGTCTCTGAGGGCCATGTTGTGCAAGTAAAACTTAGCCATTTTGGACCTATCCTCTAGTGCACTTTGATCACAAAGATCAATAAACTGCATGCAGTCTTGAAATGGCATGGTGACCCTTTGTGCTAGTATTTTAATCTGAAATTGCAGCCATTGTTTTTTGAGGTAAAGAGCATAGGATTTAGCTGGCATCCTACGCTGGATGGCCTCTTTCTGTTATTTCCTATGTTTCAATGTCTTCTTCCTCTCTATTTTTCTTATCTTCTTCCTTCTCTTTTGCTTCATCATGTTCCTCTATGGGTTCTTCACCTTCTAAAAAGAATTTTCTTTTTGCCACCTGAATGTCTGCTTTGTCTTATTTTCTCCATGCAATTCCTAGGGGAAGTGTGGTGACCCTACTAATGAACTTTGGGGTGAGATCTATAGTGAGCCCTCTAACTATAACAGTGGCATGGATTTTGTTGTGTGGAGTGAGGCAATAAGCAAATTCTTGAGAAAATAGAGTTTCATGTGTATGTAATCCACTAGCTTCTTAGAGGACTTCTAATTCATTTGCTTGTAAGTGGGGATGGATTTTTAGATCCTGCCTCTTTAGAATGGTGGAAGTGGAAAATTCTCTTGATATTCCTTTATGAACCCTTCTTTGCATATCCTATAGACTGTTCTTGTAGAAATTCTCTTGCAGAACGATGGATCCTTGCTTTCAGTGGATGGCCAAAGTTACGAGAGCTACTTGAGTGAGGGAGTTTCAAGAAGGTGGAATGCATGAATGCATGAAAATGATGTTTTGTTTCCCTTTATACCACCTCATCATTCCTACTCCTGGTAATCAGCTCCCACAGTTGTTAAATCCATAGGTAACCACTTCTTGTCCTCCTCCTCCACTATTCTTTGAGTTGACTGTAGTCATGTGTGAGAGGACACCCTGCTTTGTATGTGATGACTGAATTAAGGTGGCCAAGTTAACTAGCCACCTTTTCACTTACAAACAAACTACCTCTTAACCTTTACAACTTTTGATCAAATGACGCATATGAGTGAGTGAGTGGGATACTTACCTGTGGTCTTTATGCCATGCTACAATTGTCAAAAATTAGAGGTGTTGTGTTGTCTAATTTTTCAATGGTCATTCTTCCTTCTCCCCTGTTGTCTGTTGATGGTTTCTTGGCTTTTGGAGGTGTTTGTGACTAGAGATATGATGTTGTTGCTGCTATGGAGCTCCCGGATTACCACTTGGCAATGTTTGGTGTCCCCCTTAAAATTTCTTCATCATGTTGCTAGCTGGTGTTGTGAGGATGTTGTAATGAATGGACAGAGGGAGTAGGAGTGTGTGTGGATGCAGAGATGATGGTAATGGATGAGGTGATTGGTTAGATCATGTCTAGTATGAATTTTTGGGACCTAACCAATCTACCATTCAGGGGATCCTGTAGAAAACACAATCTTTACCTGAATTGAAGCAATGAAGTGAAAAATAAGGGAATTGATGGAGGGATGCATGGTAAGGAGTGGAGGAGATGAATATACGTGAGGCAGGGTTCCTTTTGGATCTTCTCTTTGCTCCTTGATTGTCTTTCTCACCCACTGGCAAACAACAATTATGTTTTTTTCTTTTATTATTATATTTATTTATTTATTTATTTTAAAACACCTAGATTGCCTCAGAGAGGTTTTCACCCTAGATATCTACCCTGGCGCCTCAAGGAAGGTTTTCACTTAGGGATCTTCTTACTCTTTTTCATTTTTTCTTATCCTTGGGCTGCCTCATGAGGTCTTCAACCCAAATATGGGACTCAGGTGCCTCATGGAGTTTTTCACCTAAATACTTTTTTTTCTCTTTTTCAGTGCCCTGTGAGGGAGGAGCTGGAACTTGTTCCACCATCATCACTGTCTTATTGATATTGTCAATGGAACTCTTGTTTTGATAAATGCCTCTTGTACATTTTCAATCGGTGTCTATTAACAAGCAATGGAATGGCTTCTTCATCTATAGTTTTGATTTGCACTGAATCATTATCATAGCATCTTTCCACCATATAAGGTTCAAGCCATCTTGTCCTTAGCTTGCCCTTGAAGTCTTTATACCTAGAATCATATAACAATGCCTAGTCTCCCTCTTGAAATTGCTTCTCCTTAATATGTTTGTCATGTCAAATCTTCCTCTGAAGCTGAACTATCTCTGTATGAAGGAGGGCCTGCATTTTGAATTCATCCAAGCCATTCAAATGTAACAATATTTCTTTCTATGCATAACTGAGATCTGAATCTAGTTGGGTTGTTATCCTCAATGTGTTATATTCAAACTCAATGGGCAGCAAAGCCTTTTTCCCATAGACCAGCTCATAGTGTGTAAATCAAGTGGTGGTCTTCCATGTTGTATTATAGGCCCAGGTGGCCTCAACTAGTCTCTCTGCCCAATCCTTCCTGCTGCTACTCGCTACCTTGGTTAAGATGTTCTCTAGTGCCCTATTGTTCACCTCCACTTGCCCATTAACTTGTGGATGATAAGAAGTGGAGGTCCTATGCTTGATTTTGTGATGGCTGAGCAGTTCTTCAATCATGCTGGAGGTAAACTGGCTGCCTTGGTCTATGACTAGCTCTCTAGGGTAACCAAATTTGTAGAATGCATTCTCCCTTAGGAACTCATCCACCCTTTCTTCTGTTGCTACCTTAATTTCCTTGGTTTCAGCCCACTTAGTCAAATAATTAGTGCACACAATAATGTGTTGTTTTTGCTTTGAAGGAGGGTTGATAGGCTCAATGAAGTCCATGCCCCACTTGTCAAATGGCTCGAAAGTCACTTAAGGTTGTAGGGGAATTTTATCTCTTGGAGCAGGGTTTCCCATCCTCTGGCACCAATCACACTGACTAATGTACTTATTCATATCCTGATGAAGAGTAGGCCAATAATAGCCTACTTGCAACACTTCGAATGTTGTCCTCTTTGATGCAAAGTGACCTCCACAAGGCCCATCATGATAGGTCATAAGGATGTCAAAGACTTCCTCTTCCCTTACACACTTTCTCGAGATTTGATCTGGGCCAAATCTGAATAGATTGCCCCCAATCCAAGTGAAGGGGACGCTTTTCCTTACTATCTTTCCTTTTCCTTGGAGGGCAAGTTTGGTGGGAACTATGCTGATACCAAATAGTTTTCTATATCAGAAAACCATGGGGAGAGAACTGAAATAACAAACAAATGCTCATCTGGTAACTGGTCATTCACCATTTCTTCTTCACCTACAAGCAGATTCATCCTAGATAGAAAGTCAGCGACAACATTTTCCTTACCAAGCTTATCAACAATAGTTAGATCAAACTACTGTAATAAAAGCAACAATATTATAATTCTAGCATTCACATCTGGTTTGTTCATTAAATATTTGATTGCAGCATGATCAGTATGCACAAATGTTTGATAGCCTGTAATGTAATGCCTAAATTTGTTTAATTAATGCACAACAACCAAGAGTTCTTTTTTGGTCAGAGTATAGTTTAGCTCAGCCTTTGCCAGTTCTTACTGATAAAATAGATGGCATAGGGCAATTTCTCCTCTTCCTAACCTAACGCTGCTCCTATGGCTTTGTATGAGGCAACAGCATGAATATGAAAAGGGAGGGCCCAGTTTGGGCCTCTAAGGAATGGTGCAATGGTTAACTTACCCTTTAGAATGTCTAAGGCCTCTTGATAGCTCTTTGACCATATAAACTCATAATATTTGGCTAACAACCCAAACAAAGGAGAGGCCAACTTGTTGAAGTCCTTTATGAACCTTCAGTAGTATCCAGCTAACCCTAAGAAACTCTTGACATCTCTCTACTTTTGTGGAGGTGGGACCCTTTGGATGATTGCTATTTTGTTTGGGTCCACCTGTAGTCCTTGCTGAGATATTGAATGACCTAGCACGGTCCCTTCAGTCATTAAGAATTCACATTTTTCTAGACTGAGAGACAGGTTCATTTCAATGCATTTGTGCAATACTTTTCCTAGGTTAGTCAGGGCTTCTTGAAAATCACAACCATAAGGTGTAAAATCATCCATATAGATTTCCATAGCATCATGTACTAATTCAACAAAAATACTCAAGACTGCTCTCTAGAAGGTGGCAGGAGCATTGCATAGGCAAAAAGGAAGGACCCTATAGGCAAAAGTATCCCAAGGACAAGTGAATGTAGTCTTATCCTAGTCTTCTGGGTAGATTTGGATTTGGTTGTACCCATTGAATCCATCTAGGAAAGAAAAAAACTTCTTCCCTACCAGGCCATCGAGCACTTGGTCAATGAAGGGTAGAGGAAAATTATCCTTCTTTGTGGCTTTTTTCAACTCACTATAATCAACACAAATCCTCCACTTACCATTTTTCTTGGGAACTAACACTAAAGGAGAGACCCACTCACTGTCTGAGATAGGGTAAATGAATCCTGCATCTAGCATTTTTTGCAGTTCTTCTTTGACTATGTCTTTAAGAGCTAGATTCATCCTCCTTGTGGTTGCCTGACTGGTTTGCAACCTTATTTGATGTATATGTGGTGAGTACACACTGAGGGGTGTACTCCCTTCATTTCCTTGTAACTCCAAGTGAAGGCTTCTAGGTTCTCTCTCACCATGTTGCATAGCTTTTCCTCTTCTAAAGCAGAAAGAGATGAATTAATTTTCAAAGTTTTCTCTGAGCCAAATTCTATGGTTTTGACACGGAGTGGGTTGGAATTGGCCAAGCATAAGTTAATTGGACGATTGTTTTGGGTTTCCCTTACTTCCTCTTCTAATGGTAACTAGGAGTTGGACTTTGGAGCAGGTGTTCAATTAAGTTATCCTCATCTTGTTTTCATCCTCCTATGGTTGCATCCAAAACATAAAGTTGGGCAAAATAAAGGTTATCTTCTTCCTCCTCCTCCAACCATAAAGGTAAATCATGCTCTAGAGAAGGTTGAGCAGGAGGGTATAGGACTAATTGCTTGGACATATGCCCATTCTTGATGGTCATATTCCTCAGGGGTGACTATGGAACGGTCTGCAAGTTGCAGCACTATTGTGGTCTTCCTCAATGACCCTTGGAGGTTGAGCTTGAGCATGGTGTCCTTGTTCATCACATTAATGGAAGCCCCAAGGTCAATCAGAGTGTGTGGGACAATGGTGCCATTGATGTGCACATCTACTACAGGGTTTCCAGGGTCCAAATATTTTAGACATATTACCTGCCCCATCATTAAGTCAGACAACTGCCCAATGACATTAATGGTAGGGGTCTCCCTTTTTCTTCTTCCTGAATGCTTGAAGCACTTCTCCTTAATCAAATTATTGTAGGGAACATCTTTGATTGCATTTAGAAGGGAGATATTTACACATATATTTTTCAATTCTCTCAGAAGTTCAGTTTCTTCTGGGGTAGGCTAGAGTGGTTGGGTTAATCTCCCGAGAAATGGTGGATTTACTTTAAGGTTGCTTTTCTCTCTTTCTTCCTCAACCTCCCTATGTGGAGAGGGAGGTTGGTTATCAGGGAGAATTCTCCCAGATCTTAGGTTGATCTCCTAGATTTTTATAGCATAAGCTGGGTATGATGTCTCTCCACTGTAGACTTGTTGAGCCTACCTATTGTTTGGGTTCAGATTGGCTAGGTAGACATTTGGGGTTGCTTAAGTGGAGCAGAGTGTAGGAGTTGTGGTTGGGTAGGTGGTGGAGGTAATAAGGGTGGAACATTGTTGAATTTGGGCCTCCACCCCTGGAGTGGTGTATTCCACTAAGGTTGTGGCTGAACATAAGGTTGAAATGACTTGTTGGCTAGCTAAGAATGATACTGAAATGCATAGGACCAAGGAGGGAGTGTAGACTAGGAAGGATGAGAAGGGGGTACCCAAGAAGGTATAGTTTTGGTTTGGTTGGGGTTGTAATATGCATGGGATGACCTTTGCATACCCTGTCGATATGGTCTAGGCCGAGGAGGCCTCCTTTGGTTGATGTAACAAATCTACTCAATGACCCCTTCATCTCCTTGATATACAGATTTGAGTCCAGGTACAGAAGGTAACTTATCTGTGGAGTGGTTTTCTTCACACACTGAGCAAATCTTAATATAGTTCAATGGACATTTGTTCCTAGGATGCCTCCTGGTGCATCTAGGAAAAAATATGGCCAGGGCTCTTTCTACTTCCTCTTGCTTCCTTTTGATGTTCATGGTGTCCAATTGCAAGGCAAGGGTTTGCAGCATATCACTTTTTAAATCTTCCAACATATTTCCAATTTCACCCTTGATGGATGAGTTGGAGGATGATGTACTGCCCATAGGTTGACTAACCCTACCCTTTTTCTTGGTTACCCTAGAATGGTTTATAAATACAGTCTTAATATCCTCATAGGGTAATTGGTAGATATCTCCTCCCTTACTCCTCTAAGCGGGACCAGCCTTAGTGATTCAAGGTCAAGTGTGCACCTGGCCCTTTTGTAACTGAGCTGGAATCTTTCTTCATAGTCTTCTAAGGATTCGTCCTGGCCTATGGTCATCCTAAAAATCTCGTCTTTAGTGTCCTTTGACCTAAAGTAGTCCCTATATTTGTTGTTAAAAGCTTGTTGCATTTGAGCCCAATTTGTGATGCTATCTCCAAGTAAACCCATGAACCAGTGCAATGCTGCATCCTTGAGGGTAGATGTAAACAGTTTTAACTTTTTCTCATCATTTGTATAGTCATAGGTCTAGCATATAATAGCAAACTCAAATAGGAAAGTGGCAGGGTCCTTTGTGGTCAGGCCATGGAAATGAGGTAGAGCAGAGGGGCTCATATTCTTCATCTTAGTGTACCCATTGGTCTCCTTGATGGGGAAGGAACCCTCAATTCTCTCTATATTTCCTCTGTCATTTCGGTTTTCAGCCATTGGTTCAGTAGGAATGGATTCTTCCTCTTCTTCTTCCCCTGTAGGTTCCTCAAATATGTAAGGCTTCTCACCTAAAGGGTCTTCCAATTCACCGTCACTGAAGAAGAAACAAGGTTGACTATTGGATGTAGTGGGGGTATTTGACAAGAATTTCCCTGAATTGTCCCTATTCCTACGAGGCATGAAAGGAAATGTTTTTGGGTTGGTTTTTGTAATATTTCATTTTTTCAGCTAGAAAGTACTCTACAAAAAGGAAATTGCTGATTGAATGAAAAACCACTAACAAGAAAAACTACTTGCTGAATTGAAATTCTACTTGCAAAATGGAAAAGAAAGCAGATTATGACAACTGAAACAAAGGAAGAAACTAGATTACTTTTGCAGAAATAAACTAATGGAAGAAAATTGGAGACTAGAAATAAAAGAAATCAATAATCACATTCTACTTAGCCACCTCCACGACAATGGTGCCAAAAAGTGATGAGCCTAGGTGTTGCAACAAGAACGTTGCAACTCCCGAGGCTACCAGCTTTACTTATCAACCCAGGGTTCGTACAAACTTGGAGGTGACAGTGCTATATGCACAAGTAGAAGTGAAGGTCTTGTCTGTTGTCACTGTTTATCTGGAAAGAGACCCCAGGGGTTCCAAGCCAGACCTCTATAAGGTCAAAAGAAGCTCAATTATTTGATGGAAGAAGAGCAAACCTATTCTAAGAGAGAGCTACTCTACTGCAGTAATGAAGAAAACAGCATGTAATGCTAAATCACACCATAACCTAACTAACCAACTAAACAGCTATGCTAAGCAAAATTGCTAACACAGTCACTAACCTAAGGCTTCTATCTAAGTTGCAGAGTTAAAGAGCATTAAACTATTCTAAGGTGTAAGCAAAGAAACTTAAGCTAAATCAGTTTTCAAGTGGAATAGAAATCGGGGATTGAAATCAATGAAAGGAGGATGTAAGGACGCAGTAGCGCATAGGGGCCGTTGAATTGATCAATGAACAGAAGATGAACGGCAGAGATCTTATTGCGAAGGCTTAAGTGACTAGATGGATGAACAGGGTGAACGCATAGGATGAACGGTTGAGGTCTTATCACAGAGGTTAAGTTAATAGATGGACAGATAGGGTAACGAAGCAATGAACGGCTCAGATCTTATTGCGCAGATTAAGTGAAGAGATGGACGAACATGGTAACGAAGTGATGAATGGTTGAGATCTTATCGTGCGGATTAAGTCAAGAGATGGACGAATAGGGTAACGAAGCGATGAACCGCGGAGATCGTATCGCAGGAAAAAGAAACGTGTGGAAATGATGGAGCGGGTTTCTAAGGCGGTAAGTAGTTTCTCGCGCGCCCTCAAGGTCGTAAGCGAAATTCTGATATTTCACGCGATTAGCCTTACTGCGTGACACGTAGCACGAGAAAACCACTTTTCTCGCGTGCTATCAGGCGGATAACGGTCGTGCAATAATTCACGCGAGATTGCACGATAGTCGTTGAATCAGGCAAGGTTGATCAATGGTGGAGATCGGCCAAGCTATTTGGCAATCGAGTGACATGATAACCGTTGGATTAGGCAAGGTAGATTGATGGTGGGGGTTTAAACCACATAAAGTGTTGAGGTGACGTGATAGCCGTCGGATCAAGAGACAGATTGACGGTGGAGATTAAAGCGCATAAAATAAGTGGAAGACTTCACATGAGGAAGCATTTGGAGAAAATAATGAATCAGATGGTGATTGTGAAGGTTTGTTGTGGATCAGACGGCAAGGAAGCGATGCATGAAGAACGTGCTGAAGGAGATTTCAAAGGAAAATGACAGAAAAACCAGTGAGGGTGAATGAGTAACTGCATCGAACGACAAACTCCATAGCTCATGTGAGAACCAGAAATCTGTGTTTTTGGGGTTGTTGAAGGGTCTCTTCCTCAAGTCATGGTCCCAGAGGGAGGAGATGAGGTCGAGACACTTGCGCACAACCTTATGGTGATCTTTTTCTCCTAGCTAACCTGTAAACTAAAAGAAGGCACAAATGGAAGTAAATTACAAAAAATGCAGCTACTGAAACAAATAAACAGAAAAGTGATGAATAATCTACGCTACACTGTTGTAATGAAAATGAAGCTACTTAAGCAAATAAAACAAAAAATCGTGAATCTACTTAAGAAAATGAACAGAACCAGGAAGCTACTTAAGCAAATGAACAAAACCATAAATCTATGCTAGCATACATGTACAGTAAAGAGGAGCTTTGGCTACTCGGGTTGGGCCCAAACCCAAGAGCTTCAGCCCTCTAAGTTAACTCATTGTTGGCTCAAAACAAAACTCATTCTCATTATCAAAACCATGGATTACATAACAAACTATCACAAGTCTTGCAGCTCATAGATAAAGCAGAGTTTTACAAAAAAAAATCTGAATCCTACTGAGGTCCTAAGGCTCTCTATTTATACATCTGAAGTCTCCAACGAGTTTCTTCCAATTAGGGAGGCTAGGCTCCCCACTCAAAATAAATTGGTTTCTATCACTTTCACTTGATCGGCTGTCTTCTAGTCTTCAAATTGATGGTTGTTTACACTCCGAGCTGATGGAGGAATATTCAAATGGAGGGGTAGTAAATGAAGAGGATTTACCTCCTATAATTACCCTCCCTTGACCCATTCGATTTTTTACCAAGGTCTTTGCCACAGTTCCTTGCTTTTACCCTTTATTCCTTTATTCCTGCATTTTTCCTTTCTTTTATCATTTGTTCCTGCATTACATGCACATTAGACCACAAAGCAAAATATCCAACTCTAACTCATCTCATAAACAAAATATAATCAAAAGTATGTAATAAGTTGTGAGAATAGTTGGTTTGACTAAGCTAGGAAGTGAATTAAGGCCAATTAAGGCCCATATAATTACCCAATGATGAGGCTCATCACTTCCCACAGTTGTTTGATTCATAGTGATGTCTTGCATGGCTTGAACAAGCCTATTTTGTCTCACATGGGTACATGTGCAGATTCTATGTAACATCTTGTCAAGTGGAATTTCAAGTACCGATAGTTGAATGTAACAGTCATAGATTAGTTGAAGAGTCATGAGTGTAGGTGAATAGTCACACGGGGGAATGTCAAGGGTCACCCCAACCTTTGCTATTTTTAGTACGTCATAACTCGTTGTAGAGGCTTTTGGTCAGCCAAGCTTCCGATAGGAGTATCTTAGAGAAAGCTTAGAGAGTATTGTAACGAGCCTTGGCTTCTCCACAGTGTAGAGCTAGTATATCTCTTTGGAGGAGTAGGAGGCACTGACTGTAACGTTCTGTTATTGGGATTAGTCGTTGGTCATGGTTGTACCATATGATTGGAACTTTCACTTCTTAATATAATAGAAAAAGCACGTTTCATGCATATGATGTTATTGTATTTCAGTTAACTTGTTTACTCTAATGATATATGTGTATGTTTGTTTACGCTGTATGTATAGAATCTTTCTACATATGTATGTATGAATCTTACTGAAACGTTTTGTTGGTTTAACCATCGCTTTGGATTGTTGGTTCACCTTCTTTCTAGTTTGTGATGCATCTTTGCTTGTGTGTTCCCTTCCAAGCTACGTGTTTACACAGGTTTCCAAGGGGTACATTCATTCCACCTTCCGTGTATTAGAACCTTTCATGCACCTTCCTTGGCTTGTTGTGCATGTCACACCCTTGCTACCAACAGGGACATCTCACTTTCCTCTGCACGCAACCGTGGTCAAGGCGATATCGTACGACCCACTGCTGGAACTCCTACACCAAATAGTCTAAAGTCTAGTTGGGACTTCTTACCAAAGAGATCCCCTGACATGTTGGTGGGTCCAGCACTGTCAACAGGTCCGTATAGATATCTTAACAAATTACATCTGAAAAACTAGTGAGAATATTTACTGGTCATAAAAATTGGAAATAGGACCTAAACCTTCCCACTATAATACCCATCCTTTCCAAAACAACAAAAGTATACTTAATCTTATTATTTACCCTTATGTTTTGTAATAACGAAAATAATTGTTAAAGGTGACATGGATCAAAGGTGAATACAATGGTATGTTGGAATGTCCATTAAGGTTCAATTGTCCCTAAGACACAAATAAAGAATTATGGGCAGGTGTAAGACCAGGATTATTTTATCATAAGAGTAACATTGCAATGGAAGTTTAGGGAAACAAAAAATACTCATGTTGGGTGGTTCAACCCTTTAGGGTAGTTTTTCCTACGCAAAAGGGCAGGGCCACTTGTAATGATTCTCTTTCAGGTAAGAAAAAAAAAATGTTAATTGCCATAAAAAATTATGAAGTCTGAGGTTTGAAGCAAGGAAGCAGTCGGGTGTAGGGGCAGGAAGGCCTGCAGGTGCAAGCCTCGGGGCCTAGACAGTGACAGGGACGCGTATGGGAGGCAGACAGATGGCTACATCTTGAAAAAGGACGTCATAATAGGGATCGATGTAGGAGATAGGTGGAAGCAGACAGCAGCTGAGATCAGCCCTGAAACAACAAGCCAAATCCATGTGCAGCTTAAGGAAATGGAGCTGGGAATAAAAACGGGGTTAAATAGCAAGGTTAGCAGCACTGCCGCTCTCAGCTCGCAGCATGCAAACGGCGGAAGATCGAACAGGGGTGAATTTCACACCCAACAGTTACCAAGGTGTAGCCAACAGTTACCAAGGAGCAGCCAACAAGAGGATGGTCAACCCTAACGACACCGTTGATCTGGACCCTGAACCTGGAATAATCCTGTCGGTCTGGGGTCTGGAGGCCACAGACCAAAACATCAAATGGTATATTCATCCAACTGGACAACATGGAAAGGAAACTCGAGGTTCGAAGGAGGCTTGGGAATAGAAGGAAACCCTAGGCCTGCTGGAGGACAGCCTAGGTCTGTCATTTCTAAACACCCGGAAAGAATTCCCGTTCATCCAGGAGATGTAGGCTCAAGAAGAAGCGGTAGCAGCAGCATCAAAAAATCCACAAGTAAGTCTAGAAAACCCCCATCCCCTTTGCCTCTTCTATTCTTGAGGGTTAGAAGATGTAGTGATAAGTTGTGGTCTTGGAAGCATCGAGTAAAATAACCCAGGCTTTAAGCTGGGAGCGGCACAAGGAAAAAATGCACAGTTGCGTTGCAATCTAGATCAGAAAACAAAACCCCAAAATCCCCTCAGCCACAGACAGGAAAAGCAGCAAAATCCGATCTCAGGGTCTACTTTTGCGGGGATTCTAAATTTATCAAATGGGGTTGAGGTCGATGGGAAGACTGTGGAGGGGGGGGCAGAAGCAAGGGAAGGAAGCAGACCTGGTAGAGGCAGAGGAAAGAGGCGAAGATGGACAAGCAGAAGGTAGACCAAAAGGAGGAAGAGGGGTCACCCAGGAAGAAAGGAGCACAAGAACAATCCAAATAGAATCAGCAGATGTGGAAGTGACCACTCAGGGCAGGGAGGAAGGGACATAGCAGAGGCAGGCAGGGGAGAAGAGGAAAAATCCCAAAATAATTAAGAGGAAAGAATTGGTAGAAAAATTTATTCTTGGAATGAATGTGACAATAGACGAAGCCATGGAAGTAGCAGATCTGACGTTGGTTGGGAGGTCAAGAGGGAAAAAACACTCATCTAACTTCATTCAAGAGTGGGCTTCCCAACACTGGAAGGAGGCCCCGGACTCAGCCTTTCAAGTCTCAATGCTCACAAATGGATGGTTTATGGTAAAATTTGAAAAAAAAGAATCAGCTGACTTGGTGTTGGAAATAAATTGGATATTTGGGAGGAACCCGATCCTAATCAAATGATGGAACCCTTTGTTTGACGCTCATAGGGAATGAGTCGAGGAGCTATTAGTTTGGGTTTTCCTGCCAGGGCTCTCGCCGTTTCGCTAGGTTGAATCAGTCTTCAGGACTATCAGGAATCACCTGGGGAAATACATCGAAACAAACATGTCCTTTTTACAAACCAGAGACTTGGGGATGGCTCGCATCCTGGTAAGCCTCACCCCTCGATCAGGATTGGAAGAAAAAATCCAGCTGCAATACAAAATGTTCAAATATCTGCAACAACTTGACTATGAGCAACTACCATTTCACTGCCACAAGTGTCACATTTATGGAAACTTGGCAAAAGAATGTCCGATGGCACTCAGATGCCGAAGAAAGCAAAAGAAGGCCGAGAAAGGGGGAATAGTAGCGGAAATCCAAAAAGTTAACCCCTCAAGGGGAAACAAGGGGGAAGAGTCGATGGACACAGACGGACCTCTGAAGGATCTAGAGGGAAATATGGAAGAGCAGCAGGAGCCCATCCAGGAGCACCAGTCACCCCACCAGCTTGAAGGGAATGCAAAGAACCAGGATTCTCTAGTAGACATAGAAGAAATTCACTCAATCGACAAAGAGGGTATGGGTCTAGCCTTAACCCTACCTTATGCTACTCCAGTAATTCCTTTTAATATATTTGAATCTGTGTCTGGTCCCTCCAGGAAACAGAACATTGTTGCTCCTATTCTAAGCTCAGATAATATGCAAGTTGAGAGTATAATCACCTCCATACCCAATTTAGATCTGAATCGTGAATATGCCATAAGAAATGATGCCCTTCAGAGAGATGAAACCCTCACTACATCCAATCCTTATAACCTCAGGCTTCGAGAGAGAAAACCTCCCCCATGGTGAGTGTTGGGGGTAGTGGGGGGAATTGACATGCAATCCTCCCAGCCAGGAGACCGAAACGTAAGAGGGAGGAAAACAAACCTATCAAAGGCTCAGATAAGAGCCAAGCTAGATATTGCATATGGCAAGCAAATGTCCATTTCTGAGGCGCTTAGAGCAGCAAAACCCCCTCCTGAGGTCAATAAATGATCATTCTCTCCTGGAATTGCAGATTTTTAGCCAGCAACCCTAAAATTTTGGTCTTAAAAGAAGTAATTTGAACCTACAATCCAGACATACTCTTCCTTCAAGAAACTTTGGGAGCAGGCGAAGAAGTCTCAAAATCACTGTCAAAAATTTTTACAGGTTGGAGCATCCAGGTCTTGGATGCCAAAGGTCACTCAGGGGGCCTAGCCATGGAATTTAAGGAAGGGAAATTCAAAGCCCTATATTCCTGGGGGATGGAAAAGGTAATGGGGATGGAAGTCTACTCCCAAGAACTTTGTACCACTCTATTGATAGTAAACATTTACGGGCCTTCCCAGGGAAGAGCCCTCTTCTAGAAGACCCTCCTCTCCAAAACATTACTGAACAGCCCGAATCTGGTCATCGGGGGAGATTTAAACTTCTCCATTGGCTCCTCTCAAACTTGGGGCCCCTCGGCCAAAGAAGACCAACTATCAGATTTTTTCACCAACCTATTCAGAGAAAACAAGTTGCTGGAAGGTTAGACCTACCTGGAGAAAGAGGAGAATTTGGGATGGCCATGTTGCAAAAAGACTGGACCGTTTCCTCCTCCGTGAGGAAGCAGCAGCAAAGATCCCAACCTTTCGTCAGTGGTTGGGTGAAGGGGGAATCTCGGATCATATGCCAATCTTGCTAGAATTATCCAAGCCCCCCAAAAAACCGGCAGCCCCCTTCAAATTCAATCATGCCTGGCTTCAAGAGGATTCTTTCAACTCTCTCTTTAAGACTACTTGGAGACTTGCAAGGGCCAGAGACTCTGATGATAAAGCCTTCCTCTTCATGGAGAATCTGAAGTGCCTTAAAAAACCCACGGTGAGCTAAGCCAAGGAAAAGAAGATGAAGATCTCATCCAAATAGGAAGGAACCTTCAATGCTCGAAATCCCTGAAGCTAACGGCGATTAAACTCAAGAAAAAGGGGAAAGAATCATGTAGCAGGAATCCCAAAGGAATAAAATCCTCTTAGCAAGAGAAGAACAATGGTGAATGAAGAGCAGAGCCATTTGGCTAAGGGCAGGGGATGAGAACACCAAATTCTTTCAAAACTATGCCAGAGGAAGAAAGAACATGAACACCATTTGGCATCTGAAGGAAGAGGGAGGAAGAGAGGCCCGATCCTTCGAGGACCTATCCCAGATGGGCACAAGACATTTTCAAAACCTATTCATAGCTGTGGCAGAAATTTCTTTGGCGGAAGTAATCCAAACAGCCCAGACTTTTCCTCGTTATGTGGATGAAGAGGACTCACTAGAACTAATGGGAGAAGTCACCAGGGGGGAGGTGGAAGGAATTATAAAAGCAATGCCAAAGGATAAAAGCCCAGGTCCAAATGGATGGATAATGGAGCTATTCCAACACTTCTTTGAGCAATTAGGGCAAGATCTTACCGAAGTTGTTGAAGAATCCAGAAGGAAAGGGGTAATCTACCCCCCTTTCAACTCAACCTTCATAGCCCTCATCCCAAAAAAAGAAGACCCTTCCTCTTTTGAGGACTTTCAACTGATCTCCCTCTGTAACTATATCTATAAAATCATAGCAAAGGTGATAGCCCTCCGGGTTAAACCAATTCTATCGAGGCACATCTCAAAAGAACAGTTCGGCTTTCTGAACGGGAGGCAGATCCATGAAGCTATTGGAGTATCCCAGGAAACCATTCATAGTATCATCCAGAAAAAATAAATAAATAAATAAAAATTAAAAAAAAAAAAAAAAAAAAAAAAAAAAAAAAAAAAAAAAAATTAAAGGAGCAGTAGTGAAAATAGACCTCTCCAAAGCCTTTGACAGGGTCAGTTGGATGTACATTCAGATGCTTCTCATGCACCTGGGGTTTCAAGTTGACTTCATAAACTGGGTAATGGGATGTTTAACCAGCGTAAGCTTTGTGGTACTCATCAACGGAGCAACCTCCTCATTTTTTCAAGGCCAGAGAGGATTGAGACAAGGATGCCCCCTCTCACCCCTCCTCTTCCTTTTGGCGGCAAAAGGCCTCAGCCAGCTGCTCCTAGAAGCCCGAAGGAAAGGGGATATCAAAGGGCTAGAAGTGGTAGTCAACTTAAAAATAACCCATCTCCTGTTTGTGGATGACATTCTGCTATTCACTAATGGAAGAAGATCTGAAACACGGGAATTAAAAAGGATACTAAATCTCTTCTTAAAGGTAATAGGCCTGCAAGTTAACAAAGATAAATCATATCTACTACTAGAAGGTTTCAATAGGTATGAAGTAAACCAAATCAAAGAAAATTTGCCTTTCAAAGATCGGAAGCTACAAGATTGTTTCAAATACCTAGGGTTCTTCCTAAATCCCTGCTCATACAGGAAGCAGGATTGGCACTGGCTAATTGCAAAAATCGAATCAAGGATCACCCTCTGGAGTTTCAAATGGATATCTAGAGTTGGAAGACTAACCCTTATTAAAGCAGTCCTTCTTGCTATACCTATCTACTGGGCTACCTTAACCTGGGTCCCGAAAGGAATTCTGGAAAAAATCAGAAGAGTTTGCAGCAAATTCTTATGGGTAGGCTCAAAGGAAGACTCGGTACTCCCACGGGTGGCTTGGGAGAAGGTGGCAAGGCCAAAGGACTGGGGCGGATGGGGAATAAAATATTTAACAACCTTCAGACAATCACTGGCAGCAAAACTGGGATGGAGGCTAATCAAAATGGAGAACCTCTGGACTATGGTGGTCAAACAGAAATACATTGATCCAATGTCGTTGGAAGACTGGATTCGAAACCCAAATAAAAAGAAAGGCAGTGCCTCTGTGGTGTGGAAAGCAACATTAGATGGCTTTAAGCTTATTGAACAAGGCCTATCCTGGCAGGTAGGAAATGGAGAACAAGTCCGTATAGGGAAGGATCCTTGGGTTGGATGCAACGAAAATTTCATTCTATCCCCGGGCCTCATCAACCATCTCAATTCAAGAGGCATTCATAATCTTAGTCAGATCGAGAACCATGGCCACTCCTCCATCTGGGGTCAAGCCTAGCTTTCAGGATCGGACCTAAACCTCAACCATCAATGGAGAGGGGAATGGATCACCTTCATCACAGAGTTGTCTCGATCAAATGTCTAACTTAGAAATAGACTAGATCATTTAGTCTGGGCTCATGCAAACTCAGGCAACTACTCCCCAAAACAAGGATACAAGTATCTAATGATGAAGAAAGGTTGGGGAAATCAGGATTGGTGGGCAACCTCAATTTGGAAACTGTAATGCCCAGCAAAAGCCCGATTGTTCTTCTGGTGCATCCTCAAGGAGAAGGTGCCAACCTGGGACATCCTCCAGAAAAGATATAAGTCAAGTCTAGGGAGGTGCGCCCTATGCAAAATTGCCTCTGAATCAATTTATCACCTCTTTATAGATTGCTCCTTCTCCAAAGAATTCTAGCAGGCTGTCGAGGAATTGATCCAAAAAAGAGTCTCATGGAATGGGCGGACGATCGTAGAAGCCTGGAAATCTTGGTGGCAGCAACACCCTGAATAAAATCTAAGGAACCTTCCCCAAATCATCTCATGGGGGTTATGGCTTGCAAGGAATAAAAGTATATTTCAAGTTCAAACCCCCTCAGCGGGAGCACAGCTATCAAAAGTGCATCTATCTTCACTAGCATCCCTGAGCCCGCCCATGAGGAATTACCCCGCCCTGTTAGAGAAGAGTGCATTAAGGAAGGAGTTCCTTGGGCATACTTTGATGGGGCCTCCAGCCAAAATAACAAATGTGGTGCGGGGCTGGTTATTCACCTACACCCTCATAGATGCCTCAAAGCCTCAGTGGGTTTAGGGACCAGAACCAACAACTTCGCAGAGCTGACAGCCTTAAAACTTCTTCTCTGCTGGCTTACCCATCTGGGCATATCCATGATTCAGATCTTCGGGGACTCACTAAATATTGTCAAATGGTTCAATGGAACAAGAAGATGTCAGAATTACATATTATTTCCATTGTTAGAAGAAACCACGCTTTTAAAATCTTATTTTAATAACATTTCTCTATGTCACATTTATAGGGAAAGCAATGGTTCTGCACACTAGCTTTCTAAAGAAAGTCTGCAACAAGATCTAGGCAGTTGGAGGATAGAGGACTCAGAGATGGACGAGATCCATGTGTCAGATCTTCCACCCTATGCTCAAATACAATCTCTCTAAGTCTACAGCCTAGGCTCAGGCATTTTCCTTTGTTCAGTTTTTTTCTTCAGTTCAAAAACAGCAGCCACTTACACTTTTTCAACTCCATAACAATCTATAATTTCCATACAACTTTCAGCTGACTCATTCCTGTTTGGGTTGTTTTCCTTTCTGAGGAGACCCGGGAATGATTCAACCCCATCAGTTTATGTTCTAGCTGATAACAGAGACAAATGATGTGGTTTATTTTTTGCTCAGAAAACTAATCAATCGGGGTTGTTTTCCTCTCTGAGGAGGCCTTGGTTTAAAAATTGATCAGTGACTCAGAAATAGATAATCGAGATGGTAAAAGGAGTAACCTTCAAGCAACATCTCAGCAACTCTATGATTGAAAATCATACAATCATTTGAATGCCTAACAGCATATACAATGTAACTTTTTGTCATTGCAATGAAAAGTTCGATTTTTTTCTGAAAATAAAAAAAATAAAATGAAGTATTAGAAATAAAGCCAGCTATCAAACCCTCAAACATCCTTAGCATGACACCTAAGATTTGCGCGGAAATCTAAAACAACTTCTACAACACAAAAAATGCAAAGTTGCACAACAAAGAACAATGATCATAAAATACCATTTTAATTCGCTCATGGATACGACACATGATCTTGAAGAAATATCATAAATTCAAAAATACACTTCTTGATATATTATGCTTCTGCCCACATTAACAATCTGCTAGTGGAGTAATTATGGCTCGATGCCCACCAACTCGATAAACATCTAGAAAGCCTCTTGGGCCATGGCATCCTCGTTCCTATTGAGTGCCTGAGTGTCATGGGAGGGATTAGGTCCTAGAGTCTCCCATGGTCTTGCATGTTGGGTGTGGAGCCTGATTATCTTCTATATTCAAAGGTATTGCCACATTGGACCCCAGTTCGAAATGGGGGCGGCAATGCCGCCCGTAAAATATTCGTTGCAGGGGGGGTCCAAGGGGGGGCGGCTGCGACCTTTGGGAGCCCCCCTGGCAGGGGGTTTCGGAGGCAGCACCCCCGAAGCTAAAAACAGCTGTAAAATTGCCTTGTAAAAGTATAGTAATTTCTAGTCAATCTGGGCCGTTCATTAGGCGGATGATCTGACGGTAGAACTTATGTTTAGTTTAGGGTTTTTTGCCCTAGAAGTGTGTGATAGATGTGTATTCTCAGAGAGGTGAGACTGTGAGAGAAAACAGAGGATATTACAGTGGATTTGCTGTAGGTTGTGTCTCTTCATTTTGCTGGATAATAGAAAGGAAGGACTGGCTGTTAGGGGTGGACGTAGCCCAAACCCACGTATATCTGTGTCTCTCTTGTTTTGTGCGTTTTCTGTGTTTATATTTCTGCAATATTTTATGTGTTCCATTGCTCCGTAATATATAATTTTCTAACATTGCAAGGTCTTGATCATCTAGACGAAGTTGGTCATGGTCACGAGGGCAGTGATTCAAACATCCAATGAGGAGGGTGGGGAGAGACACTAGTGGAAGACATTGTGCAGTGTGGAGAGATGTGGGTGGGGGGACCTCCACCTTCCTTTCTCCCCTCCTACATCGTGAAAGACATGAAAAAATCCTCTCACGTGGAAGCCATTATTCCCCTCCCATTCCTTCATCAACATTCCAAACATACATCATCTCAGCTCAGCACGCAGCTGGTGCAACAACATACAAAACAGAACGATAGCTCGAAGCATACAAAACGCGGAAGTAGGGGCTTAGTAAATACTTACTTCGAAGGTGATGTGTTCATTATACGAGTCATAAAAGAGATCTGTCATAAGAGCCAACCCACATGACATCGGGGGCCAGATTTGAGCAAGGCAGTTAGCAGAAGATACCATGACAGCACTCCAAGGAATACCGTGAAGATCAATGCACTACATCGGGTTAGCTCTTGGTTCTTGAACATTAGAAACACACTCTCCTTGAGACACAGTTAATTGGATCCACTGTCGCTCTTCCATGATGAAGGTCGCAAGCTCGGCAACTGTGTCGCAGAGCTTCTTCACGATTTTCTTGGCCTCCCCCCTATGAATGCAAATGAGGTGGGCCTTGATGGCTGTATGTGTGGTCGGTGTTAATCATGGCCATATGTATATCTCGTCACATGTGACTTGCTTCCTCATGAAAATCACAGCCATAGCTCGTATTTCGACATGCACGCGCGACTGCTAGACATGAACGAGCTTCAAGGCCAGAGCATCTAGGTGCTTCCCCTTGTAGATGTTGAACAACACCTTCGCGCGTCCTCTCTGCTCATTATCGGCGCAAACAGGGTAAAAATTTGCCTTTGCTACTGCTACAGGTGAAACTTAAACATTTATGTCTCTCAAATAGCTCTTCAAACTACTCGCTTTCCAACTAGGTAAACTGATGCTACTTATTTTGTCTCTATCCTTGCTTTTACTGGTTCTTAATCAACGAATGAAACCACTACTTCTAACTTTGTAACTAGAGAATTTGTATCCAGGGAACAGGACCTCGAATTGGCTCAGATGCAGATGCACCAGATGTAGCCATAACAGCCATACACTCATACCCTAGAGATAAGGATCCCATAGTGTGATACAGTGAAATATCAAGTTCAAAATTTAACATATATGTTGATTGATCGAACTCCATGCTTGTCGAAGAAGGGAATTCTATTGTTGCGATCTCTTGCCATCCTTCCCTGGAGATGAAGATGAACTTGCCACGAGTCTGCTTGGTTGAAGGAGGTTGGTTGGCTGCAAAGACCTTAATTCGATCAATTGTTACCTCCCTCGTTGATCCGGAACAATCAACAAATGGTGCTCATGCTTATAATTGATTTCGAACACTGTTAACAACCAACTGCGGTGTTATCACCTTACTTATCCTCCATAATTACAACCATTTTGATTTAGCAATTCATTATAAGTAAGTAGTTTCTAAAATAAAGTATGTCTTTCAGATATTATTGGAACAATTCACAATACTGAACACGTGGTTTCATGAAGGCAAGGTGACTTCTTTGTCGACAAGTCATGGGGAAAGGTCACTGGTCCCTTGCCAAGTCATAATGTAAGGTGACTATATCTTCCTTCCCTATATAGATCTTCCCTGCCTTTATACATATTAAGAGGATACACTAGTGCTAATTGTTAGGAGGAGAATGCCAATTTCTCTTATTCAATCAATTTATCCATGCCCCAATCTATATCCCTAGCCTAATTTATACGTATATCCCTAGCCTAATTGATCGTATAAATTAACTGACCTTACTTAACTGCCCTTTGAGCTTCTTGTTGCCACCTTCTCCATTCTCACACCTAAGACAATTTTGGGAATCCTTCCTTTCACCTTGAGATTTGCAGCCACGATCCTCCACGAGCGTTCCCTGGGCAGCACCCATATGATCTTTTTGTATTTTGGATCAAGCTTTGGATATTCATCAGGAATGGGCTACTAATAATCCTCTTCCACTGCTACTGTTGTTGCTTGAGAAAATGTTCTCTAGGTAAGTGGGGTTTGGATCCTCAGACATCTCTGAATGATGAGATTGTATATTCCTATGGTATGGGCTTTTATAAACCCCTCCTGCAAGCTTAAATCTATGTTAAGTTCCCACTTAAATTTTGTTAACTTTTTAGCCCAACCACTTTAATTTTCATTTTCTTTGTTTGGGGTTGGTTTTGGTTTTTTTAGGTTCATCGTGTAAGCCCTGAAAGTTGCTTGGTTTTTTTTCTCTACATAAAATTGATTGGAGGGTGGGTCGAGGGAAAGAGGGTGGGTCGAGGGAAAGTTGTAAAATTGGTCCATTGATTTTAATTTAAATTAAGACTTTTCATACACTATTGATTAAAGTAGGGAGGGGAGATTATGGTATTGAACTAATAATTTTTAATTAAAATTTATAAATTTTTAATTAGAAGTAAATTATCTAAAATAATTAGTGGTAATTTATGCCTATGGGGATATAATAGACAATGACAGGGTGTATTGTTAAGGCACTCAGTGGTGTTAAGGTCACCAATTCAAAACTCTGTAGGCAAAATTCTAGTCATGTTAAGAGCTAGTGTGGCCCAACTCGAGTGCAATCCCCTAGTGATTTTAATGGCTTAGATGCCCTTGGGTCTCGATTAATCAAACCAAAGGTTAAGTGTGCAGTCATCTCAAGACTCACACAACTTAGCAAACCAAAAAATATTAGTGGTGATTTATAAGGAAGTCAATTTCACTTTTTTAGATATCTTTGGATTTTCAATAGTTAATCCACCTTTTTATATTAAAAAATAAAAATATTCAATCAATTAAAAATCATTCTAGATTATGTTTTCAACTTAAAAGTATTTTTAATTTTTATATTGCCAATTTTGTTTAATGGTCAAGCATTTGAATGGTATTGCCAATTGTGTTCAGTGTTCAAGTTAAGGTAGTAGAATGAAAAATGATTGAACTCCTAGGAGCACAAGAGGCCATGATTATGTGAGATCTATGATAAACAATGTTATTAGAATATGTGAAAATAGATCAAATAATATGCAAAACAAATAGGGAAAATTTTAAGAACCCCCCCTAAATTTATAAATATAATAAATGGGTGAATCTCCATGGTATATAGGAAAAATGGAAGGCGATTTTATCAATAATATAATATGTATATATAATTTTTTGGCGAATCTCTCACCAGGCATGGCGAATATTTTACTCAATTATAAAATCTTGTAAGATATTGGTGAGTCTTTCACTAAATAATCAAACTTTGTAAAGTCCTAGTGAATCTTAGCATAGGCTACATGCTGGTTTAATTCCCACATTTAAATAGGCTACATTCTAGGTGAATACCATGGGTCAATACCATGTGCCATTTTGGTGAATACCATGGGTCAATACCATGTGTCATTTTATTTTTATTAATTCTAATATTATGGTTAATAATGGTTTTTTTGCATGGTATTAATAACAATCTAGTCCATGGTATTTGTCCCATAGTATTTTGGCCATAGGTTTCACCTAAATATAACCCATTTTTTGAGTGTTCGTAAATATAAGGTGACTTATGGAGTAAATATAAAAAATTGTTTTATTTGTTTACCATACCTCTCGTTTATTTATATTTTTATTAATTTACCATACCTCTTTTACAAATATGGTATTTGGCCCATAGGATTCACTTAAATAAAACCTCTTTCTTGAGCCTTCATAAATAGAACGAGGGTTATGGACTAAATATAAAAAGAGGTTTTGTTTATTTACGATACGTCTAGTTTATTTATATTTTTATTTATTTACCATACCTTTTGAGTAAGTATAAAAAGACGTTTTATTTATTTACCATACCTCCACTTTACTTATATTTTTATTTGTTTACACCCTTACATGTATATAAGGTGACTTATGGAGTAAATATTAAAAAATGTTTTATTTATTTACCATACCTCTCATTTATTTATATTTTTATTAATTTACCATACCTCTTTTATAAATATGGTATTTGGCCCATAGGATTCACTTAAATAAAACCTATTCTTGAAAATGGGCGAATGGATTCACTTAAATAAAACCTATTCTTGAAAATGGGCGAATGGAAGGTTGTAAGTCCTAATTTCAAGGGCTAAATTTACCTTTTTTACCCTCTCCCTTAAAATAAGGTGGGCTATTTGAGGTGATTTGTAAAAATGTACTATGATACAAAATATTCGCCCACTAAAAATTTAAAACCCCTTAATTTCGCCAAAGGGCGAACATTCGCCCCTAAAATTATCCTTGAAAACAAATCAAAAGGGGTTAGGCCTCCTTACTCGCCTACAATGTTGTGATCCTCCTATAAAGGAGAACAAAGGTAAAAAAATCTCCACACATACATATAACAAAAGGAAATGAGAAAAATGAAGGAAAAGATAAATCTAACTAGGATATAAAATATGCCTTTGGTCTTTGGTAGAAGGATATCAATCTCACACCTCACAAACACAGTTGAAGCCTTCCTTTGAGGTGATAATTTAAGGAGAGGATCAAACAAAGTGTGAAGAAAGTATGCTTCTCAACACTCAGATAAGCATGTGAGTGCAACATGTCACAGTAGTCTTGAATATAATTCTTTCATTGCTTACAGGATTTGACAATAGAATGCAACCTTTTTTCATAGGTTGTGTATCTATGAAACTCATCATAGAGTGTTTGGCTATGATAGACCATTGAATGTCTGTGGCATGTGGATACTACATCAACAACATGAATCCCTGGCTCATACGGTCCTTGTTGTGTAGTCTTTCATTGACAAAAGCTACTTCCCCCATGGGATAGAAGTAAAAATTGATAGTTTCAAAGGTAGGAATAATGGCGTCGGAGATAATATTGTTTCCATAAATAAGAGAACCAAAAATAGACTCATGAACACCATAAATATCTACTAGATGTGTTGCAATGAAAGAAATAATGAATACAAAATTTGCGGTCAATAGGATAGGGATCATCAACTAGGCTTCCCGATGTTCAATAATTTGAAGCCTTCAATGTGAAAACCTTTGACTTCACACATACTTGAAGGATGCTTCTGTAGTAGCATATGTTGCCAAAATTTTCAAGGGAAAGGTAGCATTCACCCTATTGAAACTGATCTCCCAACGCCTTTTCTAGTCTCAGCCCGGTAGTTCCCATGACCATATGCTCATGCTCTGATTGTTGGGGTTTTGTCACGACTTCAAAGATCAAATCATTAAGCTCACAAATTAAAGGATGATCAAGAAAAAATAAATGGGTAGGGTGTAAATGTAAATGAATTAAATTCAAGTTTAAAATAGTATTGATTTATAAAGTGTTATATGTATTGAGTTTGTTAATTTAAGGTCATTTTATAATTGATCCAATCAAATGTCGTATATTTGAAAAAATGTGAATGTTTGTTGGATATCTGGCAAACATTCAATTATCGTCAAATATTCGATGAACATAATTAGTGTCGTATATCCGACTAGTGTATCATTGGATATCCGACGATAATTGTGTTTATCGAATATCTAATAAAAGTTGGGGCATTTAAAAAAAATGCAAGCAAAATCCGATAGTACGGCCGAACTATCGAAGTATAGAAGTGTCAAATTTTTTGCCCATACGTACTAGTGAATTTTTCTAAATCCAGCATAAACTTCAACTCCAAGAGAGGCCTCAAAGGTACTTACATCACTATCTGAATACCCCAAGAATTCCTAATATATATATATATATATATTCTTGAAATGTTTTATTCAATGGCACAAATTGCACCCACAAAATTGTGAAAGGCCACAGAGAGAGTAGGCTCCTCGTTATAGAGGTAAGGTCAGAGAGAAATAAGGGAAGTCAACCTAGGATAATGGTTAAAATAGTTTGACTTTTAATACCTTATGCCTTATGTAACAATTTGAGTCGAAGTAAAATAAGGGTATCAATTCGTATTAAAATGACTAATATAAATTATTGATTCATATTATTGTAGTACTTGTTAGGTAGCTTTATTTTTTGTTCCTAGACTAAATTAATCATTCATGTTAATCATTTTTAGTTGTATTACTTATTAGTTATTCGTATACTTCAACCTGAGACTAAATTAGTCATTTACGTTAGTCATTTTTAGTTGGGTCACTTAAGATTTCTCATTTTTTGTAGTATTTTAAAATGGAAAAGTGATGGTTACTAACTTTTTAGTCACTTAGTCACTAATTTCTCATTTTCTACTGGTGATTTGAAAATCCTACAGTAGTTGAAAGTGGTAATGAATCTATATCTCAATCCCCTTCAGACTTTGCTCATAAGTCATTTCTATACCCTTTTGGGTTTTTCAATATAGATTAGGTGTTTCATCAATTGCTTAAAATTAAATGTGTACTGGAAATATTTCTCTGAAGCCCTAGCACAACAAAATTTCCTTGGCCCATTACTGGAACTGACCCTATATGAAATCGCAGGAAGGTTGAGGACATACATGCAATGGATTCACCCTGTTCTGACCCTACGAAACAGATAGAATGGCTTCCCAAAACCCTGGATGGCTCTCGAAGCAAAGGCCTTCGACGGAAAGAAATAAAAGACTATCAAATGAACTAATTGGGTCAAATGTTGACTTCTGGGATGGCTTCCCAAAACCTTGGGTGGCTCCTAAAGTAGAGGCCGTCAACGAAAAGAAACAAAACAATATCAAGTTATGCTTGACATAATCAAAGTAGAGAAAGGAATAATTGCTCCCATGACAACAAGGAATGGGATGAAGAATTGGCCTATTGCCTGCAGGAATGCTAGATTATCAGGATAGGTGGTCTTTTCCTACAACGGGTGAGAAACGCAAGTTTAGACAACAAATAATAAATATCCTTCCTCCATGCTTCCTTATCTTCTATCGACCTTGCTTCTTTTCTTAAGGCTGGAAAGTTTGTGACTTCATTGCCTGCTACACTATTGTCCACAAGATATGGGTTATTACAATCATAACTAAACTGCAGATATGCTAATCCAAATCCAAATGACCCTGGAAAACTCATTTGATGCCATATGTTGTGGTTGAATTTTTG
This sequence comes from Pinus tabuliformis, assembly GCA_031772625.1. NCBI lineage: Eukaryota > Viridiplantae > Streptophyta > Pinopsida > Pinales > Pinaceae > Pinus > Pinus tabuliformis. The sequence continues at coordinate 119,296,385 of CM062819.1, forward strand.
GGAAGTGAGGAATAGGCTCTCGGTTAAAATGTTTGGCAATGAGGTTAAGGGCCTCAGAAGTTGTCAAACACTGACTCCATAAAGAATAATACATAAATCATGACATTCAGGGTTAAACATATATATATATATATATATATATCTGTTTTATAATGATAAAAAATTTATAGACAATGTTATCTATAATTTTATATATATGTTAAGCATGTTATATGTATTGGCAGTCGGTCTCACTTGCAAAAAAATAAGCTGTGTCTCGCAAGTGCGACGAAAAGATCATGTCGTCACAAGTGCGACATTTTGTAAATAATACGTCACCATTATGACTGATGACAAATATGTTGTCGTAATTGTGACGAAAATGGGCACCAAAACTAAAAAAAAATGAGATTTTTCTTGACCTTTGTGATAGTATGGTCCATACCATCAGACTATGTCATCGTAATTTAGTGCTATATGTAGTAGTGACATTGGCAGCTCTTGATCATGAAGCATGGCCTTAGCAACTTCCATAATAGTCCTATTATTCCTCTTGGAAATTCCATTTTGTTGAGGATAGTAGGTTACTATCAGCTCCCTCTTAATTCTAGCATCCCTGCAAAAAGCAATTAATTCCCTGGATACATACTCTCCTCCATTGTCAGATTTTAAAGTCTTGATCCCTCTTCTTATATCATTTTCAACCTGTGCCTTGAATTCCCAAAACTTCTCAAATAGTTCATATTTGTATTTCAAGAAATAAATACATGTTTTCTGAGAGTAATCATTAATGAAAGTGACATAGTACAAATGACCACCCAAGGATTTGTCAGACATAGGCCCACAAACATCAGAATGCATAAGATCCAAAACACCTTTGGATTTACTATCACTACTAGTACATCTTCATTTTAAAAAATTCCCAAGGTCACATCCTTTGCAAACTCCATCATGTTCAATTTTGATTTCAGGTACACCTTTAACAAAATCTTTCATTCTAGACAAGGATTTATAATCAACATGAGTGCACCTTTGATGCCATAGCTCATAAATATTAGCAGCACTGTTTAACAAGGCTTGAATTGAGCATCCAAGAAAATGATACAGGCCTGAAATTCACACACCAATGATATTGGAAAATTCGAAGGAGGATTCCCTCTTCCATACTAGAACTTGTCCATCATCAAATTAAAGAAATTATATATCCTTTGTCTTTAAGAGATGAAATGGATAACAAATCCTTCTTCAAACTAGGATCATATAAAATATTATTAATATATACATTATCTCTTGATTCCAATTGGAAGGACAATGAGTCAATGTTTTTGACTTCGTATTTTCCATTGTCTCCAAGCTCAACTCTTTGAGTTATCTTATTTTCAACCAATTCAGAGAGATGTTCATGACTTTCAGTCATGTCCCTAGAGGCACCGTTATCCACTAACCATATTTCATCATGACATGCAATGGAACCTATAAAAGCATTATAGAATGAGTATTCATCATCATAATCTCTCTTTCTATGCCTCCTTTTCTATGAGGGTTCATTAAGATCAGATGTAAAAGCATGGTGCTTTTATTTCCTCTTTCAATCATCATCCCTTCAAAATCATTCCTTTGAGGGCAGTTATTTTGATAGTGACCATATACTTGGAAAAAATATGATTGAACATTTGTCATGTCTCTTCTTTCTTGAGAGGGAGGAGGAGGACTTCTTTGTGGAGTAGATCCCCTTCTTAGAGCGGGTCTTGGAGTAGGTCTTCTACCTGAACTTCCTTGAAATCTTCCAAAAATTTCTTCTACCTCTGCTACTCTTTCAATGGGATGAAAAATCTTAAGAATCTTCACCTATATTTGAAATCTTGCCTTTGGATATGAGCCTTGATTCTTCCTGGGTGCAAGAATCCCATAACTTATCAAAAGGAGTATTTCTCTTTCACTAATGCTTGCTACAAAAGGATCCCAAGATTTACACAAACCACCCACTTCCACATCTACCAATTCTTTGTAGGATACTTCTTCACCAATATCCTTAAGTTGATCTCTTATTTGAGATATTGTTACAAAGTATGATGCTACAGTATCATTACTTTTCATATTGTTCTCACGAAGCTAACCCCTTAAACTTATAGACTGATTGATGTTGTTGATAGTGTACAATCCAATAAGGGAATCATACATCTCTTTGGAATATTTATGAGTATCAATATAGGGAATTAGATGATCCCTAACAGATTCCACAATGATGCTCCTAGCCAAGATGTCATCTTCCTAAAACTTGTCTTTCCCTGCTTGGTTAGTTTGTTCAGTAAATTTTCCCAATACAATACCCAAGACTTTATGCATTACAAGCATTAGGTCAATTCTAGCCTTCCATGCCCTGTAATTTGTAGCTCCTTCAAGCTTGTTCTTTTCATGATGAATATGTCCAATCAAAACAAAATATGTAGAAGCTCAACACTCTTAAAATCACTCTCAATGATCTTTAAGGTGATCTCGATTCTCTTCAAGGTGATCTCAATGCTCTTTGCCTTCACTAAACCTCTTATACCATGTTGATTTTCTAGTGCAATCAAGACTAGTACAATTTTTCAAATTGATAACTACTTCCAATGATACAATATTACTTCTTTTAGACCATTCCAATCATCAAGTAGTTATAACCAAAAAAAAAAAAAATTCAACCATTCACTTCTACAATAGAGCAATAGAGATTACAGTAAACAATGAGACAAGAGACAAGTGACACCAACATTTAGGTCAGTGGCCAGGGGAAAACCCAACAATATTTCCCTATGAGAGAGAATTCAAATCATCAAATGTACATCAGAATATTCCAAACAAGATTCCAATTTTTTGGCCTCAATATTTTCCAATTCAAATCAGCCAAAGGGGAAACATAGTTACTGATCAAACGAGAAAGTGAACTAATACCCATTTTTTTTAGGTAGCAAAAAATCACCCGATTTTGAAAAGTGGTGATGCCAGAATACACTTTTTTTTAGCATATTTTTGGCAATTTAAATTTTCTTATGTATCAAGTACGAACATTTTTTTTCGATGTTAGTGATTTTTATGCTGATTTTGAAAAGTGTTGACGCAGCATCAACACATTTTTTTAAATGTTAGTGATTTTTATGCTGATTTTGAAAAGTGCTGATGCGGCATCAACACATTTTTTAGAGGGCTTATTTTTGACACTTTAAATTTTTTCGTGTCAAGTGTGAACATTTTTTTTGTTAGTGATTTTCATCTTGATTTTGAAAAGTGTTGATGAGAATCAACCCTTTTTGTTTAGAAGGCTTAATTTTTACACTTTAAATTTTTTAATGAATTAAGTGTGGATAATTTTTTTAAATGTTGGTGATTTTCGTGTTAGTATATATATATATATATATATATATATATATATATATATATATATATATATATATAAAATAAAAACAAAAACAAAAAACAAAAAACCTATAAAAATGTTATAAAAAAAAAACATAAAGCATGACAAAAATAAAGATAATAAAAACATGTTAGTAATAAAATATAAAAATATATAAAAAAGCATTAACAAACATAGCGGAAAAAAAAAATAATAATAAATAAATAAATAAAATAAAATAAAAATAAAAACATGACAAAAAAAATAAAATAAAATAAAAAAACATAAAACATGTTAGTAATAAAACATAAAAATAAAAATATAAGAAACATGACAAAAAAAAAAATATATATATATATATATATAAAGGGGAAAAAAAAAATAAAACTAAAAAAAAAAAAAAAAAAAATTTAACTCGTATATATATATATATATATATATATATATATATATATATATATATATATATTAAAATTGAATAAAAAATTAATGAAAAAAAAAAAAAAAAAAAAAAATGAACTTTTTTCAAAAAATATATATATAATTTAAAGAAAAACAAATTGATCCACACAAGGAGTGAGGGTGTGGGTGGCGTGAGGTGAGGGAGAGGAGAGGGGAGCGGAGGGAAGAGGAGGGGCGAAAGGCGGACGGGTTATATTTTGTAATTGTTTTTTTATTTATTTTTTTATTTGTTTATTTTTCACTGATTATTTTTAATTTTTAAATTTAAGTTTTTTTAATTTTAATTTAAGTATTTTTTGTTTGTTTTGAATTTTTTTTATTGAAAAAATAAATAAATAAATATTTTTTATTTTAATTTTTAAATTTAAATATTTTAAATTTTAAATTTTTTATAATTTAAATTTTAAATTATAATTAAAAAAAAAATTAAAAAACTTTTAATTTTAATAAAAAAAAAATTAATTTTAATTTTAAATTTATTTTTTTAATTGTTTTTCTTTTTTTTATTAATTATTTAACATTTTTTTAAATGATGTTTTTTTTTAACTTAAAAAATGGCTTTTTTTTCATTTTTATTTATATTTTTTTATATTATATATATTTTTAATATTTTTTTTATTTTTTTGGTTTTATTTAATTATTATTTTTTTTACATTTTTATGGGTTTTTTTGTTTTTTTATTTTTGTATATGTTTTATGAAAAATAAATAAAAATTTTCATGAATCATCCCCTCTCACTTGGGAATTTTTATTTTACAAGTTTTTAATTTTTTTTAATGTTGTATTTTATTTTCCTAATTTTTTTAATTTTTTTATTGTTTTAATTTTTATTTTTTTATTTGGTTTTTATTTTATTTTACTTTTCGTTTTTTTTATTTTTTTCTTATCTTTTAATTTTACATGGTATGGTTAATTTTTTTTAGATTTTATGGTTTTTTTTATTTTTTTATGTCATTACTATATACTTTTTTTATATTTGAGATTTTTTCATGTTTTATTACTTGTTATTAATTTTTATTTTTGTTTTATATACTTTTTTATATTTGAGATTTTTTCATGTTTTATTACTTGTTATTAATTTTTATTTTTGTTTTTTTTCAATATTTGAATTTTTGTTTTTTTATTTTTATTTTTTGTGTTTTTTTTATTTATTTTCTTTGAATATTTGAATTTTTTCATTTCTATATATTTTTTATATTTGATGTTTTTTGTCATGTTTTTTTATGTTTTATTACTTTTATCTTTTAATTTTGTTTTCACTATTTGAATTTTTTTTTATGTGTCTTTCATAAATATATATATATAGGGTATGTGTCGATGTTTGTCTAGCAACCCGATCCCATTATGTGCAATTTAATAGTTGATTTTAAATTTTTCGTTATAATGAATCGAATATGCCTCACAATGTGTTAATTTCATGGTTGGTCTTTAAGTTTTCATTACAATGAGTTGAGCTCACCTACACTGTGTGTCAATTTGATAGTTGGTTTTTAAATTTTTTTCGTAATGTATCAAGTTGTCTTAGGCTAAGATTTCAAAATCGCTATACATTTAGCATTTTAAAAAAATTACTCTTCGTATAATAACTCTTTCATTCACGTGTACATTTTTTAAGTTTTTTTAGTCATAAATTTTTCCCATAGTGTCATGCTTAAAATATTTTGAAAATTTAAGATTGTTTTGTAGTCATAATCTTTGGTTTTAATTCCATTGTTGAAAAATTGTCAAGATTTTTAATGTTTTTGTAAGTCGTGATATTTTATCTCTAATGTTATCGCTGAAAACAATTATAAATATTTTTTTCTTAGCACCATGTTTGAAAATTGTTGGAATTTTAAAGTTTTTCGAAAAAGCGATATTTTAAATTTAATGTCATGCTTAAAATCGTTGGAATTTTAAAGATTTTCAAAGACGTGATATTTTATCGTTAATTTCATGCTTGAAAATCATTGAAAATTTAAAGTTTTTTAGAGACACAATATTTTGTTTTTAACGTCATTACTAAAAAGTGTTGAAAATGTACCCTGAAAAGAAAAAAAAAGGCTATTCCGACATGAACACTTTTCGATTTCAATGTGTTTTTTGCACCAAACAAAATGGCTTAATTGTTTTTTACTGTTATTTTTAAAAAATATTGAAAATTTACTCTGAAAATAATAATAATAATAATAATAATAATAAATAAATTTTTGGCATCAACACTTTTCGATTTCAAAGTGTTTTTTCATGTTTTTTGGGGATTTTTGGGCTCGAGTACCCGTTTTGAGGTAATAGTTCCCATTTGATCAGTAACTATGTTGAAAGAGAAAACATTCAACACTAGTCAAAGTCAAGTCTACAACAAAGGGGCTGAATTTCGCCTTGACGTAGCTAAATAATGGATGTTAAAATTTGATCAAATCACAGTCAATGATCCCAATCAAAATCTCAGTTAAATCTTAGAGTTTACCTTGGGTTAATGAGCCATAAACAGGAGCATAATTTGGTCAAATAGAGTCAATGAACCTCTGTGATTTTCAACCACCAAAAACAATCAAAGTCTCGGTCAAACAGAAGAAAATAATCCCAAGTCAACATTCATCAAACAGAAGATAAAAGAGCTAGTTAATGTGGATTGAATCCTCCTCTTTCTCCTTCACATGTGTGGACTTATTCTTCTTGTTTTAGATCAAATGATTTAGTTGTTGTGATACCAAATGAGGGTCAATGAGCTTCTATTTATATTTGTTCTTGGAGGAGGGTTCTGGCCTTGGGGTCAAACCCATTTAAAAAGTGGGGTCGACTTGTCCAAGTGAAGCCCAACTTGGTCAACATAAAAACATATAATTTCTCCTTTGATTTTCTACTGAAAATATTGACTGAAGCTACCAAATTTTCAACAATATTGTCATTAATATCAATGGATCGATATAAATTGTTATTCGAAGTAGCTTCATGTAGGGGTGGAGGAGGTGGGGGTGTGGAGGAGGGGGTGGATCGAAAGAGGAGAGTCGAAGCATATTAGAGTCATGCATGACAATTTCAAGGGACTGTGGGGTCAGGGGGGTTGAGGTTCCTGGGGAAAGAGGGAATCAAAACAATTATTAGTAAACAGTTGTTTCCCCATGGAATTGGGTTGTGGGGGAGGGTTTTTAGGGCCATTACACTTACCCCTGAATTTTGTAAAGTCATCTTAATTTGAGGAAGGGACAAGATAAGGGTTAGCATTTATAGCTAGAGGAGAGCAATTTATGTAAAGATGGTTGTAATTCATGGCACCTTCAACAGTGAAAAGGGGATATGCTCATAATTTGGGGTTTGCTTCCTTGTTACCTTGGGAGACAATCTCTCGCTGAAAGGAGATCAGTGCCTAAGACATTTATTCTAAACTGTAAAAGGAATAATTGATTGTCCCATTCTCTGCACTTTTTCCAGATATCTGATTTTGCATTTGAGTTGTACATAAACTTGACACAGGACATTCTGAATTCATTGATTTTACTGTATGTTTCCCTTTCAACAAACAGTCTCCTCATAATCCAAAGAAGCCAAAAGTTAGTGTAGATAATTAACAATGGTAGCCCCTTTAAGTATTGTTGTCTTTTCATGTGTAGAACCAATTTTGCTTTTGGATTCTACTAGCAGTGTCTCATAAGTCTCCCAAGGTAGAAAAATTCCTTGTTGATCCCAGCATGATGGTAAACCTGCATGGGTTCTTTTATCAAAAGCAACATTAAATTTCATTACAGACTCCTTTACTTCTTTTAGTTTCTTCTCAGCCATTTTCCTATATAAATTATTCACTATTATTTTATTGATTTCCATTACACACTTAGTTTTGTCTTCAATTCCAGCTTCTTTTAACTCCTGTGCAGACTTGGAATTCAGAAAATCAATCATCTTCTTAGAAAATTGGGCTCTTTGTTGTAATTTCTGCTTAGCAACCATGATTATACCCTCCAAATCCTTGACAATAATATTTTCTTCTTCAACAATAAGCAAGAATCCCCAAATATTTTTCACTGTATTTATAATATCATTCCACAATATTTCCCTTGCCTGAATAAGGGACATGTTCCCTTTTACCTTTTCTTTCAGTTCTTTGATTTCCTAGTAGGCAAGATGGCAATCATTTATGTATTTCTCAGCAATCTCCTTTGACATCAATAACTCATGCTCAGTGGCTTTGATGACCTTCATTGCATTGTCAAAATCACTTTGATTCTTTTTCATTTCATTTTCAGCAAGTTTCAACTCAGTCATGACCTGAGTTAGTTTTACAGCTAGGTCTTCGGAATCTGCTTGCACCATAATTGTACAAACATGTGAGTCAATTTTCTGCTGCAAGGAAGCATTCATTTCTTTTAACTTAGTCACTTCTTCGTTCCTCTGTAATAATTCATTAGTCAACACTTCCTTCTATTTTTCAACCTATGCTACCTTTGTAGCCATTGGATGTTCTACATAAGGTAATTTCAATTTCTTCCTGAGTACCTAAATTTTTGCCTCCTTACCCTGCAACAATTTTTGAACTACACTCCTATCTTTAGGGTTGACTCCAATTTTAACAACTAACTTTTTCAACTCTTCATTTTGAGTTATCAATGCCCTTGAATTTGTCTTTTCCAACTTTAGTTGACTAATAACTTTCTCGAACATGTCTTCAGCTTTGCTGGCAGTTGAAAAGGTTTTACTCAAATCATTATAAATTAATTTTCCAATCTGCCTATGGAGATTAATTTTATCAGGTAAAGGGATCTTCCTGGAATCCACTGTTAAATTAACAGTTTTGAAACATGTTAAAGAGGAAATAGATAATGCAAAAGGATGAGAAAAGGAAATTTGAACTTGATTCCTTTTTAGATCCATCGCAGATAACAATCTTTTTTGATAATCTAAAGATGATTGAGCCTCCTGCTAGGTTCCATGTTTTCTCTAATCTTCTTATTTCTATCCTCAATTTGTGAAAATATTTGTTGAATCATTGGAACAGAGCTCTGAGTAGCTTCATCTGGATTGGGAGAGGATGGTGTGAAAACTATCTCCCCCAACTATAATTGGAAACCAAAAACTAATGTTGTGCTTCCTTCATCAGATAGTTTTGATCTTTTGGCTGCTCCATCTGCATCTTCATCCAAATCAATGATCTCCTCTCTACCTCTCTTCAAATTATTTTCATTTTGTAAAGGGGTGTCAACCTCTAGTCCACCTGTTGAAACAGACTGACCTCCATTAGCCATCTTCTCAATCTTTGGTTGAGCTTCATGTAAGAAAGGGGCATAGCCATTCTCCACTCTCCTGTTGGAAATCACATGAAAAGGGTCATAAGCCCATTTTTCTCCCAATAAAAAATCCATCCCTTCAAGAATTTTTTGGACTTCTTTTGTTGCTTTCCTGGTGTTTACAATGAAAGGTCCCACAGTTCTTGGAAATCTAAACAGATGCCCTTTCTTGGCTAGAACAAAATGGACCTAGTCCACATTTAAACTCTGCCTTATAAACTCCAAAGCAAACAACCTCATGGGAACAAAGGTTGGAAGTCTGTAAGGCTCAATATCAACTCCATACAACCTAATCTCAGAATAATCTTCAAAAGAATACCAGTCTCCTACTTTCATATCTCTGCTCAACTGAAGAAAAGATTGAGCTTCTGGCAACATAGAGGGTGCAGGTGAACTATTGATAATTGAATATGCTACTGAAAGGAATGAGGCAGCAAAATCCATCAGGCCTTCATTCTTTGGGTTACTCCTCACCACATTAGTCTAAAAAAACATTGACTGTTTATTCTTATTGGGATCCATGATGTTTAACCCCAAGTGCATGAACTTTTCAACATGAGTGTATAAGAACAGATATGTAATTAGAGAAGGGAATCTGAAACAACCAATAAGTGAGAGGTTCATGAACTGAGCATTGACTACCCCTTCCCAAAAAGTTGGTATATCCAAGACAACTTCAGGCTTCATCATCAAACTAAAAAGACCTAAAGTGACTTTATCAATGACTGAAGCATCATCTCTTCCTAGGATCTTAGTTAAAATTTGAAGAATAGGTCTGACATCTTCAGCAAAAGTATCCAACGGGAACTTATTTGACTCTAAAGAAAAAAAATTCCCACTTGGCATTAAATAAAAGATAATTTGGGCATACTCTTGACCTGACAAATTTTCAAAATAAACTAACAGGGTTTCCTCAAAAAAAGAAGTATATGTACTTGCAAAGGGGAAACACAATGCTTTTTGAATTAGAAGGGAGGACACCTGGAAAATGTTTTCTCCTGACTTATTCATTACAAAACATTTATATGGATACATGGTTGATACTAACCAGTGGATAAATTTTGGGAAAAGGTGAGTTTCAGAGACGAAAGTTGCAAGGACACCAGACCTGACTGTAGCAACATAAAATGGGAAATTGGCTTGATTTGTAAGGATATACTGATAGGTTTCCAAGTGATTTAAAGTGCAGACAGTATCAAAAATGTCCCTTTCAATGTCCATGAGTGGAATGTGAGAAGATGACCTCGCTAAGACAGTTTTCTTTGACATTTTCGGATAATTGGAGTAGCAAGTGACTATATAAATACCTGGCGATGGCAAACAGTGTTGATTGAGATGTTTGCTAGTGAATTCAGAGGCCATGAAAATAAGAGAAGGAAGCAAGAGTACATGAAAATGAGTTAAAATGGGACTTTATAAGTTAAATGGAAGAGCAGGAGGGGGAAACAAGATTTCAATGCTTCCATAGAATATTAAATTTTTTGCAGAGTGAAATAAATGACTAAAACGACATGCATGAGTGACAGGTGGTGGAGGGAATGGCTACGTGGCAAGATGAGTAGTGGGGGCGGCCTCGCTGCTGACAACATCGCGAGGGCAATCATCAGTACGGGACATCTTCGGAGGAGTGCCTCCGCAGTCAATTTGAGTCATAGATCTAAAGTCAACAGGCTCGTTTGAAAATCCTTGTGGAGGCACACCTCCCGTTAAATTTCAAGGAATTTTTATTGTCGAGTTTGCCCCATCGCATGGGCCTCGTCACATAAATTCATTCCGCTAATGTACATGCTTGTCCTTTAATCTTTTTGAACGTTGAAACCAAGACCCATTGTCAGGCTCTTATAACCAAGCTAATGTTGATTAGCGTGCTAAAATTTGATTATTATTTTCAAAAACACTTCATTAATAAAACAACCCCAAGTGCTTTCAACTCCTATCTTTTTCTCTTTTTTCTTTGATATTTGATTTTAATTTTTTTTTACAAAAATATGCTCTAGACATCTTGATAGGAAAAAAATAAGAAGTGTTACAACACTTCCAAAGCTCGTCTTGGTAATAAATGTCTATGGACTCTAGAAGCGTCTCTAATATATTCAGGTAAACACAGATACAAGAATGAGAAATATAACTGGCATGTTTTGTTGCTTTCGAAGATTTGACAAAGTGTTCAAGGGCGTTTTCGATGTTAGCTAGGGTTTTCTCATCCCATAATTCTAGCAGCAATGAATACATCATGATCTAGAGCGGAGTTGTTGTGAAGTCTTCCTTATTAGTCACAAATCTTTCCTTCCAGAAGTGAATATATAACCTGGAAAAGTTGAAGAAGTACGGGTTGTTTTCAAAGGCCCGGGTTCTATCTTCAATACTAGTGAATATTATGGTGAAAAAACCTTTGGCTCCCACTTCCAGTTTAATCAACCCCTTGGGGTTCCATTTTATCTAGATCCAATGGAAGTGATTTCTTTGAGGGCCAAATACCAAAAAAATTTCCAATCAAGGTGTGACCTTACATGTATTGAATTTATTCTCCGATAGAGTTAGAATAGACTTCGAATTTAGGGTCTACCGCTGCTTTTTGGAGGCAACTCCCCAACCTTTGTTTCCCCGATTGGGTACTAGGCTATGAAACATTTTGCTACTCCACATTAAGGGTTTGGCCATAAACATTGGGGTTTGAGGAGGAAGGCCACCCGGAATAGTTTAACATGTTGTAGTCCTATTGTATGAAGGAACTTTGCTCCCTCCCTTGGCACTAACCATAGGTAGACCAACTGGAAATCCATAGGAAACATAGTTGCTAGGGTTTTTTTGCAAAACCATATTTTTATTGTCCTTTTTTGTTACTTGAGATATATATATATATATATATATATATATATATATATATATATATATATATATATATATATATTTATTTATTTATTTATTTATGTAATTGTAGTCTCATAAATACTGAATCCCCCACTTCAAATTGTCTTTCACTATGATGTTGATTTGTCTGTTGTTTCACCCTACTTTGTGTTGCAACCAAATTATCATCTTTCAATAATTTGAGAACCTCTTGTTGGTGCATTGTATGATCCTCCATTGCTTGAACCTTTATAATCGCTCTCCCACTTGAGCTACAAGTGTTTGTGGTTGGAATTTGAAGGAATCTTTAAAACCTCATCTATATTGTTTATCTTATGTTTTAACTTCAATTATTTTAATATGAAAAGAAAAGGAAAAAAGGGGCCAAATATTTGTCACGAAAAATAAGAAATTAAGATAAGAAAAAAAAATTAAATAAGAAAACTATTATATTAATAAGATAAAAAAAGGAAAAGTAAAACTTATAAAGTAAAAAGGTAATTATAAAAAGTGAATATGATATCTTCCATTGCTTGAACCTTTATTATCCCCATCTCACTTGAGCTACAAGTGGTTGTAGTTGGAATTTGAAACAATTTTAAAAACCTCTTGTCATTTATATTGTTGATCTTATGTTTTAACTTCAATTATTTTAAGATTAAAAAAAAAACAAGAAGAAGAAGAAAAAGAGTTATATATTTGTTAAGAACATTACGATACGAAACAAATTATATAAAAAAAATATTATATTAAAAAAAAAAAAAATCATATTAAAATATATATATATGATAATACATAAAAGAATTGAAATAATAGAGAATTTTATCTTGAAAAGTAATGTTAAAAGAATTAAGATTGAAAGATTAAAAAATGAGTAAATTTGGAATTAAAGAACATCAAACAATTAAAAAAAGGAAAAAGTTAAAAAAGTTAGATTTATAAAAACAAAAAATTTGAAACCCTAAAAATAATTCGTAAAAAGGAATGAATTTGTAAGTAGCATATGAATAAGATGATGGATTGCGGGCAAGATTTAGGGTTTACTTGATTATATCCCTTCTAAATTGTGTAATATTATCAATCTAGTTGTGCAGACACAATTTTTAATAGGTTTCTTATAAACCAAATTTCCACAAATATTTTTGTTTCTGAAAAATTGAAAGTAAAATGCAAATGATTGAGCCACACTGAAGTTATCATTCTATACAATATTATGGATGCTTTTAAATAGTATTATTTTATATACGATTATTACAGTTTAGAGATTCATAATTTGAGAACCTCTTGTTGGTGCATTGTATGATTCTCCATTGCTTGAACTTTTATAATCACTCTTCCACTTGAGCTCTAAGTGTTTGTGGTTGGAATTTGAAGCAATCTTAAAAACTTTTTATCATCTATATGGTTTATCTTATGTTTTAATTTCAATTATATTAAGATGAAAAGAAAAGGAAAAAAAAAAAAAGTCATATTTGTTAGGAAAATTAAGAAATTAAGATACGAAAAAATTAAATAAGAAAATTATTATATTTGAATTTTTGATCGGAGAACCCACAGTAATAGAGTTTTTACACCAACGTTTCGAATCCCAAATGGGATCCATCATCAGGGAAAAGAGAAAGATGATCAGAGAAAGATGATCATCTTTCTCTGATCATCTTTCTCTTTTCCCTGATGATGGATCCCATTTGGGATTCGAAACGTTGGTGTAAAAACTCTATTACTGTGGGTTCTCCGATCAAAAATTCAAATAACAAAAACCACAGATCTCTGAAATCCAATTATTATATTAATAAGATAAAAAAGAAAAAGAAAACTTATAAAGTAAAAAGGAAATTATAAAAAGTGAATATGATATCTTCCATTGCTTAAACCTTTATAATCCCTATCTCACTTGAGCTACAAGTGGTTGTAGTTGGAATTTGAGGCAATCTTAAAAATCTAGTCATTTATATGGTTGATCTTATGTTTTAACTTTAATTATTTTAAGATGAAAAGAAAAAGAAAAAAAAATAAACTATATATTTGTTGAGATAAAATAAAAAAATAAAAATTATTGTATTAATAAGATAAAAAGAGAAAAAAAAAGCCTAAAAGTAAAAAAAGGTAATTATAAAAAAATAAATATGATAATAATAATGGAGGATTTTAATTTGAAAAGTAAAGTTTAAAGGATTAAGATTGAAAGATTACAAAAATGAGTAAATTTGAAATTAAAGAACATCAAACAATTAAAGAAAAAAAAGAGTTTAAAAAAATTAGATTTATGAAAACAAAAAATTTGAAACCCTAAAAATAATTATTTTTATATATATTTTTGGTATATCTTAAAGGTATGGTCACCGAATTAACTAACTTCCTTTAAATTATTAAAAATGGTGTTTTGACTTTGATCCCTAGGTCAAAAGTAGCCGTTGGTCAAGTTAGTCGTTGGAGGCTCTGCACAGACTATTTAACATGCAAAGCTAGATCTGTTTTCTTCAACTCGTCCTGACGATGAACCACACTAGTTGGTTCGAAACGCGTCGACAATAATTTTCTGAATGTGATTTACGCCGAAATTTCTTCTGATAATTTGTTATGGATCACAGAAGCCTCAATTCAACCCTAAAAATAATTCATAAAATAGAATGAATTTTATGAGAGATTTTTTGGCGTTAATCACATGAAATATCATTTGTCATTTGTCGACGCGTTTCGAACCAATCCAGTTTTGCATGTTAAATAGTTTGAGCAGAGCCTCCAACCAATCCAGTTTTGCATGTTAAATAGTTTGAGCAGAGCCTCCAACGGCAACGACTAATTTTGACTTTTGGTCCAGGGTCATAAAAAAATTTATAAATTAAATGGAAGTTAGTTATATTGGGTGACCATGCCTTTAAATATCTATAAAATATATATATAAATATATAAAGTAATTTTAATTTGTTGTTAAGTTAATAGTTAGTTAAAAAGGTATTATTTAATAAATACATTAAAAACAAAAATAAATTATTTAGTAAATTAAATGGAATTAAGTGACCTTACCTTTATATATATATATATATATATATATATAAAGTAATTTTTAATAGGTTGTCAAGGTAATAGTTAGTTAAAAGGTACCCGGATGCGGGTGCTCCCTCCAGTTAATAATGTCATATCTCTCTGATACAACAGCTGGCTTCAATGCTGGCAGTCGGGCGTGCTGCACAGTACAGGAGGTAGACAGAATTTATAAGTTCAAGGCTTCAACATTAACTACAGAGATGTCTCGAAACCGATTCTATTTCAATTCGCGCATGGCAACAATGAAGGCGTATGGGTTCTGGGTACTGCTCTCAGGACTTGGCATTAATGCCTCTTTGTTATTTAATACAAGGCCGCTCACGTCTTGCCGCATTATGCTGTGTGTCTGGTGTGTAAGGCTCCAGGAGGTTATATCTGCCTGCATAGGTTCTCTGTTGTGTCATTGGAGTTATATCTGCCTGCATAGGTTCTCTGTGCCCGCAATCACAATGCGCAGGCGTGGCATTCCTCGGCGAGGCAGCAACTATGGGAATAGGGGAGGTAGAGCATATCCGGCTCCCTCGACTGTTAATCCTATTTCTACAATTCCGCCATCTCATCTGTCGCCTGCACCTGAGGGAGCTCGTCCGAATAGCTCGTTTCAAACTTCCAGTTTCTCTTTTCAGAGTGAGGTAAATAGGCCAATTATCACTATCAATTTTACAGTTTCGGTGGTTGAAGAGGAAGGGAACTCCTCCAGTTCGGCTCCCTCAGCGAACGACCCCTCCCAAGATGACAGTATCCTGCTTGGGGATCTGTCAGGACATGTGTATCATGTGGGTCGCCAGCATGAAGAACAACCGGCACCTGACCAATTTCAGCCACCGAATTTCGCTAAGGAGAATGCCTTGGTTCAAGATCAGTGCCCAAATTCAACTCCAGCGCAGATAGAGGGGCCTTCTGGTGGTCCCTCTCATGGATACTCTCGCATCCTGCACCTGTTAACTCACCCCAACGGAGAACCAGTGCTAGATGAAGAAGGTGGTGTAACCTGGATAGCATCACCCAGTCCAGAAAGGGAGGACGCGCCAACATCCCCGAATCATGCAGGCTCTGAACAGTAATCTCTGTCCGGGTGACCTTCCGGCTCTCATGTTTTGTAATTTTGCTTTCAAGGTCTGGGATAGGAAATCAAATGTTAAATATTGGCATACCCTGTCATCTGTTTTTGTCCATTTCAGAGTTTTTTTGGTACTAGTTGTCAATATAGGTCCAGAACTACAAAGGTATGATACTTCTAATATCCAGGACCTCAATGTACTCATGACTGAAGGACTATATGGTAAAATCCATGATATGCTAGCTGAGGACTGGCTGAGGCCTCCTCCCGATTTGTAAACTCTATGTACATATTTTTACTTCCTTAATAGATTTAGTTTTTACCGAGAAAAAAAAAATAGTTAGTTAAAAGGTATTCATTTAATAAATGCATAAAAATATAAATATTAGAACGAGAAAATAATATTAAGTTAAATCGAATATCTAATTGCTAAATTAATAAAAAATAAATAAATAAATTTAAATTATCCAGATTTAAATTAATTGTATATATGAATATACCTAAAGGATTAAACTACCTTATAAAAATTAAATTCATATATATATATAATAAAATAAAATAATTTAATTAAGATCGTAGTTGTAATTTAAAATAAAATATTTTTTGGTACCTTCGTAGTTGTAATTTAAAATAAAATATTTTTTGGTACCTTTTACAACTAACTACGATCTTAATTAAATTATTTTATTATATATATATATATATAGATGAATTTAATTTTTATAAGGTAGTTTAATCTTTTAGGTATATTCATATATACAATTAATTTTAAATTTATTTATTTTTTTATTTTTATTTTGTTCATTTATCAATTAGATATTCGATTTAACTTAATATAATATTTATATTTTTAATGTATTTATTAAATGAATACATTTTAACTAACTATTACCTTAACAATCTATTAAAAATTACTATATATATATATATATATATATATATATATATATATATATATATATATATATATATATATATATATATAAAAGGTAAGGTCACTTAATTCCATTTAATTTATTAAATAATTTATTTTTGTTTTTAATGTATTTATTAAATAATACCTTTTTAACTATTAACTTAGCAACCAATTAAAATTACTTAATTCCATTTAATTTATTAAATAATTTATTTTTGTTTTTAATGTATTTATTAAATAATACCTTTTTAACTATTAACTTAACCACCAATTAAAATTACTATATATATATATATATATATATATATATATATATATAGATATTATCGATATTTAAAGGCATGGTCACCGAATATAACTAACTTCCATTTAATTTATAAAAAAATTTATGACCCTAGTCCAAAAGTCAAGTTAGCCGTTGGAGGCTCTGCTCAAACTATTTAACATGCAAAGCTGGATCTGTTTCTTCAACTTGTCCTGACGATGAACCACTCGAAACGTGTCAACAAATGATATTCATGTGATTTATGCCGAAAAATCTCTCGTCAACTTGATATGGATCACAAAAGCCTCAATTCTACAACAGAATGAATTTGTAAGCAACCTATTAATAAAAAGATGGATTCCTGACGATGAACCACACTGGTTGGTTCGAAACGTGTCGACAAATGATATTCATGTGATTTATGCCAAAAAAATTCTCTTGTAAACTTGATATGGATCACAAAAGCCTCAATTCTACAACAAAATGAAGTTGTAAACAACCTATTAATAAAAAGATGGATTGCCGCCAGCTTTAAGGTTTACTTGATTATCCCTTCTAAATCGTGTATTATTATCTATCGAATTGTGTATTATTATCAATCTAGGTGTGAAGACACAACTTTTGATATGAGCAATGCAGTCTTTTAACCTTGGATTCGTTTAGGCCTCTTTACACAACAACTATATGACATTTCTATAATTATTAATTTATATGTGGAGATATGTGTTGTCATACAATAGCCACTTAGTAGGCATGTTGCCAAACCTCTAAGGCAATGTGCCATTACGGGGATCACCACTAATCCATATTGCGTGTTCTACACCCCAGCATGACCCGTATGAGCAAGCCGAGCTTTTCGGTGTAGAGTAGATAATAGACAAGTGGCTCGTCTTACTATGGATATAACAATTGTGTGAACTGTATGTACTATGTATAACCATACGAGCGAGATCCAACCCTATGTCTCTTCGCTCTATAGAATTTGGCCATGGAACAAAATTTGGTGAATTTTCTAGTGGTGAATTCAATCTTCTCTTTTTGTGTTTTTTTATGCCAATCAATTCATAAAAACCAGAGAAATTGTGAATAAATTTAACAAAAACTTTAAAATAATAGATGGGTTAATAAAGATAAATTATAGTGTACAATTTTCAAATGAATTATGTTTTCCAATTTATTGCACATTCATGAAGTTGGAATTCTTCTAAAATAGAGAATAAAATGAATATTTTGTATAATTGAGAAGTATATTTGTGTATTTATGTATGGAAAGTTATATTTGATTTTTTTGTTATGTATTTTTTTTTTACGAAATCTTATTTGAAACTTGTCATTATGTGCATAACATCAATTGGTCTTATCACCACTAATAACATCAGTTGGTCTTATCATGACTAATAAAAATTAAAAATTTTCAGGGATATGTGTTGTATAAAGCACAGTAACAACCTAGTAGCATATTTCAACTCAAAGCAACCACACGATTTTGTAAATTATTTGAAAAATACTCTAGGTCATCATGTTTAGCAATATATCAAATGTGAATCTTCGCCAAGAAGATACTTCTAAAACTTTTCTATGACCCAAACAAAATAAAATAAAACCAATTGTAGAGCTCAAGAAAATCTAACGAAGTTGAAACCTAAGTCCATGGATTTGAAGCCTTGAGGTAGCAAAACTAAAAAAACACACACACCACTGAGGATTTTTGTTGTCTAGAATGGAGCAACAAAATTATTATAAAATTAATCATGAATAAAATAAAATATCAAAATTATAAAGAGAGTAGCTATGTATAGTCTGAATAAACGCTTAAAAACTAGTACAATAACATCACCATTAGGAGACTTTTATTAATCTGAAAAGCGAAAACTATATAACAAAGTGGAAACTATTCAAACAAAATAATGTTTCGAAAATAATGGATGTAAACATTAATAAATCATGATATCTGATTTTCAAAAATAGGACATGGGAAAAGAATTTTGTTGATAAGTGATACTTAGAACATAACTAGTAGGCAATAAATACCAAACAACATTTTTCTTTGGTTTGTCTAGTCTTTCTGATGTTCATTGTTGTAGAAACTCTCAAAAAGAACAGACACCCCAAAAGAAAATATTGTTTGGTATTTATTGTCTACTAGTTATGTCCTAAGTGATACTTAGGACAAAACTAATAAAATATTGTTTGGTATTTATTGTCTACTAGTTATGTCCTAAGTGATACTTAGGACAAAACTAATAGGCAATAAATATCAAACATCACTTAGGACAGAACTAGTAGGCAATAAATATCAAATAATATTTCTCTTTGGGGTGTCTATTCTTTCTAGGAGTTTCTACAGCAATGAGCGCACCTAAGTATAGTTTAAGGATTAACGTCAGGGGTAATTATTGCATATAGAGCAATCATCTCCATCAACTGGGAAGTCATTATTATGGATAGAGCAAAAATTGTATCGTACATATTGTAGGGTTTTCAAGTATTGTTCAAACAGTCATATGTATATTATAATTTTTGTGTTTACATTATAATTGGTAACATATATTTATTGTACGCATTTTACCTGGAACGTGCTTAATGGATAGCCTTAATTTTATCTTTTAGCCTTTTATATCTTGTTGTGATAAGTTTTAATGCATTATCAACGTGTTTGTAATAATCAGATGATTTTTGTCCACATGGGGTAGCTCAAGCGGCAAGGGCCGTGGAAATGAAGTCTCACCGAACCGGAAGTCTTGGGTTCAAATCTTGGGCTACCCCTCCCCCATAGAGGGATACATAATGGACATGTAAATCAGAGAGTCCCACCCCAGCTTACAAAAAAAAAAAAAAAATCAGATGATTTTTTTATAATTTTAATTTTTTTGTTTTTATCAAAAGACTCGAAAAGAAGATATTGTAAATAAATAGACATTTTTCCTAGCATGTTTCCACATAAACATTGTTTTGTAGACATTGGAACAAAATGGAAGACTATCACGAGCCTTAGGTGCAAAACCTTAAAAATAAAATCATATTTTCCATTAAAAATTTACTCTAGTCTAAAGTATACAAGAATATAAATATTGATCACATTGCAAAAAAATTCACATGGAGTTCTTAACTTTATTAAAAGAGGGGAAATCAATCCAAAAACTCCATGTAACTTCACTCATCGAAAAAACCAACCTCCAAGCTCAATAGCTAGTGCTACCTTGCAAAATAAACTATAAGTAGTTTAGAAATGTATTGTTTAGATGTTATTAGTGTTTTATCATTTGTCATATGTGTTGACATTTCAAACTTTCTTATGTAATTATGTTTGCTCATAGAGTCCAAAGGATAAGAAAAAAGAATGTACAACTAAACGAAAGCCCTCATTTGTGAAAAGAGAGGTTTATTAGTGTCATTTTATTGTAAAGGTTAATGGTTCAAAGCCCTATAGCTATATTCACATATAAAATGTATGATCATGAAGAATAAATATCATCAAATCATTGCAAATATGACACTTCGGGTGTTGTTAAGCCTCTGCATAAACCAAGGCTTTCAATGGACATAGTTGTTTTATAAATATCAACCAACTTAGTTTGTACATTGCATATTACAAAATATGTTGACATAAAGACCACAATTCGGGATAGGGATTTTTTCTTATACAAAAAATATGTAAACATCTATAATTATCTGATGAAAGAAAACTACCAATTGCATAAAAAATATGAAATGAGTAAGATTATCTGGTATGAAAAACACTAAAATGATTTTGTATTTTACCAAAAGCCCAATGATAAAAAAATCGCTTTTATTAGTGGAATACAAATGAAATTGATGATAAAAACTATGGTCAAGTTATCAGATAATAGCTTAATAACCATAGATTCAATATTCAATATAAATATGGAAAAAATATTTTTCCAATCATCGATTTAGTAAAATCATTCTAATTGTAATGATTCAATATGATTAATGACTTAAATTTATCTTCATTTTTTAATGACAGTATCAGTTCTACACGCTCGTGGTGTTTGATAAGTAACAAAATGGGGTGTCAGTCACATGGGTGGTCATGTCTCGTACTACGTCACAAGATATAGCTCTATAGTTGGAACACTTTATGCATAGTTGTTATTAGTTTTGTCTTGATTGGAAGATCAATGTCTTTATGGTCGATGATGCATTATGTTTTTATGGTCAATGATGCATTCGCTGAAATCGTTGCTTTGAGGTAACTTTAATCTTCTTTTTGTGAATAAGATGTATTGTATTACTGTATAGTAGCAGTATTTACAGAGTTGGATTGTGTGAGACAACATCTCCAGCACAAGAACCAATGACCCTAGCCATTATTGCTGCCATATTGACAGGATTACAGTGAAGCTTAACAAAAATGATGTTGTATTTTCTGTGAAAATTGCAATAATTAGAACCGAGAAAACTTTCATAAATCAAAACTGAGGTTGACTCCAAAAAGAAACCAGAATTCTGAGATGAGTAGAAATTGTCTATTCCCAAGGCCTTTATCTTTTGTGCCGAAGTTGTTGTCGCATTCCCTACAGCGACCCCAAACCTGAAGGGGAGAAGTAAAAAAAGGAGCTTGTCGCGTGCATTAAGGGTTGGCGACAACCAAGTCATCTTCTAGGCTGATTGGTTGCTCTTGGGTACTGCTTCCTGCGGTGCCATTGTTGTCGGGCGGTTGGAGGAAGCACCCGCAGCTTCTTTCTTCACACTAAGGGAGCAGTCAGCAGGGAAATGCATTCTCGCAGTAGCCCCGTTTCTTTAAAAAAGTGTAGTGTGGAGAGTCTATTGTGACAAAGAGGCAGTGGTGGACAGACTCCACGTAAACCACAAATTTGTCGGTAAGGTTATCAATCTTGTCCTCCACCACCTTTGAATGATCAGCCTTCTCGTGCATAGCCAAGCTGAGGATAGTTTTCATTTGCCACCAATGATAAATGGTGTGCATATAGAAATTTTCCCTTTCTTTCGAGAGAGTAGGGTCTGGGATCCACGTGAAGTCAACAACAACTTATTCTGAGGAAACTCCTCTTCTTAGAGCTCTGGTTTGAGCCTCTAAATTCATAATTGTTTCCTAGGTTTCGGGGTTCATAGCGACAGAGTAATTAAGAGTTGTGCAACTTGCATAGGACTCTGTGTGAGTAGTGGGAGGGGGGCCTAAGGTGTTCCAGCGTGAGGATTCACGACCATGGTCGCGCCCCTAACTGGGGGCCGGACTTGAATTGTGCTTGGGCGCCATGAGAGAGGAAGGGGCAGACAGCAGGCTATCAGTAGGGGGGACAGGAAAAACAAGGCACCACAGCGGGCAAGATGATGGGGAGGGTAGGTTGAGGGGGGGTATTCATAGGGGCAAGAGAGCCTCGAGGGGCGGGGAGATTAGTTAAGGGGAATGAAGGAGGAGTGTGTGAGGTACCAGAGTTAAGTGGTGGAGAAGGTACCTCGTAGGACTGATAGTAAAGAAGGACGACGGCCCTGCGGGAGAACAGCGCTGCTAAAGGTTTGATTGGCACAGCTGTCATAAGGAGCACGACACGGGGCAGATATCCCTCAAAATTGGAGCCTTCCAAACTTATTATTCCGTCATTGAAGCAACTGGAGATATTCAAATGGTTAATGCCTGTTTTTCCTGTTATCCGTTGCATTTATGATTTCGCATTGCTTACAAAGATCACCGTACTCTAAGTCATGTCAGGACCTCGACCACAACCGGTAGTTACCCGTCGTGCCTTCATTTGCCAACCTGTCCGCCAGCTTGTTCCCATCTTGTCTGACAGCCTAAAAGTGAAGCTCTTCCATGATTTTTATATTGTTTTTTATTCTTTGTAAGATTTTGTTTAATCTCCATTTGTCAGATACCTTGGTGACATCCATACCCTGTTGAAGTTTCATGCTTTCCTATGTTGCGAGAGTTGAATCTCCTTCTATGATCAGTGGGCTCAAATTGTAGCGTTTTTCAATGGTGATCTCGTGTTCCAGAGCGAGAAGTTCGGCAACATTATTGGTAGAGGTGTAGAAAATTTGTATGTAGGTTAATCCGATATGCAATATAAATCAAAGCAGAATACTATAACCTACTTCTACTATCAATTTGCGGAAACTTAAAGATTGAGTTGAACAATATAACCAGAAGAAGAAGAAATCAATGCACAATACACATGAGAATACTTCGGGGAAAGCCTCATCTAAAAACCCCACTATCTGTATTATCATACAAGGTGGAAATACATAGGAATTATACAAATCCTTAGCTCTCACAGCTAGCCAGGGCTCAGTACAATCCTCACAGATGCTCACAGGCAATCTAGGCTTCTCTCCAGCATTCCTCTCTGCCCTCCAAGCTCCTATTTCCTTGCGCAGTTCCTCTGGGATGATTCTCCTTCAACCACGTGGAAAACTCTGTTACCAAGTGGATGATCTCCTAATCTCACACACTGTCAGAACTGTGCAATTCTCAAGGAATTATGCCTTGACTGCATGCATGAGTTTTCTTTATAAGAAAACACATGCAACTGATAATACATTGTCCTTGACTTTAATCTCAACTGGGTCTTTCTCATAATAGACATGCATGAGTTTCTGATGAGGGAATCTTCAGTTAAATGGAGTACACTAGTTGAGTGCATGCATGCATCAACTGACTGTTAACTCTCTATTAGTTCCTCAAACAATTTGGAACTAATTTAACTAGACTTAACTCAGTAAACTGAGTTAACTAATTACAACTCAAATATAACTCAATCTTATCTCCTTAATTTAAGAGATACTCTTGAATGACTTCAGAAAGACTTCTAACTTGAATTTATCCAACTAATTAAGTCAAAATAACTTAATTAATTATTTCCAAGTAGCTATTAAAACTAAATTCGATTTTAATTCACAATTTAATTAAAGGACAAATTAAATTGGAATATTCTTGTTGCCACATTTCAACAAGAGGTGTTGATGTTTCCCTCATAGAGCCTTAGAATTTCCCCTTGTGCATTTCTGAAGACCCCTCCAAAGCCCGTTGTGTCCGGGTCTCCTTTTTCTGCACCTTTTGCCTAGGTTTCCAATAATGACTTACCCTGCTTTTTCCCCTATTTTGCATTTCGTTCTTGATCTGTCTGAATTGTTCCTTATCAAGGTCTAGCCTTTGTTGCTTGGCATCTGATGAGCCCCAAAAATGGATAGTTATTTGGGTTCATTCAACCTCCTAATTCAACTTAATCCACCATTCTCATTATTTTATTGCATGTTTTTTATTATATTTATGCTAATAGAGTGAATTTGGTTAGTCATTATGCCAACAAGTCTAATGGGTGCTTTGTGCAGCCTTTTTGGTCAACTTGGAGACAAAATTGAAGGTCTTAATGAGCACTTGGCAGCCAACCTTTGTGAGACTCTCTGGAAGGGTGTTAGGGACCCCTTAGACCCTCTATGAACCTTTCCAACCTTTCCCAAGCATTTCTCCTCCTTGATCCACCTTTGCACAGTCAAAAATAGTTAGAAGCACATGCATGATAATTCCAACAACTTAAACAAAAATACAAAAAGATGTTTTCTTCAGATAGAGGTAGTCTAGACACATGTATTTTACCTTCATAGAAGCAATGGCACCTCTTTTAGTAGTTTGCATGCTCTCCTTTGCGTCAGTAGGACTAGCTGGTAGAATTAGGGTTTGCTAGGGTTTGCGTTTCTTTTTGGCTCTCAGTTTCTTTTTGCAATTAGATTAGCTTCCTTCGAGATAGCTTTCATCCATCAATTAAAAACCTTCTTCTAAGAGCTCATAGAAGTTGGCTTAAGCTCCTAGCGGACTTGTGCCAGCTGACCAAGTGACAGCTGCGGCAAGAGCTAGTACTTGTGCATACAGCACCGTCGCTTCCAAGTTTGTTACGAGCTACCGGGTTGATAAAATTAAAGAAGGGAGTTCCAGGAGTTGTAGCATTATTGCTACAATACTGGAGCCCACCAGCATCTTCCCAAAAATGGGCCTTGTCCCCATTTCCCACCTCCCATAAACTGTGTTTGTGGATGATTTCTCTATTTTCCCATGCCTGATTCCAAATGAACGATCCCTTTATGCTCCCATTAAGCCTAATGATTTATTCACATGTGTGGGTGGGGGAATATTTTGCCTTCCATAGGGTACCCCAGGGGGAGTTTGCATTTACTATCCAACGCCACAGATTTTTAGCTCCCAAGACATTTTCTAAGATCTCAGGGTCCCTAAGTTTGAGGTCGCCTTCTTTTTTGGGTTAACACATTTTTTCCCAAGCAACCAAAGCCCACTTCTGTTTCTTTTTTGAGTCTCTCCATACAAAGTTCCTTTGCAGATTTCTTGTTGTGTTGGAGATTGCTTTAGGGGTTGCCAAGGCCGAATACAAATAATGAGGAATTTCCTGTAATACTGATTTCACTAGTACGAGACGGCCTACTAGATTTAGTGATCTGAAAGTCCAATTGTCTAGCCTTTTTTCAATTTTGATTATTAAATCTTCCCAAGTAGAGCAAGTCAAGGGTTTTTCAATGAGGGGAACACCGAGGTATCTAGAGGGGAGGTTGCTTCTTTGAAATTCTAGCAATGTTTCCTTGAATAGTTGGAGGGGTATTGAAGAAGAAGAACTTGGACTTTTTTTATTGATGGAAGTGCCAGACGCTACAGAGAAATCAGAGAGAATGGATTTGAAGGATAAAGCTTCTTTGGTTGTGGGGAGACCCATGAGCAGAGTGTCATCCACAAATTGTTGGTGCGTGGAGAGAGGAGCGGAGGTGCAGCGTTTAAGGCTGGAAATGGCATTGGAAGAAGAGGCGGTGGTGATGGATCGACTGAGCCCTTCTGCCATTAAGACAAAAAGAAAGGGTGAGATCGGATCCCCCTATCGGATGCCTCTGGAGGGATTGAAGGGTTGAGAGGGGGAACCATTCGAAAGAATTGAAAAAAATGCCCCTCAAACCATCATCATTATCCATTTTATACAATCTTTGTGAAACCCAAAAGCTGTCAGGACCTCTCTCATGTAAGCCCAACTGATTTTGTCGAAAGCTTTGGACATGTCCAATTGTATCATCATACCAGGTTTTCTTTGGACTTTGAGAGAGTGGATTAATTCATAGGAAATGATGATCATATCCATAATTTTCCTTCCTTCCACATAGTCGGTTTGGTGTTGGGAGATCAAGAGAGGCAGGATAATTTTTAATATGTTATCCAAAACTTTAGAGATAATCCTATATATGACATTGCAGAGGGCTATGGAACGAAATTTGTCTGAGGAGTCTACGTTTTCTCCTTGCGAATTAGAGTGAGAAAGTTGGCATTGAGGCATTTTACAACTAATTTTTGGATTCTAGATTCCTCCACCAGGACATGTACCTCATTTTTTAACATAGGCCAGCAAGCTTTGTAGAAGTCAATAGTGAACCCACCGGGCCAAGCGTTTTCCCGGTGGGCATATTCATGACTAGCTCTTCCACTTCTTGCAGTGAAACCTTTCTCAAAAGCTTTTTGTTGTGTTCCTTAGTGAGTATCTCAGGAATGTGGTTGGTAATTTTTTGTATGTCCCTTACTCTATCATTCTTTGGCTCTATGAGGGGTGCTGAAGTAATGATTTAATTCCTCTTCCATTTCCTCATGAGAATAGATAAGGTTTCCTTCTCTGTTATTTAATGCCAGTATTTTGTTATTCTTTTTGTGTTGGATTATCGTTCGATGGTAGAAAGTAGAGTTTATCTCCTCACACTTTAGTCAATTTATTTTGGATTTTTGATGCCATAGTTTTTCTTCTTGTAATGCCCTTTCCTCCCAACTTTGTTATAGCTTGAGCTCTTCTTGTTTTCTTTGATCTGTGATACCCTCATTGATTATTTGTTGTTGGAGGAGTTCCATTTTATGCTCCAAGTTATTTTTGTCAGTGATTATATTGCCAAAGGTTTCCCTATTCCACTTTTTTATTTCCTCTTTGATGGTTTTCAATTTCTACTGAAATATATACATCTTATTTCTGGTTCTTGGACTTGAGTTGCTCCACCATTCTCTCCTCTTGTCCAAGAAGTCTGGGTGCTCCAACCATAAAGATTTGAATCTGAAATGCCTGTTGTTTAGGCCAGGTGAGATGTGAAGCTTCAGAGAAATCAGTTAATGATCAGACCCAAATTGAGGGAGAATTCTAGCCTCTGTTTCCCAAGAGGTAAAAGATACTTCTTCTGAGAGGAGTCGTCGTTATTTGTCTTTCTCCCCCTCTACTATTATTCCAAGTAAAAGTGTCGTTACTTGTAGGGATATCTATGAGACCGAGGCTTTCTATAGTGGATAGAAAGACTTCTGAATCCCTATCAAGTTTTCTTATTCCTCCCCTTTTTTCTCGAGATTGATTATCATGTTGAAATACCATGCGAGGATTTTAAAAGGCAGATGAATGGATTCCAACAAATTGGAAATACTTTGAAGCATCTTAATACGATCTACAACTTTATGGGAGCATAGATATTAGTGACACGGATGCTTTCATTGGAACCAATGATTCTCAAAACAGTGGTTATGGAGTGATGAGTGGTGACAATTGAAATGTGATTGTATAGCAAAGTTTTCCACATGGTCATTATTCCTCCTGTCTATCTGATGGCAAAATTGGCTATGTAACTGTAGTGTTTGAAGCAATTTTTTTCAGGAGAGGAAGGTGAGCTAACTCAAATTTAGTTTCTTGAATGAGAAGGATATCAGGGTTATCAACAAAAATTCTATTTTTAAAGATTCTTTTCTTTCCTGGACCATTGAGTCCTCTAATATTCCAAGTGATGAAATTCATTGGTAAAGAGTGGGGGTTAGGACTAGGGCCTTTACCTTTCCTTCGTTGATGAATCTGGCTCCCAATTCTTGAAGAAGTTGGCTAGTGGTTTTCCTTCCCTTTTTGCAACGTGGGCCTTTTGGACTATACTTTCCCGTTGTTATGTTTGCTAGGATGTCTTTGGTTGCGTTGCTTTTAGATGGTGGATGATCTAAGCTATGCTTTAGTTCCTCTTGGAGGAGATAGGCTCCTTCTATTTTATGGAGTTAATCTTCTAAGATTTCTGCTAGTCCATTTGTCTTCCATTCCTTTTCTATTGATACGAGGTCTACTCTTTCCAGTGCTTCTTCTATGGCACTTTCCCCCGGGGTTTCATCCATCAATATCTGTCCCATTTCTATGTCTTCCTATGAGTTCTCATCTTCCCTATTGTTGTGACTCAAGCCTCTATCCTTTTGGTCATAGTTTGATGTGGATTGCTTGTTTTCTCTTGCTTCGTCCTCTGTTGGGTTGCTCAGTAATGTTTGTCCTTGTAGATTGTTCAGAGCCTCAAATTGGTTCTAGTTGACTAACTATTGTTCTTCCTTTTTTGTATTGTTTTTCTTGTTGTTTTTATTTCTTGTGTTTTCTCTCATAAATCCCTCGCTATCCTTTTTCTTGCAGGCCTGCTCAATGTTTTGAGGCATTTTGTTTTGCGGACAATCTGTAAAGAGATGTCCATGCTCACGGTACTTCCTACACCGGAAGGGGATATGTTCATAATCTATGCTTTGGAACCAAACTTCATCCCTCAAAATTAGTTTTATGGATTTTGGGAGGGCTCTGCAAATATCAATATACATACATATTCAGGCATAAGAGACATAGTGTCTGCTTCGTGTGCATTCCAACATTTTTATATATTTTCCCAGTTGGTCTCCCATGCCTTTGAGGACCGAAGGAGCCCAATAATTCGTTGGCAGGGAGTAAAGGCGCACCAAGACCAAGACTCTTGTGAAATCCTCTTTTTCATGAGTGAATTTTTCTTTCCAAAATCTCATGTACAGTCCTGTTGAGTTAAAGAAGTAGGGACTTCCTTTAAATATCTTATTTCTATCTTCTAAGAGGTCGAAAATCACTGTAAATAACCCCTTTGAACCTAGTTGAAGTTTTATTTCCCCCTTTGGTTTCCATTTGTCTTGGATCCACCAGTTTAGGGCTTTTCCTGTGGGTCAGATGCCCATGAATTTGCATATTACTGTGTGCTCTTGCATATAATCTTTGTAAACAGTTACCCCCGGGTCTTAGATTTCGAACTCCGGATTTGTTTTGGCATTTGGGTTGAAGTTACTCCTTGATTTCATTCTTTCTTATTGCCCTTGAGGCTCTATGGTGTTAGATTCCATTTCTGAAGGAATAGCAGAGGTGGTACCTTTAGCCGAATGAATCTCAACGTTTTTTACTTTCTTCGGCCTCTTAGCCTTAGCTTTAGGGTTTGATCTGGAAGAGTGGAAGGTTGTGCTGGAATCAGGCTTAGTGAAGAAGGATTATTAATCTAGAGGGTGACCAGTGACCATGTCTTTAAAAGAAAGTGGTGCCTTTGGCCGAATGAATCTCAGCATTTTTTCCTTTCTTCAGCCTTTTAGCCTTAGCTTTAGGGTTTGATCTGGAAGAGTGGAAGGTTGTGCTAGAAGCAGGCTTAGTGAAGAATGATTATTGATCTGGAGGGTGACCGGTTACCATGTCTTTAAAAGAAAGAGCCCCAGGGCCATCATCTTGCTCCTCCATGGGAGAGGGAGAAGTCAACTAGTCACCTCGGCTAACCGAGGGTAGCCACTGGGAGGGAGCCGAGGGGCCTGCTGAGGTTTTAAAGGCAGTGAGCTATCAAGTCGCCGAGGAAAGGAGGTAACTTTAATCTTATTTGACATTCAAACTTGTATTTATTCTAAATATTTCGCTTAAAATAAATTAAATATGCCATGAGAATCACCATGTGTGAAATAATATTATGTGTTTGACACATAAAGAGGGAATGGCTAAAAATGTGAACCAAATGGCTAGTAATCCAGAGAAAACAAATAAGATGTTCATTGAGCTAAGTTCTCTCATGAAAAATTGTTCGAATGATGAAGTAATGCAATAAATGGAGTTTTTATCAAATTTGCAAATGAAGAAAAAAACAATTGGACTATTTTCATAAAAATTTGGTTGCTAGAAATAAATTTTGTAAGTTCACATGTTTTTCTTGTATTTATATATTTCATTTCATAAATACGATATATTTACTAAGCTTTTACATTTAGAGATATGAGTAAAAGGTTGTCAAAATTTTCCTTACGAAAATCAAAGACAATGTTGTGAAGTCATACCACAGTGATCGAGACATTTTTATATGATCAAAGAAAGAAATGTGTTCGTAAGGTGGATTTGTTGTTTTATATTATTCTCATAAATGTTGAACTATGTTATTGATTCAATGAAATTTAAAAAATAAAAATAAAAATATAATTGAACAACTATATGAAAGAGAAACAACATGAATCATTAATGGAAAAAACTAGAATAATTTCTTATAGTGATTGTAGCTTCCATAAGAGCATATCCCATGTTTATTAGGTAATGAATCAAATTAAACTTGATAAGAAAAAATCTTATCACCTTGCACTGTATAAATTTTATAATTTGTGATTGTCTATGATTTATTCGTGACAACATTTACAAGTATGTCATAAAAGTAGATTGGTTGTATTCCTCCCCAATAAATTCATGTCATTTATTGGATCAAGATATCACATTATTCATTCCATACCCCTTCTGATATAAGTATAAAGGGAGCAAACATTAATGTAGATGTCAGCACAACTATTATGGTTAATAACAATGTTGATATGAATGTTGAAGCTTTAGTGACTTAAAGAGTTGTTTGGCTATCTAAATCTATTTTGAAATATCATTTTGTTATTTCAAGCAAGACAGAATAATTGATTGATTTAATTAAAAAAAATGATAGATGATGTAAATCATTCATTTTTTAAACTAAATCAATCAATTGTTGTCTTGTTCAAAGTAGCAAAAGGACTATTCATAAACTCTTCTAGTAGATGTGTTAACATTTGCATCAAGGATTGATGTCTCTAAACTTATTTCAAGAGTGACAATAAATGAATCCAGTGTGGTATCTTGATGCAATAAAAGTTTTGAATCCATTGAAGATAAATACAATCAATTTACTTTTATGGACACTTGCAAATGTTGTCACGAATAGATTTTAAGCAATCACAAGTTACAAAATTTGTGTGATGTCAAGTGATAAAATATTATTTATCAATTTTACTGACTTCTCACCTAGTAAGTGAAATATACTCTATGAAATATGCAATCACTATCTGAAATTACTTTAGTTTTTTCTATTTATTATTCAAATTGTTTCTCTTTCATGTAGTTGTTGTAATATCATATTTTTTTCTCAAATTTTTTATGAATCAGTAACATGATTAAACATTTGTGAATAGAATATAAAACAGTCAATACATCTACAAACACATTTCATTCTTTGATCAAATAGAAAGTTTGTCCTTAGGTAATTGTAGTCTGACTCCATAAGATTATTTGTCTTATAATTTGCATGAGAAAAATCTCGTAAGTCTTTTACCCATCTCTCTAAATGTAAAAACTCAATTAGTAAATATATCATTTTTATAATAAATAAATAAATAATATATATATATATATATATATATATATATATATATATATATATATGAACACAAGCAAGAGTACATATACTTACAAATCTTATCACCAACAACTCAATTCATATGAAGATAGTCCACGAATTTCTCTTCATTTACAAATTTTACGAAAAATGCATTGATTGTATCAATCACTTTATCATTGGAACAATATTTCATGATAGAATCTAACTCATTGAACATCTCATTTGTTTTTTCTGAACAACTAGTCAATCAGTTCATATTTCTTTTCCATCTCCTCCATCTGTGAAACACACAAGATTACTTCACTCTTTGTGAAATTAATGTCATATTTAATTCAACTTTGAAACTTTGTTGTTGGATCGCTCTCGAAATAATGCAGTCGATCCCATGACATAAATAACCTAAGAAATCCCCTCAACTCCCTCCCGACAGCTACCCTTGGCGTGTCCAGGTCACTGCCTATCAACGCCCCACACACCTCCCTCCCCCATGGTGGAGATGTACAATGGCCCAGGCACTCTTTCTTTCAAAGATATAGTAACAGGTTGTCCGCTGGATTAAGACTCCTTCACCAATCTGGCTTCCAACACAGCGTTCCTCCCCTCGAGAGAAAAACCCGAGAACAAAGCTATGAGGCAATAGAAAGGCAAAAAAGCTGAGAATCACTCAGCAAAAGGCACCACCTCTGCCATCCCCTCAAAAATGGAAGCTAACACAATAGAGGGTCAAGTGCGGCAAGAAAGAACAAAAAAAGGAGTAAATCTAACCCAAAAGCCAAGAAAATTCCAGAGTTGGAAATAGAAGACTCGAGAGTAGTTGTTTACAGAGAATACATGCAAGAACATGCAGTAATATGCAAATTTGTTGGCATTTGGCCCACAGAGAAAGCCCTGGACTGGTGGATCCAAACCAAAAAGAAACCAAGGGGGGAAATCAAACTCCAACTTGGCTCAAAGGGGTTCTTCACAGTTATTTTCGACCTCCTATAAGATAGAGATTGGATATTTGAAGGAGGTCCTTAATTCTTTAACTCATCAGGATTGTATATGAGATTCTGGAAAGAAAACTTCACTCATGAGAAATAGGATTTCATAAGAGTATCGGTCTGGGTGCGCCTCTACTCCTTTCCAACGGATCACTTGGCTCCTTCAGTCCTAAAAGGCATAGGAGACCATATGGGAGAGTACATAAAAATGCCTAAAGGCACTAGAAGCAGACACTATGTCTTACTCTAGAATATGTGTGTATATAGATGTCTCCGGAGCCCTCCTAGAAGCCATAAAACTAATTTTCAGGGATGAAGTCTGACTCCAAAGCATAGATTACAGATATATTCTCTTCCGGTGTAGAAAGTGCCATGAACATGACACCTCTTCAAGGGTTGTCCGCAAAACAAAATCCCTCAAAACACTGAGCATGCTAGCAAAAAAAAGGATAGCGGGGGATTTACCAGAGTCAACACAAGAAAAAAATAGCAGGAAAAATAATACAACGAAGGAACAGCAACAAGCAGTTACTCATAACCAATTTGAGGCCTTAGTCAACCTACAAGAATAGTCATCTCCGAGTAACCCGACAGGGGATGAAGCAAGAGAAGATAAGAAAACCAGAAAAAACAAGGAACAAGAAGACAGAGGTTTAGATCACAACAATAAGGAAGATAATAACTCACAAGAGGATATAGAAATGGAACAGATATTGACGAATGAAACCCCAAAGGAAAGTGATATATAAGAAGCGTTGGAAAGAGTAGACCTAGTATGAATAATAGAGGAATGGAAGACAAATGGTATAGAGGCAATCACAGAACACCAACTCCAAAAAATAGGAGTTTATCTCCTCCAAGAGGAACTTAAGCATAGCGTAGATCACCCACCATCTGACAGCAACGCTTCAAATGAAATCATAGCAAATATAATAGCTGGAAGGTATAGCCCAAAAATACCATGCTAAAAAAGGGGAAGAAAAACCAGCAGCGGGCTTCTTCAAGAACTGGGCGTCAAGCTCATCAACAAAAGAAAGGTAAAGGCCCTAGACCTAACCCCCTCTATTTACCAATGAATTGCATCACTTGGAATATAAGAGGACTTAATGGTCCAGGAAAGAAAAGAATCCTAAAAAATAGAATCCTTTTTGATAAACCTGATATCCTCCTCATTCAAAAAACTAAACTTCAGTCAGCTCACCTACCACTCCTGCAAAAACTTTGCTTCAAACATTACAGTTACTTAGCCAATTTTGCCACAAGATCGGTGGGAGGAATTACGATCATATGGAAAAGCTCACAGTATGATCTCATCTTCTATGTTGCTATTCATCACTCCATAACCACTATCTTGAGAATTATCAATTCCAATGAACGCATCTATATCACCAATATTTACGCCCCCCATAAGGTTGTTGATCGAATCAAGATACTTCAGTGTATCTCCAATCTGTTGGATTCCACCCAACTACCTTTTAAAATCCTCGATGGGGGCTTCAACATGATAACAAATCTTGAGGAAAAGAAGGGAGGAATAAGGAAACTGGACAAAAATTCAAAAGCCTTTCTATCCACTATTGAAAGCCTCGATCTTATAGATATCCCTACAAGTAACGGCACCTTTGCTTGGAATAATAGAAAAGGGGGAGAAAGACAAATAGCTTCCAAGCTAGATCGTTTCCTCCTCTTTGAAGAAGTCTATCTCACCTCCTCGGAGATGGAGGTAAGAATTCTCTCGCAAGCTGATTCTGATCATTGGCCGATTTCCTTAAAACTCCATATCTCTCTTGGCCCAAAAAATAAGCCTTTTAGATTTGAATCCTTTTGGTTGGATCACCCGGATTTCCTGAGTAAGATGAGGTAATGGTGGGACAACACGAAGACAAAAACTTGAAATAATATGTACACATTTCAACATAAATTAAAATCTATCAAAGAGGAAATCAACAAATAAAGCAGAGAAACTTTTGGCAATATAATCACCGACAAAAAGAACTTGGAGGAAAAAAAATGGAACTCCTCCAACCACAAATCATCAATGACGGCATCACAGATTAAAGAAAACAAGAAGATCTTAAGTTACAACAAAGCTGGGAGGAAAGGGACATATAAGAAAAAAAACTTTGGCATCAAAAATCCATAATACATTGGCTAAAATGTAGGGAGAAGAACTATGTTTTTTTTCCATCGATCGATGATCCATCATAGAAGGAACAACATGATACTGGCTCTAAAGAATAGAGAGGAAAACCTCATTCATTCTCATGACGAAATGGAAGAAGAACTAAATCAGTGATTCAACACT
Source organism: Pinus tabuliformis (assembly GCA_031772625.1). Classification (NCBI taxonomy): domain Eukaryota; kingdom Viridiplantae; phylum Streptophyta; class Pinopsida; order Pinales; family Pinaceae; genus Pinus; species Pinus tabuliformis. The sequence continues at coordinate 119,331,353 of CM062819.1, forward strand.
CTCCTCACGGAGCTAAGGAATGATCAGGCAGAGGATATACAAAAAATTACCAACCACATTCCTCATATCCTCACTAAAAAACATAATAAAATGCTTCTGAGAAAGGTTTTATTGCAATAGGTGGAGGAAGTAGTCATGAGCATGCCTAACAGGAAAGCTCCTGGCCCGAATGGGTTCACCATTGACTTCTACAAAGCTTGTTGGCCTATCTTAAAAAATGAGGTCCATGCCCTGGTGGAGGAATCTAGAATCCAAAAATTTGTCTTAAAAGCTCTCAATGCCACCTTTCTCACTCTAATTCCTAAAAGTGACAATGCAGACTCCCCGGAAAAATTTCGTCCCATAGCCCTCTACAATGTAATATACAAGATCATCTCCAAAGTTTTGGCTAACCGCTTAAAAATCATCTTGCTTTTGATCTCCCAACACCAAATTGGCTATGTCGAAGGTAGGCAAATTATGGATAGTATCATCCTCTCCCATGAATTAATCCACTCCCTCAAAACCCAAGGGAAACTTGGAATGATGATCTAATTAAATATGACAAAGGCTTTCGACAAAATCAATTGGGCTTACATGAGAGAAGTTTCAGCCGCTTTTGGGTTCCACAAAGAATGTATAAAATGGATCATGGCGATGGTTTCTGGAGTTTTTTTCTCAATCCTTCTGAATGGCTCCCCCTCTCTTCCATTCCACCCATCCAAAGGAATCTGGTAGGGGGACCCGATTTCACCCTTTCTCTTTGTCATTATAGCAGAAGGGCTTAGTCGCTCCTCCTTCCATGCACCAACAATTTGTGTATGAAACTCTACTCATGGGTCTCCCCACTACAAAATAAGCCTCATCCTTCAAGCCTATTCTCTCTGATTTCTCCGTTGCCTCGGGCACCTCCATCAATCAAGAAAAATCCAAGTTGTTCTTCTTCAATACCCTTCCAGCTATTTAAGGAAACATTGCTAGAATCCTTGATTTTTCGATAAGTAACCTTCCCTCCAGATACCTCAGTGTCCCCCTCACATATAAGCCAAATGTGTGTTCTACTTGGGAAGCTTTGACAATCAAACTAGAAAAGAGGCTGGAAAATTAGACCTTCAGGTCGCTAAATCTAGAAGGTTGCCTTGTTCTAGTGAAATATGTTTTACAAGTTATTCCTCATTCTTTTTATTCAGCTTTGGCTACCGCTAAAGCAATCTCCAACTCAATCAAAAATGTGTAAAGGAACTTCCTATGGAGAGGTTTGGAAAAAAAGCATAAATGGGCATTATTGGCCTAGAAAAAAATTGTAAGCCCAAAAAAGATGGTGCACCTTAGGAACCAAAACTCTATGGCGATGGATAGTAAACCCCAACTTCCCCTGGGGTACTCTATGGAGGGAAAAATTATAAGGCTCAATGGGAGTATAAAAGATTTGGTCATATGGAACCAAGCATGAGAAAACCAGGAAATTATCCATAAACACAGTTCCTGGGAGGTGGGAAATGGGGACAAGGCCCTTTTTTGGGAATATGCTTGGCAACAAATACCAAACCTTGATAAGGATCAATTTCAACGGATCAAGATCGAAATGCAAAATAGGGGCAAAATCAGGGTTTGTCATTATTGGAAACCTAGTATAGAAAGTGATCAGTGGAGAGATTGGATAGATGAGAAAGAGTGGGATCCCCCAATCAACCCTCAGATGTTGCAGGAGCTTTCGAGTGAACTCCAAAAAAGACAAATTCTCTAGACATCTCAGAGGACAAAACCGGATAAAACCCAGCTGGGCACTTCAATATAAAGGAAGTGTATAGATACATCGCTCTACATGACCAACTTCAACTGAAGCTCAAATGGAAATCATTGTGGGAAAGGAAACACTCGCCAAAAATGTTTATCTTCCTTTGGCTAATAATGGACAGGGACATTCTTACTTGGGATATTCTTAAAAAAAAGGGTTTCATTGGACCCTCTAGATGCTACCTATGTCAGCAAAAAGAAGAAACTACAAATCATTTGTTGAATGAATGCCCCTATGTGAACAAGCTTTGGAACTGGGTGTATTTGGTCTTTAAAGCAACGGATTGGGATCCCTCCTCAATTCTTAACACCATCGAAAACTGGTGATCCTCTTTCTCCCCCAATCCTCTTGTTAACAGGGCATGGAATCTTGTCCCAAGTATCATATGTTGGGCGCCATGGAAGGAAAGAAACACCGAAATCTTCCGGGGAAACTCACTTTAGGAGAAAATCACCCTCTCTAATGTCAAGAAAACAATTCGGGAATCTGTGGCCTCTTCTATGCTATAGGAGCCCATCGACCTTCATAGCAGCTCGGATATGAACATTCTTTCCATGTTGGATCTCCATTTCGCTCTTGCACCTATTGCCTCCTCTATTTCCAAAAATAGGGTACATGCATGCATGTGGTCGCCCCTGTAAACAATGACCCTTAAGCTTAACTATGATGGAGCAGCCAAAGGAAACCCGGGCTCAGCGGGATTTGGGGGGGTCTTCAGGAATGCTCAGGGGGAAATCCTGTGGATTTATGAGGGCAACATTGGTACCTCTACCAATAATGTTGTCGAACTCCATGCTCTGGAACACGAGATCACCATTGCAAAGTGCTACAAGTTTAGCCCTCTGATCATCGAAGGTGATTCAACTTTGGCGACACAGGTCAGCAGAAAACTTCAGCAGGGGATGGACGCTGCCAAGGTATCTGACAATTGACATTTAAACAAAATATTACAGAAAATCAAAAACAATATGGAAAGCATGGAAAGGCTTCACTTCCAAACAATCAGAAGAGAAAGGAACAAGTTGGTGGACAAGTTGGCTAACGAAGGCATGGCAGGTAACCTCTGGTTGCGAACAAGGTCCTGGCATGACCTGGAATACAGTGATCTTCATCAGCAATGTGAAGTCATAAATGCCAAGGAAAACCAGAAAAACGAACATTAATCGTTCGATGATACCAAGTCACATTAATGATAGATCGATAAATATGGAGGACTGCAGTTCTGACGTTTATCTTCCCTGGGTTGTCCTCTGAATGACAGTCATGCCTTATGATGATGATGATGATGATGATGATGATGGTGGTTAACGTCCACTGAGACCAAACATTGGTCTATCGAACCTAAAGAAACAAATTATTTATTTTGATTTAAAATTTTATTCCTATGCTCAAAAAGCTTGGAGAGAAGCCTCCCGAGTTTACTATAATTTTGACATTGTAAAAGGCTAGGAAGGTCAGTATTGTAACAAAGATTGTGAAACTGAGATCTAATGTGGTTGTATGCGGGGCACTCTAAGAGGAAGTGGTTTTCATCCTCGATGTTCCTATTCTCACATATATGGCAGATCCTTTCCATCCATGGTGTTTTAGGAACTGCCCAACGACCTGTTTCACTATGGAGCTCATGAGAATTCGTTCTAATCTTTGCTATATTAATTTTCTTCTTTGAGCTAGTTAAAATAGAGAGATACTTTTGATCTTCTAAGGTGGGGTTGATGACCTTCTTATAATAACTTAATTTTCTTTTAGCCGCTAAATCTTTTTCACACCACATTTTTTCTTTGAACTTTGAAGTAACAATATCTTTAATGTTATTTATGTTTTGCAATGCATCATTCTCGTTGATCTCCCAATAGTTTAACCAGGCCCTTGTGTCTTTATGCCACCCCGATTGAGCCTTAGGTGGTTTTGGCTGGAATTTAAAGCTAGCTTAGGAAGTCTATGATCGTCTATATTATTGAGTTTGTGCTTGTACAACAGAAACCTAATCATAGCTAGGCTCTCAATAGGGGAAAGACCTGCTTCTATAAGGAGAATAGGATAGGGTGTATTACTTTTAATTTTCAAGTTATAAGTTATAAAACGCTTTTGGATTTGCTCAATCTTTCTCCATGATTCTCTGGAGATGCTGCAACCCCAAACCTCACAGCCATATAAGATAACAGGAGTGACTAAAGTTTCAAAGAGGAACTTCTTTTTATCCCACCATTACGAGGTTTGATGTTTTACAATTATTTTCAAGACCAAAATAAGCTTTCCACCCCCCATTGATCCTTTTCTCAATGCTATGGTTCCAGTTGAGCTTGTGATGAATATCAAATCCTAGGTACTTGTAAGAATACACTTCCTCCAAGTTATTATTGTCATACATAAAATTAGCGTAAGTGTCCTTCTTGGATTTGATAATCATAACTTTTGTTTTGTCAATGTTAACAATCATACCCATGGTAGAGCAGAAATCCTTAAGAAGCCTGAGTTGCTTATCAAGATCAGATGGGCACCTTGCCAAAAGAACAATATCGTTAGCATAGAGAAGAAGGATGATGACTATCCCAGCTAAGATCGTGCCATCACATCCTGCTTCCTCTAAATAGCCTTCAAGCTTATCGATGTAAATGCCAAATAGGGTAGGGGAGAGGGGGAAACCTTGTTTAACTCCGATGTTACACTTAATATCTTTCGACCACCCCTCATTGCTCTTTAGCTTGGCAATTACATTCTCATATAACCTTATAGCGGTAGCTCTCAACTCGAGAGGAACCTTTAGCTCTTCTAATCTATTCCAAAGGTTGTATCTAGGAACTGTATCGAAAGCCTTTCTAAAGTCCACAAAGCAACAAAATAAATTGGATTTATCATTACGACATTCCTCCACAATGATCCTAAGCGTAACGAGGTAGTCTGTTGTTGAGTGATGCCTTCTGAAACCTGCTTGGCCTTTAGCCTGCTTACCTTCACTTTCAAGCCATATGCTTAACTTCTTTTCCAAAATACTACCATATAACTTGGCTAAGAGAGGGTTGATCATAATTTTCTGATAATTAGAGGGGTTATTTGTATCCCCACTTTTAAAAATAGGAATAATGAGACTCCCAGTCCAAGGTTTAGGGAACCCTTGCTTGACTGCTTGATTGAAAATCTTGTGAATGTGGGGGATGAGGACAGGACCTCCAATTTTTAAGATTTCCGCCTAGTAACCTTCAATGTCCTTAGCTTTCCCATTAGCGAGGCGATTAACCCAAAACTTAATGTCTTCTAAAGAGAAAACTTCTTTCGTTGTGAGCAGGGTTTCCAAATTATCCATGACATTTGGAGATTCATAAAGCTTTTTAAGATAGGAATTCCAATCGTGAAGAGCAATTCTATTATTATCTTTACTCTTCCTAGTCAGAATCTACCTCCAAAATTTCTTAGGAGCTACCTTAGAGAGGTGTAAGAGATTCTCTTATCTTTGACGAATGTACTGCCTCTTTTTCCTTTTAGTTAGGACTTTGTATATTTTTATCTTGTCCATTTTAAGAGATTCATCAACAAATTCCTTAATTGCTCTCCTCGCACTTTTACAATCTTTGTCATCCCATGGATTGGTTTTGCTATTTCTTTTATTATTTGAAACTTCAATTCAGAACTTGTTAATAGAATATGAGAGGGTTGTAGTAAAATTATGATAGAGGTCTTCTATGTTGTCTATACTAGATAAAGGAAGCAAATTAGTTTTTAATTCATTTAAAAAGAGATCATTTTTATTTCTATTAAATATTAAGTTCTTTTGGCTGTAAGTATTATTTTCTGTGGGAACTCTATGCATGACAAAATTGAGAGTTATAAGTAAAGGCCTATGATCAGAGTCAGGTTCGTGGTCATTTAAGATGTCAAAATTTATTATTTCGTTGTATAATGGGAGATTGGAAATAACGTAGTCTACCATGCTGCTACCAAGTCCATGGATGCAGGTCATCTTGCTGGAATTGGGCCACTTCTTTAGACCGTTGCAAATTATGAGATCCTGAGCACTACAGAGCTTGACTAGCTCCGACCCAAACAAATTTTCCCCGAGGTCTTCAGAGCTCCTTTTGTACCTACTAGCCAGAGTAGGGTCTTCGTCTAACCAAAGAGGATTAGGGTTGGAATGATTGCTTAGAATAATAGCTTGGTTGTTTGAAGTTCGAGCATTAAAGTCACCTATTAAAAAGATATTACCGTCATTCCTTAGGCTAGAAATATCATTCTCTAAACCATTGTAAGGGTTAGTTTTATCTAGATTCTTCTTCTTATAGAAGTTAGAATCGATGGGGGGGAAATAACATATTGCTATGTAGGACTTTTTATTATTAATGTCTCTGATCTCTATCCAACTATATTGGTTGTCAGGGTCATTTTTATAAATCCTAGCATGGGGGGAGATGTTCTTCTTAATGTAACAAGCTATTCCCCCAATGCCTCTACGGGAGGATTGCTTGTTCCAGGTAGACCATAGCGTAAAGCCATCTATGTTAGGGACCTTAGATTCTTCGTGCTCCCAAGTTTCAACAAGAAAAATAATATCAACATCATTTGAAATCCAACTTAGCTTGGGGCCTTTGTTCCATGGGAAGCCCCGACAGTTCCAAGAAAGGATCTGGAGCATTTTTAATTGATAATGATTACTATCTTTCTAGTTTCTATCTCGAATAAAGGCTTTTCTATTTCTGATTATTGCCCATTTTCTTTCCTTTCTAGCTTCTTTTACCTTTTGAACCTACTTTCTTAATTCTGCTTGATCTTCTAGAATGAGATCTTCATTTATGAATATTCTCATTCCTTTTAAACTTGGGCTTTTACTAAGTATGTCGTACTTATGATCAGTGGAGCTCACCTTTATGCGGATTAGTCTTTCTTTATTCTCAGTTAATTTCCCCAACCTTGTTGCTTCTGTGAAACACATTGTTTCAATTTATAATCCTCCCACGGCTCCACTCCGTAGTGGGGTCATTGTCCTTCTTTTTAATCAGTCCTGTGAGGTACTCTCCCCACCACCTACCTCTGGTACCTCCCACACTCCAACTTCGCTCCCCTTCTCTCATCTCCCCACCCCTCAAGGCTCCCCTACCCCTATGAATACCACCCCTCACCCTCTCCTCCCCATCATCTCATCTACTCTGGTCCCTTGGTCTTACTATCCCCCCCTGCGATCAGCGTGTTGTTCGCCTCTTCCCCTCCCATGGCTCCCAAGCGTAGTTCTAGTCCAGCTCCCAATTCGGGGCGCAAACGAGATCGAGAGTCCTCTCACTGGAACTTCTTAAGCTCTCCTCCCACCACTCGCACAGAGTCCTCAGCAAGGCGCACAATTCTAAATTACTTTGTTGTTCTGAACCCTGAAACCCAAGAAATAATTGCAAGCTCAGAGGCTCAAGCCAGAGCTTTAAGAAGAGGAGTTTCCTCAGATGAAGTGGCTGCTGACTTTGCCTAGATCCCAGGCCCTTCTCTCACTAGAGCTAGAGAAAATTTCTATGCGCACTCCATCGATATTTGGTGGCAAGTGAATACTATCATTGGCCTAGCTATGCAGGAGTAGGCAAAACACTCTAAGGTGGTGGAGAACAAAATTGACAGCCTCGCCGACAAAATTGTGGTTTATGTCGAAGTTTTCCATCATTGTCGTTTCATCACTCGAGATTCTCCTCACTACACAGTCTTAAAGAAAAAGTGTATTACTAAGAACAATGTAAACTTTGAAATAGGAACTTTGGCCAAAAAACCCCGAAAAAACATGAAAAACAGTGCTAAAAACAAAAAGTGTCGATATTGGAACGATGGGTTTCTTTTTAGGGTCAATTTTGAACATGTTTTAAAAATGACAGTGAAAACGAATTTTTTGTGCAAAAATTGTGCAAAAAACACCCTGAAAATAAAAAGTGTTAATACTGAAATGATGATTTTTTTTTAGGTTCAATTTTCAACATTTTTTAAAAATGTCAGTAAAACCGAATTTTTATGTGCAAAAAACACCCTCAAAACGAAAAGTGTTGACGCTGGAATTACACTCTTTTTTTTCTTGGGTAAATTTTCAACATGTTTTAAAAATGGTAGTGAAAACCAATTTTTTGTGCAAAAATTGTGCAAAAAACACCCTCAAAACGAAAAGTGTTGACACTGAAATAATATTCTTTTTTCTAGGGTAAATTTTCAACATTTTGAAATAATGGTTTAAAAGATTTAAGATTTTATCACGACTCCGAAAAAACATTAAAATTTTAAAAAAATAATGAAAACATAAAATTAAAAAATTAAAACAATGAAAAAAACAAACAATAAAAAATAAAAAAAATAACGAAATGTAAATAAAAATATATATTAAAAACAAAACATAAAATCAAAAATATCTAATATACAAAAGTACCAAGAACCAACCAAAAAAAAAATCAATCATATTGAAAAAACAAAACAAAAAAAAAAAAAAACCTAAGAATTAAATTTCAAAAGAATAATGAAAATTAAAAATTAAATCAACGAGAAAAAACAAAAACAAAAAAAGGTTTAAAAAAACATAGCAAAATGTAAATAAAACTATTTATTAAAAACAAAACATAAAATTAAAAAATAATAATAATAATAATAAATAATAAATAAAAAATCAAACACAAAAATAAAAATAAATTAAAAAAAATCAATCATAAAAATATTAAAAAACCAAAAAAACCAAAACAAAATTAACCTATAAAAGATAAGAATTCAAAAACTAAAAATAAAATTAAAAAATATAAAGAAATAAATAATAAGAAAAACACATTTTCAAAAATAAAAAATCACATTTTTTATCTCGTTAAAAAAAAAATTAAGTAAAAATAAATAAAAAGCTTATAAAAAACAAAAAAAAACACTAGATTAACAAAAAAAATAAAATAAAAACTTCTAAAAGTAAGAATAAAAACATTCAAAAAACAAAAATATACTGAAATTAAAAATAAAATAAAATAAAAAAATTAAGAAATATACATATTTTCAAATTTATAAATAAATAAATAAATAACAATATATGAAAAAAAATTATATTAAAAATTTAAAAGTTAAAATTTATATTTTACATTGGTTTAAAATTTTGATTTATAAAAAAATATATATATTTAAAATTTTAAAAAGCTAAATATATTTTTTATTTTTTTAATAACATTTAAAATATTTTAAAAATACATATAAAATTAAAAAATACATTTGAAACATAAACCTTTAAAAAAAAAAACATTTAATATGAAAAGCTGGGATTTTTTTTTATTTTTTTTTTTTAATTTAAATGTTAAATGTTTTTTTTTTAATTTTATATATATTTTTAAAATATAATTTTTTTTAAATCTTTTAAATTTTAAAATATTTTATGTTTCAGAACATATGTTTTTTTAAAATTTAAATGTTTTTTATTTTTTAAAAATAGAAATATATGTTTTTTGTTTTTTTTAAATGGTTTTTTTTTTATTTTATATATATATATATATTAAAATTTAAAATGTTTTTTTGGTTTTTTTTTTAATTTTTAATTTTATATTTTTTAATTTTAATTATTTTTTGTTTTTTTTTTTAATTCGAGTATATTTTCATTTTTTTTTTATCTTTTTAATCTTAATTTTAATAGTCTTTAAGATTTTTATTGGTTTTTTTTTTAATTTTTAATCTAGTTTGTTTTTAATTTATTTTTTATGCTTTTTTTAATTTGTCTATTTTTAGTTACTTAATTTTATTGTTTTTTATGTTTTTTTTTTCCAAATTTTTTTATGCTTTACAAAAAAAATACATTTTTTATGTTTTTTCTTTTTTTCTTTTTTTTATATTTTTATATTTGTTTTTTTAGTCAAAAAATTAACATTAAAAAATTTAAAGTGTAAAAAATGTAACATTTAAAAAAATATCCACGCTTAATACATTAAAAAATTTAAAGAGTCAAAAACAAGCCCTCTAAAAAAAGGTTGATGCTACATCAACATATTTCAAAATGCATGAAAATCACTAACATTTAAAAATATATATTTATATTTGATACATAAGAAAATTTAAAGTGTCAAAAATACGCTGCGAAAAAAAAAGTGTATTCTACATCGCCACTTTTCAAAATCGGGTCACTTTTTCGCTACTTCTACGAAACGGGTAATCATATCAGTGCTCGTTTCTAAGTTTACATTGTTTAATATGCATTCACCTGCAGAATGCTCTCCAAGTGCAAAGAAAGAAGTGGCAGGAGCCTCCTCCAGCCATCCCTATGTTATGGCACCGTAGGAGAGAAGCACCCAGGAGCAGCCAATAATCTTGGATGACGACCCGGTCACCGCCAAGCCCTAATGTGCGCACCAATATCCTTTTTGTTTCGTCTCCCTTTCAGACTTGAGGTCATGACAGAGAACATGACAGCGATTTCGGAGCAAAAAATTAAAATAAATAAAGGCCCTAGGTACTAACAGTTATTGTTCAACTCAGATTTCTGGTCTCTTTTTGGAGTCGACAGCAATTTTGGTCTCTATTTGTCTACTATGTTCTTAGCATTGTAATTCTCATGGCAAATAGAGCTTCTTTTTTGTCAAGTCTCAATGTAACTTGTCAATTTGGCTGTCAGAATAGACAGGGTTGTTGGCTCTTGTGCTAGATAGACAGTCTCGCACAAACCAACTTTTATAAATACCTCTTCTATACAGTTATATAACATATTTTATTTACAATATACAAAAACAACAACAATAGAATAAAACAACAACAAACAAAAAATAATAAATAAATATATATATATATATATATATATATATAATTCATTTCAAGTGAGAGAAATATTAAAATGAATACAAGTTGTAATATCAAATAAGAATGAAGTTATCTTTAAACAATGATTTCAGTGAATGCATCATCAATCATAAAAACGTTGGACTTTTCAATAAAAATGACGTTGATAACACTTATGCATGAGGTGCTCCAACCATAGTATTATATCTTATGATGGACTACATGACATCACCACCCATATGACTGACACCCCCACTCTGTTGGTTATCAAACACCATAAATGTTTATAATTGAGATTATCATTTTCAAATTCATGTCAGTGATTATATTCAATCATTACAATTGAAATGGTTTTACTAAATCAATCATTGGAAAAATATTCATCCCATATTTATTTATATTGAATATTGGAAAATATTCATCCCATATTTATTTACACTGAATATTGGATCAATAGTTATAAGTTATTATGGGATAATTTGTCATAGTCTCCAACATTCACTTCATTTGTATTGAGCTATAAAATTATTCTCTACCATTGAGATTTTGGTAAAATAAAAAATCAACTTAATGTTTTTCATACCAAAAATTCACTTATTTCATTTTTTTATGTAATTGGTAATTTTCTTTCATCAAACAATTAGATGTTTACGTTTTTTTTGCATAAGAAAAAATATTTATCCTAAGTTGTGACATTCATGTCAACATATTTCTTAATATGTAATTTACAAATGGAGTCAAATGGCACTTGTTAAAAAAAATACTACATAAGAAACCAAACTCCCGAAAGTTTTGGCTTCTACAGAGACCTTGCATCACCTAATATGTCATGTTTGTCATGACATGGTCATTATTCCCCATCTTTATGATCACACATGTATGTTAACATTGTTATGTCGAAAGAACAATAATGGATGGAGTGCACGGTAGGGTTTCTCTCTATCACTAGGGTTTATGAGCATTCGGCTCGGTTCGGTCATGACAGAGGCGGGCGGGGAGGAGGGCGAGCTCTTAAGCCCCCTCCTTTCAGACACGGTCATGGTTAAAGGAAGAGAACCCGACGCATCATTCTTCACCAATCTCACGACTTACAATTTTTCTGTCATGACAGAGGCGGGGGGGTGCACGGGGCTCTGAAGCCCCCTCCTTTCAGATGCGGTCATGGTTAAAGGAAAGGAGCCCTACGCATCATTCTTCACCAAGCTCATGACTTACAATGCCTTCCACTCATCCATAAAATCCAGAGCAGCGAACTTGGGTAAAAAGGCAGCAGGAAATGCCCCAAAAGAAACCTCAACTTCGCAGTGTAGAGCGAAGGCAAGAGTCGACTAGTCTATCGTAGAAGAAATTCAGAGGCTTCAAACAAAGACCAACAACAACTGCAAACCCAAGGCGAAAAAAATAGCAGTGCTAAAGATTCAAGACTCGGACATTACAGCATATAGAGACTTCATGCAAGAGCATGCCATCATTTGTAAGTTCATGGGGATCTGGTCCACGAAAAAAGCACTGAACTAGTGAATTCAAAACAAATGGCACCCAAAAAAAGAGAGACAATTGCAATTAAGATCTAAAGGTTTCTTCACAGTCATATTCGACCTCCTAGAAGACCGAGATCGTATTTTCGAGGGAGGCCCATATTTCTTCAATTCGACAGGTCTTTACATGTGGTATTAGAAGGAAAACTTCACTCCTGAATAGGAGGACTTCACCAGAGTCCCTATATGGGTCAAACTTTACTCACTACCCACAGACTATTGGTCGCCCTCTGTGTTAAAAGGAATAGGAGACGAGTTGGGGGAATATATTAAAATGTCGAAGGGTACCAACAATAGATACTATGTCTTTTATGCAAGAATTTGTGTCTACATGGACGTTTCAGGGGTGTTACCGGAGGCCATCAAGCTAGTCTTCCAAGATGAAGTATGGTTTCAGAATATAGACTATGAACACATACCCTTCAGATGCAGAAAATGCCATGATCATGGGCACTTATTCAGAGATTGCCCCCAAAATAACTCACAACAAGCCAACACACAAGCGCAGAAGAAGGTAGATGAATAAGGTTACACCAAGGTTGGACCCTAAAACAAAAATAACAGGAAGACTCAAGGCAAATAAGGCCCGCAACAATTAGCTAACAAAAACAACTTCGAAGCTTGCAAGAAGAACAGGAATAACCAACCTTAGATGAACATGCTAAGGAAGGAAGAAAAACGTCAATCCAAACTTCAATAGTTTAAAATCAAATTCTCGAGGAGAACTTCGGGAACTGCCACACCAAGAATGGTTAAACCTCAAAAGACACTGACATGGACCTTGTAATGTTAGAAAACTCAGTTGAAGACCATGTTATAGAAGAGGCTCTCGAAGGCGTGGATCTCATCTCAATAGTATAGGAATGGGGAAAAGGTGGTTTGTCTGCTATACCTGAGGAGTATATCCAAAAAATATAAGGGTTTTATCTGTTACAAGAGGAATTAAAACAAGGCACGACCATGACACCCCCAGAAGAAAATGCTCTTAAAGGAATCTTATCAAATATCACAGCGGATCAGTACAACCCCAAAGTTCCAAGACGAAAGAGGGAGGAAAACCACAGACCAACTCCTCCAAGAGCTAGGAGCGAGATTAATCAATTAGGAAAAGGTAAGAGCTCTCACTCTAAACCCCCATCTTTCTCAATTAATTTCATCTCTTAGAACATCAGAGGCTTAAACGACCCTAGAAAAAAATACTCCTAAAACACAAAATAACAATCGATAAACCAGACATAGTTCTCCTCTAGGAGACTAAGCTTGCAATGGAGAACTTGTAGACCCTCTAGAAGGGTTGTTGCAAAGGCTACAGCGATTTAGCCAATGCAGCTTTTGGTTCTATAGGTGGGAAATTGATTCTATGGAGGAGCTGTCAATATGAGTTAACTTCTTCAGTGGAAACCAGAATCTCAATCACAGTGGTCCTCAACATCACAAGCACCACTGAAACCATCTTTGTAACCAACATTTATGCACCCCAAAAGGCGAAAGAGATGATACAAATGTTATCTTTGGTTATGAGAATCCTTGACATCATACATCATCCCTTCACAATCATAGGGGTAGACTTAAACATAGTCCTTAACATGTCAGAAAAGAAAGAAGGTCTACGGAAGCTAGATAGAGGCTCTGAAATATTCCAAGAAACTATTGAAAAAATGGGACTGATAGACATTCTGACAATGAATAATACCTATACCTAGAATAACAAAAGAGGTGGGGATAGGAAAATAGCCTCAAGGCTCGATAGATTTATGATCTCGAAAACAATCTATTTGACCTCCTAGGAAACTGAATGTCAAATATTACCCCAAATAGGATCTGATCACAAGCCAATAGCTTTAAGGGTGCATATTACCTCAGCCCCCAAAAATTGTCCCTTTCGATTTGAAGCCTTTTGGATAGAGCATTTGAACTTCCTAAGAAACATGAAGAACTAGTGGGAAATCTCTCCACCTCAGACTGGCACTAGAATGTACCAATTCCAGCAAAATTTTATTATTTACATACCAAAAAAAAAATCTTAGAACAAATGAGTCTTTGTTAACATTATCAAGGACAAAATGGAGTTAGCAAATCATGGAATAACTTCAGCCATGAATCATCCAACATGGTATCACGGACCAGATGAAAGAGGAAATGAACCTTCACAAATAATGGTAAGGCAGAGTTAAGCAAAAAGAAAAACTCTCGCAGCAAAAATCTAGAATCTGTTGGCTCCAGTGTGGGGAAAGGAACTCCTCCTTCCATCGCTCCATGGTTCAGCACCAAAGGAACAACGTAATCCTCAGCCTAAGAACTAAGGATGGAAGTATTGTTAACTCCCATGAAAACATTTTAAGTAAGCTAAATGATTTCTATAGCAACCTCCTGGAAGAACCTTAGGTAGACAGATCCCATGCCATAAGGGAGATCACTAACAACATTCCCACAATCATCAACCAAGACCACAACAAAATTCTCCTTAGGGAAGTATCGATGCAGGGAGTTGAGGAAACGGTAATGGCCATGCCAAATGAAAAAACTCCTGGACTAGATGGTTTCGCCATTGATTTTTTCAAAAGTTGTTGGTATTTTATCAAAGATGAAGTTCATACCCTGGTGGAGGACTTGAGGATTAACAAAACAATCCTGCAAGCATTGAACGCCATCTTTCTCACTCTCATCCCAAAGCAGGAAGGAGTTGATTCTCTTGATTTTTTTTAACCTATTTCCCTTTGTAATGTAATTTATAAAATCATCTCCAAGGTTTTGGCCAATAGGATTAATATTGTTCTTCCCCTCCTTATCTCGACCAACCAAGTGGGGTATGTGGAGGGTAAACAGATTATGGATAGCATTATCTTATCACATGAAACGATACACTCACTCAAAACCCTTAGAAAGCATGCCATGATGATGCAATTGGATATGTCGAAAGCCTTCGACAAACTCAACTGGGAATATATGCATGAAGTCTTAGCTTCCTTTGGCTTCCACCAGGATTGTATAGATTGGATCATGGTTTTGGTCTCAGGGGCCTTCTTTTCCATCATGCTCAACAATTCACCTTCTAAGCCTTTCTATCCCTCCAGAGGTATCAAGCAAGGACACCTTTTGTCCCCCTTCCTTTTTGACATCATGGCCAAAGGTTTAAGCAGGACCCTCAAGGCTGTCAACACAAGCAACATGCTCATTGGCCTCAAGCTCCACAACCCTACCCGAACTAACCACCAGCAATTCGTCGATGACACTCACTTGATGGGATTCCCCATTGTTAATAAAACAACATCCCTTAAACGCATTCTCAACTACTTTTCTGAAGCTTCTGGAACCTCCATCAACCTTGAGAAATCCAAAATATTCTTCTTTAATACCCCTTGGTCATTCAAAGAAACATCACCAGATTTCTTGGTTTTCAGAGGTGCTCGCTTCCTGCAAAATACCTCGAGGTTCCCATCACTAACAAATTCTACAGAAAAGCTAATCGGGAGGATCTCCATAATAGGTTGCGTAAAAAACTCTACAGTTGAACCTTTCGCTCCCTCAATCTGGCGGGTAGACTTGTCTTGGTAAAATATGTTCTACAGGTCATGCCCCTCTATCTCTTCTCAACCTTGGTCACCCCTAAGTCGATAACTAACGCCATTTGGATAATTCAATGCAACTTCAGGTTCAAAGATGAAGAAATGGGCCCTAGTTGCATGGGAACAGTTATGTAAGCCTAAGAATGTTGGAGGGCTTAGTCTGAGAGACCCGAAACTTCTAGGGAAAGCCCCAGGGGCTAAAACCTAGCGGAGATGGTTGGACAACTCGCTCAACACCCTGGGGTCTTCCTTAGAAAGCGAAGTATGCGCCTAATAACTCCAACGAGGAACTCATCTGGCTCATCGGAAATATCAATGGTCGGCCATATGGAACAAGACGTGGAAAAACAAAACCATCATACATGAACACATCTTCTGGGAAATATGCAATGGGGAAAGGGCCCACTTCTGGGAGGATGCTTGGAAACAATCTATGGTCTTGGACAGAGATCATTACACCTCTCTTCAAACATCCATGCAAGCTAAAGGGAAACTTTGTGTAGCCCCCACTAATAGAAGCCTAGTGCGCTAGATGTTAGGTGGAAAGAATGGATAGACACTCAATTGTGGGAACCCCTACCTGAAAATCTCAATTGGGACACCTTTGATTGAACCATCCAAGAAAGAAAAATTCACGCTGATCAGGGCAAGACAAGCTTCAATGGGGAAAGAACTCATTCGTGCTCTTCAGTCTCAAGGAGGCCTATGGCTACATAGCCAATCACGATCAGCTTCAGCAACATCAAAAATGGAAAATTCTTTGGGAGAGACAGCTCTGGCCAAAAATCACCATTTTGCTTTGGCTATTCATGCAAGGGAAAATTCTCACCTGGGACGATCTTCGGAGAAAAGGGTTTATTGGTCCCCTCGAGATGTCCTCTTTATGAATCGCAAGATGAGACCATCAACCATCTCTTGAACACTTGTGACTACAATAATAGAATATGGGAATGGTCAGCTGAGATTTTCATAACCACAGAAGGAGATAGAGCTTCCATTCACACTACTCTCAAAAATTGGCGATCTAATATATCCCCCCATCCCGTGGTGAACAGGGCATGGTATATTTTACTAGTAACCATCTGTTGGACCATATGGAAAGAAGATAATGCACGAACCTTCAAAGATGACAAAAAAATCAGAGGAAAGCCTCCTAATATCCATCAAGAAAATCGTTTGAGAAATTGTCACCATCTCCAAATGTTGTAGATCGGATCCAAAAATATAAGATAATAGCAATAACCCAATAATAACAAGATCAAAATATAGATAAATGCTTGTTGTAGATCTAACCCAGAATATTATAGATCTGATATAAAAGTATAAGATCATGCAAATAAACTCAGAAATAATATGAGATGATACTTTATTATCAAGACCCTTAAGGTAGGGCAACACCATACATTCACTCCTTAAGGAAGGAGAACACTCCACAAGCCATATGCATGTTCATACAAGAATACTTATCTTCCCTTCATCTTCCTATGTGGAGTCTCTAGCCTTTATATAGGCCTCATACATACAATACCATGCATCATTACCATGGTTTCCTCATACCATCAACTAATACCATGGGCCCATTACATTATTATTAACTACTTGTGGTCCCTTACATGACATGGGTTAACCACCTTATTTATTACTATGGCCCATCCCATTATTACATTATTGCCTTGGGTACCTCCCTTGGTACCCCATATTATCCCCCCTAGGTATATAACACCAAAATTCCCAGCTTCATTGGCCCCCCTCGACCCACAGATCAGTGCATACTTCCCCTTTGAGACCTGCGTTTTCCATCTCCGACCAACCCCAACCCTGCTAATGTTACCCCTAAAGCCCCCTATCACTGGTCAACCCCGAGAAAGATTTGGTTAAAATGAATTATGATGGTGTAGCCAAAGAAAACCTCGGGGCGGCGGGATTTTGTGGCGTGTTCAGGGACGCGACTAGGGAAATCTTGTGGGTTTACCCTGGGAACCTAGGTATCACCACTAACAATGCAGCAGAACTTCGGGTGATGGAACATGGTCTAGCCATTGCCAAAGAGCAAGGCTTCTTCCCCCTGATCGTCGAAGTTGACTCGACACTGGAAACCTTGGTTGCGTGTAAACTCCAGCGAGGAGCTACAGTGACCAGGGTAACGGATAACTGGAGGTTAACCAAGATGCTTCACCATATCATCGAACACATCAGCAACCTCAGTGGGCTCCATTTCAAGTGGTCGGAAGGAAGGCAAATAGTTTGGCTGACAGGCTTGCCAATGATGGTACAGCTGGCAACTACAATTTGAGATCCCTTGCATGGAAGGACCTGTGGGAAGGTCCCCTCATCAAAGAGTATGAGGATATAAATTCCAAGGAAAACGTTGTACGCGATCATCATAACTCTGTAGAGGTACATCATATCTCACATACCCTAAAGGTACATTCCCCTTAAATCCGTTATCATGAAACATACCCCAAGCATCAACTCCAACTTTTCGCCTGTGGGATTGAAAATCTCGATTGTGATGTTGATCTTCAACTACCGCCCCTCGAACCCAAGACCCAGTAAAATACTTTGCACTGTTATGAATGCTCTATACTTGGCTCTAGCCACATTCAATGGCTTAATTATAGTCAATTTCCTATGCAACCTCCCCATCACCCAACTCACCTATGAATACCCTGATCCCTATGCTGCTCCTATTCATCACTCCTTCCTCCCTCAAGCCTATGCTACCCTCTTTCCCCTGTCCTATGCTCTAAGCCTTGTTTTTCATAACCTCAACTTTCTCCCCTTCAGCATGGCCCCTCGACGTTGCTCAGCGCCCGCCCCCCGCAGAGGAAGGGGAAGAAACAATGAGCGTTGGAATCATTCCAACATGCAGCCAAGAATGAGCGTCAGCTAGGAGAGTCGTTATCAATTACTACAGTTTGATCTCTCCAAAGACCCATGATCACATTTAGGATCTTGAACTCCAATCTAGGAACATTCGTCATCACATCAGCGATGAGAATGTTGATTCCCAATTCGAGTAGATTCCTGACCTCGGCTTCCCAAGGAAAACCTATACATCCACACAATTGAACTTTCATGGAAACTCAAAACCATGCTTGGGTTGGTTCTACAAGAGCAAAGCGATAATAAAAATATCCTAGAGACTAACCTCGACATGTTGAATGACAAGTTTATTGTTTATGTGAACACATTTCACCATAAACACTTTGTTACTAAGGACTAGCCTCATTACACATTGTTGAAGTGTCGTATGGCAACCATGCAAGCGAACGAGGATGACATGTTGAGCATTAAGCACGAGACAAGAGGTACATCCACTAGTCATCAAGCCTCCGAGGACACCCCAGTTGGCAGCACCATAGAAAAGTCGATTAGGCTAGAAGAAGACCCCTCAACGTAATCAATCTGATGAATTGTGTCTATTTTTTGTTTTGGACATACGCCCTATGGGCTCGCTCTATGGTTTTGGCCCCTGTCTCGCAAAACCAATGTTGTAAATTTTGTTAATTTAGTTCATCCTCATACTATTGTCAATGTTTTATTTTTTGTAGCCAGGCATACAAAAAACTTGGATGAGCATAGAAATTCTCAAATCACTCGGACCAAGTTGAATTGAAAATTTTGTAAGGGAAGGAAGCACAGGAAACTTTTCTTCTGTCAATGGTTGAGGATAGGCTCTGTTAGACCACTCGAGCACCACATCGATTGTAATTATCGCTTTATAATATAATAGAAATCTTCTTACTTACAAAAAAAAACATTTTTATGTCGAAGCTTTGAACCATAACGTTTATAATAAAATGTCACTATCAACCCCTCTTTTTAACAAGTGAAGATGTTTTTTCGTTTGTACATTATTCCCTCTTGTCCTTTAGACCATATGAGTAAACATCACTACATATAGAACCAAACCAACAAAAAAAAAAATGAAATGTCAATGCATATGAAAAATGATAAAACACTATAGCTTCTTTTTTTGTCAGTAGAATTTCATTATATTATAAAGCGGTATGTACAATCATTTGAGAGTGCGAGTAGTCTAGCAGATTCAAACCCCAATCATCGGCAAAAAAAGAATTTTTCTATGCTTTTTCCCCTTACGAGACTTGTAATTCATCTTGGTACAAGGAATTTGAGAGTTCATATGCTCATCCAGGGTTCTGATATGACTGGTTACAAAATTGACAGTGTTGGCCAAATTGAAAACAATAACAAAATTGATAGCAATAGCAACATGAGCCTAGGGCTTTTTGCCTTTCTCCATTACATTTATTTTGACAAACTGTAGCCAAAACTAGAAGAAATTGGCCCAAAGGTCGTAGAGCCAAGACAAAAAGGAGATAGACTTCATCAAACCAATTAACTTGATGGTTCGCCTTCCAGCAAGATCAAATTCTCAAGAGTGCCATCAACAAAGGCATTCGCAAAAGCAGGATGACTGGTTGAAGGGCCCCTAGTCTCATGCTTTATGCTTGGCGTGCCTTCTCCTCCCGCATACATGGTCGCCATCCTCTTCTTTATCAGAGCGTAATGGGGAGAATATTTTGTAACAAAACATTTGTGGTGGATCGTGTCCACATAAACCATGAACTTATCATTAAGCATATCCAGCTTTGCTTCCAAGAACTTTGTGGACTCACTATGCTCCTGCAGAACCAAGCCCATAATGCTCATCCAAGTTTCTGATATGACTAGTTACAAAATTGACAGTGGTGGCCAAATTGACAGCTGTAAAAAAATTGATAGTAGTAGTGGCATGAGCCTGGGGCTTCTTTCCTTTCTCCATTACATTTCTTTTGACAGACTACGACCAAAACCATAAGAAACTGGCCCAAAGGGTGTAGAGCCAAGACAAAAAGGAGATAGATTTCATCAAACCAATTAACTTGATGGTTCGCCTTCTAGCAAGATCGGATTCTCAAGAATTCCATTGGCAGAGGCATCCTCCAAAGTAGGATGACTGGTCGAAGGGCACCTAGTCTCACGCTTGATGCTTGACGTGCCTTCTCCTCCCGCATGCATGGTCGCCCTCCTCTTCTTTAGTAGAGCGTAATGGGGATAATCTTTTGTAACAAAACATTTGTGTTGGACCGTGTCCACATAAACCATGAATTTATCATTAACCATATCTAGCTTTGCTTCTAGGAACTTCGTGGACTCACTATTCTCCTGCAGAACCAAGCCCATAATGGTTTTTAACTGCCACGAGAGCTCAATTGTTCTATTGTGAATGTTTTCCCAGACTCTAGCGAAGCCAAGGTTGGGAACCCAAGGGAATTGAGCATCGACATATTTGTTGGTTGTGCAGCGACAGATAGCCCTGGCATGGTTCTCAAACCCCTAAATGCGCTCTCGAGTCTCCTAAGTTACAGAGTTGTTGTAAGTTATGCATGTATGCCTTGTTGCCGCTTTAGAACGTGTTCTTGGTTGCATGTTGGCCTGATTTCAACATTTGTTGTTCCTGCTTCTGCGTCCGTGAGGGGAAGGAGCAGATCTTCGCCGAGGGGGCATGCTGAAGGGCAGGGTGAAGGGATTATCACGGGCTGGGCAAAGAGTAGAGGTTTGGTGAGAGTAAAACAAGGAGGCTCGAAGCGGAGGAAGTTATGCTGAGAAGCGTTGGGCTCGGGGTATTCATAAGTGAGTCGAGCTTTGGGAGGCTTAGGAGGAAGGTGGCAATAATTGTAGATATTCCTTGTAGATTCAAACCACAGATTGTAATATGCTAAAGCAATTTACTTGAATGTACTCTACTCATGAGCGGAAATATTAAACGATCGATGAAGTCACGAAGCA
Organism: Pinus tabuliformis; assembly: GCA_031772625.1. Classification (NCBI taxonomy): domain Eukaryota; kingdom Viridiplantae; phylum Streptophyta; class Pinopsida; order Pinales; family Pinaceae; genus Pinus; species Pinus tabuliformis. The sequence continues at coordinate 119,352,769 of CM062819.1, forward strand.
AAAAGAAAAAGAATTAAATCACACATAACACAATAATTTTCTAGGTACATCCACAGCTAAAAACACCTGCTATCTGTATATTGCATTAATCATAAAATATGAGAATATTACAATGTTTTGCTCAAGCCTGAGCAATCTCTGCACTATCTCTATCTATCTCATTGCTTCCTAATCAAGCCTTGGATGAATACAATATGCTTTGCTCAACTTTCAACTCAACCTGCACAAGTGTTTTCTATCCTTTGCCTAACTCACTGCCTTTGGCCAATACTTAGCCAAATTCCCAGCCTTCCAAGCTCTTACTTCCTTGCTCTCACAAGCTCCACGCACAAACTTGTGCTTCCTATTGCTTGGTCTCACCAACTCATGCTCATCAAAACAATGATTAAACTCGTGTCTCCATTACTCCTTTTAAAGGCAATTTGAATGGTTAAAATTAGTGAGTTTTCTAATTAAGGAATGATTTAATTTAGGCCTTCTTTTGATAGCACGCACCATCTGTTTAATTTATATGATTTTACAACTGATAGTACATTGTCCCTGAACTCCAATCTCAACTAAGTCTTTCTTTGATCTAACATGTATGTGCTAATTATGAGTGAATCTTCAGTTCACTGGTTGAGCAGTGTTGATTACACCCCACCACTAGATCTCCCACTAATTATTCCATCAACTGGAACTAGTTTAATTGAATTTAACTCAATTAAACTGAATTAAATAATTACAACACAAAAGAACTCAACTTGGGCCCCTAAAATTTAGAAACCACTCTACATGATTCTATATAGACTTCCAACTCAAATTAACTGAGTAAACTAAGTCAAGTTAACTTAGTTAACTATTTCAAATTGCTATGAAAATTACAATTACAATTTAATTCCTAATTTATTTCAAGGACAAATTAAATTAGGATTATTTTTCTTTTTTCTTTTTTTTTACATATCTTGTTGTTATATTCAACAATAATAATATCATTAAAGTTAGCCAACGCCAAATACAATGTTGTCGTAGAGGTGCGAGGGATATGACTGGTTCTCGAGTCGGAGGGACGATGGTCGAAGATTAGAGGCACGATTGGGATTTTCAATCCCATAGGTGAATAATAGAATTTGATGCCGGGGAAAAGCTCATAATAAAATAATTAGGGAGAATGCACTGGTTGGGCCTGCGAGATCTAATGTCGTGCTACAGTGTAATGATGATCACGGCCTTCATTGTCCTTGGCGTTAATAGATTTTCACTCCTTGTTGAGGGGACCTTCCCCCATCTCCCTCGATGCAAGGCACTGTAACCTATAGTTGTCGAGTGTACCCTCATTGGCTAACCTATTAGCTAATCCATCTGCTTTCCTTTTGACCACCTAGAAGTGGATCCCACTGAGGTCATTAATGTGTTGGCGGATGCGATGGAGCATTTTGGTTAATCTCTAGTGGTCTATTACCCTGCTTATCATGGTGTCTTGCTGGAGTTTGTGAGCAACCATGGTTGCCAAAATTGAGTCTCCCATAACATTTATAATAAAATGTCACTGTCTACCCCTCTTTTTAATAAGTGAATATGTTTTTTCATTTGTACATTATTCCCTCTTGTCCTTTAGACCATATGAGAAAACATCACTACATTTAGAACCAAACCAACAACAACAACAACAAATGAAATGTCAATGCATATGAAAAATGATAAAACACTATAGCTCTTTTTTCTTTTGTAAGTATAATTTCATTATATTATAAAGCGGTATGTACAATCATTTGAGAGCATGAGTAGTCTAGCAGATTCCAACCCCGATCATCGGCAAAAAAGAACTTTTCTACGCTTTTTTCCCTTACAAGACTTGTAATTCATCTTGGTACAAGGAATTTGAGAGTTCATATGCTCATCCAGGTTTCTGATATCACTGGTTACAAAATTGACAGTAGTGGCCAAATTGATAGCAGTAGCAGCATGAGCCTAGGGCTTCTTGCCTTTCGCCATTACATTTATTTTGACAAACTGTAGCCAAAACCAGAAGAAACTGGCCCAGAGGGCGTAGAGCCAAGACAAAAAGGAGATAGACTTCATCAAACCAATTAACTTGATGGTTCGCCTTCCAGCAAGATCAGATTCTCAAGAGTGCCATCGACAAAGGCATCCACAAAATCAGGATGACTGGTTGAAGGGCCACTAGTCTCATGCTTGATGCTTGGCGTGCCTTCTCCACCCGCATACATGGCCGCCATCCTCTTTGTTTAGCAGAGCGTAATGGGGAGAATCTTTTGTAACAAAACATTTGTGGTGGAAGTGTCCACATAAACCATGAACTTATCATTAAGCATATCCAGATTTGCTTCCAGTAACTTTGTGGACTCACTATGCTCCTGTAGAATCAAGCCCATAATTCTCATCCAAGTTTTTGATATGACTAGTTACAAAATTGACAGTAGTGGCCAAATTGACAGCGGTAACAAAATTGATAGTAGTAGTGGCATGAGCCTGGGGCTTCTTGCCTTTCTCCATTACATTTATTTTGACAGACTGTAGCCAAAACCATAAGAAATTGACCCAAAGGGTGTAGAGCCAAGACAAAAAGGAGATAGACTTCATCAAACTAATTAACTTGATGTTTCACCTTCTAGCAATATCGGATTCTCAAGAATGTCATCGGCAGAGGCATCCTCCAAAGTAGGATGACTGGTCGAAGGGCCCCTAGTCTCACGCTTGATGCTTGGCATGCCTTCTCCTCCCGCATGCATGGTCGCCATCCTCTTCTTTAGTAGAGCGTAATGGGGAGAATCTTTTGTAACAAAACATTTGTGTTTGATCGTGTCCACATAAACCGTGAACTTATCATTAAGCATATCTAGCTTTGCTTCCAGGAACTTCATGGGCTCAATATGCTCCTGCAGGACCAAGCCCATAATGGTTTTTAACTGCCACGAGAGCTCAATTGTTCTACTGTAAAGGTTTTCCCAGACTCTAGCAAATCCAAGGTCGGGAATCCAAGCAAATTGAGCATCGACATCTTTGTTGTTGGTGCAGCGACGAATAGCCCTGGCATGGTTCTCAAACCCCTAAATGCGCTCTCAAGTCTCCTAAGTTATAGATTTGTTGTAAGTGATGCTTACATGCCTTGTTGCTGCTTCAAAATGTGTTCTTGGTTGCATGTTGGCCTGATTTCAACGTTTGTTGTTCCTGCTTCTGCGTCTGCGAGGGAAAGGAATAAAGCTTTGCCGAGGGGCCATGTTGAAGGGTAGGGTGAAGGGATTATCACGCGTTGGGCGAAGAGTAGAGGTTTGGGGAGAGTAAACCAAGGAAGCTTGAAGGCGGAGGGATTTACGCTGAGAAGCATTGGGTTCGGGGTATTCATAGGTGAGTCGAGCTTTGGGGAGGCTGAGGAGGAAGGTGGCGATAATTGTAGAAATTCCTTGTAGATTCAAACTGCAGATTGTAATATGCTAAAATAATTTACTTGAATGTACTCTACTCATGAGTGGAAATATTAAACGATCAATGAAGTCACGAAGCATAAAAGGAAAAAAATTAAATCACACATAGCACAATAATTTTCTGGGTAAATCGACAGCTAAAAACCCCTCCTATCTGTATATTGCATTAATCATAAAATATGAGAATATTACAATGTTTTTCTCAAGTGCGAGCAATCTCTGCACTATCTCTATCTATCTCACTGCTCCCTAATCAAGGCTTGGATGAATACAATATGCTTTTCTCAACTTTCAGCTCAAACTGCACAAGTTTTTTCTATCCTCTGCGTGACTCACTGCCTTTGGCCAATACTTCGCCAAATTCCTAGCCTTCCAAGCTCTTACTTCCTTGCTCTCACAAGCTCCACGCACAAACTCGTGCTGCCTATTGCTTGGTCTCACCAACTCATGCCCATCAAAACAATGATTAAACTTGTGTCTCCATTCCTCCTTTTAAAAGAAATTTGAATGGTTAAAATTAGTGAGTTTTCTAATTAAGGAATGATTTATTTTAGGCCTTCTTTTGATAGCACGCACCATCTGTTTAATTTAAATGCTTTTACAATGATAGTACATTGTCCTTGAACTCCAATCTCAACTGAGTCTTTCTCTGATCTGAAATGCATATGCTAATTATGAGTGAATCTTTAGTTTACTGGTTGAGCAATGTTGATTACACCCCACTACTATAGTTTACACCCCACCAGTAAATCTCCCACTAATTCTTCCATCAATTGGAACTAGTTTAATTGAATTTAACTCAGTTAAACTGAATTAAATAATTACAACTCAAAAGAACTCAACCTGGCCCCTAAAAATTAAGAACCACTCTACATGATTCTAGATAGACTTCCAACTCGAATTAACTAAGTAAACTAAGTCAAATTAACTTAATTAACTATTACAAGTTATGAGAATTAGACTTACAATTTAATTCCTAATTTATTTCAAGGACAAATTAAATTAGGATTTTTTTCGTTTTTCTTTTTTCTTTTTTCTTTTTACATTTCTTGTTGTTATATTCATCAATAATAATACCATTAAAGTTAGCCAGAGCCAAATACAATGTTTTCGTAGAGGTGCAAGGGATATGACTGGTTCTCGGGTCGGAGCGGTGGTGGTCGAAGATTAGAGGCACGATTGGGATTTTCAATCCCATAGGTGAATAATAGAATTTGATGCCAGGGAAAAAGCTCATAATAAAAGAATTAGGGAGAATGCACTGGTTGAGCCTGCAAGGTCTGATGTCCTGCTGCAGTGTAATGATGATCACAGCCTTCATTGTCCTTGGCGTTAAGAACTTTTCATTACTTGTTGAGAGGACCTTCCCCCATCTCCCTCGATGGAAGGCATTGTAACCTGTAGTTGTCGGGTGTACCCTCATTGGCTAACCTATCAGAGAATCCATTCGCTTTCCTTTTGACCACCTAGAAGTGGATCCCACTGAGGTCGTTAATGTGTTGACGGATGCGATGGAGCATTTTGGTTAATCTCCAATTTTCTATTACCCTGCTTATCGTGGTGTCTTGCTGGAGTTTGCGAGCAACCATGGTTGCCAACATTAAGTCTCCCTCAACGATCAAGGGGCCAAAGAACTGCTCTTTGCAATAGCTAGATTGTGATCCATTGCATAGAGCTCCACTGCGTTGTTAGTGGCAATTCCTAAGTTCCCAGAGAAACCCCACAGAATCTCTCTGGCAAAATTCCTGAAAATGCCACCAAAACCCGCTGCTCCAAGGTTGCCTTTGGCCGTGCCATCATAATTCATTTTAACTACATTATTCTCTAGGGGAGAGTAGTGACAGGGGGACTTGGGGGAGTCATTTATGGGGTTTGGGTTGGCATGTGCTAAGAAATGCAAGTCCAAAAAGAGCAGAATGCGCTGATGTACAAGGTGAGGGGGGCCTCGGAAGCTGGGAAGCTTGAAGACAACAACAGTTTCTCAGATAATATTCTTGATGGAGGTAAGAAGGATTTCCCCAAGCTTCTTGTCATTCTTAAAAGTTCTTCCATTGTGTTCTTTACATATAGCCCAACAGATGATACACGGTAATCTATTGCATGCTTTGTTAACAATATGATGGGGGGATATAATAGATCGCCAGTTACCTAGAATGGTTTGAATGGATATCCTATGTTTGTCGGTGGTTTTGAAAACCTCAGTCACCCAATCCCATATCTTGTTCGTGTAATCCCAAGTTTTCATAACATGATTGGTGGTTTCAGCTTGTGATTCACATAGAGGACACCTAGAGGAACCAGTAAAGCCCCTTCTCCAAAGATTTTCCCATTTAAGGATTTTATCATGCATGACCAGCCAGAGAAAAAGGGTAATTTTTTGAAAGAGTCATCTCTCCCAAAGAATTTTCCATTTTTTGTTGTTCTTGAAGTTGATCATGTTTAGCTATATATGCATAGGCCTCCTTGAGACTGAAGAGCCTGACCGAGTTCTTTCCCCACTACAGTTTATCTTCCCCCTGATTAATCAGAATTGAATGGTCTTAGATGGTTCATTCAAAGGAACCCCAATCAAGGTTTTCTGGAAGGGATGACCACTCTTGAACATCCATCCATTCTCTCCATTGGACATCAGGCGCGTTGGGCTTCCAATAGTGGGCTACCTGAAGTTTCCCTTTTTCCTGCATGGTTCTTCGAAGAGTGGCATGTTGATCACTGTCAAGCACTAGTAATTGTTGCCAAGCATCCTCCCAAAAGAGGGCACTTTCCCCATTACAAATTTCACAAAAGTTGTGTTCATGTATGATGTTTTTGGTTTTCCACGTCTCATTCCATATTGTCGATCCATTGATGTTTCCTGTGAGCCTGATGAAGTCCGTGTTAGAGTGGTTGAGCGCATACTTCACTTTCCAAAGTTGACCCCAGGGTGTATGCAGGTTGTATAGCCATCTCCACCAAGTTTTAGCTCCCAGGGTTTTCCCTAAGAGTTCGGGGTATCTAAGGCCCAACCCACCAGCAATCTTAAGCTTGCATAGTTGGCCCCATGCCACTAGAGCCCATTTCTTCTTTGTGTCTGAACCTCTGCATAAGAAGCTTCGTTGGATACTTCGAATGGTGTTACTGATTGATTTTGGGCTATCAAGGGTCGAGAAAAGATAGAGGGGCATGGCTTGTAGAATAAATTTTACTAGGACAAGTCTTCCAACCAAATTGAGGGATCGAAAGGTCTAGTGAGAAAGTTTTTTGCGCAATTTATTAAGGAGGTCCTCCAATTAGATTTTTTGTAAGATTTATCAGTGAGGAGAACCCCGAGGTATTTTTAGCGAAGAGGGCACATTTGAAAGAAAAAGATTCTAGTGATATTTCTTTGAATGGCCAAAGGGGTATTAAAGAAGAAGATTTTGGATTTTTCAAGGTTAATGGAGGTTCTAGACACTTCAGAAAAAACAATTTAAGATGTGTATGAAGGCAGTTGCTTCATTAACTATGGGGATTCTCTTCAAGAGAGTTATCGACGAATTGTTGATTGGTAGAAGTTGAGGCAGCGTTATGGAGCTTGAGGTCGGTGAGTCTATTGTTGGCGTTGGCAGCTTGGAGGGTTCTGCTTAACCCTTCAGGGATGAGACAAAAAGGAAGGGGGGCAAAGGGTCTCCCTACATGATACCTCTCGAGGGGCCAAATGGCTTGGATGGTGATCCATTGACTAGAATGGAAACAAAAAGACTCTTGATACCAGAGCCACAATCCAGTGAATGCAGTCTTGGTCAAATCGAAAGGCAGCTAGGACTTCATGCATGATTCTCAGCTAAGCTTATCGAAAGCTTTCAACATATCCAATTGCATCATCATGCTAATGTCCCGAGGGTTTGGAGAGAGTGTATGGTTTCATGAGAGGATAATATTTTCCAAGTTTTCTCTGCCTTCCACATTAACCAGCTTGGTTGGCCAAGATTAAAAGGGGGAGAACAGTGTTGATTCTATTGGCTAGAACCTTGGAGATGATTTTGTAAATTACATTGCACAGGGCTATTGGTCAGAATCGATCGGAAGAATCAGCCCCTTCCTCTTTCGAGATGAAAGTTAGGAACGTGGCGTTCAAAGCTCCTAATACTGTTTTATTAATTCTAGAGTCCTCCACCAAAGCATGAATTTCATCTTTGATGAAAGACCAACAACTTTTGAAGAAATCAATGGTGAAACCACGAGGTTCAGGAGTTTTACCCTTGGGCATATCCATCACCACTTCCTCCACTTCTTGCATTGATATTTTCCTAAGAAGCATTTTGTTGTGGTCATGGTTGAGAATGGTGGGAATGTTATTGGTAAATTCATTAATGGCTTGGGACCTGTCGACCATGGATTTCTCAAGGAGTTTGTTGTAGAAGTTATTTAGCTCGCTTGAAATTCCTCATGGTAGTTAGCGGTTCTCCCATCCTTAGTCCTAAGGCTGAGGATTTTGTTGTTCCTCCTATGCTGGACCATGGAGCGATGGAAGGAGGAGTTCCTTTCACCACACTTGAGCCAGCGAATTCTTGATTTTTGCTTCCATATTTTTTCCTCTCGCTTAGCTCTTTCTTCCCATTTTATTTTAAGATTCATTTCCTCCTCTTTCATCTTTTACTCTATGATACCTTGTAGGATTAACCTTTGTTGGAGCACCTCCATGCTCTGTTGTAGGGATGGGGTCCCCTGGGTCAGTTTTGGGGTTAAAATAACCCAAGTTTTGATATATATTTTGTAACTATTGTAAAGTCTCTGCGATTTGTGGATGCGGAGCGCGTAGATGATTGGGATTCAAAGGGGTTTTATCCCCTTCATGTAAAGTTGAGTCAGTTTTGAGATCCACCGATGGGCCACAGAACATGGGATTGTATGAAAGAGGTTATAAATAGGTGTCTTAGAGAAGGCATAGTCTATGTGGATAACGAATGGAGTCTTAGAAAGGATACCGCAGAGAAATGGGTCAGATAGGAGAAAAAGGCTCTGCAGCTGAGTGCACAAAGACCTAGATAGAGTCCACAACTGAGTGCACAAAGACCTAGATAGAGTCCACAGCTGAGTGCACAAAGGCCTACGTAGAGTCCACAGCTCAGTGCGCTGACCCTTGCAGTTGAGTCCACAGGGTAGTTTCGAGTCTGTAACACTGAATTGAAGATAAATAAAGAGAATTACCAAAGAAATACGGTGTATATCTGTTTATCTATGTTTCTTATGTTTACGATAATATGATGTGTACGAATAATGTGTTCATAAAATATTGATCTAATGGTGCGCGATTCTATTGAATAACTGTTAGATAATGTACGCATCCATGTTCATGTAATTTCGCGAAGACTCTGATGAATTATCTGATGTTTATTAATAACATAAGCTTATCCAAGTGAACCCTAGTTTAGGATTGTTCTCCAATGTGTGTAAGTGGATAGATTGACTAATACGGGTCTGCCAAGACCAATCGTAGACCAATACTAGAGTTGCAGTACCGAGCCCTAGGGGCTTATCGATCTGCTCGAAGGCATATCTAAGGCACTAAAATACATCACACTCATCTCTGGATGAAGAAACTTGGTTCTTGCATGGCTTATCGATCTGCTCGAAGGCATATCTAAGGCACTAAAATACATCACACTCGTCTCTGGATGAAGAAACTTGGTTCTTGCATCCTCCCATATTGCTTCGGGTGAGACTGCAGTCTGCGTTGCACGGGTTGTCTCCGGAAAGGCCAATAGTATACGGATTTGTTGGTTGGCGCAACTAACTCTGAACTTGGGTCAGGACCCCCTAAGCCAACAAATGGTTCCATTGTCGGAACCGAGATCTGCTTGAAAGATATGTGTGATGTTGCATCACTAGAACCCAACAAAGAAAGATATTGAAAAGTGGCTAGATATAAAAATTCACGAATTCGTGGTACAGAGAAACAGGAATCTGTGTTTGTCAAAAGAACAGTGGTTGGAGAGATATTTGTATACGGAGATACACAAAATCTTCTTTTGCACCTTCCCGATCAAATTATACGAGTGGTTAGCTAAATTGGCAGACAGTCAAGAGAGGTGGAAGCTTGATGATCCAATAGTGTGGACCCCAGAACTGGTATGACGATTAGAAGCCTTTGAAGACAAGATCGCGCGGGTTGTCGATCACTGGCTCGATTGAATTATAGGAGAGTTTGTTACAGAATTCGAAGTTGATACCTCAATCAGCTACAGTGAAGCGAAGCAACGATTTTTCAAGAGACCACAAGATAAATATTTAAGATCTTTGAATACCTTCTTATGTGAAAAACGGGTTATGCCATTGCCTTGATGTTCGGAGCTACATGAAGTGGAAAATTCTTTAGAAATCGAGAAGGATCAGGGCCGGAGTATATTCCCTTTATTGGACCTCTTGTAAGTGACAATGAAGGGGCAGAAAGGACTCCGATGTAAAGCGTTGTTCAGCTGATAACACAAGGTTTTCCACGGACACCATTCATCCACTCCACCTCCACCACATACACCTTCACCTACACCTCCACCACCACCAGCATTCAACATGTCAAACACAATGAAGTTGTTGATTTTCAAGGGCATAGGGAGTGAAGATACAGAGCAGTTTTGTTTTGTTGTGAATGTTGTGTGGACAGCACATCAGATTACTGATGATAATATAAAGAAGGCACATTTGGTTACCACTTTGCAGGATCGCGCACTGACTTGGTATATTAAGTATTTTTCTAATAATCCTCTGGCAACGCTAGCAGAGACTAAGGTTGCTTTAAACAAAGATTTTAGTAAGCCTAAGTTTGACTCGCAGTCAGTAGTTGGATTTAAGGAAATCACGATGAGATTTGATGATACACCTTGGGAATTAGATCAAAGGTTGAAATGTGTGATTCGAGAAGTTAACATGCAACTCATAGATGGTCAGTATTGCAAGTGGTTTATAGCTTCGCTTCTGCCCCACCTGAGGATTGCTCTGTCACAACAGAGGATAGGAACTCAAGCGGAAGACCTCAAATCGCGATAAGGTTGCATGCAACCCCTATTCAGGATGCGACCTTGGGGGTACAGCAAATTCACTCTCAGTTACAAAGACCTTGTTTGGAGTTGCAGAATTTGAAGAAAGACAAGGAGACTAAACCAGAGGTACACGCGGAAGTCTAGTGTCTGAAGTGTAAGAGCCAGGGGCATGATAAAGACCACTGTCCCGTATTCGCGAACTATATTACAGGAGGGGGGCCAATTCCCCTTAAGGCCAGAAGCTCTAGCAGGACCAAGCGTGGGGGCTACACTATGGTGCGTTATCTATCAAGTTGTTGGACAACATGTGACGGATAACTGTCATTTTCTTCAAAAGTTCGCCCAGACACCGCAGCAATTGTTCTATAACTTCTGCAAATCAGTGGGCCACAATGAGCATCATTGTCGCAGCTATGAGTTGATGATGAAATGACACCTACACACTAGATGCAAGCAGAAACTCGGCCTCTAGAGCAAGGCACCGGAGGAGCGCGCGAAGGTTAAGGTTATTATGGATGAGGACAAGGCCGAGGAGGAGGGCCTGGTAGAGGCCGAGGAGCAGGAGGGCCTGGTAGAGGCCGAGGAGAATATTGCAACTAGTTTGACCACACTATAAAAGAATGCCCGATACTGATAGCCAAGATGCAGGAAAAGAAGTCGCAGCCTCAGCAACCTATGCAAAACTTACAAATGATGAGAGTTGTGCCCCACGAGAATTAGAGGGTGAATATAGTGCTAAGGAGTGGAATAACAATTTTCGATGATAAAATAAAACATCCTAAAGAGGACAAATGAGTCTGCAAGGCCCCAAAAAAGGAAGTGGGTTTTGATCGAAGCACGCGAAGGAGACATTTATGGAGGACAGGAAAAGCTTCGTTGAGGCATCCACCTCAGGAAGTCAGGACAAGATGCAAGACACCAGCGCACCTACAGAGGTTGATCCCTCTATGCTTACCACGTTCTTGGAAACCTGCATGAAACTGTTGCACGATAGAAAAGCTATGAAAGGCCTGCAGGAGTTAATAAACAAATGCGTCAGCAAAGAGAATGTCCTTGATGGACACCGCGTAGTTAGAAAAATTGGCAAACATAAGGCAAGAACAGGGCACGAGATGAGGCTCACCACGCAGATAGGAGATTATGAGATGGACCAGGTCATCTTGGATCTGGGGTCCGATGTGAAAGTTTTGTCAAAACAAACATGGGAATGAATTGGGAGACCTGTGCTGTATTGGTCTCCAATTTAGCTCAGAATGGCAAACCAGCAAAAGATCATCCCTATGGAACAATTATATGGAGTGATTGTTGATATAGAAGGTGTGAGCACGATAGCTGACTTTGAGGTGATAGAGATAGTTGACGACAGTAATCCATACCCTGTGCTCCTTGGAATTGAATGGGGTCATCAACTTGAAGAAGATGACAATGTCGTTTGGAAGGAAATCACTTCAGGTTGTAGTACCATTGAACCCGCAGAAGGGGCGCACTACACTGAACCAGTCTGCGATTATGAAGAAAGTGAAGATGAACTAGATCAGATCTACAAAATAACAGTGCGCGACCAAGACTGAATCAATCCGACAGCAAATGGAACGATTGCATGGGATCGGGAGATTTCCTCAACCTCTAATTCAGATGAAGAGTTGGAGCATTGGCAGAATCGACTGCATGAAGTATCTACATTGCGCTGCAACATGATGACTAAATCATTGCGATGCGTTTCGTCGGAGGTAAGGAACTTACCTTATTATGATGGTTTAACTGACGTGGATAAGTTTTTGGGTGCGTTTCAGTGTGAAGTCCCCAAGCATCACTGCTCCCAAGCGTTGGATTTGGCACTATGGGTGTACGCCAGCGCAATGGTGGGGTACGCACAAGGATAGCTTTGATAGATGGCGGGATTACAGAAGGATGATGAGGTTGCGATTTGGTCAACCTAACACTCGATTGACTAAGAAATATAGCGGGAAGGATGAACCACGCGATCACTTGGAAAAATGGACTAAAGCTTATGGAACGGAACCGCAGCCAGAGTGGGTACACTTATTTTTCCATACTTTGGATACAATTCCCATGAACTGGTATCTGGAAACAGAGCTCCGTCATGGCACCGCGAAGTGGGATATATTGAGGGAAGGGTTCTTATTGACCTTAAGTTTTGAAGACGGATTTGCGAGCATTGATGAAGCCCTACAGGAGATTAAGGCAGTTATCTTCGTAACATTTAAAGAACCTATGGAGTGGGTCCAACCAGATTGGAGCACCCAGCTGCGCCATGCGCTAGAATGTTATAACGTGACCGCTAAAGAGGAGGACAAGGATTCGAGAAATATTAACATTCCAAAGGTTGAAGGACATCGCGAAGTCGAGGGCTCGCAAATAAACAACCCGAACATCACCACGTCGTTGAAAACAAGGCAAGTAAACATTAGAACTGAAGCAGAACCGAAGTTTGCAAAGATTGGAGATTATTGGGATGACATTAATGTGGATAGGGTTGTTGAGTTACTCCGCGAATATCATGACCTATTCCCTACCAAGTTTTTAGACTTTAAGGGCATAGTAGGGGACTTGGGTGTTATGAAAATCACTGTGAAGCCGGATGTGAAACCTGTTAAACAAAGGTCTTATCGCCTTAACCCTAAATACAAGGAAAATATTCACTTAGAATTGGATAAGATGCTGGAAGAAGGCATCATAAAACCGGTTGAAGAATCTGATTGGGTGAGCTTCAAGAGAAGAAGCAGAAGGTCAAGATAAGGATTTGCGTAGATCTGCGGAAGCTTAACAATGCGTGTGTCCATGATCTGTTCCCGACATCATTCACCGATAATTATTAGACAATGTTAGAGGGTAGGAGGCCTACTCATTCACTTACGGGTTTTCGGGATACCATCATATTAAGATCGCGCCTGAGGATAGGAGAAAAACGACCTTCGTGATGGAGTGGAGTTGTTTTCAATACACGTCGTTCGGACTCAAGAATGCGCCTGCAATATTTTCTCGCGTAGTCATCGCAACGTTCAACGAGTTCAATCATAAGTTCTTGGAAATATACTTTAATAACTGGACAGAGTTTGGATTAGTAAAGTGCCATGTAGCAAGTCTGCGCCTAATGTTGGATACGTGTCGCAGATATCAAATCGTGTTGAACCTAAAGAAATGCATCTTCTATGTTCCCTTTGGAATCTTGTTGAGCCACATGGTGTGCAAACAAGGGTTGATGGTGGGCCCTGCAAAGATCGAATGATTGTGAATTTGGAGGCCCCACAAAATGTTAAGCAGTTGCGTGCAATGTTGGTACATACAAGATGTTATTGAAAAATTATCAAAGCATATGCTCAAATTACCGTGCCTATGGAGAAACCACTGAAGAAGGACGCAACATTATGTTGGGACGAATAATGTTAGTGCAACTTAGATGTTTTGAAAGATAAGATGGTCACCACGCCAATCTTGTTATTCCCGAATTGGAAGAAGGAATTTCACGTACACGTTGATGTCTCTTGCATTGTGTTGGGTGTAGTGTTAACGCAAGCCGGTGAAGGAGAAATGGACCATCCTATAACCTTCGCGAGTAGGAAATTATCGAGGGTTGAAAATAATTACTCAACGACTAAGCGCGAAGTGTTGGTTATGGTGTACGTGCCACAGAAATTCAAGTACTATCTATTAGGAGGGCATTTCAATATGTACACAGATCATTCTGCTTTAAAATACCTTATCAATAATCCTGTGTTGGGGGATAAGATCTGCAAATGGTTGCTACTATTCCAGAAGTATGACTTTGAAGTAATTGTGAATCCAAGAAGGTTGAATGCAGGGCCTGACCATCTGTCCAGGAGAGGAGCCCAATAATTTGAAGTGTTGCCAGATGCGCAGCTCTTCGTGGTGCGCGTAGCGGATAACCATTTTGCAAATATCATTCATTTCTTGACTACAAGGATGGCACCGGAAGGGTATACAAGTCAGCAAAAGAAGGAACTAGTAGTGCGTGCGGCAGACTTTTCAGTTATTGAGGGACATCTGTATAAGATGGGTGCTAATGAAATATTGCAAAGATATGTGCCAGATTTTGAGAGAAATAGCATTTTCACTGAAGCTCATGGAGGGGCTACGGGAGAAAATTATGCAGGAAAGGTGACTACACAAAAAAAAATTGCGTGCAGGCCTATGGTGGCCAACGTTGCACAAAGATTCCAAAGCATATTGTAAAGCATGCGATGCCTGTCAGAGGACGAGCCAACCATCAAGAAGAGATGAATTACCATTACAACATAAAGTATCATTGTAGCTATTTGAAAAATGGGCGATTGATTTTGTTGAGCCAATTCAGACCCCAGGGAAGAACACTGGTACGCGCTATATCATCACTGCAACGAAATATCTAACCAGATGGGCAGAAGCGCAGTCGGTTAAGGATTGTACAGGAGCTACAAGAGCAAAGTTTTTGTTTGAGTATGTCTTAACTAAGTTTGGTTGTCCGAAAGTGTTGATGAGTGACAAAGGTACGCACTTTCTGAACGAAACAATCAGCGCGTTAACAGAAGAATTATAGGGCTACCATCAGAAGAGTACACCATATCACCCACACGCCAATGGAACTATTGAGGCCTTCAACAAGATTTTGGAGAACGCGCTGACGAAGATCTGCAATGTGAAGTGAAATGATTGGGATGTGCACGTTGTAGAAATTCCCACTATAGATCAACAAATTATGCAATATACTAAAACACAATACAAGATCTTCTTCTACCATAAACTTTGCGGAAGCTTAATCACATATGAGTAGTATCAACCAAGAACATATATAACTGAGAATGAGAAGCAATCACACATAACACAAAATGAATAAGTTGGGGAAAGCCTCAGCCTAAAACCCCAACTCTGTTATATCATACATGTGGAAATATAGTTCGGATTACAAAAAGAATCAGCTCACAAGCTATCATGTCCTCTCTGCAATCCCTCTGCTACTCATAGACAGTCAAAGGCCTCTCTCAAACCTTCTCCTCTGCCCTCCAAGCCTCCTATTTCTTTGCGCAATTTTTCTTGGGGTCCAGTGAAGCCACGTGTGTGAATTGGCCTCTCTACACACTCACTAACCTCTGATCTACCTGTACAGTCCTGAAGGAGATAAATCATTCTCCATGGATGAGCTTATTTTATAGGAAAAATCCATCCAACTAATAGTGCATTGTCTCTCCTCTCATCTCAACTGGGTCTCTGTCTGAACTGATATGCATGAGTTATTCATGAGAGAATATTCAGTTATTTGAAGTGCAGCGGTTATATGCAAGTATGCATTAACTAACTGACCTCACATTAATTTAAATAAATTGTTTAAATCAATCTAACTGGACTTCACTCAATTAATTGAACCAACTAATTACAACTCAAATTAGAACTCATCCTCATCTCTTTAACTGATGGATAAATTCCTCAATTAATAGAGAAAATGTTGCATGTCTTCACATAGACTTCATGTTTGATTTTTCACAACTAATTAACTCATAGTGAATTAATTAATTTATTTTCAAATAGTTGTTAAGTTCAAATTCGAATTTTACTTCCTATTTTAATCCAAGGACCGACTAAAAATAGGAATCCATCCCGAACCGCGAAAAATAGAATGTTATTTTTAACACTTCCATTTTTCATTCCCTGTTGCTCAATCCAGCTCTGGTACCCAAACTGTTATTTATAGCAGTGCTATTTTTAGCACTTCTATTTTTAGCGTTTCTTGTTGCCATTTTCAACACTCCCTCTCAACAAGAATGGCTTCAACTCGAACCCGATCTTGTACCTTTGGAATGTTCTGCAGGCAACACTTCTACCAAGTGTGGTTGCTCCAGCAACTCTAGAAACAAAAAAAACTCCCAACTGACCTCTGTTGGGCTAGAAACGTACTCTGATGCTGAAGCTCTACCTGCTGTTGACAAGTGCTCCCTCTCTAACCTCTGAGTTGTTGCAACACTCCATGCATCTCGCACCGTTGCACACCCTCTCTGTGCCATCCTGCACTGGTGCAACATTCCTATGCCTCTCACATTGTTACAGCCTGCTAGCTCTACACTGTCTTGGGATTCCTACACTGTAGCTCTCTCTGCCGCTCCATCTGCATCTGTCTCTACCCACTCGGCCAGTCCTGCTACTCCTCGTAGGGGCTCCTATAGCAAAGTCGAATCAAAGAGGTTGGGTACATCAAGGACCATGCCCCTATTCCAACCTTCTTAGGACGATCACCCCACATCACCCCACCTCCCACCTGGAAGTATGGCTGCATGTGATCCCTCTACCCACCTGGCTCGAAATTTCCCCCTACTAGAGGTCTCTGCATGAGTGGATGCCTCCACTCTGTCTCCTCTCGGCTTCCCCAGTTGTGGCTGCTCCACAACCTCCTGAAGCTGCTTCACCAATCGTGGCTCTTCCACAATCGTCTGAGACTTTTCCTATGGCTGCATGTTGAGAGGTAATGTACTTTCCCTCTCAACCACCAACTCTCCATGAGTTGTCTTGCTCCTTAAGGCTTTGCATGCATCTTGAACCTCAAGAGCATACAAGTTCTTGACCAGTGAATCGATCTGCTTCACCTGTCTAGTGATGATGTGTCTAAGAAAAACCTTTCCCTTACTGAAGACTACATCATAGCCTCTATCTTCGAGCATCACGATCGACACCAAATTTCTCTTCAGTCTTGGTACATACTTGACATCGGTCAATGTAATGCGAGCTCCATGCTCCCTCTAAAAAACAATCGTTCCTACACCTGAGACACTATACTTTTCATCATTACCCATCGCTATAAGTATATGGAAATCTTTCTCCTCCAAAGTACTGAACAAACTCTTGTCATGAGTCATGTGGAAATAAGCTCCACTGTCAAGAAACCAACCACTTCCCACCATAGATGAAACCATGCATGCGAACAGTGTGAAATCCAACTCGAACTGTGAGGCCAGTGCCTCACCCTCTGATCCTTCCACGAATCCCTTCTTGGATTTCCTTAGTGGACAATTTGTAGCAAAATGGCCCACCTCGTGACAACGAAAGCATCACACTTTCAATTTGTCAAACTTCTTCCCACCTTGGGAAGAACTGGATTAGGAAAGAGAATCCTTCTCCTTCCCCTTCTTTTCCTTACTCGCTAAGGCGCAGTTTTCTTCATCCTCCATGGATGAAGAACCATCTCTGGTGCTTCTCCTTATCTCCTCCTGCATCAGATCCAACCAAAGTCATTCCCAATCTAGCAGTTTCTCTCTTCCATTAATAGAGTCCTGTTAGCTATGTCAGCGCTTAGGGAGACCAAGGAGTGTAAGACTCACCATGTCATCATCAGTTGTCGAGATCCCTACACTTCCAAGCTCATCCCTGCAGATGGTGAGCTTGTTCAGATACGCAAGGATCGTATCGCCCTTTTCACACTTGATCTTACAAAGCTTGTCTTTCAGCGCCAGCTTCCTCTGATCGTTGCTATTTTGATATAAATCTTTCAATGTTTTCCACATTGAAAAAGGTCTCTCGTTTCCATGGAGACTCAAGACTATGTGGTCTCGAACTCCCTCTAGAAGGATTCTCCTTGCTCTAACTGCACACTTTTTTCATTCTGCCAATTGAGTAGCATCAGTGGGCTTGGGGTCTTCTTGATCAATAAAGCCCTTTAGACCATTATCCTCTAATACTGCTTCCATGCAATCCTTCCAGGCTATATAATTCGAGCTGCCATCAAGGGCATACTCGAGTCTTAAACCACTGAACGCCATAGGTGAAATAGAGATGTGATAAGAACTCGATTTCTATATTCATGAATCACAAACTTCGAACTTCTCCCTTCTTGTATACTGTTCTTCCTTGATTATCTTTTGCTCTGATACCATGTAGAAATTCCCACTGTAGATCAACATATTATGCAATATACTAAAACACAATACAAAATCTACTTCTACCATAAACTTTGCGAACGCTAAATCACATATGAGCAATATCAACCAAGAACATATATAACTGAGAATGAAAAGCAATCACACATAACACGGTAGAAATAACCTAGGGAAAGCCTCAGCCTAAAACCCCAACTCTGTATTATCATACAAGTGGAAATATAGTCTGAATTACAAAAAGAATCAGCTCACAAACTATCATGTTCTCTCTGAAATGCCTCTGCTGCTCACAGACAGTCAAAGGCCTCTCTCAAACCTTCTCCTCTACCCTCCAAGCCTCCTATTTCTTTGCGCAATTTTTCCTGGAGTCCAATGAAGCCATGTGTGTAAATTGGCCTCTTCATACACTCACTAACCTTTGATCTAACTGCGCAGCCCTGAAGGAGATAAATCATTCTCCATGGATGAGCTTCCTTTACAGGAAAAATCCATCCAACTGACAGTACATTGTCCCTCCTCTCATCTCAACTGGGTCTTTGTCTGAACTGACATGCATGAGTTATTCATGAAAAAATATTCAGTTATCTGAAGTGCAGCAGTGATATGCAAGCATGCATTAACTCACTGAACTCACATTAATTTAAACAAACTGTTTAAATCAATCTAACTAGACTTGACTCAGTTAGCTGAGCCAACTAATTACAACTCAAATTAGAACTCATCCTTATCTCTTTAACTAATGGATAAATTCCTCAATTAATAGAGAAACTGTTGCAGGTCCTCACATAGACTTCATGTTTGATTTTTCACAACTAATTAACTAATGGTAAATTAATTTATTTATTTCCAAACACCTGTTAAGTTCAAATTCGAATTTTACTTCCTATTTTAGTTCAAGGACTGACGAAAAAGAGGAATCCATCGCGAACTGCTAAAAATAGAACGTTATTTTTAGCACTTCCATTTTTCATTCCCTATTGCTCAATCTAGCACTGGTACCCAAACTGTTATTTATAGAATCGCTATTTTTAGCATTTCTTGTTGCCATTTTCAACACACGTACCTGCAATACTCTAGGCGTATAAGACTACTTGCAAGACGCTAACAGGGCAAACGACGTTCAGGTTGGTCTATGGGGTAGAAGTTGTAATGTCAATGGAGTATATTGTGCCTACTCAGCACATAGCAGCTCTCATAGGTATGGCAGATCATGAAGCCTTGGAAGAACGGCTCGCACAGCTAATGGAGCTTGAAGAGGACCGATTCTTGGTTGGATTCCATCAATAAGTACAAAAGGAACGTGAAAAAGCATGTCACGATCGACACATCAAGCTTCACATGTTCAAGGTAACCGATCTGGTCTAATTATATGACAGTAAGTTCACTAAATTTCCAGGTAAATTTCAGATGCATTGGCTGGGGCCATATATTATCAAAGAAATTAAAGATGGAAGCACAGTTTAGCGTGCGAAGCTGAATGGAGAACCTTTTCCAGGAAGAGTGAATGGGTGTTGATTAAGGTTGTATACAGAGAATCCTGCGTAATGACTATATGGCGGCGGGACAGTCTTAATGCTCCAGGCAATTGCAAGGGAGCATGGGACTATAAACTACATTGTCAGGTTTGGAGGACTATGTAGCAGGCCGGCTATGTGAAAAATAATGAAGATGCAACCTAGTGGGATGTGCACATGAAGTTGCGCCATAGAGGAGGGTGTCGCACAGCACATCAAAAAAGTGACCATTGGAGTAATTGTTCATGACTTGACAACTAGAAGATGGTTAAGAGCAGGCTGGTGGCATTTAAGGGAAAAATCTTCGAAAATCTGTCACCAACACAGCATTAATTTCCAGAATTTGTGAGTAATGGTTGGATTCAAATTCAAAACCCCCTATAAATTACGCATGTCGGTCCAACAGAGAACACTTTGCCCCCTTAGAGTTTTTGTTGAGCTTTGGTGTGTGTCGCCTATGAACCGATCATATTGGGAGGATTTAGTTACAAGCCCTGCATTTGCTAAGTTGTATGAGTTGAATCAGAAATTCATTCTCGAAAAGATGCTTGGACCAACCCCTGCAAAAACCATGAGTATTAGTGGCGATGTTGCCTCTGTGGGAGTCGCCCCAAAAGTGGTGAGTATGGAAACTCCGGGTCCAGTGCCTACCGCGCCGAGGTCACCTAGGCCAAAGCCTACCCCTGCAAGAGAAACCCAGACAACAAAACCAAAAAGAAGGATAAGCAGAAAAAGACTGTACCAGTGCACGAATCCCCTGGGAAGCATTCTGCAACGCAGAAACAAAATAAGGACAAGCAGCTTGAGAAGGCATTTGACCTAGAGGCGGAAGAAAGCCAAGGTACAAAAGACAAATGCTGAGGGAGTGGAGCCCATCACGAAGCTACCCGACTATATCCCTCTGCGCAAGGGAAAGGTAAAGGTCATAATGGACCTGGAGTCGGAGAATTTTTCCATTTCTACACCCCTACTACCCGAGCAAGGCCCCTTTGAAGGTCCGCAACTTGCACGGATCCCACTGTTAAAGATGAAGGATTGGGACCTCGCAGATCATGTTAGGTTTCCACACTTAGCAACAGATAAATATATGAAGCGCGTTTACCATGTGGAATCGGGGGTATCGCAGTAGAGACGGTGGAATGGATCCACAGTGTGGAGAACTCGAAGTTACTTAATTTGTTGTGGGTGCCCCATTATCACCGCACCCCTATTGTTGGAACAGGTGCACAGTAAAATTAAATAAACACAGAATTAACACAGCAGAAGATCAAACACATAGAACACAGCTTTTTACGTGGTTCACCCAACCAATCTGGGCTACGTCCACCAAACAGGCATCGGCAATTCTCATTAATCAAATTTGGAGATTACATCAATGAAACTCTCACACTCACACCCAGCTATCCGTATGACAACCTATTTTATAGCAGAGAGAACCTAACTGCTCTCACATCAAATTTAGGATGCATTAATTTGCTCCCAACAACCTGGAGATAATCCAGCAACAGATTTTCTATTGTTGTCACACACTGGGATTTTGTCTATTTTGTCTAAAACAGAAAAATCTCAACAATCTCCACCTTGACAACAATTAGCCTGATGCCCTGTTTGTTTATTATTTTATCTTTTCTGCAAGCCAAGAGAAGCCAAACACCAACGTAGCTTCTCCAACAAAACTGGTTTCGTGAACATGTCTGCACAGTTCTCCTTTGTATGCACCTTTTCAAGAGAAACTCCCCTTTCAGTGATAACCTGTCTTACAAAATGATATTTGATTGGAATATGCTTTGACTTACTATGATAGGCCGGATTTTTAGCCAAATGTATTGCACTTTGACTGTCACAAAGTAACCTGATGTTATCCTGTAACCTACCAAATTCACCAAGCAAACCTTTCAACCAAACCGCCTCTTTGCAAGCATGAGAAGCAGCAATGTATTCTGCTTCAGTAGTAGACAAAGCAACAATGTTCTGTAGCTTTGACATCCAGCTTATAGCTCCACCTGCAAGAGTAAAGACGTACCCTGAAGTTGACCTTCTCTTATCCAAGTCACCTGCAAAATCGGAATCAACATATCCGCAAACATATTCACTACTCTTATTGTAAGAAATACAATAACTACTTGTGCCTCTTAAGTACCGAAGCACCCATTTCACTGCTGACCAGTGCTCTTTACCCGGATTTGCCATGTACCTGCTGACAACCCCAACTGCATGAGAAATATCTGGTCGCGTACACACCATCGCATACATCAAACATCCTACTACATTGGCATAAGGAATTCGAGACATATAATCCTTTTCTTCATCGGTATTAGGACATAAACTCGAAGAAAGCTTAAAATGGGAAGCTAAAGGGATCGACACAGGCTTCACATTGTTCATACCAAACCTCAAAAGTATTTTCTCAACATACTTCTGTTGTGATAGCCACAGCTTACCATTGCTCCTGTCTCTGAAAATCTCCATGCCCAAAATCTGTCTTGCGGCTCCTAGATCTTTCATATCACACGTCCTTGCCATCTGAGTCTTCAACCTGTTGATTTCTTCAATGCTTTTGCTTGCTAAAAGCATATCATCAACATATAACACTAAGATAATGAACATGCCATTATTCAACTGCTTGAAATAAACACAATGATCATATTCACTTCTAACATATTTCTGACTCAACATGAAAGAATCAAACTTCTTATACCACTGCCGAGGCGACTGCTTCAGGCCATATAATGACTTCTTGAGCATGCAGACAAATTTCTCATTGCGATGCTGAACAAACCCTTCCGGTTGTTCCATATATATTTCCTCATCTAAATCGCCATGTAGAAATGCAGTCTTAACATCTAACTGCTGCAACTCCAAATCAAACAAAGCCACTAATGCTAACACAATTCTAATTGAAACAATTTTAACCACTGGTGAAAAAATCTCATGAAAGTCTATGCCAGCTTTCTGAGAAAACCCTTTTGCAACCAGCCGAGCTTTGTACCTGTCTTCCGTATCATTCACACCTCGTTTCAGCTTGAAGACCCACTTGCATCCCACAGTTTTCCTGCCTTTGGGAAGTTCAACCAGATCCCACGTGCCATTCTTACCTAAGGCCATCATTTCTTCCTTCATGGCTGCTTTCCATTTGTCACTATCTGAACCTTCTACAGCGTCCTGATAACACAAAGGTTCATCATCATTAGCGATCAAAGCAACTGAATCATCATACCTTCTCGGACGGCGTTTGATCCTTGTAGATCTCCTTAAGAATGTTTCTGGTGCTTCCACAACTGGCTGTCTATCAACTGTAGGAATTTCTTCATGATCGCCATCTGAGACCTGTTCATGTCCTCCATCTGAACCCTGTTCATAATCTGATTCTGAAACCTGTTCATGACTAGAATCTGAACTATGGTCGTTATGACTATCATTAGAAATGCTATCAAACTGAATATGCTGGAAATCAGATACATCATCCTGTTTCAATCTTCTATCTACATCTAACTGTACAAGAGAGGATTCATTAAACCTTACATCTCTGTTGATGATGATTTTGCGGGTAGTAGGATCCCACAATCTAAATCCCTTTGTTCCATCACCATACCCAACAAAGATATACCTTTTAGACTTTGGATCTAATTTAGTTCGCTGATGTTTAGGCACTAGAGCATATGCATCACAACCAAACACTCTGAGTTTAGAATAGTCACAAGGGTGTCCTTTCCATACCTCTTGCGGAACCTTGCAGTCTATTGCCGTTGATGGAGATCGGTTTATCACATAACAAGCAGTTGCCACTGCTTCCGTCCACAACTCCTTCGGCAACCCGGCGTTACTCAGCATACACCTTGCTCTCTCTAGAAGAGTCATGTTCATGCGTTCAGCAACTCCATTCTGCTGAGGAGTATAAACCGTGGTCTTATGTCTCTCGATCCCTGCATCCTTGCAATAGCTGTCAAACTCCTTGGAGGAAAACTCACCACCATTGTCAGTTCTTAAAACATTTTATTGTTCTACCAGTGCTGTTTTCTACCAATGCTCTAAACTGCTTGAAAACTGTAAAAACATCAGACTTCTTTTTCAACATGAAGACCCAAACTTTCCGACAAAAGTCATCAATGAATGATACAAAATAAGATGAGCCACCATATGACGCTGTAGGGGCTGGACCCCAAACATCTGAATGGATATAATCAAGTATACCTTTACTAGTATGTTTGCCTGTTTTAAACTTTTGTTTACTTTGTTTACCAAACAGACAATGTTTACAGAAATCCAATTTTCTAGATCTTAGATTAGGAAGTAACTTTCGGTCAGCCAAAATTTTCAATCCTCTTTCACTCATATGCCCCAATCTTTGATGCCATAAGTGAATGGAACTACTGTCATGTTCAGACACAGACACATGATCTGACCCAGTTCTACCTTCTAACTGAAATAGATTTCCTACTTTCTTAGCTTTCATCACTAGTAAGATACCTTTATAGATTTTCATAACTCCACCTTGAATTACAGTTTTATATCCATTTGAATCAAGTGCTCCTAATGAAATCAAATTTTTTCGTAAATCTGGTACATGCCTCACATCAGTTAATATTCTAGTTGTGCCATCAAACATTTGTAGTTGTATGCTTCCAATCCCAACAATATTACATGTTACATCATTACCCATGTACACAACACCATCATCAATTGATCTATATGTTTTAAACCAATCTTTATGTATACACATGTGGTTAGATGCCCCGGAATCTAACAACCAATGTTGATCATGTTTTGAAGCATTAACAGACAATACCTCATCACTCATACCTGAAACTGAACCTGTATCCGTGGTGTTGGCTTCCTTCTTTTCTGTCGAAGAGCCTTCTTTAGCAGCCTGCTTTCGTTTCCAGCAATCCTTTTTCAGATGTCCAGCCTTGCCACAATGCCAGCACTTCACCTTTGGCTTCTTTCCTTTGGACTTCGAACGAGAGTCGCTATGCTTTCCCCCGGAGTGTCTCTCTCGTGAGCGACCTCTGGCCATCATTACCTCTGATGTCGAGGTGTCTGCATTCGACCTCTTCCTCGTCTCCTCAGCCAACAAGGCTCCAACAACATCGTCAAATTCAAGAATTTCTGATGTACTAAAACTTATGGAAGTAACAAAGTGATCCCAGGATTCAGGCAAAGAACATAATAAAGTTATCGCCTTATCCTCTGAATCAAATTTCACATCTAGACTGTTTAATTGCACCAACAAGGTATTAAAAACATTCAGGTGATCAGCAATTGAGGTACCTTCTTTCATCCGCAAACTGTAAAGCTGCCGTTTCAGGAGAATTCGATTTGTCAAAGATTTCGTCATATAGAGCTTCTCAAGCTTCGTCCACAGGCCTGCAGCGGTTTTCTCTGACACAATGTTAAACAGAACATCGTCTGCCAGACATAACCGAATTCCGCTCAGAGCTCTATCGTCCATCTCATCCCATTCATCCTCTGTCATGGAAGCAGGTCTTTTGTTTTTCCCCAACAGTGCTTTCGCCACACCTTGTTGAACCAGCAGATCGTGCATCTTCACCTTCCAGATCTCAAAATTATTCTTGCCATTAAATTTTTCAATTTCAAAATGGGCACTTTGTGTTTTGGCCATCTTATCAAAGAATCTCCAATTTCAATTTGAAATACCAGCAATTTAAAAAAAAAAAAAATTGCCTATGCCTTTAAAGCAACAAATATCTTCCCTTCAAAAAAAAAACAAAATTCTGCCTATGCCTTTGTCTTACCAAAATATATACCCCAATATATTTTAACACCCCACCATTTAACATGCGTTCCAACCTTGTAATTTTTTAGAAAAAACCCAGGTTACATAACCCTTATAACTCCTTTTTGGTTTAATGGCATTTCTAAAAAAAAAAAAAATTAAGTACTCCACCACTTACACTTTCCATTATGTGAACATGGTTTATATAATGTGTACCATATGGTTTATAACATATGCGTTTCAATCTTTTATGTTTTTAAACACAACGCATTATGTTCAAAGCCATCCACGCCAGCATAAAAGAATACCACAGGAAAAATAAAGCCACTCGGCTTTGCAGTGGTCCGTGATGAATACCGCGACTCCACAATTGACAGCAAATTCTTGGGCAGACAGTAAAGGAAAAATAGTTTGAAAAGCGCACACAAAACCAATGCTGGATCCTCCAAAAACCGCCAAAACAAACCAGCTTTCAACCGGTTACATTAATTTCCAACAGCGTATCAAATGCAGAAAAAATCCCACATCTATATCTAAAACAGCAGGATGTTCATTCGGTTGACATTTGTTTTGGAAAACACGCATGTTCTATCTCGAAAACACGCTTATTATAATATATGTGTCTGTTTTGCAGGTTTGAATAATAGGTGTCTATTTTTGCAGGTTCGAATGGAAATCCAAATCGACCGTAAGACTTTGGTGGAGAACACAAACCAATTCGAAAGCACAACTTACAGCCATTGAAAGTAAATGTAGGCAGTCACTGCTGGAACCTTTTGATGTTGACCAATCATCGAGGTATAGCATCGCTCCACTGCTCCAAGCCGTGCCAGGGCTGCCCAGCAAACGCAGCAGCATTCACCTCAGCGGCTGCTCCTCACCACGCACAGCAAAGACACCAGCAGCGCAGTCCGCACGCATCAGCAGTCACGCACAGCGCCTCCAGTCAGCTTCTCCAGCACCTCACCTCCAACGAGCTCTGATACCAATTGTTGGATCAGGTGCACAGTAAAATTAAATAAACACAGAATTAACACAGCAGAAGATCAAACACATAGAACACAGCTTTTTACGTGGTTCACCCAACCAATCTGGGCTACGTCCACCAAACAGGCATCGGCAATTCTCATTAATCAAATTTGGAGATTACATCAATGAAACTCTCACACTCACACCCAGCTATCCGTATGACAACCTATTTTATAGCAGAGAGAACCTAACTGTTCTCACATCAAATTTAGGATGCATTAATTTGCTCCCAACAACCTGGAGATAATCCAGCAACAGATTTTCTATTGTTGTCACACACTGGGATTTTGTCTATTTTGTCTAAAACAGAAAAATCTCAACACCTATCAACACAACTTGTGTGGGCCAACTGCTCACTTTGGTGCACAATAGGTGTTTATGGCTAGGAGGGCATATTCCCATCACTGACATGCTCATTCATAGGATTAAATCGTTGTCATATGAAGGTCTGAATCCAGCCAAGGAGTTTGGTGGAAAGACGAGAGAAAAGGACTTAGAAGAAAGAATGAAGAAATAATTTGACCTCATGAAGAAGGCGCAAGGATACTCCATCACCTCAATAATAGACCCAGTAGTACAAATTGCCACGCAAATCTTAGCAAGGAAGGTAATGAGAAAGTGTTGCACATATGAAGTTTTGGTGCCCGTAGTGTCCTTAGCTGCTTAGTGCGCCACTGCTTAGTACGTGAAAGGCGTATAGTTCAACTGGTCCAGGTCCCTGTGCCAGGAATTGCTCAGGAATTGTCACGAGGACTAAGATGAAACCAAGTCGTTTCATTTCGCTTGGTTGTTGCAGTCTATTATGTTGGTTGCGTGGGAACTATCAGAGGATACCCAGTTTCCTCTACTTGAAGAAGGATTATCAGAAGCAGCGCAATTTCCATTTCTATGGGCTACAAAAGACTTCACGCGGATCACAAAGACCAAGATCTTTTGGGTCCTTATGGAATCAATTCTCCACATGGCTATTAACCAGCATCCAAAGTTGTCCCCGGCCTTATATACATAATTGTCAGCCTACGCATTATTCAAGGCTGACTTCCACAGAGTATACATTCAGGCGCGCAAGGATCCACAATAGAAATGGCGTGACTTTCCATATTTGGTGATGGAGACAAGATGTGCAGGAGGTGATTGCGCGATGGCCTACAAAGTGGTACGGTGATCGCGCGATGGCCTACAGAGTGGTGCACCCCCTCAGATTTAGATG
Source organism: Pinus tabuliformis (assembly GCA_031772625.1). Classification (NCBI taxonomy): domain Eukaryota; kingdom Viridiplantae; phylum Streptophyta; class Pinopsida; order Pinales; family Pinaceae; genus Pinus; species Pinus tabuliformis. The sequence goes on from CM062819.1 coordinate 119,380,559, forward strand.
TCAATACAAGCAAGGGCGCAGGCAGTTCTGCAGTGCAAAAGAGAAAGGAGGCAGCTAAACAAGTTGCGCGCACACTTGCAAAACAAAAAAAGAAACAAGCAACGAATAAGGCTCGCATGGAAAAAGAGCAGGTAGAGCAGGAGTGGCGCGAGTCACAAAGAAGTGGAAAATCACCTTCGCCAAAGACTGAGGAGGAAGAAATTTTAGAGCAAGGTGGCGGAGGAGATGAGGGGCAGAGAACCCCCTTCATTTTGAAGAAGCGCAAAAAGGGGCAACAGAAAGGTCCCCGAAAAAGCAAAAATCAGACAAGTCGCAGGGTGATCCCATGGTCTTGACGAAGGACGATCTCGATGAGAATGGGGATAAAATAAGGGACACTACGACTTAAGTGTTGTAGCAGTTCGAGCAGCGATATATGCAGATGCTGAGGAGCGTCCAAAAGGATCTACACGAGCTGCAGATCCAGGCAAATAGGATACAGGTGGGTGTTGGTCAAGCGACCCTGGCACCAGGGACGATTTAAGCAGCCGAGTTGGTAAGGACCCTCAACCTTAAAACTATTGCATTACCAGATGGATCCCTTTGCGCGAAGACAGTCGATGATCGCATCATCCTAAGCACAATTAAGAACATCGGGTTGAACATAGCAGCGCTCCCCAATGAGATCCTCCACGCGCTGCATGCAGGAGTGACAGGAATTGAGAGCTCGAAACGGCGTGCTCTCAACCTCATCAGCGAATACGAAGTAAACAATGAGCAGATGTTCACTGAGAAGACACAAGCCTTAAAGAAAAGGAGACGTTGCAGGCATAGAGTTATCCACTGGAGTCCGCAATTGCAGAGGCATGTAAGACAGTCCTGAGCTTCACATCCCTAAAGACGCACAACCAGAAGCGGAGATCAGAAAATTAGTTGTTGGTGTGAGTGAAGCCAAGGCAGCGATTAGCCAAGTTCAATTTGAACTCAATATGAAGATCACGGAGTTGTAGTTAAAGTTGAAGCCCGCGACGCTACTTGAGGTCCAGGAGCAACGCGGAGCCACCATAAAAGAAGGAATGGCCACCTTGGATGCCACAGTCGTTGATTATTCGGCATTATTTGAGAAAGCCATGGAGTTGGTCACCAATCTGCAAGAAAATCCAAACTTGCAGACACTAAACACAGAGATCAGGGAGATATCAGGTAGCTGCAGTAGCAATATGATGAGGTTAGGGCAATGGCGCACTCCATTGCACCAGCGTAGCGCCTAGCGAAACCACAGGAGGTGAAGCAACTCCTCATGCACATAGAGGCAGCACAGAAGGCAGAGGCCTTGTTAAAGGCCGGGCTACAACCATGGTTGGAAGAAGCTTATCAGAACACGACAACCATCCAGGATAAGCTAAAAGGCTCACAACATATGCAACAGACAATGAGGTTGGCCACAAAAAGCCCAACTACAGAGAAATTAGTCGAAGAGGTCAAGCAAGCGGCCACACAAAGCACTGTCGAGATTGTAGTAGTTCAGGTGGAGCTGGAGGATCTTTGCAAGAAGATCGTAGCACCAACCGAGTGATTAGAGGGTGAGTCATGATTTTTGTGTTGCGAGCTTGTTGGGATGGGGTCCCCTAAGTCAATTTTGGGGTTAAAATAACCCAATTTTTTATGTATATTTTGTAACTAATGTAAAGTCTCCGCAATTTGTGGATGCAGAGCACGTAGATGATTAAAAGTCAAAGGGATTTAACCCCTTCTTTATGTAAAGTTGAGTTAGTGTTGAGATCCACCCATGGTCCGCGAACCATGGGATTGTATGAAAGAGGCTATAAATAGGTGTGTCCTAGAGAGTCTAGCGCATAGTTTATGTGGATAACGAATGGAGTTTTAGAAGAGATAGCACAGAGAAGTGGGTTAGATAGGAGAGAGGCTATGCAACTGAGTGCGTAGAGGCCTAGGTAGAGTCCGCAGTTGAGTGCTCAGGATAGTTTCGAGTCTGTAAAGTTGAATTGAAGATAAATAAATAAAAATTACCAAAGAAATATTGTGTATATATGTTTACCTATGTTTCTTTTGTTTACAATATATGATGTGGATCAATAATGTGTTTATGAAATATTGATCTAATGGTGCGCGATTTATTGAATAACTGTTAAATAATGTACGCAAGCATGTTCATGTAATTTCGTGAAGACTAATGAATTATCTAATGTTTATTAATAACATAAACTTATCTGAGCCAACCCTAATTTAGGATTGTTCTCTGATGCACGTAAGTGGATAAATTGACTAATACGAGCCCGCAAAGATCAATTGTAGACCTTCACGGAGGTCTAAACACTGTTTTACTAGAGTTGCAGTAGCGAGCCTTAGTGTCTTATCGATATGCGTGAAGGCAGACGTGAGGCGCTAAAAGACATCACACTTGTCTTTGGATGTAGAAACTTGGTTCTAACATCCCCCCATACTGCTTCGGATGAGACTGCAGTCTGCGCAACACGGGTTATTACTGAAAGAGCCAGTAGTGTTAGGATTTGTTGGTTGTCGCAAATAACTCTCAACCTGGTTCAGGACCCCCTAAGCCAACATCTGCTCCAACTCTTTTTTATCCTTGATGATATTACCAAAGACTTCTTTGTTCCATAGTTTAATTCTGATTTTTATGTGCTTTCATTTTTGTTGGAATTGGAACATTTTAGTGTCATTTTGTGGTGGAGAGTTTTCCCACCAAATCTTCATGTTTAAGAAATATGGTTGCTCCAGCGAAAAAACCTCAAATCTAAGGGGCAATTATTAGCGAAAGTGAAGAGATGAATCCTCATAACTATTATCCAATGATCTGATCCTGATTGGGGTAAGATTTTGCATTCAGATTCCCAGGAGGTCATGTAAATAGCTTCCGAGATCAGGAATCTATCAAGTATTGAGGCTATCTGCCTATCCCCACCTCTTATGTTGTTCCAGGGGTAAATGTCGTTCACTATCTATATGTCCACCAGGTCCATCTTCTATACGATTTCTTGGAAAGTTTCAGAAAGTCTGTCTACCTTTCTTAGCCCTCCTTTCTTTTCTGACAGGTTGAGGAGCATGTTGAAGCCACCCCTTATGATTTTGAAAGGATAGGGTATGTTCCCAAGGATTCTCATGACAAGATAACATTTGAATCCTTTCATCCACCCTGCAGGGTGCATAGATGTTGGCTACACAGATGGCTCTATGATTTTCAAAGGATGGGTTATGTTCTCAAAGGTTCTCATTACAAGATAACATTTTAATCCTTTCATCCACCTTGTGGGGTACATTGATGTTGGCTACACAAATGGCTTTAGTGGTCCCTATGATTTTGAAGACCGTTGTGATTGAGCTTCTAGTTGTTACTAAGGAAGTCATTTCATATTGAGAGCTATTCAATAGAATCAGTTTCCCTCTCGTCGTTTCGTGAGTTGCATTGGCTAAATAGCTATAACCCTTGCAACATTCTCTTTGCAGGGTCAGCGAGTTTTCCATTGCAAGCTTAGTCTCCTAGAAGAGTACTATGTCTGGTTTGTTAGCTAATATTATTTGTTTTAAGAGTATTTTCTTTCAAAGGCCATGTAAGTTTCTGATGTTCCGTGAGATGCAATTCATTGAGGAAGATGGGGGATTAGTGCGAGAGCTCTTACCTTGCCCTCATTGATTAATCTTGCTCCTAGCTCCTGAAGGAGTCTTGGAGTCTTCTTTCATCGCTTTCGACTTGGACCTTTGGGGTTATACCAATCCGTTGTGATGTTTGATAGGATTCCTCTGAGGGCAATGTCTTATGGGAGTGTCCTAGTCGTAACCTATTTTAACTTCTCTTGTAATAGGTATGCCCCTTCTATTTTTTGGATAGACTCATCTGTTATAGCAACTAGACCAGTTTTATCTCATTCTTCTGCCATCGAGTTGAAATCCACAACTTCGAGAGCTTTCTCTATGACAAGTTCCTCTGCTGAGTTCTCTTGAGGGCTTAAGGTCCATGTTTGTCTTCTAATGTCTAGTCATTCTCAATTTGGTTGTGCCTAGTCTTTTCCTCTGGATTTTGATCGTGTTGTTGAGTTTGGAATTGACATTTTGCTTCCCTCCTCATCATGTTCTTCTAAAGTTGGTTCTTGTTCTTCTTGCAAGGCTTCGAACTTGTTTATGTTTGTTGACTGTTGTTGGCCCTCTTTTCCTCAAGTCCTCATGTTGTTTATATTTTTTGCATTTGTGTGTCAGTTTTTTGAGAGATATTATGCAAACAATCTCTGAAAATATGACCATGCTCATGACATTTCATACATTTGAAGGGTATGTGCTCATAATCTATATTCTGGAGCCATACTTCATTTCGGAAGACTAGCTTAATGGCCTCTGGCAGCGTCCCTAATACATCCATATTGACACAGGGCCTGACATATGAGACATAATATACATTCCTGGTACCCTCTGACATTTTGATGCATTCTCCCAACTCGTTTCCTATTCTTTTTGGCACATAAGACTACCAATAGTCCATGGATAGTGAGAAGAGTCTTACCAATACCTCATATACAGTGTTGCCGAATTGAAGGAACACATGCCACCTTCGAAAATACGGTCACGATTTTCTAACAGAGCAAATATCACTATGAAGAAGCCCTTATATCATAAATGTAGTCTTATTTCTCCTTTTGGGCGCCATTTATTCTAATTCCACCATTTTAGTGTTTTCTTCATGGGCCAGATACCCATGAATTTACAGATGGTGTGTGCCTATATGAAGTCTCTATATGCAATAACCTCCAGGTCTTAAATCTCTAGAACTAGTATTTTTTTCGCCCTAGATTTGCAATTGTTGTTTGTTCGAGTTTAAGGTCGTTGACTTTCTTTTGCGCTTGTCTAGTCAGATCCTGTTGCAGTGTTGCGTTGTGCGGTTGAGGGTCTGCTTAAAGCATTTTCTACTCATTTTTGTCCTAGGTCGACGACATTGGATTTCCTAGAGGAATCGAATGGCATTATATGTCGTGAGCTTGGTAAAGAACGACGCATCGTGTTCCCTTCCTTTACCTGAGGCCACATCCCAAAAGGAGGGGACCTCAAAGGAAGTTACCAAAAAGAATAGACGCCACCGGAAAGAATAGACACTCGAAGGAAAATAATTTGGTATTTATTGCTTACTAGCTATGTCCTAACCATCATTTATTGGCAAAAATGATTTCTAGTAATTTATTTTAACATTAAATGTTAGAATTTACTAATGTTAACATGCATTGCACACATTTTCAAAACATTAAATTTCTTGAATAGTTATCACTTTGTTATATATTTTTCACTTCTCTAAATTGAAAAAATTATCTCAATGGTAATATTATTGTACTAATTTTTAAGAGTTACCTTAGACTATACATTCAATAGTTACTCTCTTTATAATTTTGATCTTGTCTACACCATTCTACATCGCAAAAATCCCCACTAGTTTATGTTTTTTCTTAGTCCTGGTAAATCAAGGGTTTGGATGTTTGGGTTTAGGTTCCAACTTCTAGTTTTTGGAGTTCTACAATTGGTTTTATTTCATTTTGTTGTAGGTTAGAGAAAGGATCTAAAAGTATATGCTTGCAAAAATTATCACTTAAGATATTACTAGAAAGGGTGATCTAGAGTATTCTTCAAATAATCTGCAAACTCCAGTGGTTGTTTTTGGTTGAAATATGCTACCAAGTCACTACTCCATTCTAAACGATAGAAGTCGCCAATGGCTCTGTAACAACAGAAATATCTAATTGGCTCTATTTTTCCTTAACCCTAGTAAGACCAATAGAGTGTTATACACATAGTTACAAGATTCAAACGGGGATTGGCACATAAAAAATAAATAACAAAAAAATATCATGTACAACTTCAAATACAAGAGTATACCTCTCATAGATTTAAAATATTCATTTTGTTCCATATTTTAAAAGAATTTAAGCATTGAAAATGTGCAATAAATTGGAAAAAATAATTCTTTGAAAATTTTACATTGTAGTTTATCTTTATTAGCTTGTTTATTGTTTTAAAAAATGTGAAATTTATATGACCCTTTTTTGGCCCTTATAGTTGACTAGTATCAAAGACAACAAAAAATAGGTTGAGTGCCATCTCACTAAACGGATGGATTTTTACCTCGCTAGCTGAATGGTCACCTCACCTCACAAGACACAAATACTTGATTGGCAACATCATGGCTCTTCATGTGACAAAATATCTCTAGCACCAATGTCTCCCAACAAGTATTTGTTCCAATTCCTTATTTATCTTGGTCTTTTAGGTGTTTTTTACTTCCTCGACTTTTTGTCACAATGTGGGGGTCTCTGCAATAGCACAATCTTCTCTCATCCTCTCCCTTACAACATAAAGCCTTTATCACCACCTTTTTCTCACACTCATTTCTTCTCTATGTGTTTGTCATTTGCCTAGTGTTTCTTGACTTTTCCCTATTGTTCACTCCTCTTGGGCAGTTTCTACATTTTGGCGCATCTTTGGGCTATTTCTCAGTCATTCCTATTCCATCTGTCACCCCTCTTGCCTTTGCTCTCAAGCCCCACTTCCCTTTGCAGTCTACATTCCCCCTATCATTAGTCCTGCCTCGTCAAAGAGCACAAATAAGACACGCAACCTCCCAATTTGTGCAAGAGAGTTTGTGTGCCTAGTGGAGAGTTGCTAACTCTTCTAAACACTATTGAGAACACACCTCACTTCTTATTCAAGTTGAAATTAAGCAAGTTGAACACGAAATTAAGGAACATTGGGGTTCTAACAAAGTGGTTGACTAAGTACCTAACACAAGTAGTACCTAGGGTATTATAGACATCTATTAGTATATTAAACTCTTATTGGACAATTATTATTAGACAAAAACGAAGCTAAAAAGAGATTTTGTTGGTGTTAAATGACACGCAATTTACTTTGTAATCCCGAAACAAAAGACTCAACCAAGTGGAAGCCCACCTTAGCATACCCCCTAACTTTGGTTGCTCCCCTCGAAGCAACAAGGAGCCCATTGCAATTGAAGCCACATACTCTAGCATGTCCAAATTATCATTTTCCTTATGTTTAATGTTACGACTGTTTTATTTCAATGTCTATGTTTGCAATCTATCTATGACTATAGAATTTCACAACCAAAATTTAGCTATTAGATTTTTAAACAATCTAATAAATATTAGTAACATGTTCATATGAATACTAATTAAACTTCAATTCTATATTTGTTTTAATTTCCCTAACAACACTCTAATACAAACATTCTCATATTTTATCAAATTTAATTGATCTATAAATAAAAATTGAACTTTACATATAAACTAACTAAATAATTAATTATATATATATATATATATAAAAAACCATTATTAGAAATATAATTTAATTTTTATACATTAAATTTTACATATAAAAATATAATTTTTTTAATTTAATATTAAAAAACCATATCTTAAAATATCAATTTTCCAACCATGTAAATTCAAATAACTTATTTGATATTTTTTATAAAAATAAAAACTTTTTCAAAAAATTATCAAATTTCCCAATAATATATATCTACATGATAACGTGCTTAATAACATCAATACGATGTTGATTAATGTCAAAAGTAATTTGGAAAATTCTTAAAATATCAATTTTCCAACCCTAAATTCTTAAAATATCAATTTTCCAACCATGTAAATTTAATTAATTTATTTGATAATTTTTATAAAAATAAAAACTTTTTTCCACAAATTATTAAATTTTCCAATAATATAAATCTACATCAATTTTCCAATAATATAAATCTACATAGTAACATGCTTAATAACATCAATACAATGTTATTAATGTCAATAGTACTTGGAAACATATCTCATCCACGATGATTCCAATATTGCAAACATCGTCAAAAGAACTTTCACATTTTTTACCAACTCAATTCTTCACGGCCCTCTCAATTATTGTCGTATAACTTGTCGTATAACTTTTTATTTTTTTATCTTTTTAAGATTTTATTTAACAATGGTATAGTTTCAATGTTTTTTAAAACCTAAATTTATTTTAGATATAAAAACATATTCTAAATAACAAAAATTTATTAATATTATTATATACTTCAAACCAAAACAATTTACCATTTCTTTTATTTTCCACCCATCCATGTGGGCGTCTTACTTTTCAGCCGGCCACTCTCCCCCACCTGTAGAAAACCCCATTTCCCACTAAATAATATCACAAAGCAAGGTAAATAAACGCATAGCAAACACCAAGGAGCCAGGCTTTTAAGCCAGAGGAATAAAATTTTCGCCCATCCCTCGAGAACGCTATTTTACACTGCAAAATTTCAAAGTACGGTAAATAAAAACATAGTTTACACTCGGCATGCAAGCTTACTTTTCACCCAGCCACTCTCCCCCACCTATAGAAAACCCCATCTTCCACCAAACAGGATCACAGAGCAAGGTAAATAAAAGCATAGCAAACACCAAGTAGCAAGGCTTCTAAGCAAGAAAAATAAAATTTCCACCCATCCCTAGAGAAGGCTATTTTCCACTCGGGAAAATTTCAGTATGGTAAATAAAAACGCAGTTTACACTCGGCAGGCAAGCACCTGCATATATAGAATAAGATAAATAAAGGTTTTTAGTATATTTTTAAAGATTATGATTTAAATTTTATAATTTAAATGGATTTTTAAAAATAATTATATTTTAATATGGCGTTCTATCACATCTATATAAGGTTTTGGATGTCATAATGGTTGGGTGTTCTGTTAAAACACACCTTGATGTGAAGTCACTTGTTCAATTTCATGTCTCAATCAACGTGATGAAAATGTAGTCCTACCAAATTTACAAAAAAGGTAGTCCTACCAAATTTACAAAAAAGAAGTGTTCTATTAAAGATACTTTGTGGTGAAAATATCATCAATTCAAAATTCAGTGTCCTGTCTCAATCATAGTGATATATTGAACATGATGAAAATGCTGTCCTACCAAACTTATAAAAATATGTGTTCTATTAAGATACTTTGTGATGAAAATATCATCAATTCAAAATTCAATGGACAAAAATCTAACTACTCTAAAAATTGTTATGGCTCAAACCATATGAAATATCATCAATTCAAAATTCAATGGACAAAAATTGTTATGGCTCAAACCATATGCAACCCCACTTCATGGTGAAAATGTTATCAATTCCAGACTAAGTAAACAAAAATGCTAAAGGTTAGTATGACTCAAACCATATGCAATCCAATCCTCAAGAAATTTTAAGACTAAAACATAAAGCAAGATTAATAAAAGCATAGGCAACACTAACCAACCAAGTTTTTAGAGAAAATATTTAAAATAATAAAACAAAACCAAAACAAAAAAACAATAGAGAAATAAAACAACAATAAAAAAATTTAAGCAATAAAAATAAAATAATTAACCAAAGAAAAAAAAAAAAAAACCACCAAACTTTTAGAAGAAAAAAATAAATAAATAAAATACAAAACCAAAACAAAAACAAAAACCACCCATCAACCTTGCTCTAAAAACAAAAATTCCTAAAAATAAAATCCACCACCCATCCACCACATCTCCAGAGAGGGCTATTTACTGAAAAATAAAAGCATCGCCAAACTAAACCACCCAGACAAATAAAATTTCCTCCCATCCCATCCACCCCATCTCTAGGGAAGGCTATTTTGGCTATTTTCCACTGGGCAAAATTTTAGATATGCTAAATAAAAGCATAGTTTACCCTCAGAAAGCAAGATTATGTATGGTAAATAAAGAAATATGCTAAATATGTTATAATATAATATTTATTTATTATATTTTTAATATAATATTTATTTATTATATTCACGGTTAAAAATATATATATATATATATATAATATCATATACAAATAATCTTAATATTAAATTTATTAATTACATTTCACAAACAATATTTCAATAATATTTCATGCCTCAAAAATTGAAAAAAAAAAATATAAAAATATCTTAACCAGATCCCCGTGCAAACCCAAAGCCAGAGCCAACACCAACCAACCCAACCAAAAAAAACAACATCCAACTTAACCAAAGAAACCTAACAAAAAGGAATTCGTCTACGACAAAATTGCAAAAGGGAGTTCATGACGTAGTCGGTCAAAACCCTAACAGCTGTAGTGATTAATTCCAATGCCCACCTGAAAATAAACTAAAATGCATTCCTTTATCCAAATTGTAACCAAAAAAAAACCTAATGAAAAGGAATTCTACAAAAATTGCAAAAGGAAGAAGTTCACGATGTAAACAAGGAATTCTACAAAAATTGCAAAAGGAAGTTCACGATGTAAATGGGCAAAACTCTCAGAGCTCGCATGATTAATTCCAATGCCGACCTGAAAATAATCCAATAACCCAAAAAATTCTAACGAAAAGGTATTCGTCTACTACAATAATGGCAAAAGAGAGACCTTCTATAATATCCTATGATGTAATTGGTCAAAACCCTAAGAGCTCGAGCAATTAATTCCAATGACCACCTGAAAATAATCTTAAAAAGCATTCATTTACCCAAATTGTAACCAAAATAACCTAACAAAAACAAATTTGTTTATTATAAAAATCACAAAAAAGAGTTCAATCAATAATACCCTAAAAATTGCATTGGCTTAAATTGCATTGGCTTTATTTGCTTGGGTAGCTCAGCTCAATTGGCAATGACTATGGAAATAAAGTCTTACTGAACTAGAAATCTGAGTTCAAATCTTATACTATCCCTATCCCCAAATCAGTGTGAAAAGTCAAGGTGAAAAGTTAGACTTGTGCTATCCATATTCCCGAATCAGGTTAAAAGTTAGAAGTTAGGCTTGTACTATCCATATTCCCAAATCAGATGAAAAGTTGGACTTGTGCTATCCGTATTCCCGAATCAGGTGACAAGTCAATGTGAAAAGTTAAACATGAAAAAGATGGAATCCTACCAAGATTACATATTACATAAGACAAAAGCAAAACTACAAAACAAAACAAAAACCCTAAATAGCAAAAGAAAGTTCGCTCTATAATACCCTATGATGTAATCGGTTAAAACCCGAGGAGCTCGAGTGATTAATTCCGATGTCCACCTAAAAATAATCTAACGATGCATTCCTTTACCCAAATTGTAACCAAAAAACCTAACCAAAAAAAACATTTCGTCTGCTTCAAAAGTTGCAAAAGGGCGTTCATTCTATAATACCCTATGATGTAATCAGTCAAAAACCTAAGGGATTAAGTGATGAATTCCCATGCCCAGCTGAAAATAATCTAACAATGCATTCATTTACCCAAATTGTAATCAAAAAAAAAAAGCATCTACTACAAAAATTGCAAAAGAGAGTTCATTCTATAATACCCTATGATGTAATCGGTTAGGGTTCGGTTAAAACCCTAAGAGCTCAAGTGATTAATTCCAATGCCCACCTGAAAATAATCTGAAAATGCATTCATTTACCCAGATTGTTATACCGAACTACCAACGCAACTCAAAAGGCTATATTCAAATTCCGGAATATAACGAAGCCACTGGATATGGTGCCGGAATCGAACCGTTCAGTCTCTTCAAGTAAAGACGGTATTTCTGCAGCAAAACATGACTTATTTCTTTGTAAGGGATATGCCTGAGAATCCAGCAAGCTTTCCTCTAGTCACAACATTCAGTCATAAGCATTCTGAATTTGCATCTGCCCAAACCTAAGAGAATTGGATTTTCTAAACAAGTGCCTTGCAAATGTTCAATCTAATTAAATTTATTATATTTTGTTTAAAAATTAAGAATTAAACATTGTTTTTTATTTTTATATGCATCCCGTAAATAACTATGGAATAAAAACAATAAATTGAATCTAAAGGGAAGTTCCAGTCCTTTACTATACATCTGTAACAATTTTTATGTGTATTCAATTTTTATGTGTATTTTGTCATATAATTTTCATACCAGCGTTTTGAACCGTACATTACAATGAATCAAAATAGTTGAATTTTATCATTACTATGAGAAAAAGCAGAGATGAAAGAACAAGGCTGGAAAGGGTTGTGGGCTGGCAATGGCATTAATCTACTTCGGATAGTTCCTACCCAAGCAATTGAGCTTTGCACATTTGAATCTACAAAACGATTTTTAACATCTGTCCAAGACCGCTGGGAGAAAAATGGATGTCCCCAAGTTCAAATTGTTGGGCGGACTCTAGATTTGCCAGTATCCTGGATTTCCCCAGTTGCTATAAATGGTGCTGTTGCAAGTGTCGCTGGCACATTGTCTTGCTATCCTTTGGAGGTCTTGAAGGTAGTTTTTTTGCTTCTGTAACTAGTAATGCGCTTTTATACAACTTTCTAGAAAGGTGCTTGAAATAGATATTCTACCAAGGATCCAAGTCACATTTCTAGATATATTGCATACTCAAGCAGGAATTTCTTTGGCAATCTGTGAGTCAACTCAGTAAAGGTAATTTTTTTCTTATCTTGCAAATCAGGACCGTTTCACTGTGCATCCTGGAGTGTATCATAGCATCAAGCACGCTCTAAGGAAAATATCACAGGAAGAAGGTCCAAGAGCTTTATATGCAGGCCTTGTACCCACTATAATTGGTATGGTTCCCTACAGTACATCTTATTATTTTGTATATGAGTCAACAAAGAGAGCATATTGCAGATCATGCAACAAGAAGTCTCTGGACCGGGTAGAAGCACTTCTTATTGGAGCCTTTGGAGGTGGGTTCGCTTTCTAGCTTATGCCTACTTTAAACGGAATAAAACAAAGTAGTTAATTATTAATCCACATAAGATTTCCTCAGTTATTATTATGAAGTTCATTAATTTATTGTAAACCACTTAGTCCTGACTTCTTGTTTCTATATGGGCAGGGCTTACATCCAGTGATTCAACTCACTGCAAGAGTGTTTAGACGGTAACCTATGTCTACCTGAGCAGTCACACTCCTCCAACCTTTTCTCTGCCTTCCATAATGTTTGTCCTCAGCAAATCATTTAAGTAGGACTATATCTCCAAAACAGACCTTGCAGGGATACCATATATGTGCTGTAATATAAATTTTGTATTGTTTCTGAGTTTGGGTCAGAAGCAAGGTGCATTTTACTGCCCAGTATGATAAAGATGTATAGCATTTATATGTAAGGCTGACTTGACTTTTTCTTTTCTTTCTCAGAATGCTGACAATGGCTGACATGAGATATATTATATATTGATCTAATATAATATTTAAAAATACAAATAAAATATCAACCCAACTCTGTGTAACATCCACCCTTACCAATCAAAATAAAGAAACAAATAAAATTCATAATATAGAAAAGAAAATTAAAGGAAAAACAATAAGCATTAATATTACACACACCAGCATGATTAATCGTTAATTCAAGATTTTTAGATGCCTAGAGATTTGTATCTCAATTTCTTTTTGACCTCTCTCAATACTTAATAGATCTGAAATTAATATGAATCTGCACTACTTAATACCTCAATAGATCTGTAATGAAATTAAAATAGATCTGCACTAGTTTAACTCACTACAACACATTATTTAGAAAACAACCTGGGGACACCATCCATTCACAAATTCAATCATCACAATTCAACTGCTTAAGATATGATTGTCAACTGTATAAATAGACTGCAGCTATATTCTCACCATGGTTCGGTGTTGAGAAATATAATAATCCAAAGTTCGTAATTTTTTGTTTTCTTATAGCATAGCTGAGAAATGCATTGCATTCAATTAAGTAGGACTATTAGTTCCATGGACCTTGCAGGTGTAACTCGTATATTTGGGTAATATATTTGTGTATATTGTCTTCTGTATTTTTATAGAACCTGTCAATTGTGTGTCATTTAACTCACTTGGACACAATATGTAGGACATAATCTGTGTTCACTTAAACAGACATACTGGCAATTGACAAATTCGATCATCATAGTTCATCTACTTGTAATACGGCTGTTTAACCATTCATATATTGCTTCTTTATCAGCCAAGTAATATAAACTATCGCATTTGTTACATCCATTCACCGGGTAAAGCAATCGCACTGGGATTTTAATCCTACAAATATGGAAGGGAGCTTTCTATCAGACGTTTTCCTCGAAAGTTTTAAATGCTATACGATTCACGTGGCAGAACGTTCGATCTCTCTAGTTTATGCAATCATATTAACCATGGAAAGAACTATAACACTGGCTCCTGTCTTTTTCCTATCTGGGCAGACATGAATTTGAGTAGATCTCATGCAAAATGTGCCTGCAAATTGCCAACACTCCACAAAAGCACAGTTCACAGAGGGATTGGATACACAATCTTTTTAAGACTTCTTGTTTGTAGGATAAAGGATCTACTTCCATGCAGTGATTTGACCACCAAAATCTATAAAGATGTATATGCTTTCACCACATACTCAACTATAGACAAACAGACAAACAAACATAATAAGAAATTAAAGTTTTATCATACTCAACTACGGACAAACAGACATAGTAAGAAATTAAAGTTTTATCATACTCAACTACGGACAAACAGACATAGTAAGAAATTAAAGTTTTATTTTCCATTCTTTTTAGGAGCTTCTGCCCAACTTTTCCAGCATTCACTGTGCTCTTGGGTATAGAGAAAACAAAAACATCCAAAACACATTTAGGACACATTAAAAGATCAAATAAATATCAATGTCATATATTGCAATCATGTTAATGCCTGCAATAATTTGGCAGGCATTTGTAGAACAAAAAATTAGATTCCATGGAATAGCTCATTCCACATAATTTACAAATGTTGCAACAATGAATCATTCAAAACAAACAACAACTGCCTACAATTGGGGACCAAGCCAGGTCAAATTTATTATGAATGCAAATCAGAGGCTGCAGGGTATCCTAGTCGTTCAATTTCCCAGTTTCCTCGAGGAGCAACCATGTCGTGTATAGGTACATATTCCTGCACAGAATATCCAAACTACAAATGTCGTGTATAGGTACATATTCCTGCACAGAATATCCAAACTACAAATGTCGTGTATAGGTACATATTCCTGCACAGAATATCCAAACTACAAATGTCGTGTATAGGTACATATTCCTGCACAGAATATCCAAACTACAAATGTTTTTAATCCCCGTCACCAGAATATATGAATATATAACTAAAAGATGAGCAGTCAAAAGTTCTAATCCATTAATGATAACATTTTATTTTGGATACCAATCCCTGACCATGTTCTTTACTAGACACTGCAAACATCAAGCTAGAATCACTTCTATAACATTCTCCCTACCTCCATCCTGGCTATAAGTTCTTTTCCTGTTGGAGCAGACACAACAATATGCCGTGCAGAAGGCTTTATAAAGGAGTAGTCTACCTAGGCGGTAGAATGGCCCGTTTTCCGTCACCGGCCAAAAAATCGTCCGGCTCAGGCCACCGGTAATCCCTCCTTCTCCGTCACCCTTCCCTAACTCCGCCACCCTCTTTCTCCGCCACCCTCCCCTGGCAATCCTCACATTCCCTGCCATTCCCTGACAAAAATCCGATCGCAGCTGGAGGCCCTGACATCCCCTGACAAATCTGGGACGAGCTGGAATTGCAGCCGCGGAGTATTATTGCCGGTTCCGCCTAGGTAGACTACTCCATTCTCTCAGTTGATCCGGGGACGAAGAAAATGGCGAGCGAGCGCGAGATCCTCGAGCTTTCAGGGCCTTGCCATCTCACTACTATCGACTGTTAAAATGCAGGTCGGATTCGAATCACAGGCGATGCATAGCTGCCAGTGTGGTGCAGGGTGTGTACATCCTGGAACGAGATCGGCAGGACCGCAGGTTCGGCCGCGATGCTTTGCCGAGAAGTGGTGGAGCTTCTTCAACTTCAAGCTTCTTCACCCGCTGGTCGACCTAACTGAGGGTAGATGTGTTTTCGACGCCGTATACAAGTGGAGTAAGAAGGCGGCGGGCTTCCGGTTCCGGCTGCCGGGCACGCCCAAGATCGTGGTGGCCTTTAGAGGAACGATTACCAAACCGGGTTCCTTCGCCGGAGACCTAAGGCTGGATCTTCAGATCCTCGGAAACAGACTCCACACGACTGCCCGGTTCCGGACGGCATTCGACACGGTGAAGAAATTCGTTTGCGATCGCGGGCGGGAGAACGTGTGGATCGTCGGGCATTCCCTCGGGGCGGCCATGGCAATGCTCGCGGGCAGGCGGATGGCCGATGAGGGGCATTTCCTGGAAGCCCATCTCTTCAATCCGCCCTTCGTGTTGGCTCCGGTTGACCTTTTTGTCCCTTATTCCGTCCACCGGAGCCGACACGAAGGGCGGATTGAAGAGATGGGCTTCCAGGAAATGCCCCTCCTCGGCCATCCGCCTGCCCACGAGCATTGCCATGGCCGCCCCGAGGGAATGCCCGGCGATCCACACGTTCTCCCGCCCGCGATCGCAAACGTATTTCTTCACCGCGTCGAATGTCGTCCGGAACCGGGCAGTCGTGTGGAGTCCGTTTCTGAGGATCTGGAGATCCAGCCTTAGGTCTCCGGCGAAGGAACCCGGTTTGGTAATCGTTCCTCTAAAGGCCACCACGATCTTGGGCGCGCCCGGCGGCCGAAACTGGAAGCCCGCCGCCTTCTTGCTCCACTTGTATACGGCGCCAAAAACACAGCCACCCTCAGTTTGGTCGATCAGCGGGTGAAGAAGCTTGAAGTTGAAGAAGCTCCACCACTTCTCGGCCAAAGCATCGCGGTCGAACCCGCGGTCCTGCCGATCTTGTTCCAGGATGTACACAGCTTGCACCAGACTGGAAGCTATGCATCGCCTGTGATTCGAATCCGACCTGCATTTTAACAGTCGGTAGTAGTGAGATGGCAAGGCCCTGAAAGCTCGAGGATCTCGCGCTCGCTCGCCATTTTCTTCGTCCCCGAATCAACTGAGAGAATGGAGTAGTCTACCTAGGCGGAACCGGCAATAATACTCCGCGGCTGCAATTCCAGCTCGTCCCCGATCTGTCAGGGGATGTCAGGCCCCCAGCTGCGATCGGATTTTTGTCAGGGAATGGCAGGGAATGTCAGGATTGCCAGGGAAAGGGTGGCGGAGAAGGAGAGTGGCGGAGCTGGGGGAGGGTAGCGAAGGAGTGATTACCGGTGGCCTGAGCCGGACTATTTTCCAGCCGATGACGGAAAACAGGCCATTCTACCGCCTAGGTAGACTACTCCCTTTATAAATCCCTCTTCAACACCCTTATCAAATAAGGCAAGCAAGCAATTGTAATAGCCATCAACATTAAGTAAACCCACCTGCACTTTCAGTAAGTTATGACTGATCAATACTCTCAATAATTGGCAATACTCTTGAAGATCAATGGTAAGGGTACTGAATGAACTCTAAAACAATTCAACATTAAACAGTGGATATGTACCGGCTTATCATGAATGCCTAGTTGTGACCATGTGATCATCTCTAGCAGCTCTTCCATTGTTCCATAACCACCTTCAATCAGCCAAATCTTGAAGAAATCAGGGAATGGAATATCAAAGGATTTGGAAGTTTTATTATAAATTATCTGCATACTGTCTCTCACCAGGCCCTAATCAATGCATATTTACCATTAGCATAGATTCATCGTAACCTTTGATCTATTAAACATAGAGAGATATACTTAACAAACAAACAACAAGAGATTCAAATTTCTAGTTACCAGGTATGATGGATCTATATCAATTTAATTTTAAGTTTTTTTACATAATTACAAATGGCCTGAGCTCCTTTCTTAACATTGATAATTGGACCTTCACATTTTATTTTCATTTTAGTTTATTAGAATTACCTACCGTCATGGCACATTTCAGTGGCTATGGAGTGCACCTGGCTTCTCAAGGTGCAATTAAAAACTAAGCAATTAACAGCAAACCATCCTATTTATCATACCCCAAAAAGTTTCTTAAAAATGCGAAGTATCAAATCACCTGGAAGAGCAATAAAAGCATCAGCTTGACGAGCCATTTCGGCCTTCCTTTCATGCATGTCAGCAACAGTCTTTACTTCACCGGCTGTATGACCAGATATCTGTGATATAATTTACCATCTCAAACAGTTTAGGTTGTAGGATCTTTACGAAACATCGTTAGAAAAACTATTTCAATTACATAAAAAGCCAGAATAGTCATGCCCATAGCATCAAAAGCACATCAATCAGTTGCAATATGCAAAATCCTAATCATCCAATTTCAGAGCAATCAGTCCTTGGAAAAGAAAACTAGAAGCCTTATGACAGAAATTTCACTGCAATACACTGTTCCTCTTAGCATGTTTGACTGATGTTATACAACAAAGCATCAGGTTGAATAGGTCATTGTTCTTTATTTTATCTCCCTCTCTTATATCCTCTGTTCTGTTCTGTTCTGTGTACCTTCTGATTAGCGTGATACTGTTCTGGTTGGCCTGGATTTAGAGAAGTTTGAGATAACTGTCCCATTTTCATTTTGGCCTGGTTTTAGAGAAGTTTGAGACCGGTGTTCCATTTTCATTTTGAGTTATTTGTGTTTGAAAACATTTGATACCCGATCTTCTGAAACCTCGATAGGGCTGATGTATCAAAGATGGACTAAAGATTAGTAATATGAGAAGGCCAGTAACCACTAATTTCCCAAACTGTTTGGGGCAGCAGATATAGACACCAATGGTTCAATGTCATTTAACATGAAAGAAAAGTTACTTGTAGATAAGAACAATCACTTGGTTGAAATTTTTGAAGTTAATTAAACAGAGAAAAAGGATGCTTCCCTTAATTTCAGAGTGACAGTTCCTTTAAGCTTCCATCATTTTCATTTAGCTTGAATTGCATTGCTTGTGAAAACCATGTAAACAAATAACGTTATCCTATAACAGAAGAGAAGATTCACTATCCTGCGATAAATTTCAGGGTGAAAGTTCTTTCAGGCCTCTATCATTTTCATTTAGTTTGAACTGCATTGATCGCAAATGCCATGCAGACAAATAATTGTATTCTATAACAGAAGACAATAGCTCCTATTCTGTCTTCAAAGGTCCTTAATCTAAACATACTAAAAACCTAGCTATACAATTACAACCAAACAGTTGAGGTACATTGAAAGAAAATTTGAACCAGAAGTACATAAGCAGTAAATCAATTATTATCATTGATTGTATATATCAAGAAATGGATGTGTCCTGACATGATGGTAACTAACTGACTAAACTTGTGAGATGCTCTTTCAGTATCTCTGCTTCCCCAGCTAAATAGATATTCATTGCTACTAAGGAAATGTGTTTAGATCTTGAGATGACTAGGTAAAGTATCCAATCCATGACTCAAGGAGAAAAGTCTGTCTCTCGAAATATAGGCTTAGACAAATCTCACATCTACCCTAGAATGTAAACCCCTGTCTGATAGCTCCCACAGGTCTTAATTCATTTTTTATTAATATATCGTAATTGTCATATTTTCTTGACATTTCGTGTTAGGATATATTAAGAGTTTACAGGTTCAGTCTGATGCTAAGAGCAATGGTACATCACACAGGCAATACCTAACTTCACAAATAGTGTGATTTTATTCCTTCCTGTCGAAGGTTATTACCCAAATTCTTTTGTCTGCAATAGTAAATGAAAGTTGTGTATGGGCCCTACCCGCATGGGTCAGACAATATCCAAACACAAAGGGAAACTTTGAATCAGCCAAAATGGCTAAGCCTGCAAATTCCTACGGACAAGATAGAATTGAAGGTTTAATAATCCAAATAAGCAACCTAATAAAGAGCAGAATGTGAGCAAGCACCTGAAATGGTGAAGGACATAAAAGACCAGATTCCCAAGTTATTCCTGAGGCAACCCCGTTCTTGTGGCTAAAATTAGCCTTCGCGGTAGAGGGCCTGACACCCTGCAGATCAACCAAGAGCAGAAATAACACCCTGCAGAGCAACCAAGAGCAGAAATAAGGAAACTATTGTAAAACCCTAACCGGAGAACAAATCGAATTCTTCCAATTGTCAGTGGTCACTTACCAGGGTTTACGCATTCTTGCAATTGTCAGTCGTCACTTACCAGGGTTTACGCTCCACATTAGAACAGAAATTTTCCTGTGGGGTCTTCGGATTCAGCAGGGAAGTCGTTTGCGTGATGGATTCGGGCAACCTGGGAGGAACCCTACACATCACAGTAAATTTAACTCAGATTAGACATGGGAAATTGAGCTAAAATCTAAATTAAACACCTCAGGGCACGATAAAGGCTACATCTGTAGGGCAACTGTGTGAATCAGGAAATCGAAACTCCAGCGAAGCCATCACTACTGTCTGCGAAGGGTTTCGAGCGGGTAATCTCTCCAGCATGAGATAAACAGGGAGTTCAACCAGCACATGCAATCTTAACTGATTAAAATTCCAACTATAATGATCTGATCCAACGGCACAATCTCTTTTAATCGTCTAACACATCAGATCAATGGTCGAAAAATAGGACACCGTGGCATCAGATCAATGGTCGAAAATAGGACACCGTGGCATATAAGGGAGTTTTTCCCAGAGGGAAACGCCTTACGGCGTAAATATCAATTTTCTAACCATAAATTCTTAAAATATCAATTTTCCAACCATGTAAATTTACTTCATTTATTTGATCATTTTTATAAAAATAAAAACTTTTTTCCAAAAATTATCAAATTTTCCAATAATATAAATATACATAGTAACATGCTTAATAACATCAATACAATGTTAATTAATGTCAATAGTACTTTGAAACATATCTCATCCACCATGATTCCAATATTGGAAACATCGTCAAAAAAAACTTCCAGAATTTTTAACTTTCACAATTTTTATCGACTCAATTCTTCACGGCCCTCTCAATTATTGTAATATAATATTTTAATTTTTTCTTTTTAAATCTTTTTAACATTTTATTTAACAATAGTATAGTTTCGATTTTTTTTTAAAAACTAAATTTATCTTATATATAAAAACATATTCTAAATAATAAAAAAATTATTAATATTATTATATACTTCAAACCAAAACAATTTACCATTTCTTTTTTCCACCCATCGATGTGGGCCTCTTACTTTTCAGCCGGACACTCTACCCCACTTGTAGAAAACCCCATTTCCCACTAAACAAGATCACAAAGCAAGGTAAATAAAAGCATAGCAAGCACCAAGCAACCAGGCTTTTAAGCCAGAGGAATAAAATTTTCGCCCATCCCTCGAGAAGGCTATTTTACACTTGGCAAAAATTTCAAAGTACGGTAAATAAAAACATAGTTTACACTCGGCATGCAAGCTTACTTTTCACCCAGCCACTCTCCCCCACCTATAGAAAACCCCATCTTCCACCAAACAGGATCACAGAGCAAGGTAAATAAAAAAGCATAGCAAACACCAAGTAGCAAGGCTTCTAAGCAAGAAAAATAAAATTTCCACCCATCCCTAGAGAAGGCTATTTTCCACTCGGGAAGCTTTCAGTATGGTAAATAAAACGCAGTTTACACTCGGCAGGCAAGCACCTGCATATATAGAATAAGGTAAATAAAGGTTTTTATTATATTTTTAAAGATTATGATTAAAATTTTATAATTTAAATGGATTTTTAAAAATAATTATATTTTAACATGGCATTCTATCACATCTATATAGGGTTTTGGATGTCGTAATGGTTGGGTGTTCTGTTAAAACACACCTTGATGTGAAGTCACTTGTTCAATTTCATGTCTCAATCAACCCGATGAAAATGTAGTCCTACCAAATTTACAAAAAAGAAGTGTTCTATTAAAGATGCTTTGTGGTGAAAATATCATCAATTCAAAATTCAGTGTCCTGTCTCAATCATAGTGATATATTGAACATGATGAAAATGTTGTCCTACCAAACTTATAAAAATATGTGTTCTATTAAGATACTGTGATGAAAATATCATCAATTCAAAATTCAATGGACAAAAATCTAACCACTCTAAAAATTGTTATGGCTCAAACCATATGCAACCCCACTTCATGGTGAAAATGTTATCAATTCCAGACTAAGTAGACAAAAATGCTAAAGGTTAGTATGACTCAAACCATATGCAATCCAATCCCCAAGAAATTTTAAGACTAAAACATAAAGCAAGATTAATAAAAGCATAGGCAACACTAACCAACCAAGTTTGCTATTTTGGCTATTTTCCACATAAATAATCTTAATATTAAATTTATTAATTACATTTCACAAACAATATTTCAATAATATTTCATGCCTCAAAAATTAAAAGAAAAATAAAATTTAATAATAATAATAACAACAACAACAACGACAACAACTACTTAAAATTTAATTAACCAAAAAAAAAAACAACAACTTAAAATTTAATATATATAAACTTAATTAAAAAAAAAACAACAACAATAACTTAAAATTTAAAAAAACAACAACAACAACAACCCAAAGCCAGAGCCAACACCAACCAACCCAACGAAAAAAAACAACATCCAACTTAACCAAAGAAACCTAACAAAAAGGAATTCCTCTATGACAAAATTGCAAAAGGGAGTTCATGACGTAGTCAGTCAAAACCCTAACAGCTGTAGTGATTAATTCCAATGCCCACCTGAAAATAAACTAAAAATGCATTCCTTTATCCAAATTGTAACCAAAAAAACCTAATGAAAAGGAATTCTACAAAAATTGCAAAAGGAAGAAGTTCACGATGTAAACAAGGAATTCTACAAAAATTGCAAAAGGAAGTTCACGATGTAAACGGGCAAATCTCTAAGAGCTCGCATGATTAATTCCAATCCCAACCTGAAAAAAATCCAATAACCCAAAAAATTCTAACGAAAAGGTATTCGTCTACTACAATAATGGCAAAAGAGAGACCATTCTATAATATCTTATGATGTAATTGGTCAAAACCCTAAGAGCTCGAGCAATTAATTCCAATGACCACCTGAAAATAATTTTAAAAAGCATTTATTTAACCAAATTGTAACCAAAATAACCTAACAAAAACGAATTTGTTTATTACAAAAATCATAAAAAAGAGTTCAATCAATAATACCCTAAAAATTGGCAATGGCTATGGAAATAAAGTCTTACTGAACTAGAAATCTGAGTTCAAATCTTATACTATCCCTATCCCCAAATCAAGGTGAAAAGTTAGACTTGTGCTATCCATATTCCCGAATCAGGTTAAAAGTTAGAAGTTAGGCTTGTGCTATCCATATTCCCAAATCAGATGAAAAGTTAGACTTGTGCTATCCCTATTCCCGAATCAGGTGACAAGCCAATGTGAAAAGTTAGACATGAGAAAGATGGAATCCTACCAAGATTGCATATTACATAAGACAAAAGCAAAACTACAAAACAAAACAAAAACCCTAAATAGCAAAAGAAAGTTCGCTCTATAATACCCTATGATGTAATCGGTTAAAACCCGACGAGCTCGAGTGATTAATTCCGATGTCCACCTAAAAATAATCTAACGATGCATTCCTTTACCCAAATTGTAACCAAAAAACCTAACAAAAAAACATTTCGTCTGCCTCAAAAGTTGCAAAAGAGCGTTCATTCTATAATACCCAGTGATGTAATCAGTCAAAAACCTAAGGGATTAAGTGATGAATTCCCATGCCCAGCTGAAAATAATCTAACAATGCATTCATTTACCCAAATTGTAATAAATAAATAAAAAAAGCATCTGCTACAAAAATTGCAAAAGAGAGTTCGTTCTATAATACCCTAATGATGTAATCGGTTAGGTTTCGGCTAAAACCCTAAGAGCTCAAGTGATTAATTCCAATGCCCACCTGAAAATAATCTGAAAATGCATTCATTTACCCAAATTGTTATACCGAACTACCAACGCAACTCAAAAGGCTATATTCAAATTCCATACCATATGTGGCGTCAAAAGACACCATTCGAATTAATTCAAAGAATATGCCGAGCTTAAGCGCTTGTGAACTTTGTGACGGCCTTGGTTCCCTCTGATACAGCGTGCTTCGCGAGCTCCCCTGGAAGAGCAAGCCTTACAGCGGTCTGAATCTCCCGGGAAGTAATTGTTGGCTTCTTGTTGTACCGGGCGAGCTTCGATGCCTCGCCTGCCAATTTCTCGAAGATATCATTGATGAAGCTGTTCATGATTCCCATGGCTTTACTGGAAATACCAATATCAGGGTGAACCTGCTTGAGAACCTTGAAAAGATAGATCTTGTAGGTCTCCACACTCTTCTTGTGCTTCTTCTTTCCTTTCTTGTCCCCACCTTCTTTGGGGATCTTCTTCTCGGCTTTGGGAGCAGGCTTCTTCTCCGCAGGAGCTTTCTCTGCGACGGGCTTCTTCTCTGCGGGCTTCTTTTCTGCTACCTTGGGCGCCATTGCTGGAATTCAAACCGGAAGAGGGAAAAACTACTTACTGAAATTATCGCGGAAGAAAAAAGCAAGATGAAGATTAATGGCGTCGGCTTTTGGATTTATATTAGGAGACTTATGTTCTCCTATTGGATGGTTGAGCCCGGCACGGATCGCTGGCTTCTGCTTAATCTCAGCCGTAGATTGCAGTTTTCTTGATCGGGTCAAATGCCGATCTCATGTAATAATTTAAAAAGGAAGGACTCAACCCACAGAATTTAGATAAGCTCCCCTCTTTTCCTGCTTGTAGGTGGGTCTCTCTCTTTAAAATCCAAAGGACATCGAAGAGTCAATAAAAAAAATTATTATGAGCAAGTGATAAATGTGTTTAAGGTTTTATTGGTTTATTTTTATCGGTTTTATTATTAAAAGGAACAAAAATATATTTAAAAACTATGACGATTTTTCTAGAATTTTGAAAATGTTTATGGGTATAGTTGTTTTTATCATCATGATTGGCTTTGTCAAGTTTGGATGCGCTTTAGAGTTGTTTAATTCCCCTAAAGTTAGTTTTTATTTTCAATCTCTCCCAATGAGATTTGAACAATTTAATTCCCCAAGTTAGCTCTCATTCTCAATCCCTCTCAATGAGATTTGAAGCTATAACCAGATGGGGACTAAACCCCACACAAAATAATTCATCTATCTTTTATAAATTAACAAATTACCATGACCAAAAAATAGAACCGTGAGTATCCTAAATAAAATTAATCGTTTGCATATACAAATATGAAAAGAGATATTGTGTAAAAGAAAGGAAAATTATAATGTTGTTAGAGGCTTGATCCTTGGAGATTTCCTCAACCTGCCGGTCATTTGGTGATGGGATGAGGCTTTTCTTAAAGAGACCATTGAGTTGTTAATTCGACTTATGATATGTATGAGTGAAGTTGAGTTTGGAGATAGTCAACAAGATTTCCATCACATGAGTAGCTACCATTATTAGATTTAAGTATGTAATAAATGGGGAACCTTGCATTTAGATAACCATTAAAGAAGAATTACTAAAAACCTGTAGTACTTAAATTGCATTTTAAAAGATTTCATTCATATATAATATTAGCAAGTTCAAATTTGAAGTCTCCATTGCTTATCAAACTATATTTTTTTCTTCCAGGACATCTCGTCCAAGATGAGCCTCGTGGACACCTTGAAGTATCCCACTGTTCTATATGGCTCAGAGATTTGGGGATCGTCTTTACTTGAGTCAGATTGGGCTTCAGTTGAGAGAGTCCAGATTCTTCTTCTCTGCCACATCATTAGATGCAAACTAACAGTAACGCAACACATCATCCTTACAGAGTTTGGAGCTCAGCGCTTTTGACTTGAGACGGTCTTCGGATTGGTTTCATTCTTGCATCGTATCCAGAGCTTTGCAGACTCGATAAAGAGTAGGGAACGATATCCTTACTTGGCATATTGCTCTTTTGAGACTTTTAAGTGTTCTACCCCCTTAGGGTGAGCTAGATGTTGGTTTACAGGAGTTTCAGATCTCTTAGAGTCAGTGGGAATTCAGTTAGATTGTCTCCCTCCTTTCCAATATTCCTTAGATGCTCCTGGTCACCTTTTACCTACTAGAAAAGAGCTAAACAAGATCATCAAGGAGGACATCTACGTGCAGTTCTTCCAGGTCACCTAGGTCAATCCTCCGAGATGGTTGCACCCAAAGATGGCCTTCTACACTGAGCACTTCTTGGAGTTGAGAGACATGCTCATTGTTCGACCACAGTATATGTTTCACCACTGAATGCATGCTCTTAACATTCCTCTAGGCCAGTTCATAGTAGGTTCTCATAGACTTTGGGTAGAGACAGACCACCAAGTGGATAGACCAGATAGAATCTACCAGGTATGTCATTTACAGGAAATGGAGACCGAGGTGCACTTCATTCTTGGATGCCATGTCTACTACGAGATGAAAGGAAGGTTTCATTACTTGTTTAGAGATTCTCGAACCCTCACCAACTTTTTCGGGTATCCCGATCAGAGATGTTTGACCCTATATATGCAAGAGGCTCTCGAGTTATGAACGCATATTCTTCAGCCTCCCACCAAACCAGACCCCCACATAGAGGATCTAGACATTTTTCAGGGTACTACCTTCATACAGGGGCACCAAGAGACTTATTGATCCCTGTAGAAATTATGTCTACAAATCCAGCTCTGTAGATCCGCTGCAGGTTAACCCGATAATGCAATCTAACGAAAGCAAAATACTTTAACTTACTTCTACAATCAAATTGTGGAAGCTTAAAAGATTTGAGCAAGATCAAGCTGAACACATATAACCAGAAGAAGAATCAATGCACATGAAACACGGAAGAATACTTCAGGGAAAGCCTCAGCTAAAAACCCCACTATTTGTATTATCATACAAGGTGGAAATATCTCAGAATTACACAAAGCCTTAGCTCTCACAGCTAGCCAGCTCTCAGTACAATCCTCACAGATACTCACAGGCAAAATAGACTTCTCATAAGCCTTCTCCTCTGACCTCCAAGCTCCTATTTCCTTGCGCAGTTTCTCTTAAGTTGATCCTCATGTTACCAAGTGTAACATTGATCTCACATACTGCTCTAACACACTGTCAGAATTGCGCAATCCTCAAGGAATGATGCCTTGACTGCATGCATGAGTTTTCTTTATAAGAGAACACATGCAACTGATAGTACATTGTCCTGTCTTTAATCTCAACTGGGTCTTTCTCATAATAGACATGCATGAGTTTTCTTTATAAGAGAACACATGAAACTGATAGTACATTGTCCTGTCTTTAATCTCAACTGGGTCTTTCTCATAATAGACATGCATGAGTTACTGATGAGAGAATCTTCAATTATCTGGAGTACACTAGTTGAGTGCATGCATGCATCAACTGACTGAAAACTCACAATTAGTTCCTCAAACAATTTGGAACTAATTTAATTGGACTTAACTCAGTAAACTGAGCTTACAACTCAAATATAATTTAATATTATCTCCTTAATTAAGGGATACTCTCCTTAATTTAAGGGATAACTGTTGCATGACTTCAGAAAGACTTCTAACTTGAATTTCTCCAACTAATTAACTCAATATGAATTAATTAATTATTTTCAAGTAGCTGGTGAGACTAAATTCGAATTTTAATTCAAGGACTAATTTTTATTTAAATATTCTTGTTGCCACATTTCAACAATACCAGTATGTATCTAGACTCTAGATCAGTGCGGATCCATGGGACCTCACCCTGCCACACGAGATCTCAGCAGCATATCTGTCTCATATTCGTTCCTGGTAGACGGACTAGGTCCTCCAGACCTCAGCAGCGCGTGAACCCCCCCATACGATGATTTAGTGGACAGACTGCACTTTCCACCAACTCTTCATTGGGCTCGCAGACTTTGTTGAGTTTCTTCAGTGCTCTTCATTCAGCCTCGGATGTTAGGAGAGATGGGTCTGATCCTTGGACTTATTAGCTCTTGGATCTTCTCTGTTAGGGCTAGATCTTGATTTGCTTCATGCATTGTATTTTTTTTAGGACACTATATGGTTCTCTCGCTTTGTATGGACATCATTATACTCAACACTCTCTTTGATCTACTTTGTGGTCATTAGTTGGACACAAATATAATTATCTTATCTTATCTTATTTATAAAAAGATAGTGTAATTTAGGGTTTTGAATCATTATATTTTATTTTTTGAAGTCGGGGTTTTCAATTAATTTTGAAATTAGTCTCAAACAAATAATTTGAAATTTTTCATTGTAACTATTTTTTGGTGAAGTTTCAGATTGTGAAATATTAGAAGTTTAACAAGGCATACCAAAATAATATAGATCAAAATTTTAGATTCAAAAGAGCTCAAATTTCAAAGATACATCAAGAAAAAGATAGGTCATCCATACAATATCCAAATTAAGGTTTGAAAGGTATGCAACTTATAATTAACATGACTTTTAATTGAAAGGTCTATTTTTGGTAATTCAAAATTTGTAATGACAAAACAAAAATAGGAGCATTATTATTTTCTCACATGGCCCCAAAGGATGCTCCAAAATTTACTTTGCCAACTAAACCTTCAAAGAGTTCAATCATGACTCAAGAAGAAAGAGAATAATTTTTTCACTAAAATGAAGAAATGGAGAAGAAGATGTATGAAAATAGCGAACAAATGGAAAAGAAGATAGGTGAAAAGAGGAGCAAATGGGAAAAGAATATAGAAAAGAAGATGGGTGAAAATTGAGAACATATAAAAAAGAAAATGGAAGCATTGCAAAAGTCCATGGCTACCATCTTCTTACATACCTTATATGAGACTCTATAAATATCAAGATGCAAGGAAATCATGAAAATGTAAAGAGTGAACATAGTAACATGCATGTCTTTGGCAATTCTAACCGAATGTGACCTACTATAAGCTTTTGAAACCCTATCCAAACTTTGCATTTTCCAAATGGAATTTGGTTCCAAGGGGCCTACTGCCTCCCCTCAATTCCTAACATTGCAACCTTTAATGCGCCTATTCCTTCCCATTCTAGAGTCATGAGGTCATGTCACCAAATTTGTCAAGAAGAGTGATGATATCTCGAAAATCTAGTGAATAACTCCAAATCACACACCATGGCTTTATGACTAGCAGATTGAGGTCTTGTTGGCCAATTCACAAGGATTTGGTCCTCCCTAAAGTCTCTGAATCTTTGGTTGGACAAGAATTGGAGGCCTTTGATTAAAGGAAAAGTTTTTTCCTCCTTTTGTGGAAGAGGATCCTTTACTTTTTATTTCGAGGATAAATCTCGCAGAGACTTGATGTTCACAAGTGGCCCTTGTTTTAATTGATCTCAACAGCTTGACCTTAATAGACGGAGACCTAATTTTAACCCTGAAAATGGTGTCCCTTTAGTTGTCTCAATTTGGGTTATGCTCCCTCGCTTCCTCCTCCATTTTTGGAATGAGGAGACCTTCAAAAAAATATAGGCAATGCATTGGGAAAATATATTCTTAGGGGAAAACACAAGGAAGGCATGTTTGCATGTGCCTATATTTATGTTGAAGTTGACTTGGAGAAAGGTATTTGTTGAGAAGTGTAGCGAGAAACGCTCAATTTGACTTAACCTTGGTCAAATTGAGTAAATTCGAAATTTCCACATCATTTGACAACTTGGAGGCAGTTAACGTGGTGACATGTCTCTTTTCACTTAGTTTGCTCAGTAAATTCGAGTTAGTGGGCTTGGAGTTCAGTTATGCATGTGTAATTGCTAATTTGTAGCAATCTAGTTCACTTATTTCTAGTTGTGCATTGCTAAACTAGTTCTAATAGTTGACAGAACTAGTCGGAGGTTAGTTTTACAGTGGGACAATAGATTAACTAAGTGATCATCTAGTGAACTGATCAATCAACCAAAAATAACTCAAGAATATAGGGAATTCGAATTGCTTAGCTATGGTGGAGGTTCCAAGGCAGTGTAACATTAGTTGTAGACTAGTTTTGAGTGTAAGGGTGTTGCATGCAATTAGTGATCAATCCTTGGGAATTGCAAAATCATTTTAGAGGAATTTCCTAAAGAATAGGGACTAATTTCCTTAGGATTTGCACAAGGAAATATGAGCTTAGGTGGAGGTAGAAATCGACTAATTCTAGGTCAGAGATTTTCATTGAGTAGAGAGAACAATTATTCACTTGCAGGTTGAGCTTAAAGTGAGAAAGCAATTGTAATACATTCTCTATTCATCTGATTAATGCAAGCAGACTTAAGGGGTTTTTACCAATTGGTTTCCCCTAGATAAATTTGTGTACTTATGTATTTGATTGATGCATGTTTGTGAATGGTGTTCTAAAATGTGAATTAATTTCCACAAAGCGGTAGAGTAGAATTGTGTCTCTTGATTTAGATTAAATTTTTTGAATAATTTCAATTCTATCACCATATTTCTACATGGTATCAGATCAGGATTCACAGTAGAACAAGAATTTCGAAGTTGTTCCTCAAGAGGTTCGACTTTGCAGCGTCAGTGTAGCAGGATTTCTTAAAGATCGAGAAAATGTCATTCAATGGTCTGAGATTAGAGTATCCCTTGGATAGCAGCTAAAATTTCATTGCCCAGAAGGATCGCATGGAGGGAGTGTTGATAATAATGGATTGTTAGATTATGTCAAGACATCAATTCCAAAACTAGGATCAACTGATGCCCATAACCTAGCCCAATGGAAGAAAGATGTATCCAAGGTGAGGAGAATAATCTTGGAGGGAGTGAGAGGCTACATTGTCTCAAATATCCATGAGAAAGAAACTCCTTTTGAAATGTGGAAGGCACTAACTGAACTATTTTAGAATACTAGTGATCACAGAAAATTGACCCTTAAAGACAAACTTCAAAACATTGAGAAGCAAAAGAATGATACTATTCCACATTATCTCATCAAATTTACACAAGTTCGGGATGAGCTTGGAGGGTTTGGTGCGAATGTTGCAAAAGATGACCTGGTGACCCTAGCTCTTCTAGGCCTTTCCAAAAGTTGTCATAGCTACTAGGACTCGTTGAATGAGAGGAATAAATTACCGAATTGGGAACGCTTATGGTCTGATTTGGTACAAGAAGAAATCAAGCGAAATACCAGATATGGAAGTTCATCCAAGGGAGAAGATGAAGAAAAAAATTGAAAAGGGAAAGAAGGGAAAAGGGAAGAAATATCAAATCGAACCATATTCCAGACAAGGTGGAAAGAAGAAAGACTTGTCCAAAATAAAATGTTTCAATTGTCATGAATTTGGACACTATGCTACAAAGTGTCCACATAAAAAGAATAGCAAGAAGAAATCAGGAGTAGCAGGTGAAGCATTGGCTTCATAGTTCGATTTAGACTTCACTCTGATCGCATGCATGACTAACACTATGATGGGGAGTGTGCGGTACTTGGATTCAGGTACCTCATTCCACACGACAGGGTGTAGAGATTTTTTCAGTGACTTGGAGGAGAAAGATCTCCAAATGCATATTGAGCTTGGGGATGATGGAAGGTACAGTGCTACCGGGATTGGTACAGTAACCTTAAAGAGGGAGCCAGGATCCCCACTTCACCTCAAAGATGCCATGTTTGTATCAGGCCTGGAAAAGAACCTCATCTTTGTAGAAGGTTTGGAAGACCACAGCTATAATGTGATCTTTAGTAAAGGGAAAGCCTTTCTAAAAAACATAGCTACTGAATAGGTGAAGCAGATTGAGGTTCGTGTGAAGACCCTGTATAAACTTGACGTGGAAAATTATGTTGCATTAAGCAGTAAGGCAGAGAAAGTGTAGTGTCACGATGTCAGTGAACTCTGACACAGGAAATTGGGCCATTTGCATCATGGTACCTTAAAAATTATGCAACAAGTAACCACTGGTCTCCCTAAAGGATCACTCGAGTAGCAGGATGTCTGCGAGGGTTTTACCTTGGGGAAGAATGTAAAATCCACATTCCATGATCGAGACAACAAAGAAAATGCAGTCTTGGAGAGAGTCCACTCTGATGTTTGTGGACCATTCTCGACGACCTCCATTGCCAAACATAAATATTGTGTTATTTTTATTGATGATTTCTCAAGAAAGTGTTGGATCTTCTTGATGCGGAAAAATGATGAGAAATTCTCAAAATTTGTAGAATTCAAGGCACTAGTTGAGAAAGAGACTGGAAAGAAGGTGAAGGCTCTTAGCAGCGACAATGGAGATGAGTATGTTATGAATGACTTCAAAGAATTTTGTGTCAAAGAAGGAATTCAAAGAAAACTGACAAATCCCCACAAGCCATAGCAAAATGGGGTGGCTGAGAGAAAGAACTGGAGCATTATGGGAGTTGTGAGAGCTATGTTACATGACCAAGGACTGCCACTACATTTGTGGGCAAAGGGATGTAACACAACAATCTACTTGCAGATTCGAAGTCCTCATCAGATTCTTGGTATGATTACATCGAAGGAGATTTTCTTGGTGAAAAATTTTATGTGTCTCATTTTAGAATTTTTGGAGTCTTTGTTTACTGCCATGTCTCCAAAGATTCAAGGAAGAAACTTGATCTGACAATAGAGTTGGGAGTTTTTGTGGGTTACATCGAAACTTCACACAATTATCAGGTGTACTTACCTTCCCTCAAAATGGCAGTTGTGCGAAGGGATGTAAATTTTGATGAGGAGAAAGCAATGATATGCTAAAGGATTCTCTCAAGTTGAGGGAATTGACTATGAGGAAACCTTTGCTCCTGTAGCAAGGTATTAGATAAATTCTTTCATTGGTTGCACAAATTGGGTGGAATATCCAACAAATAGATGTAAAAACAACATTTATCAATGGTGTTATTGAGTAGGAAGTGTACATAGAGCAACCAAAAGGTTTTGAGACATTGTTGGAAATAATATTGAGGAGGTGGGGGAGGGGGGCGGTGAATCAGTATTAGTCATATCAATAACTTTTTCTTTTCATACTCAAATTTATATACGCTACTTCAATGAAGGTAACTCGCGTGTACACGTAACTGTTTTTAACGCAACCAACGTATATCCAACAAACTTATGATTCAGTTAATTCATCATATGTTGATCCTTAATCAGTGCATCAGTACTTCATTAACCATATAAACAGTAACCATGTGCAGTAAGAACAAAATAAACCATCACACATAAGCAACACACATGAACACCAAGATTTAAGGTGGAAACTCAATAGGAGACAAAAACCACCTACTGTTGTCTTCTTTTAATATAAGAAAAACATGTTCACAATCTTGTACTGGTGAAGACTCATGCCAGTACGCAGGCAGCCACCTACAGAAGGCTACAGCCTTCTCTCGTTTTCCAGCTACTATTGGAAGGGAGCTACAACACTCTAACTCTTGTACTAGCCAACTTGTTTACTAGTACCGGCACCTACAGAAGGCTCCAACCTTCACTCGTTTTCCAACTGCTACTGGAAGGGAGCTCCAACCCCTTGGCTCTTGTACTAGCCGATCCATTTACTAGTACGTAGGCGCCGACCTACAAAAGGCTCCTACCTTCGCTCGTTTTCCAGCTGCTACTAGAAGGGAGCTCCAACCCCCTGGCTCTTGTACTAGTCGATATGTTTACTAGTACGTAGGCACTGGCCTACAGGAGACTATGACCTTCTCTCTTCCTCCAGGGACCACATTTCATAAATTTTCAAACCGGATACTCCTGGAACACAACACCACAATCGGAAGGCCTTGTTTCATCAAATTTTCATACAAGACCCATCAGTAACATTGAAGCTTAGAATCAATCACCACTGTAATACTACCATCAAATACATCTACATCAACCAATCATTGAAACTCAATCATCAATCTCTGAATCAACCACAACTGAATCAATCACTGAAAACCCATCATAACTTAAGCAAATCACAATCAATCAATCTAAACATTCAGAATATTGTCACCAGAACACAGAGCAGAACTCAAAACTCTGCAACAACAACTAGAACCAACTGCAACTTCAAACATCATATTTCATAATGTATACGCTACTTTGATGTGTCGAACCAGCGTGTATACGTGCTTTTACCAAAGCGAACCAGAGTACAAATCTGCAAATACTAACTTAAAACATCACAACTATTCCACACTTCAATCATACCTAGATCAGAACATTTGCAGAATAAAACATGCGTTAGTATTCAGATCTATACTATCCATGATAAAACCACATAATGATAATACATTTCAGGTCTTATGATCCCGATCCATCATCCATCATCAACCACTTAGGTGCTTCCTCAGTTCAGATCAAGCAAAGCATTAAAAACCCATAACCTGCATATTTGATCTAACACTTCATAAGGTATTCAATAGTTGCACACCTTGGCCTAATTATCTTCTCCTCCTTATATAGTTTTAGGCCTTTCTCAATACCTCAGACCAAAACCACTTAGAATCAATACCTCGGACCAAATACCTTAGACCAATACCTCGGACCAAATACCTCGGACCAAAACCTTGATTTTCCATGCCATACGCGCTTTTCCTTCTGTGAAAGTGCGTGTATATGTATATGCTCCTTTTGTTCTGTTAACCTGCGTGTATACGCTGCTTGGATAAAGTGAACCAACGTATACTTCTTAAACCACTCTCTTTCTTCAATCTCTGCTTCTTAAACCACTCTCTTTCTTCAATCTCTGGAGTGTGATATGTAATCCTTTGTTATTAACCTGCTGCACTGTGAAATGTCATCTGTGTGAGTTGCCATCAAAGACAACACCGGTATCATAATGCCAACAATCACCCCCTTTGGAATTGATGGCAAACACAACACCAAGATACTCTCCCCCTTTGACATCAAGGGCAAAGGGTGGAACAAGATATTCTCCCTCTTTGATATACATTATGTTGTCCATGCTCCCTTTGAGTACATGTTGAATTCTTTGATTAAACTCCCCCTTTGTACATGCTGAGATGCACTAAATCATCCATGCTCCCCCTGAGCACATGCAAAGTCTGCAAAAATATTTCCAAAAGAATAACATGACTCTATAACTAAACTATGTGAGTATGACCTTCCTATCACCAATGACTCATACATACATCAATCTCCCAACCAACTGGGGATACACCAAATTTGACTCATCCGCCCAACCAAGTGGGGATATACCAAATGTTTATACATAACTGAAAATAACAATTATTACATCATCCTTCCCATGCATAGTGGGGTTACAAATTAGATCTTTTCATAACCTTTACATCAAATAATACACATGACATTTATAACAAGGACCAACTATCTAAACAAGACCATGATAGTTGTCAACAACTATCATACACCATATATGATCTGCACCATCAGCATCTGTCAGTAATATCAAGATCAATAGCCTGTATATTTCCATCATCAAAAGAGTCACCTGAATCAAAACAATTATGTGGATCAAGCAATATAATTATCATCATGTACAAAGATATTCTAAAATAATGGCAACAATGCATTATTAGAAGTATATGCTCCCCCTGAACCTGTGCCAATTGTCCATTGTCAGATCTGATCATTGCAAATATCAGTAAGAATCATCAAGGCATCACCATCAGCTTGTTATTCATCAACTTATTAACAACTTATGAGGGCCAAAAATACTTCCACATATTATCAACAAACTATAACCATCATCAATCAGAACAACACAAATAATTGATAATTAACTGAACCATATTAGATCACTTTTATGAGTTTTTCCTACTGCTTTTTCCTCAAACCAACATATACATGACTGTGCAGCTTTGAACTTGTGTATATATGCGACTTGTCTTCATGATAACTGCGTATGAGATTTAGAACACTGAAGTTTCATACTTTGAGCTCCCCCTGAGTCTGTTATGTTTGTATATTGTGCTATGCCACATCTTTCTTGTTGTACTTCCTTCTTCTTCCATATCTTCGAGTGTGATGATGTTTTCTCCTTTTGGTATGGTGCCCAAAATTTGCTTCTGCATTTCTTTGCTATATGTCCAAACTTGTTACATGCATAACATCTTACATATTTCATATTCCTTCTATAACAGTCAATGGCTTGTGACCAAACATATTGCAAGAAAAACAATATCCCTTAAAGTACCTCGAAGCTAATGATCTTTCTGTGTGACGGTCTTGAACCATTCTACTTTTGTATCTCGCTGCAACATGTCCAAAATTATGACATATAAAACATTCAACATTATTCATTGGAGGAAATAACCGACTATCACTTCCATAGTTAGGAGTAAAAGATTTTCTTTCAATACTTTCTTTCCTTGGTTGTTGATGGGGTTGACTTCTCATCTCCTTATTGAGCATTTCAGATTTTACATTAGAGTTCTTTGCCTTATCTTGAGAGCTAGATTCACCTTCAACAGATTCATGAAAACCAAGACCAGTTTTGATGGAAAGAGACCTTTGACTACTAAGAATATTATCCAAAATCTTAGTACTATCTTGAAATCGTAACAGTTTATCCTTTTCTTCTAATTTACCTTTAGAGATATTTACCTCAACCTGATATTTTCTTCCTTTTCAAGATATTACTTCTTCATGATTTTTTCAACCTTTCTTCCTTCTTCCACTTGTTGCCTTAATTTGAGAATCTCATTTTATTGTTCTTTGTATGCTTGAGGTAGTTCTTCATTCTGCTTATTTGATTTTTCAAGATCTTCTTTTAGAGAGAGGATCTTAGCTTCAAGACTTTCATAGTAACTGGATCTATCTTTAAGTCTCTTGATTGTTGTGCTCTTTTCATTTACTTCATTTCTTAATGATGTTACTTCCAGCTTTTGAAATTTATCTCCCTTTTCCTTGTACTGCTTCCTTACCTTGTTTCCTTCCTCCAACTGAGCTTTTAATCTGGTAACTTCTTCTCTGAAGGCACACTCCCTTTTGTTCAATAGATCTTGTTGATCTCTGATTTTATCTGCGAGTCTTTTAACTTCTTCCTCTATGTTTATTTCACGATCACTTTCAATATCTTCAACATTGCTTGAATAGAGAAAAGTATCACTAGAAGACCAAAAATTTGTACCTGATACTTATTTTGCTTGTTCATCTTCAATCTGAGGTGATTCTGAATCTGAATACTTGCTTCCACCTAACGGCCAAGTGTCTCTCCTGTTGTCACTATTCCTGTGAGATATCTTCCTCTTCTGAGGTGCTTTCTTCATCAGCGTCTTTCCCATTATTTCTACGGATCTCCTTTAAGCGATCAAGCTTCTGCCAAAGGACTTGCTCTGATACCAATTGTTGGAAATAATACTGAGAGGGGGGGGGGGGAGGTGAATCAGTATTATTTCCAACAATAAAATTTTCTTTTCATACTCAAATTTATATACGCTACTTCAATGAAGGTAACTCGCGTGTACACGCAATTGTCTTTAAAGCAACCATCGTATATCCAACAAACTTATGATTCATTTAATTTATAATATGTTGATCTTTAATCAACGCATCAGTCATTCATTAACCATATAAATAGTAACCATGTGCAATAAGAACATAATAAACCATCACACATAAGCAACACACATGAACACCAAGATTTAAGGTGGAAACCCAAAGCGGGACAAAAACCATCTGTTGTTGTCTTCTTTTAATATAAGAAAAATCTGTTTACAATCTTGTACTGGTGCAGACTCATACCAGTACGTAGGAACCCACCTACATAAGGCTACAACCTTCTCTCATTTTCCAGCAGCTACTGGAAGGGAGCTACAACCCCCTAGCTCTTGTACTAGCTGATCCGTTTATTAGTACGTAAGCGTTGGCCTACAAAAGGCTCCAACCTTCACTCGTTTTCTAGCTGCTACTGGAAGGGAGCTCCAACGCCCTGGCTCTTGTACTATCTGATCCATTTACTAGTACGTAGATGCCAGCCCACAAAAGGCTCCTACCTTCGCTCGTTTTCTAGCTGCTACTGGAAGGGAGCTCCAATCCCCTGGCTCTTGTACTGGATGATATGTTTACTAGTACGTAGGCATCGACCTACAAAAGGATACGACCTTCTCTCTTCCTCCAGGGACCACGTTTCATAAATTTTTAGACTGGATACTCCTGGAACACAACACCACAATCTGAAGTCCTCGTTTCATCAAATTTTCATGTTGGACCCATCAGTAACATTGAAGCACAGAATCAATCACCACTACAATACAACCATCAAATACATCTACATCAACCAATTACTGAAACTCAATCATCAATCTCTGAATCAACCACAATTGAATCAATCACTGAAAACCCATCATCACTGAAGCAAATCACAATCAATCAATCT
The DNA here is from genome assembly GCA_031772625.1 of Pinus tabuliformis. NCBI lineage: Eukaryota > Viridiplantae > Streptophyta > Pinopsida > Pinales > Pinaceae > Pinus > Pinus tabuliformis. The sequence continues at coordinate 119,418,692 of CM062819.1, forward strand.
GAACATTCAGACTATTGTCACCAGAACGCAGAGCAGAACCTAGAACTCCACAACAACAACTAGAACCAACTGCAACTTAAAACATCATATTTTATAATATATATGCTACTTTGATGTGTCGAACCAATGTGTATACGCGCTTTTACCAAAGAGAACCAACGTACAAATCTGCAAATACTAACTTAAAACATCACAACTCTTCCAGACTTCAATCATACCTAGATAAGAACATTTGCAGAATAAAACATGCGTCAGTATTGAGTTCTAGACTATCCATGATTAAACCACATAATGATAATACATTTCAGGTCTTATGATCCCTATCCATCATCCATCATCAACCACTTAGGTGCTTCCTTAGTTCAGATCAAGCAAAGCATCAAAAACCCATAACCTGCATATTTGATCTAACTCTTCATAAGATATTCAATACTTGCACACCTTGGCCTAATGATCTTCTCCTCCTTATATAGTTTCAGGCCTTTCTCAATACCTCGGACCAAAACCACTTAGGATCAATACCTTGGACCAATACCTCAGATCAAAACCTTGATTTTCCATCCCATACGCACTTTTCCTTATATGAAAGTGCGTGTATATGTATATGCTCCTTTTGTTTTGTTAACCCGCGTGTATACGCTACTTGGATAAAGTGAACCAGCATATATTTCTTAAACCACTTTCTTTCTTCAATCTCTGGAGTGTGATCTGTAATCATTTGTTGTTAACCTATTGCACTGTGAACTGTCATCTGTGTGAGTTGCCATCAAGGACAACACCAGTATCATAATGCCAACAGAAATTTGATCGAGCGTCTCATGTGTGCAAACTCAAGTAAGCATTGTACGGCCTCAAACAGACACCCTAAGCTCGGTACACTCGAATCGATAGTTATCTCACTCTACTAGACTTCACCAAAAGTGCAGCAGATTCGAACCTCTATCATATTTTGGTAGAAGGTAAATTGCTTATCATTGTTTTATATGTTAATAATTTAATATTGACAGGTGATGAGCAACTAATTAGATCTTGCAAGGAGGACCTTATAAGCGAATTTGAGATGAAAGACATGGATATCATGCACTACTTCCTCAGGTCGGAAGTATGGCAAGGCGATGGGGAATTGTTTGTGTCTCAAGGCAAGTATGCCACCAAGATACTGCAGATATTTCACATGGAGAGTTGTAAGCCCATGGACGCACCTCTAGCAACCAATTGGAGGAAGGAGATTGCCACTTCAGGTGAAGAGGTTTATGCCACCATTTATCGACAACTAGTGGGTCCATTGATATATCTTGTGAACACATGACTAGATATGCGATATGTAGTCAACTAGCCGAGCCAAGCTATGGTTAGGGAGACCAAATTGTATTGGAAGGAAGATAAGCATATTTTACGGTACCCTAGAGGCAGTACTCAGTATGGATTATGGTATAGACAGACAGAGGGATTGAATTTGTGTGGCTTCATAGATGCAGATTGGGTAGGAAGTCCATTCGACCGAAAGAGTACATCAGGTGGAATTTTTAGTGTTGGGTCCGCAACAATTTCTTAGTACAATAGGAAGCATAGGTTTGTGGTGCTTAGCTCGGCAGACGCTGAATACATGGCTGCAAGTCAAGCAACATGTGAGGAAATCTTGATGACAAAGATACTTGTGGGATTGTTTGGTAAGGAGATGGTTCCAACTGTGATCTATTGTGATAATCATAGTTGCATTAAGCTCTTCGAGAATTGAATATTTCACAATGGATCCAAGCATATAGATATTTGGTATCATCATTTACGGGATTGTGTGCAGAGGAGAATAATGTTGCTATTGTTAGTGTCCATTAGTCACAGTGATCAAATTTACTCTCTCATGTTGTTTATAGAGTCTTAGGTCAAATTATTATATTTATCAAATAAAAATTACCATCTTTATTGGTTGTCAAATGGTCCTAAGTCATTATCTAGGTGTCATTGCTACTCCCTCCACTTATTCAAGGTCACAAAAGCCATCATGGTCATGTCATCATTTCCTATTATAGGTCATCAAATGAATTAGTTGGTCACCATATAGGTCATGGTCTAGAATATGCATTTGATGGTCATCATTATATTAGCCATCAATATCAATTAGGGAGTCATGTCATTCATTATGGTCATCATCATGGGAGTTAGAAATTAGGGAATAATTTTTTTCAAAAGAATCCAAGTACATCTACATCACATGGAGATGTAACATTTCCTATTGAGGAAATAATGTTGCAGTACAAATCACATCATCAAGTCATTTTGTCAAAGTACACATGATGTCATCCCACTATGAAGCCAAAAATTGAGTTTCTAAGTCATAAAGGAGCATCAAAGCATTTTAAAACTTCATTGCATCCTTCCAAAAGCTCCAAGATCTTCTCTCTACCAGTTTGATACTTGCCATAACCATCAGAATTATGAATTTCACCACCATTGCTCCTTTCTTCTGTTTGTTGTGTTTCTGGAGGAGGTCGCTGCGCTTTTCATTTGGAGACCAAAGGGAGGGAAAGAAGGTTCAGTTTTCATCACACGTGCTTCAAAGCCTCTTTAAACAAATAAGTAAAGCTTCACACACCCTATATGTAGTATTTTCCCTTAAAAAATTGATTGAAATCTATCCCTAGGTTTTTGATGCACTTTCTTGTCGCATTTTCTCCTTTCTATGGTCTTTTTCTTCTTTCAAGAAGAAATCCCCTGGTTTCTAACCCTATATACCCTTAATTACCCTCATCAAACACTAACCCTATATACCCTTAATTACCCTCATCAAACACTCCTCATCATTCCCCACACTCAAATTCATTCATTTCATCATTTTCCTCCACAGACCTAGCTAGTCGCTGCACTTCTGGCTTAGGACTGTGTTTCGCCCTTTTCACCCCTTGTTTCTTGCTCATTTTGAGAAATTCCACTTTCATTGTATCCCTAAAACATATCCCTACCCCCCATAATTTCCTCAAAAATTTTTCTATCCTCCTTCCCCTTCATTCCCTTCCCTCAAGTTGTTGTGCTTTTAGCCTTGTTTTGCAGCTCAAATCCCTTGCTCCTTCTTGCTTGAAATTAGGGTTTTATGTTAGAAGTGAAGCCAAAACATGGTGAAGACCAGTGAAAGGAAGAGGTATAAGGGAGGAGAAATCTCAAGATATGAGCCAACTCATATGCAAGAGGTCAATGCATCATAATTCATTAGAAAATCATTTGAGCAGGCAGGTTGCCTAGCGTTTTGTCAGAAAGTGCAAGAGGTAGGTTACTGCCATGATTTAACAAGCCTCTTTGCTACTAGTTTAAAGAAGGATCAGACCATTATAGCAGGGGTGAAATTTCCAATGCCAGTAGAGGTTATAGATCCAACAACTACTATCCCTAATCAAGGTGAGATTTGGTTCAAGGGGATGGATTTAGACCTAGAGCACTACAAGATGTTTTTGAAACCACAGTACAAGGAGTCTCCTTCTCACATTTTTCCTAGCAGACAATTGTTGGACAAGTATAGCCCTTTGATGAAGATTATCATGAATTATTTCACTTGTGAGGGCAGATTTAGTAGGCTATATCAATATCACATCATGTTATTGATGCATTTCACTTCCATGAAGCCCCTAAACCTACCTAATTATTTGTTTAGAAGTTTGGTGAAAATCATTGAGAAGGTGCAATCTAAAGGAAGAGATCATCAAGCAAAAATATTTCATCATGTTCTAGTCAAAGTAATAGTTCTCCACCAGCTAGCACAGATCAACATGTCATGGGAAGTTTTCTTGGAGGTAGCTTCTCTCTTACCTGTCTCCAATCAGTCAAAGAGTCCAAGCACTCCATCATCATTCAAACCACAAGGAGCTGAAGCATCAAGCAGACTATTAATGACAAAAACTTAGCCAAGGGCAAATATTTCAAAGACATACAAGAGAGGTAAGAGGTTGGTTTTTTCTCCTAAGCTAGAAACATAGATGCCTAGACCAAAACCTAGAACTAGGTCTCAAGAAAAAGATTACCTAAGAAGGTTGTTACTGAATAAGCGCAAATTGAAGCCATGAGAGAGGAATCACCTAGAGATAGAGATGATTCACCCTTGAAACATCATGAAGAGGCACCTCTTGAAATAGAGATGGTAGACCTAGAAGAAAGGCATGTAAACAAGGCAACAAATGATATAATCAAGGAGAAAGAGGCGCAGATTAGGGAGCTAAAATATGACTTTGCCAAAGCCAATTTCATGGTGGCTTTCTGGTAGCAAGAGAATAGACAGTTGAAACTAAGCCTAATGCAGCAGAGCAAGTCACAAGAAGACCCTCCATCATCAAGCCAGGCAGGTGTGTTAACAACAAAGGATAAATGGAAATCCATCATTGATGTAGAGCAGTTAGAGGAGATGAACATTTAGGTACAAACAAGGAGACCCAAAACTAGAGCAATGGCAAGAAAGGGAAAGCATGTAAAAGAGCCATTTCCTCCTCAAGCCCAAAATACCATAGTTATTGAACTTGTGAAGGACGAGGAATATTGGCTTGAGAGAGTAAATGAGCATTTGGAGAAGTTATTGAAAAGGGAAAATAGGGATACCACTATGCAAAGAAATATGGCAAGGCACTATTATGCAAGGAACATAGTTTGCAAAGTTAGGGTTGAAAACATGAAAAAGAAGCTAAAGAGAACCCTAAGGAAACTCAAGAAGAGGGATAACCTTGAACTTTTAGAAGATGCATCTTTGGTGGTTTGAATGTAGGACAAAGAGCAAAGAAAAGGAGGCAAAATTTTGAAATTTTGAAAGTTTTTTGTGCACAGGGAAATAGTATCCTACAGAAACGCAACAACTAGTTGTTGCGCTTTTCCTCAGGAGGTCCAAATTCAGATTTTCAAGCATGTGGAGGTAGAAATTGACATGTGGACACTAGAAAAGTACCTGAGGAGACTTGTAGAATCATGAATTTGCAGAAAATCATTAAACAAGGCCTTTTTTACACCTTTCTGCCACCTCTCGAGGACAATCGTTGTGTTTCTGGACACTTAGTTTTGGGATGAAGATTGAGGAGGTCAAAATCATGTTTTTGGATGACTTAAGGGTTCCAGGGTGTAGTAGACATCCCAAACTTTCTTCACAAGTCTTCAACAAAGCTTAGAACCTCTTCAAGCCATCAAAATATCAACCTAAAGATTCGTTGCGCTTTTGCTGAAATTTGTTGTGCTTCTATGAATGAAGGTGTTTTTTGCATGTAAATAGTGAAATGTCGAGTTAGGTTGATGTAAATAGTTTCCTTATGAGTTCAGCTGATGTAAATGATTTTGTTAGTGGTTACTATAGTAAAAAATCTTGTAATTAAATGCTTTGAAAGCAAACGAAAGCAAACAATTTTAAAGGGGAAAGTGGTTTCTAACTCCCCTAGGATTTGGAAATAGTTAAGTAGGATCATGTAATCAGTTCCCATGAAGCAGGATTTGACCCCTTAGATGGGAAATCTGGTTTTTCATCTATATGTAGTCAGAATCAAGCAAAAGAGAGGGTTGGATATTGGAAGCTCATACTTTTGAACTAGTGTACTTGATATTGGCAGAAATAATATACAGTTGCAACTATTTTTATGGGATTCATGTGTTGTGCTCAGTGGCATTGTTTTCTCCAGTGTTTCTTATGCATTTTATTTTTAAATGTTTTTGGCAACCATCTATGTTTCTTCTCATGATTATCTCTTAAGTTGTTAAGCAGAATACATTGTCTTGAATGCTCTATTTTGTCTGAGATTTTCATATAAGTGTTTTCATCCTCTGAAATAAATGAATTCATACATGTATGCTCATTTTTCTCCTTCTTTCCTCATTACCATACTACAATGACAAACCATTTGTGTCACTGATTACACCTACCTTGCCTCATTCTATGTCTACAACTGATCTTTTGACCTACTTGGCCTAGTTCCTAGACCCTGTGCTTCTTATCCAACAAACCCTAATCAAAACCCTACTGAGCTAATACCTAGCCTAAAACCATCATATTCTCCAGTTACTTCCATTGGATGTGAGGTTGATTTAGAGAGAGCCCTCTTTGATTCAGCAGGGCTAACTGCCAAGTCCAAAGTTGGTCTGTGGCTACCACTTTTGTTTCCTTTCTCAGCCTTGGGAAAACTAAGGAGTGTTAACATTTTGGCACCGTTGCCGGGGAATGAGTGTCAAATCTTCCCTGGGGATATTTCTTATAGTTCATTGAGGTCTAGACCTACGGGTGACAGGTGCTAGCATTCAAAGAAGGTTGATTCAATTATCATGAGCCAAAGTGCAGATTGAGAAGAACATTGGCTCCCAGAAGGCATACGAGGTCCAACCCTGATCCAAGTCCTCCATCGGTAGTTGATGACCCTAAAAATTTGTTGAGAAAGCAAAGTTCACAACCTGAAGAAGTCGAAAAAGGTACACCTCTACTGGTAAGATCTGCATATTTTCCCGCAGAATTGGTTGCTCTTCAAGATTTACCTTTTGATATCAAATTTGAGTTGTCTTTATTCAAATCCAAGTCAGAGTCTTTCCTCTCAGAAACAATTTTTGATCCCTCTAAGTTTGAATCATATTTGCCATCTCCTGAGTCTCCATCTGTTGAGTTTGATAAGAAACTTTGGTCACAATTCTATAAACTTCAGAATTTGGTTAATCAACTCCAATTAACCTTTGAAAAGGCTTATATCCAATACCAACAAGATATTTTATCTACTACTATATATATTGTTAAACCTCCTCATCAACACCTCCTGTGGTGACTGATATACTACCTTCTGCAATAGTTATGGCACGATTTGCTCCTGTAGTTTTACCTGCATAACTCACTGCTTTGCCTTAAAATTATGGTCAGAGATTTCCTTTGTTTGATGGGACAACAAAAATCACAGCCAGGCAACATATAGATAAAGTGGTTGATTTTATCGATCTTGAGGAAATTGATAATGAAGATGCCAAAATGCGCATTATAGCACAGAGCTTTTCAAGGGAAGTCAAGAAATGGTTATGTTCCTTAACCACTGATTCTATAACCACTTCCCAATAGTTAATGGACCTATTCCTAGAAAAGTGGGAAGAGAAAAAGAATCCTCTCCAAATTATGGCCGAGTACAATGCCTTGAAAAGAAATACTAATGAATCTGTGCAAGATTTCACAACCAGATTTAATATGATATATAACTCTATCCTGGGCAACATTAAGCCTCCTCCTGGCTTAGAACTTCTTCATTATCCAGATGCTTTTGATCCAGATATGGCTTATCAGTTGAGGGAGAGAAATCCTTCTACTCTTGAAGAAATGCAAAGAAATGCAGTAAGTGTTGAGGCAAATCTTCTTATTAAGAAGTCAAAGATGAAATCAGAAAAAGAGGGTTACCATAAAGGAGGATCCATCCACTTCATCTAATGGTAAACTTGATACTTTGATTAAGACAATGGAGAAGATGATGGACAAGATGACTATCACAGAGAGACAAGCAGAACCTCCAATCAGAAATCCCAACTTCAGAGGTCAACAACAACAACCCAAATTCAGGATTAAGAAAAGGGAGCATAGGGGTCAAGATCAACAAGGCGAACAATAGATCTATACTCCTTTTAGCAAAATTATACATAGGGCCCTGATGAAGAAGAAGAAATCTTAGAGGATCAAATTCACTTTTTTGAGGAAGATCAACAACCCATTTTCTTGATCGAGGAGGATGAATTTTCTAAAGAACCTTATGTACCTGATGATCAACAATATGTTCTTTCTAATGATGATATGTTGGCAGTACAGACAGAGGATTATCAAAGAGGTTATCAAAATTCCCTTAGCCAAGTGAAAAGGTAATATAGTCTGAGAAATAGAAATGTGCCCATAACTTCAAATCAGAAAAGGCAAAATTCTCAAATAGATACTCATAATAAAGAGATGACCTCTACAAATCAGAATAAGGAAAAAGAACTTGTTGCTACTAATAAGGGAAAAAGTAACGAAGCTTCTACTATCACTCTGAAGAAAGACAAAAAAACTCAAGCTGAAGGACAAAGAAAGTAGATCCCTGTCAGAACAACTCGAAAAGAAGGACATGCCATCTAAAGAGGTAGAAGAGCATTCTACTTTATTTAGTCTTGAGAATGAAATTTCAAAACTTAAACTCTCAATTACATTGACTGAATTAATTAAGAATGACAAATACATGTTCCATGTAGCCAAAATGCTTAAGGTTGACCAAATGTCTGATATGGTGAATGTTAGTGATGACCACCCCGAGCTTTTGTTTGGCCTTGCTGTAGATGGTAACTTAGAAGACATTGAAGTTCTGCCTTTTTACCTCAGTCTCAAAATTCATGACTTCATCCTTCATAATGCTATGCTAGAATCTGAGGCCTCCCATAATCTCATGCCCAAAGCCATCATGGATAAAATAGGATTGTATATTACCAGATCATACCATGACCTTTACTCTTTTGACTCGAGAAGGGTTAGGTGTCTTGGTCTTATCAAAGATTTAGTGGTATCCTTAGATCAAACTCCAGCGAAGAATTTTCTCATGGATTTTGTTGTAGCTAACATTCCTCCGAGGTGTGGAGGTTGCAGTATTGGGGATTTCCTCGACTATGGTAGTTGCGGGAATTTGATGCTCGACCTCAACAGTGAGATTGACGACTAGGGCTAGGGTGCTAACTTTCAGCTTTTTCCTCGACTATGGCAGTTGCGGGAATTTGATGCTCGACCTCAACAGTGAGATTGACGACTGGGGCTAGGGTGCTAAATTTCGGCTTTTTGGTAGCCGACTTTTTGACTTGGGGGGTGCAGATAACCTGCTTCTTTTGTGGTTTGGGCATTGGGGTCATGGAGGGGTCTTAGGCTACACCTGTGGGAGGAGTCGTTGAGAGGGGTGGCATTATAATTGGGAACATCATAGTTGAACCTTGAAAATGTTCAAGATATTCACCCTCACCTGGCTCGAAGCTTGCGATTGTCCTCCTTACCTCGAACATTTTCTCCTCCATTTGGAGCAGCATTGGTTGGAGTACTTCTGTTTCTGCTCTTCTGCTTCTGCTTTCTACCCCCTCTCCCTCTTGGCTCTATGGCACCATAGCTCTGAATAGGTACCTGGGCTTTCCCTCTGTTATTTCGCAGGCCACTCCTGACCATGACTCTACTTCTCTACGCAAAGCCTCGTCTATCAGACCAAATCTTTGTGGCCTTAAATTAAATGTGGTGGGGTTGACACATGTGGTCTGAGGTAAGTATGCACGTGCGAAGCCTTGAACCAGAGGTCGCCCAAGAACTCATCCAGGAGAGTCTTGGGTATTCTCTCTGCGGATTGAATGGCATCCACCATCTGGGCGTACCAGCTCCTGAAGGCCGCTTCATTGATTTCCTTTATGTTTGGATCCCTCGATGCCCTCCATGGTTCATATCTGAGTGCAGTTGGTTGATCTTCAACAATGGTTTCCATCTGCCTCTTTGGGGGTGGCCTCCACTTCCACATCACCAATGTCATTACCAAATATCTGAACACAAATCCAGTGCTCCGCCGGTAGACATCTTCGCACGCCTCAAAGAGTTCGTTGAGTACAAAGGCTGCCCAGTTGAGTATCTCACCCTGGCAGCAGTGTTCTGCTATTGAGACTGTGTCCAGGGTGCACTCGTTTCTTGTGAAGTGCCTCATCGTCTTTCCTGCAATCAGGTAGCAGGAAAACCGAATGTTATCCTTGTTAATTCTGTCTAGCTTTGCACCTTCCGCCCCCCCGCTCCGTTCCATAGAAGGTGTAGATGTTGTCCTCTGTGGGTTTCTTGCCCCGCTTGGCCCCAACCTGGAATGTTGTGCTGACTGCATTCCCCATGTTTGCCAGCCCAGTCAATCGGTAGATATCCTCGGCATGGATTGGGTATTCTTTGTCCAGCCATAGGGAACCTCCATGCATCCTGCTTGCCAACAGCTTGGTACACTGCATGGCGGCCAACTGGGTGCCGAACACAGGAAGATTTCTTAAGCTGAACAGTGTGGACTTTTGTAGCCCTTTGAAGTCTCCCCTGATTCTGGAGGCATGCCATCCTCCCGTTGAAATTCTTCTGCATATACCTCCCTCTTCATGGCTGGGAATTGGAACCCGTCTTGGAAGTCATCATCGATGAGGTTTGACTGGTTGTATTTCGCATACAGGTCATCCATAACTTCGATTCTTGCATCTAGAGCAATTTGTGGAACTGATGTGATTCTCTTGGCCATTGTTCCCCTTCTTTTGTAGACAATTTGCACTGACGATCTTCTGTTTCTCCTGTTTTGCTCCTGTTCTTCCGAGTTCTTCTGAAATCCTTCTAGTGTTTGAAATTCTACCATTCCTTGCATTCTTCTGAGAGTTATGTAGCCAGTTCTGACACGACATCCCCTCACTGACGAGGCCTTAATCAACTAATTAATCCAACGGCCTTTCCATGTATTCTAGCTATATTTTTTTTTTCCACCGTCGGCTGACTGGTACATGCCAACTATGACGTGGGCTTGACAAGTAGAGAGTGGGCTGCATGGCGTCTTTATTATGCCATGATGGGCTTATGTATTAACTAATTCTATGCTTAACAGGAAAAAACTATTGGTACGGTGGATGGGATAGGTGCGTGTGCGGCCACCAATTTTGGAAACAGTTCGAACCTACGTTGATTCTGTTGACGGTGCTTGACACACATGGCTACTGTTCCTGCCAACTAGGCCTGCTAACTTTGCTAACGCTATTCCCCCCCGACCACAAATGGGTTGCGGTATCTGTCTACTGACCACAATCTTATTATGAATACTAAAAGAAATTATTATTATTATTATTATTATTATTTTACTTGCGGAAAGGTTTCAGGCGTGCTCCATTTACCCATCTGTTGAGTCCCAAACTTACATCTTCCCTAGACACCTTTTCAGCCTTCTTTTCCATTTACTTGACCCACCAAGCTGTCAAATCATTGCATATTAGTTTAAAAAAGAGCTTATAAAATGGTTTCCTAACTATGTCTTGTGACTGCTGTTTAATTTAGATTTTTGTTCAATCAGCTGCAAAAACTTGTCACTTTCCACAGCCAGCTCAAGTTTCCGCAGCCATTTTGTTGAAGTCCATGTTACAGGTGTCTACTGGAGAATCCGGCCACATGGGCAAGCTGCAAATGGTGTGTACATGGAGCGTGTCCCCTTGGTTCAGCCGAATCACTCACAAACAACCATGGTCAAGGACAGTCAAAGCAGTGGTCAACATAAGAGTTTTGCGGTGGCACGACTATGTTTTTACCACGTGAAGATTTGCGCGGCAAGTCCCTCAATCTCCGGAGATGTGCTAACACCTGTGGATCGATCCGTGAACCAAATCGAACAGCCACCACTCCATAGATTTAATTGTCACGGCTACCATACTGCTAGATCTCAGGACGTGGATATTCACGTGTCTGTTTGGCAGCGTAGAAATTAGGAATTAGTTGTAGCATCCTCAGTTATAAATAATGCATTATCATATGCTTGATAGTTAGCTTTTTATATGTAATCTGGACTGTTTTTACAAGCCCACTGTGCTGTGCTATATCTTTAACTTATGACTGCATTTTAATATATGAGAAGACATCGTTCTTAAGTTCAATTCGTGACTAAGTATTGATTGGCCGAGGTTGCAGAGGGCCCCTGTACACCAAGGCTCTGTAAATACTGTATAGTTTCTCGCTTTCTTTCATTATGTTACTTATTTCATAATCGTTTGCTTGTATATATTACACTGCTATGATATTTATGTTAATTGTTGTCCATATTTTCTTTTATGCTTTCTCATGATTGTTAACTGATTAATGTTTTTCTTTCAGGTTCTTGTAGACAGCTCGGGAAATTTACATAGTTTTTAATGACTAATGACATGAAATCATCTTGTCCTTCTGCTGATTTATGTTCTGAATTTTAATCCCAGCATTGTCATTTCTTTCAGTTCTGTTTTGCTCATTTACTTTCATGCAATTTAGATATCATATTACTCCATTTGTTTATGATTACCTCCTATAGCCAAGCGACTCAAATAGTGAGGAATCAGAATATTAGTTGATGTAGTATGATTTAGTTTACTTTTCTGCAAGTTAGTGATTAGATTACTCATGTCATTTTTAGAGACTGAAATATGAATGTGTAGTTTAATCTTAGTTTCATTTTATGCAATTTCATTTCATGCAATTTAGATATCAGATTGCTCAATTTGTTTATGATTACCTCCTATAGCCAGAGCGAGTCGAATGGTGAGGGGTCAGAATATGAGTTGAAGTAGTGTGATTTAGTTTTCTTTGCTTACAGTCTTTGAATTGCTTTGAGTTCAGTTTTTTTCTCTTTTTATACAACAGAAAGGATATTGAGCTTCATTGTCACTATCTCACTGTTTTGGTACATTTTTATTTTCTCTTAGGAATTGATTTCATCACAGCAAGTTTTAAAACCTTTTTGAGAACTTTAAAAGTTTGGAAAATCATTGTAGAAGTCGCTATTGCCATCCATACTTGACTTTCAATTCTGCCATCTCACATTAGGCAGTCAACAGAAGATAAACCCAAAAACAAACCAAAAAACTCAAAAACGACAAAGAAATAAGAAATTGGTTATCTTGCATATACAGTGCACTTCACTTCAACAGTTTACGACTCTCGGATTGACATTTTAAATAGCAATTTAGGACACACTAAATTGACCAAACACCATCCTGGCAGTAGGACTCCATTCAGTTGCGTGAGTCTGAACACACTTGATTCCTTTATATGTGAAATTATGAACGGGCCTAACTAGTGCATCTATAGTTTTCCTAGGAACTTGAGGAACTTACTATCATAGAGGAGCACTTGGTCGCCGACGCCAAACGATTTCTTCTTGATGTGCCTATCATGCCAAGCCTTCTGTCTTCATTGCTCGACAAATTGATGGAACTCCGCTAGGAATCGCGTTTCGTCGAGCTCTAACAACTGGCTTATTTTGTCCCGCAAGGCACTGTTATTTTTCATTCTTGTTGTTTCTGAAATAAACATGCTGGGTAGTACAAACTCTGTTGGCATCACCGCCTCTCTGCCGTATACCAGCTGAAATGGAGTTTGTTTGTGGAGTCTTTTAACTGTTGTTCTATATGCTTAGAGCGTCGCTGTAATTCTTTCATCCCAGTCATATCTGTTGGCTGATACAATTTTGGTTAGTCTTTTTTCCAGTATCTTGTTGAATGCTTCTACTGCACCGTTTGATTGTGGATGGTAAGGGCTGCTCTTATGATGTTGTACCATAAAAGTTGTTAATAGGACATGGATTGTCTCGTTCAGGAAGTGTGTACCTTGGTCTCTTGTGAGACTTTGGCATCTGAACCTTGAGATGATGTTTTCAAAAATAAAGTGCAATGCGGTTTCTACTATGCAGTCTTTCACTGGCGCGACTTCTGCCCATTTCGATAGGTACTCTATGGTGGTAATTATTGCAGGTTTTAATCCTATACAGAAAATACCTGCATACGAATTCTAAAACACAGAAAATAAACAATGCGGAAGCATAACACATAAAACACATATACACAGAAATTTTCCCCTGGATCCCAAAACTAGGACTACTAGCTTGACTTTTCATTATGTTCCTTTCAATGTTACAATACATATTTATACATGTCGAAGCATCCAATACCATGGACCAAAAACCATCGCGTCCAAAACCATGTGCGAAAAACATGCACAAAACCATAGGTAGGTACGCCCAACCTAATATAGGGTCCAAAAACCATAGGTAGGTCCCCGAACCCCATAGAGGGGGGTTACTTGCACCCCTTAAACCTCCTGTGACCCCTCGCTATGCAATCGACACAGCAAAGGGGGGGCTCCGCCCCCCCTCTAACCTCCCGGTTAACTATGTGGGCTAGTCTTGGAAAGAATATAACACAACCCAACATTCTCCCACTTGTTATTTTCTTTCCACAGGGGGACACAAGAGAGCTTAGTCATTTATCCAGCCCTGAAACGCCCATTGTTTCTCTACACCAAGATAAATTCTCAGGGCTCACAGATTTTGTCAATGCATCTGAAGTATTCTTCAAAGTGTCCAACTTTACTTGCAACACCTTTTTGTCTTCTATCATATCCCTCACAAAGTGATAATGAACATGAATGTGCTTTGTCTTTGAATGATATGCAGGGTTCTTTTCCAAGAAATTGCACTTTCGCTGTCACAGTCTATCCTTATAGCTCCATGTACTAACCCCATACTTGAACATAATCTCTGCAACCAAACTACTTCCTTGCTTGCATGAGTGGCTGCCATGTATTTTGCCTCTGTAGTTGATAGTGCCACTACATATTGTTTCTTACTCATCCAACTGACTACACCTCCAAATAGGTTAAACACATACCCACTTCTAGATCTTCTCTAATCCATATCTCCAGCCCAGTCCGCATCAACAAAGCCACAAATATCCAACACTCTATCCAATCTTGGTCTTCTTTGGTAGCACAAACCATAATCACTAGTGCCACGCAAATCCCTGAAAACTTGCTTCACTGTTGTCTAGTGCTCCTTCCCTGGTTTTGACATAAACTTGCTCAATACTCTCACTGCATGTGCAATGTCTAGTTTACTACAGATCATTGCATACCTCAGGCTACCGACTACACTTGCATATGGAGCACGGGACATGTCCTCTTCCTCTTCTTGTGTCTTGGGACGTTGTTCAGTAGATAACTTCACACCTACAGGGATAGGAACCTTCACCGATTTACTATCCTGCATATTAGACCTCTGCAGTATTATCTCGACATACTTCCTCTGGTTTAACCAGAGCTTCCTCTTTGCCCTATCTCTTTTAATTTCCATGCCCAAAATATAGTTGGCAGCACCACAATCTTTCATGTCGAATTTGGAGGACAATTGGGTCTTCAAATCTCGGATAATTTCTTTGTCATTTCCAATCAGCAACATATCATCCACATGAAAGACTAGATAAATATCATGGTCACCAATTAATTTAAAATACACACAGTGATATGCTTTGCTTCTGGTGAAGGAAAGTCCTCGTATAAATGTATCAAATTTCTGATACCACATCCTTGGTGACTGTTTTAACCCATACATAGACTTATTTAACTTGCATACCAGTTCTTTATTACCCTTCACTGCAAAGCCTTCAGGTTGCTTCATGTAGATTTCCTCTTCCAGATCCCCATGAAGAATTGTTGTCT
This sequence comes from Pinus tabuliformis, assembly GCA_031772625.1. Lineage (NCBI taxonomy): Eukaryota > Viridiplantae > Streptophyta > Pinopsida > Pinales > Pinaceae > Pinus > Pinus tabuliformis. The sequence continues at coordinate 119,433,891 of CM062819.1, forward strand.
TCACATCCATCTGTTCTACCTCAAAATCAAAAGTAGCAACAACAGATAAAAGTAATCTAATAGAAGTTACCTTGGCAACAGGAGAAAAAATATCACCAAAATCAATTCTCGGCACCTAGGAATAACCTTTTTCTACCAACCGAGCTTTGTATTTCTCCACTTTTCCTTCTACATTTGTCTTCTTCTTGAACACCCATTTGCTGCCAATGGGTTTCCTTCCAGCCGACAACTCCACTAGATCTCAAGCCTCATTTTTGTGCAAAGGTGACATTTTATCAACCATGGCCTCTTTCCAAAGTTTTCCATCTTCTGATTCTACTGCTTCCTTCACAGTTCTGGGATCATCATCAGTAATAGATAAAGCAAAATTTGAACAGAAAGCAGACGGACTATACCTTTCTGGCTGTCTTCTTTCTCGAACTGATCTTCTCACACCTGGAGTTTATGGCTCTTCATCTTCTGATTCCTTCTCCGTTGTAGAGTCTGATTCTTCCTCCTTAAGCTCAAACTCTATCTTCTCATGTTCCTTTGGTTGGACTTCATGTTTAATAACATCTTTTATCTCTCTGAACACCACATCTCGGCTGTACACAACCTTCCTTGTTACTGGGTTCCAAAGCTTATAACCCTTTAAACCATCCTTATACCCAATAAAGATGCACTTTTCAGATTTACTATCCAACTTGGTTCGTTTCTCCTTTGGAACATGTACATATGCATCACATCCAAATACCCTCAGATATGAAAGAGAGGGTTTCTTACCAGTCCATACCTCTTGTGGAGTCTTATCCTCCAACGCTGATGAAGGTGATCTATTGACCAAATAACATGCTGTCTCCACCGCATCTACCCAAAATTCTTGTCCTAACCCGGCACCACTGAGCATGCTTCTTGCCCTTTCCATCAACGTCTTGTTCATTCTTTCTGCAACTCCATTTTGCTCATGTGTGTATGGAGTAGTCTTCTACCGTGCTATACCACACTTCTTACATAATTCTTCAAATTCCTTACTGCAGAACTCTCCATTGTTATCTGTCTTCAACACCTTTATCTTCTTCTCTGTCTGGTTTTCCACCAGAGCCTTAAATTCTTTAAACCTCTTAAAGACTTCAGATTTATTCTTAAGGAAATATATCCATGTATTCCTTGAGAAGTCATCTATAAATGATACATAGTACACAGACTTACCCAGTGATGGAACCTTCACAGGTCCAAACATATCACTGTGCACAAGTTCTAATATCTGTTTTGCCCTCTTACCACCAGAGGGGAAACTCACCCGATTCTGCTTTCCATAAACACAATTTTCACAGAAATCAAAATCTAGAGAGCTATTACTCATACCTTCTACCATACCTTTACCATGAAGTATTCAAAGGCCCTTCTCTCCAATATGTCTAAGCCTTTGATGCCACATCATGGACTTCTCTCGAAAGACCACTAGATTTTCTGCTCCACTTTTAGGAACCACAAAGCTGTTGCAGTCATCAACAACAGTGCTACCTTACAACTTGTACAGAGTTCCAATCCGAACTCCCCGCATCAATACCAGTACTCCTCGAACCATCTTGCAGGTATCCTTCTCGAACACTGTTTTTACACCTGCATCATCCAGTGTGCTTACAAAAATCAGATTTCTGGCTAATGCAGGAATATGCAGAACACCTAGAAGTGTTCTAACCCTTCCACCTTGCAACTTCAACTTTACTTTTCCACGATCAATGATTCTAGCCTTCATGTCATCCCCCAAGAAGACATCACCACCATCATATTTCTCATACTCGCAGAACCACTCTCTATGGGGAGTGAAGTGAAAGGATGCACCTGAGTCAATCAACTATGCCTCATGATCTACATGTGTACTTGAATAAGCCAAGTACACATCCCCACCTTCATTTGAGGTGGTTTTTGCCTCTGCAGAAGGAGCATCATGAGATCCCTTTCCTTTATCATGAGCTTTAGATTTACAGTCCCTTCTGTAGTGCCATTCTTTTCCGCATTTCCAGTACACCACCTTTACAGGTTTTCCTGAAGATTTAGATCTCCCTCTAGATTTAGACCTCCCACTCGATGACTTATTTTTGTTTCTGTTCTGGGACCGTCCTCGTACAGACAAGGCATCACCATTCTAGCTCTCCATATTTTTCCATCTCATTTCCTCCGTCAGCAAGGATGAGACTATTTCATCAAACTGCAAGGCAGTTGCATTGCTATCTATTGCAATAACCGGACTATCCCACGAATCTGGTATAGAACACAACAAACTGAACCACTTATCTTCATTTGAAATTTTAATATCAACAGATAATAACTAACTTACCATAGTATTAAATGTGTTCAGATGCTTTGTCACCGAGTCTCCATCTTTCATCCTCCCGTTATACGACTTTTTTCGTAGAAACAGTTTATTCACCAGAGACTTAGATTGGTACAAAGTCCCTAACTTGTCCCACAAAGCCTTCATCTTAGCTTCCTCTGATATATTCAGCAATACTGAATGTGAGACACATAATCGTATTGTGCTCTTTGCCTTCCGATCCAACTTCTTCCATTCTTCATCGGACACTCCTGTCGGTTTAGTAACTGGATCTACTACGATCCACTGATCTTTATCCACCAACAGATCCTCCATCTTGAGTTTCCACAACTCAAAACTCTGACCATTAAATTTCTCGATCTCTATCTTTCCACTGCTTCCCATCTTTTTTCACCACCAGAATCGATCTCGCAGATCTCCCATTGAACAGGGTCTACCATAGTCCCGAGCGAAACACCTCAGCAACAAAGGTGTCCCCTTGTAGCCAAAACAACTCTGATACCAAAAGTAGGTTTTAACCCTGTACAAAAATTACCTACATACGAATTTTAAAACACAGAAAATAAACAATGCAAGCATAACACATAAAACACATATACATAAAGATTTTACCCTGGATCCAAAAACTGGGACTACCATCTTGATTTTTCATTATGTTCCTTTCAATGTTACAATACATATTCAAACATGCCGAAGCATCCAATACTATGGACCGAAAAGCATCGCATCAAAAACCATGGACTGAAAACCATCGCTTTTAAAACCATGGATTGAAAACCATCGCTTCCAAAACCATGTGCAAAAAACATGCACAAAACCATAGGTAGGTCCGCCCAACCTAATATACGGTCCAAAAAACAAAAGTTTCCGGGCCGTTGCCCTGGACCCCATGGAGGGGGGTTACTTGCACCCCTCAAATCCCCTGTGACACCCCTGCTACAAAATCGGCGTAACGAAGGGGGGGCAGACTAACCCACCGGTTAACTACGTGGGATAGTCATGGAAAGAATATAACACAACCCAAAAATTATGTATCAAGCTTTGGAGTGATGTGCTGGTGGGGATATTAGACCAATGAAGTCTACCGCCCATTTATCAAATATTTGTACTGTATGGACAGGGTGTAGTGGTAGCTTGTCGCATCAGGAAGGCCTTCCAACTCTTTGACAGACGTCACATTCATTCGTGAATGCCTTTGAATCCTTATGTACCATAGGCCATCGCAGTCCCGCTTGTAGTATTTTCCTTACTGTTTCCTTACCCCCTACATGTCCTCCCGCAACCCCTGTGTGGCACTCCCATAAGATATCTTCTCTTTCGTGCTGTAGGACACAGTGCTTGATTATCTAGTTTAAACCCATTTTGTAAAGGTGTCCTGTTATGAGTTGGTAATACGCTGCTCTAACCATCAGGTGCCTTTTTTGCATTGCAGTGGAGTCCTGTGGACAATTACCTGTTGTGAGCAGGGTAGCTATTTCCTGCAGGTTGTCGGGTATAGCTTCTGTCTTAAACGAATCGACATCAGGTAACCGGTTGTCTATTGCTCCATCGCTCTCCCCTGTCTCTAGATGATAAAGGTGATCTGGGCCTACATTCAGTCTGCCCGACTTAACAACTACTTCAAACGTGAACTCTTGAAACAACAATAGCCATCTGCATATCCTTCCCTCCAGTACGGGCTTGTTTACTAGGTATTTCAGTGCAAAATGGTCTGTGAAAAATTTGAATGGCGCTCCCAGCAGGTAGTGCCTAAACTTTTGGAGAGAGTAGACCATTGCTAGAGCCTCTCGTTCTGTTGTTGTATAATTCTTTTCCGCTGTGGAGAGCTTTCTGCTTGCGTAGTATACTGGGTGATCCATCTTCTCTCCTGGTTGCGCCAGGACTGCTCCTAGTGCTATTCCAGATGCATCAATATGTACATGGAACATTTTGTTCTAGTCAGGGTATACTAAGATGGGTGCACTTACTAACCTTTCTTTTAGTTTGTCGAGCGTTGCTTGACAATCTGCTATCCAGATGAATTCCTTCATCTTCTTTAGCAGTCTCTCCATTGGGGCTGTTATGGTTGCATAGTTTCTGATGAATCTTCTGTAGTACCCCGTATGGCCTAGAGTTTCTCTTAATTGCTTTATGTTGCGGGGTGGTTCCATGTGGATGATTGCTACTATTTTAGCAGGGTCCACACAGACTCCATCTTTGCACACAATATGGCCTAGTAGGGTTCCAAAGGGAACCACGAAAATGCACTTCTTCAAATTTAAAGAGATCTATAATTGTTTGCATCTTTCGAACATTACTCTCAACAGGCTGGTGTGCTTTTTCAGTAGGCTATACATTGTCCATTCGTCCATGTAGACTTCTAGGAATTTATGAATATAGTCCCTGAAAGCTGCTATTACAATCCTTGAAAAGACTGTTGGCACATTCTTCAATCCAAATGGCATTACATTGTATGCGTATGACCCCCACTCCGTCGTGAATGTTGTTTTCCTTTTGTCTTCTTTGGCTATTCGGACCTGGTGATAGCCCGAGAAGCCATCTGTGAACGAGTAAGCCTCATTCCCCGCAACATTGTCTAGGACTTCGTCGCTGAAGGGTGTGGGGAACGGGTTGTGCACACATGCATTGTTCAGGCTTCTATAGTCGACGCATACTTTAATCTTAGTAGCATCCTTCTTATTTTGAATCACTATAGGGCTTATCTAGTCAGCTTCATCGACCGGAAAAATGATTCTTACATCCATCATTTTATCAATCTCCCTTTTAAATTTTTCTTTGACCCTTGGGTTCAACCGGTATAGTCTGTGCTTCACTAGTCGGACCCCTGGTTTCAGAACAATTTTCATTTCTCCCAGATTACCTTTTATCCCCTTGATCTCAGCTACCAAAGTTGGGAACATGTCCTAGTACTCTTGTAGCAAGTTACAAATTTCTTTGGTGGTCTGTTCATCCCAGTAGTCTCCTACCGATGCTATCTTGGGTTTATCCTCCATCCCTATATTCTGCTTTCTCGGTTTTACTGGTAGGAGATGAGCACCTTCTGTCGAAGGACTCTCACGGATCCCCCTTTCTCCCTCTATTTCTTCAAAGGCTAGATGTCTAAGCCCTTCCAATCTGTCTTCTTCTAGTTCTGCGTCGACTCTATCGTAGGTTACCAGTCCTAAAGATTCCATATCAAATAAGTATTGTAGGAATTTTTCTTTGTGCTCCCCCTCCACTTGCGTTTCCGGGGTGAAAAAAACTCCTTTCACCGCTTGAAGCGCTTTTGTCATTTTGTCTTCACTATCCTTGAACGAGAAATCACCGACGAATTGTGTTTTCAAGGCATCCCAAGCAGCTATTTGTCATCGTAGTTCTTCATGGATGTACCACATCCGGGGCATGGCGCTGAGGGTGTGTATAAAGGCATGCACCCACAGATTCCTTAGTAGTCCCTGACTTTCCCAGTTGGTTGTGCATTTTTTAACGTGTTCCTCGGGACTTGAATTCCTCATGTATTCTTTTTGGCCTGTGGCTGCTCTTCCTTCTTACTAAACCTTTCCGTTAATGCTCACTTTGCATCTGTCGAGTCTTTCAATACTTGGCAATGTGCTTTCCACCATCTTATTGGTGTTGCCATGAGCACAATGTCCAGAAATGGAATTCTCTAGTCTTCTGCTACACTCTGGTCCATCTTGTCCAAAAAATGATCTATCGGTTTAAGGCCACAGTATTTCGGTATGTCGTCCTTTCTTATATCTCCCCCGTTTACTCGGCTTATCATTGCACATCGCCGAGTTGTTAGTTCATATCCCCCCTGCTGCCATGCATCCCATGTAGCTTCTGAACCAGCTTCGGAACTTTGGATGCTCCTCCAGCGAACTGATCCTCCGACTATACGATTTATGTAATCTTCCCTCTTTCCTACCGTGAGAGTATACAACTAGTCTAACATCCTTGGTTCTTCCCTGTCATCTATTGGTTCTGTGAACCTGGGTCCTTGATAAGGGTCCAGCGGCTGAATGACCCTCAGGCCTTCTACTTCGAATATCATCAGTTCCTTTTTCAAATCTATGACGACATAGTTTTCGTATGCCCAGTCAATCCCCAGGAGTGCTGGATATGGGTCTTTATCCCCCATAATGTCTATTACTTCGAACTCAATGTGTGTTTTTACTCCTGCTACATCAACCTCTACATTCTCCAATCTTCCGATGGGCAGTATGCAGTATTGATTTTCCATTCTCAACTGAATTGGCGAATACTTCAGTTGTGGTTTCCCCATTGCCTCCCAGGTTTTCTAAGGTAGGATGTTTACATCCGATCCTAGATCTAGCATGGTGTCTTTTATCTGGAATCCTACCACCTACACATTGATTCATAATTCCTTCCCGCTTCTCTTCTTATTCCTCTTTACCCTCCTGGATGCTTTCTCTGGCCAGACTTCACAAGGTGGTCCCGCATCCTCTCGCCGTACGGATACTGTGGCTTTCAAGATCTTCTGTAATTCCCTTAGCATTGTCTCATATTCAATAATTTTTAAGAACAGTTTAAACTATTCCCCAATGGGTTGGGCAGGGCCAGGCCCGTAGACTTGTAGACCTCGGGTGTCCCTATCTTCAGTCATTCCTTCAAACAATTTGGTCGCTTCTTGGTAACACTGCTTCTGGCGCTCGGGTAGATACGCCTTTGCAGTGATGCTGCTTTGACAATCATGGGGGTTTCCTAAGCATGGCGATCTTCCCCTGTCTTCTTCCCTCCTCCAGTGACTATATTGATATTTGTTGTAGGGAGGCCTTCGTTGGCCCGAGGCTCGGCATTCACCAGGGTAACTCCTCACTGTCTGGTCCTCTCTTCCCATTTCGCGATGAGCTATGGGCAATCTTCTGTCACATGAGTGTTAACTCGGCATTGTGAACACCATGGTCTTCTCAGGTGCGGGCATTCCCTTGTGACATGTCCTTCTTGATTGCAGTTGTAGCATCTTAGGGATCCTCTGCCCCCCCGATCTCCCTCCGCATCCATTGCCTCCTCGCCCCCCTCGATTTGCTTCATTGACTCGGAACGTGGATCTATCCAGTCTTTCTGCCAGAGCATCTAGCGCTCAGCATTGATCGGTGTGATGAGTAGTCAATGCGCAGAACTCACAGTAGTTGTTATTGGGGATGCTAGAGTACTTTTGCAGCACTTGACACATCTGCAGTAGGTGTCCATACATTCTATAGATTTCATACAAATCTGCATTGTTCCTTCTTGGGAAGGGTCCTTGTGCCCCGATGGCCGCAACCCCTATAGTCGGAGTGGTTCCCAATGACCCCGCCACCCCCCTGCTTGGTTAAGACCTCGCAATCACGGGCATTCTTTCGTAACGTGCCCCTCCACCAGACAATGGGTGCAACAAACATTGGACCTGGCCGGTTGTGCGGGCTGAAGATCCCTCAGCTTCTCGGTTAGATTTGCGATTTGGCTTTGCAAGCCCGTGATTACTGAGTGTTGCAAACTTGTGCCTCCCTGGTATTCGTGGGGATATCCTGCCATCGCTTCTATCGGTAATGCTTTCTCTATGCATCATGCAGGGTTCCTATCTTTTGTTGTGTCAGGGGTGTTCTGGTCAAGGGAAAGAGAACCTTGATGAACTAGTCCCGCTGGTGGTCCGGGTCCAAAGTATAACTTAGCTTGGCAATGGCGTCCTTAAATCTTTGCATGAGCTCCCACGCAGTTTCTCCCTCCCTCTGCTTGATTTCCCACAACTCCGACAACCCTTGCTGATTGGTTTGTGGTACTTTGAATTCTTGCACAAATCCCCTCTTAATGTCGTCTATGGTTGGGTTTTGGTTTTGCTCTGCCCACTTTATGAACTAGCGTAGAGCCCATTCCCTAAGCATGGTCTGGAATTCCACCGCTCAAACGTTATCCGGAGTCTAGTGGGCTCTCCAGATGGCTTCGCATAGGTACCAGTGTTGCTCCACATCCTCATTCCCCTTGCCTACAAACTTCGGGTATCTTGTAAATGATCTTGCCATACTGTTCTGAATATTAGCTAACAATACAAAACCGTTGGTTCCTGGCTGTAGTGACCACTGTAGTCCCAAATTATTGTTGTAGTCGGTTTTGGTATCACCCCCAGTGTTAAGACCAGTGTTGTATCTTTCTCGCGCTCTATATACTCGCGCTTCTTTTGTTAGGTTAAAGATGAATTCTTCTGGTTTGTGATAAGGTACGAGGGGAGGGTCGAGGAAAACGTTGCTTGCGCTTTGGGGTTGGGGCTGCTGAACTTTGGTGGATGCTGGTTCTTCATCGAATAACTTCCTCATTCTATCACCCATGTTGTCGTCATCCTCGTGCCAGCATGGGTGCCGATCCTGTGGTTCTTCTTCCGCAGCCTTCGGGGAGGATCCTTCACAGGGTCCCAGTTGTGATCCCACATCTGCAACATTCTAGGATAGTCCTCCTCCAGTTCCCTGTTGCGATCCTATTTCCGCAACCTGCAGGGAATGTCCTTCCTCCTCTTCCCGATTCCGACATCCTTTTGTCCCATCTTCTGGTGCCCTAGCGTCCTCTTGCCCCTTCACATCAGCTTGGGGTTTTTCCATCACCACTCCTATCGTGTGGGACCCTCTCCTTATTTTCCCTAGGGCCTAAGCTGCTCTTACCTGCCACTTATTTGCTAAAATCGTCCTTCTCTATGCTCTAACATCGCTCACTTTCTTTAATCCTTTTGCATCCATCCCCATGAAGCACCCTTATCCCCTTGGTTATCAGGAAATCTAGTGTCCACTCGGAGCTGCTAGTCCCACTATGACTGGTAGCTATCTTAGAAACAAACAAACTAAAACTACTTTTGTTTTCTTTTATGAGAAGTAGATAAGAGAGGAATGAAGGACACCAAGCTCAGTCTTGCGCTTGATTCCTTGCTCGATTCCTCTCCCTTCTAACAGATCCTTGTCGCTTCTCCTTCGTCTACCCAGCTTTAAAGAGCACCTATGGAATCAAAGCAGCATAATACTATCGAAGAACATAGATCTACAATCATAAACAATATAGGACCAGATATATATTGACCACACAAATGCATATATCATCAAACATACAAGAATGTGGAGGAAAATTTGAATAACTTTATTAATATCAAGAATAGCAAAGAGGATTACAACCAATTGTTCTGACCCAGCGTCATCCTCCAACATGAAAGCCCTTCTTTCACCTCATGAAAAACTTAGATCACCAAACACTATGATATTCCACCAAGAAACCAACAACACTTCCTTACAAGATACAAAATTCCAGCCCCTAACCTCTAGATCTCTGGAATTAGGGATCCATATATAGATGATTGCAGGGAGGTGAGTCAGCTTCTGGGATTTTGATTAGTGTCTTCTCTCTGATAGTTATTGATTCCACTTGGAGATTGATGATCTCTTACTCATCCTTGGGCGAATTCAGAGAGACAAGTGTCCTAGGGAAGTTTCTGGAAGATTCCAATATCATCCACTTAGCAAACTGCCTCCGCCATTTGTCTACTCTCGTCCATCGCACCCTATAGAAGGAATTTTCAGTATGCATCGCACCCCCCGTGTGTAATAGGTGCGATGCATCTCACCCTCAGCACTGAGCAATTGGTATGGTCCAGTTTTGACCATTTCTGAGTAGTTTTCTGTGGAGAAATTCTGGGAGATGATGTAATCAACTGACCTTGTTCCTTTAGGGTGTGAAGAAACACTTTTAGGGACTTAGGATCCCTTGGTTTATGAACATGTATGATTGGGGTTGCAGTGCCCAAAAATGTCTATAACAGTTGCCCCCTAAAGCATGAGGTCGTTAATCTTTTGATGTTGGGTGAAATGCTTTATCATGAGGATCCGAAGTTTTTTCGAGTTGGAAGGCGACCTGTAATAAGATACAATACAATACAATATCTTCATAATATTTTTCATGATCTATCTGAGGGCGGCATTCCCATGCTCAACTTTATAAATTCATTTTCATGTACATAATACAGACAACTGTCTATGTGGCAGACTGATGATTATGATAGAGCCATCATCCTTTGATTCGGATGATCATCTATGTAGCAATAATGTACATTTGATGTCTTTATTTTCCTGAATATATCGCAGCCCAGAAGGATGAAACTAGATTTGGGGTCTTCAAACTCATCCAATCTTCACTCGGAGTACAAGTCGATCCATGTGAAAGATGTTCTGGAGTCGAACATGGAAAGACATCGCCTGATTACCAGTCAATGATGTACGCTGTTAACAGGAGCGAGAGGAATCACCGATAATGATGATGACCCTCAAGGTACTACAATACAATTCGCGTGGTGTGAAAAGGGACTTGGCATCACACACCACGCAAAATCTTTCGGTCGAAGGCCATTGATTTAAACCTGTTGCCGGAAGTGAGAAACTTGCCATTGAAGCATGTAAGCTTCAAAGTACTGAAAGGGTTGTTCCTAAGTCGACTTCTTGGATAATGAGCTGATGTCGACAAGAAGTGACCCATCATAGGAGGGCCTTAATGAATCCCACATCTAAATGATTTTGGAGGTGAAAATGATCTGATGATACAGGGTTCAAGGTGACGATCATGAAAGAATGGAGTGTGAATGTATTGCACCAGATGAGACACAGGTGAATTCTTTGAGCGACTTCTCTTGAACATACCGGTGACACTGACATGGATTGGTAGCGTTAACCCCAAATATGGATGGTGCGATGGACCAATGGTGACATGACCGGTGAATGGAATAACCCAACCCGACACGGACGTGGAGTGAAAGTGTCATGTTCAAGAGCGACTTGCTACCAATAAAGTTTCTTCAAGTTTTTTTCCCAATTTTTCCCCAGTCATTGCTGACCAGTACCTCTTTATTTTTATCAAGCTTGAGGAGGATAACATATGCTTGTTCTATAATTTTCCCTTTGAGCAAACCCATTGCTATGTTTTAACGAGCCTAGCGATATTGAAACTCGTTCTTGTCTGTATGGACAAGTTTGTCGCTATTTGGTTTTAACGAGTTTAACGACAAAGATAACTCGGTCCTTTTCAATTTTAGAGAGTCTAAAAGGGACGTGAAGGAGACTCCAATAATCCTTTTTCGTCATATAATCCCTTAAGCCTGAAAAAATATAAAATAATACGAAAGGGATGAATTTTCGATAGTTTTAACGAGCCGAACAAGACAAGCCCTCGATCCTTTTGTGTAATAATCCCTCGGGTACAAAAAGATTAAAATCTAGGGGAGGGATAGCACTTCCGATAGCTTTAACGAGCTGGAGAGGCCAATCGCTCGACAATATTTTCATATTTTACGAGTCAGATGAAAAGAGCTTAAAGGAGACTCGTTTTTTGAGGAACAAGTGATAATTTCAGGTAGCAGCTGATTCCAGGTAATGTTTGGAATTTTCCAATCATGGCAGGTGTCACAAGGATGGCTAATAGAATCACTCGTTGCGGATGTTCCTCAAAAAGGGTAAACAATCAAATGGAGGCGTATGATCGACTAAAACAGAGTGGAGGTGATGATGAGAACACGACCAAGGCTCAAAAGCTGATGATAATGCATTCACAATGGTTATTTACCGGAAATTGGTTCATTTTTTAAATGAGCTTAAACTCTGGGGGAAACATTTGCTCATTGCCTAGGTTTAAATTTTAACGAGCTTGAACTTCGCATAACACTTCTTGTGGCGGGTTTATTTTTTAACGAGCTTGAACCTTGTGGTAACACTGCTCGTGGCGGGTTTATTTTTTAATGAGCTTGAACCCTACGGTAACACTGCTCGTGACAAGCTTGAATGCCCCCAACAGAATAACGCAAATCGAGGTGCATGCCCCCCAAGCTTCATTGCATTCAACACGGTGGTTGGAATGAAGGTTTACCTTCGAGATCTTTGAAAGGCTCGACTTGGATTTTACAAGATCGTAATCAAAGACTCGATTTGGAAATGGAGTTGTTTCATTTTTTAATGAGGTTGACATAGTAAAAGAACTATCCTCATTACTCCTTGTTTCATTTTTTAACGAGGTCGACATGAGATAAGAACCGTCCTCCGAATCCATCATACTTACAGTATTTGATAGAAAATCAAAAACTGAAGGATGATTAAGGTCACTGGAATTATCTTCCTTACAATCCGGAAGATAGGAATGATGGTGGTAATCTTCCCATGGTGCCCCGTCAATCATCATTGATTAAACAATTCCTTCGTCTGTAGAATGTACTTGTGACCAAGGATCTGAAGGGGTACCATATTCCTTAGACCTATCTATCCAAACGCTTGACGAGCGTTGATTTGGGTTTGCCTCCCATGCCGAAAACATTGATTGCTACAAGATTTCTATTGGGCTTGGAGGCAATGCCTACAGATGATCCATGTTAATATTGTTTTCAGAGATCTTTTGAATAGAAGATATCATATTGCAAGTTGCCACCATTGCCACTTCCGCCAGGTTGATTGGAGGCGGTAGGGAAAAAGTCCCCATTAATATAGGGTCTTTTAGTAGACCTACTCCGATATTTTGAAGCGAATGAGGGCTTCCATGGATCATCAGAATGCTTCCCGTAACTTGTGAACTGTTGGGGAGAAATGTTTGCTGGTCGACGATTGTAATACCTCCTTGGAAGGGAAATGCAATCTTCCTGAAGTAGGTCGACACAGCGGCAACCATAGCATATATCCAGGGCCTTCTTAGTAGGATGTTGTAATCGAGGTTTCCGTTGATTACTTCAACATCTATTTCTACTGTTTTGCCCCCCAGTTTGATTTGCAAGTTACTTAAAATCCCATATGGGGTGTATGTTAGTCCATCAAATGCTTTTAATGTCGTCGAAGATCGCGACAAGGGTGGAGATCCTAAATTTTTGCAGCAACTCATCGACATAATACATGTAGATGCCCCCTCATTAATAATTGTTCGATGAACAGTTTTGTTGAGGGCTTTCACTTGTATAAGGAAAGCTAGTTGAACTGGTAATTGAGGGTCATATCCTTTGTGATTAAAGGACACAAGATTGGAATCCGTTGGGTCAATCCCACATATCGCCGATAATAAAGCCTACTTTTGGGAGGGGCAATTTTGCAATACCTCAAGTGTCGACATGCGGATGGAAATTGGACCAGATCCTCCACTATATTATAATGCTGTGCTGCTCTGGCAAGAGGAATAAATGTCTATTTGTGTACTACTCCCTTTGGCGGCTTTATCATTAGTTCAGTAATGATGGGTGGCACAACTTCGGTCGAAGTTGTTGTTGCACTACTAGGTTGATCAGTAGCCTTGTTGTTCGACAGCTGTGGATTCTCGTAATCTTTATTCCTTGTCGATATCAAAGCATTGTTTTGCTACTTCGAAACCGACAACATTAGCACTTGGGACGGGGAAGCATTGTCACTAGCAACCAGATTTGTTCCTGGATTTGGAAATGGATCAGTGAATACCACCGAGGTTTTTGAATTCTTGAAGAATTTTCTAAGCTCAGATTTATATGGACACTTTCTTTTCCAATGATCCTCATCACATATAAGGCATGGACGATTTGGTTTCCTATCTCCAGAAGGGTTTGTAGAAGATTTTTCGGGGGACGAATCCTCCTGTTTCTTCTTCTTCCCTTTCTTTTTCTTCTTGCCTCCTGGTTTCTTGATTTCTTTGCCTTTGTCAGTTGATACAACATTTACTTCCGAGGCGAGAAGTTCTTCATTTGCATTTTGACCTGAAACCATATGGGCCTTCTTCGACTTAGCCTTTACGGTTTTTGTACTAGTCGTTCCTATCACGCCATCCCTAGCATGAGAGTCTTTGTTTGATTTAGGAGAGGGAGGAACGGAAAATTCCGATCTAGGAGCATCAGGGATTTTATCGTAGAGCATGCCAGACTGAGTATAGATCAAGTCTAAATATTGCGCATGAGCAATTACTTGCTCTTCAGTGACGACTCCTCCCTTTGCCACATCTTCCGTAATAGAAGGTAACAACGAATTAATAACCCATTCAGCCAACAACTGATTAGGAACATATGTTTTTACCATTCTACGACGACGTCGCCACTCATGAATATGATCAGATATGTGAGTGGCCATTGTTTGTTTGAAATTGGTAAGAAGCTATGTTCCCGTTTCGTACCTTATGGGTAACTGAAAATGGGTTAAAAAGGGTGTAGCTAGGGTACTGAAGTTATCAAACGAGGCTCTAAGAAATTCGATATACCATTTTGTTGCCGGACCAGTGAACGTTCGCTGAAAAAGGCGAACAATCATTGTTTAGAGTGTTAGATGAACACCATAGATGAAAGGTCATCACATGATTCAACGAATCTTCACCCAGATTTCCATTAAATTTAGGAATATCTGATGGAAGTTTATGAGGAATCGCTGGCCACCAAGGGGCGTAAGCGATTGGATCGTTTGTTAGTCGGTTTAGATCTGGTAACTCTAAAGTTTCCACGAAGGGCAACCGTTGATTCAGGTTCGGAGAAGCATACCCAGGATAAGATGGGATTGCTTGAGCAGTGGGTCTTTGCATACCAGCATAGTGCATTTGATGCTGATAACTTTGATAAGGTTGATGGGCATAACCATTATGAAATGGTTGATGTTGTCCATTTTGAATATACGGCTGCCCATTACTTGCAAAGACTTGGTGCTCAGATCCTTGGTAAACTTGTTGGAATTGTGGTTGTTGATATTGCACCAGCCATGGTTGTGAGACCATGTGCTGTTGTCCAATACTGGCTGTTTGACCGAGATGAGGGGTAATGGTACCCGTTTGAGCCTGGGTCACTCCAGTTAAGGAGCCACTAACCGATGATTGTGGTGGCATCGCAGGGACAAGGGGCTGCTGGATCGCGACCTGAGAGACTTGAGGTTGGCATACAATAGGTAATGCTTGTACTTGCGACACCATCACAATAGCTGGTGTAGTGGGGATATTTGACATAGGCATACTTTGTTCCATTGAGTATACAACTCTTGGTTGTTGAGGCAGTATTGGTATCCAACCACTGGATGTAATTGCAGCATAACTTGAATTTTGTTGCGAACCCTCATATGTTTGACCTCCCGGACGAGACAATGAAAGGGCATATTGCCCCCCATACACCGGTAGTCCAATGCTTAATGGAATGATTTGCCTTTGAAGACCGAACTGCCCAAATTGACACTACGAAGTATCAATTTGCTGAGATTCAACATAAGAGATTCCAGATATTATTCCGGACGAACAAATGAGAATAGACCATACTGTCGAAACAGCCTCTGGACGGATTCCATCCAGCGATTGAGAGCTAGTTGCGACAGATGGTACGTCAGCGAACATTGTCGAAGTGGCAGCAGGCAGTTCTGCCACTGCTGTGTCAGATGACACAATCCAGACATATCTAGTCTATTCAAAAGGTTTCCTAGCGATTCTATAGGAACTTCTGATAACGGTGTACTAATTTCTGATGAAGAAGGATGTAGAGTGATCCCAACTCCAAAATGCGATGGAGTACTAGATGGTGGATCCTCCACAATCTCTTCTATAGCAATCAAACCAGGTGGAAGAGGTAGACCGTTAGGTTCGTAAGATATTTCTGGTGCCGAAGAAGGTATAGATTCTGCAACGATTGATGTTTGGGGAACAACACCTTCTGAATCAGCTATAGATGGAGCCGGTTCAGGTATACTAGGATCAGTTCTACTGTCCTCTAGTGGCTGCAAAACTTCTTCTGTAAAGGCAGGGGTACCAAAAATGTTTGGAGTAACCGGAGTCTCCGAGGGTGTCAGAACACTTGTCCCAACTAGACCAGGGGATTTTGAGCCGGTTAAATGAGTTCGCTTTGTCCGGAATAGTTTTGATTCTAGGGACAAAGACGGTTGACTCGTAAGTCTCTACGAATGACGGGGTTTCAATTGACTTTCTTCCACGATTGTAGATTACTCGATCAAATAAAAATAAACGGGAAAGCGTTTCCAAATTAAATGAATTTTAGACGCTTTGACACAACTTGTTTTTTCAATTTTTAAGAGTCGAGAAAAAATGAAAGATGACTCTAGTCGCCTTCGATTTTTAATGAGCCTGAAGTGACAAGTGCTCAGATAGACCTTTTCCTTTAAGGAGTCTGAAAAGGAATGAAATAGACTACTCTGGAAATCTAGACAGAGGGATTACCAAACCAATCGCAAAACTGCAGAATACCTTTTACGGTACGACAGTCAATCTTCCCGAATGCTGTGTTCAGTGCATTGTGATCGATAGGGCGGCAGACACGGCTTCCTATGGATAAAGGATATAGCCTATTGTGGTCTCCCAATATATACTCGACGGTACGTGGGAGCACAAGTCCATACTGGCACTTGTCGTCTCAAAGAGGAGGAATCACCCAACCAACAGTGAAAGCGACAGTTACCAGGCTTTACGACGCCATAATACATCTCTAGCCTAGACTTTTAGATGTTGTGCGTTACGTTCCAAAGCGTTTTTATGTTCATTGAATTTATTTTACAATTGATATTTCTTAAGAAATTTGCCTTTCAGGTTCACCGCGTGATGTAGATATAATTCCTAAAATGCAATCTAAGATGATAAACAATTGTTTAATCTTGTTTTTGCAATGAAAATCCTAGCTACTAAAGAAAGAGAGATGATATTCTTTCAACATAGAAGAGAGAGCACACACTATATGCACTGTCCTAAATCAAACCAACAAGCAATCTAAATGCAAATGCACATGCATGTATTTGTTTTCAACTTTCTTAATGTGTGAATGACAAGAAGAATGCTAAGTACAAATCTACATTATCTTTTCAAAGCGACAGTACTAACAAATTTATTTTCAAAAACGAAAGGAAGATAATGACGACCCTTTGCTATTTTGAAATGAAAACTGCTTTTGAAACTTGAAAAATTACTAATTCAAATCATATACAAGAGTAACCGTATAATTGATCGTCAAGAAAAATATAATTCTTTTCTTTGACTGAAAACGACACTTGCGATACTTTCAAATTAGAAGAACACAGTTTGATTATGCTACTTCTTTTTAAAAGAGAACTGAAAATGGCACAGAATACATAAAAACATTCACACTTCTTTGCACAATGGAGGCGGAATGATGGAAAGGAAGGGAGTTTCCACAGTGGTATACTGATCACAGACAGCAAAACTCCTGAATAAAGCTAAAGAGAGTGAACACAGAAACCAAAATCTGAGATCAGAAGAGGTCTTGTCTGATCAGTGCACCTGTAACACAGGGAAAGTGCGATGTAGTGCACCTACTACACACAGGAGGTGCGATGCATCCAGATTCCCAAGAGGAGAAAGTGAGATGGTCCAGGGATGAGACTTCAACTGGGTTCGGGGTCACAGTTTGCAGCTTAGTTCAGGGATTTAGGCCGAGAAAGTGATGTACAGTAAATAGAAATCACAGGGGCTGATCTAATGAGGTTACTAGAGCCACCACTAGGGCAATTAGAAGGTTTTCAAATCGATTGTTCAGTTTATAAACAAAACCCAGAGATAGACTGAAGCAGCATTGATCTACTTTGCACTTGCATAGAAAATGCAGTTCGAAGGCTAGCTGGCTTGACTTCAGGCTCCGTCTGTAAGCTCATAAACCAAACAAACATAGACAAACAAACAATCTATTCGCTCCCCAGTGGAGTCGCCATTTCGTTATCAGGAAATCTAGTGTCCACTAGGAGTTGCTAGTCCCACTGGGACTGGTAGCTATCTTAGAAACAAACAAACTAAAACTACTTTCGTTTTCCTTTATGAGAAGTAGATAAGAGAGGAATGAAGGACACCAACCTCAGTCTTGCGCTTGGTTCCTTGCTCGGTTCCTCTCCCTTCTGACAGATCCTTGCCGCTTCTCCTTCGTCTACCCAGCTTCAAAGAGCACCTGTGGAATCAAAGTAGCATAATACTATCGAAGAACATAGATCTAAAATCATAAACAATATAGGACCAACTATATATTGACCACACAAATGCATATATCATCAAACATACAAGAATGTGGAGGAAAAAATGAATAGCTTTATTAATATCAAGAATAGCAAAGAGGATTAAAACCAATTGTTTTGACCCAGCGTCATCCTTCAGCATGAAAGCTCTTCTTTCACCTCATGAAAAAATTAGATCATCAAACACTATGATATTCCACGAAGAAACCAATAACACTTCCTTACAAGATACAAAATTCCAGTCCCTAACCTCTGGATCTCTGGAATGAGGGATCCATATATAGATGATTGCAGGGAGGTGAGTCAACTTCTGGGATTTTTATTAGTGTCTTCTCTCTTATAGTTCTTGATTCCACTTGGAGATTGATGATCTCTTACTCATCCCTGGGCAAATTCAGAGAGACAAGTGTCCTGGAGAAGTTTCTGGAAGATTCCAAGATCATCCACTTAGCAAACTGCCTCCGCCATTTGTCTACTCTCGGTCCATCACACCCTATAGAAGGACTTTTCAGTATGCATACCACCCCCCGTGTGTAATAGGTGCGATGCATCTCACCCTCAACACTGAGCAATTAGTATGGTCCAGTTTTGACCATTTCTGAGTAGTTTTCTGTGGAGAACTTCTGGGAGATGATGTAATCAGCTGACCTTGTTCCTTTAGGGTGTGAAGCAACACTTTTAGGGACTTAGGAGCCCTTGGTTTATGGACATGTATGATTGGGGTTGCAGTGCCCAAAAATGCCTATAACATTCTTGTGGGAAGAATCCCCTTTAGTTCCTTCCCCCAATACTGAGGTCTTACGTTTCCATCCTAGCAGTGGCTAGAGATAACATTCTTTCTACCAAAAACATCTTAATCCATGTCGGGATTTCTCCTATCAATTCTCCCCTTAGCTCGGAGTGGAACACCGCCTCCGCCTTTGAGTAGGACTGATAGCTTTCTGCAGCAAACTCGACTACATACCCTTCTACTGTAGTTCTCACCCAGAAATCAACTACTCTCGTCCGCTCGTTATCCAGCTGTTGTAATAGTGCAATCTCGTACGAAGTCCAACTGTGGTAGGCTCTTGTCGATCCACTTGAAGGACTCTGCCGCTTCAGTTCCCTCAACCAATTGTACAGGTCTTTATGGAATTTGCACCAGAAAATTTCATATTGGTCATCTGAGCTATCAACGTATAGGATCTGCTTACGCACCCTACCAATCGGCTGATTCTATGGGCAGCTCTTTCTGCCACAAATTGGTCTATCTTGTGATTCCACCAGTTTCCGATCTCTATATTAAACACCCTCGACACCATATCTTGAACCAGTTCTCCTAATTTCAAGTCCCCACAACAGAATCATTTGTTGGCTCGAGCGAGTCATCAGGGAAAAGACCCAGGATTCAGGCATGGAAGGCCAACAATGGTCCATTGTAGTCTAGGACAACGTTGGAATTTTCACCTCACCCCGAAGGGAAAAGAGTCTCACCCGAAGCGTGCCACGACCAAAAGGGGAGAAGGGCTCAGCATAGTATTGAGGGGGTCTAAGCTATACACAGGCGGTCATACACATATGCGGTCATAAAACATGGAACAAAAATAATAATATCTTCAACTCATACACAGAGACTCATCATATATGCCACAGAACTTAACAATATACTAGTGTTGATCTATCAAGCACCAGCCTCATGTAACAAGGGGACTAATTAAAATTTTGATAAGCCATAATATAAGATGTGCAGTACACTTATGGGTCTTAACAGTCATCAACTTCGAATTACATTAAAGTATTAGAACATAATACATTAGAACTCGGCTCTTGGCCGTCAACAACACAGAGAATACCCGGCTTAGTAGCTCAGGTCAGATCTTCTCCGCAACTCAGTTCCTTAGTTCCTAGCCCTTCCTGCTTCTACTCTGGTATCTGCGTACCTCCTCAGCGGCCCAATCCTTCAGTGTCTCAGCAACAGCCTTGATGATCAATGAAACTCAGCAACAATAGTAGCAACACCATCAACAACCCATAGTCCAACCCTTCCTTTCTGTTCTTCCTCTCTTTATATCCTTCTCAGCTGCCTGGACTGCCAGTTCTCGCTCGGCTGCTTGCTTCCTTGGATGCCTCTGCGCTTTCCTGTTTCCTCGGCTACCTTTTCCTTTCGCTACCACCTTGTTGTCATCTTCCCGTAATTGCTCATTCCGCCACCCAACCGTTGCTGCCATTTGTCCTTTCCCACCCTACAGTTGGTCAAAACTGGTCAAAACTCCTCAAAATTAATGAAGGCTCCAACATATATGTTCAAGAAGAAGTTAGAGAATGCTCCAAAAATGCTAAGTCAAGGAATTCTTCAGGTGTGAAATTTGTGAATAAATAACACCTGCACGCTAAAGGAGAATCATGTCATGATGATGATGTTGATGGAAAAATTTCTCCAAAGAGAGATGAACACTTACAAGGAAGAACTAAGTCAATTTCTCCCTGTCAACCAAGTTCTCCTTTCCAGACTCATAATCAAAAGGACCATCATAAAAGGTATAAATGTCCTAATTGTTCAAAGGATTTTGATGAATATGAACAACATGATGATTTGAATTGAATGTTGTGCAATGTGCTTCCTTGCACCTTTTGTCGTGCACCTAACCATTGTGTAGCCAAGTGCCAAAAAATAAAAATAGTCAAGAAAATGAATATGTCGATTGGAAGTGAGACTAGGAAGGAAAATACTCTTCCAATTCCAAAGACATTTTTTTCCAAGAAATGTTCACAAAAACTTTTTTACTCATTGTAATATAAGTGGGAATTGGATCGACAAATGTTGGAAGATGCATCCACATCTTCATCAAAAGAAGGAAAAACAAGTCATGAAATCACCTAAGAAAGGGAAGGCAGAAAAACATGCAAGGCACACCATAACCATCTCTAAAGCAACTCGAGAAGAGAGTCAAATGCAGAAAGAAAACTCCCAAGCCTGGTTGGGTAAGAAATGGTTGGACTATTTGTCTAATTAAATACTGCATTTTTATGTATTTCACATGTTACATATGCCCACAGTTGGGTATTTTGTAAAAGTGATGTGAATAAATCACCATATGCAATAGTGTTTTATTTAGCATGTTATGCTATTTTGGCTTGTTGTTAAGTCAATATGTATGGGAATTTCAGAGCCAAATTCATTACTTGTTGTAAAAGGATGCATCTCCTTCGTGGATATTGTGGTAAGTATCCTAAACTTTGGGATGAGCAGTTGCATTACATCCAACATGCTACAATCATGTCAAGCACTCATCTACGCAAGTATTTCCATTTAAAGCTTGTATGGGTTATTTGTAAAAGTCACTTTTGTATTTTACATTTGATAAAGATTTTGCAGTAGATGAACATAATCATGTGGACAAAGTCAAGAATTTCATTGCCAAAATGTAGCTAGTGCATAAAGGAGTACAATAACTGTTGGGCATGAGATCCCTCAAGGGCAATTTTGGGGCTAAAAGCCCATATTTTGGTCAAATTTTGCAATCCAAATGTAAAGACTCCGCATTTTGTGGCCGCGAAGCATGTAGGTGTTAAAGAGTCATAGGGTTGTCTACCCTTATTTTGGAAATGTAATGTCAGCTGTAAAAGATCTACCCATAGTCCCCGGACCATGGGATTGTGTAAATAGAGCTAATCTCTAAGTAATAAAAAAAAAGAGAATCAATGAAGGATTGAGTCATAGCTTTAGAGCAGAAGTCTAAGTTTGGGTTGTAGCATAGGTAGAGTCTCTGCAGTTGAGTGCGCAGAGGCATAGAAGTCTGGAGCTGAGTGCACAGACCCCTACAACTGAGTGTGTAGGGCAGGTCGAGTATGCAATTGTCCGGAATTATCAATAAAGAGAAGGATTTTATAATTTTTGCGTCTTTATTTCCTGTTTATGCATCGTGTTATGTGGGTATAAATTTCACTTATAATGCTTATATGATGCGCGAATATATATAAATGTATTGGTTAAGTAAATGCAAATAAGAACATCTATTTACGCAAAGCTAACTAAGATCGGTTAATAAGATAAGTAAGACACTTGGCGTAGTTTGGGAGATATTGCGGTTCGCTACCCTAGTAGCGCGAAAGTCCCTAAGCCACAAGTTAGGGCTGCGCGAAAGCCAATTGTACCTTTTCGCAAAGGTACTAAAGAGTGGAACAGAGGGCTAAGCAACCTGCGTGAAGGCAGGTATAGCTGGAATAAATCGACATCACATCCATCTCAAGGGTGCAGAAACTTGGTTCCAGCATCCCCCCATACTACTTCGGGTGAGACTTCAGTCCGCGCTCTACGGGCTAATGCCGAAAGGGCCAGTAGTGTAGGGATTTGTTTGGATAACTAACGTTTAACCTGGGTCATGCCTCCTCAAGCCAACAAATAGTTCCGTTGCTGGGACTGGAATCTTCATAAGAGATGTGTGATGTCGTATCACTAGAATCCAACTAAGAAAGAAATCGAAGGTTGGTTGGATAGAAGGATCCACGAGTTCGCGGCACAAGAGAATAGAAACCTGCGACTGTAAAAAGAATAGTGGTTAGATAGGTACCTATATACAGAGATCCACGAAATATTTTTCACTTCCTTTCCTACTGAGCTATACGAGTGGATCGCGAAGCTAACAGATAGCCAAGGAAGGTGGAAACTTGACAGTCCTATTGTGTGGACCCCAGAGCTAGTGCCAAGGTTGGAAGCATCAGAGGATAAGATCACCCGCGTTGTTGATCATTGGCTTGATTGCGTCATAAGAGGATTTGTGATTGAATTCGCGATCGACACCTCAGTCAGCTATAGCGAGGCGAAGCGACGTTTTTTCAAAGAACCGCAAGGTAAGTACATAAAATCTTTGAATACTTGGATTAAGATGTTGTTGTGCGAAAAATAGATTATGCAGCTATCTTGATGTTTGGGACTACACGATGTGGAAAAACTTACAGGAATGAAGGAAATAAGGGTTCGAAGCATAGCCCCTTGATTTCACCTCTACGAAGAGACGAATAAGGGATATCGAAGGTCTCTCTGCGAAGCTCTATTAAGTTAATAAGACAATGATTCCCGCGAATACCACCTCCGCCCACACCACCACCGGCTTCACCGCCATTGCCTCTAACTCCACCCGTACCACCTCCACCTCCATCGCGATTCAGTATGGAAAACACTGTGAAGTTGCCTTTGTTCAAAGGCTTGGGAGATGAGGATCCAGATCAATTCTGGTTCGTTGTGAGTGTTGTATGGGAAACTCAAGGTGTTAAAGATGATCATATAAAGAAAGCGACACTGGTTGGAGCTCTGCAGGATCATGCGCTAACTTGGTATATTAAGTACTCAAACGATAACCCGAATGTTAGATTAGCGGACATCCAAGTAGCACTAAATAGGGAATTTAGCAGGCCTAAATCTAAAGTGCAGTCGATTGTGGGATTCAAAGAAATTGTGATACAACTAGGCGACATGCCTTGGGAACTAGATCAGAGGCTGAAATGTACAATCCGTGAAGCCAACATGAACTTGACAGATGGACAGCATCGCGAGTGGTTTGTGGCTTCACTACTACCACATTTGAGGAGTGTGTTGTCACAACAGAAGATAACAACTTAGGCAGAGGCCTTGGAGATTGCCATGAAACTACATGGGACTCCGATGCAGAATCCTAATCTAAGAGTCCAGTAGATCCATGCACAACTGAAGAATCTGTGCCTTGAGATGCAAAGTCAGAAGCAAGACAAGATGGTTTGGCCAGAGGTACGTGAGGAAGTATGGTGCTTGAAATGCAAATGTCAGGGTCATGACAAAGACCATTGCCCGGTCTTTACAAATTACCTTGCAGGAGGAGGACCGATGCCTTTAAGGCCAGAAGCTCAAGCAGGACCTAGCGTGGTGCCTGCTTTATGGTGCGATATCTGTCAAGTAGTCGGAAAACATGCCACGGATAACTGCCACTTGTTACAGAAGTATGTGCAAGCACCGCAACAGTGGTTCTGCAACTTTTGGAGGTCGGTAGGACATGATGAGCATACTTGTAGGAGCTATGAATTGATGATGGATATAACCCTCGCCTATAGGGTTCAGGCTGAAACGCAACCCCTTGACCAGAATGCAGGGATGGCGCGGACAGGATTTCAGGGGCACGAATGAGGCTGAGGTGGAAAAGGACCTGGAAGAGGTCGATGACAGTGGATTTTCTACAATTGCGAAGGACCATGACACTATGCCCGCGATTGCACTAACCCGGCGCGTCCGTCGTGCAAGTATTGCACATTGTTTGATCATGAAATGGAAGATTGTCCTATGCTGATAGCTAGAATACATGACAAAAGTGCGCTACCACCTCCCCTGACTTAGAACCTTTAGATGATGAGATCTGAGCCACGCGAGGAAGATCCGAACGTAAATATAGTGCTCCTGAGTGGAATCGCGACAGGAGATGACAAGGGGAAACAACTAGAAGATAGTACATGGGTTCGTAAGGCCCCGACGAAAGACGTTGATTTTGACATGGAGTGGGGTTGGGAAGCCTTAATGGAAGCTAAGAAGAGCTTCATTGAGGCCTCCACTTCAGGAAGCAAGGATAAGCTCGAGCCGGAGATGGACCCCTCTATGCTCACAACTTTCCTGGAAACCTGTATGAAGTTACTGCACGACAGTAAGGCCATGAAAGGGCTATAAGAACTCATCAATAGATGCGCTTGAATCGCGCCAGGTGAACCGCGCGTAGTGCGAAAGATTGGTAAGCATAAGACAAGGACAGGACAGGAAATGAGACAAACCGCTCAAATAGAAGAGTATGAAATGGATCAGGTCATTTTGGACCTGGGGTCAGATGCGAATGTTCTGCTGAAACAGACTTGGGATCGGATGGGGAGACCTGCGCTTTAGTGGTCTCCGATTCATCTAAGGATGGTGAATCATCAGAAAATCATACCCATGGGGCAACTGCAGGGAGTGACCGTGGATATTGAGGGGGCGAACACGCTGGCAGATTTTGAAGTAATAGAGATTGTTGATGACAACAATCCCTACCCTGTGCTCCTAGGAATTGACTGGGCTACTGATACAAATGGGGTAATCAATATGAAGAAGTGAAAAATGATCTTTGATAAGAAATCACTGCACGTAATAATACCCCTGGATCCTGCTAAAGAATCGCGCTATACGGAACCAGTTCGCAATTATGAGAGTGATGATGATCTGGACTGCATTTATAAGATAACAGCACGAGACCAAGACTGGGTGAATCCCACCGCGGATGGACGGATTACATGGGAGCGCGAGAGTTCCTGCACTTCGGATTACGATGAAGAAATAGAACGCTGACAGAATCAGTTACATGAAGTAACTACGCTGAATTGCAACATGATGACCCGGTCGCTGCACTGCGTGTCGTCAGAAGTAAGAAATTTGCCTACTTATGATGGTCTAAATGAGGTAGATACCTTTTTGGATGCATTTGAAAGGGAGGTGCCAGAAAAACAACGCTTCCAGGCCTTGGACTGGGCACTGCGCGCTACGCCCGCAAGATGGTGGGTTACGCACAAGGAAAGATTTGATGATTGGTGTGAATGTAGGAGGATGATGAGAGCACAGTTTGGGAAGCCTAAGATGCGACAGACAGACAAGTACAATGGGCAGAATGATCCGCGCGCACAGTTGGCCGAAACAAAGAAGAACCATTCTACCACTAAACGCGAGGGGCTAGCTATGGTGTATGCGCTCCAAAAGTACTGACACTACTTGTTAAGAGGCCAATTTAAGATGTATACAGATCACTCTGAACTTAAGTATTTGGTTAATAAGCCTGTGTTGGAGGGGGGGGGGGGGGGGGGAATCTGCAGATGGCTCTTATTGTTCCAAGAGTACGATTTTGAAGTTGTTATGAAGCCTGGATGATTGAACGCAGGACCAGATCATCTGTCGCGCATCGAAACAGGGGAGGAACCTACTAACTTGGATAAAGGATTACCTGACGTGCAACTCTTTGTTGTGCGCGTTGTGGATGTAATTCGAGGATATAATACACTTCCTAACAACAGTAACTGCACCGGAAGGATACTCTGTCCAACAAAAGAAGGAATTAATGGTGCGCGCGGCAGATTTCTCTGTCATTACTAGGCATTTATACAAGACGGGAACTGATGATATATTGCAGAGTTTGAACAAAGCAGCATCTGCGAACAGCGTCCTCGTGGATGCTCATTGGGGCGCCGCGGGAGGAAATTATGCAGGGAGAGCAGCCACGCAGAAGATTCTACGTGCCGGGTTGTGGTGGCCAACCCTTCATCAGGATTCAAAAGCATATTGCAAGGCGTGTGATCTATGTCAAAGAACAAGCAGGCCATCGCGGAGGGATGAAATGTCTTTTAATCCACAAATGACGTTGCAACCCTTCGAAAAGTGGGCAATAGATTTTGTAGGACCCATTCAACCACAAGGGAGGACATGCGCGAGACACATTATCACTGCGACGAAGTACTTGACTCGTTGGGTAGAAGCGCAACCGGTGAAGGATTGCATGGGCGCGACTGCTGTGAAGTTTCTATTTGAGCATGTACTGATGCGATTTGGATGTCCAAGGATCTTGATGAGTGATCGTGGTACGCACTTCCTGAATGAGACAATCAACGCACTAACGAAGGAATTTCAGGTGTATCACCAGAAGAGCACACTTTATCACCCACAGGCTAACAAGACAGTGGAGGCGTTCAACAAAGTGCTTGAAATGCGGTGACCAAGGTTTGCAATGTTCACCGAAGTGATTGGGACCTACGCATATCTGTAGTATTGTGGGCTTATTAGACAACATGCAAAAAGCTGAAGGGACAAACTCCTTTTAGGCTTGTCTATGGTGTGGAAGCCATAATGCCTATGGAATACATTGTGTCTAGTCTGCGCATAGCAGCGTTCACAAGTATGACGGATCAAAGAGCCCTGGAAGAGAAGCTCACGCAGTTGGATGAGATTGAAGAAGAGAGATTTTTGGATGGATTTCATTAAAAAGTCCAAAATCGATGCGAAGAAGCGTGGCATGACCAACATATTAAGTTGTGAACCTTTAAGGTGAATGACTTGGTGCTGTTGTATGAAATATTCCCTAGAAAATTCAGGATGCATTGGTTAGGGTCGTATGTTATTAAGCAGATTACCTATGGAGGCATGGTACAACTGGTCAAGTTAAATGGAGAACCCTTCACAGGAAAAGTGAATGCAATTGCTTGAAGCCATACATCGATGGTCCAACCATGTGACTAAATGAAAGAAGCAAAGTCTTAGCGCTCCAGGCAACAGAAAGGAGGCGCGGGACTATAAACTACACTGCCCGGGTTGGGGAGCTGCGTGATTTCAGGAGTGCGTGAAGCAACGAAGTGTCACAGGGTCTGCGACAATGCGAAGGAAGCTGCGCTACTCATGGAAATAACGTGCAGATTCGCTGGAAAGTGACCGTTAAAGTCACTGTTCACGATTTGATGGTCGGATTATGCCCAAATGGAGTGGGTGACAGGCATTTAAGGCAAAATTTATGGGTTAGATTCTTGAAAATTTGATGCCAATCTAGCATTAATGGGCCGAATGTCGGGGGAACGGTAGGATTTGAATTCAAAAATCCCTATAAATCATAGGTGGTTGTCCAGCGAAAAACACTTGGCATTTTGAAAATTTAGTTGTTGCGCTATCAGGGGTGTATGGACCTTACAAATTTTAAGGCTTTGAGAGCAAGTTCAACGTTTGATAGATTGCCGAAAGAAACACAGGACCTCCAGAATAGAATGATGTCGACACCCGACGAAGCCGCGCAGGAAATTGTGGTAGTAGAAGCCCTAGAGAGTGCCGGAGTGATAGTTGAGGTCCCTAAATCACCCAAAAAACCAAAGCCTAAGAAGGATAAGCAGGCTATGATCCCAGTGCGCGTCTCACCAAGAAACCCACAGAGGACCAAGCTCAACTTGCAGGAAGAGGGGAAGGCCATTAACCTAGAGGCAGAAGAGGAAGAATCTGAAGAAATCCTGGTGGATCAGGAGGATTTGGAAATGGAAGTTGAAACCTAGGGTGCGGACCCTATTACCCGGTTACCTGAATATGTTCCTCCGTGCAAGGGTAAAGCCAAGTTACCAAAGGACATAGGCGAGAGCAAGATCTCCCTGCAAACTCCGCTGCTCCCAGATGCCATTGTTTTTTAGGGGCCACACTTAGGACGGGTTCCTGTGCTAAAATTCAAAGATTGGGACCTCGCAGATCAAGAGAAATTCCCACATTTAGCCACTGAGCAGCTAATGTGTCGACGGATTGACACGACTGCTGGAACAATTGAATGGGAGCTGCGGACCTGGCTCAAGGGTGTAGAGAAAGTCAGGCTGCTTAACCTGCTCTGGGTGTCGCATTACCACCACGCCCCAGTGACCGTCTTTGTCATCAGGCAACTTCTCTGCTTGGTGCATGATGGGTGTTTGTGGTTGGAGGAGCCCATTCCCATCACAAACCACTTGATCCATCGAATTACATGACTGCCTTACTCAAGGGAGGATCCATCCAATCTATCAGAAGGAAAAGGTGGCAAGTTGGCCCTTACAGAAGCTATGAAGAAGAAATTCAAGTTGGAGAAGAAGAAACGAGGATATGCCATCTCCAATATTAACAATCCTGCAGTCAAGGTAGCGATGCAAATACTAGTAGGGAAGGTGATGCAGAAGTGTCGTGCGGATGAGGTGCCCACGCTTGTGATTGCATTAGCAGCCCAATGTGATGAAGGAGTCCAATTCAAGTGGGCGAGTTATCTATGCGGTAATTTCCTTGCAAACTGTTGCGAGGCACAGGAGCAGGACAAGACGTTTTACTACGCATGGCTTCTGCTATCAATTGTACTGGTGGCATGGGAGCTGCCAAAAAACAGCCAATTCCCTTCGGTTGTGTCGGACCTTCCAGAGGCAATGAAGTATGCTTCGTTGTGGGTGACCAAGGACATGCAATGCATAAAAGAAAGCAATATCTTTTGGGTATTGATGGAGATGATTATCCAGATGGGGATCAATCACAAGCCGTGGTTGTCGCCCATAGTATACGCTAGTTTGCAGAGTTCAAAGCGGATTTCAACCACGTCTTTATCAGGGAACGGAAGGACCCTACCAAGACATGGCATAACTTACCATATCTGGTGACTGATGATGTTATATTTAAAGTCCTCTAGTCTTGGTCGCTGGAGTGGCGTGCTCCAACAGGCTCAGCGGTGGAAACGAACAAGTCCATCACGCAGCATAAGAAGGAAGAAACAAAGCTCAGAATAACGCAGCGGGTCGAGAAGCACATAAAAGAGGAAGTGGAGGCCAAGGCCCAGATAGCGCACGATGTCGCAAAATTGGATGAACAATAGAAGATAGGAGGAGAAGAGCACGAAGGACAAAAGTCACCTTCGCCCAGGACTGAAGCAGAAACAGAGGAGCCAACAGAACGAGGCGGCGCGGACCCGCAGATGACGTCCACCCAGCGCAAGCGTCAATGCCCGCAAGAGAAGGCAGTGCCATGAAAGAAAAATAAGGCATCAAATACATCCTTTGACCCAATCACCCTCACTGAGGGGGATTTGAACGACATTGGAGAAACAGTGAGGGATGTCATTGCGAAGGCCCTTCAATAGTTCGAAGAACAAAAACAGTTGGTATTGGCGGCTCTCCGGACAGAGCTGCACGAGTTGCAGGCTCACACTCCACAAGATAGCAAAGTGTCCACCAGCCTCGCGATCAGAACTTCAGCTACCAAGGAGAGGTTGCGCACAAGGGTGACCAACACAATACTTCTACCAGATGGGGCACTCACTATAGAAAATGAGGCTGACAGGCCCACAGTTGGCAGTATGAAAGGCGTGGCACTGAATATGGCCGCGCTCCCTCAAGAGATGCTCTACCTCTTGTAGGATGGAGTCACCATGAAATTTAGGTCCCGGGAGAGACGCACTCTGCAGGTGATGAGCGAGAAGCGGATCAACATCGAGCAGTTGGGCCTGCAACACAATGAGGCAATGGAACAAAATAAGCAAATCATGTAGGTTGTGGAGGAAGCTTGTTGGATGGTTCCGAAGAAGGACATTCAAGCAAAAGAACCGGTTGAGGCGTGCGTCCGCAAGTTGGCCACAGGGGTGCGCGATGCTTAATCAGAGATGGCCAGGGTTCAGCGGGAGCTGAACCTACAGATCGTAAAATTGCAGTTGAGGGCTCAACCTTCAACTCCATTGGAAGTCAGGGAACACCTTACCACCGCGGTTACAACAACAATAGCAGTGGTCAACAGTGCGGTAGCACACTGCATGCGACTTTTCAAACAATCATTTGAGGTCCTGACCAACCTGAAGGAGGACCCGAATGTAGAGCGCCTGGAGACAGAGGCACGCGAGCTACAACAAAGATATGACGAGGTCAAAGGGACCATGTAGACGGTCACCCTTATATAGAGGTTCACATGGATGCATGAGGAAAAGGTGCTTAAGGAATAGGTGGATGCCACTCGGCACAAAGAAGCGGTCTTAAAAGAGTGCCTACAACCATGGATAGATGAAGCATATACGATCACAGCTTCCATTGAAAGGAAGCTCACGACACTACATGCAACTTAGTAGAAGATTCAGGGTAGCAGCTCACCAGCACTCACCGAAGAGTGAGTGGAAGAAGTCCATCAGGTGGCCGCTCAATGCGTTGCTGTTAAAATTGGCAACCAGGGCAAAACTTCATGTGGGTCATCTTATTCATGGCTAATAATATTTTTATTAGATTCCTCTCGTCGAGAGGTGTAGGATTGATATAAAGACATCCAATTCCAATAAGTATTCATGGAGATATGAATTTATTTTGATTATGGAATTATTATCAAGCCGACCTACAACTCATGTAGGCTTAGAAGCCCAACAGTCGCATCTATTCACCCACCAATGTTGTGTATAAATAGAAGAGGACTTTTCCTCATTTGGACTCACTCATCTCATCACATCTCTCTCTCTCTCTACTGCGCAGATATGAGTCTCTTCTCTACTGCGCTGAAATGGGTCTCTCTCTCTCACACATGTGAATTCGGCAGTTGTTGAATTTGAAGCTGCAACTGCAGAAGTAAAGATTGATTTGCGTGGCCTAGAAGATCTCCTCTTTAGAACTGTAGGTTCATCTGAACCTCCTTTGAAAGCCACAACTTTTGGTGGTGGAATGAAGTCAATCTGACGAACAATTTGCAAGATATCGACTGCCCTAGTTTGAAGCCGGAAACTGCTGAAACGGAAGCTGCAACTGCAGAAGTAAAGATTGACTTGCGTGGCCTAGAAGATCTCCTCATCTGAACTGCACTGTAGGTTCATCTGAACCTCCTCTGGAAGCTGAAACTTTTGGTGGTGGAATGAAGTCAATCCGACTGTCGGTTTGTGAGATATGGTCTGCCTTAGTTTGATAATGAAGCCGCTAATGCTGATGCTACTGATCTAGGGTTTGCTACTGCTGATATGAATCAGATTTATTGTATTATTTCTCTCTGCTGAATTATTGAAGATAAAAGAAGATTTGATCAAAGGGTTTCCCCACACATTGTGGGGTTTGTCCCTGGATAGCCACCACATCTTGTGTCTCTTGTCTTGGCTTGTTTTCTGTCGATCGTTTAATGTTCTATCTGCACTTTACTTTATGTACATGTGATTGCTAATCGGTGGAATATAATAAGAAAAAGAAGTAAACTGTTATAAGCATAGAACATACCATAATTTAACATGGTATCGGAGCTGAGGTGAAGACAAATCCCGAGCAAGAGCAAGAGCAATCATTGAAGAGAAGATTGGCAAGGCTATCCTAAAAGAACTATGGGGTCCTCAACACTCTTTCCTGCCGAAGACAAGCTCCGTGAGAAAGCTGACTATCACGGATGGAAGATGTCTATCGATCTAACCCTTGAAGATCAAGGAGTGCTGGACCATGTAAGAGGCAATATTGTTGACCCTTCATCAAATGCATCTGCTGTTGCCTGGAACAAATGGAAAAATGGAGAAGTCAAAACAAAGAAGATCATCCGGGACTCTATCAACAAGCGCTTGGTGGCCTACATCTTTGATCTAGACACCTCCAAGGAAATCTACGACAAACTGGTGAGTTTATTTAAAGTTAATGATGCAAATCAAGTTTTGTTTCTTAGAAATAAGTTGAGGGAAATCAAGAAGGGTAAAGATGAAAGTATGCAAGCATACTTCTTAAGAATCACCGAGATCAAGAACGATCTCCTATCTATTGGGGAAACCATTACTGACAGAGAAATGGCACTCACAACTCTCGGAGGATTACCATCTGAATGGTATGTGTTCAGGACTACTCTTCTGAACAATAATGTAATTCCTAGTTTCGAGGAATTAATGGCTAGATGCATTCAAGAACAAACAAGGGTAGAAGAGCAGGAAATGCCCTTGCCTAAAGGTCCTCCTACTGCTTTTTCTTCTCATGCTAAGAAAAGAAATAATTATGGGTCTAAATCGAAAAGAAAAGCTGGATTTAAGGGTGGAAGAAAAGGACGATGTTTCATTTGCAATAAAGCAGGTCACTATGCAAGGGAATGCCCTGATAGAAAGGACTCTCACCGTGACGATGATCAAAATCCCTCTCATGGTAATCGAAGGAATGGAAAATTCAACAACAAAGGAAAAAGGAATGCGGGAAATCAAGGAAGAGGGCAACCATTTAAGAAGGCTAGAAATTCCAGGTATGAATCTAACACTGTTGACGATAAGCAGGCTGAATATTATCTACCAGCTGCTCTATCTACCTCCGCTCCTTCGGACTCAATGGGAATTTGGCTCATTGATAGTGGTGCCTCAAGACACTTCACTGGTTACAAAGAAGTACTCTATAATCTGGTAGAGAAAGAAATTAACCTGGAAATTGTCCTTGGAGATGACATGAAATACCCAGTGAAAGGTGTAGGCAATGTTTCTCTTAAACTGAATCAAGGTAATACGATTCACTTACAAGATGTATTATATGTACCTGATCTCAAAAAGAACCTAGTATCCATCTCGGAAATGGAAGACAAAGGCTATAAGGTAACCTTCAGCGATGGTAAGGTACGCATATGGAAAAATAATGTTAAATATGCTTTCACTCTTAGGTTTCGAGTTGATTCTTTATATCAAGTCAGTGGAAGTCCACTAGGTGTCATGTCTTGTGACACAACGCTTCAGTCCGAACTTTGGCATCGGAGGTTTTCCCACCTTCATTACAAAGCTCTACCCGATGTAAGAGAGATGGTAACAAGGATGCCTGAATTCCAAGTAGAGAAAGAAGGTGTATGTCCGGGATGTGCCGAAGGAAAGCTCAAAAGGGGACCATTCCCTTCAAGTCAAAGCAAGACCTCCGATATATTACATCTAGTTCACTCATACATATCAGGTATGATGCCTGTGAACTCCTTGGGAGGATACTCATATTATCTTACTTTTACAGATGACCATTCTCGAAAGACCTGGATATACTTCTTGAAAAGAAGGATGAAGTGTTCCCTTGGTTCTGACACTTCAAAGCCCTAATCGAGAATTAAACCGAAAAGAAGATCAAGATCTTAAGAACTGACAATGGGACTGAATATGAATCTAATAAGTTCCATGATTTTTGTAAAGAGGCTGGCATCAAGAGGGAGACTACTACACCGTATACTCCTGAACAAAATGGTGTGGCAAAAAGGAAGAACTGCACAATTATGGAAGTTGTCCAGGCCATGCTACATGATCAAAGTCTTCCTACGTTTCTATGGGCTGAAGCTGCAAACACTGCCGTATATGTACAAAATCGATGCCCTCATCAAGCATTGGGTTCCAAGACTCTTGAAGAAAAATTCACCGGTAAGAAACCTGATGTTTCTCATTTTAAAATTTTTGGAAGCCCTGTATACTTTCATGTGCCGAAAGAGAAAAGAAATAAATTGGGAGCATCTGGAAAGAAGGGAATTTTCGTGGGCTATGGTGAAAATACTAAAGGCTATAGAATCTATGTAGCCAGTCAAAGGGAAGTCATAATCAGTCATGATGTCACCTTTGACGAAGATATGGCTCTCAGCAAAGTGATCAATCTTCCGACTTTGAGGAGCTCTCAAGAAGCCGACACCAGGGAACCGAAAGAAAAGGATGATGAATCAATGCCTGATGTAGAAGAACCCATGGATCCGATTGATCCTCTTCCATATGAGCCTTCCTCTTCTAGGAAGAGGCCTTCATGGCTTAAGGGGTTACTTGATGATGCTGAAGGATATGCTGCACCCCGAGGAACCTTTCGTGAAAGTAAGAAACCTAATAGGTATCAAGAAAGTAAGAAACCTAATAGGTATAAAGGATACCTGACCATCATGAGCACGATCATACAAAATGAGCCTTCGTCATTCTCAGATGCCGTCAAGAATCAAGTATGGAAGGATGCTATGACCGAAGAATATGAGTCTATCATAAATAATGATGTTTGGGAAGTAGTTCCCAGACCCCAGGACAAGACTGTTGTTACTTCCAAATGGCTTTACAAGATAAAGCATGCAGCAGATGGAAGCACGGAAAAGTATAAGGCTCGTTTTGTTGCTCGAGGTTTCTCCCAAAAGGAAGGTATAGACTATGATGAGATATTTGCACCTGTTGCCAGATATACGACCATCCGCTCGATCATAGCCCTTGCCGCTTCACAAGGATGGAACCTACATCAGATGGATGTCAAGACTGCGTTCTTGCATGGCTCGATCAAAGAAGAGGTCTACGTGGAGCAACCCGAAGGATTTGAGATTTATGATCGAAAATCTCATGTATACAGGTTGAAGAAAGCTCTATATGGGCTGAAGCAAGCACCCCGAACATGGTATGAGAGGATCGATAGCTACTTGATGAAGTTGGGATTCACTAGGAGTGAAGCCGATCCTAACCTTTACTTTAAGGTTGAAGATGAGAGCCTCTCATACTGGTGTTGTATGTGGATGACCTCTTTCTACAGGTGCAGACCCTCTCATTCACAAATGTAAGAGAGAGCTGGCCTCTGAATTTGAAATGAAAGACCTAGGACTGATGCACTACTTCCTAGGACTTGAAGTGTGGCAAAAGCCAGGAGAAATTTTCCTATCTCAAGGAAAATATGTGGTGAAGATATTGGAAAGATTCGGAATGGTGGACTGCAAGCCTGTAACTATGGAGCTTGACTTCAAGAAGTTAAGCGGTAGTGCTGCTGGACCTGTTTTACGAAATGCTACCGAGTATCGGCAACTCGTCGGAGCATTAATGTTCTTAGTGAACTCCCATCCAGATATATGCTTTGCAGTCAACACGTTGAGCCAGCATATGGTTGAACCCCACCACATACACTAGATTGGTGCCAAGAATCTACTGAGATATCTTCGTGGCACTATCACTTATGGGTTAAGATATATTTCCAGAGATGTGAGACTATTTGGATACACAGATGCTGACTGGGCAGGAAATGTGGAGGACCGTAAGAGCACTTCCGGGTGTTGTTTCTCCTTGGGATCTGCTTCGATATCCTGGATGAGCAGGAAACAAAAGTCGGTGGCTTTGAGCACCACCGAAGCAGAGTATATTGCTGCTAGCATGGCTTCTTGTGAGGCAGTTTGGTTGCGAAAGCTCTTCAGTGAGTTGTTTGGATTCACATTGGATACCATTGTGATCCTTTGTGACAACCAAAGTGGGATTCGTTTGTCAGAGAATCTCGTATTCCATGATCGCTCCAAGCATATTGATATCAGATACCATTATATTCGAGATATGGTGCAACGGGGAGCCATAAGGCTTCATCATATCGGTACAGATGAACAGGTCACCGACATTTTGACAAAACCCTTGGGAAAGTAAAATTTCTGACTTTCCGTGAACAACTTGGAGTTGTTCAAAGACCCTCCAATGAGGGTCATGTATGATGCATTGAGCTCTGAGAGCTCCAGGGGGGTGCGGGGTGCTTCTTGGAGCAACATATGACCACAAGATTATTCAATATCCCCTGGTGGTATACATGTACACCCCGTGGCGACATTGTAGCAGGATTGATGTGTTCTCCTGTGAGGCCTGGATTGATGTGTTCTCCATGGCAGCCTGGATTGATGTGTTCTCCATGGCAATTGTAGCAGGATTGATGTGTTCTCCTGTGAGGTCTGGATTGATGTGTTCTCCATGGCAATTGTAGCAGGATTGATGTGTTCTCCTGTGAGGACAGGATTGATTAGTTCTCTTGTCGAGGCATCCTACCCATGCAGTCTGGGACTCATGGGAAGTACCTCTCATCTGATCAATGAGCAGGGAAATGAAGTTAGGGACCATAGTAGTACCGAAGGACGCATCGTTGTAACTATCGTACTCCCTACGCTAGGATGACCTCCATTGATCTGGGACCAATGATACTGGTCTGGGACCAATGGTAGGAGTTGTACCATACTATGACGCTGACTTCGGGTCGGTTGAGACTGGTCTGGGATCAGTGGTACATACTCTGAGACTAACTTTGAGTCAGTGGAGGATTATATTGGTCTGGGACCATTGGAGTTGTACTCACTATGACGCTGACTTTGGGTTGGTTGAGACTGGTCTGGGACCAGTGGTACATACTCTGAGACTGACTTTGAATCAGTATGATACATCCTCGATCATTTCTTCTTCTTCATAATTCAGACAAAAGCAGAGTAGAACAAAACAATGCAAGAGCATAGCAGAACAGAACAAAACAGTACAGATCAGTGCAGGTCATAACAAGACAAAGCAGAACAGGAAAAATAGAGCAAAGCAGGGCAAGGGTCAAGCTGTACAAGGCAGTGCATTTGATGGATGAATAGTAACGACCGATAGACAGATTGCAGATGAAATTCTCCATGGTTGAGAGGGAGTGTTAAAATTGGCAACACGGGAAAAACTTCATGTGGGTCATCTTATTCATGGCTAATAATATTTTTATTAGATTCCTCTCGTCGAGAGGTGTAGGATTGATATAAAGATCATCCAATTCCGATAAATATTCATGGAGATATGAATTTATTTTGATTATGGAATTATTATCAAGCCGACCTACAATTCATGTAACCAACGTTGTGTATAAATATAAGAGGACTTTTCCTCATTTGGACTCACTCATCTCATCACATCTCTCTCTCTCTACTGCACAGATATGAGTCTCTTCTCTACTGCGCTGAAATGGGTCTCTCTCTCTCACACATGTGAAGCCGGAAGCTGTTGAATTTGAAGCTGCAACTGCAGAAGCAAAGATTGACTTGCGTGGCCTAGAAGATCTCCTCTTTGGAACTGCAGGTTCATCTGAACCTCCTTTGAAAGCCGCAACTTTTGGTGGTGGAATGAAGTCAATCCGACGAACGGTTTGCAAGATATCGACTGCCCTAGTTTGAAGCCGGAAACTGCTGAAACTGAAGCTGCAACTGCAGAAGTAAAGATTGACTTGCGTGGCCTAGAAGATCTCCTCATCTTAACTGCACTATAGGTTCATCTGAACCTCCTCTGGAAGCCAAAACTTTTGGTGGTGGAATGAAGTCAATCCGACTGTCGGTTTGTGAGATATGGTCTGCCCTAGTTTGATAATGAAGCCGCTAATGTTGATGCTACTGATCTAGGGTTTGCTACTGCTGATATGAATCAGATTTATTGTACTATTTCTCTCTGCTGAATTATTGAAGAGAAAAGAAGATTTGATCAAAGGGTTTCCCCACACATTGTGGGGTTTGTCCCTGGTTAGCCGCCACATCTTGTGTCTCTTGTCTTGACTTGTTTTCTGTCGATCGTTTAATGTTCTATCTACACTTTACTTTATGTACATGTGATTGCTAATCGGTGGAATATAATAAGAAAAGGAAGTAAACTGTTATAAGCATAGAACATACCATAATTTAACAGTTGCCGAAGCTGCGGTGATCCAAACGGAGCTGGGAGTTCTTCATGCTAAGATATCCGCGCCTGCAGAGTGGCTCGAGGACAAGTCATGATGTTTGTGTTAGGGGCCTGTTGGGTGCGGGATCTGCTAGTGGCAGTTTTGGAGCTAAAAGCCCATATTTTGGTCAAATTTTGTAATCCAAATGTAAAGACTCTGCATTTTGTGGTCGCAGAGCGCGTAGGTGTTAAAGAGTCATAGGGTTTTCCGCCCTTATTTTGGAAATGTAATGTTGGCTGTAAAATATCTACCCATGGTCCACAGACCATGGTATTGTATAAATAGAGCTAAGCTCTAAGTAATAAAAAATAGGGAGAATCAATGAAGGATTGAGTCATAATTTTAGAGCAGAAGTCTAAGTTTGGGTTGTAGCATAGGTAGAGGCTCTACAGCTGAGTGCGCAGAAGCTTAGAAGTCCGCAATTGAGTGCGCGGATCCCTGCAGTTGAGTGCATAGGGCGGGTCGAGTCTGTAATTGTCCGAAATTATCAATAAAGATAAGGATTCTATGATTTCTGCGTCTTTATTTCCTGTTTATGCATCTTGTTATGTGGGTATGAATTTCACTTATAATGCTTATATGACGCGCGAATATATGTAAATGTATTGGTTAAATAAATGCAAGAACATCTGTTTACGCAAATCTCACTAAGATCGGTTAATAAGATAAATAAGACACTTAAGCTAGTTTGGGAGATATCGTAGTTCGCTGCCCTAGTAGTGTGAAAGTCCCTAAGCCACAGGTTAGGGCTGCGCGAAAGCCAATTGTACCCTTTTGCGAAGGTACTAAAGAGTGGAACAGAGGGATAAGAAATCTCTACGAAGGTAGGTATAGTCGGAATAAATCGACATCACATCCATCACAAGGGTGCAGAAACTTGGTTCCACCATTCCCCCATACTGATTCGGGTGAGACTTCAGTCTGCACTCTGCAGGCTAATGCCGAAAAGGCCAGTAGTGTAGGGATTTGTTTGGCTAACTAACGCTGAACCTGGGTCAGGCCCCCTCAAGCCAACAATAACAACTTGAGGAAATCAAGGCCAAGTACAAAACAAGGCATGTCAAGCATTGAGTTGATCATGACTTCCAAGTGGAAGATCAATTT
Source organism: Pinus tabuliformis (assembly GCA_031772625.1). Lineage (NCBI taxonomy): Eukaryota > Viridiplantae > Streptophyta > Pinopsida > Pinales > Pinaceae > Pinus > Pinus tabuliformis. The sequence continues at coordinate 119,473,140 of CM062819.1, forward strand.
TGCTTGTATATCAACAAAGAAAAACTTCAAGATGAAGATTTTATTAGCTGCCAAGGATAGATGGTCATGAAGAGAATGTTCAAATTCATCTATTGAATACTTTTCTCTTGAATATTAGACAAGTTGCAGGGAGACTCAATTCTTGACAGGAGAATTAGAACTTCACAAAGAGGCAATGTGGAGTATTTTTGAGTGGGGCTCAAGAGTACCAATCCAAGTAAAGGAAGGTGGATTGAAATTGAAAAAGTGAGGAATATGTACTTTCACTTGTTAAGTAAAAACAAGCTTTTGGTGGTCCAAAATCTTCCTAGTGGGGAGGAATGATCTAGAATGAACTAGGGGGTCAAAATTTTCTCAAAAATCAAAGTGCTCCGAATCGCTTGAAACCCATGTCAAATGATAGATCTCGTCATTTTGGTTCCAATTATTCTTGAATCACCTCAATGCAACACCGTATGCAAAATTTATCGCGTTCTGGAGTTTTTTCCCAACAATTAAAAAGTAAACTTGCAAGGTTGACTGGGTTGTTGACTGGGCAAGCCATGTAGTTGACCGTGCAAGGTACGAATGATGATGGACCAATCTGGGCTTGATAAGTGGCATGACCATATGAGGCTAGGAGATGGTTTTGGATTGATTTTTTTATTGTTAAGTGGCACAATGAGGAGGCGCCAAGTGGCTCAATGAGAGGGTGCCACGTGGCCCTCAGTGATTGGCAAATTTTTTTATAAGGGCCAACCGGCCTCGGTGGGATTCGACCCCTCCATTTCCCACACGAAATTTTATCACTATACCATTGGTACCACAACAATGGTTCTTATTATATAACAATTACCAGTTATATTTATTAACAAGTCATTGGTGGAGTTGGGAGGAAGGGTTAGGTTGGCGGGCCTGCCTGACTAGCCCTCGCCCCACTTCTTTGTTATATAATATGATCAAATGTAGGAGGTGATATCGAAGGGGATGGGGATAGGCCCGACCCTCGGTCCCATCAGAACTTATATGACCTAGGCAAAAAGTTAAATGACGTGTGCAAATTGGACTTTTAAAATTGGGCGAGAGGCCCAAGCCCTCGCCCTCGCCCTCGGTCACGATTAACCATGTGGAACCATCGGCTTATATGGCAGAGTGGGGAGGGGTGGTCACATAGCCCCAAACCACATGGCCCATAATATGATTAATCGTGGAGATCGGCAGAGGTTTCTTCCGCATGGCGTTTATCCATGGCCACATGCCCACCATACGACCCTCTTGGGTGCTAAAAATTTGGCGCTTAAAGGTTAGTTGCACATTTAAGTAGGAAAAAAATTACACCATTTACGACGGAATTAGCCCCATCCCAAGCAAAAATAGCGGTTGGAGGTTTGCCAAAAGGAGTGATTCGTCGCCCAGTTAGCCAGTGGGGTCATTTTGCGGGACAGATAGTAGAGAATTGATCAAGGAGGCATAACTTGGTGAATTTTCAGTCTCATTTAGCCCAAGAAGAGCATACACAAGGATTTTTGGCTGTTTTGAAGATAATGGAAACATCATTTTTGTTATTTGAGCACTGTATGTTGGACTTCTTGCAGAGCCAAGTCCTTTAGTGTTGTAGACAGAGGTTGTTTTGAGTTTATTTGGAGAACTTTTTTAGCATGGAAAGAGCCTAGATAGGGATTTTCCGGCCTTCCAGACACATCTATAACAATTGTTTCTTCATTAGAGCAACCATTTTCAATCTATTCTTAGTATGTTTGTGAGAAAAGACCATTTTAACACTTCATTATGAAGAAATTATTTTTTTTGTGCTTTTGATTTCAGAATGAGTATAAGGACTTGTTGACACATTCAGTGAGAGAGTCCTTTTTCTTTTGACAACATCATTTTCTTTGTTGTTGAGTCAAATTGTGAGAGTTCTATGAAGGAGAACATTTCTCTGTAGGAGAAACAAGTGCCACTCTAGAAGAAGGTTTACTCTATGAGTCAAAGATTTGTATTGTACTATTTTTACTGTTGAGATCAATAAAGTGGCCTATCCACTGGAGGAGGGCCCAAAGACATAGCCCAAGAGGGGTGGACTCCTTTATCACATGGGTGTTTATTTTTATCATGTTGTGATTAACATGATTTTGTTTCATCTTTAAGTTCATCGATAACTTAACTAGTCACAATTGAATAAGTTACAATCTAAGTTAACTTCTGAGACTCAAATTTATCTTGCAAAATGTGAAAGGACAATTGATTTCCATTTTCAGATCACCATGGTTGACCACGATTGATTTTATAAAACATGGTTGAATAATATTAAACCCAAGGGACTAATATTATAAACCCAAGGTATATAAACCTTAAGATAAATATTATAAACACTAAAATAAACATGGTTGACCATAGTTGATTTTCATATTGAGACAATCCTTGTCACAATGGGACATTGGACCATGGTTGACCATTAAATCGAGAGAATCTTTGTCACAATGCGACATTGGACCATGGTTAATTCTCATATTGAGACAATATTTGTCGCAATGCAGTGTTAGACCATGGTTGAATTTATAAAATATGGTTGACCATAATTGATATTATAAACCCAAGGGAATAATAAACCCTAGGGATTAATACTAAAAACCAAAGGGATTATAAACCTAAGGGAATAATAATAAACCCTAGGAATATGAAACCTTAGATTAATATACTCAAGGGATTGATATTATAAACCCAAGGGATAAAAATTATAAACCCATGGTATATAAACCCTAAGATAAATATTATAAACCCTAAAATAAACATGGTTGATTTCCATATTGAGACAATATTTGTCACAATGCAACATTCAACCATGGTTGGCTATGATTGACCATGATTGATATTATAAACCTAAGGGGATAATACTGAAACCCAAAGGAATTATGGACCCAAGGGAATAATATTAAACCCCAAGGACTAATATTATAAACTCAAGGTATATAAACCCTAAAATAAATATTGGAAACATTAAAATAAACATGGTTGGTTCTCATATTGAGGCAATCAAATAATAGAGTCAAAATTTTAATTTTTGATCTTAGTTTTATGTTTAAGACTTTCCAATGATGAAAAAATAAAAAATCATATAATGATAAAAAACTTTGATATTTCCATTATATTATAAAATAATATATATCACACAACGAAATGACATTAGACATTAGATCAAAATATTGTAAGACTGCAACAAATTTTAAAATTCAAAGTAATTGATCTTTTCCATATATTCAGGAGCCTCAATCAGAGAACATATAGACTCACTTAAAAGGAAAGACAACTCCCAATGAAACGAAGCACACTTCACTAAAATATAGAGGAAAATGACTTCCATGTTCCCTAACTCTCCCTCACGCGCGCACACACACACATATATAAACAACTCTACAGCCAAATATGAGGGGATGTGTAAGTTTGTCCCTCCATCCTTCGAGTTGACACGTTCTCTAAATAGAAAAATATGTCTACTATAATAATAATAAAAAAAATGAATATGTTTTAAAGTAATTAGAAGTAAAAAAAAATTGTGAGTAAAATGTCTAAACCTTGTACTTTTTGAAAGTATTTCAATAAGAGATTTAAATAAACTATTTAAGATCTATGTTAACTAATTTGCGCTAATAAAATATATCTTTGTACACGTTATGTAAAATATTTTAATGTCAATTATGTATATATTATATATCATTTAATTTTTTTATGTATATATCATGAAAAAAAGTAAGTTTTATAGTTAAAATGTTTATTTGGTCTTATATATACTCTATATAGCATTCAAAAAATACAATTTAAACAACGAAAAATTACACATTGTATTTTGCACTTTAAAAAAGTTTGCACATGAAAAAATTTGACCCCTCTCGGTTCATGTTAGATCCGTACATAAGATGGATAGTATAAACCCAATGGATTATTATTAAAACCCCAAGGGAATAATATTAAACCGAAAGGACTAATATTATAAATCCAAGGTTGACCACAATTGATTTTCATATTGAGAAAATCCTTGTTACAATGTGATGTTGGACCATGGTAAAGATTTAATCTCCACAGAATATGACAAAATATTCTTAGCAGTATTCATAGATCAAAGGTTAAAATTTATATCCAAAGTAATTGTGCCCTTTTTGAAGAATTAAATGAAGTTGAAATTAAGTTTTTGAAGAATTCAAGGAGGATATTTTACAAATTTCATGGAGCAAGTTTCAAGTGGAGTTTGTTATCAATACTTAAGTTAAATGATTGCTATAAGAAGATTTTGTATTTATTGTGAAATAGTTTGTAAGAATATGTTAAATGGTTAAAGATAATTAGAAAATATTTATTGAACATTTACAGTAAGGGCTAAGATGTTTAAAAACCTTATATTTCACTCCTACAAGACTCTTATCTCTAGGTCTCACTTTAAGAGCCTTCCTACTCCTTGAGCCTCTTAAACTCGTATCCCTTAAGCCTCCTCACAACATATTAATATACAAACTCTACACCTCTGGTTATAAAACCATAATAATATACACTTTAATCATCAAAGCCATTCAAATTATAATTATTTAACATTATTTTTCAAATTAAAAACCTATATAACAATGTAAATAAATATATAACCCACCCATACTAAAAATTATTATTTTTAAAAATATTATTTTACCTTTTAAAGAGATTATAAGTAACCCACCTAGCCACAATAGGACTATAATTTGATAAACATTTTACTAATTAGAAAACATTGTTTCATTCAAACATCTAAATGTTTTGAAGAGTTAAATACTTACTAATTATATTTCAAAAGAGGGGGTTGCGGGAACAGGAGTGGGAGTGCATATCAACCGCAATGGATTAGAAAGATTGCCTAATAATGAGATCTTTGACATGTTATCAAATAATAGAGTCAATTTTTTTATTTTTGAACTTATTTTCATGTTCAAGACTTTCGAGTAATGAAAAATTAAAACATTATATAATCATAAGAAACTCTGATATTGCCATTATAATTATAAAACAAGACGAGTTGTGAAACAGCTAGTCCCTACCAATAGAACAGAGAAATGAGCATAGCAAACAACCAACTTCTCCTTCTGAGCCTTGCTCTAAGTTTTTATTGTCCGCATTAGCTCCTATGAGTCGGTTTTTTTTTTTAAACATAATCGGGTGCTGTATTATTTTTCTAAAAAAAAAAAGGGCTGAACTCTTGTGATACAAAATTTAATGCAAGGAAAAACAAAGAGAGGAAGTGTTACAAGATGGAAATAATTCTTCTTTGTTCCTGCCTTTTTGACTTTTGAAAAAACTAGACAAGAGTGTATCCTAATAAACTGGAACAACAGAAAGAAACATTTACAAAGCATGTTGAGTCTATGTTGCTGTGGCTGATTTGTCAAGCTGTAGATTCTTCAGGCTTGTTATCGATGTCGGCTTGCTTGATGCTTAACAAGCTTGTATGAACTGCCTTTCTATTTTCCATCATATACTTCAGAATTTCAATGGATTCCTCTGCGTGACTGCCCCTGTTGGAGAGCTCATTGAACTGCTCTTGCAGCGAAGAAATTATGTGGAGGAACAAGTTAAGGTCAGCTTCATATTTTTCATTGGTGAGCTGGTTGTGATTATCTATCTTGGCATCCAGAATCTTCTGATAGGCACAAATTTGCTCCAGCTCGGCCTGAAGGTCGGCATAGTGGAGACAATATTCACTCCTTGCCATTACTGCAAAAGGAAGATGATTCTTGGAGCGTTGAATATACCAGGGAGCTGACAAAAGATGCTTCACATGGAAGCACGTTGTGGGAACAAGAAAAACCACGAAGCAAGGAAGGGAAACCAGAAATTCGGGGGGCAGCTCAAAAACTTTAGAGCATGAAAGAAGAGAGGAAAATGCTGGGAGGAAAACTCAGAACGAGGACGTGGGGCGACACGAAGAGAAGATATCAGGGTGCGAGAATGGATGGGAGAAGGTGTGTATAAGTGGGGGAAAGAGCATAGAGGGCCTGTCAAAGGAATAGAGGGAGAAGAAGAGGAGAAGCGAGGGAGATCACGGGTGAGGGAAGGTCGACGCAGGAAGGGATGGGTGAAAAGAAATAAGACGACTGATCGAATGATTGCAAGAAGATTTATGAGATATTCTAGGTGTTGCCGGATCTCAAGGCAGATTTTGGCAGATAAGTGGATCTGATGAATCTTTGACCAGGCACAGATGTCAGAGTTCTCAGAATTACTACAAATCTGATTGAAATAACAATGAATTTTAGTCATGGTAAATAGTGTTGAGTTTCCACTGCGTTGCAAAGAAGACTACCCAATGGTCTGGTACAAGCTCTGTTGGCATGGAAGTCGGCTTCCTTGTTGAGGGTGCGGAGGACGTGGAGAAAACACAACTCTGTCATTGATTGGCCAATAATTTGACATCGGCTAATGGTCTGTTGGAGAAGAACATTGGGAGATTTTCTATTATGAGCCATTAGGCTGATGACTACAGCCGAATCACTGAATATCAATGTTGTACCTATGCCAATTTTATTGAGCTGGACGAGTCCCTAATATAGAGCCAAAGTTTTGACCCTATTATTGGAGATGGCCCCAAGTCCCCATTCATAAGTGACAATGTGTTCCCCATTGGCATTAAATATGACTCCTCCTGCTTCTGCAATTCCAGGATTTGATTTTGAAGCACCATCAAAGAAGAGATAATAGTTGTTGCAGTTTTTGAGCCATGTTGAAAACTCTTCTTCCTTTAATCTTATTTTCCAATTATGGCTTGCATTGTTGTGCCTGTTGTTGGTGATGTTTCCATTCTGGTTACTGTTGTTTTTATCCAGCAGATAACCAATGAAGTTCCGCTCTTCGACGCTGAGATCAGTGATATCAATATTTCTTTGATTTTTGGCAGAGATAGTTTCTAGAGCGAGGCTCCTTGCCTTGTTGCAGAGTTTTCTTGTGGTCGATTCCTTGTCCTTGAATACTCTACGATTTCTAGCCAGCCAAATGTTCCACAACATAGTATAAGGAAGGGTGTCCCAGACCCTTTTAACTATGTTATTCTTCTTATGTTGCCATGGATAATTCTTTTTCCAATGATGCAGAACTTCTCCTATGGAATTCTAAGTATTCCAAGGAATATGGTCGGTGAAGGATATTTCTCTCCAGCAGGTGGTAGCAAAGGGGCAGGCAATGAAGAGATGCTGAATGGATTCTTCACCAGCTTGACAATTAGGGCAGCGGGAAGGGCCACTGATGCCTCGCTTTTGCAAATTTTCTGCAGTAAGGATTTTTCCCTTAAGAAGAGTCCAAAGAAAGAATTTAATTTTAGGAAGGGCCTTAGATTTCCAAACAGTTTTCTAGTGATTCCAAATGGGCGTGGGATGATAACTGTTGCAGATGCGTTGATGGGAAGCTTGGATGGTATAATTAGATCCAGATGGATCCCAGCAGAAGCCATCTAATTCATTCTTTTTAATAGGAGCTATGTTGTGAAGATGAGTTTGGAGAACAGAGAAGCTTACCTTGAGATCATTGGGAATCGCTGGAAAAGACCATCCTGACTATAACTGGGATTGGGGATCCCACTAGGAAATCTGATCCAAGTGTTGGATGCCTATGTTGTCAAAAAATGAGAGGATTGGATCGACTCCATCATGGCTGTTTATAGGATGTTGGTCCAAAATTTTATCAGATCCAATTTTAGTATTAGAACCTCCTTTGGGGACTTTAGAAGTGTTCTGAGCCATGAAGGGAATTGCTTTTTTACACAGTGTCCAAATTTTGGAGCAGGCTTTGTTAGGAATGTCGTGGTCAAGAAGATGTTGCCTTGGGAAGTTTAAATATTTAGCTTCCAACACCCTTTTCCACCAGGCAGAAAGGCCGGTGATAAGTCTCCAAGCAATCTTGCCTCCGAATGCTAGGTTGAGGAATTTGGGAGATCTGATTCCAAAACCTCTTCGATCTTGGGGCTAAATGCCCTGCTTCCAGTTAACCAAATTGAACTTCTTTTTGTCATTTTTCCCTCCTTGCCAAAGGAATTGGCGGAGGATGACTTCCATTTTAATATGAAAAGAAGTCGGTGCTTGAAGGAGGGTGAATTGGTATAAGGGCGGAGAGAAAATACCTGATTTTAAAAGAATGAGGTGACCTGCTGGATTGAGCCAAATGGAACCCCATTGCTGCAATTTTCTTTTCATTTTGTCAATTACAGTATCCCAAACTTCTACTTTTAATGGACTTGCACTCACTAACATGCCCAAATAAGTGAAATGTGTCCAATCATAATTGCAAGAGACTCCAAAGGTATTGGAAATATTGTAAAGGACTTGAGCTGTAGTATTCCATCCATAAACGCAGCTTTTCAGCCGACTGACCATTCCTCCAGAGTATCACATATATTTATCTAAAATAAATTTAAAGCTCCGGGCTATTATGATGGAATCTCCTCCAATTAGCAAAGTGTCATCAACAAATTGTGAATGATTTATATTCTTAACCCCATTCCCAAATTTAATTCTTGTGATGAGGCCAACCCTCCGATTGAAATCCAAAGCTTTGCTAAAGGATTCAGCCATCAAAATAAAAATATAAGGTGAGAGAGGGCACCCTTGTCTTAGACCTCGAGTTGATTGGAAAGCATTTCCAGGTCTGCCATTGACAAGAGGGGAGATCCAGGGCCCAGAAATGCAAGCTTTGATGAGGTTTAAAAAGGCCGCATCGAACCCCATCTTCTTTAGAACAACCATGAGGAAAGAGTGCCTTACTCTGTCGAATGCATTAGCTAGATCAAGTTTAAGAATAAACCCTTTCTCATTTCTAGATTGACTCGAGTGAATAGCTTCTTGAACGAGGAAGATAGAATCAGAGATTTCTCTATTGGCCAAGAACCCCCCTTGGTTTTCATAAATGAGGGAAGGGAGGAGGGGTTTAAGGTGGGAAGCAAGGATTTTGGTCATGATTTTATAAGAGGTGTTGCAAAGGGAGATGAGCTAAAATCGAGTGAAGGGTGAGGGTTGATTTTCTTTGGGAATGAGAGCAAGGTGAGTGGCATTAGTGAAGCCTCCAATTTTACCCTTGTGTTGGACCCATTTGAGCATTTTAGTTAAATATTTTTTAATAATTACCCAATAAGCTCGATAAAAGCAGATGGGGAAACCATTTGGGCCTGGAGCTTTGTCAGGTTGGAGGGTCCAGATCATTCTTCTTATTTCTTCCTCATAGATCTCCCTATTCAAACTGTCATTCATTTCCTTGCTGATCTCGTTGGGGAGATATTGTAGCGGATCTGAATAGTCTTCTTCTTCTTCTTTTGTTTCGGTTAGGAGAGCTCTGTAGTGTTCTGTGGCTACCTTTCGAATAGCATCTTGTGTGCTTTGTCGATTTCCCTCAACATCCAAAATAGATTTTACATTATTCCTTATTTTTCAGGCGGTGGTCTACTTATGAAAGAAAGCTGAATTCTTATCTCCCCCTTGCAGCCAGAGCTGCCTCGACTTTATCTTCCATTTAAGTTCCTCTTCTCTATTTTCACGACACAGCGGTAAATAAAGATCGCTTTCATGTTCTTTTATCTCCTGGGAAAGGTTGTGCTCTTCTATTATTCTATGGATGCAATCTAGTTTGCTCTTGATCTCCTTTTTGGTCTTCTTGGGTTTCTTATAGCAAATTTTTGCCCATTCCTTTAAAGCTTGCTTGGTTTTTCTTAGCTTGGTTTCCCAAATGTAACCAAGGGACCCTTCCACATGCTAGCACCAAGTGTTTTGAACAATCTCTTTGACTGCTGGAATGCAGTTCCATAGGGAACTATACTTAAAGGGAATGGGTCAAAGAGAATAGTGGGTTTCCAGAGTAAGAGTTATAGGATAATGGTCAGAGCCTAAGAATGGAAGGATGGTGGCATATCCCACAGAGAAGGAAGAGATAAACGTAACATTGATTAAGATTCTGTCAAGCCTTTCCATAATGTTGCCTATGCCAAACCTACGATTGCTCCAAGTATACCTTTGATTTTTTGGAGCAACATCGATGAGATCGTGATCTTGCATGATGTTTTCTAAATGAGTTCTGTAGGGATCAGGGTAGAAACTACCTCCTCGTTTCTCATTGGAGTGGAGAATAAGGTTTAAGTCTCCCCCAAAAATGATAGTATAATTTATTCTGCATCTATGCTGGCTTTGAGATCATCCCAACAACGTTCCTTGTCTCTGTAGTGATTAAGAGCATAGATATTATAGATGACTATAATTTGTTTATCTGCTTTGTTTTCTAATACAGTTTTTATCCAATGTTGATTAACAGTGTCCGATATGTAATTCCATATTCTATGGTTCCATAGAGTTGTGATTCCTCCGAAGGTTCCTCTTGATTCACTAATGTTGCCATTGCACTGCCTCTATTGTGCTATAATTGCAATCATTTCCGGTTGACCCTGTTTTGTTTCTTGTAACAAAAAAATTTATGGTTTCTTGCCATGAATAAGATCTCTTAGGGTTGCCACTTTGGAAGGTGCCCTAGTCCCCTACTATTCCAAGAAAGAATCTTCTTCATTGAGTATGTGGGGTATGGGGAGGTGCTCCCCCCCTTGGTCCTTGTGGTGTTTCTTTATCATATTACCCTAGAATATAAGATTATATAGGATTCTGGATGCCCATGGCTATATCTTTCTGAGCGTTTTCATCTCTATGTTGCTTAGCAGATTTCCTACCCAGCCCAGGTTTTTTATAAGAATCACTGGCAGCTCCATGTTCTTTGGAAGAACTCTTGGTTTGCCCAATAGGAGTAGGATCAAGGGAAGTCAGGGAGGAGATAATCAGAGGAAGAGAGGATTCTGTGGCATTTGTTTAGATCAAAGGAGGGGAGGAAATATCCGGGGGAGGGATTTCGAGGAGGGAGAGGACAGAGAAAGGATTGGATGAAGATGGGGGTGGGAGATGGGGGAGGGAGGGCAAAAAAGGATGGGGAGGAAGAGGAGGGGCGAGCTGCATTGGAGGCTGGAGGGCCTGCTTCAGGGGGAGCTTTGGCCATGGGGGTCGACTTCTTTTTCTTAACTGTTTCCCATTGTTCATCTTGTGAGCCATTCTCAACATCAACAAGTTTAGTATAGCAATTGGCAAAATGGCCATATTCATGACATACCTTACATTTGAATGGAATTTGCTCGTAATCCAGCTGTTGAATATGGCTCCAGTGGTCCACTTTGAGTTTGATGGCTTCGGGTAGGCCTTTTCCTAGGTCCAATTCAATACAAATATGCGCACACGCTTGCATATTATCTTTTGACTCACTGCGATCGATGAAGCTACCAACTGTGTTCCCTATTGCTCAAACCGATTCGTCTCCCCAGCGATGAAGGGGGAGATGAGGAAGCCGAACCCAAACTGGAACAACATTAGGGACGTCCAGTTCTGGGTCAAAATCTGGGGTCCATTTATTGAGATACAGTTCTCTGGAATCCATGAAATAAGGGCCATTCCTGAAGATTAACTCAAAATAAAAGGTAAAGTACCCCTTCCCGCAAAATCTAATGGATATTTTGACATGAATTTTATCAAACCAGTTTCTTTTGACCCATCTTTACACAGTGTTTGGGGATGGCCAGAGGCCCGTGGATTGACCAATGAGTCCTTTTTCTGCTAGAGAAAGGGCAGTGATGCGAGGAAGGGTCGGAGCTAGATTAACTTCTTGTAACACATCCAGTTTTTTGACGAACTTGGAAACGGTTGGACGAGGGTGCTACGGAGGCAATGATTTAACCAACTCTGAGAAAGCTTGTTGGGCATCAGCCACCTCCAGTGTAGCGTCTGGAGGGGCCATGGCAGAGAGCTGAAGGCCAAGGCAAACACGCGGCTGGATAACCTAGCGGAGGTAGAGCAGGGCGCGCGCAGTCACATCCCTATGAGTCATGTTTGATGTCTAAGGACAGTTTTTATTTAAGACTTTCTTAACTCAATTATGTTCTCATGTCTCGCATTTGATTTTACGATGGCTCGTATTTCTTTGTGACATGTATTTTTCATGAATTTCTCTCGTTGTTTCTGAAGCTCATTACATGATTCTGTAGCTCGCATTTCTCAATGTGATTCGATATATGTACTTTGATATGTGTTTTGAATCACATATGGTATCTATGTGTCATATTACAATGGGAAATTTCATTTCAATAGCTCTGGGAAAACATGCATGAAGGATTGAAACAAATGACAAATGATCAGGATCATAATCTTGCAACATTGATCAATCAATAAATGCATTCACCAATTGATCCCACGAAGGCAACGGAATAGCCACCCCCTCATCTATAATATAAAGAGAGTTTGTTGGTGGGGGAGCATAGTTGAATTATCCCAGTTCGGAGAAATAGGAATTCCAGCGTTGCAAGTTATGAAGTGCAAGTAGGACCTTATTAAGATTATAGATTCTAAGCTTCATGGCAAGTTGCAAGGACAGACAGTGTTTCTCATTGTGGGTTAATGCATATTACTTCTCAAAGCTTTGAATCAGTGAAGGAAAAGTTCTTTGTAATATTACATAAATGAAATAATCATATCCAGTTTACCCTAGAGCTTTCCAAGCTTTGTATAACGTTGTATTTTCCATTTTCCTACTAAAACATTAGTTTACAGAAAGAATCAAGATGGCGCAGCCAAGAGAAATATTAATACATTAACACGGTAATTAAACATATAATGTAAGTTGTCAGATCTCCCCTCAATTTTTTGGGAGTTATTTCAGGGATATAGACTGGAACCTATCAAAAGAATAAAATAATGGATGAGTTGTGATTGATCTGTCTGAAAAAAGTTAAAACGAGCAACTTATCCATACTTTTGAAAATATAACACATTTAATCAAGTTTACATACAGTAAAGGAAGTAAGGCCAACTCCGTATCACACAAACAATTTTCCAATGTCTAATAGGAATGCCTCACGTACAAGAGTATACTGTAAGTACGTTGTACTCCTTCTTAGAAACCATATTTCCTAAGAGAAGATAATAGTCCTAATTTCAATATTGTCCTAGTATCCTTCCCTTTGAAAGCACACCCTTGAACAAATTTATGAACTATTAACTATCATTATTCATAAAGAAATGTTGAATAAAAGAACTATTAATTTGAATGGGGATCCTAACAAACCTTTGAAAATAATATAATGAGCCACCCAATGATATATGAGACTGAACACACCCTCAATACCTACACTCAGAAGTCATTAGGAGTTTAGCTCTGAACGATAGCTATAGAATATTAATGGACTCCACTCCCAATTGCATCGCTTCAAAGCAGAACAATCATGAAAGGTGTCTCTTAATATCTGATCGCCATGATGTTTAGGACTTGCAACATTAACCAAAGAACTTACCCCTTTTTGACCCAAGTAGTCTGCAATGTGGCCACTCACAATGGCACCTATAGTCAGTGGTGAACCAAAGGTAGAATACTGCATAAAAAGGTCAAAAGATTATTTTAGACCAAAATGCATTGAAGTAGTAGTAGTATTTATAGGTCTAAGAAGATTTGAGATAATGGTTCTGTTAGCACTCCGTAGTTTTCCTAGGCTTGAGAGGAAACCTCAGAGGTAACCACAAACCACTTTTAAAGCTGGGATCTAGCCATTCTAGCTTCAGAGAGGGCTCCCTCTGTATGATTTTTATTTGAATTTTAGATCTTAGGCTAGGTATAAAGGTCAAAGATAGGTTTTTATAGTGGTGGTTGTAGAGTGAAAGAAAAATCCATTGGGCATGGAGTCATAATAATTTTCAGTAATAAATCACAAATAAATAGAGTAGTTGAAACAGGGTGAGGTAGGCAAACTCCCAGATCTCATGAATTGTGTGTGGTGTGGATAACATGGATATAAGGTGAGGATCAATTAAATATAAAGCGTAGACAGAGGAATTTTATATTTAATTTTCAGAAGGAAAACATTCAAATTGTTTAAACAAGCCAAGCACAGTATTGTAAGTAAATTCAGCTCGTATTCTTCTTGTAACAATAAAGAAAGAAACATTCATGTGATAAATTGAAAGAAGAAACATTTTACAAAGAGAGAAACATTACCATTTATCTGACACAAGAATCTTGAAACAATGTTGCCTCTGTATTTCTGATTTTATTACTTCAGAAAATTCCACAATTTACAATTGAATAAAGATCTTCTTTTCTCCACAATCAACCTTTTTTCCATTCCAGATCATGTACTATACACAAAAACAGGTTTTAAATAATAGGAGGTTGAAACCCACCTATTCCCTATTTGGATGGAACTGATCTCATGAAAATAGCCAATAAAAACCACTAATTTGTAAAATAGGAGAGCATCTTTGACTTTCACCTAAAAACTTAACTAAACTCCTAATATATTGAATTTGTTTAAGACAATCATGAGTGAAACATTTACAATGATAAAACATAGATAATTACATAATCAAATCCTTCCTTTGTCACGTTGAGGTGCAAATTTGGTGAGAAAAACATAAATTGTGTTTGTGTGCAACACCTCCTGTGAGCAGCGCCTCATGTTCGCAGCACCTTGTTGCCCCTCCTTTGACCACGTAAAAGGCTGCACTCTGATAAAAAACCCCTTGTATATGTCATGTTTATTGTAATGAATATGTATGAGCCCTACAGATATCAATTTTTTTTCGAAAAATGTGACCTTGAAGAAGCCCTAGGCCTGTTGCTCATTCTGTGTGCAGCACTGTCAATTTTCTTTTTCACTGGATTTCTCCTCTCAAATGCCTCCACCAACAAGTCTAGCTTTCTTTTCTTCTTCTTTTTCCTTGCTTCCTTGACTTCAGTGAAATTTTTATTCATAAAACTAAGCCTTCTCTTTAGGACTAGGTTTTTCACATATAGGTCCTATGCCTGCCTATGCATAGGCAAGGTCCATTTCAGTTTGTATTCAACCTTATTAAGGGTGGGCATAACAACCTCGATATGTCCAAACAAATCCAACTTATCCTTACAAACTCTCTCTTCAATTTTATCTATTTGATATTGTATCATTTCAATCTGCTCCAGTAGCTCCCCAAACTTATTTTGCTCATCAAAAACCACAGGTTTCACAATTTCCTTCTCTTGCTCTTGTACCCTAGCAATAGACCTAGTCTTAGGTCTCCTTGAAAATGAAATGGGCTCTTTCATCTCCTCAATTTCAATCACTACCTTACCCATTCCTTTGACATCAGATGTCACTATTTCTTAAGGCACTATAGGCCTGAGTCACTTGTTTTCCTTTTGTAGATAAGCTATGGTCACATGTGTTTTATCCCACTGATCCTTCAATTCTCTGATTTATTGATATTTTTCATCATTCTGCTTGAGCTCAGCGATTTCATCTCTAGCCTCTTTCAACTTCTTTTTCATCCTTATGAAAGTAAACTTCCCTTCATCCACCTTTTCTTCCTGCATTGTCTTCCCTTCTTGAGTTTGCAACTTTGTGGATGAGGATCTTGTAACCCTGACTATTGGTGTTTCTGCTTTACTAACCTCTTCCTTACTTACCTTTCTTTCGCCCTTCAACTTAACAACAGATGGCGTGGCTTCAACCATAGTTAACTATTTATCAGATTGAGTTGTTTTTTCTAGAATGGTCTTCTTCAGTTGTCTATTCTCTTGTTGCAGTTGTGCTATAACCAAATGAGCTTTCCTTAATTGTTTCTCTAACTCCTTAGCTTGCTTATCTTTCTCATTAGTAGGACCTGTTTGTATTTGAATTTCCTCAGGCTCAGCAAATTCTTCAACTATCTTCTCCAATGGTAACCTTTTAGCAGTTGCCTTTGTGAGTGGCTTTCTTTGCAATGAAATCTCTACTACTTCTGATGAAAACTGTAATTTTTTTCCCCTCTTCTTTGGTGATTGCTCAGCTCAAGTTGACAAATTTTTCTTGAGATAAGTCTTTAAAGGTGAAGAAGTGGCTTTAGTGGTGGATGGAGTATCCTTGTGGCTCGATGGACTTCCAACAGACGACATTGTGAATTTGGCTGAGGTTAGGAAATCTAGCCATACTTGTTTCTTTTTCTGCATCTCCTCTAATATCAACAATTTTATCAGTGAAAAATGAAACAAACCTTAATCAACCATACCCTTTTTCATTCTTACCCCCTCAGCCATCCTGCCCAAACTTTTGAAAAGGAAAAAGGGTAAATTTAGGGGCTTTTTACTAGTGAAATGCATGAGAAACTTGAAGTGATATTGATAGACTCTAGTGAATCTTCCCTCACATGTGAAGTACTTCTGAATGACTTTGAGAAGCTTGTTGAAATTCTCCAACAAATAATCACTAGGTACTACAACACCAAACTCTTGGCTTTTGTACTCTGTTTCATGAAGTCCTTATAATGCTCCAACTCCAAAGGCATCCCTTTGAACCATTTCTCCCCTCCAAAGGTATTTATGTGGTTGATGCTATGGTGGACTCTGATACAACAAACTTAAGTTTACCAACCTTTACCTTATCACCATTGAAATTCAAGGCAAATTATTTAGTCACCTCCACATGGTACCCCTGTATCTTTTCACAGAATTTAAGACAACTTGTCTGCTCAAAAAGCTACCCTGATGGCAGGGTCTAAGTTGATGAGTGAAAGGTCTTGTGGTTCAAATCTTACAATTTATCCTCCCTTTTTCTTCCCCATCACTAAAACAAGGTTTCTGAAGGTATAAGTTTGAGTTAGGGTTTTAATGCTTTGTCAGGGTTTGGACATCAAGACCGAATTGAAAATGCTTCTTTGAACCTTGAATGACTAAAACAACAAAGAGAAATTACAATTGATGACTGGTGATAAAATAGATGGAATGTTTTGTTTGGTCTACACGTATCATTTAGTCTATGGGTAGCACCTTGAGCACAACAATATAGGAACGAAAATTCAAATGGTTGAACACAGACTAAAAATTTTGTAAACCTTTATACTTGCAAACTAATTTCAAATGGAGGTTGACACCTGTGATTTCCAAGACTTCAAGACATGTAAGAAAGTGGAAATGAGCTCTGCTTTTGTGCGCATCACCTTCTGTGTGTAGCGTTGAGGGAATGAAAGATAAAGGGGCAGAGGAATGACCAAATCGACTTCTACAAAGCACAATAAATTTTGATAATTTTATATAGGCTCTTTGAAGTAGAAAAACTAGAATTCATTAGTCGTTTGATCGAGCAAAGAGGAAAATAACTGCAAGACTATGTGTGTGCGCAACACCTTCTAAGGGATTAAGGCTTGAAATCTCAACTCTAATATGACAATTTTGTTAAGGGTTTTTCCAATTTCTGATGTAAGAAAGCCTCCAAATCAGTATACACACCTAGAAATCGCAGTTTGACGAAGAAAATTTTCTCCTTTGAGCGATGCGTTGCGTTCCCAGCGGTCTATGTGTAGCAACAATCTGACCCTTTTCACCAGTTGTTGGAGATGGAAAGACCACGAATTCTGAAGGATGGAAGACGAAATAGACATGAAATTCTGATGGTTTGTAACGAAACCTGCTCCTTGCTAGGCAATGATGAATCATCATAGGCTTGAGCGCAGCAAAAGGATATTACCAAATTTGAAATTAGCCGCCTTGTTTGCTTATGTCACCAAGCACTAAAATGTCCTTTACACCTATTTTGACATGACTCTAACTGAATCTAGTGATAATGACCTCTTGACTAACCTATGATGAACAAACCTCTCATGACATGTCCCTTTTAATTTTCATAATGACTCATGATATCTATGACTTCAAATTTAAAAGATGACCTCTTAGGGACCATACAATTGAAATGAAGACTGCAATACCTCCTTGTGACACCCATATTTACAATGATTTTACCAACTTTGAGACTTTTTGTACAAAGACCATTTAGACTATGATACATGGTGAATTCATAGGGTTTAGAACCCCAAGAATGAATAGTTAGATAAACACACTTTGATTACCTATATTACAACATCTTAACATGTTCAATAAGTTGTAGGGACTATGCTAAACTACCAATTTCATGGGTTATACCTAGCTTAGCTACCAAGTCGACATACAGTACAATATTCAATATAGTTTACAACATTTCTTAAAATTTGAAAAAATAGATTAAGGGATTTGGGTCATTAAAAGGCACCTGAGACAAGGTTAATCTAAGTTATTCTATCATTGCAGACTGAGTGGGAGAAGATAATCCCACCTGCAGAGCACCAAGAAGCATTACAATATATTCCCATATCATCCTTGGCATATCACATGAACCCATAATTGCTCAATAAGAGTTCATAAATCAATCTCTAATGTCATGGGTGCCCTCTGTCTCCTCAACTCTATGACCTCTGTATCTTTTAATGGGTGATACATTTGCAACTTTTAACTCATTATAATGCCCCCCTCTAAATATATGAAGATGCATTATTCTCAGCAGACAAACTCCCGACACAAATTCATACTATCAAGCTCTACTCTTAACCCTCAAACCATCAACCTTATTTCTTAATTTCTCACCATTAGGCTTCTGCAATATCAATTTCTACTTTATATATTCCTATGTAAATCCCCATGTTGGCGCTCTTTAGCATGAGTGGAGTTTGGGATCCATCAACAACTATTTCTGTATTTGTGGATTGAATTGAAGTTGTGCATTGGGTGCATTGATTATAAAAACTAGCACAACCCATGTAAGCCTGAATCCTGATGTGATGAACACCTTTGCAAAGATTGAGGTTGTGGCTCACCTTAGTTTGTTCACCTTGAGGCATATCAGACTTGGGTATGAAATGTCAAAATTGGAGACACTCAACCTTGAAGTTCACTATTTAATTTTGTTAAAATTCACGAGACTTCAAAAATATTTTATTCCACCAACATCTACCATCAGGATAAAAATGACAATATAATATGACAAACCATTTAAGGTAAAGTCCAATTCTCAATCCAATAATGCGATGATTCCCTCACTTTTCCAAAGTGCCTCAGCATTGTCGCTTTGGATATATAATATATTATGTCAAAGCGAACTAGTGGGGTGTTGAATATGGTGTTGAGTTGAAAATATATTTTATGAAGGGGTAGCTACTTGTGGGTGATTAATAACCGAGAATGAGAGGCATTGATCGTAGACAAAGCCCTGAAGAGTTGGTGCGAAGACTATAGTGCTCTTATAGAGAAGAGCCGCTAACCCCACCACTAATAGCCCATGTATAGATGGTATCAGGGTCTAGTTAATTTTATCCCACACATAGTCAAATGCAGAGGTTGCACAGGGTTTGTTGACAAATAGCTTTATTTTTTGAGTTACTTTATTTCTTAGAGCAACTTTAATAAAGAAAACGACAATGACAAGTGAAAAGACACAAGGAAGGCCATGATGCCAACGTGCTTTGAAAATATGCATGGATATGCTAATTCGATGTGGACAAGTGGTTGGAAACATGCATGCCTATGTCTCATCGATGCAGACCACTATTTGAAAGATGGGCCCATGTGGTAATCTGAAATGAATAAAGAACTTGCCCGACGGGTTGAAGCCTTGATGGGGCCCCTCCTTGAGCCTTGAGCCTTGAGCCTTGATACTTGATGGGGCCCCCAAGCATTGAGCCTTAAGGATCAAGAATTTAGCACATGAACAGGAGCAAAAATGGCCCCAAGAAAACAAACGATAAATGGCAACAAGCAAACATGGCAACACGCAATAAGGGACGAGCACACGAATTTATGATTCTTGGTAGCCTTGTCACAGATTTGAGGTTTAGTTTGAAGTTAGGGAGACTGGAGGACTGCCTTGCAACCCAATCTCCCACTACAAGCCAACGAGCCTCAGAGGTTGAGGTTAGGGAGCCAGGGCAGCCTTGCCTCAAGTTAGTGGGTACCACTCGTGTCAGGAGTCACGGTGGACCTAAGGGGACTGACTTGACTCCCAACCCATCCTTGATGGTTGGCGTTTCCCATTTTAGGTTAGGGAGCCAGGGCAGCCTTGCCTCATTGTGTTGGGTACCACTCATGCTTGCTAGTGCACACGATGGCCCTGAGGGGACTGACTTGACTCCCAGCCCATCCTTGATGGAAGGGTTGTCCCATGGATTTGATATTGAGGTTGAGGTTAGGGAGCCGGGGCAGCCTTGCCTCAGTTGGTGGTACCACTCATGTCAGCGGTCATCAGTGGACCTGAGGGGGGTACCTGGATACCAGCCCATCCTTTGGGGCTGAGGTGTCCCAGGTTAGGGAGTCGGGCCATCATGCCTCTTGTATGTGGTACCACTCTCCACATGTGAACCAGAGGGGGCAGCTTGGAACCCAACCCATCCTTTTGGGATGGGGTGTCCCTGGTTATGGAGTCAGGCCGCATTGCCTCATCAGTGTGGTGCCACTCGTTTCCGGTGGTCCTGAGGGTGCGCACAGAATCCCAGCCCATTCGGGGGATGGGGTGTCTCTCAAATAAATTAAGCTTCTCAAAATGGGTCATTACCCTAAAGGGGAACACTTTTGACTATGTACTTTTTTCGTTTCTTTGTACTTTAATTTTTATTAAAATTTTAAAATGATATTGACTTTTCTAATCTTTTTATTTATACTCTTTTTAGTGCACCTTTATTTATACAACTTGATCTAGGTGGATATTCGTGGCCACCCACCTATTCCACCTAAACCTCTAGTCAGTGTCATTTGTTTCCTTGGTTATTCCAGCATTTACTATTTCTAGCAGTTTTTCAGGTCACAAACTTCCACAACAGTTTTAACGCCCTAAACAACGTTTTTTGAGGTTCCCTACAGGCCCATAGCCATAGTTAAGGCATGCAGCAAAACCTTTAGTGCTCAAAGGGACATTTCCAACAAAGTATCATACATGCCAAACAGAGATAATATGACCAAGTTATGACCCTGGGAAGTTGGTTGCCCAACTAACCCCAACGAGGCCCACAAACTCTTGGTGTTACATCTTCTGGGGTTAGTGTTTTAGTTGTTTAGGGTTTTCTCATGTTTTTCAATAATAAATAGGCCCTTGAGCCGCCTCATTGTAACATAGTTCAAAGGCATGTCACTGCCACATCTCTTCTCAGAAATAAGCTACCATCACCCAAGCTAGTCTTATTTCCATTATGTTTGTAAACATATTTCAGTATTTGATATTAATGAAATGAAGTGTTATTTCTACTGCATCTTTGTATTTCTGGTTATATCTATAGTTTTTTGCGTTCCTGTTTAAATTCGGATCAGTGGTATCAGAGCGGTATTATCTTTATCTATTTTTCTTTGCATATCCCCAACGAGGTCGGGATATGAGTTACGACTTGAACCTGTCAAACCTTTGCACGATCAACCTCGCAAATCCCGACGGCCTCCCATGACAAAAAAAAGAAAGACGAGGGGGCAGAAGATCCTTTCAAAATCTTGCTCGAAGAAGCCTTCGAGCAACAGAAGAACGTGATGATGGACAACTTTGCCCAAATTATTCAGCGGCTACCAAAGGGCGACACATCTACTTCCAGCAGCTACTCTAGAAGCGCCACACCCTTTAAGGTAAAAGTTAACTTTGACATTCCCATATTTGAGGGTTGGATAGATGCGAAAGTCGTAGATAAATGGTTAAATCTACTAGAAAGATTTTTTTTGTTCATGATTTTTCCAGCCAGGAAAAGATTATTTTTTCTCCTCTCAAAGTCGCCCCCACATCAAGCACTAATGTGAAACCAACTGTGAGCAGAAAGATGAAAGTACGCCCTCACTATTTTCAGCCACACCCACTTGGGATTCGTTCCGGGATGCCATGGAGCAGTACTACCCTCTCAAGAGCTATGAGGATAAATACATAAAGTGTAACACACTGCGACAAGGAAGGGACCAAGATGTGCCAGAGTTTACCAATGTTTTTCATACCCTTCGCATGAAGTTGGGTATCAAGGATTCTCATAAACATTTGGTACTCAAGTACTGCAGTTGCCTACACATGCACATCCAGGATGAGATGGAGTTCCTAGACATATCGCTCATCACGATGTATCGATACATTGTCAAGCTTGAGCAAAACAGAAAAAGTGAGACTTTGGATTTGCGAATCTGAAGCAAGGGAAAGGTGCCCCAAGCCGCAGAGCAAAGGGCAAAGCCAAGGCGAGGTGACCCAAGATAACTCGTCGAAATTGCAGTCAAAGAACAACACCACAAAGACAAAGAAAGACACAGGAAAGTGGTGTGAGTTCCATAAGAGCTCCAATCATAACACAAGTGAATGTCGGGCCAAGCAGTCACTAGTGGCCGAGTTGAAGGCTTCTGAGTTTGACGCATGTTCCGACTCTGAGTCAAAACTCGACAAGGGGAATGACAAAGGGAAGCAAATCATTGATGTAGAGCCCAGTGCCACTGTGGCCACCACCAAGATCCAGAAGAGGGGGAGCGCTTATTCCACTCACAGATGTGGGTGAAGGGTTCTCCGTTGCAATTCATTGTCGACAACGGGAGCCAAAAGAACTTCATTTCAGCACAGGTTGTGAAGTGGTTGGGCCTACCAACTACAACACATCTGTAGTTGTACACCATCGAGTGGCTTCACCAAGGACAAAATCTCCACGTCATCCAACAGTGACGCCTTCCCTACATCATCAAGCCCTTCACGGATGAGGTATTGTGTGATGTCACTCTTCTTGAAGTTTTTGATGCATTATTAGAACAACCATACTTATGGAAGCAGCATGTTGTATATGAGTCTAGACTTCACTCTGTTATTATTTCTTTGGGTACTAAGTTATACAGGATACCGAAAGTGGCCCCACCTACCACAATCTCTTTGATCTCTATTAAACAATGCAGTAAGGTCATCTCCCAGACTAAGAAATTTGTTTTCTTTCTAATTCGCTCTCAAAGGGGAAGGTCATGGCCACATACATGGCCCTCCATAAAGGTTCCTCCAAGAAGCAAAAGCAGGTGGATACAGTCATGGAAGAATACAGGGACATCTTCTCCTCACCCACAGGGGTACCCTTGCATTGTCAGGTCAAGCATTCAATTGATCCAACTCCTTGAGCACTTCTACCCAATATTTCAACAGTTCAGGGAAAACATAATAACTAATTTATAAAAACACTTTTCCTACTTGAATACTTTGAAACTATGGTCAAGGAAATATCACACATTTCAATATTGCAAACCCCAATTGGATCACGTCACAAAACCATGAATGATAGCTTTAGAAAATGTTGTTGGTATGGGACTGTAGCTTTGCAAGCTTTTCAAAATTTCACTGTTCGATTGGGTCTCCTTGCCAAACTCTGGCCTTCATCTACGTCGTCAAAGCTTGGGGTTGGATTCAACTTCGGGTTCGAATGGATGGATAGTTCCTGCAACACTACATTCCCTTTGTTCTGTTATGTTTTATTTAAAGGGAGAGATCCCTGCTCTCTCGTTGAATGTTGGTGACATTTATACCCATTCATTCATTTTATTGCATTATTTATGATGGTCAAACTATATCGTACCCTCGTCACTTTTGTTTTCATATTTAATTAATAAATAAACAGAGGGCCAATGTTCGAAACCACAAACACGATAAACAAAATCGGCAAAATATATTTACAAATACGCCATGAAAAAGGAAATGGAGGTACAACACATGCCAAAAGGAACAATTTTGAGTTTTCCAAAAATCCATGGCATGTTTCTTTGCTTATTCCTTTAAATTCAAATCAAAAATAGAATCTAAAACACATAGTTTTTGGCTATTGATGCAGTTACAGAAGAAATCACATCTTTGGAATGTTATAGTGTAGTGTAATGTAGTCTAGGTATGTAAGACAACTTTCCATATCTCTTATTGTAGAAATTCCTTGTAGATTCAAACTGCTAATTGTAATTTACTAAAACAATAGATTTGAATCTACTCTACTCATCAGCAGAAACAATTAAACGATCGTGAAATCATGAAGCATACAAGAGAAAGAATTCAATTATCATGTTACACAATGATTTTCTGCAGAAAGCCACAACTAAAAACCCCTGCTAATCTGTATATTTCATTAGTTAGAAAATATGAGAAGATTACAATGCTTTGCTCAAGCTCGAGCAACCTTTGCACTATCTCTCTTTGCCTCACAACTTCCTAGACAAGCCCAAGCCAATACTTAACCAAATTTAGCTTGCCCAAATCCCTATTTCCTTGCTTTGTTTCCTTGAGAATTAGGGCCCTATTAATTAGGGGAATTCCTCAATATGAATTGTGCAATCCTCATAGGTCTTCCTCTGACTGCATGCACCACCTGTACAATTCAAATGATTATACCACTGATAGTACATTGTCCCTGAACTTCAACCTCAACTGAGTAACTCTCAAACCTGACATGCATGAGTTATTTATGAGTGAATCATCAATTAACTAGTTGAACACATGAAACAACGCTCCATTGTCTGACCTCCTACTAGTTCTTCCATCAGTTGGAACTAGTTTAACTGACTTTAACTCAGTTGGAACTACTTTAACCGACTTCAACTCAGTTAAATTGAATTATATAATTACAAAAAATAAACTCAATCAGGGCTCTTATAATGTAGGAGACACTCTACATGATTCACATTTAACCCTCAACTCGAATTAACTAAGCCAACTAAGTCAAATTAACTTAGTTAACTCGTAAAAGTTCTTTTGTGATGTGAAATTACAATTTTATTCCTAATTTAATTCAATGACAATTAAATTAGGATTTTCTTATTGCATTTTCAACACTCCCTCTCAACAAGAAAGGGATTATCAAAGACTCCCTTAGTCAAGATGTTTGGATCATGTTCCCCTGTAGGAATATACTCCAACAACATGATTCTCCTCTGTGCACATTCTCGTAGATGGTGATATCGGATGTATGCTTGGACCGATCATGAAAAACTTGATTCTCAGATAATTTGATACAACTCTAGTTGTCACAGTAAATCACTGTAGGATCTATCTGTTGACCAAATAAGCCAACAAGGATCTTCCTCATCCAGATAGCCTCACAAGTTGCTTGACTAGCGGCTATGTAATTTTCTTCTATCGAACTAAGTGCCACTGATCTTTGCTTCCTGTTGTACCAAAAAACTGTTGTTGACCCAATACTGAAGATTCCCCCCGATGTGCTCTTCCTGTCGGATGGACTCCCTACCCACTCTGCATCTGTGAAGCCTTACAGCGTGACTCCCTTTGTCTGTTTGTACCAAAGACCAAACTGAGTGGTGCCTCTAAGTTATCTCAACTCATGTTTAGTTGTCTTCCAATAAAGTTTGGTTGGCTTAACCATTGCTTGACTAAGTTGGGTAACTGCAAAACATATGCTCGATCGTGTGTTCACCAAATACATAAGTGAAACCACAAGATGCCTGTAAATAATAGCCTCCACTACTTCTCCTGAAGTAGCATCTTCCTTCCTCCAATTTCCTGCTAGATGAGTCTCCATGGGTTTGTTGCTCTCCATGTGGAACTTCTTTAATACCTTGTTGGCATACTTGCCCTCGGAGAAACAGTGCCTCATCTCCTTGTCATACTTCCATACCAAAGAAATAATGCATGAGCCCCAAGTCCTTCATCTCAAATTCTCTTGCAAGATCCTCTTTGCAAGATTTTCCCAGCTTCTCATCACTTGTTATAAAATTAAATCGTCAAAATATAATACTATAATAAACAATTTACCTTCAACCACATTATGGTAAAGGTTTGCATCTTCTTCACTTTTGGTGAAGCCCAACCTGGTGAAATAGTTGTCAATCCTGGTGTGCCAAACACGGGCTGCTTATTTCAATCCATACAGCGCTCGCTTGAGTCTGCACACATGTGACTCTCTATTGAAGGTCTCAAATCCTTCCAGTTGTTCAATGTACACCTCCTCCTCAATCACTCCATTGAAGAAGGTTGTCTTCACATCCATCTGATGTATCTTCCATCACATTTGCGCCGAGTGTGCTAGAATAGATTTCATTGAAGAATACCTTGCTATTAGAGCAAAGGTCTCTTCGTAATCAATTCCCTCCACCTGAGAGAACCCTTTGGCCACAATTTTGGCCTTGTGTTTCTCCACATTCTCATCTGCTACTTGCTTTACCTTGTAAAGCCATCTCGAACTCACCACTGACTTGTCTGCTAGTTTTCGGACCACTTCCCAAACATTGTTTTTGATAATGGAGTCATACTCCTCAACCATGGCATCAACCCATGGTTGTTGCATTTCTCCCTCGAATGAAGATGGCTCAATCTCAATACTCTCGCTCATTAGAGCCATGTAGCCAGTGTATCGATCTGGTGATCTCCTCTCTCTGTGTTGTGATGTGGGTGCTTCCACATTCTCTCTAGCATCATGCATTGATCTATCAGTTTCTCTAGTGCGCTTCCTTCCATCTCTGGAAGTCTCTACATGAGTGGGTGTTTCCACTCCCTGCTCCTCTGCATGTGGTTGCTCCACATAATCCTGAAGTTCTTCCTTTGGAGCTAAAAGCTCCTCATCTCTATGCCACTGAAGCTCCCTCTCAAGGGAACATCTCATGGCCTTCTTTTCATCGAACTTCACATCTTAACAAAACATTGTCATCCTGTGAGATGGCAAGTACACCCGATAGTTGTGAGGTGTATCAGTGTACCCCACAAATATTCCCAACTCAATTGTTGTCCCTAGGTTTTTCTTTGCGTCCTTGGTAACATGACAGTAAACTGATGAACCAAAGATCCTGAAGTGTGCCACATCTGGTTTCTCACCTAAAAAAGCTTCTTCTGGTGTACTCATCCCCGAGAATTCGATTACGACTCTTATTTTGCATATATACAATTGTGTTACATGCTTCAATCCACAAGTGCAACAATAGGCCTTGATCATGTAACATTGCTATGCAACGCCAATAATACTTTTGTTCTTCCTTTCAACCACCCCATTCTATTGTGGGTTATGTGGTGCTATTATTTCTCATTGAAAGCATTTTGATGCACAAAAGTTTTTGAATTCATTCGACACATATTCTCCATCGTTATCACTCCTTATAAGCTTCACTTTCATGTAGGTGTTTTTCTCAACAAGTGCTTTAAATTCACAAAATTTAGAGAACGTCTGATCTTTCTTTTGCATGAAGAAAATCCAGCGCTTACGTGAAAAATCATCTACAACTATTACATAATACTGGTCTTGGTCATGGAGGTTGTCGAGAACAGCCCACACATCTGAGTGAACTCTTTCAAGAATCGCTTGCGGTCGACTGTCCTTATCATGAAAGGTGGCTTTGGTGTACTTCCCCAATGTACACCCTTAGCATGTATCTCTCTGCGTTAGTGAACCTTGAGAAATCCTGTAGAAATTTGTTGCATGATCTTCAAAGCTCCGTGGTGTAAGTAACCCAATCTTCTATGCCACAATTCATCAATGTCTCAGCTTTGCACCTTCTCTTCTTTTGTGTTCAAGGCAACACAATCTTCAAAATCTAATTTTTAGAGGTTCTTCACCCGAACCTTGATCTGCTTCACTTGTGATGAAGTTATTTAACGAAACAAAGCTTTTCCTTTACTAAATATCACATCATAGACACAGTTCTCCAACATAGCAAATGAACCTAAATTTTTCTTCAGCCCGAGAACATACATGACATATTTTAATATGAGAGGAGAACTAGTCTCACTCTGAAAAGTAACAGTACCGATGTCAATGGCGCTATACCTTCCATCATCTCCCATTTCGATGTACATCTGGAAGTCCTTCTCTTCCAAGACACTGAAGAATTATTTGTTGTCGGTCATAAGGAATGAAACTCCACTATCCAAATACCACACACTACCCATCATTAATGTCACCATGCAAGCAATGAGGGTGAATTCCAACTCGAATTGTGAAGCAAGAGCTTCACCTATCGCTCCACATGAGGGCTTCTTGACGGCGTTCTTGTGCGAACACTTCGTGGCATAGTGTCCCAACTCATGACAGTGAAAACATTTAATCTTTGACAAGTCCTTCTTGTCTGCCTGACTAGAATATGATTTGGAATGGGATGACTTCCCTTTCCCTTTCTTTGCCTTTCCAGCCAAAGCACAATTGTCTTCATCATCATGCTTGGATGAAGATCCATCTCTAGTGTTTCGTCAAATCTCTTCTTACACCAAGTCAGACCACAAACACTCCCACTTTGGTAGCTTCTCCCTCCCATTACCGAACACTGGTAGTTGTGTCAGCTCTTGGGAAAGCCTAGAATTACTAGGCTAACCAGATCATCTTCAACAACTGTAACACCAACACTTCCAAGCTCATCCCAACATTGGATGAACTTGGTCAAGTACTTTGGTATCGTGTCGCCCTTCTCCATCTTGATTTTTCTGAGCTTGTCCTTCAATGCCAGCTTCCTATGGTCACTATTGTTTTGAAAGTGGTATGTCAAGGCCTTCCACATTGCATATGGAGTCTCCTTCCCATGGAGATTTGAGACAATATGATCTTGAACTCCTCCTAATATGACCCTTCTCGCCTTTACAACACATTTCCTCCACTCTGCTCAATCTTCTGCGTCAGTCGTTGGAGGCTTAGGAATCTTTGTCTATGAATTCCTACAGTGCATTATTTTCCAACATTGCCTCCATACTGTCCTTCCAAGCAATATGGTTTAAATTACCCTCAAGGGCATATTTGAGTCTCAATCCATAAAACGACATCCTGATGGCTTTCGAGAATAAAAACTACAAATTTGATTTCACCTGCAAAAGACAAACTCGTATTCTCTTCTTCTAGAGTGATTTTTGCTCTGATACCATGTAGAAATTCCTTGTAGATTCAAACTGCTAATTGTAATTTACTAAAACTATGCACTTGATTCTACTCTACTCATTAACGAAAACAATTAAACAGTCACGAAATCACGAAGTATACAAGAGAAAGTATTCAATCAACACATTACACAATGATTTCTTAGGGACAGCGACGGCTAAAAACCCATGTTATTGCATTAGTCATAAAATATGAGAAGATTATAATGATTTGCTCAAGCTCGAGTAACCTCTACACTATCTTTATCTATCTCACAACTTCGTAGACAAGCTGAGGCCAATACTTAACCAAATTTGGCTTGCCCAAGTCCCTATTTCCTTGCATTGTTTCCTTCGAAATTAGCCCCTTATTAATTACGGAAATTCCTCAATATGAATTGTGCAATCCTCATATGCCTTCCTCCGACTGCATGCACCACCTGTAAAATTCAAATAAATATACAAGTGATAGTACATTGTCCCTAAACTCCAATCTCAACTGGGTAACTCTCAGATCTTACATGCATGAGTTAGTTATGAGTGAATCATTAGTTAACTGGTTGAACACATAAAGCAACACCCCACTGTGTAGTTCCTCCATCAACTGGAACTAGTTTAACTAACTTCAACTCAATTAAATTGAATTAATCAATTACAACTCAAAATAAATTCAACCAAGGCTCCTATAATGTAAAAGACACTCTACATGACTCAAATTAGACTCTCAACTCAAATTAAATTAGTTAACTCATACAAATTGTTTTGCGATGTGGAATTACAATTTTATTCCTAATTTAATTCAAAAATTAAATTAAATTAGAATTTTCTTGTTGCATTTTCAACTCTTACAACATACGCGAAATAGATAACAAAAATAACCAAGTGTAGAGGAAAAGAGGTGAACAATAACGTTTACATACAAGGACTGACTTCCTGCTTGATCTTCTTAGTTTTAATGCAAAAGCCCTAGACATTGAACTTGAAATATTCCTCACATTCTGCAATATTGGTGAAGTTTAGTTAAAATACTAGTGAGTACCCGCTTAATAGTCATCACCCACCTCCTCTGAAGGTGTGTTGTCATCATCTTCACAGGTCTCGTGGGTGCACCAAACTCTGTAAACAAGAAACACCTTGTTGCATTTGTGGCACACAAAGGGCTTTATGTCGTGCTTACACGTGTAGTGAGTCTGCAGCATTTGGAAGTCCTTGAGGGATTTTGAACACAAGTGGTGTATGTTGTTTCTACAACCCAATGCATGACAATAACAAGGGACCCATCTCATTCCAATCAATTTTTGAACAAATGTCACTTAATAGGCAAAATAGCAAATAGACAAATGTCAAAAGGAGATGAAAAGAGAGAGAGTGCCTAAGTTGACCAATTTAAAAAAAATACACCCTAGGTGTAATTTAATTCATAAAATCTCAACCCAATTTACACATTACAAAATTCTCTTAATGCATAAACTATAGTGAGACCTAAAGTTTCAATCAATTCGATGATATTTGATGTGTGTCAATTTTTTTAATAGGTTACTTTAAGTTTTATGTAAATTTGTAATGCCAAACATTTTTGTTAACAATACACAAATTTTAACAATTCAGAAGCAAGCTTGAATGTAGCTACCTTTAAAGAAAGGATAATAGCTCACTAATCTAGCTCTAAAACTAAAAAAATGTTTATAAAATATGTCAACAATGTTTAACTAGAGAATATCATTATTCCAATCTTTCTCTAACTTCATTATGTCAACAATGTTTAACAGATCATCCAACTTCACCTTTGTTTAAACAACTCATTAAAAATTATTATAAACAACTTAAATACTTAGACCTCAAATCTACAGCTGACATTCAAAACTTGTCACTTCTAACATTTTAAATCTTTATGTTTAAAAAGGAGAAAACATTCTGTAAAACATCAAATTCCAAGGAATCTCATTTCCAGTCAATCCATCGACGAATGCTCACAAGAAATAGGCATTGCACCCAAACAGATCATCTAACCTCATCTCTGTTTAAGGCACTCGTTCAAATTTATTATAAACAACTTAAATACTTATACATCAAATCTACAGTTTCAATTTTTTTTCACCCATCACATCTGACATTCAAAACTTGTCATCAAAACTTTACTTTTAAAAAGGAAAAACATTTTGTAAAACATCAAATGCCAAGCTTGCCTTTAATCAGAGGACCGGAATGTACTGAATCATCATACCACCTCTGCACTTATACAAGTCTTTTTAATGCTGTAGGTTAACTGTTTTAGGTTTTTGGAGATTATTTAGTCATATTTTTTTTATTTATTATACATTAAAAAAAAATCAAACAACAAAACCAAAAAGATATAATCTCCTAAAAAATTATTTGACCCGAATTCCAACCAAGGACTCCGAAACATAATAGATAATGCCCTCGATCACTATTCAAGGTGGGATTTCAAATGGTTAAGTTGTACGCTCTATATGGGTTTTACTCTGATATTTCATAAGGTTCTCCCTGAAGGATGGGCAGGTTTTCTGGCCTTCAGGACCCCTCTTTGTTAGTCTGGTCTAGGCCTCTTCCTTCCTACGCTCTGTACTTAGCCTAGTTCGAGCTGCCCGTCTCAATTCCTTTTTTAGTCCCCGAGGTCAACTTCCACGCACTGCTCAATCAGCTCAGTCCCGCCCCTTTAGTTCAATTTGCGTTCTTCCTTCTCCATCTATTCAATGGAGCACAAGGCTTACCGAGGGCAACACCCTGAATCGTTGATCACGTCTACTTGCACCGAGAGGAGCAAGTTGTGCAGCATGGAATGACTTTTGCCAGCTAAAGAATAACGAAGACACCCAGCTGGAACCTAATGATAAGGACATTGGGTTAATTCTTCAAACACTGGCGCCTTATGGTAAGGAAATTGGACTAATTCTACAGACATTCTTGGGTAATTTTTTTCTTTGGTTTCTTGTTTCTGGTTTTCTACGAGTTTTCTTTGGTTTCTTGTTTCTGGTTTTCTACGAGGTTTTATTGTTGTTGTCACGGTACTCATCAGGCTTTGTGGCTGGGGACCATTTGTTTGTTTCCTCCTCACTTTTAGCATATGGAGTGTTGGCGTTGGTAATTTCTTATTAAAAACAAACGACAAAAGAAAAGAAAAAAACACAAAAAAAAAAATTGCTGTTGTGTTGTGGGCTGTAAGCTTAGGTAGGTTTTCTTTTTTTCCCACTATGGAGGTTATCCATGCGCTCACTTATGGTATATGTACATATTGCCAAGAAAATTATGGAAATTCCAGTTATATTTAAAAAAAAAAAAAATATCTGGCAAAAATTTTTGTAAATCCAAGTTATAGTTAAACTTCAAAATTTTAGGTGTTTTAAACATTTGTGATGGTGCTGAATTCATTTCCACCATCAAAAACATGATTCAAACACTGCCTCTGAGAATTTTTTTGTCCAAATTCCACCCACTTTTGGCCATCCAGACAATTCCTCTGCCAGATAGACAACTCCATCCATATTCATTTTCTATGGTATATATAGATATTCAATTTCTTTTGTGTTTTGATAAAGTAGGAAGTTGGCTTTGCAATCCTCGAGAGTTTGAGACTCTTTCAAGAAATTGTTCAGGTGAAACATGAAAACTTACAACTGAAGCACGTCATGGACATATTCAGTTTCACACCCTTCCTTCGAGGATGCATTCTCTGGCCTTCAATGCAACTGGACAGAACTCTATTTCGCAGCCTCACCTAACGCAGGCAAAGGAAACCAGCACCCAGATCTCATAGACCTGGATTTGATATTGCTTTTCTGAGCTCAGTGAACTCAAAGTTTTTTAACTGCACGGTTGTGCATCTCCATTTTTTGTACACTTTCGACAAAGGATAACCCAGACCTTTCAGAACTGTACTTTTTATTTTGAAAAAACAGGTAAGATCTGGCCATCCAATTCAGCTGAAGTCCATTAAAAAAACAAAACAAAACAAAAAAAAGCCCCTTTACAATAAAAACAAAAGGTAATTGTTTCTGTTAAAATATTTCAGAAGCAAAATCTTTCATGGAAGACATTTTGCCAATCAAGATCATATTGTAAGAATAATATTGCATTTCTCAAAACCATAACCTTTTAACAGAAAGGTTAAAAAACCTTCAAAGAAAATTTTTAAACATGTTTCCAGTGCGAATCCAACAAAAGCCAAGAAACCCAAAATAGCCTCACCCAAAAATAATCAACCAAAAAAAAATCCGTCCACTACAATAGTTGCAGAAGATACTTCATTCTGTAACACCCTACGATGTAATCAGTTAAAGCTATAAATATGCACTCCTTTTCCAAAAGGTTATATTGGCCTATAAAATAAAATTATTCAAGTTTATATCACTTTTTCTCGAAGCCCTTCCCCACCAATACACCCTAATAAGAATAGGATGGGTTTAAAATGGTTTAAATGATCCACAAA
Organism: Pinus tabuliformis; assembly: GCA_031772625.1. Classification (NCBI taxonomy): domain Eukaryota; kingdom Viridiplantae; phylum Streptophyta; class Pinopsida; order Pinales; family Pinaceae; genus Pinus; species Pinus tabuliformis. The sequence continues at coordinate 119,506,250 of CM062819.1, forward strand.
ACAGCAAATCAATACACGGTCCTCAAATCCATCTCGAAAAAAATACAAATCATACAACTTAAGGGACTGTATTCAAAGTTCCAATACCAGAGGTGGTGTCAAAAGACACCATTGAAATTCAATTCAAAAAAAATACCGAAACTCAAGCACTGGTAAACTTGGTGACGGCCTTGGTTCCCTCCGAGACGGCGTGCTTCGCAAGCTCCCCTGGAAGAGCAAGCCTTACAGCGGTTTGAATCTCCCGGGAAGTAATTGTCGGCTTCTTGTTGTAGCGGGCGAGCTTCGATGCCTCGCTCGCCAATTTCTCGAATATATCATTAATGAAGCTGTTCATGATTCCCATGGCCTTACTGGAAATACCAATATCAGGGTGAACCTGCTTGAGAACCTTGAAGATATAGATCTTATAGGTCTCCACGCTCTTCTTATGCTTCTTCTTTCCTTTCTTGTCTCCACCTTCCTTGGGGAGCTTCTTCTCGGCCTTGGGAGCGGGCTTCTTCTCTGCAGGAGCTTTCTCTGCAACGGGCTTTTTCTCCGCGGGCTTCTTCTCTGCTACCTTGGGCGCCATTGCTGGATTTCGATTCGCAAAAGGGCAAGACTCCGACCTTCGCAGGAAACTATAGCACAAAGAAAAGGCAAGATGAAAATTATTGTGTCGACTTCTGTATTTATGGTCGGGGAAGTATGTTCTCCTATTGGATTGTTGAGTCCGGCACGGATCGCTGACTTCATACTTAATCTCAGCCGTAGATTTCAGGTTTTCTTGATCGGGTGAAATGCCGATCCCATGTATTGATTTAAAAGTGAGATAGGCTTCCCCTGATTTCCGCCGCTTTTAGACCAGTCTCCCTTTTTAAAGTCTAAAGGAACACATGAATATCGAAGTGTAAATCAAAAAATTTATTATTAAAAATGTAACAAATATGTGTATTGGGTATCATAAATTCATTTGTTCACGTTTCTCTAAGTTACGTAATTGAAATATTTTTGCCAAGGAATAAAAATATATTCTTCATGTAACGATAAAAATTAACATATTTTATCCAAGAAGGCGAAGGGAAAGCAGAAAGCTGCAGAGAGAGTAGAATTTATATTTTATTTTATTTTTAAGTATATTAGTTGAAATTTATTTTAATTTTGGATTTAGTAAATGTTGAGAGAGATTAAATTTTTGTTTTTATTTTAAAAGAGGTTTGTATTTCAAAAATATATTTGAAAATTAATATTTTTTGGTGCTTGGTAGATCCATAGTATATTTTTCATGTAAAGATAAAAATTAACATAATTTCTCCAAAAAGGCAGAGGGAAAATAGTAGAGAGTGTAGAGTTCATATTTATTTTAATTTTAATTTTTTTAAGTATATTAGTTTATTTTATTTTTTGGATTTACCAAATGTTGAGAGGGATTAATTTTTTGTTTTCACTTTAAAAGAGGTTTGCACCTCAAGAGATATATTTGAAATTTAATCATTTTTTGTGCTTGGTAGATCAAAGTTAAGATGGATCTATGTTGGTTTAATTATTAACCTTTAAAAAGGCCACGGTAGGGAAGAATATCATGGGAAAAAACCATGAATTGGAGAATTTTATGTTTTTTATTTTATTTTATTTTATTTTTATTATTTTTTTCGTTAAGTCTAAATGTTAAACATTACAACATCTCCCCCATACTAGGTTGGAGAGCACATCTCAACTCAGTAATCCTAATTACATGAAATGACCATCTTACACAACCAACACAGTCTATGAAAGGCAAATATGTCTTTGCGGGGATTTGAACATTGGTGGGGCATAGAAATACACCCATTTTACATACCAACCAAGCCCATGTTAAAACAAAACATAACTTCTACAAGATTGCTACAAATTTAATGAATATTTCAAGATTTAGTTAAGGAAAATTTGTTAAAAATTAATTAACATAGCAATGAAACACATAAAATATTGTGGAAACACAAACACGGAAAAGCATAAAACAAGAGAGACACAATATATGTGGTTCACCCAATTTGGGCTACATCCACGGAGCAACAGTCAGGTCTTCCTTTTATATTATCTAGGAAAATGAAGAGATACAATGTACAACAAATCCGATGTAATTTCCTCTTCTCTCCCACAAAGCCTCTTCTGTCTTTCTCACACAGATTAATAATACATAGTCACAATACAAATTCCTCATATAAACTGAGGGTTGTCTTTTACGACAAAAAACCCTAAATTAATATAACTTCTACCATTAGATCTTTCGCCTAATGAACGACCCAAAATGAATACGAAATTACAATATTTTATAACACAACTTTTATCAAAAGTTTGCTTTGGGGGGTGCTACCTCCTGATCCCCCTCGCCCCCCCCCCCCCCCCCCGAGGGGCTCATAAAATCATCATCGTCCCCCCTGGGCCCCCCTGACAGCGATCCAATGCCGCCCCCGTTAGGAACTAGGGTCCAACGCGACTAAAATGAGACCTCTAAATCAAGAAGATAATCAGGGTCCACACCCAATAAATTTTGTAGCTAGTCATTGGAAATCATTCGTAGGAATGATTTTACAATAATCGATCATATAGCATCAACGTTAACATTTTAACTTTTCCATATATAAATATTTGTATGGTAATAACCTATAAGTGATTAGGATGTCACACCAATAACAAGAGGAACAAATAGTAAATGAATTAGCACTCTAATTAGCACCATATGCCATTATTCTATACAAGGGCATATCTTTAATTAATGTCCATTTCTCTCAACTATGACCAAGAACGCTTTTTTATATTTTTTCTAAGCTTTGGGGAATTTGCAATACATATTTAATCTATCAAAGATCTACAAGAGACTTAGGGATTAAATTTAGTCTTTTGAAAATTATAACGAAAATAGAGACAACAAAGTTACTCTTGGCACAACTAGTGGGAGAACAAAAAGTAAATGACTTGTTTATCCAGTTAGTACCACATGTCATTCTTTTATACAATAGGGCCTCTAAAGTTTAACCAGTGTGCATTTCTCTCAAGTATGGTGAAGGCCTCTTTTCATCAAGCATTTCAAAATCTATAGTCTAGACTTAGTCCATGACTTTATGCCAAGGATTACACTATCAAGCATTACAAAAGCTATAGTCTAGGCTTAATCTATGACTTCATACCAAGGCTTGTATTATGAAATAGCCCATGTTGGAGATGATGACATGGTTGGAACCAAGGAAAATATATTATTTTATTTTATTTTGTCTCATTCATCTTACGGAATGATTGCTTGAACTAGACACAGATAAGTTTTAAATTTTGTCTTTCTTCCCAAGAAGTGGGAGTCTACAATTAATGATTTAGTAACCAAGCATTAAAAGTAAAATTATTAGTGGACATTCCAAAGTGGTAGCTCTATAGACAATGTGATTAGATTCCTCATTTCCTTGTCATAAGTTTTCATGGTCCCATCCCATCCTTTCAACATAACAACCATTTTGTAACATTATTTTAAAAACAATAAAATAAATTTATGTTACAATAGAATTAATTTTACGTTACTTCTTTTGTTTGCTTGTTTTGGTGAACACCCTAGTTTGGTACATCTTGTGTTCACCAGGACCTGCGGAGTGGAGTGCCCACCGATATATATATAAACTGTCATGAATATTTCACTAGATAGTTCGTCATAACAGATATGATAAAGCTATATTTAAGAATGTGAAATCTACATTATTATGGTTATATTTCTCTTTAAATTTATGGATATGTAGATTATTGTTAATTATCTATACATGAAAATTAAAATTATGTAGAAAATAGAGAACAATGAAATAAGAACTCACAAAACATGATTTGGCACAAGATATAACTTCGGAAATCATTTCAAGGGAAAACCTAGTTGGAAGGTGAGGTCACTCTACTCTCTTTCTCTTAGTAGAAAATAGTTGTGAATACATAGAAGTACGCCGAGTGGCCCGTGGGCTACTACAATGCACAAATCCTCTATATGTGCTCTCTCCTTATCCCTCTCGGCTTTTTCTCTCGTCTATGGAACAAGTGCACTTGAAAAAAATGGAACCCCTTTCCTCTTAGCCGCTTGGTTATAACACAACCTAGTAGTCTACTAGTGGTTAGGTTTGACTACCTCAACTCTTGACCAGAGTCATAATATATTCTTTTGGATTCTTCTTCATCATAATCATGTGGCTAGCCCATTTTTCATGAATAATGGGAGCTATCGTGGCATCCTCTCGACATATGGTAGTGAAAACGAGAAGGTCAACTTCTAAGTGGAATAAATTTTTCACACATACTCTAAGTGAGGTGATTCTTGTGTCGTTGGAAATGTTTGAGTGTAGAATGTGAGAAAATAGATTCTATGCTAAAGCAAAAAAAAATTACCCCCAAAAAATGTCATTTGATGCCTCAAAGTCCTCCCTGAAGGTTTTAGACCCCAATTTGCCAAATTGGGTCCTGCTAGTAAATATGGCTTGTGAGTTTATTCCTCCCTTTCTCCATCTTGAAAGTATCAAGATGGATGATAAACAATATAATGATCCAATCTGGATCACGCCTCTTCATTTTGAGAGGTTTTTGGTCCCCAAAATATTATATTAAATGAGGTGAGGAAAATTTTCCTCTGCCTTCTAGCTAGTGTAGCATTTAGCTTTCCCTAGAAGTTGTCCTTTCAATCCAATCTTTTGATCCAGATTCTCTCAGCTACTGAAATTAACCAAACATCTTTTACTTATGTGATGTTAATATAATTACATGTGAAAGAGTATGAAAAACCACATGTTCATACTTTAAAGAAGAGGAAGCATAAAGGCAACCATCAAATCAAAGAACACACTCAAGTTGATAATGGAGTTCACCCAGTGTGGGTTATGTCTTTGGGCCCGGTGTTAAGAGTGGGGAGGTCGCTTCATTAAATGTTGCAAGATGATGATGAGTACATGATGTATTGTTTGTCAAATACAAGGATGAACTTCCTTAATTAGAGTGGCATGTCTCTCCACGAGACATTCTTCTATAAGAACTCGCATGCATATAAACTCTCCTTCAGCATGAAAAAATAGCAATCTCTCACATAAAGTGCCATACAAATATCCTCTCACAATGTGGCATAAATGGATCTCAACATCAAATCATCATCTCAACAAAATTCAAAAGAAGACATGGCAACAAATGCATCTTATACCTCTAGTTCTGGAGATGGCCTGGAAATGAACACCTTTGTTGAAGAATTGGATTGCATGGTTGAATTCTTGGCGAAAAATCGTGAAATATGACTATAAACTTGACCGCTTTCTGACTCAGTCAAATTTGGGCTCCCTAGGAATCTCAAAGATTCATCACAAGATTCTCTTCTTAGACACCAGAAAAAATTATGTTGCTCAGATGAAGAAATAGACTATATCATTAGACTTGTTGAAAATGCAACAAGATGATGGAGCTTAGTGAAAAGGAGTTGCCTTCACTAAGTGGGCCCGCAGGCTATTTTTGGCGCAAAGTCTATTTTTAGACTATGTCTATTTTTAGACATATGGATCATGGTCTATGAGTTGCAAGATGCTATTTGTGGATGATTGGTCATGCTGGTAAAAACAGATGGACTTCTATTTTTAGACATATGGGCGGAGTCTATTTTTAGACTGCCAGGCTAAAAATAGAACAGTCGAATATTATTAGCTCTTAATAATATTTGGACTATAAACATTATCTTATCCTCTTGGAGCACTTCAGTTCGAGATACGGATGTGGCACATGCAACTTCCAGAAGGAAATACACTTTTCTTATGGGTTAGTTGAGCTATTGCATGATTGACTTCAGTTAGAACTCAAGTGATTGAGTTTGGTGGAGTTGATTGAGGAGTTGATGGAGTTGTGTTCAGTTTGACTTAGTTGAACTAGTTGTATTTAGTCTAACTTCCAAATACACTAGTGATGAGTGATGTGAATTAACTATAATTAATTCACTAATTATTAACTCATAATGCAACTAAAGAATACATCAGTTAACTCAGTGCATGGACAGTTCAGTGGAGACTACTATCAGTTGTGACTATAGCTGTGCATGAGATTTGCACAATCAGTGATTGAGATTGCCAATGAGGATTGCGCAGTACAAGCCAAGGGAAAATGAGCTTGGATCATTCCCATTCTCATCTTGGATTGCGCAGTAGAGGCAGGCAGACAGTGGAGGAGATTTGAACCTGTGACTTGATTCAAATCTAAGCTAGTTTGTGTGTAACAGGTGGAGATAGTACTGAGTACTTGTGAGGAGTATTGTACTATGTATTGTTACATGTTCTCTATCATTATAATATACAGATAGTTGGGGGTCTTCAGCTGTATGCTTTCCCTAGTACATACTGTGTTGATATGTGTGATTGATGTTTCAATGTGCGCATGTGATTGTTTCTTAATTCCGCAAAATTGATGATCAACATATAGGAGGTTATGTATTATGCATGCATTCCGCAAATAGTGTATAATCAGGATAATCTCTATGAATAAGTGTCATATTATTCAAAATTTCTACATGGCATCAGAGTAGAGTTGATCATCAGATCTATTATTCAGAAAGTGATTACATTTTATTTCTTCAGGCAGAGTCTGTAATCGGACCAGGTAGCCTCTGGATTCATCCTTCTTTTGGAAGGTGAGATATTCGGTGAATGCCCATACAGTCAATCTTTGCGAGAAATCATTTGTTCTCACGAATTTTAGATCAAAAGTGGTTGAGTTTTGAGCTGGTGGAATTCGAATTTGCAGCAGCGTTTTCTTGGTGTCAAAGTTGAAATGTCTTTCAACAGATTGCGATTGGAGTATGCCCTTGAAGCCAGCTCGAATTATATTGCATGGAAAGACAGGATGGAGGCGGTGTTAGATGACAATGGGTTGAAGGAGCTCATAGAGGCTGAGGTCCCAAAGCCTACTGATGATGCGCACGTTGAGGCTTGGCAAAAGAAGACAGCAAAGTGTCGAAGTATTTTGTTGGAGGGCATGAAGGATCATATTGTATCCAACCTGCATGGAAAGGCTTCTTCATACTTGATGTGGAAAGCGTTGACAGATTTATTCCAAAGCAAGAGCGACCAGAGGAAGTTGGTGCTCAAGGATAAACTCAGAAACATTAAGTGTGAGAAAGGAGACAGTATGCCCAAGTATCTCACGAAGTTCACTCAATGCTGGGATGAGCTGGGAAGTGTGGGGGTGACTGTCGATGATGAGGACTTGGTGAGCTTGGCTCTCCTTGGTCTTCCGAAGAGTTGGCATTCCTATCAGGACTCTGTCAATGGTCGGGAGAAATTGCTAGGATGGGAGAGACTTTGGTCAGATCTTGTGCAAGAGGAGATAAGGAGGAATACCAGGGACGGATCTTCATCAAAGGCATCTGATGAAGAAAATTGCGCTTTGGCTACCAAAGCAAAGAAGGGGAAGAACAAGAAAGCTTCTCGTTCTGGTGCGAAAGGCAAGAAGCAGGACATGTCCAAGGTGAAGTGCTTTCATTGTCACCAGCACGAACATTATGCCACAAATTGTCCGCAAAAGAAGAAAAATAAGCAAGCTGCTAGATCTATAGCGGGAGAGGCCTTAGCCTCGCAGTTTGAGCTGGATTTTTCGTTGATCGCATGCTTGGTATCAAGTGTGATGGGATCAGTATGGTTCTTGGACAGTGGTGCATCTTTTCACATGACAGAAGATCAAAATTTGTTTTCTGATCTGGATGAGAAAGATCTTGGAGTGCACATCGAGATGGGCGATGATGGTAGATACAGTGCGACCGGTATCGGTACCATTTCCTTTGAGAGGGAGTCTGGTAAACCCTTCGTATTGAAGGAAGTGATGCATGTTCCAGGATTGAAGAAGAATCTTATCTTTGTGGCGATGTTAGAAGACAAGGGATATGATGTTGTTTTCAGCGAGGGAAAGGCTTTCCTGCACAGTAAGACAACTGGAGAAACTCAGAAGATAGGGGTTCGAGTCAGGAACCTTTATCAATTGCATGTAGGGGCTGCGCAACAATGGCATGCAAGGCAGAAGGATTGGTGAGCCGGGATGATGGTGAGCTGTGGCACAGGAGATTGGGCCACCTTCACCATGGAGCCTTGAAGATACTGCAGCAGATTTCTACTGGGCTTCCTAAAGGCACCCTTGCGCAGTCAGATCGGTGCAAGGGATGTACTTTGGGAAAATTTGTGAAAGCCACCTTTCACGAGAAGGATATTCGTGCCACGACGATCCTTGAGAGAATTCACACAGACGTGTGTGGATCTTTCTCAGTAGCTTCGACAGCAAAGCACAGGTACTATGTGATCTTTGTTGATGATTTCTCTCGAAAGTGTTGGATCTTCTTCATGCGAAAGAAGAGCGAGACATACTCAAAGTTCTGTGAGTTCAAAGCACTGGTCGAGAAGGAATCAGGGAAGAAGGTGAAGGCTCTTAGGAGCGACAATGGTGGTGAATTCATCTCAGGCGAGTTCAATGACTTCTGCAGTGCGGAAGGGATTCGAAGAGAGCTCATAGCTCCCCATAACCCACAGCAGAACGGGGTTGCTGAGCGGAAGAACAGAACGATCGTGGGTGCTGCACGGGCGATGTTGCATGATCAGGGCCTACCCCTTCACTTGTGGGCGAAGGCATGAAATACTGCAGTATATGTGCAGAACCGTTGTCCTCACAAGATACTTAGCATGAGTACACCCGAGGAGGCTTATTCTGGTAAGAGGCCTGATATTTCCCATTTGAGGATTTTTGGTTCTCCTGTTTACATGCATGTGACGAAGGTTGTTAGGAAGAAGCTGGAGCTGACCACAAATGTTGGGATATTTGTGGGGTACATTGATACACCCCACAACTATCGTGTGTATTTGCCAGACAGTCACAAGACTGTTGTGTGACGGGATATCAAATTTCAGGAGGAGAAAGCCATGAAGTGTTCGCTTGAGAGGGAGCCACACTTGCATGCAGATGAGGAGCTATTAGTTCCTAAGGATGAGCTTCGGGACGTGGATCAGCCACAAGATGAAGTTCATGGAGTGGAAGAGACCACTCATGAAACGCCAACCATCAGAGGGCGAAAGTGCACTACAGAAGCTGAGTGATTGGCTCAAGATGCAGAGAAGGTTGTAGGACCACCTACAGGACAACACAGACAGAGACAATCACCTAATCGGTACACTGGATACATGGCTCTTGTGAGCAAATGTGTCGTGACTGAGCCATCTTCTTTCGAGGAAGCTGTGGAGGATCCTGCATGGGTAGATGCCATGGTGAAAGAGTATGATTCGATTGTCAGAAACAGTGCATGGGAGATTGTCCCAAGACCGGAGGGGAAATCAATGGTGGGTTCAAGATGGATCTACAAAGTGAAGTAGGCAGCTGACGGGAGTGTGGAGAAGTACAAGGCAAGATTTGTTGCCCGAGGCTTCTCACAGATAGAGGGGATCGATTATGAGGAGACCTTTGCACCTGTCACAAGGTATTCTTCCATACGGATGATTCTTGCTCTCTCAACGCAGATGGGGTGGCACATTCATCAGATGGATGTGAAGACTGCTTTCCTCAATGGAGTCATTGAAGAGGAAGTGTACATAGAGCAGCTCGAAGGTTTCGAGATCTTCAGCAGCGAGTCGCATGTGTGCAGGCTCAAGAGAGCATTGTATGGGTTGAAACAAGAACCTCGTGCTTGGTACACATGGATAGACAATTATTTCACCGGACTTGGATTCTCCAAGAGTGAGGCGAATCCTAACCTATACCAGATTGTGGTGGAGGGTAAGTTGCTTATCATTGTACTTTATGTAGATGATTTGATTTTGACAGGAGATGAGCTGTTGATACTTTCATGCAAGGAGGATCTTGCTAGAGAGTTTGAGATGAAGGACTTGGGCCTCCTTCATTATTTCCTGGGATTGGAAATTTGGCAGCGCAGTGATGGAATATTTGTTTCTCAAAGTAAGTGTGCTCGGGAGATACTGGAGAAGTTCAACATGCATGGCTGCAAGCCTATTGATACTCCTCTTCCTGGAGGTTGGAGGAAGGAGGATGCTACTTCAGCGGAGGTAGTGGATGCCATTGTTTATCGACAGTTGGTGGGGTCGCTTATGTATCTGTTCAATACACGACCCGATATATGCTATGTTGTTAACTAGCTTTCACAAGCTATGGTTAAGCCAACCAAGCTCTTCTGGAAGGCAGACAAGCATGTATTGCATTATCTTGGAGGCACATCGGGATATGGATTGTGGTACAGATAGGAGGATGAGGTGAAGCTATGTGGCTTCATGGATGCAGATTGGGCAGGGAGCCCAATGGGCAGAAAGAGCACATCTAGAGGGATCTTTAGTATCAAGTCGACATCAGTTTCTTGGTACAGTAGGAAGTAGAGATCTGTGGCACTCAGTTCAGCAGAGGCCGAGTATATGGTAGCAAGTTTGGCTGCATGCGAGGCTATAAGATCCTGGTCGGGTTGTTCGGGTCACACTTGGAGCCTACTGTGATTTATTGTGATAACCATAGTTGCATTAAACTCTCGGCTAATCCAGTATTTCATGATAGATCCAAGCACATCGACATCAGGTACCATCATATCAGAGATTGTGTGCGGCGGAGAAACATGTTACTTTCATACATTCCAACGGAGGATCAGGATGCTGATATCTTGACGAAGGCACTCACCAGGAGAAAATTCGAATACCACCGAGGCATGATAGGGCTTGCAGATAATCCATATCTTGTTGAGAGGGAGTGTTGAAAATGCAACAAGATGATGGAGCTTAGTGAAAAGGAGTCGCCTTCACTAAGTGGGCCCGCATGCTATTTTTGGCGCAAAGTCTATTTTTAGACATATGGATCATGGTCTATGAGTTGCAGGATGTTATTTGTGGATGATTGGTCATGTTGGTAAAAATAGATGGACTTTTATTTTTAGACATATGGGCGGAGTCTATTTTTAGACTGCCAGGCTAAAAATAGGACAGTCGAATATTATTAGCTCTTAATAATATTTGGACTATAAACATTATCTTATCCTCTTGGTGCACTTCAGTTCAAGCTACGGATGTGGCACATGCAACTGACAGAAGGAAATACGCTTTTCTTATGGGTTAGTTGAGCTATTTCATGATTGACTTCAGTTAGAACTCAAGTGATTGAGTTTGGTGGAGTTGATTGAGGAGTTAATGGAGTTGTGTTCAGTTTGACTTAGTTGAACTAGTTGTATTTAGTCTAATTGCCAGATACACTAGTGATGAGTGATGTGAATTAATTATTAATTAATTCACTAATTATTAACTCATAGAGCAACTAAAGAATACATCAGTTAACTCAGTGCATGGACAGTTCAGTGGAGACAGGTGTTAGAGGTGGAGACTACTATCAGTTGTGACTATAGCTGTGCATGAGATTTGCACAATCAGTGATTGAGACTGCCAATGAGGATTGCGCAGTACAAGCCAAGGGAAAACGAGCTTGGATCATTCCCATTCTCATCTTGGATTGCGCAGTAGAGGCAGGCAGATAGTGGAGGAGATTTGAACCTGTGACTTGACTCAGATCTGAGCTAGTTTGTGTGTAACAGGTGGATATAGTACTGAGTACTTGTGAGGAGTATTGTACTATGTATTGTTACATGTTCTCTATCATTATAATATACAGATAGTTGGGGGTTTTCAGCTGTATTATTTCCCCAGTACATACTGTGTTGATATATGTGATTGATGTTTCAATGTGTGCATGCGATTGTTTCTTAATTCTGCAAAATTGATGATCAACATAGAGGAGGTTATGTATTATGCATGCATTCCGCAAATAATGTATAATCAGGATAATCTCTGTGAATAAGTGTCATATTATTCAAAATTTCTACAAGACTCCTGGTGAAAAACTGGTTCATTTGAGTATAAACTTGGCATAGTATTGACACCTTCAAAATTTTGCCCTCAGGGAATCTAAAAGATTCCTCATAAAGAATATTCTTTGAAACATTACCTGACATATGCTTTAACAATATTCCTAGAATCTTCTTGAGATTCATGAATTCGTTGGCATGCTTGCACCCTAACCTCTCATGTATTCTCCATGGTTCCCTTTGAACCATTTGAATGGCATTTTATAACAAAGAGAAGTGTGTGATTGGCACAATGGTTGGCATATTCATATTAAGTTACTTGTTGTTGGAGAGGTTTTGAAGGGAACCATTTGAATGGCGTTTTATAACAAAGAGAAGTGTGTGATTGGCACAATGGTTGTCATATTCATAGTAAGTTACTTGTTGTTGGGGAGGTTTTGGGTTCAAAACCTACGGACTCTTAATTTTTCTTTAATATGGTTTTAAAGTCCAATTTTGGTTTTAATATAGTTTTCAAACCATATAATATATGGTATATTTATGTCCATATCATAACGACTCCCCAAACTATGAGAATAAGACAAAAATGAAGGTTCCACCATGTCAATGCCACTTGGACCTAATTTGAGGTGCCATGTGGCACCATATGATTGAGCCATGTGGCAGGCTCTCATTGGTCCACATCATATGCCACTTTTGTCACTTACTTGCCATGTGTCGACTTGTGGCACTACCACATCATATGCTTATGGGCCCACCTCGTTTTTTGATTGGGATGCCACATTAGCTTTGTGGGTCCCACTAGGCCTACTGACTTTGATGCCACCTGTTATCTATATGGCCTTCCACGTGGCAGAATGTTGACTTTGATTTTGACTTTTTACCAGTTTGACTAAAACTTTGACTGAGCATAACTTTTGCATATGAACTTGGATTCAAGTGTCGTATGATTCATTGGAATTAGGAACAAAAACTTTATGCTCCGGTCCTAGTTTTGATAAAATCTGAAGACTTTGATTTTTGAGTTTTTTTGGAGTCACCTGGATAATTCCTTCCCACTGAGGAGCTTTTGGTCCTCCAAAAGCATAAACACAATCTGCAATCTTATGTACTGCCTCATCTACACAACAAGTGCCCTAATAGGCCACTCTTCCTTATCCTTCACCTTTGTACTTCGAAGCCATAAGTGATGAACTAACACATGTACTTTATGCAAACACGTCTTGCAAAATACATGTTCAAGTACATGACCTATCATGACCCAAGAAAATAATACCCCAAACTATCAACAAAAGGCCAAAAACATCATCATGTTGAATTCATAAGTGATGGCAAACACTTCATCACTTTTACAATCATTTCATAACATGTGATTTACAAAATGTGGCCATGAAAAACTACTATATCTAATAAAACCATCTCTCACTCAACAAAGTGAATGGATCACCTCCCTGTAGTTGATTCGCTTGTTGAACAACCTCACCAGTTGGTTCTTGCATAGGCACTTTGTCCTTCTTGAGATGTTGCTTTGGATGGAGCCTCCAACATGTGGCTCTCTTATGTCCATCTCTATTGCAATGACTACAAAATTCTTCTTCCTCCATACCTTCTTCCTTCCTGTTGAAGCCCCGAAAATCAGGTCTACAACAAGGGGGATACCCGCCCGGTCTGGACCTTGGTTGGCAGCTCCTTTTCCATTTGGTATAGCGGGTCTGACTGGGGATATGGGACCAGTTTCCCAATTTCAGTGTGTGTGTGAGAAAGATTGATATCTCAGTTTCTAACAGTTTCTAAATGGAATACTTCTAATCTAATTCTAATCTAATAATAAGGAAATTATTATTCTAATGACAGAAATATGTAAATCTACACTAACCCAGGGTGTGATCTTTCTTCTATGCGATCTAAAATGATTTCAAACAACAACTAGTAATAAATATCGTTTAGCTATTATGAGAAAAGAATTCAGTACAGATGAACCACTTCGTATAAAAAGTTAGACGAAACAGTGGTGCAAAACATATCGCATAATGAGCTATTCATACACTAAGCATAAATAAATAGTTATCATCGTACAAAAGTGCCAAATGATAACTCAGGCATTCATACATTAATATATAAATAATTGAACTGGAAATCACTCTAACACAAGGCAGAAATAGTTAAGAGATATAAATACCATTTATAACTAGTCCTACTCATGAGCTTCAAGTGATAACGATTTATCTCTCCTTGATCAAATATCCACTAAGAGTACAAAAGTGCAACATCAGTAGCATATATTAAATGCAAACATCAATAAATCCTGTTCCATTCATTCATCAAAACCTCCTCAGAGGGTACAGAAGTGCATGTTCTGGGGATAAATTTTTGATAAATTTCAGCACCCTTCTCTAAATGCATGAGAAGGGTTTAAATACTACTAACTAAATCTAAAAATAAATTATTACAAAAATGTAGGATGCGGTTTAAATGACCGTCCTCTTTTCAGGAAAATAAAGCAAAATTAAAGCTAAAATTAAATCTAACATAAAACTACTTGTGTATTTGGTCCTTGAAATTGCACGCATGCAGCATCTGTTTGAGAAGAGTCGACTGGCTGACTTCCGCTTTTAGCTGAGCTGAGAAAACAAAATCGACAAGAGCTAGCGCCATTTTTTCGGCCGAATTGATGATACACTTAACAGTCATCCACTGGCTATGTGGCTTTACCAAGTATGCCCAGTAATAATCCCAGTTCAACCTGGTTAACCCTTGGATTGCTTTTGTCTTTTCTTGAGCTCTCTATTTCCAAACTATCTCTATCATTACTGTTTTGCAGTTTCCGGAGCTTGCAGGTGACTAGGCAATTAGCAGCTTGCCTTTTTGGAAAAAATTTCTCAGCGATGCGCGATTAGCGCTAGGCACTAATCGCGCATCGGAAACTGCCTCCGTTTCTTGATCCGGGTTTCCTTGATGCGTTTTTCGCCTTTTGCGCTTTTTCCTTCCAACATATATAAAGTTCAAAATTTGTAAAAATAATACTTCTGTGAACTCTTGACTTTGAGTCTTAAACTATTTGTTTCTGATATCAACTTTGTCCAGTGTCCACTTAACCATGTTCATGGATGAGAGAATTTTGGGCCTTGCTGCTATCCGGTGTAAGAATGAGCAAGCTAGCTCTATAAGGGATGCTTCTGAAGAACCATTTGAGCCTGCGGTAGCAACTACTTCCATTACTCTGGGATTCTCCTCTTCGAGCAGATTATACATGCCTTCCCACGTAGCTATTCTCGCGTCTCTGTTACAGGTCGTGTCTGTATATAAGGGTGCCATTTCCTTTTCTTCTGAGCTCGGGGCTTTGCTTTTCTTTCCCATTTTAACCTGCGTATCGCTTTGTATCGGCCTCTGTTCTCTGTTCCTGCAATTCACAAGTGAAGCGAAAATGAATGACAGGAAGGGTGATGGGAAAAGTTTTAAATGCAGCAGACATATCAAGCATACCACCTTATGTGAAATGATTCTTTCGATAAGCACACACCCATAATCCATTAATAACTGGAAACTACCTCATTTATTAGCATTAAAGCGCATAACCAGGTGTCAGTTAGGGAAAATACTTTTCTTGAATAACGTGCCCGAAAGATCTGCGATGAAGCGATTTGCGATTTGCTTCGCAACATCGCGAAATCGCAAAATCATAACATCGCAAAATTGATCACTCGTGACATCACATTATCGTATTATTGCTGCATCGCTGTATCGCTGTATCGCAATATCGCAATATTGCAAATCGCAAAAATGTTATGCATGACAATCTTTGTTAACCTATCTTCTGCGAAATGCGATCTGGCGATTAGCGTCATCACATATCGGCAAATTGAAGTGTTTCAATGAGTTGTGCTGAATGCGATGCGATATTTGTTTATTATCGCATATCGCAATCTTGCAAATGTTGGAATTGTGCTTGTAAGGTGGCATCCCGCTATCTTATGGGATGCGATATTTCCTAAGGAAAGATTTTATTTTACCTTATCATAAAACTTAGCTTTTTTGGATTTTCCAAGAGGGTTTCCTAAGCTTATGATGGTAAGTTTATTCAAAAAGAAAATTTAAACACTACTTTGACTTTTTAGATTTTTAACTAAAGGTCCCCACTTATTTAGTATTAGGGATAACACTAAATAAGAAGGGGGGTTGTTGATGGCCACAACACTTCCCTGATTTGAAGAAGGCCTTTCACGTCTTGTCCTCTTTCTTGCTGCCATTCTTTTCCAACACTTGGAAACAACATGGTTATAAAAGCCACAAAAACTACATGGTTTTCTATGCCATGATTTCTGCTCACTATTACCAATTTTCTTGTAATCAAACTGAACTTTAGAATACTAAGACTTTTTATACCTTGCATTGACTCTCTCTTTTGAATTCTCACTTCCATTTGGAAATGATCTACAATCATGATCACTGGAGGATGGTGATGTACTCTCAACATCCTTCATTGTCTCATACTTTTCACCTAAAGATTCTTCTGTCTCTTCCTTTCTTACATAGCCTAATCCTGCATGTCATGGAAATTCCACCACTTGGATGGGATTCACAATGCCTTTCGCATTAGCTCTTAGGCCCTTGCCTTCATATCCCATCTTCTTCATTAATCTTGAACCAATACCCATAGTGTTCTTTTCAAAAGCACCCAAATCATCATCATCATGTGAAAATGAAACTAAAGAACTATCAACATTGTTTACCTCTGACGCAGATGATGATGGCTTCACTAAGCCCTCGTTGCATTTCAACCTTTCCAAGACCTCTTTCATGGCTTGTAACTGAAGTTGCAATCTTTGCTTCTTGTAAAAGTATCCTCAATTCAACATTCTCTGCTTGAAGACTCTAGTTGATTTCTTCATTTGAATGATGATAAGAAGATTATGCACCTAAAGATGGAGATGAAGCATTGTCCTCTACTCTCTCTTTCCCAAGTTCCTCTTTTTCCATTTTCTCCTCATAATCTGCATACATTATATCTACCATGTTCTCCATCATGTAGAAGGCCTCATAGAGATCTATGTGATCCTCTATTTTAGTTTTTATTACACGTTCAATCTCTGGTTATCATTCACACTTGTAATTTGCATTAGCAAGAAGAACACTCTGATACCAAACTTGATCTGAATTCTCTCAGCTATCAGAATTAACCAAGATCTTTTACTTCTTTGATGTTATCAGAATTGCATGTGAAAGAGTATGAAAAACCACATGTGCATACTTTAAAGGAGAGGAAACATAAAAGCAACCATCAAATTAAAGAACACATACAAGTTGATAACGGAGTTCACCCAGTGTGGGTTATATCTTCGAGCCCTTTGTCAAGAGTGGGGAGATTGCTTCATTAAATGTTGCAAGATGATGATGAGTACATGATGTGTTGTTTTTCAAATATAGGATGAACATCCTTAATTAGAGTGCAATGTCTCTCCACGAAATGTTCTTCTATAAGAACTCTCACTCATATAAGCTCTCCTTAAGCATGACAAAATAGGGATCTCTTACATAAAGTGACATACAAAGATCCTCTCACAATGTGGCATACATGGATATCAACATCAAATCATAATCTCAAAAAAAAACAAAAGAAGACATGGCAACAAATGCATCTTATAACTCCACTTCCAGGGATGGCCTGAAAATGCACACCTTTGTTGAAGAAACAGACTGCACAGTTGAATTCCTCACGAAAAATCGTGAAATTTGACTATAAACTTGACCCCTTTCTGACTCGGTCAAATTTGGGCTCCCCAGGAATCTCAAAGATTCCTCACAAGATTCTCTTCTTGAACACGGAAAAAAATTCTACTGCTCGGATGAAGAAATAGACTACGCCATTAGAATCCTAGTGAAAAATAGGTTCATTTGAGTATAAACTTGACATAGTTCTAACACCTTCAAAATTTTGCCCCCAGGGAATCTTAAAGATTCCTCATAGAAAACATTCCCTAACATATGCTCTGACAATATTCCTAGAATCTTCTTGAGATTCATGACTTCATCGTCCTACTTTCACCCTCATCTATCATGGATTCTCCATGGTTCCCTTTGAACCATTTGAATGCCATTTTATAACAAAGTGTGTGGTTGGCACAATCGTTGGCATATTTATATTAAGTTATTTGTTGTTGAGGAGGTTTTGGGTTCAAAACCCATGGACTCCTAATTTTGCTTTAATATGGTTTTAAAGCTCCATTTTGGTTTTAATATAGTTTCAAACCATATAATATATGGTATACATATGTCCATATTTTAACGACTCCCCAAACCATGAGAATAAGACAAAAATGAAGGTTGCACCATGCCAAGGCCATCTGGGCCTAATTTGAGGTACCACGTAGCACCATACAATTGGGCCATGTGATAGGCTCTAATTGGTCCACATCATGTGTCACTTCTATCACTTACTTTCCATGTGTTGACTCGTGGTACTGCCACATCATATGCTTGTGGGTCCGCTTGGTTTGTTGATTGCGTTGCCACATTAGCTCTTTGGGTCCCACTAGGTCTGCTAAATTTGATGCCATGTGCCATCTGTATGGCATACCACATGGCAAAATGTTGACTTTGACTTTGACTTTATACCAATTTGACTAAAACTTTGACTAAGCATAAATTTCGCATACAAACTCGGATTGAGGCGCCGTTTGTGCCATTGGATTCAGGAAGACGAGCTTTACGCTCTGGTCTTGGTTTCGATGAAATATGAAAACTTTAATTTTTGAGGCTTTCTAGAACCTCTTGGACCATCTGTAAAAGGGCATGATATCCATGTCTTGTATTTCTAGACCTCTTATGCAAAATTGTATGTTTTGTTAACTTTGCCTGAGCATCTATTACTAAATGTTCTGTAGAAGGTAGGACCTGTGCCTCATCATAATTTGGCATGGAAGGACCATAGAGCTTAAGATTCTCCACATTCATAATTGAGTAAATGTGCAAGTACGGGGGTAGACTGAGCCTATAGGCATTGTTTCCCACCTTTTCTATTATCTAAAAGGTGTCATATTGCAAAGCCTTGATTTTCTTAGTAGGACCATATACCCTCTCCTTGTTTAACTATAACCATACTTTGTCGCCACCTTAAACTACTTCTTTGTTCTGTGTTGATCATGCTTGGCCTTATATTTTTCTTATGACTTTTGTAGTGTCTCTTGTGCCTATATATGAATATGCCTGATCTTTTCTACAATTTTTTCAACCCTTAATGCATCCCCTATAAGCTCTTCTCTTGCTCCTACATGCTGCCCATATCCAATATCCAAAGGTGAAGGTGGAAAATATCCAAAGAAGCTTCAAATGGGAAATTACCAGCATAAGTGTAGATTGATCTTTGTATATATACCATATATTCATTCTAGGTCTTTGAATGCTTCTGATTATAACCCCTCAAAAGTTTCACCAAAGTCTTGTTGACTACTTTTATTTCCCCATCTATCTGAGGATGGAATGTTCTATACCTATTCAACTTAGTGTCCATCTTCTCCCACAATGTAGACGAAAATGCACTGAGAAATATCATATCCCAATCTGAAAGGATGCTCCTTGATATCTCGAAGTGCACCCAAACCTATCTATAGAAAAAGTTTGTTGCTTCTTTCCCATTGATGGTCTTTTTACAGGGCATCAGAACACACATCTTGTTGAACCTATCAACTACCGCTATTAGGTAGTCATGTCCCTTCCTGGTTGTTGGTAAGCCTTTGACAATTCCGTGGAAATTCTTTCCTAGGGATGAGTGGCTATAGGTAAGGAATGATATAGACCTTGTTTGTTGTTACTATGCTTGTTGGTACAACGAAGCATGTGTTCTCAGATAAACCTAGATACCTATTCTTGCATTTGGGCTAATACATGTACCTCTGCAAGTTGGCCATTGTCTTCTCTACACCAAAGTGCCCTACAACCTTGGAGGTGTGAACCACACTAATCAATTACAATCTCTCACCTTTAGGAACACATAACTTATCCACCCTATACAGTAACCCATCCTAGAGACAGTAGTAAAAAATATTGTCATCATCATGCACATGACTCTGACTTTGCAATTGCTGAAATAACTCCTTGAAGTCTTCTTCCTTTGAATATGTCTCTTTATATGCATCATGGGTGAATGGATCCATGTGCATCAAAGTTCAAAAATATATGATATTGGATGTGGGTGGCCTTGAAACCATGTCGACCAACATGTTTGTGTTTCCCTTCTTGTACTTGATCACTAAATGAAATTGTTGTCAAAACCCCATGCACTTTTAATGTCTGGTTTGTTATAGCTTACTCTGAGCCTACAAGTATTGTAGTGACTAGTGATATGTGTGGATTATTTTCTATTTTCCCATCATATAGTGCTTCCATTTCTTCATAGTTTGCACTAGGGCATAGATCTCCTTATCGTAGGTAGGGTAGTTCAGAACTTCCCCATGAAATACTTTAGAATGGTAGCATATAAGATTTCCTCCTTGCATCGAGACTACTCCCATAGCATACCCACTTGCATCTATCTCCACTTCAAAGGGTTGTCACAAATTCAATAATGTCAGAATTGGTGCTTAACTGATCTTCTTCTTTAACTCCTCAAAGGCTCTTTGTTGACCCTTTCTCCATTGGAAACCCTTGCCACTTGTCGTTATGGTGTTGAGTGGTGTTGCTACCACTGAAAATGAGGATATGAATTTCCTTAGGTATTGTGTTGCCCCAATGAAACTCCTAATCTCAAAAACATTAATAGACACTAACCCTTTGATGATGGCCTCAATCTTAGTAAGATCTATCTTTAGCTCTCCTCCACCTATCACATACCCCTGATACACTAAAGACTGTTGTGAAAACTCACACTTCTTGAGATTTTCTAGCAACGAGTGCTTCTTTAATGTCTCGAGCATCTGCATCAAATGTGAAATGTGTCCCTCCCAAGTATCATTGTATACTAGTACATCATCTAAATAGATAATAGAAAATGAATCTATAAAAGGGCACAATATATCATGCATTAACCTCATAAATGTAGTCGTAGCATTCATAGGTCGAATGGCGTGACTAACCACTTGTATAAACCTTGCCTAGTTTTGAAGATAGCCTTTCATGTGTTTTCTTATTTAACTCAAACCTAGTGATATCCAAACTTTAATTCCAGCTTGGTGAAGTATTTCTCTTACTACAATTGATCCAATAGATCATCTATTATGAGTAGGGGGTACCTATTCTTGAGCTTGATTTTGTTCAATGCCCTGTAATCAATGCACATCTGTCAAGTCCGATCTTTATATGGTGTAATTATTAGCTAAGTAGTAATTAGGTTGAAGAGGCATGTCTAATTGAGACATGACTCTTCATGAAGAGACACTTGTTTGCTATGTAAGCAAGCCTCTCGTTCTCATTTGTAAATCATTCATTCTATTCTTATTCATTTTAATATAATATTTATATCCTTAATGGATATCTATATATTCTATGTTTTCTGGAGTAATTAATTTTTAGAAGAAACTTTGTTTGCTTCATGTGGTATCAGAGTAGTTCGGTCCTCTAGATTGTTTAACCGGTGCACGAAGCTCGTTCTCCGATCCAAGTCTTTGGCTATCGGCTCTTCATCAAATTTATTGCTGTTGCAGTTCAAGCTTTTCGCCATTTAAAAAAAAAAAAAATTAACCCAAAAGAAGAAGAAGAAGAAGAAGGAAAAGAAAAAGTAAAAGAAAAACGAAATGGATACAAAATCTCATACCAAGTATATTTAAAACTTTTTACGTGGAGAAGCCCATGGTTTTAAAAACAACCCATGGTATTTTAAAAGTTAAAGAAAAAATAGGGATACAAAAGCTCTTACGTGAAAGGTAAATATTACTTTTTACATGAGGTTTTAAAAATAACCCATGGTATTTTAAAAGTAAAATAAAAAACAAATTGGATACAAAATCTCATACCAAGTGATATTTAAAACTTTTTACGTGGAGAAGCCTGTGGTATTTTAAGAGTAAAAGATATTTTGATAACATTGGAGAAAAAAGGTGTGATCTAAATAATTTTAATTGTTCAAATCTAAAGATTGTGACCGTACCAAGAGTCACGTCTCATCCAAATTAGTCACAACTCATCCAAATTCTCCGAGAAAAAAATATTATTATAATCATAAAAAAGGATACTATATAAGCCTTGTATAGTTACATATAAAAAGAAAAGTGGGTCTCAAAAAAGTATATATAAATTTTATATAATTATAATTTTATAATATATAAAAATTAAAATTATATAATATATATAGTTAAAAAAAAATATTATTATATAAAAAAATTTATTAAAAGAGTGAAAAAAGGAAGAAAACGAAGAAGAGAATATTTGATATATATATATATATATGATTTTTATAAGAGAGGAAAAGAAAAAAAAAAAGGTTTAAAAAAAAAAATTACTATAAAAAAAAGAGTGATTTAAAAAGGTATTTAATATTTAAAGAGTAAAACGGAGACTAGTAATGAAAGGTTTCCTAAAACCTTTAGTAAAAGTGCTGATACATTGTTTAAAATCAAAGGATCGCTCGCGGGAAGATATATCATAATCATTATCAGTGCTGCTGAAAAAAGTAATTATGTTAGTCCTAAATGTGCTAACCAATTGGTGATTCCTGAATCAAATATAGTTGAAAAGAATACTCTTGGCGAATATGACAAACAATATGACATAAGCAATTTACACCTGAATATTGGAGATTATACTTTTACCTCAAAATTCACCGTGAAAACCTTATATTTTTATGATAGTGACATTGATAGTGACATTGTTTTGGGGTTACCTTGGATGGAAACTCTAGGTTCCTTTATTCTAAATACAAAAAAGAAGTTTTTAACATTTTCTTACAAGAAGAAGAAAATAATGCTCAAAGATTTTACACTAAAACCAAATTCAGTAACACCAGAAGATATCTCAGATATTTCAAAAGTAATGTCTCAAGAAGGTAAAAAGATATTACAAAATATGCAAAACGAAATTAATAAAATCACTGTTGACAAAACTGAAGAAGTTTCTCGACTTAAAAACCATAGTGAAAAATTGCTGATACAAATTAAGAAACTTAAGAAGGATAATAAGTCATTAGAAAGCCAGGTACAACAACTTATCAAGAAGGAAGCATCAAATGTAGGAATTCAAGTTTATGAAAAAACAACAAATATCGATTCAGTGAATGTCACAACTCAGGAAGAAGACAAGCAAGTTGAAGAAAACACACGCTTGGATGTTGCAACTCAAACAATGAACATCCCCATTGAATGTTTCATAATCAACTCAACAACATCTTCGCTAGAAGAAAATATAAAAATTGGCACATGCCCAGTAAGGAAAAATCAAATAAAAAAAGTTCCATATCGGCATCCGAATCATGAGAACAGACGAATCAACCATGCTACATATTTGGACCAGTCAGAACCGAAACAACAAACTAATGTTCCAGAAAAGACTAATGTAACCTCAACCCAGTGCTATGAGGACAAGTTGTTACAAAATTCCAGTGATCAGAATGCTATACAGAAGATTAATCTCAGATGGTCTGATCCCTTCTCAGTGCGACAATTTTGTTTGTCACTAAGAAGATCATATCAGCTTGTATCGACAAGGATGACTATTCCGAGACAGAAAGACTTTCGAAGCCAGAAAAGAGATCAAGCCTTTTTTCATCGACAAGCCTTGAGGACAAAGCTCTTTGAGGAAGGAGGCAATGTAACGAATAAAATATATAAATAATATAAATATAATGTAAATGATAATAATCATAATTAATTATTAGTTAAGTAGTAATTAAGTTGAAGAGGCATGTCTAATTGAGACATGACTTTTCATGAAGAGACACTTGCTTGATATACGAGCAAGTCTCTCGTTCTCATTTGTAAATCATTCATTCTATTCTTATTCATTTTAATATAATATTTATATCCTTAATGGATATCTATATATTCTATGTTTTCTGGAGTAATTAATTTTTAGAAGGAAATTTGTTCGCTTCAGACACCCATTTCTAATAGTTGTTGTAATTTTTTCTTCTCCTCCCTTGCTTCTATAACGGACTGCATGTACAAATCAATGTTTAGCAATGGGGAGTCTGACAATAGTTGGATCTCGTGCTCCACTTCCCTCTTGGATGGTAACTCTTTAGGCTCCCAGAACACATGCCTATATGCTTGTATCAACTCTTCCAGTTGTAATTTATGTTTCTTAGTACACCCCTTTGGGGATTCCTTGCCTCTTATCGACTCTTCCACTGACTGATTTTCTCTTAAAAACAATTAATAATACTTATTGTTGGAACTAATCAATTTCTTGGTTTGGTTGGCACTTACTAGCTACATCTTGACTTGCCTTTGTGCGCATTGATGGTGATGATTTTTCATCCTTGACGATTCAGTACTAATTGGATATCTACATGAATATTGCATCTTGCATGTATATGTAGGGACTCCCAAACACCACTCCACATACGCCAAGGGGAACCACATCTAGTTATACTTCATCAATAAAATCAACACTAATAACAAATCTAATTTTACATTGTTTTGTTACCTTTAAATATATATCCTTATTTACCCATCCCGATGTATATGGGCTTGGATGATCACAAACTTCCATTCCCAATTTCTTGACAAACTCTGCTACAATGAGATTCGCCTATGATCCCAAGTCAAACATAGCATTAATATTTATCTTCTTGGCCTGTATATTTATGTGAAAGAGTTTGGTCATTTATTTCTCTTCCTATTGCTAGATGCTAATCAAATTCACCTCCTTCTGCACTGATGTACAAATGATATTCTCATCCACGTTCGAGTTTCTTTCAACCTGGTTGCTCGAATCGGTGGCCATGAGATTCTTCTTCATATTTTCTTACCTTTTGTTCTTTGGATTAAGCTATGGATGCAACTTCCATCACTTCTCCTCTGTATGATCATCAATGCTGTAGTGGTTTCATAGGATGTTGGGATCTTTGTGCTGGTATGTTGTGGATTCCACCTTTTTATCTTTCCCCCTTTCCATTTCTTTACCCTCCTGTTGTAGCAACTACAACCACCCTCCAAAAGTTCACCTCAGCCTATTTTGGAGCCTCCCTACCAACCTTACACAACACTTTGTCTTGCTTCGTCAAATACTCAAGCTTCAGTGTTTTCCTCGCACAAAGGCAGCTTGTTGATCACAGTCGATCCATTCCCCTCACAGGCTGCTTACCCGGACTTGGTCCAGTTGCAGGCTGAGCAGATTTCCCTTGAAAATTGCGCATTCCTGGAGGGAAACTATCCTTCCCTCGAGGAATTACGTAATCCTCTTTGACAGCCTGTTGGGCTCTAGGATTGCGTAATCCTGCCAGCTAACCCTCCCAACAGGATTTGTGCAATTTTTCCCAGCAACAGGCTATTTAGCCTAGGATTTGCACAAATCTGGGTAGCAGTCAGCTGCTCTACCCAGAAATTGCACAATCCCCTTGGGAAGTCAGCCCAACTCCAAGCCAGGAATGCACATTTTTCACGAGCAGTTGAGCACTCACATGCATGAACAGTCTGGTTGACCAGTTCTACCCGGGATCGAGGATACTTGACTTGCATGCATGCATGACTTGATCTTCCTGGAATAGCAAGAGACAACATACAAAAGGAATCCCATGAATAAGGGAGTTATTTTTAGTAGCCGGGGGGTTACATGCAGAGTTGTTTTAGAAGTTTCCCTCCAAGTGTCGCTTTTTCCTAGATTTGTGGCATGTGCGTCATGAGACCAAACTTATTTATTTGACACATCATAGCTCATTCATTCACATCAATCTTGGAGCTCTGACATCCCACAACACATCCAGGACTCTTCAATACATTCGCCTCAGCTATTCACGGGTAAGTGGCCTCAACTTGTCTTTTTCAGCATTTTTGTCGCTTTTTGTGTATTCACTTGTGTGAGTGTTGTTTGCTTGATTTATTTGAACGTATGCTGCCAATTACATATATTCTAGCTTTTCATAGCTCAGTTTCAATTTTCATTGCTATCTCACTGATGTCGCATGCATGAAACTATTTTGCACAGATGTTCGCCCAATCGGTGAACGACCTCACCCATATGCATGTTGATCTGTTTGTTGAATCTTCCATTCATGTTTTTCACACATTGTTTATCACTTATGATTTCACTTAATGTCGCCATGCATTTCATCAACTCACTTGCTTTCAGTTGCCCGTCGGCAAGTCGGGCCAACCTTGGCCTGGTCTATGCCTTCACCAAGGCTGCATTGTGCAAGCTAGGGAAGGAAGGCTCACCTTCCTCTCCAGATTTGCACATTCTAGCCCAGCACTAGCCTCCTAGACTATTTTGCGCATTCCTGGAGGACAGTAGCTGCTTGGCCCAGGAAATTGTGCAAATCTGTCCTTGGGCCAGCAGTCCTTCCCAGTTGGAATTACACATTGCACAATCCCAACAGCCAGCTGCCCAACTGGATTGCGCATTTCGCAAATCCAACAGCCAGCTGCCCAACTGGACTGCACATTTCGCAAATCCAATAGCCAGCTGCCCAACTGGATTGTGCATTTTGCAAATCCAACAGCCAGTCTAGCCTCCTAGACAGCCCAGACTGCATTTGCGCAGTTTTGGTAGCTAGTCACTCAGCCTCCCAGTGAAATTTGTGCAATATTTCTCATTAGTTTCCTAGGTATGTGTTGTGTCCTTCCCCATATTTGCTTTTTTTTCATTGACATATTTCTTGCCTTTCATGCTGCTTGTTTCTAGATCTTTTAGGTGTTCATCTGTCTCAATGGCTTCCAAGAGAACATGATCTCAGGACTCTGATGGTATGGCAACTGGAGTAGCAGCTGAGCAGGTGTCCTCTAGTTTGCCAATCTATGAAGATACGAAGTTGTATCTAGACAACGACATCAAACTGAAGTGACAAGAGGTGAATGAAACATTCGCAGGTACTTTTGGGGAATACCTTGAAGACCGTCATGTGTACATACACCAATTTGGCGTCTGGCTTGGCTGTGACCTTAAAAATGGATATTATTATTATTATGAACATTCATAAGTTTGGCTTGTATCAGATTGCACGCAGATACCCTGTGTTCCCATGCGTGGACATGATTCACTGGATCGTCTCTCACACTTGCCCCGAGACAATGACCTTGAGTAGTGTCAGTGGGACGAAGCTTGCAACCTTCTGGGCACGAGATTATGATGAGATGTATCAGATGACTCTCACGACTCCCCCATTCATTTTTCCCAACAACAAAGGCCACTCCAAAGACATTCTAAAGGATTGGGTAAAGGAGCCAACTCGTTTTAGGATGACCCCCAATTAGATCTATACGACGAAGATATTGAGGAAGGCATACCAATACTTGGTCATATTCGCATGTCAACGAAGTGGCCAAGTGAGCACTGAGACATTCCCTCAGAGTTGGGTGGTCGTGCTGGATCAACTGGCTAGAGAAGGAAGACCATGCAACTGGTTTGGCATACTGGCTCATCAGCCGAAGGAGCAAGTCACGAAGGCTCGAGAGTCACCCGAAAGCATGCATGTAGAGATTTACATGTCTGCCTACATTCTAGATGCAGTCTGTGCCTGACATGAGTTCACGGGCTTAGAGTGGGCATGGTCACTGGCGGAGACTTTTGAGCACGTATTTCAAGTTATTGTCTGAGTGCAGCTTCAAAGGAGTGATCATACAACTATCCGACCATCTTGTCACCCCAGTGTACAGGTTGATATTCTAACATGATCCACCTTACATGTCAGAAGAAGTGATGGAGGCATTATTAGGCATTTCAGATTGGTATGCCTCACTGGACAACACATTCATCCAAGTGTTCAATGTAGAGAAGCCTCCGCATGTTCTGCCAAAGTTTTCATTGGACGTGCTTATCATGCAGGAAGTAGTGTATCATATCTCAGCACGATTAACAACTAGTCTACAACGGAAGAAGAAGGCACCTTGGCCCACTCTTCCATTGCGGATTGGGTTATATGAGATCCGGAGCATCAAGCAAGTGGATGTCGAAGCTGAACAGATGAAGAAGTACCCATTTGACCTCCGAAGCTTCAACCCATATGACCCACATTGCATTGTGAAGGATCACTACATGAGAGTTCAGTTCAATTGGATCCATGGGGCATGTCATTGAGCCAAGGAGGACTCATGGAGATATTTCTACAATTCCTCTAGACCCAATGAATAGGTCGGTTTCACTGTAGAGTGGTTAGCACAACAACATGAAGCAACATCACAGAGAACACTAGTAGTAGCAACAGCAGCACAGGTAGTAAAGCCAAGCATACCTATGCACGACAAAGGGAAGAGAAAGATTGTCGACTACATGGAGGAGGAACAAAGCTACAAGTTTCGAGTAGATCCATTTGTAGAACAAGAAGCTATGGCTATTGAACATAAGAGGCAAAAGTGCGACAAGCAAATCACACGAAGGTAGAGAGATAAGAAGAGAATGGAAGAAGCAGAGAAGGAGTTGCATGAGCTGAGGGAGAAACTCCGAAAAGAACAAGAGTTGTGCCAACAAGAAAAGGAAGCACAACAACAGCAGATTCAGCAGGGGGCGCATCACATGTAGATAGATGAAGAAGCACCTATACAAGTAGTTGATTCTTCTAAACAAAAGGCATCAGACGAACAGGGTGAACCCTCGCAGGGGCAAGAATTTACTCATGAGATAGAACAGGATCTTGAACAATTGAATGCAGACATGGAGCAGTAGGAGTTGGAATAGGACACTGAACTCATGCCTCACCAAAGAGAGGTCGACTCACCTACTTCAATACATCTAGAAGATGAGCAAGTCTCAGATGACCGAGGCACTGAGATCCTTGGGGGTCAACTGGAAGCAGAGATGCACAACATCCCCTTTGACGAATCTCATCATAGAGTTATGCAGTCTTAGGGAGTACCAACTCAGGAGGACCAAACATGCCATACGCAATTTGAAGAGAAAATGATCATGACTGATGTGCACAAGCATCCAACTGCATTGACCGATGCAACTAGAGTGTATGCCGAAGCCACTAACTCAAGTGTTTGTTTTCTCATAGCTGAGAATGAGCGAATGGCAAAGGATCTACATGTGGCCAAGCAAGGAGGAGACTTGGTGACAATGTCCGCCCAAGCTAAACTGAAGAAGGCAGTATTGGATGAATTATTGTCCTTGGACACATTTATGCGAGCATTGTACTCCAAGTTTGGTACCGTGCATCAAGAAATCATTCATCTCCACAGATGGCAACAACGATGTGCAAGAAGAGTACGCATGTTGAAGAACATACATACTACTATTGATAACATGCGAGCATGGGTGATGAAGTACAAGGAAGCCCCACTTCACTTGCCAAAGATGATGAAGGCCAATGTGATCGAGCTACAAGCATGTATCCAAAGTTAGGTCTGGAACTATCAAGACCTATCGCAACTCATCACTAGCATACATGCTTCCCATGCATGAGTATTCAAAAGCATGGAGGTTATAGTGCACACTCATGGGATCCCATCACTTGGGACCCTCACCCAGGCAAAGACCAAGAAGCAGGTCTAATAGGAGCTTAACTCATACTTCGATGAATTGATGCGCACTGCCACCAGCCTATACTTTCCTATCATTGCAGACATCATGCGGAAGTACGTTGCTGGTATAACCACACTAAAGATAATGATGCGCATGCTCAGAGACGAGTTGGATAGAGGAGCCCGAGAAGTGTACCCAGATGCTATCGAGGCAAGGTTCAGGTTTCATATGGATGTCACAACAGAACACACAGACACTCTCAAGGAGTACAAATCTTGGCATCAATATGTCACTGTTGATTAGCATGAGGATTTCGAGTAGTTAGACTTCTATGGTTATCTAAGTCCAAATGATGTCTAGTTTGGCTTGTCCAAACCATTGTTCACATGGGTACATGTGCATTGTAATGTTCAGTCATGTCAAGTGCAAGTCAAGTGTCAAGAGTGGATGTAACAATCATAGAGTAGGTGAAAAGTCATGAGGGTAGTTGAATGGTTACATAGGGGAATGTCAAGGGTCACCCCACCCTTTTCTATAAATAGTCCCTCATAACTCATTGTATAAGCTTTTGTTCAGCCAAGCTTCTACTAAGACTATTTTGAAGAAGGCTTGGACAGTATTGTAACGCGCCTTGGCTTCTCCACTGCACAGAGCTAGTACATCTATTTGGAGGAGCAGGCAGATGTGGCTGTAATGTTCCACTATTGGGGCTAGCAGGTTTACATGGATGTATTGTATGATTGTGACTTACACTTCTTTATATAATAAGAGTCAACACATTTTCATGCATATGTTGTTATTATAGTTGGATTGCTCCGGTTGCTTTAATGATATGTGTTGTTTAACTTACGTACTTGTGTATGAACTGATTCACATGAAATTATATGAATCTTGTCGTTAATGTGTTGCACATGTTGTTGATGCTGTCACCATTAGTGTCGACTTCTTTGCCAGACATCAGACGGACTTTTTCACTTGAACCTCGCTATAACAACTGTCACACTCGTCGTGGATTGAACTGTGAGTGTTGTACATGTTATCTTACCTTGTATGATGTGACTGCCGCATCTGAGTGGAATGCTCCGCCAGAAGTTGTGCATGTCCTTTTTGTTGTGTGTTCCTAGCCAAGTTGGGACTGAACCCTTTTAACCTGGAACTCACCTTCACCTCTTTCCCCTTTCAAAGCGTTGGAACCTCTCATACACCTTCCTTGACTCATTGCATCAGTCACGCCGTTGCTGCTGACAGAGTTATTCTACTTGCCTCTATGCGACACCGTGGTCAAGGCATTACCGTATGACCCATTGTTGGGACTCCTACACCAAATGGTCTGAGGTCTAATTGGGACTTCTTACAGGGGAGATCCCCTTGACATGTTGGCAGGTCAAGCACCGCCAACATTTCTAGCACTAGAAGGAGGGCTCGATGACAAGCAGATTCCTCTCATTCAGTTTTGAACCTTTGCATATCTTCCATCGAGTCTTGCATTCTTCTTCCCCCGAGGTGTTTTTCAAATCGTGAAGATGTCTCCATCTCGGGGAAGCTTTTTGATCTCTTGTCCACTCACACGTATGATGGTGAAGGTGAAGTGGCTTGGCTTGAGCACTTACATAGCTTTCTTTCCATGATTCATGGGGAAGATGAGTTCACTGACAAACAGGGAGGTTTTTTGCTTGCATTCACACTTCGCGAATCTCCGTTTTGTTGGGTGCTCATCCTACCGGCTGACACCATGCACTCATTTGAGCACTTCTGTGATCTTATTGAAGACATGTTCTATCATTTTGATCCATACCATCTTGACCAGAAACTGTTATAGCAACGAAGGGCTCCGAATGAATCCATTATTGATTTTTGGCAGTGCTTCCGTGAATTATAGTTTCAAGCTCCGAGGATCCAGATGAAGTTCGCTTATCTCTGGGACGAGTTCGAGTACTGTCTTAAGAAATCTGCCCGTCCCAAGAGAAAGCTTGAGATCAAACCTCGCTCAACCTTCTTCGTTGTTGGAACTACGCAATCTCATGTGGGAGCAGGCAGTGTCTCAATGGACTGTCCGCCTCCATATAATTCAACAATTCCACCATCGCCCAGTGATGCTAAGGATCATGTTTGCACACATGTTCATCCTTCACACTCTCCCAACATCACTCCACTCACTTTTCGCGCAGATTTGGTTCTGAGTCCTTCGAGTTCTCATATGCATTATTTTATTCGACCTTTGTCTTTGCACTTAGGTGTTCCTCCGGATGATTTCGTGTTCGTCCATTCCGGACTCTTCACTTGTTGTGAATGAGGAACAACCCATTGACAGATTTGGTGTTTCATAACCAACATGCATTATCATTCATGAAGAGTATGAGTGGGAACTTGAGCATCAACACTCGGTGAAGGATGACTCCCTTTCGTCTGGGCCCCCTCCATTCTTTCCTAGCCTCTTTGGTGAACATGCCATCCATGATTTTGCATGTGTGTCTTCATCCACGGATGCACCCTTCTTGATCACTCGCAAGACTCATCGGATGTTAGTCCATCATTCGACAACATAGAGGATAAGATACTCATTGAATATCCACTTAATCCTTCATCGATTTTTTCCGAAAATACAGAGGATGAGTTTGTTCATTTTTCATCTACCCCTCTATTTGATCCATCTGATCATGAGGATGCCGAGGAATTCATTTATTTTTATGCTCGTAGTGGTCGTGATCCATTTGCTTCCATTTTTTATGATGATCATGAATCTATCGCAGTCGATCTTTCGAAGCCACCAGTGTATGATGATATACTTGATGATGAAGTTGAGACACCCAAGACTGTCGAGGCACTTCAGTCCGAGCTGATGGTTATGTCAGGCCCTCTCTCTTAGGGTTACTCTCACTTCCAATCATGAAATTTTTCATGCACCAAGGGCTCCTCATCACTCATCTGTATGCATTGAATATCCATCTCACTCACAAATCACACTTCCTCCACTCGAACTGCATGACCCCATCGCTCATGCTTTGGAGGAGTCTTACATTGCAAGCACTCGTTTGTGACGCAAGTTGTCTTTGTTTCTTTTGTTTGCTTGCATGTCACAGTCAAGAGTGTGCTTATGCTTCAAAGTTGCATGTAGTGTCACACAACACCATGAGAAGTCCATAGATTGTCCGTCATGCTCCTGCACTCACTTATGTCACGTGGGCACTTTGAAACACGAAGTGTGGTTGTCTTCATTGTTATATATTTCTTGCTTGTTGGTTCGCACCACTGGGTTGCTCATGGACCAAGCCTTCACCAACATGGGTCTACCAATGCGCCAGTGGCTCCATTGGAAGTATCAATTCACGTGATCATGCCCATGCACTGTTAGTAAAGGAGTAGGAGTAGTGATTTCTTTCAGTTGTTTGCTTGAATGCTTGTTTGCTTACATGCTTTGTTTGTTTTCTTGCTTTGCTTTCACTTTTTCTTCTACTTTTGCTTGGCTTTATTGTTAGTTCGTTCACTTGTTTTGTTTGTAGCTTAGTTCGCATGAAACCATGTGTGACTCATGAAACGAGATGGGTAAAGTACAAGAGGGCTTGTATAGATATCACTACTTGGTTTTTTGTCATCTTGCCTCTATATGATGAACTTGTTACTCCTATTCCATGATACATCGAAGGAAAATACGTACTCTTCAAAGTGAACCTTGGTGTAAACACAACTCTTGCGTGCTAACTAGTGTCACCTTCTCTAGTTGATTGTTTTTTGGTTAACCCTTATCAGCTCAGTCAAGTAGAGTAAGGTGGGGGAAAACCTTAACAGACACGTCAGAGATATAATAAACTACTTCTCTACTGGAACAACCTCCTCTTCTCTCAATATGTCAGGATCCCTCTTCCGCCTCTGAAATGAATAAGTGATATTCATAGTGAAAATGAAAAATGGAAAGTAAAAAATTCAAAATGAAAAATAAATAAGGCGAAAGAAGAGAAAGGCTTCCTATGCAGGGAGGTGATGCAAGTAACGTTGTCGGGGTTTCGACCAGGCTCGCTGGTAGTGGACCCATGCTTGTGTTCCTATGTGACTCCATTGGGGTACTGTCAAGGCCTGCTGGCAGTGGAGCAACACCAAAGATGAAACTAAGACTTTGACGACTATACTGCTTGTGCACCTATATACCCCTCAACCCCAATCGAAACAACTATGTTGCCTTGGCTTGGAATGTGTGTCAATCGACCAAGGGCTTGGAAGATGCTACATCTTACAATCAAGTGAGTGTGAAACCAAGATGAGCTATGAATTGAACAATACTTCTAGAGGTGTTAGACTTGCTTTTCACGAACAAGGTCAATGCAGAGAGCTAGATTTCTACCAGTGTATTGCCAAGTGTTGTAGCGGCTACAACCACCCTCCAAAATTCCTCCTCAGCTTTTTTTGGAGCCTCCCTACCAACCTTACACATCAATTTGTCTTGCTTTGTCAAGTACCCAAGCTTTAGTGTTTTCCTCGCACAAAGGCAACTTGTCGATCACAGTCGATACATTCCCCTCACAGGCTACTTACCTGGACTTGGTCCAGCTGCAAGCTGAGCATATTCCCCTTGAAAATTGTACATTCTTGGAGGGCAACCAACCTTCCCTTCAGGAATTGCACAATCCTCTCTTACAGCCTCTTGGGCTCCAAGATTGTGCAATCCTGCTAGCCAACCGTCCTAGCGGGAATTTCAAAATATTTCCCAGCAACAAGTTTTTCAACCCAGGATTTACACAAATCTCGGCAGCAGTCATCTGCTCTGCCTAGAAATTGCACAATCCCCTTGGGCATTCAGCCCAGATTCAAGCCAAGAATGCACATTTTTCCCGAGCAGTTGAGCACTCGCATGCATGAACAATTTGGTTGACCGTTCCACCCAGTACCAAGGATACTTGACTTGCATGCATGCATGACTTGAACTTCCCATAATAGCAAGAGACAACATGCAAAAGGCATCCCATGACTCAGGGAGCTATTTTTAGTATCCGGGGGTTACATGCAGAGTTGTTTTAGAAGTTTCCCTCCAAGTGTCGCTTTTTTCTAGATTTGTGGCATGCGCGTCATGAGACCAAACTTATTTATTTGACGCATCAGAGCTCATTCATTCACATCGATCTTGGAGCTCTGACATCCCACAACACATCCAGGACTCTTCAATACATCCAACTCAGCTATTCACGGGTAAGTGGCCTCAACTTGTCTTTTTCAACATTTCTGTTGCTTTTCCTATATTGGCTTGTATGATTGATGTTTGATTCATTTCTTTGAATGCATGATGTCATTTACATATATTTTAGCTTGTCCTATCTCTGTTTCAATATTCATTGCTATCTCACCGCTGTCGCATGCATGAAACTATTTTGCACGGATATTCGCCTAACCAGTGAACGACCTCACCCACATGCATGTTGATCTGTTTGCTAAATATTCCATTCACAGTTTTTCACTTCTCCTTTCACTTAGTGTCGCCATGCATTTCATCGACTCACTTGCTTTTAGTTTCCCCTTGGCGAGTCGGGCCGACCTTGGCCCGGTCTCTGCCTTCACTAAGGCTGCATTGCGCAATCTAGAGAAGGAAGGCTGACCTTCCTCTCCAGATTTGCACATTCTAGCTTAGCACTAGCCTCTTGGACTATTTTGTGCATTCCTGGAGAACATTGGCTGCTTGGCCTAGGAAATTGTGTAAACCTATCCCTGGGTCAGCAGTCCTTCCCAGCTAGAATTGTGCATTGCATAATCCCAGCAGCCAGCTGCCCAACTAGATTGCGCATTTCGCAGTTCCAGTAGCTAGTCCAGCCTCCCAGACAACCTTGAATTTCTTTTGCACAGTTCTGACAGCCAGTCACTCAACCTTCCCAGTGAAATTTGCACAATATTGTTCATCAGTTTCCCAGGTATGTGCTGTGTCCTTCCCCGGATTTGCTTTGTTTTCACTGACATATTTCTTGCCATGCATGCTTCTTGTTTCCATATCTTTCAGGTGTTCATCTGTCTCAATGGCTTCCAAGAGAATAGGATCTCAAGACATTGATGGTATGGCAGCTGGAGCAGCAGCTGAGCAGGTGTCCTCTGGTCTGTCGATCTATGAAGATAGGAAGTTGTATTTAGACAAGGACATCAAACTAAGGTGGAAAGAGGTGAATGAACATTTACAGGTACTTTTGGGGAAGACCTTGAAGACCGTAATGTGTACATGAACATTCATAAGTTTGGCTTGTACCGGATTGCATGAAGATACCCTGCGTTCCCATGCGCAGACATGATTCACTGGATTGTCTCTCACACTTTCTCGAGATGATGACCTTGAGCAGTGTCAGTGGGATGAAGCTTGCAACCTTTTGGGCACGAGATTACGATGAGATATATCAGATGGCTGAGCCCATGACTATTATGACTCCCCCATTCATCTTGCCCAACAACAAAGGCCACTTCAGATACATTTTGAAGGATTGGGTAAAGGAGACAACTCATTTCAGGATGACCCCCAATCAGATCTATAAGACGAAGATATTGAGGAAGGCATACCAATACTTGGTCATATTCACATGTTGACTGAGTGGCCAAGCGAGCACTGAGACCTTCCCTCAAATTTGGGTGGTCGCGCTCAACCAACTGTATAGAGAAGGAAGACCATGCAACTGGTCTAGCATACTGGCTCATCAGTTGAAGGAGCAAGTCACGAAGGCTCGACAATCACCCAAAGGCATGCATGTATAGATTTACATGTCCGCCTACATTCTAGATGCAGTATGTACCCGACATGGGTTCCCGTGCTTAGAGTGCACATGGTCACCAACGGAGACTGTTCTGAGCACATATTTCAAGTTATTGTCTGAGTGCAACTTCAGAGGAGTGATCATACGATTGTCTGACCATATTTTCACCCCAGTGTACAGGTTGATATTCAAACAGGATCCACCTTGCATGTCAGAAGAAGCAATGAAGGAATTGTTAGGCATTGCAGATTGGTATGCCTCACTGGACGACACGTTCATCCGAGTGTTCAGTGCGGAGAAGCCTCTGCATGTTCTACCAAAGTTTGCGTTGGACGTGCTTGTCATGCAGGAAGTAGCGTATCATATTTCAGCAAGATTAACAACTAGGTTGCAGCAGAAGAAGAAGGCACCTTGGCCCACTCTTCCGTTGTGAATTGGATTATACGAGATATGAAGCATCAAGCATGTAGATGTTGAAGCTGAACAGATGAAGAAGTACCTGTTCGACCTCCGAATCTTCAACCCGTATGACCCACATTGAATTGTGAAGGATCACTGCATGAGAGTTCAATTCAATTAGATCCATGGGGCATGTCATTGGGCCGAGGAGGACTCATGGAGATATTGCTACAATTCCTCCAGACCCAATGAACAGGTCGATTTCTTCGTAGAGTGGTTAGCACAACAACATGAAGTAGCATCATGGAGAACACCAATAGTAGCACCAGCAGCAGAGGCATCAAAGACAAGCATACTTGTGCGCGACAAAGGGAAGAGAAAGATTGTCGACCACATGGAGGAGGAACAAAGCTACAAGTTTCGAGCAGGTCCACTTGTAGAACAAGCAACTATGGCTATTCATTAGAAGAGGCAGCGACGCAACAAGCGAATCACGCGAAGGTAGAGGGATAAGAAGAGAATGGAAGAAGCAGAGGAGTTGCATGAGTTGAGGGAGCAACTCCGGAAAGAACAAGAGCTGCACCAACAAGAGAAGGAAGCGCAACAACAACAGATTTAGCACGGGGCGCATCACATGCAGACTGATGAAGCAGCATCCGTACAAGTAGTTGATTCTTCTGAACAACTAGCATCAGGAAAACATGATGAACCCTCGGAGGGGCAAGACTTTTCTCATGAGATAGAACAAGCTCTTGAATAGTTGGATGCAAACATGGAGCAACAGGAGTTGGAACAGGACACTAACCTCATGCCTCACCAGAGAGAGTTTGACTCACCTGCTTCAGTGCATCCAGACGATGAGAAAGTATCGAATGACCAAGGAGGCACTGAGATCCTTGGTGGTAAACCGTAAGCAGATGCACAACATCTTCTTTGACGAATCTCATCACAGAGTTGTGCAGTCTCAGAGAGTACTGACTCGGAGGACCAAACATCCCTTGTGAAATTTGAAGAGCAAGTGATCGTGATTGACGTGCACAAGCATTTAGATGCATTGGTCGATGCAACTAGAGTGTATGCCGAAGCCACTAGCTCAAGTGTCCGTTTTCTCATAGCTGAGAATGAGTGAGTGGTGAAGGAACTATAGGTGGACAAGCAAGGAGGAGACTTGGTGACAATGTCCGCCCGAGATGAACTGAAGAAGGAAATACTGGATGAAGTATTGTCCTTGGACACAATTATGCGAGCATTGTACTGTAAGTTTGGTACCGTGCATCAAGCAGTCGTACATCTCCACGGATGGCAGCAACGATGTGCAAGAAGAGTACGCATCTTGAAGAACATACATACTGATGTTGATAACATGCGAGCATGGATGATGAAGTACAAGGGAGCCCTACTTCACTTGCCAAAGTTGATGAAGGCTAATGCAGTCGAGCTGCAAGCACGTATCCGGAGTCAGGTCCGGAACTATGAAGACCTACCACAACTCATCACTAGCATATAGGCTTCCCATGCACAAGTATTCAAAAGCATGGAGGTTATAGTGCACACTCCTGCCATCCCATCACTTGGGACCCTCACCCAGGTGAAGACCAAGAAGTAGGTCCAACGAGAGCTTAACTCATACTTCGACGAGCTGATGTGCACCGCCACCAACCCAGACTGGCTTATCAGTGCAAACATCATGCATAAGTACGTTTTTGGTCCGGCCACACTAAAGACAATGAAGTGCATGCTCATAGGTGAGTTGGATAGAGGAGCTTGAGAAGTGTACCCAAATGCTATGGATGCAAGGTTCAGGTTTCAGACGGATGTCATAGCAGAACACATGGACACTCTCAAGGACTACCAATATTGGCATCAATATGTCACTGTTGATCAACATGAGGATGTCGAGCAGTTGGACTTCTATGGTTGTCTAAGTCTGGATGATGTCTAGTTTGTCTTGTCCAAACCATTGTTCATATGGGTACATGTGCATTGTAATGTTGAGTCATGTTAAGTGCAAGTCAAGTGTCAAGAGTGGATGTAATAGTCATAGAGTAGGTGAAGAGTCATGAGGGTAGTTAAATGATCACAAAGGGGAATGTCAAGGGTCACCCAACCCTTTGCTATAAATAGTCCCTCATAACTCATTGTATAGGCTTTTGGTCAGCCTCTACTAAGACTATTTTGAAGAAGGCTTGGATATTATTGTAACACGCCTTGGCTTCTCCAATGCATAGAGCTAGTACATCTCTTTGAAGGAGCAGGCGGATGTGGTTGTAATGTTCCACTGTTGGGGCTAGCAGGTTTACATGGATGTATTGTATGACTGTGACTTACACTTATTTATATAATAAGAGTCAACACATTTTCATGCATATGTTGTTATTGTAGTTGGACTGCTCTGGTTGCTTTAATGATATGTGGTGTTTAACTTATGTACTTTTGTATGAACTGATTCACATGTAATTATATGAATCTTGTTGTTAATGTGTTGCATATGTTGTTAATGTTGTCGCCGTCCGTGTCGACTTCTCTGCCGAACATCAGACAGACTTTTCACTTGAACCTCGCTATAACAACCATCACACTCGTCTCAGACTGATCTATGAGTGTTGTACGTGTTATCTTACTTTGTATCATGTGACTACTGAATCCAAGTGGAGTGCTCCACCAGAAGTTGTGCACGTACTTTGTGTTGTGTGTTCCTAGCCAAGTTGGGACTGATCCCTTTCAACCTGGAACTCACCTTCATCTCCTTCCCCTTTAGAAGTGTTGGAACCTCTCATACACCTTCCTTGACTCACTGCATCAGTCACACCCTTGCTGCTGACAAAGTTATTCTACTTGCCTCTATGCGACACTGCGGTTAAGGCATTACCTTACGACCCACTGCTCGGACTCGTACACCAAACGGTCTGAGGTCTAATTGGGACTTCTTACTAGGGAGATTCCCTTGACATGGTGGTGGGTTCAGCACCATCAACACCTCCTTAGACTTCATCATGTTTCTCCTTCTTCTTCGGTCCATGTCATTTCCATTTCTTCAGGCCTATGTTCTCCAAGTATTGTGCCTATACAGAAGCCTCGTCCACTGATCTAATCTTGAACAACATCACTTTCTTCCAAAGATGGTTGTGCAGACCCCCCATATACTTCAGGAGTACATATGGGTTCTTTGGGGAGATACCCAACATTGTGGCCATATTTTTGAACTCTATGGTGTACTCTTGTAAACTATGTCCCTGCTTCTGCCTGAAGTAATGCCACCAGTGTTAAGGGATAAATTCCCCTAGGGTCTTGGGTTGGTACCCTAGCAGATCAGAGGTTATTTACAAAGAGAAACACACATTCCATACAACCATGATGCTAATATAAACAAACTCTACGATGAGAGGCGTACCTGGGGGTCCTTCGTTTCGGAAGATCCAGCCAGGGTCCAAACCCTCTTGGAGTTCCTTTTGCTCCTTCAACCTGCAAAAAAATTAATTCAAGAAAGTACAACATTATATGGAGCAAGCATCATAAAAAGTCATCTTCATAGCATAAGGAAAGGTAGTTAGTTATACATTAAAACAACCATTCATATGTGAATCATAACATTGATATCATAAACATGAAGAAGATTTATATCAGGAACAAACACAAGCGTTTCTTTTATTATAAATAACTAAAGTACAGAAAGGAACAATTTCACCCGAGTCTTTCTTTCGTAGGCTCCAAGTAGAATCGTCCTCCGGATTCATCCAGTCTCAAGCCTTCAACAAACTCCTACCCTGATTTACTCCATGATATCTCAAGTAGTAGAAAGACATCATCACACAAAGAAACAAGGGTTTCCTGCAAATGGGGGAAGTGCTGGAAGCACAAGGATCTTCAGACCTGGTCAGGGAAAATCTCAACAGGGTGATCTTTCTCTCTATTCTCTCCTCCTTTAGGCCTTCCCATTGAAGCCTTTTTATACTTCTCCCAAAGTAGTTTTTTAGTTGGGAATTCGTTGGGAACAATTGGGCCATGGGCACTAATAGGTAATCAGCAGGTAAAACCTGCGATCTCCGCCCGAAATTAAGGAGTTTTAATTTTTTTAAGTGTTTTAAGACATATACACGGGTTGGGTATACACAGACCCGCATACACACGCATTTAGCTCAGGGAAATGTCGCGTATAGGGAGTAAAACACTGTTTTTTGAATATTTGGACCAAGTCTAGAAGGAGGGGTTGCCCTAGGCCATGAGTACATCATCACAAACATCAAGAGTGAGGCTTGGAGCTATAACAGATGCCCCCTAATATATGAGGTCAGAAGGGGCACATGATGGTCGAAATGTATTAAGCAAGTACATGGAAAGGAAATCTACCAAAAACTGAGAAGGACTTCACCAGAGTTCAGCCTGCCAAGCCACAAAAAGAGATCAGAAAGAAACACTGTCTGAGGTGGGCATACCCATGCTCAGAGAAAGTAAAGCATGTCCGCATATCAAGTACAAGCGGATCCACTAAGTATACAAGTATAAAGAACTGGAAAATACATAATGGATCATCTGATCACGATTGAACAAGTACATGTTTGAACATCACATATAACAATGTCAGTGATGCTGAAGGATGAAGCGGATCACTAATATCAAAGACTGATCTCAAAAGGTACCAAATGAACATGATGGAGTAAGATGGTACTACACTACAAACTCAGGTGCCAGCATATAGAATGTTTCCATGAATGACTGCAACATA
The DNA here is from genome assembly GCA_031772625.1 of Pinus tabuliformis. Taxonomy (NCBI): domain Eukaryota; kingdom Viridiplantae; phylum Streptophyta; class Pinopsida; order Pinales; family Pinaceae; genus Pinus; species Pinus tabuliformis. The sequence goes on from CM062819.1 coordinate 119,547,453, forward strand.
TAAGTTAGAGTGGTATCAATTAGTAGCAACAGGAACAACTGTCAAGTGACCCAATGAATGTTGATGCAACCTGAGGTCTTCACCGACCGCCGTGGTACATTTCTACACCATGGGAATAAATGATCTAGAGTCGACCATGTGAGAAATCGTTTGATTATCGGTCATTGATGTATACCGTTAACAAACGCGAGACTACTCACCGATAATGATAATGAGTGTCAAGGTACCCAGTACAATCTAACAAGTGTGAATATATGAGATGGAGTCGAACACTTGTAAGAATCTATCAATCATGAGACAATGATGGTTTCCCACTGTCGATAGCAAAGGATCTGCCACTAATGACTGCAAACCCCAAGGTACTGCCAAATGGACTCTAGATCTTTGCCCCTGAGCAATGAGTCGTAGTCGATGAGGAAAGAACCGCTAGAAGGAAGGCATTAAGGCCTCCTTCATCAATCTAGCGCGAGTGTAACCCATTGGCCAATAATGTGGAAGGAATCGGACGAAAAAAGATGTAGTAACCCAACCGAAGCACGTTTCCAGCGTACACAACATGTGGCTAGTGCACGACAGAAACCCTCTGAACCAACCAATAATGAAAGCTGATACAGAGGCAAGGTATCCACCAATAGGGTCAAATGGAAACCAAGGTACTGCACGAATCCCAATGTGTGATAATGTAAGTTGATATCGAACATAAGGGAAACCACTCAGTCAAAGACCCATGATACTGATCGATGCTAAGTACAAGGTGACCTATCAATAATGAAAATAGGGCCAGGGTGCAGCTCTAGGCCTGTCGTCAGAGCAAGATGTCGTCGTCGATAAGGACAAGACCCGCTGGCAAGAAGTCAATGGGGACCTTCTCAAACCGGCATGAGTAAAGGACCAATATAACTGATGTGATGATAGAAGAGACACTGACAACCAGGGATGGTCGACTGAAAAATGAGTCAAGATACATCGCAGAGAGGCCGACTTAGGTTAACTTCCCTTGAACAAAAGCACGACTCAATGCGACTATGTGGCAGCATATGATGACTCTGTATAAGTTTGCCATGCAGGAGGCACGAACGAACCCTCCATATGATTGGAAGAGCTAACCAATCGGAGGAGAACTGACTCAATAACAAGGTTAAGGCATACCTAAGTCAAACTAAATCCCGCCCAAACGGTGGATACTTTGTTTTGAGTGCTTTGTTCAAGGGTGACATGACTGACTTTAGCTGCCAACAATAAGTGGAAATATTGTCTCGTTCCTGCTCTTTTTTGGAATATATATATATTTTTTTGTCTTTTTCTTTAAGCCGGAAAAAGAATAAAAGAATGATGTAGTACAGTGGAAAGAACGAGTGTCGGTGAAGCAGATGATCTAGTTCCTGGGATTGGAACAATCCTATGCTTAATGCAGAGAGGCGAAAACTGGTCAAAGACACTCAAAGGTGTGTTCCTTCCACGGGTCAAGGTGTGTCAAGTTGCAGAAGTCAAAGGTATGCAAGTTTGATTTTGCAGTTGTCATGGTCAAAAGTTGGCTTAAACACGAGTCCAAGTGAAGCCGACTTAAGGCCAAAAGGATGCAAATGGTCAAAATGCAATGCAGTAGTACAACTCAACACAAAAGGAGCCTCTAGGGTATAAGGCGAGAACGAAGCAAAGAAGCAAAGAGGAATGAGTCTTCGTCGCATAAGTCATGGTGGGACTATAGAGGACTCCCGAGCCCAAGGACAAAAAATCAGCATGAGTGCCAAGTGACAACAAGGTACTAACTAGGGCATCCATGATAAGGTAGGCTCTACCACACAAGTCATGATACTTCTAAGCAATGAGAAGGTTTTGCGGCATAACTTGGCGGGGTCGATCCAAAGGCCAAAATGGGAAAGGAAACTGATAAGTGCATAATGCAGGCGGAAAAACCTAACCTATATGCCAGTTTCGAGAACCAATACCTGTCAGAATGGACCAACCATAAAAATTTCCAAAGGAGAAATCTTCCAAGTTCTGTATACATAAAGAGGAACACTAGACAAGAAGTTAATACATCCCACATATAAACTTCATATAAAATCTTGTGTTTATAGAATACAAAACTTGAAAATGCGTACCTCATATATACAATATGGTACAGGGAACCATGCAACCTCGTGACTTATGCATAATGGTTCATTTGGGCAAACCCCTTGCAGGGCTTAGGCCAAGGACTCCTTTGGTAGTCAAAACTCATGGCTTCAAAGAGTTCCTCGTGTGAAGGCAAAACAAATTCTGAGAAATCATGAGAACTACAAGGATCAAAAGAGGGAATTAAAGGGTCCCATGTCCCTACGGGAAGAATCTCTCGGTCAACTGGCGGGACCAAGTCCAAAGAAGGAGAATAATAGGTCAAAGGATCCTTCTCAGAAGCGATTGAACATTGAGGATTCAATGCCACATAATTCACCCGTGGCGGGGTAGAGTCTACTTGAACACTCGGAACAAACCAAGGGGTATTCTCCAGTAAAGTCGAATTAGGGTGGTAATTATCAAATGCAAGTTGATCAATAGTGACAATATTCCCGTTATGAGGAAAGCACATTACTTGAAAGAATGAAGACACCACAACATTCATAGCATAGACATAATCACGCCCCAATAGCATATTAAAGTCTAAAGGGTTATCAACCACCAACATATCGATTAAGACAGTCTTCCCACCTAAAGTGATAGGCAATTGAGGAATAACACCCCTAGATTCACCAGGTCTTCTATCATAGGCTAACAATTGACTCTGAGCTGTCAACAACTTTGGGGAACCCAAAGCTTTCCAAGTCAAAGAGGATATAATACTTGCAGAGGATCCTTCACCCACCATACATCGATAGACATTTGTGGAATTAACTCTGACCTTTATTTGAAAAGGTGCAGTGGAAGGAAGACGAGGCTTGACAAGGCTATCCCAATCAAAGGAAACACTCCTAAAACTTGGAGGGGGAACATTCGAAGAAACTGGGATGCCCCCTATACCAAAAGAATCTATACTAGAAATCAAACAGACTCTTTTGTTAGGCACTTCACCCCCCAAAAGAGGAGTGTAATCAGCCAGCGATTGCACTGGCTCAACCACATTATCAACTAATGGTTGATGGGATTGATGAGAAACCATATCAGATCTAGGAGTAGAAGTACTTTCAGACTCGGAACATATCTTTTGAACCTCTGGAATACCAGGGCATAAATGAATAAGATGGTCTCCCTTGCATATCTTACAAGGGAACTTAGGTTTAAAACTTCTATGTCCAGGTTTCTTATCAACCTCCATTCCGCCAACATGACTAGCAGTGGTTTGCGGAGAGTCCTGAACATGACTTGCAGATGATCCTGACTCTTTGCTAGTATGACTTGCAGTGACTAGACTTGTGCCCCCAGCATGACTAGCAGCGACTGAAGGCTCATCTCCAACATGACTAGCAGAGGTTGATGATGAAGTGCTAGTATGACTTGCAGTGACTAGACTCGTGCCCCCAGCATGACTTGCAGCGGCTGAAGGCTCATCTTCAACATGACTTGCAGAGGTTGATGATGAAGGGATAGAATTATTCTTCTTCTTTGACTTCCTCTTTCTCCTCTTTTTAGATTTCTTATTACAAGAAGGAGGAGAAAAAGGAATCCCAGATTTCTCTTTGAAAGAATATGAACAATTAGCACCCATGTGATGCCCTTGAAATAAACCATTCAACTGAGAAGCTTCAAGAGCATTTGTAATATTCGGAGTGGACCACAGCCAAATGGGTAGTCCAACATTCAATCCAGGAATATTCAAAGTGGCCATCAAGGGAGTACCAACGTTTCCAAAGAAAGGAAAAGCACAAGGATCGCCTTTTGGGAGGGTACCTTGGTTGGTTTCCACAGGAATATTGGCCATATCTAACTGATTTACAGACCCTTCCCTTACGGGAATGTAGAAATAAATTTTCAAGGAAGATAGATAGGCAATCAAAACCTTTGCCCTTGAGGAGGCAACTCCACAACTTCTAAAAGAACGACCAAAAGCCTTTCAAAATCGGCAGAGTGGTAAGCCAGTCACTTAGAACACAAAGTTCAAACATGACGAGACAAAAATACCTAAAGCCAACTATATACAAGGAGCAAAGAGCACTCACTAAAAATTCCCTAAAAGAAGTTATCCAGTCAAACAACTTCCAATTATTTCCACTCCGGGTGATTAGGACTGGACACCAAAATACAAGAAAGTGAAGTAAGGGGCCTTCCAAAGATAGTCTGGGATAATGACGGCCCAGTCCTACTAGCTAAATTAACAGAGACAAGCGTTTCTTTTATTATCATCTTCATAGCATAAGGAAAGGTAGTTAGTTATACAATTAAAACAACCATTCATATGTGAATCACAACATTGATATCATAAACATGAAGAAGATTTATATCAGGAATAGACACAAGCGTTTCTTTTATTATAAATAACTAAAGTACAGAAAGGAATAATTTCGCCTGAGTCTTCCTTTTGCAGGCTCCAAGCGGAACCGTCCTCTGGATTCGTCCAGTCTCAAGCCTTCAACAAACTTCTTCCATGACTTACTCCATGATATCTCAAGTAGTAGAAGGACATCATCACACAAGGAAACAAGGGTTTCCTGCAAATGGGGGAAGTGCTGGAAGCACAAAGATCTTCAGACCTGGTCAGGGAAAATCTCAGCAGAGTGATCTTTCTCTCTATTCTCTCCTCCTTTAGGCCTTCCCATTGAAGCCTTTTTATGCTTCTCCCAAAGTAGTTTTTTAGTTGGGAATTCGTTGGGAACAGTTGGGCCATGGGCACTAATAGGTAATCAGTAGGTAAAACCTGCGATCTCCGCCCGAAATTAAGGAGTTTTAATATTTTTAAGTGTTTTAAGACATATACACAAACCCTCATACACACACGTTTAAATCAGGGAAATGTCGCGTATAGGGAGTAAAACACTGTTTTTTGAATATTTGGACCAGGTCTGGAAGGAGGGGTTGCCCTAGGCCATGAGTACAACATTACAAACATCAAGAGTGAGGTTTGGAGCTATAACAAACTCTCTCCTTCTCAAATCTTCTCTTTGTTTGTACTTGCAGCTACTGTACTATAGCTTCTGTTTTATTTCCTCATGTAATTCACTTATTTCTACTGCAAAATTCTCCCCATCAGCACTCCTCTGCTCAAATTTTCCTAAATCTCTTAGCTCACAAACTCCTATGGGATGAATTCCATACAAGATCTAAAATTGACTCTTCCTGGTGCTCCTATTTGGCGAACCATTGTATGCAAACTCATCTTGAGCTAATACACGATCCCACTGCTTGGGATGCTCCCCCAAAAGGCTCCTTAATATGTTTCTGAGACTCTTGTTCACAAGTTCAGTTTTCCCATTAGGTTGTGGATGATAGGTTGAGCTGAAGTTCAATTTTGTTCTAAGTTTCTTCCACAAAGTCCTCCAAAAATGTCTTGTGAACCTAGTGTCCATGTCAGAGATTATACTCTTTGTCAATCCATTTAATCAGACAATCTAATTGAAAAAAATGAGCCACATGTGTAGCATCTCTAGCCTTGCAACGTGGGATAAAGTGAGCCATCTTCGTAAATATGTCCACAACTACAAGTATATAATACTTACCTTGTTGTGTCCTCGTCGAACACAAGACAAAATCCATACTCACTGAGTCCCATGGTGTACTCGGAATGGGTAGAGGTGTATACAACCCAACATTTTGACTCCTCCCTTTTGCATGTTGAAATACTCTACATCTGCCCACATATTTATATATATCAGCTCTCATCTTTGGCCTGAAGTAGAAGTGTTATAGCTACCCAAGTGTCTTGTCCACACCAAAATTCCCAACCAATCCTCCATTGTGCTTTTCCTTCATTAGATTCTTCCTCATTGAACAATGGGGAATACATAATTGACTGTTTTTTAATAGCAAATCATCATGCAACATATACTCCCTCCATGGGATGTTATCTTTGCTCATGGGATTCTTGCATGCTTCAAAAGACTCTCAGATGCCAACATCATCTTCATACAAGTCCTTCAAATAGTCAAAGCCCAAAATCTGCACATGGCACTCCTACATGATCAAGCCTCCTGCTTAAAGTACCAACTACCTTATTCTCTTGTCCACTCACGTGTTTCATAACAAAGGTGAAACTTTGTAGGAATTCCACCTACTTGGCATGCTTATGGTTCAACTTATGTTGTTGCATTATATACTATAATGAAAAATTATCAAAGAACAAAAAAAAACTCCCTGGGAATCAAATAATGCCTCTAATGCTTCAATGCTTGAACCACCACATAGAATTCCTTGCCATAAGAAGAGTATTTATGTTTTGAGTCATTCAACTTCTCGCTGAAATATGTAACAGGTCTGCCTTCTTGACTCAATATTTCTCCAATAGCTATACCACTAACATCACATCTGACTTGGAAAAGCTGGTTGAAGTCGGGTAGATTCAACATTGGTTTCTTAGTGATCTTTTTCTTTAAGAGCTAGAAAATTTTATCTATTTCTATTGTCCAACAAAATGGCTATCTATCCTTCTTGATTGTCTCAATGATGGGTGCACAAATACCGGTGAAATTTTTGATGAGATTTCGATAGAAGCTAGCTAACCCATGAAAAATCATAACTTTGAAAATTCCCTTAGGTGAAGGCCAACTCACAATTGCCTCTATTTTTTCTAGATCCATTTTCAACCCATCCTTTGAAATGAAAAAGCCTAAGTGTAGCAACTCAAACTTCATGAAAGTACACTTCTTCAGGTTAATTAACAGTTTCTCTCGCTACAATCTTTCTAGAACATACCTTACATTCCTAAGGTGTTCTTACTTTGTTTGGTTGAAAATCACAATATCATCTAAATAAGCAATAAAAAAATTACCGACGAACACCTTCAAGACCTCGTTCATCAACCACATGAAGATACTTGGTGCATTTGTCAATCCAAATGGCACAACCAACCATTGATATAGTCCATTATTATTCTTAAAAGTTGTCTTCCACTAGTTCCCTTCTCTGATCCGGATTTGATGATAACCAATCTTCAAATCAACCTTTGAAAAGTAGGTTACCCCACTCAAACAATCCATCATGTCATCCATCCATGGCAATGTAAATATGTAACTGACTGTAATCTTATTAATTTCCCTAGAATCTGTGCACATCCTCCATATTCCATCTTTATTTGGACTAAGCGTCGCAGGGACAACACACAGACTCAAGCTTTCCCTTATCAATCCTTTGTCTAGAAGTCCTTGAACCGACTTCCTTATCTCTTTTTTCTCCTTGGATGTCATTTGGTAAGCAGCTTTGTTTGGAAGGCTTGCACCGGGTATCAAGTCTATGTGATGACCACTACTTCTCTTAGGTGGAAGCTCACTTAGCAAGTCATATATCACAATATTTCTAAACTCGTGCAACATCTATTGAATCTCAACAAGTAAATATGTAATTTTAGTGTGCAAAAGTATTACCTTTGGCCTGTAGACCACCGCATATATGACCTCTTCTCCCTCCATTTGCTACATAAATTCCTTTCCTCCTAACAACAATTATTTTGAGCTACTTGTTCTAGTTGTACTTTCTTCCTTCAATGGTACAATGGTGTGCTTGATTCCATCCTGTTGAAACTTATAGGTTTTTCTCTCTCCATCATGCACCACTCTCCTATCAAACTGACAGGGCCATCCCAAAAGAAGGTGGCAGACATCAATTGGAATGATGTCACAAACTATCTTATCCTGATATCGACCTATCTGGAACCACTTCACTTTGCTCACTCATTAACAATTGGTGACCTTTTTGCAGCCGTGATATCTTGTATGGTGGTTGATGCTTCAACCTTTTCGATCCAAGTTTTTCCACCATTTTTGTGGAAACTAGATTGTCAATGCTTCCACTGTCAATCACCACTTTGCAGCATTTTCCTCCGGCCTTACAAATAGTCCTAAACAAGGCTTTCTAATGTGCTGGTTCAACATTGTCCTTGGTTGGTTTCAACAATACCTTATTCATCATTAAGGATTCTCTAGTTTCTAGTGCATTTTCCACCACAGGTGCCCGTGCTTCTGATACTTCTGGCTGAGCTACATATGCATATCTCTGTCCTCCCTTCTCATTCTTGGGACATTCAAAAGGTATGTGATCCAACTGTCCGCATTCATAGCACCAATATACAACCTCTCTACCTCTTCCTCTACCTCTACCTCTCTGGTAAGGTCTTCCTCCTCTAAAGTCACCTTATTTCTCTTATTGTCCTTGTTGTATTGAGTTACATGCATCATTATTTTTGGTTGGAGCCTTTCCTCTTCCATCTATCTATCCCTTTTCGCTAGCAAAACCACGACCTCTCCTTGAATTCTCCTTCCTTATTATATTCTCTTCTGCCTTTAGGGAAAACCGGTATGCTTCTTCCATCATTTGAGGAGAAAGCATGTTGATTTCATCTTGAATCTTCAAACTCAAGCCATTGATATACCTTTTTGTCTTATCTGGGGTGTCTTCTACATAACCTGCCCTCAAATTCACCCCGTAAAACGCCTCAGTACATTCTCTAACTATTAATAGCCTTCGATTGAGGTTATGCACCTGTTTGTAGAGCGATAGTTGATAGTCTTTTGGTAGAAACTTCCCTTTCATCTTAGTTATTATCATGTCCCAACTTTTAATCAATGGTTTCCCCATTTTCCTTCTTTCATCCCGCACATCGTCCCACCACAATGCAACTTTTCCTTTCAACCTAGTTACAACAAATTTTACCTACTTATCTTCTTCAATATCTTCATATTCGAAATACTTGTCTAGTTCGCTAACCCAGTCCATCAAAGTCTCAGTTACCAGACTTCCATCAAGGTAGACAACTCAGGTTTTGGTCTTGAACTTAAGCTTAAAACTGACCTCAACAGTTTAACCTTCAGAGCTTCATCCATAGGCCCTATTATTTCTATTGTAGCTTCTTCGTTCGACTCGTTGTCATCTTCAGCCTTAGGGTCTCGCTGCCTACTCGTCTCCATGGCCTCTAAACAAGCTTGCAACCTCTATATCTCCTCTTGGAGTTTTGCATTAGCTACGAGCCTTCCTCCCTGACCTCACACTCTTCTTTCTCTCATTTCCATCTCTCTTTTCAGTAGGCAACACCACCAACACCAAATGTAACTCTGTCACAAGTGTAGCTCTACTTTAAACTTGCTTTGTTACCAAAATTGGTGGCAATAAGCAGACCGAAAGGAAAACCTGAGTTCCACACCGTGCAAAAATACATTGCTGGAGGTTCTACTATAGTGCGCTTAGAAACTCTCTTTCCGCCAATGGGAAGGAAGAATGACTAGCACTCCCTACAAACTGAGCTCTCCACCTCTGGGCACTGCTCCATGCTTAGGAAGTGGCCTCCCTCATCTCCTCTACCAATGGTTATGCTCAAGCTTCCAACAAAGCCATGACAATGCCCAAAATAAAAAGGCTATGCCCAACACTCAAATTATTCAGATTCTTCATTTTGTCTTCTACAAAAAACAATCTCCTGCTATCTTGTTTGCATCCAACATACCCTCATCAAATTATTGAGCACACTCAGAATAACATAATTGTATCACTTCCTACAAAATAGATACACTACAAACTAATTTTTTGGGTCACAATAACAAGTGTGCATAACTGCCCACAACTCAGAAATCAGACTTCCACCTTCTTGTAACGCTACATGCATGATGTCACATTAACTTTAGACTAAAATCAAATATATATACAATTTAACCACAGAGATAACAACACAGTGAAGTAATAAATGGATATGGAATGAATAAGATACATAATTATTTTATTTATTTCACAGGTGTAGGTTTGAGGCAGGAGAAGAAGCTCCCCTCCTCTCAATCGATGCTCTTTTTATGCACATCCTTGGAAATTGTTTCACTTCCTCTTCTCTCTACTTGAGGGAAGTTGAAAAGAGACAAGGAAACCGACTCTTCTTTTCCTAGACTCTACAAATTATTCAAATTTGTTTTTGCATTATCTAAAATCTCACTAAAGGAGACAAAATCAATTTTTCCAACCCAACATGTGGCCAATCCACCACATTATCAAGCCCCATTTGTTTTCCAATGAACTTGGTCTAATGCTTCTGCATCAAATGACAAACAATATAATGACCAAATGTGGATCACATATATAGAAGCCCAACACTGAGGGGTTGAGGCAAAACCTTGCCTCATTGGAGTCGTGACTAGTGGGCCACATCAGGCCATCGAACCTCGAGGAAAATCACAAGAGCCTTGGTGTGGAGAGGCTCGATGCCAATGGTCCAATATCAACCATTAACCTTCAACCATAAACTTATGTGCACAAGGATGTAGGGAATATTGATAACTTGATATTGAGATGACATACTCTGGGATTGTGTGACCTGGGGTGATCTGGCTTAGGTGTGGACCCTACCAGGCTCATGGGTCTCCAGGCCACCATAATTTTTAGAAGAATTTCATGGAGAGTGTGATTAGAGCAGAACCCTGGTTACTGGAAATATGCCATCTGGCCTTCGGGCCTCGACATTGTCCAGTAACGTTGGAACAAAGAGGAGCTAAGAGACAATGCTAAGAAGTTGATTTGATGGAGGTTCCAATAGTGGAACCATGCAACCAAGCCACCACCCACTGCCATAAAATAACGTGTGGTGATGTTTTGAAATGGGGTGGTGCCGATGAGATTTGGTTGATCCAACCAAGGTCCTAGTTGTGGAACTAAGTGATTAGGCCACCACTCACCACCACAGAATTCCACAATGTTAACCTTGTAATAAGGGGAGTTGTCAAGAGTTAGGCCAAGCTGACCAAAGGTCCAACTCATGGAACCATGCAAAGAGGCCAACACCCACTACCATGATTAAATTGTTGTCAACTCATAACATGAAATTTCGATGAAGAAGGTATTGATCCAACTGAGGTTTCAGTGTGGGAACCTTACCAAATGGGAGATCGCCCATCACTCATTTCTTGTTACTTGTTACATGTTGTGGTTGAGAATGCGGAAGAACAATCGTAACAACATAATGTGCACTGGGTACTCTAGGACCCGTAAAGATGACATGTATAGATCATAGTAGCTTGATGGAGTCCACATGGGCGCCATGTGGGTGATGTTATGACATGGTCTCATTTTACAAGCTAGACTTCAAATATACATAACTTGTAACAACCCCAGGTTGATTCTTTATGTAAATAAAATAAGACCAAGGTCATGGGACACGTATTCCAAGCTAAATGGATGGGAAAACACTAGAGAGGGCATCACTTGTGGTTAATTAGTGGCTATGGAAATTGGCAAAGGAAAAGAGGCAATAAATGGCAATTTAATATGAGAAATAAAGGAAAATTGGAGAAAGGAAGATGAAGAGACACAAATATGCATGCAAGGGAAATTAGAGAGAAAAGAAGGAAAATGAAGAAAAAGAGAAAAATGAAAGGAAGGGACACCAAACATGAATGATAAAAAGGCATTTGAGAAACAATTGACAACTTTTTGATCACTTTCATAAATGGAGATTTAAGAGAAGAGAGAGGAAGCACTTGCACACAAGCAAACAAGTAAGCAAAGGAAAGTAAGGGAGCACAAGGAAGGGTTGGAAGAGTAGCTACAACAGGAAGACATTGTAGGGAAAATGTTGCATGTGTGATTTCATTGCTGAGATTTGGATGTATGGTATGTGCATTTGGTTATTTGATTGCTTTGTTGTCATTGGCATGGGAATTTCCTGGATTGACAATGGTTTTCAGCATTTCCTTGCCATTTCCTGGATAGCCACGGTTTTGTGGGTTCCTTGTTTTGGTTTAAGTTTTGGATGGCCGATAGACTTTGGATCCTGGTGAGGTGGTCTCAAGAAATTACCAAGGGTTAAGGGTGGAGACGGGCTTTCTCCTAAAACTCTTAACAAGTGGTTGGATACAGGAAAATTCCTCTAGGTATGGTGAAGAAAGTTGGAGACATCCAAGATTGTTTGGTGTTAGTGATTTTTGGACCAGTTTAGGTGATATCAATGTGGTTGAGGGTTGAGGTGGTTTGGCCTTTGGAATCCCTAGTTGGTTTTGTTTTTATTTATCCCATGAGATCCCACATTCATGCTTGGAATATGGCACTGGGGTGATTGGATGAAAGAGAAATTTGGTTCAACCCAATATATGTTTGGGTGGTACGTGGAAGTCCCTGACTTGATTATCATTTTCATATGTTAATATGAATTATTTTCTTATTATGATCAAATAGCACATGTATGGGTAATTGTGTTGATTTTATGACTGGCTTGTCATGGACTCATTTTGGTTTTATGTTGGTTATAGACCTAGTTAAATGTTTTGTTCTTGTTATGGATCTTATTCATGATTTGATAAGTTATTGAATGGTTATGTGAATGCATGGGCTTACAAGTGTTGTCACAGTTGATTTGAGAGGGAAACAAGCCTTATTGATGATTCCTTGATCAAGTTAAGGAGACATTGAACATATATGCATTCATGACCCGTAGTTACGATGTTTACCATGTGTTTGACAAAATGTTTCTCATGTGTTTGGAAACTTCTAAGAAATATCTAGCCTTAGTACTTATCATATAGACTTGTCATCACCTTAGACTTGATTCTGGAAAGTCTTGGGCTACTCTTGGATGTGACCTATAGGCTATCCCTAGAAATGTGGCACTAACTCTGCAGCTAGATGCATGGAACTAGGAAATTTCGGCTACAACTACACAAAGGGAGGCTTGTGCGTGCAAATGAAGCTTTCCAACCGCACTCATAGTGTGGTATGTGTGCGGTTGGGTTGTGAGCTCAGTTCAAAATAAGTTCAGCTCAAGGCATGATCACCAGTGGTTTTTCTCTGACACCTAGGTGATCTGGTGCCCATTTTCATAGCTAGAACTTGGATGTTGGATTGTGTCATAGTAACTCACAACTCATGTTTACCCTAGAGTGCTTGTAAAAGCAAGTAAATGTGGGATGGGGTGGTTCCAGGGTGGTATCAGATCGAGGTTGCAACACTGGACCTTGGGTTAGATGCAAATTGTTATGAATGCATGTTAGATGCTTATTGTTATGGTTATGATATCCATGTATGATATGGGATGCTTGTGATGTTGTATCATGTTAATCTGGATTGGCCTATGCAGATGCAATAACCTCCCCTGAGATACATTGAGGTATGATTTTGATTATGTTTTTACTTAGATAATAATGGAATATTGCAGGGAATATAAGGCTAAGATAAGAAGGTCATAATAGTTGAGTACATTTCATATGACTCTCCATACATGCATGAAGAGACAATGGTAGGATGGGAGAGATCAATTGAGCAACAGGGAGAGGGGCATTCTCCTGGTTTGGCAGACACATTGAAAAGTTTGAAGGAAAAATTGTGAGTTACGAGCTAGACGATGAGCGGTTGATTAAGGCACAAGAAAGGCTTTCCAGAGCTCAAGAAAAGCAAGCTGAGCTTAATGCAGTCATTCTCTAGAGCCTTTCATATTTGCATAAGCAGGGACATCTAGGGATCAGTCATGGACATGAAGAAAAAACTAATGGTGCATATGGAAGTAGGTCTCAGAAAGGGTACAGGATGGACATAGATAATAAATTAAGAGGTGGTAGATCCTTGGATACACCTGAGAGGAGGGTTACCACTCATGGACTTTATTCTAGCTCTGGTTCTTAGAGACATAATTGTCATCACCGTCAACATACTTATAGGAGGAGTGAGAGGGGAAAATTTTCAAGAAAACCAATCCTCCTACTTTTAATGGGGAAGTGAATAAATCAAAAGATGTAGAAGCATGGTTGATTGGGATGAAGAAATTATTCAGATTGCATGATTACCCAAAGATATGAAAGCCAAGATAACCACCTTTAGTCTCAAAGGAAAAGCAAATATCTAGTGGGAATATGTTAAGTATGTTAGGGGAATTAGAGAAGAGGAGTTGATTTGGGATAAGTTTGAAAGATTCTTCAAAAGAAAGTACATGCCTAAGAGATATTATGATGGGAAGGCCAAGAAATTTTATGAGCTCAAATGGATTCCATGACATATGAATAATAAATGACCAAATTTCTAAAGTTGTTGAGATATGTGCACTATATCAAGGATGAGAATACAAAGGTCCAAAGGTTCATTAATGGATTTCCATTAACATTCAAAGATAAAATTGAGTATGATGAGATTCGGTCATTAGAGGTAGTCATCAAATACCTGAAGCACTGTTATGAGAAATCAAAGCACAAGCTTGAGCTTAAGCGTGTCTGGAAAGGTGATAAGAAGACTAAAGAAAAATCGACTAAGAAGCAATGAATATTTTAGGATGCAGGTGACAAGGAGAATGTGGAACCTCATAAGAATTTTAATGCAACTAAGAGAGGATATGGGTCTAAGCCTGAGGAGCAACATAATAAATGTGATGACAAGAAACCTTTGAGGTGTTGGACCCATGGTGAAGAGAATCGCAGGAGATATTTCCCATCACATCAGGGTGGCATGCCTCATATTAAAGTGCTTAGGTGGCACAGACAGTTGGGGATGTAGGCCAGAGCATTCTTTGGATATATGCAGTCGTGGATAACATGCAGGCAGATCATCATCCATTATTGAGATGGAAGGTAAGCTTTGTGATCAAGTTGTTTTTATTTTGATCGATCATGGATCGAATTATAGATATATTAGTCCTAACCTATTGGATCTGTGTCGGTTGAATAAATAAGTGCATGCAAAATCTTGGTAGGTGTAGTTGGCTACAGGGACCAAGAGAAGAGTTCATCATTGGGTGAGATCTTGTGCATTTGAGGTTAATGGTATGCCTACATAAGCACATTTAAATGTACTTCCTTTGGGTTCATATAGAATTATTTTGGGCATGGATTAATTATTCATTCACAGGACTAAAGTAGATTTCTATGACAAGGCCATTGAGTGCCTGGATGATAATGGAGAAAAGAGAGTCTTGCAGGGAAAGAAGAAGACTACATCAGTAAGAATGGTTACAACTATGAAAGCTAAGCGATACCACAGGAGAGGATATTTATTGTTTATAGTACATGTTTCCATTGACAAAGGGAAGGAAGATGAGTATGATGAAGTCTTGAGGAAGTATCTTGTTTTGTAGTAGTTTCAGGATGTGTTTCTTGCATAAATTCCAAAGTTGTCACCTCATAATGAGGTGGATTTCTCTATTGAGTTGATGTCGAGAGTAGCACCAACATCTAAGGTACCTTACATGATGAGCATGCCTAAATTGGTGGAGTTGAAGTTACAACTTAAAGAGATTCTTGAAAAGGGATACATAAGGCCAAGTGTGTCACCTTGGGGTGCACCAATGTTGTTTGTAAGGAACAAGGACAATATTATGAGATTGTGAATTAATTATAGGAAGTTGAACAAGGTGAATATCAAGAAAAGGTATCCATTGTCGCAGATTGATGACTTGTTTGATCATATGAAGGGATCAAAGATGCTTTCAAAGATTTATCTAAGATCAGGATATCATCAGGTGCACATCAAAGAAGAAGACATCTAAAAGACTTCATTTTGTAGAAGGTATGGGCACTATGAGTTTGTGGTGGTTCCTTTTGGTCTTACCAATGCTCTAGCCACCTTCACGTGTTTTATGAACAATGTGTTGTGCCCTTATCTAGATAATTTTGTGAGAGTCTTTGTTGAAGGTATATTAGTTTATTCAAAGAAGGAGGAGGAGCATGAAAAGCACCTGGTAGTAGTGTTGAGATTGTTAAGAGAGCATAATTTATATGCCAAGCTAAAAAAGTGTAGTTTATTTCAGTCTCAGATTCATTACTTGGGACATGTTGTTTCCAAGGACGGGATAACACCGGATCCAAAAAATATTAAAGCTATCATGGAGTGGCCAGCTTGGAGGAATGTGGATGAGGTAAAATCATTCATGGGACTAGTAGTGATCTGGACTGTGATTCATGGGAATAGCTATATGCCTTTGAACTCTGTTACAATGAGGCTCGAAGGCCTTTTTATTGTTGAGAAACAATGTAAAATACTAAACATCCAAAAACCTAACCCTAGAAGATGAAACGCCAAATTGTGGGCCCTGTTTGGGTAAATTGGTACATCAACTTCCCGGGATCGTAACTTTGGCATACGATCTCCCTTTGACGTGCACAATATCTCGTTAGAAAGATATATCTGAGAACTACAACTTTGGGAAGAGAAATATCAATTCATGGACCCATGTTGCTCCCAGTTTTCCCAAAAAACGTCGTTTAGGGCCTCAAAACGGTTCTGAAAGTTCAGGACCCAAAAAACTGCTAAAAATAGTAAATTGTGCTACAATTAAGGAAACTGAAAAGCTGAAAGAAACAATGGTGGGGATCCAAGTGGAATTGGCGGGTGGCCACCAATATCCACCTGGATCAGTCCTCCCCTCTTAGGAAGCAATGGTCCCCATTGCGTTGAGTTCCTCCATGAGATGAGGAAACTTTTGCTAAACTTGGTCCCTGGTGAGCCACTTGCCCTGGTGAAGGAGTTGGCCTGCTTTGACAACTCGATACAGTTGGATATTCTGCTGGTGAGTGTGCTTGATCTGTGTGTTGATGATCCGATCAGTTGCAACTTATTCCATGCAATCTAGATTTAACTCTGTGGGTGTGAGTTGTTCTGTAATGTCGGATGTGTCTAGTAATGGTGGAAGTATGGCCGAAGGCGGTCCACATTGAACAATGGGTGCAGGCCAAGGAAAGGGGGAATGCTGAGCTCAAATGCATTGTCTCCCATAGCCTTGGTAATGGTGTATGGACCATATCAGAGTGGTCTGAGTTTCCGATAGGCTCTGGTAAGGCGTTCCTTTTGCAAATGCAACCAGACTTTGTTGCCCACCTGAAACTTATGTGGCACCCGATGTTGATCATGTCACTGCTCGTACTTGGCATTTAATTTCTCTAAAATGTCATGGACCTACTGGAAAATATGCTGGATGTGCTCAATGAAGTTGTTTGCCTTATCTGTTTTGGACTGGACATGAGCCAAATCTGCGTGAGTAGCTGCAAATGGCATGCACACACCAATGGGACATAGTGGCTGGAATCCCAAGCCCACCTGAAAAGGGTTGTGGCTAGTCAAGCTGTGGAGAGACCGGTTATAGCTGTGATGAATATAGAGGAGGCTCTCATCCCATGTGCATGGATGCTTTGAGTTATACATCCGTAGAATGTGTACAATCATCCTGTTGACCACCTCTGTCTAGCCATCAGTTTGGGGATAGAAGGTGGTGGACTCAGTGAGTTTGGTGTCCAACATCGACCAGAGACTAGACCAAAATTTACTGAGCAACCTGCTGTCCCGATCTGAGATGATAGACTGTGGGATCCCAAAGTGTACCGACACTCATTCAAAGAAGATTTTAGCAGTGGTTTCTGCTGTGATATTCTTCTTGCAGGCTGCCATAATGGCCATCTTTGAGAACCTATCGACGACCATTAAAACACAATCGTTTCCATGCTTAGTAGAAGGAAGGCCCGACATGTAATCCATGGAGATGGATCCCCAAGGTCGACTAGGGGTAGGAAGCGGGGTATAGAGGCCTTGCTTCTTGATGGTCGGTTTGGCAATGGCGCAGGCGGTGAATCATCTGATGTACTTCTCGACATCCTGTCGAAGATTCGACCAATAGAAATACTTCTACAATACTGCCACCTTTTTCTCGACCTCGAAATGCCTAGTAGTTCAACTGTAGTGTGCTTCCCAAATCATCCTGGCACGCTCGCTTCAAGGAACACAAAGGTGACCCAGGTGGCATAACAGGGCATCCTGGAGGTGAAAATCTGAAGCATGCTGACCCTCCAAGAGTGTCTGGTATGTGTGGCTGAATTCTAGGTCGCTTTGTAGAGAAGTGGGCAATCAGAAGTCTTGTGCCCATAAAAATTGAGCACGATGGTTAACGCCATGATTGGTGGTCGACTGAGGTAATATACAACATTATTGGTGCTTTCCTTCTTATACTTAATATTCAAATGGAACTATTGCAGGTATGTGGACCACTTCTGATGGTGATCATTCTGCAATTTACCTTGGGTCTGTATGAACTGCAGGGGCCAGTGGTGTGTGTGGATGACTGTTTCCTTCCCCACAATGTAATGCTTCCATTGTCGACAGGCCTGCACAATGGAATACATCTCTTTTTCATAAGTGGGATACTTCTGGACTGTGTCTGAAAGTGTCTCATTGTGAAATTCCACTGGATGCCCGTGTTGAGTAAGGACTGCCCCAATAGCATAGTCAGAGGCATCTGTCTCGACTTGAAATGGTTGTTGTAAGTCTAATAATGCAAGCATTGGTGCCAAGTAGAGGTGATATTTCAACTCTGTGAATGCCTTCTGTTGAGATTCAAACCAAAAGAATTTTGATTTCGCTCCTCTCTTGGTGACTTGACTCAAGAGCCAAGTGATATGAGAAAATCCCAACATGAACCTGCGGTAGAAGTTGGCAAGACCCAGTTTGTTGTGGAGCTCATTCAGAGTGGTTGGAGATGGCCAATCCTGAATGACTTGGATTTTGGCTGGATCCACATGCACTCCCCATTCATCAATAATGTATCCCAGATACTGAACCTGGGTCATGCCTGTTAGAGTCGGTCTGGTCAGCCCTCTGTTAGAGATCAAAACTCTTTGTGCATTTCAATTTTGGGTGTCCCGCTCCATTCACTCAGCTGCATTTCGCTAGGGGCATGCCATGATCTGACAGAGAAAGTCATGCTAATCATTTCCCCTCATGTTTGGCTCCTGCTAGCTCAGGTCTTTTGCCAATAATCACCAAAGTCCATGACGGTCAAGGTCTGGACCTTTACAGGGCAAATTCATTTTCTATGTTTGGGTCTAGGAATTCATCAATTTGGTCTTTGAAACATGTCCAATAAAGCCATGCAAGCCAGAGGGAGGCCCTTGCGCAGCTATGGTTCAGAGAGCTTCATCGTCACGTGGATAGACTTCGACTCTTCTTCAAAACTCTGTTTTGAAGAAAAGTCAAACAAGGTCATTTATGACAAAATTTTCCAAAAAATCGCCAGTTGACTTTTCAGATGCAGTCATGGTTTCTGTGACCAAATGCTCTATCATACAGTCCCTACAAATATGTGCCGAAAATTTCATCATTTGAGCCAAAATGTCAAAGGGAAAGTGAAAATCAATGTGTTTTAAAGTCAATGAAAAAGTGCAAAACACAACATTAGAAAAATGGGTTTTCAAGGAAGAAAAAATTAAACCCATCTCTTCCAAGACTATATATACATGTTTTTACCCAAATCAAAGGAATTGTGCTACTACAAGACTTGGAGAAGACATTGCAAAGGTGTGAGTGTGAGATTGGAGTGTTTGAGTGAGTGGGAGCAGGTTTTAGAGGGCGCAACGCACATACCCAGGAGCGCGGCGCACTCACCGGGCGCGGCACACACGCAGCCAGCCCACAGTTGAAGGTTTACATAGGCGCGGTACATACCCAGCGCACGGTGCACTGGGATTTGTGTGCGACGCACACAGACCAGGGGCCGAAAAACGTTGCCAAAGCACTCCAAATTTTGGTGAATGCTATCAAATCAAGAGGTAGGCCTTATGACATCACCGGTTCATCAAATTTTATCAATGATATGGTGTTTATAGAGATGTTTGAATGTCACCCAAATGCATAAGGTCAACCATAAGAAATCACCAAGAAAATGATGGCTAGGGTTGTTAAAATGTGTTGTTAGTGCCAAGGTTTCACTCCACTCACCTATTCCCCTCACCTATCATTTTTCCCATCTCCCCTCGATCATTTTTCCTAAAACCCCACCCTAAATCACTACCTAACCCTCTCCCTATTCCTCCACTATTTGGTCAACTCAAAATCACCATAAGACCAGCTCATTGTGCAAGCAAGGCTGTGGAGGAAAGGTGCATGGCTGAAGAATTGAAGAGTCAAACGATTAGGAGCAATTTAGGGTGATTTCAGAGCGCGCGACACACACACCAAGGATTGCGGCGCACTGATTGGGAGCGGCGCACACAAAGCCCATCCACTGTGTAAATCTGCCACTGGCACGACGCACTCAAAGCGCGCGTCGCACAGGGATATAAAGCCCAGAAACCAATTAATTTGCCTAAATTTTTTTGGATGCTCATCAAATTTGAAAGGTAGGAAACCTACCTCCACTCTTGCATCAAACTTCAAGGGAATAGCATGGTTTTAGGAGTATAAATTAGATGCAAATTTTTTTATAAAGCAAACAAAAGAAGACACAAAGAAATCATGATCCTAGGGTTTATGCTACAGTGACAGTGCTGCCAAGGTCTTTCAAGCCCTACCCCATCAACACTATACCCAAACTACTCCCAAATCCCTGAAAAATCTCTCCCTTTAACCCCTATTCCCATTTCATCATTCCCCTCCTAATACTCCCTGTTTTATTGTCCCCTTGGTGGCAGATTTTCAGAGCAACTACTAGCTTCATTGGGATCAAAGGGTAGCATCAAACTCAGGGTACAAACAACAGTAATGGCATCCGAAGTTTCATCAAAATATGAGGAGGAGACCCACAGTGATACAAATTCAGGAGAGAGGGCCCAAAGGAGACATCACCAGAGTGGCAGACATCTTAGAGATGAGCCAAACATCCTCATCGAGTTGCAGGCATTCCCTCTTGCTATGTCTTGTTTCCATCACTTAGCATGTTTTGAATTTTGTCAGAGGGTGGCAAATATCAGAGTTCATCATGAGTTGACCCGTCTTTTTGCACTTCACCTACATGGAGGATAGTCTATCTTGGCTGGGGTCACTTTCACATTGACACCCGAAACAATATCAGTGGCAACAGGCATACCAAACATTGGAGAGCAGTGGCACAAGAAGAAGAAGGTAGATAGGCATCATTATGAGCCTTACATCAAAGACAGCTATTTGAGCCACCTCACGAGAGTTTTTCCATTCAGATTTTTGAAAGATGAGTATGCCCCGCTCATGAAATTGATCATGAAGTACTTCAGTTGAGAGGGGAGGTTTTCTCGCCTTTATGCCTATCACATCAGGTTGCTCATGCACTTTACCAGGGTGCGGATGATGAACCTCCCATTTTTCATTAGTGGGAACATAGAGAGGATGAGAAATTTCATGCAGCACAAGACCCCTCGACAACAGCTCAACAGTGTGTATCACTTTGCCCTTATCTGGATTTTGGTGGACCATTAGTTGGGATTACAAGGTATTGCTTGGGAGGACTTCATCTCCCGTGACTTCTTCAACGCTCCACAGGTGGTTTCAGAGGCAGAGCATGAGATAGGGGGCCCATCTCATCAGTATGAGCGACATGAGACTGCTACTATGCTAGTATACATCACCTATCAAAGAGGCAGTAGACCCTTATTTGCAGCAGCAAAGCGAGTGTTATCTCCACCCGGGGTGGAAGGGGCCTCACTTCCGACATCAATATCACAGGAGTAGGGTAATGTTAAGGAGCCAGTGCAGGAGGAAGGGTCATCAGGTGAGCGAGAGACTGAGTTTGTTCTCCTCCAAGATGATGAGACAGATGCAGAACCAACAAATGAGGAGCTTATAGAGATCATCCAGGAGCAGCAATCAGTGATTGAGTCATTATCCATTGACTTGGAGAGGGCTAAATGGAGCATGAAGTACATGGAGTAGAGAAACAAATAGCTTGAGGACCAACAGACGATCATGGAGCTGCAAAACATTCGTGAGCATCGCCAAGCTGCTCAAAGAAGAAGGGCTGCGCTCACATCTTTGGAGCAAGCAATCAATGAGGATCCGGAGGCCAACCTTGAGAGGGTCAACATGCATTTGGAGAGGCTGCTGGACAAAGCCGACTAGGACCTTGCTCTACTGAGACATATGGATTTCCGTTACAGGGTGTGAAACATGAGTGCACAGGCCCGGATAAGAAACTTGAAGGCAAAATTGAGGAAAGCAACAAGAAGAGCAAAAAGGGAAAAAGAGCAAGATCGGCTTTGAATATTGGCTGAGGCTTCCTTGACCCATCATAACACCCCATAGAGATCCTCCAGCCCAAATTTCAAAAAATTTGGGGAAATTTTGGTCACTTGGTAATTTTTTGGGTAAAAAACAGGGATTTTCTCCCTGTGCGCCGCGCCACTGGCGCGACGCTAAAATTCTAGAGCTCCAAATGAGGAATGGCTTGCAGATTTGGATTCAACATGGAAAATTATGACTACTGGTGTCTGGGAAAGAGATTTGGGCAAGATCTGGGTCTCCTAAAGGTAAAAAAAACCCCAAAAATGGCCTCTCTGCCACTTTTTTTGACACACAGAAAGCAGTCTTGGGAGAATGGATATTTGGAGGGGAAAATGAGCACCAAATTTGAAAATTCCAGTTGGGTTAGGAAGTAGATAGGACAGGATTTCTAGAAAGCCCACTTGGGCACATTTTGGACACCTGCAAGTGCCCCAAAATAGGCCCCAAAGTAGCGCGATGCACAGAAAAAATGGCGCAGCGCACAGAGGAAAAAATTGCCAATTTGCTTCCGTTTCGCGAAATTTCGGTTCGCGACTTCTCCAAGTGGGCCCGCTCATCTACACTTCGGTTTTTTGGCACCAAAGGTGGCATTTAAAGAGTTTTTTCTCCAGATTGGCTTCTATCCAAGTGGCGAAGGAAGGCAAACGGTCACCCCAAGCCAAATGTCATGTTTGCAGTGCTGCACGTGTAGCTGATGGTTGGCTCTCCATCTACATTTTGTAATGATTCGAGTAACTCCCCAACCCTTGGGCGTTCTATCTCTTCCTCACACATTCTATATATTGTATGCAAGTTATTTGCAAAGGGTCGGTTGGCTTGCAACTTCTGGGAGATTGTGGGAAAGAAACTTTGTTTCTTCACTGTGTATTTTTGACAGAGAATTAATGAAAGGCAGCAGCTTTGTTTCATGAGATTCTTGTGGTTGTGAGTGTAGCAAATGTGTGTCTTATGTTTTCATATGTATTTCGTTATGTTTCATAATTCAATTCATGTTCATTTCCAGTGAAATTTTCTGAGTGAGATTAGGTAGAATTCAATTTTATTTCTCTTCCTGTGGGAAAATTTCATGTTCAATGTTTTTCTTTTGTTGAAAAGGATTCATGTAACTATGCCCTTTTCACTTTCTTCAACAATCTATTCATTCCTCTTTATCCCCGTGTACAATATTGTTTCAGGCTGGATCATTGTGAGGTAACCCGTACGAGTTGTAGGTAGTGATCCTAAGGCTGGGATACTACTTGATCCTGGACGAGTTGGTGCTTTCCGGGATTACCTAAACCTGTACTTGGTGTGCCAGCTGCTTATTTCCCCATAGATACTTAGGTTCCACTAAATAGGCATCCCGTATTATCTTATTTCATTTCTGGTATAGAGTGTCTAGTTGGAGAAAAGCTCCGCATTACCTCAAACTAAATTGCTACATTTTCTGCCTGCCTTGCCTCACGGAATAATCTGTGCCTTTGTATTAAAATTCTCTGTTCTTTGCTGACCGTTGGTCCCATACCATCCCAAAAGCTCGGTCATTCATGAAAATGGTTTCTTGTATCCATATTCACTTACTAGCCTAAGATCAATATTTCATTGTAAGTCATCTCAGACCGTTTTTTGCTTACTTATTCACTGAGCGTGACTCGGAGAGAGCCCTCTCCTGTTCTGGTAAGGCTAGCTACCAGACTGAGCGTGGTTTGTGGTTACCCTAATTTTTGCCTTCCTTCAGCCTAAGGCAGATTTAGGTGCTAACAATGCCAAAAGTGAATTTCTCCAAATTGGCACATAAATTATGTTGCCACAGTGTTTGTAGAACTTGTCGGATGTGGTGGAGGTGCTCTTCCCAACTCTGGCTGAAGATTAGGATGTCATCTAAGTATACCACTACAAATGAGTTGGTGAATGGCCGCAAGATGTCATCCATTAGCCTCATGAAGGTTGTAGGAGCATTCGTCAATCCGAAAGGCATAACCAACCATTTGAAAAGGCCCTCCTTGGCTTTGAATGCAGTATTCCACACATCAGAGGGTTCGATTGGTACCTGGTGATATACTGACTTCAAATCGATCTTGCTAAAATATTTTGTCCCCTGCAGTTGGTCCAGGAGGTCATGAATCCGTGGGATTGGGTACCTATTACGGATAGTGATCTTGTTCAGCGCCCGATAGTCAATACAGAGTCTCCAAGTCCCATCCTTCTTCTGTACCAATGCAGTCAGGATCCCACAGGGTGATAAACTCGGATGGATGTGACCTTTTTGCAGCAACTCCTAAATCCTCCTCTTGATTTCATCATTCTCCAGAATGGAGCGCCAATAGACTGGTCCATTGGGCAGCGACACACTTGGGGTCAGATCGATGGAGTGCTTGACCTGACAGTGCAGAGGAACCCCTGCGGGGGAGGTGAAGATGTCCACATACTCCTCCACGACCTTGTCCATTTGTAGTTGTTGTGCGGAGGGGTCCTTTCTGGAGGTCGTGGCCACCGTCTTCTTCTTTCCTTGAGGGCGTATCATCAGGAAACAATTTTCCTGGTTTTGGAAATGAACTTACTACATTGTTTTTTAGTAACCAAAGAGATGACAATAGGCAGTGCTACCTTCGGTATCCTGTACAACTTATTTCCCAAAGTAATAATAACAACACGGGGCTTTGATTCATACACAACATGTTGCTTCCACAAGTATGGTTGTCCTAATAATACATCACAAACATTAAGGGGAGCAACGTAACAAAATAACTCATCTGTGAAGGGCTTGAGGAAACACTGCTGGCTCACGCAAAGATCCCCTCCTTGGTGTACGGTTGTGGATGTGTTGTGGTCGGTAAGCCCAACTGCTTCACGACCTCTGCCTAAATGAGGTTCTTTTGGATCCCACTGTCGACAATGAACTATAGTGGGGACCTCTTTACCCACATCTGGGAGTGGAATAGGTGCTCCTCCTCCTTTGGATCTTCGGGTTCCTCCTTCGAGATCTTCGTGGTGGCAACGATGGCGTTGGGCTCCACGTCGATAATCTACTTCCCTTTGTCATTCCCCTTGTCGGGTTCTGGCTCAGAGTTGGAACATGCATCTGATTCTGTAACCTTTAGCTTGACCACCAATGACTGCTTGGCCCAACACTCACTTGTGTTGTGAGTGGAGCTCTTATGGAACTCACACCACTTTCCTGTGTCCTTTTTCAGCTTTGCGGCACAGTTCTTTGCTTGCAGCTTTGGCAGGTTGTCTTGGGCTACCCCGCCTTGGCTTTGTCCTTTGTTTTATGGTTTGGGGGCACCTTTCCCTTGTTAAGAAATTTACTGCATAACATAAATAATTACTGAGAGAAATAAATATAAAAATAACCAGCAACAACCATAAACACATAAACACAAATGTTTATCCGGGAAAACCCCAAATCCGGGGAAAAACCCAACCTAATAAGATCTTATTAGCATTGGCCAAAACTCTGACCAATCCGACCAAGTGAACCTTCACCGCTCACCTCCAGGTCTTGCCTTACAATGAAGTCCTTCCAGATTTTTATAAGCTCCATTACATATAATACCACGGGAAGAATACCATGGGTGCACAATACCATGTGCCCAAAACCATCACTGTTTAACCTGGTCAACTTTGACTCTATCTCGAGTCAAGTTTACCTAACAATTCCCCCCTTAAACTTGACTTGGGGTTCCTTGACTAACTCCAGCCAAACCTGCTAAGTGAGACAATCCCGCTCACTCTAGCCCTTACCCCCCTCAAAGTTTTTACCCAGGGTATTGTTAACCTGACATCCCCCCTCTCAGGGGTACACATGCCTTACCAGGTCTTACAACAGTATGCCCATTTTCATGCAATAATTTTGACTTCATTAAAATATTTTTTTTGTTTATTGCTGCTGCCATTCTGATCCATCCTCTCTTAATTTGATTTGCTCAAAAACTTCTATCAAACCGCTCCAACTGCAAGCCCGACGAGAACCTCATAGATTCCAGCACCGGTGGCCTCACGTAGCAGAAAACGAACAATTTTCGAAGCCGCATGAATCCCGAACAATTCGTCAGCATGTTCCAAACCGGTAAATATCACAAATGCACTGCGATCCCTGGCAGTTACGGACATTCTCCTCGAGGTTCCACGTACGATTGTTCCACCATTATTTTCAGACCCAGATATGTAAAAAGGTTGCATTGATCTTATCAAGCACTATAAACCCCTGGCATCAAAGAATCCCTTTGAAGCTGCATTGATCTTATCAAGCACTATAAACCCATGGCATCAAAGAATCCCTTTGAAGACAAAATCTGGCTCTGATACCAGTTGTTAAGAAATTTACTGCATAACATAAATAATTACTGACGGAATAAATATAAAAATAACCAGCAACAACCATAAACACATAAACACAAATGTTTATCCGGGAAAACCCAAAATCCGGGGAAAACTCAACCTAATAAGATCTTATTAGCATTGGCCAAAACTTTGACCAATCCGACCAAGTGAACCTTCACCGCTCACCTCCAGGTCTTGCCTTACAATGAAGTCCTTCCAGCTTTTTATAAGCTCCATTACATATAATACCACGGGCAGAATACCATGGGTGCACAATACCATGTGCCCCAAAACCATCACTGTTTAACCTAGTCAACTTTGACTCTATCTCGAGTCAAGTTTACCTAACATCCCTTGCTTCAGATTCGCAGATCCAAAGTCTCGCTTCTTCTGTTTAAACTTTTTATTGATCTTGATGGCATATCGATATGCCATGTCGAGCGAGGAGATGTTCAAAAATTCTATTTCTTCCTGTATGTACATGTGCAGGAAGCCGTAGTATTTGAGTACCAAATGCTACTCTGAATCCTTGATACCCAACTTTGTGCGAAGGGTATGGAAAATATTGGTAAACTCCGGCACGTCTTGGTCCCTTCCTTGCCGCAGTGTGGTCCACTTTATGTATTGATCCTCATAGCTTTCGACAGGGTAGTACTGCTCCTTGATGGTAGCCCAGAATGAATTCCAAGTGGGTACGGCTGAAAAGAGTGAGGTCGTACTTTCATCCTTCTGCTCGCAGTAGGTTTCCCACCAGTCCTTGATGTGGAGGCAGCTTTGAGAAGTACAAAAGTAATCTTTTCCCGGCCGGAAAAATCATGATCATAAAAATACCCTTCTAGCAGATTTAACCATTTATCTACGGCGTCTGCATCTATCTCACCCTCAAATATGGGAATGTCAAAGTTAACTTGTACCTTAAAGGGTGTGGCGCTTCCAGAGTAGCTGCTGGAAGTAGATGTGTCACCCCTGGATAGCCGCTGAAGGATTTGGGCAAAGTTGTCCATCATTGCGTTCCTTTGTCGCTCGAGTGTCTCTTTGAGCAAGATTTTGATAGGATCTCCTACCCCCTCTTATTTCTTTTCATCCCCCATGGGAGATCGTCGGGATTTGCGAGTCTGGTCTTGCAAAGGTTCGACCAGTTCAAGCCCTAACTCCTTATATCCTGACCTTGTTGGGGACATGCAAAGAAAGACAGAGAAAGAGCAGACCACTCTGATACCACTGATCCAGATTTAAATAGGAACGCAAAAAATTACAGATATAACCATACATATAGAGATGCAGCAGAAATGAGACTTCATTTCATTATCGTAAAATACTGAAATATGCTTACAAATATAAATGGAAATAAACTAGCCAGGGCAATGGTAGCTTATCTCTGAGAAGAGATATGGTGGCTACATGCCTTTGAACTGTGTTACAATGAGGCTCGAAGGCCTATTTATTGTTGAGAAACAATGGAAAACCCTAAACATCCAAAAACCTAACCCTAGAAGATGAAAGGCCAAACTGTGGACCTCGTTTGGGTAAATTGGTACATCAACTTCCTGGGGTCGTAACTTTGGCATACGATCTCCATTTGACATGCACAATATCTAGTTAGAAAGATCTATCCAAGAACTACAACTTTTGGAAGAGAAACATCGGTCCATGGACCCATGTTGCTCCCATTTTTCCCAAAAAACATCGTTTAGGGCCTCAAAGCGTTTCCGAAAGTTCAGGACCCGAAAAATTGCTAAAAATAGTAAATTGTGCTACAATTAAGGAAAATGAAAAGCTGAAAGAAACAATGGTGGGGGTCCAAGTGGAATTGGTGGGTGGCCACCAATATCCACTTGGATCAAGTAGGTTATTACAGGAGGTTCATCAGGAACTTTTCCAAGATTAGATATCATATCACATCTTTGCAGAGGAAAGGGAAGAAGTTTGAATGTACAATTGAGTGTAAAGCTAGTTTTGATCAACTAAAGAAATTTCTTACAAATTATCTAGTTGTGAAGATTGCAAATCCTGATAAGGAGTTTTTAGTTTGTATAGATGCATGTAAGGAAGGACTTGGTGGAGTCATAATGCGGGAAGGACATGTGGTTTTCTATGAATCAAGGAAGCTGAATGAGCACGAGCAGAACTATGTGACCCATGATCTTGAGTTGACAACTATCATTCATGTATTGAAGCTGTGGAGACATTATCTCCTTGGCAGGGGGTTTTTTCTGATGAGTGATCATTGTGCGTTGTGGTACTTGTTTGACCAACCTAATTTGAATGCAAGGAAAGCTAGATGGTTGGATACCCTCAATAAATTTGATTTTGAGATACATTAAAGGAAAAGAGAATAGGGTTGTAGATGCTCTCAGTAGGAGAATGAGCATGAATCATATTTCAACTATGAGCTCTTATGGGACAAATTTGCAAGAGTGGACCTTGCATGCGGGGAAGCATGATGAGAGGTATCAACAGTTGAAGAAGAGACTATAATAGAAAAATTAAGGTGATAGAGATGAGGATTATCACCTCACAGTATATGGCTTTGTTAGATTTAGGAGCAAAATCTATGTGCCAGATAACAAAAAGTAGAGAAGCTTATTTTGAGAGAGTTCCATGTCAAGCCATATACATACCACCCAGAATACCAAAAGACTTTGACAGTTGTTAAGAAGTTATACTATTGGCCAAACTTGAAGAAATAGGTGGCTAATTTTGTTGCAAGTTGGTTGGACTATTAGTAGGTGAAAGCTGAATGTATGCATCCAACTGGTCTATTGCAGCCTATTCTGATTCTAGAATGGAAATGGGAGGTCATTTCCATGGATTTCATTATAGGATTGCCGAGGACATTGAGGCAACATGATTCCATCATGGTTGTGGTTGATAGGTTGAGCAAGGTAGATCTTCATTACAGTGAAGTCTACTAATTCAGCTAGTGAAGTGGCTCAGATCTCCATCATGGAGATAGTGAGGTTGCATGGAGTTCCAAAGAAAATTATATCAGATAGAGATGCCATGTGCACTTCCAAGTTTTGGAAGGAATTGTTTGTAGGTTTGGGGATAGAGTTAGCATCCAATATAGCTTATCATCTACAGATAGATGGACAGACAGAGAGCATTAAAAAGATTCTTGTAGATATGTTGAGGATGTATGTTATGCATCAACAGAGGAAGTGCGAGCAATATCTTCCAATGGTGGAGTGTGCTTATAATAAATGGTATAAAAAATAATTGAATATGAGTCCATTTGATGCTCTTTGTGGGTGGAGTTGTAATACTCCTACCAACTGGAGTGATCCAATGAACAGGGTGCTGATTGGAACAAACATGTTGGTAGAGATGGTGAAAGAGATGTAGGTTATTAAAAGGAATTTAAAGAAAACACATGACAAGCAGAAGAATTATGTATATCAGCATAAAGAATTCAAGGGGTTTCACGTTGGGGAGAATGTGTACTTACACATTAATCCCAAGAGGAGCTCCTTGAGAATTCGATCATGTTCCAAGATGGAACCTCGGTATTATGGGATTTAGATCCTTGAGAGGATTGGACCAGTAGCCTACAAAATTTCACTGCCACCAGTAGTGAAAGTCCATGATGTTTTCCATGTTTCATTGCTTAAAAGATATATATATGATGTTGGTCATGTGATTGATTGATCTGTATTACAGGTGGAACTAGAGGGAGAGTTCCATCCAGGGCCAAAATGCATATTGCAATGAAACAACTCATGCTCTAGAACCGAGCAATAGAGTAAGTTAAAGTGCAGTGGAAGAACTTTGGGCCCAATGAAGCTACACGGGAGATGGATGATCAGATGCATGCATTATATCCTTATTTATTTATTGGTTGAAGCAAATGAGTTTTTGGTATGTGTGTGTGTGATTGTAAATACCACATCGAGTTATGTTTATAAAGCCCCAATAAGTGGTATGTTTATCATGTTTCAGTAGTTTGTCATTGTAAACTCTGCATCGAGTTGTGTTATAAAACTCCAATAAGTAGTATGTTTTTTTGGTCATAAGTGTCATAAAACACCAAGGATGGTGTTCCCTCAAGGGGGATGGGTTTGTAACAGCTTTGGGTTGATTCTTTATGTAAATAAAATAAGACCAAGGTCACGGGACATGTTTTCCAAGCTGAATGGAGGAGAAAACACTATAGAGGGCATCACTTGTGGTTAATTAATGACTATGGAAATTGGAAAAGGAAAAGAGGCAATAAATGACAATTTAATATGAGAAATAAAGGAAAATAGGAGAAAAGGAAGACGGAGAGACACAAATATGCATGCAAGGGAAATTAGAGAGAAAATAAGGAAAATTAAGAAAAGAGAAAAAGGAAAGGAAGAGACACCATACATGAATGATAAAAGGGCATATGAGAAATAGTTGACAACTTTTTCATCACTTTCAGAAATAGAGCTCTAAGAGACGAGAGAGGAAGAACTTGGACACAAGCAAGAAACTAAGCAAAGGAAAGCATGGGAGCACAAGGAAGGGTTAAAAGAGTAGATACAATAGGAAGACATTGTAGGTAACATGTTGCATGTGTGATTTCATTGCTGAGATTTGGATGCATGGTATATGCATTTGGTTATTTGGTTGTTTTGTTGTCTTTGGCATGGGAATTGCCTAGATTGATAGTGGCTTTCAACCTTGCCTTGCCATTTAATGGATAACCATGGTGTTGAGGGTTCCTTGTTTTGGTTTAAGCTTTGGATCATCGATAGACTTTGTATCCTGGTAAGGCGGTCTCAGGAAAATCCCAAGGGTCAAGGGTGGAGATGGGATTTCTCCTATAACTCTTGATGGATGGGTGGAGATAGGAAAATTCCTCTGGGTATGGTGAATAAAGTTGGAGGCATCCAAGCTTGTTTGATGTTAGTGATTTCTAGACCGGTTTAGGTGAAATCAATGTGGTTGAGGGTTGAGGTGGTTTGGCCTCTAGAAGCCCTAGTTGGTTCTGTTTTGATTTATCCCATGAGATCCCACATTCATGCTTGGAATATGGTACGAGGGTGATTGGCTAAAAGAGAGATTTAGTTCATCCCAATCTATGGTCAGGTGGTATGTGGAAGTCCCTGACTTGGTTGACATTTGTATATGTTAATATGAGTTATTTTCTTGTTGTGATCAATGAACACATGTATGGCTTATTGTGTTGATTTTACTCATTATGGTTATATGTTGGTTATAGGCTTTGTTAAATGATGTGCTCTTGTTATGGATCTTATTCATGATTTGTTAAGTTATTGAATGGCTATGTGAATGCATGGGCTAACAAGTGTTGTTGTAGCTAGTTTGAGAGGGCAACAAACATCCTTGATGATTCCTTGATGAAGGAGACATTGAACATATATGCACTCATGACCTATATTTATGATGTTTACCATGTGTTTGAAGAAATGTTTCTCATGTGTTTAGAAACTTCTAAGCAAGATCTAGCATTAGTACCTATCATATATATTTTTCATCACCTTAGACGTGATTATGGAAAGTTTTGGGTTCTTTTGGGCAGTGGCCTATAGGCTAGCCCTGGAAACGTGGCATTGGTTTCGTGGCTACATGCATAGAACTAGGAAATTCTGGTTACAACCACATGGAGGGAGGCCTGTGCGTGTAGCTGGGTTGTGAGCTCAGTTAAAAAGAAATTCTAGCTCAAAGTCTTATCACCAGTGGTTGATTTTGACACTAGGTGATATAGTGTCCCTGAGAGGTTTCATTAAGTTTTTGGTGACTAGACCCCACTTCCATAATTGGAACTTGGATGTTTGGTCGTGTCATAGTAACTCTTAGATCATGTTTACCCTAGATTGGTTGTAAAAGTGGGTAAATGTGGGATGGGGTGGTTACATAAATTTTGATCCACAACTCAAATTGAGATAAATTGTATATTGTTAGAAACCTCTCAATGAGCAAATCACGATGGTGGTGTCATAATTAAATTCTACATATACTTGCCAAAATGAAGTTTCACTAACCCCATCTTCATAACTAACTTTGCAAATCAGGTCAAGATGAATAAGTAACCCTATCACAACCTGGGATGGTTAAGGGTGTGGGAGGTGGTTACATAGTGGTATCGAAGCTAAGGTTCAATACTAGACCTTAAGAGGCTCACACACAAAGGATCAAATTTAATACGACAATTTAATTATTGTATATGTTGAATTTTTTGTTTGTAATTTATGTGGTTTATAACCTTGATAGAATACATATGTCTTTTTATCTAGCATGTATACTGACATGGGTTTTGATTTTGCGAAAAACTTCATATCAACATGCTTAGTGTGACTGGCCAAGGTGATAAATTACTCTATTCATGCCACATTTAACTAAAAATTGTGTGTGTGTGTGTGTGTGTGATAACAGTTAATAAGATCCAAATTCAACAAGAAATAATGGTTTATGAGAGATTTTTCTGCGTAAATCACATGATATTTCATTTGTCGACACATTTCGAACCAACCAGTGTTATTGCTAGAGTGTCGCAGTTCCATCACCATAAATTTAGGGAGGCCCTTGAGATTGAAAAGAGGCCGAGCAATCTCAATAGAGAGGATGGCTGGAAGATCAGTAGTTGTTGGGTCCCAACCCTCGTTTCCTAGTCATTTTCTTCGCTTCCTCCCCTCCCCCTTTTTTGCAGCCAGTTCTAGTTTTCTTATAAGTGAGTTTCCCCTCGTTATGCCGTATCCTTATCTCTTTTGCCTTTGTTCGTTGATGTGTTGTTTATATAGTATGAGATATTTTGACGCATTTTGTTTATGCTATTAGTTATATACTATTTAATTATAACTTAATTATTAAAAGAAAAATAATTACTTTACTATGAAAATCAATCTATGATAATATGTTGTTATTAATTTATAATTATAATAAATAATTAAACAAATTAATAATTAAAATAATTAAACAAATTAACAATTAAATATTTAGAAAAAATTCAAATTCTAATAATTATAACTTAATAAAAGAAAATTTATTACTTTAATAAAAGAAAATCAATTAATTTAATATTGAGATTTATCTATGATAATATTTTTATTAATTAAACAATCTAACAATTAAAGATATTTATAAATACTAGAGATTTATTCTTACTATATATTACTTAAATTAATTTACTTGTATATTTATAATAAAGATTAAAATTAATATAATACCTTTTATATTCATATATCCCCCCCCCTTTTAACTTTTAATTTAATAATTATTTAAATCCTTAACTGGATCTATTTTTAATTTTAATTTTTAAATATAGTTATGCCCCCCCCCCCCCCACTATTTTCATTGGGTCTGGTCTAAGCTATCCGTTTCCTAGTCAAATATAGCCGTTAGTTTGTCAATATAGCCGTTTCATGGTCAAATATTATAGCCGTTGGATGTTCTGCTCTGACTATTTAACTAGCAATCTAGATCTGATTCTTCAACTTGTCCTGATGATGAACCACACTGGTTGGTTCGAAACGCGTCAACAAATGAAATTTCATGTGATTTATGCCGAAAAATATCTCATAAACTTGATATGGATCACAGAAGCCTCAATTCAACAAGAAATAATGGAATGAGAAACATAATGACACAGTACAATATGCCCAATCCTATCATAACCAGGAAGAAGAATCAAAGGGAAAAAGGTCAGAGAAAATTTCCCTTGATTGGATGGAGACCCTCAAGAGTTTGGGAGTTTAATTGAGAAGTTGCAAAGAAGATGATGAAAGGATTATCACAACACAAGAAAGGAAAGTAGATGCAAATGCAGTGAATTTGCAGAGATTATAAGACATGTAAATACAAAAGCAAGATGAGCTTGGTGGCAACTATTTAAGCAAGCACAAATCCAAGCAAATCCCATCCGAGATCCTTAAGCAAGGATTGGAAACCAATATGGCAGAAGGAAATAAGTCAAGAAAAAGGCATAGTAAAGAAAGTTGTTAAGCCCCATGTTAACCCAAAAAACCCCTATTAATCGCTAGATATTGAGTGATTACATTTATATTGTTATATTTTTATGTATGCTAGAACCCCTCATGGTTCCATTTTATTATAATTGAATCCTTTGTCTCATATATATATATATATATATATATATATTGTTAGGCCCCTATACTACTAGTCTAACCCCTTATTGTTATTAGTACAACCCCCTTATTATATTGTTGTACCCATGTATTCCCCATATTGTTATTATTGTGCCCCATAGAAGCCCACTATTGTTATTATTATGCCCTTACATTATTATTGTTATGTCAACTTTGATTATATTATGACCCCTTAGACTCCTATATATAGAAAGGAGGTCTTGTCATTTGTATCATGCAAGAATTTTTCATTTGTGTAATGTAAAGGAGGTTGCCCCCTCAAAGAGGCTAAATTCTAAGGCGTTGATCTATCTTTTTTATATTTTTGTGAGCTGGTTTCATAACATTTGGTATCAGAGCTTTGGATTGTAGGGTTTCACTGCTCCAAACAGGTCATCGTGGAATTTTCGCTATAATTGTTTTTATGCGACGTTTCAGATGCTAAAAAAAAAACCATTTCGGTTGAAATCGTTCTGAACCTCGGGTCCGAATTTAAGAGATTTTCATGCTATATTTGCGGAGATATGATACAAGGAAGTTGGCCTTTTTGCAAACTCCCGAATTACATTCTAAACAGGTGACCTGGGGAAAATCGTCATAACTTTTGTTTTGAGCATCAGATTGAAATTTCGTAAGAAATTACAGAAAGAGGACAAATTTTAGTTTCCTGTTTATATTTTTCAGATCCTAAGGTTAACACAGTGACACGTGGCACTTCATACAACTTCGCTCTTCTGAAAAGGTATATAATCAGGTCATCTTGGGAGATTGGGCATAACTCTTTCTTGGAGAATCTAAATTTGATCAGACTAGTGGCATTGGAAAGAGGATGCAGAGGGCTACTGCAGATCACAATTTCAGAACTGGTAGAACCGAAATTACAGAGTTATAGTCATTTCAAGATCGAGCTCCTAAAATCAAGAAAAGGCGATATGAGGAAGTTTGAGGGCAAGGATTCGGTAAATTGGATACTTCAGATGGAGCAATATTTTGATCTACATGGTGTACCACTGTTACAAAAGGTATGTATTTCATCTTCATATTTAGAATCGGATCAATTTTTATGGTATAAAGGGCTTTGTTCTCGTAAACTACTTGTTTATGTTTTCACAGAGGAAATGATAACACATTATAAGGATACAAAGAGCAACACCTTCTTTAGAGCAACAACACAACAATTGGAAAGAGAAAAAGGGCTTTGTTACAAAGTGCAAAGTAAAATTATGGCAAAAAGGAATTCTACCCTTCACAACTATAATAATGGAAGTGTTGTTTCTCCTAGCCTTCCACAACCTACAAGGGTTACACCACAACAATTAGAAGAAAAAATAAAAAAAAGGGCTTTGTTACAATTGTGATAGCAAATGCACTAAAGGTCATAAGTGTGCTGAGAAGAAATTATTTTACATAGAGTATGAAGAGGAGGAAGAAAAGGATCAAGAAACATCAAAAGAAGAGGATATGTGCTAGGACCCAACCTCAGAGAAAGAAGAAATGAATCCGACCATATCTTGTAAAGAATTGGCAAGAATTACCACTCCTCAAACTCTCAAGATAGAAGCACATATCAAGAAGAAAAAGGTTCAAGAAGTGAAAGATCACATTAAGAAAGAAGAAATGAATCCAACCATACCTTGTAATGCATTGGCCAGAATTACCACTCCTCAAACTATCAAGATAGAAGGACATATCAAGAAGAAAAATGTTCAAGAAGTGAAAGATCACATCGAGCATTAAGAAATGAATTCGACCATATCTTGTAAAGCATTGGAAGAAATTACCACTCCCCAAACTCTCAAGATAGAAGGACATATCAAGAAGAAGAAGGTTCAAACAGTGAAATATCAGGAAGAAAAGTATCAAGAAACATCAAAAGAAAAGGATACTCACCAAGAACCAACCCCAAAGAAAGAGGAAATGAATATGACCATATCTTGTAATGCATTCGTCGGAATTATCACTCCTCAAACTGTAAAGATAGAAGGAAATATCAAGAAAAAAAAGGTAATAATGTTGACTGATTCAGATAGTACCCATAATTTTATTAATTGTAATATAGCCAAGGACTTGAATTTCTTCCTAGATCCAGCACCAGAGTGTCAATTGACGGTTGTAAGTGGAGGAACCATAAATTGCTTTGGAAAGTGCCATAATATCAAGCTATCCATGGGAGAATATGTATTGAATAGCCCAATGTTTTCCGTTCCAATGGGTGGTGCTGATGTTGTACTACGAGTCCAATGGCTACAATCCTTGGGTACAATAGCTTTTAATTTTCAAGAACTTTTTATGAAATTTTCTTCGGAAGGAAAGGAGGTTGAATTAAGGGGTATCACAGGGAAACCAAGAAAGATAATCAACTATGAAGGAATGACAGAGCTTCTAAAGAAAGAACAACGTGGCGTAATTGCACAATTATGTTTGCTAATTATTCGCACATCGAAATCATGTATTTCTCCATATCTCCAAAAAGTCTTGGACAATCATTCCAAGGTATTTGAGACTCCCAAAGGTCTCCCACGTATTCGTGATCATGATCATGCTATTCCTTTTATTCCAGGATGTGTTCCTCCAAACGTCAAGCCTTATATATATCCATATGCCCAAAGGAGTGAAATTGAACATATGGTTGTAGAAATGGTAGAGGTTGGTACAATTATCCAACCAAATTTGATAAACAAAGGAAGGTATGAATAGAAGAATGGCGAAGCAGGGTGGGAACTCATTCAAAAGTTTCCGAATATCCCAGTTCCAACAATATTGCCAGAACTTGACAAGGAAGGAAAAATCATATTGGAACCTGAAGCATTTACAGAACTGAGAAGTTGACAACTACAAAATCGATCAATATCAAAGCATATCATCAAGTGGAAGAACTTACTGTTGAAGATTTCACATGGAAGACATTAATTTTATATAGAAGCATCAAGAACTACTCAACAGTTGAGGACAAAGCTTTTTGAAGGAGAGGGGCATGTTAGGCCCCTATTCTACTAGTCTAATCCCTTATTGTTATTAGTACAACCCCCTTATTATATTGTTGTACCCATGTAGTCCCCATATTGTTATTATTGTGCCCCATAGAAGCCCACTATTGTTATTTTTGTGCCCTTACATTATTAGTGTTATGTCGGCTCTGATTATATTATGACCCCTTAGACTCCTATATATAGAAATGAGGTCTTGTCATTTGTATCATCCAAGAATTGTTCATTTGTCTAATGTAAAGGAGGTTGCCCCCTCGAAGAGGTTGAATTCTAAGGCGTTGATCTATCTTTTCTATCTTTTTGTGAGTTGGTTTCATAACATGTATATACATACATATATATATATGTGTGTGTGTGTGTGTTGGCGGAAAAATGATGGATGGGTTAAGACCCTGGGTTCAGGCAAAGGGGCCAACAAAGGCCCCATTGTAGTCTAGCTTAACATCAATATTTTCACCATATTTAGGAAGAATAAGGGGTCTCACTCAAGGCATGCCGCGACTTTACTTAGATAAGGGGTTGGAATCCAATATCGGAAGAAACCATATAAATACCATTGACATTGAGTAAACCCAAAACTAGAACATCAAAGGTGAAATAATGACAACTCAAGCATTCAAGAAGAAGATATATTGTGCATGTACAATCATAATAGAAATTTTAAAAGGCCACATCAAGTCACACATAAATATTCTCATAGAACCCTGTAACTCCTCCTTTCATTAGATTTAACAACATTATAGTGATGCATTGGGCTTGAAGGCCTCATTACAGAACAAAAACTAACATAACCAGATATACATGAGCAAGATAAGATATAACAATGTGATTTTAGTAGGCTCCGCAACAACATTTCGGTGCACTCCTTCTATGCCCCTTCTGGTTCCCCCCTAGCCTTCTTAAACCATGTTCTCACCTGGACTGTTGATTCTTCCTCGAATGCTTCACCTTTTTCCTCTTTTGGTTGCCTCTGTTGCTTGGTAGTATCTGCTTCTTTGGCTGTCAATGGTCCTTTAAGCTTGGCTGTGATTGCTTGAGTCCTTATTTCTATGGATGGTTCTTTGTAATTGATAGTCTTTGGTGGGTCCCTTCTCCTTCTCCGGATGCTCCTCCGCGACTTCCCAATGGTTACCATTGGTCAAAATGTTGTTAATCTCTAAAATTTGTCACAACTTAGCTTCCAAAATGAAGGACCTAACCACAATCCATTAACTCGTCCCCGAGTCAATCATTTGTTGGTGTTGGTGGTGTTATTGGCATTGCTAGTGCTTCTTCCTCTGTTGCTCCTCCTTAACTGGTTCCTTCAAATGAAGGACCCAACTCTGGTACGGACTCAATAACTGCATTTTTGAACCTTGTGAACTCATGAAGAGTTGCCTGCTAGGAACCTGTGAGAGCACCCACTTGATCGAGGCACTACGCTGTGAGTTCAACAGTAGAGTGGGTATCCAAGAGTGTATTTCGTTGAGTTTCTATGTCCTTGTTGATCTGTTGTAGTGTCTCTAGTTGAGTCTGTGTTAGTGGCTTAAGGTCATGGAGCAGGTGCCTGGCCTTGCTAGACTCATCCTTGATTTGTTGGATTTTGGTTATGAGGGCATCCACCTGTGCCAAATTCTCCTTCCATTGGGCCTTGTCCTGGGAGGCCATGGCTTGGCTAAAAAATTGATAGGCCTATTAACACAAGGGGTAAATCAGTTGATTTCTTTGCGCAAGACAGCTTGACCAGTCGCAAAATTGTGCTAAGAGTCCCTTGGCTTCCTCCATAGCTTGAATGATATTGGCTTTCAGACAAGCCACTTCTGCGATTTTCTGCTCAATCTCACTGGTATATTGGGAAGCTAGATCTGGTAGCGCTCTCTGAGTTGCAACAATACTTCGTTTAAGTTCTCTATTGGTCATCACGAGGTCAGTGTAGGCTTCTTTGATATGGTCACAACATTCCAAAAGGGTGCATTCTAAGATGTCTTTCGGGGCATATGTGACTATCTCTGTGACTAAAGGCCATATGTCATGGAACTTTACAGTAATTTGGTTGACCTGATTTTGGAGAATTTGTTTCTCCTGAAGGATATGATCCCTTTCTGTAGTAAGGGAAAGAATCTATTGTTGTTTTGTGCATGTTTAAGTGCCAAAATGTTGTGCAATGCCTCTATTTGGCGTGCAACCAATTGAATAAAATTAAGTAGTTGAGTCGAGGACCGACCTTAGAGATCATCAGGTGTCATAGTTGAAGGTTGAGGGACTTGAATTTGCAATGGTTTTCCATTGACAACTGATTTATCAAATTTCCCTTGGGATGATGCTTCTCTCTATGAGGGTTCGGTGGTGGGAGGACTAATTTGGATTGGGGTGGAGTGCGGTAGTGATGAGGGGGTAGGATCACCATGTAGGGTCACTACGTGGGTGGTTTCTGGATTTAGATTCTTAGGGGAAATAAACTGATTGGTGACCATTAGTGGGCCTGATTCAAGTAGTAAAGATAACAAAGACACATGGACATACTATGTACCTGAAGGATGTGTTGTAAATGCCCCATTTTCATTTCCGGTCACTGAATGGATGACAAAGTCTACCTACATTTCCATTTTAGTAATAAGTAGAGTTCCATATGGAAGTATGTCTGAGATGGTGGAGGAGGTTAAGGTTGTTCGAGGTGAGGGATTGCATGATCTTGGGGATGTGGTGGAAGTGGAAGGTTTATCTTAAGTGATGGGTGTGGTGGTGTGTAATTTGGGTTCTTCTTCAATAAGGTCAACAACCCAGGCAGAGGTGGTTTTAATATTTTTCTTGGGGACCAGTGGTGGTTTGGTAATAAGAGGTCATATATTCAGAATTATGGGTTCAGAATGAGATTGAGGGCCCACTGAAGGAATTGAAGCAATAATAGGTCTACACGTCAAAGAAATAAGCTTACTTGAACTGAGAAATTTAGAAAAGGTAGGAAAATGACTTACTAGAGCCTTGATGTTCTCCATAGTTTCGTGTAGGGACTACATGTGCGTCTCAAGCTCCTTGATAACTAGAGTCGATGTTTCCTCAACTAGACACTTTCTTAAGGCCGAAGGGGTTTCTTTAAGTAGTGGCTGGGGCACTATTCCTCTAAACAAGTATATATGCTTCCCCTCCCAAACTTCTCCAACAATCCCCAACCAAAAAGAGACTTCGATATGGAAGGCTTCTTCAGATAATATAAACTTTTGGGCCCACATCTAAAATGTGTCGGAGTTGATGCACTTAGGCCGCACCTAGGTGCTTCCATGACCTGCGCCAAACCAAATATCCTATGAATATTCATTGAGGAGCGATAATGGGATTCTTGGTCTGGCCTTGGTGATGCCCAAAATTTTCTTATACTAGCCGACAAAATAGGCCTTATTGATTTCCTTGTTGCTGTGGTCCCCGGAGGTCTACCATTTCAACTGCGTGCCTTGCACACAAGCTTCCGCAACTAAGATAATATCCAATTTGCATTCACCTCTTGAGAAGTGCCACATGATCTTGCCAAAAATTGTATAACAGGTGAATTTAAGGTTAGGCTTGTTAATTGGTTCTATCATGACACCTTTACCTCCACATTGGGTACCATACTTTTGTAATAATTCTTATCGTTTATCTTCTTCCCCCACTTAGATGTATTTTGAAATGCAGTTGATACTACAGATCTAGTAGAAGACATCCCTATAAGTCAGTGAATGTCGATGGCATGGATTGGGTATTCCTTGTCGAGCCATAAAGACCCTCCATGTATCCCGCTAATGAGGAATTTTGTGCTTTGCATCGATGATCCTACAATGACGAATATTGGAAGACCCTGTAAATTCAATAGCATCGACCTTTGTATTCCTTTGAAGTATTCTCTAACTTTTGTTGACTGGCTTCCATCAGGTTTGGTGACATATTTTGTGTAGAATTCCTGCTTGACTGCTGGAAAATGGAACAAGTTTGAGAGATCATTGTCTACAAGAACAACCTTATCGTACTCGCCATAAATATTTTCAGTTTTTGTAATCCTTGAGTCTAGTTCAATGTCAGTAATAAAGATCATAGTCTTCATCATGGCTACAGTGCGACAATGATACATAAGGAACATTAGAGGCTTGAACTTGGGCTGGGAGCAGGGAAAATTTGATACAGACTCTAGATTTGGAAATTCGACCACCTTGAATTCTAATATTGAGAAGCTTATCACTGCCATGCAAATTAAATAGAAAGGCTCAACACAATTTTTTTATTTGACCACTTAACTAATTAATACAATAACTTTCCCTATGTGATCCCAATCATGGAAAAAATAATGACTATTAACCAGACCTGACTTGAATGAGGCAAAAAACTAGAAAAGGAGGGTGGGAATGATGGATATTTATGGCGCTATGATGGTAGGTGCCCAGAATTTGATGGATGGATCATGCGAGGAATATTACGGGAGAGATTTAGACCAAATTCGAACTAACACGTGGAATTATTACTAATTATTACGAATACGATGACTAACACGTGCAACTCCTCGACCACACGACTATGGAGGTCTTAAGCTACTTCCACAACTAAAAATATTGGCGGAAAGTTATTCATGAAAGAATTCGACTGGAATGAATAACTAACTAAATTAACTAACATAATTGACAACCTAAAATAATTAATTGTCTCTACCTAGACCTACCTATGATCCCCTTCCAGAGACCAAATTCTTTTGTTGTAGAACCAATTAAGCCATGGAAAGGATTTAGGCAGATACCATTCACCCATCCACGCAGTAGGACACCATCTAATTGTGCAAGCTTGACAACTCCTGATTCTTTCACTTATCCAACGATGATGGGTCCCAACCAATGCATTTTCAGCTTTCCATGGGACTCTAAGAACTTAGTGTCGTATAACAAAACATGTCCTAAAACTGTAAAATATTTCCGCTTTATATGCCTATTATGCCATGCCTTCTACCTCTGCTTTTCGACAGTTTGGTAGAAATCTGCCAGAAACCTAGCCTCATCTATAGGTTTTAACCCTGTATAGAAACGACTTGCAAACGAATTCTTAAAAAATAGAAAGCATATGGTGAGAAACACAAAACAAATACATAGAGATTTTAGCCTGGATCCCAAAATCGAGACTACTAGATTGATTTTTCATTATATTCCTTTCAATTTTACAACACATATATATACATGTCGAAGCATTTATAAACCATAATCCATTAACCTTGGATTAGAACATAACCTTAGTTACCTTGACCAGATCTACAAGATACCACGGGCAGAAAACCATCATGCTCAAAACCATTTGCAAATCCCATGCACAAAACCATAGGTAGATCTGCCCACCTAATATAGGATCCAAAAAAATTCTCGTCATGGAAAGAATATAACACACACCCAACATTATCCCACTTAAGTATTGGGGGTTTTCATAGTGCATTATATTAGATACCATTTTGGGATTCAACTGTGTTAAGTAAGTCATCCATCTATGACCATTTTCATGAGAGGTAGTCGTAACTCACTAATTTCTCATGATTTTGAATAGTCCAGTTAGCACTCATTGCATTATATTAGATATCATTTTGGGATTCAACTGCGTTAAGTAAGTCATTCATCTATGACCATTTTCATGAGAGGTATTCGTAACTTACTAATTTCTCATGATTTTTGAATAGTCCACTTAGCACTCATCACATTGAGTGATGCTCACAGGGGTGAAGAAGTGGGATTGAAACTAGTGAAATGAATCACATAGCGTCAATCATCACTTCTAGGGCTTGCACCCAGTAACCAGGACTTCCCGGGACGACACCCATTCCAGATCGCCTCTAGATCAAATGCGCTTAACTGTGGAGTTTTATCCATAATCAAGCCCACTTAGCTTGCTACCCCATTTGCAAAACCTTAGCAAGTATTGTGCATCATGAACCATTCAAGTAGAGTTCCCTTCACTCTTTTGAATTAAGTATTGGGGGTTTTCGCAGTGCTTTATATTAGGTATCATTTTGGTATTCAACTACGTTAAGTCATTTATCTATGACCTTTTATCCACCTTTCCTTCTGCATTCTTCTTCTTCTTAAACACCCATTTTCTTCCAATGGTTTCCTTCTAGCCGACAACTCCACCAAATTCCAAGCGTCATTTTTGTGAAAATATGTCATTCATCAACCATGGCCTCTTTCCAAAGTTTGTCATCCTCTGTATCTACTGCCTCCCTGACAGTTATGGGATCATAATCAGTAATAAATAAAGCAATATTTCAACATAACACAGATGGACTATACCTTTCTGGCTACCTTCTTTCTCGAACTAATCTTCTCACAGCTAGATTTTGTGGCTCTTCATCTTCTGATTCATGTTTTGTTGTAGAGTATGGTTCTTCCTCTTTTAGCTCAAACTTTATCTTCTCAGGTTCCTTTTTTAGGACTTCATGTTTAATAACATCTTTCACCTCTCTAAACCACGTCTCGGTTGTACACAACCTTCCTTGTTTTTGGGTTCCAAATCTTATAACATTTTAAACCATCCTTATACCCAATAAAGATGCACCTTTCAGATTTACTATATAACTTGGTTCTTTTCTCCTTTGGAACATGTACACATGCATCACAGCCAAATACCCTCAGATGTGAAAGAGAGGGTTTCTTACCAGTCCATACCTCATGTGGAGACTTATCCTCCAATGCTGATGAAGGTGATCTATTAACCAGGTAACATGCAATCTCCACTGCCTCTGCCCAAAATTCGTGTCCTAACCCGACACCTTTTCCATCAACATCTTGTTCATTCTTTATGCAACTCCATTTTTCCGAGGTGTGTATGGAGTGGTATTCTACCAGAACTCAAATTCCTTCTTGCAGAGTTCTCCACTATTATCTGTCCTCAACACCTTTATCTTTTTCTTTGTCTGGTTTTCCACTAGAGCCTTAAATTCTTTAAACCTCTCAAAGACTTTAAATTTATTCTTGAGGAAATATATCTAATGGGCCTCCAAATTAGACATAAATTAAGGCCCATGTGACCATCCTTGAACACATTAAACCTCTCTTTTTGCATTAGATAATGTATTTTTAACTTGAATATGTTCATTAGGAAGGTTTATGGATAATTTCATATTTGTGCCTAATATTATTTATTTTTGTGGAATATTGGGCAAATTATGAAGATTTAGAGGAGGAGATAATTTAGGGACTTGATCCCTACTACAGGAGGATCAATATTAAATAATAAATCAAGAAGATATTATGAAATTATTGCACAGATTCTACAACTCCGATGATTGAGAAAATCTAGGAATGTGTTCCCTGTCATTTAATGAAAAT
The DNA here is from genome assembly GCA_031772625.1 of Pinus tabuliformis. NCBI lineage: Eukaryota > Viridiplantae > Streptophyta > Pinopsida > Pinales > Pinaceae > Pinus > Pinus tabuliformis. Next base: position 119,592,144 of record CM062819.1, read on the forward strand.
TCCTAGTATTGGGAACCATATCCACTATTTGATGGATTTTGGTGGGGAAATATTCCTCCTTTCATGGGGAATGCTTCCTAATCATTTTGTATAAGTATCAAGTCGAATTTTCCTCTAGGTGTTGATTTTCATTAGTCTTCTTGCGGAGAGAACTCGTATTTTGCAGCTCCACTTTCATTTCTCGCAGGGATGTAATTGTACTAATAGAAATAATGAAGATTGATGCCATGTTCAACTTATAAATATTGGTCTCCTTCATAGGCTATGCATTTCCTTGGGCTTGTCCATCTCAGGAGCCTTAGAGCCATTTTTTATCATTTACTCTTCTTCCTTTCACTTCTTATTCACATGCATATCTTGTTCTTGTTTTTTCTATTTTTTGCATTTAGTATTAATGATTTCTTGTTGTAGAATTGGGTTAAATGGTTGAAGTAAGTTATTTTCAGGATCACAAGAATCATTTCATCATTGGAACAACTTTGAAAGGTCATAGTGATTTTTTGAGCTACTTGGATTAGTTTGCTTATTCCCAAATCTAGATTTCTGGAAGTCCCTTGTGGCAAATAACAATAAATTTCTGCTATTTTTTAGAGCATGCTAACGAGCTTCAATCGATTTGATTCCACTTGCATTAGATAAAAAAAATCTATTTAATGACCAATTTACCCCATTGCATTTTCACTTAATTAGGTTAGGCATTTGATAGATTTACTAGCTCACTAGTTCTCGAATTTCTAGATTTTAGACTAGTAATTTTTTGTTATTTTTTAGCGTGGTTTAACAAAGGTCTTTTTGAGTGATTCCACTTGGAATGGAGACCTAATACATCCTAGTCAATAACAAAATTTGTCCCATCCAATTTGGATTTGATTTTCTTGGTGATTCGATGAATTATAACTTCCTGTAGTAAATAAGTAACATCCTATAGTTTCCTGTAGTACTCTTCCAACATGTATATACTTGCCTAGATTTACTCAAAAAGATTGGTTTTGGTCCTTTAGGGTTGAATAACTACCCCTAGGATCTAAATCAATGGTTGAGGAAGAATAAACAACAATTAGGACATGACTCTTTACAATGTATATTAGGCCTATTTATTTGAATTCATGCTCTTAGGATTTCAATTACAATTTGTTGTTCTTGCCTATGATTAATTTCTTTTCCAAAGTAAAATTACCATTTATGAAATTAGTTTAGGATTTGACTTCCTTACATTCACTCCATTACGTCATGACATTAAAGGAAAGACACATTGTATGCTGCACATATACTGTTGATACCTCTTAAGTTTGTACGAACCTCAGGCTGATAATTAAAGTTGGTAGCCTTGGGAGTTGCAGCATTCTTGATGCAATACTGAGGCTCATCAATATCCATGTATTCTTTGAGAAGTCATTTATAAATGATACAGAGTACACAGAATTACCGAGTGATGGAACCGACATAGGTCCAAACACAACACTGTGCACACACTCTAATATCCCTTTCGCCCTCTTAGCACTAGAGGGGAAACTCACCTGATTCTGCTTCCCATATACACAATGTTCATAGAAATTAAAATCCATAAAGAAATTAGACATACCTTCTACCATACCATAACCTTGAAGTATTATAATTCTCTTCTCTCCAATATATTCAAGCCTTTGATGTCATAACATGGTCTTTTCTCCAGAGACCACTAGATATTCTTCTCCACTTTCAGGAACCACAAAACTATTGCACCCACCAATAATAGTTCTACCCAGAAGCTTGTAAAAAGTTCCAAACCGAACTCCTTGCATCAATACTAGTGCTCCCTGAACCATCTTACAAATATCTTTCTCGAACACTGTTTTTACACCTGCATCATCCATCTTGCTTACAAAAGTCAGATTTCTGGTCAATGCAGGGATATGTATAACACCCAGAAGGGTTCTAATCCTTCCACCTTGAAAATTTAGCTTGAATTTTCCACGTATGAAAATTATAGCCTTCCTATCATCCCCTAAGAAGACATCACCAACATCATATTTCTCATACTTGCAGAACCACTCCCTATGGGGAGCGAAGTGAAAGGATGCACTTGAGTCAATCAACAATGCCTCATGATCTACATGTGTACTTGAAGAAGAAACCAAATACACATACCCACCTTCATCTGAGGTGGTTGAATTAGTATTTTCAAATCAATAAATTTTTAAAGTTCATATTCAGATTTCTATACGCGAATTTACTCAAAGGAACCTGCGTGTGTATGCGACTATTCTTAAGACAATTAGCGTATATCTAGTGAACTTATGATTCATTTAATTAATCATATGTTGGTCTTCAGCTAGTGCATCAGAACTTTATTAAACATTAGATAAACAATAACCAGGTGCTGAAATAACAAAATAAACCATCATACATAAGCAACACGCATGAACACCAAGATTTAAGGTGGAAACCCAATGCGGGAGATAACCAACTATTGTTGTCATCTTTGTCTTCTTTTTAATATAAAGAAAAATTTGTTTACAATATTATACTAGTGCAGACTCATACCAGTATGCAGACACCCACCTGCAGAACACTACAACCTTCACTCATTCTCCAGCTTCTACTGGAAAAGGGCTACAACTGTACTCATGTAAACTTGTACCAGTACACAGGGACCAACCTGTAGAAGGATACGACCTTCACTCATTCTGTAGCTGCTATTGGAAGGGAGCTCCAACCCCCTGATATAATCACCAGCTACTACTCACAGGAAGCTTCGACTTCCTCACTAAAGGATCCAACCCTCACCATCCTCCATGGACCATGTTTCATCAAATTTTCAGACTGGATCCACCTGCTTCAACAAATCATAAGTTTTAGACCACGTTTCATCAAATTTTCATACTTGACCCATTAGCAATAATTAAGCTCAATATCAAAAATCAAACTGTAACTCATCACTCTAACACTGTCATTTATCTCTGACACATCTGAATCAATCAATCATTGAAACCCAATCATCAATATCTAACATAACTGAATCCAAATCATCAATTTATTAATCAACTAATCATTGAAACTTCTGACACACCTGAATCAAACAAACACTGAAACTTCTGACACAACTGAATCACCCAATTATCAATTTGCGATACATCTGAATCGACCATTCACTCAAAACCCAATCAATTGACACTTAATCAAAATTTAACCAATCATCTGGAACAGTTAGATCACTGTAACCATAACACATAGTTGAATCCAGAACACTGCATCAACAACCAGAACCAACTGCGATCTCAAAAATCATATGTTAGAATGTATACGCTACTTCAATGAGCACAACTTGCGTGTATACGCTACTTCCCATAACTCAACATGCGTATACCTCTAAATATACTGAATCATAAATCTTCTGAACGAAACCTTGTACCAACCAAAGACATTTTGAAGACCTACTATCATATTACAAAGTTCTAAATAGATAACAACAAAATATCACCCTTCTTAATTAATCCCTTATACAATTAGTTTAACTTTAGATCTAATGAAGACATCATTGACAAAAAACAGTAAAACAACAACACTGATAAGATAAATCAGTTATTTCTGAACAACAAGCCCTTCCTCTGCGAACACTAGGAAGTACCGAATCTGCATGTATACGCGCCTTCACTAAGATGAACTCGCGTATAGATATGCAAATAATGACTTATAACTTCGTAGCTTTTCTAGACTTCAGATATAACCAGATCATAGCATTTTAATGATAAAACATGTGTTAGCACTCAGATCTAGCATATCAATTATCAGATCATACAATGATAAGTCATTTCAGGTCTCATGATCTTGATCCATCATTAGTGCATAATTACTTCAGATCTATTAAATGTCATCCATCATCAAACACTCAGGTGCATACTTAGTTCAGATCAAGCAAAGCATCAAAAAGCCATAACATGCATATTTTCTTTTGATCTAACACTTCATAAGATTTTCATCACTTGCACACCCACACACTTTGATCTTCACCTCCTTATATAGTTTTAGCATTTTTCAATACCTCGGGTCAAAACCATGTTTATGCTGATGGTATTCTTTGACGGGATCAATATTCTTTGTCGTGCACATTACTATGGGCCAATCCCATGGTAGGAACCCCTGGGATTTAGAATACCATGGTGCAAAAACAATATGCTACTTTTCTTCACTGAACTTGCTTGCATACATGACTTGGCTTAACAAAACTCGCGTATAGTTCTTGAACTTCCAATTTTATCAATCTTCTGAACTGATTCCTTTGAACTGCCCTGCATTTTGTCACATATGTAAACAAAACTGCCATGCATTTTGTCACATCCTATTTATACCTTTATCAAGTAGTCCATTTATCAAATAGTTTATGATCAAGAACAACTCATCAGGTATGTTTCCATCAAGGACAACACCTAATTCATAACGCCAACAATTTCCCATATCAAGCTTCTGATTCTGATTCGTAAACCTTTGACCCATTATTCTATTCCATTATTTTGTCACCTCTGATCTGACCTGTAGATTCATCTAGTTACCATATACTTGTTCTGTTATAAGTGAGTTTCCATCAAGGACAACACATGCATCATAATGCCAAAAATATCCTCCTTTGGACTTGATGGAAACCACTTTGGTGTTTGGTCACCACAACTTGTAAATAACATCAAGACAAGCACCAAGCTTTTCAGAACATCAAGCTACTCTCCCCCTTTGACATCAAGGGCAAAGGGATGACCAATGTTAAATGAAGACTTCCATATCTGAAATTCTGAATATGAACACCGATCATGCTCCCCCTAAGCACATGCTGAATTCTATAATCAAACTCCCCCTGAGCACTGTCGTAATATCTGATCATGCTTCCCCTGAGCACATGTTGAAATCTTTGACAGATGAATAATGAAGTACATGACTCTATGAATTAACTGAGTATGACCTTTCTATCACCAATGACTCATACATACATCAATCTCTCAACAAAGCGGGGATAAATATTTGACTCAACCACCCAACCAAGTGGGATTACATATTTGACATGATCTCAAAAGTCCATACATGACTTAATATGGAAATTATTACATCATAGGACTTTACATGACCTTTACATCAAATAATATACATGACATTTATAACAAATACCAAAGTCTTAAACAAGATCATGATAGTTATCAACAAATATCATACATCATATATGATCTTCACCATAAACATCTGTCAGCAACATCAAGAGAAACAACTTGTATATGTTTTGTTGTGGAGGTAAATCCCCTCTGCGGATAGAGGCGATCCCTACTAGCCCAGACCGGGTCTAACAACAATCAAACAATGCTATCACGCAAGTTCCTAATTGCAAATTAAAGTTGGATGATGAGAACCTACTTGGATTCCAACGCTAATATTCGTAGAAGAGACGTCGCTCTCGTTCCTTTGCTTCGGCTGGTCACGATTCCCACGATCTCCGTGATTAGACACCTGCACATGCAAAGAACAACACAAATACAAGCATAAAATCCAATAGATGCAATTATATATCAGTCAGAAAAGATATAACTCAACATCAATCATTACAAAGGACAATGAGAGTGGAACCATAATGATAGTAATCTATTATTGATAAACAACAAAGAAGAATACAACCATAGTTCTGATGTCAAATCCTCCTTTGGCTGGGTGATCAGCTACACAAGTCTTGCAAAGCTTGTTGGGATGGGAAACAATCCTCTCTCTCCTTGGTGACAAGAATCTCCTCACTTAGATTTGGCCTTATGGATGCAAAGAAGGCTCTTGCAACTTCAATCTCTTGAACTCCTGGAATTCTTACTATCACTAGCCCTATGCTGGAACTAGCTTGCTCAAGGCAAAAGAACAAGATTTTATAGATAGAAGGGAAGGAGATAGGATCAACCACAATATTCATGGGATTGGCTTTATCACTAAGAAGCTTCCATGAAAGGTGGCAAACCACTTCCCTTATATGGAGATTCGAAGCCAAACCATCCTAACTCAACATGGATTCAGTTGGTGAATGGGTTAACGAGAACCTTCGGAAGTTTGTTCGTTAAAAACTTTACCCAACTGGGTTGGTGTTAGGCCCCTATACTACTAGTGTAACCCCTTATTGTTATTAGTATAACCCACTTATTATATTGATGTACCCATGTAGTGCCCATATTGTTACTATTATGCCACATAGAAGCCCACCATTGTCACTGTTGTGCCCTACAATATTATTGTTATGTAGGCTTTGATTGTATTGGGACCACTTAGACTCCTATATATAGAAAGGAGGTATTTTCATTTGTATCATCCAAGAATTGTTCATTTATGTAATGTAAAGGAGGTTGCCCCCTCGAAGAGGCTAAAATCTAAGGCGTTGATCTATCTTTTCTATCTTTTCTTGAGCTGGTTCCATAACATTTGGTATCAGAGCTTTGGATTCTAGGGTTTCGCTGCTCCAAACAGGTCATCGTGGCATTTTCGCTATAAATGTTTTTCTGTGACGTTTCAGAAGTCGCAAAAAAAACCCATTTGAGCAGAATTGGTGTTGAACCTTGTGTCCGAATTTAAGATCTTTTTGCGCGATATTTTCGGAGATATGATCTGCGGAAGTTGGTCTTTTTGCAGACTCTTGAATTACACTCAAAACAGGTGACCTGGGGAAAATCGTCATAACTTTCTTTCTAAGCATCGGCTTGAAATTTCGTAAGAAGGTACAGAAAGAGGACGGACTTTAGTTTCTTTTTATATATGTTTCAGAGTCAAAGGTTGAAACAGTGACACGTGGCACTTCATACAAGTTTGCTCTATTGAACTAGTCTATAATCAGGTCACTGTGGGAGATTGTGCATAACTTTTTCTTGGAGAATCCAATTTGGATAAGACTTGTGGCATTGGAAAGAGGACATAGAGGGCTACTACAGGTCACAATTTCAGAACTTAAAGATATGAAAGTACAGAGTTACAATTGTTTCAAGGTAGAGCTCCTAAAATCAAGAAAAAGCAAGATGAGGAAGTTTGATGGCAAGGATCCGGTAAATTGGATACTTCAGATGGAGCAATATTTTGATATACATGGTGTACAACTGTTACAAAAGGTATGTAATGCAGCTTCATATTTAGAACCAGATCAATTTTTATGGTACAAAGGGCTTTGTTCTCGTACAAAACTTGTTACGTGGTCAATTTTCACGGAGGAAATGATAGCACATTATGAGGATATAAAGAGCAACACCTTCTTTAGAGCAACACCACAACAATTGGAAAGAGTAAAAGGGCTTTATGACATAATGGAAAGCAAAATTATGGAAACCAGGAAGCATACCACTCACAACTATAAAGATGGAAGTGTTGTTTCTCCCAGCCTTCCACAACCTACAAGGGTTACACCACAACAATTGGAAGAAAAAAGAGAAAAAGGGCTTTGTTACAATTGTGATAGAAAATGCACTAAAGGTCATAGGTGTGCTGAGAAGAAATTATTTTACATAGAATATGAAGAGGAGGAAGAAAAGGATCAAGAAACATCAAAAGAAGAGGATATACGTCAGGAAACTACCCCAGAGAAAGAAGAAATGAATCAGACCATATCTTGTAAAGCATTGGAAAGAATTACCACTCCTCAAACTCTTAAGATAGAAGGACATATCAAGAAGAAAAAGGTGCAAGAAGTGAAAGATCACATCGAGAAAGAAGAAATGAATCCAACCATATCTTCTAATTCAATGGATGAAATTACCACTCCTCAAACTATGAAGATAGTAGGACACATCAAGAAGAAAAATGTTCAAGAAGTGAAAGATCACATCGAGCATCAAGAAATGAATCTGACCATATCTTGTAAAGGACTGGAAGAAATTACCACTCCTCAAAAGATAGAAGGACATATCAAGAAGAAAAAGGTTCAAGTAGAGAAAGATCATATCGAGCATCAACAGCAAGTTCTCCAACTTTTAAAGGATAACGCCACTTCGGTGCAAAATCAAATGAAACAACAGGTAGATCAACATCGTAGTGAAAAATGTTTTGATGTGAGTGATTGGGTATTTTTACTGCTACATCTCAAGCAAGCTATTTATGAGAAGGAAATGTTGGCAATACTACATGCACTTAAAAAATGGCGACCTTACCGAATGGGAAGACGCTTCAAGGATGAGGATGTGGAAGCATTGTTTTGTGCTATTTATATTATCCAACCAAATTGGATAAACGAAGCAACGGATGAAGGGAAGAAGAACGAAGAAGTATGGCCACTTATTCAAAAATTGCAAAAGATCCCAATTCAAGCAATATTGCCAGAAATTGAAGAGGAAGGAAAAATCATATTGGAACCTGGAGCAGTCACAGAAACAAGAACCCGACAGCTACGAAATCAATCAATTTCAGAGTATCTCATCAAGTGGAAGAACTTACCCACTGAATATTCCACATGGGAGGACAAGAATTTTATATAGAAGCATCAAGAACTACTCAAGCGTTGAGGACAACGCTTTTTGAAGGAGAGGGGCATGTTAGGCCCCTATACTACTAGTGTAACCCCTTATTGTTATTAGTATAACCCACTTATTATATTGATGTACCCATGTAGTGCCCATATTGTTACTATTATGCCACATAGAAGCCCACCATTGTCACTGTTGTGCCCTACAATATTATTGTTATGTAGGCTTTGATTGTATTGGGACCACTTAGACTCCTATATATAGAAAGGAGGTATTTTCATTTGTATCATCCAAGAATTGTTCATTTATGTAATGTAAAGGAGGTTGCCCCCTCGAAGAGGCTAAAATCTAAGGCGTTGATCTATCTTTTCTATCTTTTCTTGAGCTGGTTTCATAACAGTTGGTGCGAGTGCGACTCTGAGACAGAGCGCCAACTGGCGCGCCCTCTTTAGAGGATTTCCTCCATTGGCACGAGAAGTTCACTGTGGACCCGCGCTAATGCAAAAAGGGTTGTTTTTATGGGTATACTGCAGGAGATGTCTTCAGGGCATATGAAGCTCACACTTAGAGGAATATAATGCAAGTGGTTTCAGGTTATGCCACTTCTCACAAGTCTCGGAATGAGTCCTCCAATGTACAGGAGAGGGGAAACAGGGACAGTGATAAACGGTGACAAATTACTGTGTAACATATGCCCCCTAAAGCATGAGGCCCGAGGGAGAGAGAGGGGTGAAATGTTTTTACAAGAACATGCATAACTGAAAACACTACCGCCGGAGAACCTACGTAAAGAAGTACAATTGATATCTCAAGTACATGATATATGTGGTATGGGCGCAGCCATCCATAACAGAGCACACAAGAATCTAGATCCAAGGTATGGGCACAGCCATCTAGTGAGGATCGATAAGTAGACTCAGGCATGGTCGCAGCCATCCAGTGAATGAGTCATGTAATGATAATAAGAATCCACAAAATCGTAACCTGGATTTCAACAAACAAAATCCAGGGTCTTGCACTCCATCTCGACCCGAACAGAGTACAAGTTTAGGCATGCGAATACATGAGTTGGAGTCGAACATGCATGAACATCGTCTGATTACCAGACAATAGTGAAAATTGTTAACAGACGTGAGAGGTACCACCAATAATGACAATGGCCCTCAAGGTACTATAGGTACAATATACGGCGTGCGAATGAGTGAGCTGGCGTCGAACACCCGTAGAATCATTCGATCGGAGGCCAATGATGAAAACCTCTCGTCGAACACGAAGAACCTGCCATTGAGGCATGCAGGCTCCAAGGCACTGGAAGGGAGTCTCTAGATCAGCTTCCTGGATAATGAGCTGAAGTCGACAGGAAGTGACCTTGATCAAAGGTGGGCCATAGTGTTTCCCACATCATTGACACGAGACAGAGGAAGAATGTTGTGGTGAATCAGAATTATGTGAGGTATCAGAGGGAGGTTGTAATTTTGCAGAGGTCAACTTCTCTTGAACATATCGGCGACACGACAGTGGACTTGGCAGTATTTGAAATCAACGGATCAAAGGTCATGGTGACGAGGCAATGAGTAGATGAGAGGTCAAACAGGATCACCCAAAACCCATGGAGGCAAGTGAAAAGCGAGATGAGATGTCCCCACCTAGACACGAAAGCAGACAAGTGCCATGTTCAAGAGCGACATACTGCCGAAATGACAATAATTATGGGTCCATTTTCCCCACCATTTCTGGCGAGTACCCCAGTTATTTTTAACAAGCTTGACGGGGATAGCATATGCTTGTGAGGCGTCATTCCGACGGGATCCGATGTCATCAAGTTTTAACGAGCCTGACAAAGGAAGAACTCGGCATCTTTTCATGTTTAGAGAGTTTGAAAAGACAACAGAAAAGTGAACTCCAGGGGGGTCCTTTTTCGTAAAGTTGTGTCTCGCGAGCCCGAAAAAGTATAAAACAATGCTCGAAAGAACCGCCCGACCATTACGATCGAGGAGTACTTTTCATGTTGTAGTGACATCGACCTGAAAAAGTAAAAAAACGATCGATATCACGTCGTTTCGTAACCATTAACGAGCTTGAAACGACAAAGACCTGACAATCTTTTTGTTTTTTACACGGTCGGAAAAGAGTTTAAAGATGACCACCTCTTATTTCCATTTAATGAGTCACGAGGGAAATCGAAAATCTTTTCATCTTTAAACGGTCGGAAAAGAGCTGAAAGCAGACCTGAAAAAGTGTAAAATACAGCTCGTTTCGTCGCCTAAGTTGTACAAACACCTGTCGCTGCACAAAAAAGGGTGTAAAATCCATTTTCGACACAAATATATTCATAAATAATTCATGAAATGACTTTTTAAACCTATCGAGGGTCAAAAAAAATTATAAAATGGGTGAAATAGTAAAAACAAGAATTACTTTTCACTTTTACCCTTTGAGAGTGACATTTGGAGCTTTTGGTGTGCGATCTTCAAGCAACGATTGCGACAAATCCGGGTGACCAATCGGAGCGCCGTCAGTGTCAGGTAAGAGGCCTCTTTCTCTGCTCCATTTCCATACCTTTTTCATGCTTTTTGTTCCCTGATTGAGCCTCTGCAAGGAGGATTTCAAAATTTAGGGCCGCGCCCATTGGCGCGGGTATCCGGCACGGACCCGCGCTAATGGGGCGATTTTTCTAAAGGGGTCGCGTCCATTGGCGCGACTGTTTTGGAAACAGTCGCGCCAACCGCGCAACCTAATTTTTCCTTTGAAATTTCCCATTGCATTTTAAATTTGTCTGGATTGTAGGCTTACTAGTGTTCCAATAATGATTTATTCATCCTTGTGGGTGCAGGAAAACAGGAAAAATGGTGGTGGAATGGAAAGAAAGGGAACATGATGTCGTAGATGCCTTGGCTATAGAGGACGAGGGATGCATGAACGCCTTAAGAGACTGTGGTCTCAAGAAATTCTTCCTCACATCTTACCTGCGAGCTCAGCCCGAGCTATTGCAGTTCATAGTGGACGCTTGGGATGCGGATGACCAAGTATTCCGCTTACGGGACCAAGCATTAGAGCTTGATGTGTCCGATGTGTATTTCATCACTGGGTTGTCACGGAGAGGGGCGAGGCCCATCTTGACTGGAAGTAGACCTTCCGGGGAGAAGATGATTGAAGTGATGGACCGAGTGTGTCCAGGGGCACAATTTGGGAAAAACAGTGCCAAGGTGGATATCGCCACCGTTCCGGACTTGGTTCTCAGGGTGATACTGTTCACCATCACTCGTGCAGCCAGGGTACAGGTGCCCCATGAGGCGAGCAAGAATCATCTGCTACTAGTGACAGAATGCCTCAACCCCAGCATTTTTGACTGGGCCACAGCGGTGACCACCAATATCAAGAGGCAGCTTACAAAGTGTAAGCGAGGAGGAGTGAAACAGTTCGGGTACGGTTCAATTGTGGTGTCGTTCTTCTTGGAACGATTACCCATTTTTCAGATTCAGGGAGCTATAGTGGCTGATCCATTGCCACGAGAGCCTAGGATGGCTCGCTGGGCAGCACTGATGCCTAGAGGATGAGGGGGCCAGCAGATGTCCTGGCGGCCCGAGTTATTTATATGGCTCCACCGTCAGCTGATTATGGTGGAGGATTGGCCATACGTGGGGACTGATTTCACCGAGGATTCAGATCTCCCACTGCTAGAGGGAGAGGAGTGGGACGAGGAGCTGGGTATGATCTCTTTGTTTTTTGATGTTTTATGTATTTTTTGTTTTTGTCAATACATGCATGTTCTGATGACAGTTGTATGTATATGCAGACGTTGGCCCAGAGCGACCAGCTGGCTTGTCTCCCGTAGCGCGGAGGGTCCAGCCCGCAGCTGACCCTCAAGCAGAGGGTGCCGTGGGGGAAGAGCTGGTTTAGAATCTCGAGGGACTCACTTGAGGGATTCCGGATTACGCTAGACTGGCGGATGTACCCTTTGCATACCAGAGGCACACAGTGGGGGTGCCGAGTCGTATCCATCGTCTGTTGAGATGCTTGGTGCGCGCGATGACATGCTATCACGAGCACCACCACGATTAGACTCCTAGGCTTCTTTTATGCATATGTTTTGAGGGACATGTCGTCTCCGGATGTATCAGGATGAACATGTATTATTTTTTGAACTATATAATGCACGTGGTGCAAACATTGTGACACACACATATATATATATACATATGCCTATTTCTAGATGGACCTTTCTCATGTGATGATGTGTTATATGCTATGCGAATATCTGACAAAAAATGTAATCTAATGTATCAGTTGCGTAACAAACGACCCATTGTGAAATGTATTTACACACGCATATTTTATTTTTACACAAGCTTGAAAACACACATGATAATCACATATGCAAACTATGCTTGGAGATGATTTTATTTTTTATGCAAGCTTAAAAGCACTCACACATGCAAACTATGCTTGAAAATAAAGGAACGGGCATGCCCCCCAGCATGGTGTCTCAATTCGAGGTACATGCCCCCCAAGCTTCAGTCCATTGAAAATGGAGTGAAGGTTGACATTACTGTTATTGCGCTCGAATTGCATGAGCTCCTGTTTCATTATTTTAACGAGGTTGACACAGGTAAAAGAACTATCCTTGTAACACTTTGTTTCGTTTTTTAACGAGGTCGTTACAAGATCAAAACTATCCTCAGGACACAAGCTTGAACCATGAAGGACTCTGCTTGTTGGAAATGCGCATGCCCCCAGTGCAATGGCGCAAGATGAGGTACATTCCCCCCAAGCTTCATTGCATTCAACAAAGTGGATGGAATGAAGCTTCACGAGATCTTAATTGAAAGATGTGATTGGAAAGGGGGAATTGTTTCATTTTTTAACGAGCTTGACACAAGATCAAGAACTATGCTTGGGACTCTTTGTTTCATTTTTTAACGAGCTTGACACAAGACAAGGAACTATGCTCTGACACCTAGTTTCATTGTTTAAGGATCTTGACACAGGGAAACGAACTATGCACCATCGAAACTTCACCATAATGAATAAGAAGTTGAGGCTCCCAAGAGTGCCACTCCTGATGGAAGGCCAACATCTTGGAAGTCAGGGCCCAATGCCTCCAGGACACTATGCACGATGGCGGCATCATTGGATCCAAGCACGGGATAGGTGGCCATGTAGTTGATCTGTGGTGGGGCAGATGCAACTGGTGGATGAAAACCAGGAGGGGATGACAACTGCGCAGGAGGCACCCAGGGACGAACGAACGATAATTGATCTATCGTCACTATTCTTCCATAGTGTGGAAAGCAAACCACCCAGAAAAGTGAAGAGACTAGGCCCCCCATGGCATAAACATAGTCACGACCAAGGAGAAGACTGAAGTCTAAAGCACCTTGGGTAACCGATACGTCTATATAGACGGTCTTGCCTCCCAAAGTAACAGGGAACTGTGGAAGGATCCCTAATGGTTGACTAGTTCCTCCGTCAAAAGCTGTCAGATTTGGTGCGGCTGACACAAGTTGTGGGGAACCCAAGGCTTGCCAAGTAGTGGCAGGCATAAGACTAACTGATGCTCCCTCATCCAACATAGTGCCAGGTAGCGCCTTATTATAGGCATGTACCATGACCCAGAAAGGCACATGGGATGGAAGGCGGGAGGTAGTCAAACGACTCCAGTCGAAGGAAACGACTGAACTACTTGGTGGGGGAATCATATGTTTTACCCCTTGCTGTAAAGGAACTGAAGCAGGACGCTCGGGAGCATCTGGGATAGGAGAGTCATTTCCGGACTCAGGAGAATCTAAGGAGATGAGAAGAACATGGGAGTGATGCTCTTCTGAAACAGAGTGATTGACGGGTGGTGAACTTGAGTCGACACTCTTTCCGACCAATGGTTGGTTTGGAACAGGCTGGGCACAGCCAGGTTCAGGAAGAGGAGGCTGGACAAGAGAAGAATATGAATCAATCTCTTTGTCAGCAGGGGAACGATCTGCGGCTACAGAGAGACGTCGATAACCAACGGGAAGTTGGGGTGAAGGAGCTGTAAGACTTTCCAAGACAACGGAGGCTTTATCCATGAGTGGACAAAGGTGAAGGGGATGATTGCCTTCACAAAGTCTACAGGGGATTCGAATCTTCCCTTTTCCCTTACCATTCCCAACTGATAAGGTAGCATCGCCGTGAGCTTCAGAGGACGATGAGGGGCGGGCCAGATCGCGAGACCATACTTCTAGTACCCTGGGAATGCCAGGACAATTGCGAAGAAGATGGTCCTCCTTGCATAATCGACAAGGAAACTTGACCTTCCACGAAGGAGCGGAAGGGGGCCCAACTTCAGGTGTACTCGAGGGGGTAGCTGCACTTGTAACCTCTCCCTTACGAGCCTTCTTCTTCGTCGTCTTCTTCTTCTTCTTAGCCACCTGGTTACTCGAATCTAGACTTTCACCAGGTGAAGTAGAAAATGAGGACGTAAAAGTGGGCATAGAAGGGGAGAGATCCACCTTAGAATCAACATGATGTTGTTCAGGTGGAGGGATGGATTGACTAGACGGTGAGACGGCAGGGACCAAAGAGGTGGAGAACAACCAAACCGGCAACCCAACAGTTAACCCTGGGAGGGACAACGTTGCCATATAAGGAGCACCAACATTTCCAAAAGGAGCGAAATGACCAGGGTTCCCGTCAGAGGGGATCCCTGGGTTGGTGAACCCCGGAAAAGTTGCCATCGAGAACGAAAAGAAGCCTACTCAAGCTAACACAAACAAGATCTAACTGGGTAAATGTGAACGCGGCCGAATAAATTTTAAGACAAAGGAACTGAACTTGACCTTTTCATGTTTTAAGAGTCGAGAAAAGGACAAAAAGGTGACTCTAGTCGCCTTCGAATGTTTTGTGAGCCCGAAGTGACAAGTGCTCAAGTGAGCCTTTTCTTTTAAGGAGTCTAAAAAGGATCAAAAGTGACTACTCTGGAGAAACTAGGCAAAGGGTTTACCAGACAAACCGTAAAACTGCATATACACCTTGGCAATCATATGAAAACCAAGGACTTTCCGTACGGCAGTCAATCTTCCCGAATGCTGTGTTCGTTGCGTTACGACTTGTAAGGCGACAGACACAGCTTCCTGTGGATCAAGGATGATAACCTAGTGGGGTCTCCCCATATACTCGACGGTACGTGGGAGCACAAATCCATGTTAGACCACTATCGAGTCACAAAAGGAGGAATCACCCAACCATAATGTGAAACAACAGTGACTAGGTTTAACGACGCCAGAACACATCTCTAGTCTAGAACTCTAGATGTTTGCGTTAAGTTCCAATGCGTTATTAAGTTTATTCAGTTCATTTTAGGTTGATCTTTGATTAGTTTTCGATTTCCAGGTCCTACCGTATGTAATCTCTCACAATTCCCTAAATGCAAGCTATATGCCAAAAAGTATCATTTCGTTCGATGAACACTAACTACGAGAGAGTTGAGAATTTTTCAATCAAATAAAATGACCATAAATAATCAAGAACCACTCTAATGCAGCTAATGGCAATAAACGAAACTTTTCTTTAAAGTCACTAATCAATGAAAAGCTCTAATTTCCATTAACTAATTCAACGCAAAAGAGACTGTTCGTTTTATTTTCAATGGCAAAGTGCACTAAACAAATTTTGAGAGATAATAACACCAAGTAAAAGAGACAAATTTCACTCAATGAGAATGCAATCAAGTCCCCAAAACATCAAGGCAGTCCTTCAAACCAAAAAGAAAACACAAAGACCACTATGAGCTATGTGATCTAAGCCCAAACGAAGCCAAGCGAAATCCAAGCGAAAAAGAAGCAAATCACTTGAATAACAATAAAAATCTTTGACAACCACTGAGAAAGTGCAAAAGAGTAATCACAAAGTCGACTGGATGATAAAATAACCCAAGACTCCTACGGAAGGCTCGATGCACAAAGCCAATAGATGCCTTAGGGCTGAAATGTGAAATCGATGGAAAGAGGCAAACACCCGAAGGACGGAGGTCGAAAACCAGTCAAACAAGGATCAAACACACACCAGTAATTGAAAAAGATGTGGCAAGATACAAATCCAAGTTCAGAGGGCTTGCAAATAAGCAATCTGGAAAAGTAGACAGGCCAGGCGCGACTGTTAGTCTGTAACTCGCGCTTTAAAGGGGTTGGCGCGGGTTGTCTTTGAGCAACATGCGCCAACTGGCATGACTATCAAGGAAAAAATCGGGCTAATCAAGTTTTCTAGATCAAAAATAAAAACAGGCGGTCCAAGGCTTGGTTAACAGTATCCAGGCAGGCCAGGAAGCAAGAGACAGCAAAAAATCCAACCCAGAAATCTATCTAAGCAATCAAATAAGAGAACCGAAGAGACAAGACAACTCCAAGTTGTTTAGTCCGTAAACCAAACCGGAGATTGACTGAAGTGGTGTTGATCTACTTCGCTAATGCAAAGCAATAGCGTTTCGAAGGCTATCTGGCCGTACTTCAGGCTCTGTCTAAAGTTTACAAATCAAACAACAAGCTAATTCCCCAACAGAGTCACCAAATTGTTGTGGAGGTAAATTCCATTTGCGGACAGAGGCGATCCCTACTAGCCCAGACTGGGTCTAGCAACAATCAAACAATGCTATCACGCAAGTTCCTAATTGCAAATTAAAGGTGGATGATGAGAACCTACTTGGATTCCAACGCTAATATTCGTAGAAGAGACGTCGCTCTCGTTCCTTTTCTTCGGCCGGTCACGATCCCCATGATCTCCGTGATTGGACACCTGCACATGCAAAGAACAACAGAAATACAAGCATAAAATCCAATAGATGCAATTATATATCAGTCAGAAAATATATAACTCAACATCAATCATTACAAAGGACAATGAGAGTGGAACCATAATGATAGTCATCTATTATTGATAAAAAACAAAGAAGAATACAACCATAGTTCTGACGTCAAATCCTCCTTTGGCTGGGTGATCAGCTACACAAGTCTTGCAAAGCTTGCTGGGATGGGAAACAAGCCTCTCTCTCCTTGGTGACAAGAATCTCCTCACTTAGATTTGGCCTTATGGATGCAAATAAGGCTCTTGCAACTTCAATCTCTTGAACTCCTGGAATTCTTACTATCACTAGCCCTATGCTGGAACTAGCTTGCTCAAGGCAAAAGAACAAGCTTTTATAGATAGAGGGGAAGGAGATAGGATCAAACACAATATTCATGGGATTGGCTTTATCACTAAGAAGCTTCCATGAAAGGTGGCAAACCACTTCCCTTCTATGGAGATTCGAAGCCAAACCATCCTAACTCAACATGGATTCAGTTGGTGAATGGGTTAAGGAGAACCTTCGGAAGTTTGTTCGTTAAAAATTTTACCCAACTGGGTTGGCGTGAGTGCAACTCTGAGACAGAGCGCCAACTGGCGCGCCCTCTTTAGAGGATTTCCTCCATTGGCGCGGGAAGTACATTGTGGACCCGCGCTAATGCAAAAAGGGCTATTTTTATGGGTATACTTGTTATAGACATTTTTGTGCCTAACAGCATGAAGCATGAAACGTCGATAATCTGAGGGATCCAAAGTCCCTAAACATGTTGTTCTTGCCCCTAGAGGAACAAGGTCAACAAACCATAGCACTGAAAATCAGTTCTCCACCTGAAAACACTCAAAAACAAGCTATTTCTGGATCATGTCAGCTGCTCCACTGAGCATCTGCGCTGAATGTCAACTGCTCCACTCTGTACCTGCGCTGAATGTCAAATCTAATGAAGGCTACCTGCACTGGGCGAGATTGGCCAAGTGGCACAGTCATTCTGCAAAGTGTCAATTGCCCAGGAAGCTTCCAAACTGACACTTGGATCAAGGAATTCACCTTGTGATGAGTAAGAGGGTCTTGATCTCCAAGTGGAAGCAAGAATCTCCAAGTGGACTCAAGAACTGAAGATTAACTGAAGTGGGAGAGGACACTAGTCAGCTTCATGCCAGCCTCAAGCTGACTCATCCTTTCTCCAAAACTCCTATATATAGAGCTCTCTCATGAGGTCTAAGGAGGCTAGAATTTTGTGCAAGTAAGGAAGTGCTGTTGGTTTGAGTATAGAACTATTGGGTGATTTGCTTGAAGGAGGTGAAGAGGATATTTCTTTCTGCTGGGAGGTGTTGCTGGATTGGGCCTATTATGGTTGTAATACTCTTAGAACTTTGCTTCTTCTATTAATAAAGCATTTGAGGTTCTTCTATATGCATGTGTCTTAATGGTGAATTGATGCTTGTATATTTGATTTATTCTAATCCCTGAATCGATTATGGATGTATGCTTCTTGTAGTTTCCTTTTCTTGTGCTTTTGCAGGATCTTTGTGTAACTGGTCCAGTGAAAGAGCAAGGAGCTAGGAGCAAGCAGCAAAGAGGGAAGATTGGATCAACCATTAGCGCAAGATAACGGTTAGTGGATCCTCCTTCTCTTCTCTCTCTCATCTCATAAAGAAGTAATCTTGAATAGCTTTGCATTCAGTTGTTGCTGAGGTACTATCACCCTTAGAGTGGGATAGGGTCATTCTGTATTGGATACTTTTCCCAACAACAAATTGGCGACTCCGCTGGGGATCGTATCTTGTTGATTGTTTGTGTTTTTGCTATTCATTTCATAAACAAAGGGAGTACCGAATCGAACTGTATTTGGATCTATCAAATACAAAGTAGAGGGCAGCTACTCTAGCTCAGTTTCTGGGCAAGTTTATGATTTGAAGAGCTGATCCACAAGGACTCTAATAAGCTCTTAGTGATAGCTTTTCATCCTCCTTTCCATCCCTTAGTGTGTCCTTGACTGATAGCTTCTGATTTGAGCAAAAACTGTGAATTTTTGAGCAATCTGTGACCCGGAAACCAAGAGAAACGAAAGTTTCGTTCTTCAGTGCAGGCTGTACAAAGGCTGTCTGCATTTCAGCGCAGTTCCCGAAGGGGCTACCTGCGCTGAAGGTCAAACAGACAGTGTCCCACCTGCGCTGGACCAGTCTTGCCTTGTGCTACTGGGGTTTCTTGCTGTTTCTTGCCCTGTTTTCACTCTTGTTTTTGCTGTTTGTTACCAGTCAATGTGCCTATATGAAACCAACTTTCCTTGTCACTATTCCGCCTCAGTTGTATAAAGAAACTGTGTTTGTTCTTTTGTATTTCTTGCGTCATTTACAGTTTCCCATAACGAAAGTGAACCAGTCTTGTTGTGGCCTCTTAGATCTAGACCTGTGATTAAGTGTCGTTTTGATCTTAAGAGTTAGTTTATTTGCTGTTCATAGCTGATTGAGCTTGTTGCTTTCGTCATATGGTTTGAATTTACATATTTCTAGTGTCGAAACAAGTAAATCTTAAGGTGTCTTTTGATTTTGGACAAACTTGTTTGCTCTCACTTGAAATTGAATTCAAAGTTATACAACAGCTTTCTTTTTGCATTTCACCAACATTAAGAAAGAGAAAAGAAATACTTGCATTGTGCATGGGCATTATGACAGTTTGCATGTTGATTTAGGGAAAAAGTGCATTAGTGTGTGCTCTATGATCTGTGTGAAAAGGTGTTATCCCACTGTTGCGGGGGAGCGCCCCCCCCACCTTCGAACCCACTCCCGAAGCGCTCTCCGGGCGGGAGCGGGTCGGGAGCGCGCTCCCGTAAAAAAATTTGCGCTCCCTGGTTTGTGAGGGAGCGCTTCAGGGAGCGATCGCTCCCGCGCTCCCGGAGCGCTTTTTAATGCCCGGGAGCAATCGGGGAGCGATCGCTCCCTGATCGCTCCCGTGCATTAAAAAACGCTCCGGGAGCGAATTTTAAAAATCCGGGAGCGGTTTGGCGGAAAAAAATTCCGCCGGACCCGAAAAAACAAAAAAATTTAACTAATTTTGTTTGGTTTATAAGCCCAATGGGCCAAAAAAAATTCATTTCAATGAGATTGAGCTTGAGCTTGAGAGCTGAGGAAGAGCAAAGGAGCAAGGAGCAAGAGCTGAGGAGCAAGGAGCCAGAGCTGAGGAGCGAGGAGCAAGTGCCAAGGAGCGAGGAGCAAGTTTGCAGAGGTAAGTAACTTAATCATTTAGTTAGTTTAGTTGGTTAGGTAGTTAGTTTGTTTAGTTTAATTTACCTGTTTGAGTTTAAAGATCATTAATTTAAATTAAATTAATAAATTAAATGAATTAATCCCAATAAACTAAATTAATTTGCAGATTGAAGACTCAAACCCTACAAACATCAAACACGATGGACCTGGGGATTTTTATTGGCATTTTCCTCTTCCTGGTCCCTTTTCTGGTTATTATGGTGGTGGAGAGTAGGAAACAGAGGGGGCCTGAAACTGAAGAGGTGGATGAAGAAGCCGGAGGAAGTCAAATAGGTGAAAACCCCAGTGAGGAGGATGTGGAGGAGGGTGAACATGAGGGTCAAAAAACTAAACAAGACCAAACTCCATTGTGGAAATATGTTCAGAGGGCTGAAACAGGGAGAGGGGGTGGAACCACTAAATTTCATTGCCCCCATTGCAACACTGATTACACAGGCTCATACACCCGTTTGAGAAGACACCTTTGTGGGAAAAGGGCATGGGATGGAGAGAAACAAATAGGAATCAGAACTTGCGACGCGGTGTCAACAACAGATAGAGCCAAATACATAAAGGAAGAGGAGGGCGCCCAATACAAAGCAAAAAGATCAAGGGGTTTCTTTGAAAGCTCACAAAGAACTCCTTCAGCATCCTCCCAAGGCAGTGGATATGGACATGGAGGCTCAGGGTCATCATCTTTACGCCGTAGAACCATATCAGATTTCCTTGATGAGGGGTGTAGGAATGATGTGGATTCAAAAATTTACAGGTTCCTCTATGCAAATGGGATACCATTCAATGTTCTACGCTCACCTTATTGGCACGAAATGGTTTCTGCCATAAATGATGCCCCTAAAGGATACAAGAGCCCTGGGTATGACAAGGCAAGAACTATTGGCCTTGATCATGAAAAAGCAAAAATATCACATTCTTTGAATAAAATGACAAGTTCTTGGACTGACAATGGGGTGTCCATTGTATCTGATGGATGGACAAATGTAAAAGGCAAGCCATTGATAAGTGTTCTTGCTGTGTCCCGAAGTGGTCCCATTTTTCTAGCTGCACATGATTACTCAGACAAGTTCAAGACCGCTATCAACATTGCAGAAGCATTGCTTGAAACAATTAAGCGTATTGGCCCATACAATGTCATCCAAGTCATCACTGATAATGCTCCTAATTGTAAGGCAGCGGGAGCAATTATTGAGGATAGATACCCGAACATATTTTGGTCTGGATGTTTGGTTCACACATTGAACCTTCTGTTGCATGATATTGTCAAAAACAAAAATGAACAATACCAATGGATTGGTGATTTGTACAAGAAAGGAAAAAAAATGATAAAATTTATTACAAATCATAGCAATACCCATGGCCTTTTCCGCAGTCACTCGAGATTGGAGTTGCTGAAGATTGCGAGGACTAGATTTGGTAGCTATTACCTCACCTTCAGGCGCCTTTTGAAGGTAAGAGAGGGTTTAGCTAGCATGGTATCAAGTCCAAATTGGCAGGTGTTAAAGGAAAGGGCTACAAATGTAGCTGACATTGCAGGTTTTGAAACGGTGGAGGAGGCCGCTCTTGATGGGCAGTTTTGGACAACTGTGAGACAGGTATTGGATTTCACCAAGCCAATTTATAACATGATTCGGTTTGCAGATACAGACAAACCAGTGATTGGCGAGGTGTATGAGCAAATGGATACCATGTTGGGGGAAATAAAAGACATTGTTAATAACAGAGATCCCGACTTGTACAATCTGATTCACGATTGTGTGTGTGAACGGTGGAAAAGGCTTAACCTTCCACTACATTGCTTGGCGTATATCCTTACGCCAAAATACTACTCAGATTCTTGGTTGGGCAAACCTGCAGCAGGGGGTGGTGTTAGGACCAAACCCCATTTAGATCGAGAGGTAACTAAAGGATATCTGGATGCATTAGAAAAGTTGGTGCCTGACAGGGAGGAATGTGCAGCTGTGCGCCTTGAAATAGGTAGATACTTCACTGGAAGTGGTTTGTATGGTAACTTCCATGCAATGGACGACAAAGATAAATTTGATTCTCTCACATGGTGGGAAACATATGGTGGCGACGGACTTTTGCGAAAATTGGCATTGAAAGTTCTTGCACAGGTTGTAAATTCTTCTTCTGCAGAGAGGCGTTGGAGCACCTACAGTTATATACATAATGTGAAAAGAAACAGGCTCAACGAAAACCGAGCAGAAAGCTTGGTTTATGTGCACTACAATTTGAGGTTGTTGAGCCATTACTGTGATCAGGCTAATGAAGATCCCACATATAAAATTTGGGACAATCACCCTGAGGACGACAATTTGGAGGATGGCATTGTACATATGGAAGAACTAGAAGATGAGCTTGTACGGGATGAAGATAAAGCAGCTGCAGCAGCCATGCCACCTCCACCTCCACCATCCAGTAGCAGTTCTCGGGGCCCGAGTCTTGTTCCATTGCTGTCACCACCTCCATCGACACCCTCGCGTGGAGGCTCTAGTTCTGGTCGTCGGTCTGGGCGGGAGACTCCTAGAAGACCGCCACGACCTACTTATACTCCTGGAGACTCTCGTGGCAAGGGCCACTTGTAGATTTACAGTTTACTTGTCTTTTTTAGTTTCTATTAGACTTGTCACTTTAGTTTTGATAACTGTTCAGTGTTGAGTTTTGAGTCCTTGACTCTTGACTCTTGACTCTTTCATATCATTATGACATTATGATATTTTTTGTAAACATTATATCACTGTGACAATGAAAATTTGAAGTTTGAAGTTGGGCCTTGGCAATTATAACTCATTGGTAATGATTGTGAATTATGAATATGATGCTTTGTGAAAGACTAAAGTTGTTTCATTTCATCTCATTATTCATGTTTCATTTTATAAATTTTTAACATTTCATATCATGTTAACAGTTAGAAGTTAGGACTTAGAAATATCTTCGATATTACTTCTTGTAATGGTTAAACTTGGCTTACAAGTACAACTTGTTACTTTGGTGATCAATGATGATAAATGTTATTGAATTGAATGTTATTTTAATTTATTATTTTACTAAGGTTGATGACGATTATAATTTCTAGATGATTGATGTGATATGGTTCAATGATCAATTTATGTTTTTTATGTCTATTTCATCATTCTACATGTTTTTGTTGACATATATGTATCAAAAATTAAAAAATATAAAAAATATATATATTTTTAAAAAATCGCTCCGGGATTCGCTCCCAAACCGGGAGCTTCTGAAAATGGTCGCTCCCGCTCCCGCTTCCGCTCCCGCTCTCAAGTAACACTGTGTTATCCTTCTTTTCCCTCAGTAGTTAAGGTTTTCAAAGTTGAAAGATTGAAAAGCTTGCTTATCATCTTAGACTGCATTTAGGAGTGTTACTATACATCTCGTGGTGATCCATAAAGGCAAAATGCTAAACAAGATCAACCTTAAAATAAATTGAATTTACATAACAACGCATTGAAACATAACGCAAACACATAGAGGTCTAAGCTAGAGACGTGTTCCGACGTCGTTAAACGTGATATCTTAGCGTTGAGTGGTTGGGTGATTCCTCCACGGTGAAGCGATAAGTATCAATACGGACTTGTGCTCCCACGTACCGTCGCGTATATATTGGGAGACCCCTATAGGATCAAAGCCTTTATCCATAGGAAACCGTGTCGGCCGCCCTACTGATCGCAATGCAGTGAACACAGCATTCACGAAGATCGACCACTTGTACCGTAAAACGTATTCTGTGGTTTTGCGAAAGGTTTGGCACACCCTCTGCCTAGAACTCCAGAGCAGTTTCTTTTGGCCTTTTTCAAACTCTATAACTGAAAAAGTCCATCCGAGCATTTGTCACTTCGGGCTCGTTAAAACATTGAAGGAGACTAGAGTCATCTTTAGCTTTTTCTCGACTCTTAAAAAGTGAAAAAGCAAGTTGTGTCTAAGCGTCGTTATAAAATTTATTTTAAACGGAACATAATCACCTCCTATTCCCGCGTTGATCTGTAAGTTGAGAACATGGAATGCCCCAACCAAGGAATTCCACATGATGGAAATCCTAGTCCTTTCTCCTCTTGGGGAGAAGTTGGTGCGCCCCACATGGCCACATTGTCGCTTCCAGGACTGACAATTGGCCTGCCTATTTGGCTATTCTCAACTAATGTAGTTCAGAACACCATGGTTCCTGATCAGTCGAGTCAACAGTTAGATGAGTCTAGAGCTGCCCACCGGCCTTCTACTTCCTATAACTCTTCCTCCAATCCTTCATCTTCGAAAAGTGGGGCTGGAAAAAGCCAAGCTCCCATGGATAAGAAGGAAAAGAAGAAGAGAGAGAAGAAGAAGAAGGAGCCTAAGGCGACTGGGGGCAAGCAAAAGACATCTAACAAAAACCCACACACAGCACAGACTGGGCCTAAATCGCCATGTGTCATATGTGGAGGAGACCACTTCCATAGAGATTGTCCCTGTATTCCCCAGATACTAAGGGACTGGTCCCCTCGGTTGCACAATTCAGGAGCATCAACCTCTGATAGCCATGTTGAATGCTTACCGTCAACCAGCAAAAGTGAAGGTTCAAGACAAAAGGGGGAGCAAGATCCCCCTGTAGACTGTGTGAAGGCGATCACGCCATCCACCATTGTCCCTTCTTAGACGAAGCGAAGAGAGTTTTGGAAGATCGTCCGGTTTCACCGTTGAGACTTCCTCCTGGATACAAAAAACTCGTGCCAAGTCCTTCGTTGGTTGAAAACACAGCTGGCCCGCTCAAGTGGTCAGCTGAAGCGTCAGTCATTGAAAATGAACCTACTGAATCCAGACCAGACGAAAGTCTAAAGGTCGATACGACAGTTGACCCGGTTCTTCCTTCAGAGGTTTCATCCTCAAATGACACTGTCACTGAAGATTCATCTTCAAATGACACCCTCACTGAAGAGAATAAGGATGACACCATCCAGATTCTTTTCATCAACACAGATTCTGATGAGCATCAGGGCAATGCGCCCATTCCTTTATCGCAGGAAGGAACATCGTCAGGATCGTATCCGACCGTGTATTCGGTCCCACCACCAAGCAACCTGGTTGTGTCCTTTGATTGGAACCAACTAGGCAGACCCCGGTTGTCAGCCAATATACCATTCAGAATCATAGTCCAAATCTACAGAATGGTAATGGCTGGAACTATCATTGATGAAGGGGCATCTGTGAGTATCCTTTCCTCTGTTTCTTGGAAAGCACTGGGTTCCCCGGTGCTTTTGCCTGAGATAAGAAATCTCTCAGGTTTTGACAAAGGAACCAGTCGACCATTAGGGATCCTCCCCAATGTGCCTGTTACATTGAAAGGGAAGACCGTTCAAATGAACGTGATGGTCGTTCAAGGACCCTTGGATTATAACCTACTCCTTGGACGGGACTATATATATTGCATGGGAGCTATAGTCTCCTCACTCTTTAGAGTAATGTGTTTTCCACACGAAGGAAGGGTGGTCAAGCTCGTAGACCAACTTTCGTTTCCGGGATCACGCATAGCAAATAGTCAAATACCAACCCTCAATGGTCTATTTACTCAAGAAATGTCTCCACCCCTAGTCCTCCTTCCCGATGAATGCGAGTGATTCGGAAAGATGGGACTGGAACCCAGGGGGCATGCATCCTGGTCTGCTTCGGGCAGAGGAAACCTTGGGTATAGGGTAGAATTTCTGCGAAAGAATATGACTAGTCCGTACCCCATCCGTATTTGGAAGAGGGGTTGTTCTGGAATAAGGTTCTTTTGTCAAGGTTACTTGTTTGACAACAATCATTCATCCTTGTCTATTTCGGTAGGCACTGCCGAAGAAAGAGATTGATTTGCGGCAGCAAATAGAACCATCTTTGGGTAACCAGAAAGAGGCAAGCCTCACCCTTTAAAACAAATGTTTTATCGGATAAGTAGGGGCAGCCTTGAAATTGTACTTTATACCTGGGGGAATGCAAACCTTTTGGAGTGCAAGCTAGGGGCGGTTATTTATCTGTTTTTGGGATTAACCGTTTCCGAATTTGCATAAAGAAAGGATGAGAGGGAGCAAAGCTTAGTGAAGATGAAGCTCTATAAAAAATAGAGATCTCACAGGAGACATTTCTTATCTTATGACTGGTATATCGAGCAGTTTTAGCATAAAGTTCATGCTCGTTAAAAAATAAACGCAAGATTCGAGCAGTTTTACCGCGGAATTTATGCTCGTTAAAAAATAGAAAAGCGTGAGCAAGGGTTTCCACCAGAGTTCAAGCTCATTAAAAAATGAACCTATCCCGGTAAATAACCATTGCGATCGTAAATTTATTAGCCATAAAAAGCCTTGGTCGTGTTTGCACCTGCCACCTCCATTCCATTTGGCCGATCGTTCACCCCCATATGATTGTTTACCCATTTTGAGGAACAGCTGCGAAGAGTGATTTCACTTAGCCATCCTTGTGACACTTCCGTGATTGGAAAATTCCAACCTGTACCTGGAATCTGCTGCTATCCCTGTTTATCACTCGTTCCTCAAAAGACGAGTCTTCTTTGAGCTCTTTTCAATTGACTCGTAAAATATGAAAAGTTTGCCGAGTTTTGGCCTTCCAGATCGTTAAAAGGACCAGAAGAGCTATCCCTCCTCTAGATTTTAATCTTTTTGGACCTGAGGGATTATTTCACAAAAAGGTCGAGCGCTTGTTTTATTCGGCTTGTTAAAGTTATCGAAAATTCATCCCTTCTGTATTGTTTTATACTTTTTTGGACTTAAGGGATTAGATGACGAAAAAGAAATTTTGGAGTTAACTTTCTGTACCTTTTCAGACTCTCTAAAAATGAAAAGGACCGAGTTGTCTTTGTCGCTAGACTCGTTAAAATGATTAAATAGCGACAAACTTGTCTTTAGACGAGAACGAGTTTCCCTATCGCTAGGCTCGTTAAAACATAGCGATGGGCTTGCCCGAAGGGCAGGTTATAGAACAAGCATATGTTATCCTCCTTAAGCTTGACAAAAATAAAGAGGTACTGGTCAGAAATGACTGGGGAAAAATTGGGAGAACCTCAAAGCTTTAATGGTAGCAAGTCGCTCTTGAACATGACACTTTGTCCTCCGTATCACATCGGGTTGGGTTGTTTCATTCACCGGTCTCATCACCATGGTCTTCGCCAAACCATCCGTATTTGGGGTAATGCTACCCATCCATCACATGAGTGTCGTTATATGTTCAAGAGATGTCGTTCAGAAAGAGTCAACTGTGTCCCATCCACTGCCATACATTATCCTTCATCCACCCATGATCGCCACCCTGAATCATATCTCACAGATTGTTTTCACCTCCACTAAAATCATTAGCTCCGTTCCGTGTCACTGATGTGGGATTCATTAAGGCCCTCCTTTGACGGATCGCTTCTTGTCGACTTCAGCTCATTATCCAAGAAGTTGATCTAGGAACAACCCCCCCAGTACTTTGAAGCTTGCATGCCTCAATGGCAAGTTTCTCACTTCCAGCGACAGGTATACATCAATGACCTTCGACCAGAAGATTTTGCGTGGTGTTCGACGCCAAGTCCTATATTCACACCACGTGAATTGTACTGTAGTACCTTGAGGGTCATTATCATTATCGGTGATTCCTCTCGCGCTTGTTAACGATTTACATTATTGACCGGTAATCAAGCGATGTCTTTCCATGTTCGACTTCAGCGCAATTCTCACATGGATCGACTTGTACTTAGAGTGAAGATCGAACGAGTTTGAAGACCTCGGATCTAGTTTCATCCATCCGGGCTGCGATATATATTCAGGAAATATAAAAGCATTTGATATGTACATTATTGCAGCAGATGATCATCCTACTCAAAGGATGATAATTTCAGCAGAGAATTATCAGTCTACCATCAGACAGTCGTCTGTTATATGTACCAAAATGAATTTATAAAGCTGAGCATGGGAATGCCCGCCTCAGCTAGATCATGAAAGCAGAATGAAAAATAATGTATTGTATTGTATTTTATTACAGGGCACCTCTCAGCGATTGAATGAACTTCGGATCCTCCTGATAAAGCATTTCACCCGATAAACAACCTCATACTTTAGGGGGCAACTGTTATAGACATTTTTGTGCCTAACAACATGAAGCATGAAATGTCGATAATCTGAGGGATCCAAAGTCCCTAAACATGTCGTTCTTACCCCTAGAGGAACAAGGTCAGCAAACCACAGCACTGAAAATCAGTTCTCCACCTGAAAACACTCAAAAACAAGCTATTTCTGGATCATGTCAGCTGCTCCACTGAGCATCTGCGCTGAATGTCAACTGCTCCACTCTGTACCTGCGCTGAATGTCAAATCTAATGAAGGCTACCTGCGCTGGGCGAGATTGGCCAAGTGGCACAGTCATTCTGCAAAGTGTCAATTGCCCAGGAAGCTTCCAAACTGACACTTGGATCAAGGAATTCGCCTTGTGATGAGTAAGAGGGTCTTGATCTCCAAGTGGAAGCAAGAATCTCTAAGTGGACTCAAGAACTGAAGATTAACTGAAGTGGGAGAGGACACTAGTCAGCTTCATGCCAGCCTCAAGCTGACTCATCCTTTCTCCAAAACTCCTATATATAGAGCTCTCTCATGAGGTCTAAGGAGGCTGGAATTTTGTGCAAGTAAGGAAGTGCTGTTGGTTTGAGTATAGAACTATTGGGTGATTTGCTTGAAGGAGGTGAAGAGGAGATTTCTTTCTGCTGGGAGGTGTTGCTGGATTGGGCCTATTATGGTTGTAATACTCTCAGAACTTTGCTTCTTCTATTAATAAAGCATTTGAGGTTCTTCTATATGCATGTGTCTTAATGGTGAATTGATGCTTGCATATTTGATTTATTCTAATCCCTGAATCGATTATGGATGTATGCTTCTTGTAGTTTCCTTTTCTTGTGCTTTTGCAGGATCTTTGTGTAGCTGGGCCAGTGAAAGAGCAAGGAGCTAGGAGCAAGCAGCAAAGAGGGAAGATTGGATCAACCATTAGCGCAAGATAACGGTTAGTGGATCCTCCTTCTCTTCTCTCTCTCATCTCATAAAGAAGTAATCTTGAATAGCTTTGCATTCAGTTGTTGCTGAGGTACTATCACCCTTAGAGTGGGATAAGGTCATTCCGTATTGGATACTTTTCCCAACAACAATACTGCAGGAGATGTCTTCAGGGCATATGAAGCTCACACTTAGAGGAATATAATGCAAGTGGTTTCAGGTTATGTCACTTCTCACAAGTCCCGGAATGAGTCCTCCAATGTACGGGAGAGGGGAAACAGGGACGGTGATAAACGGTGACAAATTACTATGTAACATGTCCATCATCAATTCGCAAGATAAGACAATGTAACTTTAATATCATCAACCTGTGAATAAGTATGCCGCATATCGATATCAACTCATCCTCTTGAACTTATCAAGATCAACTTGCTCTGTTTCCTTAGTAGAAAAAACCTTAACATAGCCTTCCATGAATCAACTAAGCATATGTCATATCTCCAAGTAGTAACACAAAACCATTCACATCATATCATATATATGTGAAAGCACCATAGTCGTCATCCAT
This sequence comes from Pinus tabuliformis, assembly GCA_031772625.1. Taxonomy (NCBI): domain Eukaryota; kingdom Viridiplantae; phylum Streptophyta; class Pinopsida; order Pinales; family Pinaceae; genus Pinus; species Pinus tabuliformis. Next base: position 119,622,215 of record CM062819.1, read on the forward strand.
GACCACAACATCATCATCAAATTATCGTAGCAGGAATTGCATGTTCTTTTCACAACAATCCTCAATATATCAACCATGTATCATCACTAGGGATTTTTCCAACATCCCACATATGATAAGCATCAATCTTGATAATGAACATATGTGATAATCAAGCCTGGTAAGAGGTCATCATTATGTGACTAAGTAAGTCATGTCTCCAAATAACCATGTCTTCATGAAACCTGCAATAACACCATTCTCTTGGCCAATTTTCTTCATACAAGAGGAGCTTTTATACCAACTTCACAACTTAAGTAATCATCCATGTATCTAGCATAGCGATAGAAACATGTATATAGCTTCTCATCAATGTGAAAAGAAAACCATGAGCTCACAGTCATTTGTCAAACTTTCAGACAATGTACCATGTGAGAGCCAAGAAGTATAGGTAGGAATCCTCATTCATAACTGCACCATATGAAATTTATGCATCTTTGAAAGAATAATGATAAAAACATAAAAGAAATGAGTGACACTTATCATCATCAAATAATGAAGATGTGTACTCAATCTTTGTTCTTCTCCTTGAACTTATGAAGATCACCATGTAAGCAACATAACTATATGCATCATCAAAAGAGTCATTTACAAATCTGGTTAGAAGCATCAAAACAACTAAGTGGCTCTAGAAAAGTATCATATTTGATTTCATCATGGGCAATTCATGACTGCAACATAGCATGATGCATCATTTAAACACTTCAATAACATAAGATTCTTCACCATTGATAAGAATCAATATGTACCAGAGAATTCTAAACATAATGGCAACAATGCATTATTAGAAGCATAACATTTCCCCCCCTGAACTTGTGCCAATTGTTCACTGTCAAATCTGATTATTACATATATCAGTAAGAATCATCAAGGCATCATCATCAACCAGTTATAAATCAAGTCATCAACAATTTATGAGGGTAAAAAGTATTTATAAATAACATCAATAGACTGTAATCATCAACCATCAAAACAGAAAATACAATTGACAATTGTTTGAACCATATTAGACCCTTTTTCTAAGTCTGTCCCACTGCTTCTTCACCAAACCAACATATACACGACTGTACAATTTCGAACTCGCATATATACATGACTTGTCTTCATAAGATCTGCGTATGAAAATTAGAACACTGAAATTTCATACTTTCAGTTCCCCCTGAGTCTGTTCTGACTGTATCTGGTCCTAGAAATTTTGCTGAAACATTAGTTCCAAGAATATCATTACCATGATGGTTCTTCATGAGAGGCTCCATTTTACTCGTCTCCAATCATGTGATGAGAACATTCATCTTCTTCTTTAAATGGGCAGACAACAAGACCACACCTTATTTGATCTTCCTTTTCTTGATTCTTGGTGGATTCGTATTTTCTGATATAAATGTGCTTATTTGATTGCTTACCATATTGTCTACGATGATCCATAGACTTGTTCATGCATTCTTTTGCTACATGCCCAAACTTATTATAAGAATAACATCTTATATGTTTCATATTCATTCTATAGCAATGATTGGGTTTGTGACCAAACCTATGCAAGAAAAACAATATCCCTTAAAGTACCTCGAAGCTAATAATCTTTCTGTGAGATAATTATTAACTTGAAAAATTCTACTTTTGCATGTGGCTGAAACATGTCCAAAATTATGACATATAGAACATTCAACATTATTGATCAGAGGAAAGAATCGATTAGAACTTGTATAGTTAGGAGTAAATGATTTTCTTTGAAGACTTTCTTTCCTTGGTTGTTGATGAGGTTGACTTCTTATTTCCTTGTTGAGCATTTCAAATTTTGCAGTAGAATTCCTTGCCTAAGTTTGTGAGCTAGATTCACCTTTAACAATTTCATGAAAACCAAGACCAAATTTGATAGCACGAGACCTTTGAATACTAAGAATATTATCCAAAATCTTAGTACTATCTTGAAATAGTAAAAGTTTATCCTTTTCTTCTAATTTACCTTTTGGGATATTTATCTCAACCTGATATTGCTCTTACTTTTTCAGATACTGCTTCTTCATGATTTCTTCAAATTTTCTTCATTATTCCACTTGTTGTCTTAATTTTAGAATCTCATGTTCTTGTTCTTCAAATGCTTGAAGTAGTTCTTCATTCTGCTTATTTGAATTTTCAAGATCTTCCTTTAAAGAGACAACCTCAGCTTCAAGACCTTCACAGTAAATGGTTCTTTCTTTAAGTTCCGTTGTTGTTGTATCCTTTTCATTCACTTCATTTCTCAATGATGTCACTTCATCCTGTAGCCTTTGATATCGATCTTCCTTTTCCTTGTACTGCTTCCTTATTTTGTTTCCTGCCTCCAACTGAGTTTTTAACCTAGTAACCTCTTCTTTGTAGGTACATTCCCTTTTATCAAATAGATCTTGTTGATCTCTAATTTTATTTGTGAGCCTTTTAACTTCTACCTCTCATAGATTTCTTTCACTTTCACCCATAAGAGAAAATTCAGTTGTTTCACTATCACATTCATTATCTTCAATATTGCATGAACAAAGAAATGTATCACCAGAGGACCAAAAATTAGTACCTGATAATTGTTTTTCTTGTTATTATTCATTCTGTGGTTATTCTGAATCTGGATAATTGCTTCCACCTAGTAGCCAATTGTCTCTCCTTCTATCATTGTTCCTTTTAGATGTCTTCTTCTTTTGAGGTGCTTTCTTCTTTTGCTTCTTTTCCATTGTTACAACAAATCTCCTTCAAGCGATCAAGCTTCTGCCAAAGGACCTGCTATGATACCAACTGTTGGGAAAAATACTAAGAGGAGGGTGGGGGGGGGGGGTGAATCAATATTTTCAAAGCAATAACTCTTTGCATTTCATATTCAAATTTCTATACGCGACTTTACTAAAAGGAACCTATGTGTGTACGCGACTGTTCTTAAGACAATTAGCGTATATCTAGTGAACTTATGATTAAGTTAATTCATCATATGTTGGTATTCATATAGTGCATCATAACTTTATTAAACATTAGAGTAACCATGTGCTGTAATAACAAAATAAACCATCACACATAAGCAACACACATGAACACTAGGATTTAAGGTGGAAACCCAATGTGGGAGAAAACCACCTGTTGTTGTCGTCTCTGTCTTCTTTTTAATATAAAGAAAAATGTGTTTATAATATTGTACTGGTGTAGGCTCATACCAGTACGCAGGCACCCAATTGCAGAAGGCTACAACCTTCATTTGTTCTCCAGCTTCTACTGGAAAGGAGCTACAACCCCTTGGTTTTGTACTGGCATAAACTTGTACTAGTACGCAGGCACCAACCCGCTAAAGGCTACAACCTTCACTCGTTCTCCAGCTGCTACTGGAAGGGAGCTCCAACCCCCTGATCTAATCACCATCTACTACTAGCAAGAAGATTCAACTTCCTCACTCAAGGCTCCAACCCTCAGCATCCTCCATGGACTACGTTTCATCAAATATCCAGACTGGATCCACCTGCTTCAACACATCATAACTTAAGCAAAGTCTTTCGGTAGAAATCACATAAGAGAATTTTTTGGCTGACGCGTTTCGAACCAATAAGTGTGGTTCATCATCAGGACCGGATGACGAGGTAGACCATGGCATAGGTTTAAATAGAGAGCAATGTAGAGACATAATTTCAAGTAACGACTATATTTGAACAATAATATTTAAATTATGATATTAATTTATTAATATATTAAAAACAAATATTATTAAGTAGCAACTATATTAAACGGCTAGTTTTTGAAAAATAATATTTAAATAATGATATCATTTCATTAAAATATTAATAGGTAACAGTTATATTAAACGACTAGTTTTTGAAAAATAATATTTAAATTAAATTATTAAAACCAAATATTACTAGTTTTTGAAAAATAATATTTAAATTTATTTATTAAAACCAAATATTACTAGTTTTTGAAAATAATATTTAAATAATGATATTAGTTTATTAATTTATTAAAAATATTAATATGTAATATAGCTAGTTTTTGAAAAATAATATTTAAATTGTGATATTAATTTATTAAAAACAAATATTAATAAGTAACCGCTATATTAAACAACTAGTTTTTGAGAAATCATATATATATATATATATCAAACTTTAAAGCAGGGAAGTAAACAATTATAAAAACGAGTGAAGACCTTAATCGAGACAAGATCAATTGATAAATAAAATAATTAATGGAAATAAAATAAAATAAATTAAAAATAATTAATGGAAAAATAAATAAAATAAACCGAAAATATAAGTCAAAAGATATATACATATAAATAAATAAATAAATAAAAAAAAAAAAAAAAAAAAAAAAAAAAAAAAACATATATATATATATATATATATATATATCCAAAGAAAAATAATCAATAAATAAAACGGGGTCAACAATAAAATATGGGGCTCAGGCCCATTAAACAAATAACAAAAATACTAAAAGGAGTTAAGAACGAATATGATGATAAAATACATAAAAAACACGAAGGATCAAGAAAATAAACTCTAATGAAGAATAAATCAACAAAAAATACTATAAAAATGATGCCAATACCTACATAGATAAACAAACAAACAAAATAAATCCCAAAAAGAAGCCTAAAAAAACTAGGAGGATAGGACATGGACCCAACTTCTACTAATATTCCAACCATCATCTCTTTTCAAATTATTGGGTCTTTTTTCAGTTTCTAGGGCCTCCCTTAATTTAAGATGACAGAATGACTAATCATAGCAATGACTTGGGCCTCCTCAATGCAGATGTGATGCTTAGATTTATTTGCATGCTCCACCAAAGCAGAGGAGCGGGTCCTGCCATGCTTGATGTCAGCGACATGCTCACGAATCCTTTGATTAATCGAGCGACTAGTCTCACCAATATAGGGAGTCCCACAAGAGCATGGGATAACGTAAACACCCTTCATATTCTTGGGGTCCACTGGGTATTTTACAGATCTAAGGGAGCTCTGGATGGTATTTAAAGGCCGAAAGGTTGAAGCCACCTTATGCTTCCTTAGGATCCTCGCAATCTTGTAAGTGGTCCCTTGGATAAAAGGAAGATGAACACCAGAAAATCAATCCTTGGTATCTTTCTTAGCACTAGAATCTTTTTCAGCTCTGAGGAAAGCCTTAGTACATTGGTGTCTACTATACCCATTATTAAAGAAAACACTTGAGAGATGTGCTTTCTCTTCCTTGAGATGGTTCTCATCAGAAACTCTTAAAGCTCTAGACCATGTTTCATCAAATTTTCATACTGGACCCATTAACAACACTTAAGATCAATATCAAAAATCAAATTGTAATTCATCACTGTAACTGTTGGACATGGAATCCCCCCAAGGCATGTTTTGGGGCTTAAAGCCCAAGTTTTGACCAAATCCCTTTGTAAAAGCTTCGCAAATTGTGGGCGCGGAGCACAAAATTATGATAAAGTCACAGAGTTGTCTGCCCTCGTTTTGTAATGTAATGTCAGCTTAATAGACCTATCCATGGTCTGCGGACCATGGGATTGTATAAATAGAGCAAGGCTCTAAGTGGAGAGAGGGGCATAAGAGCATGAGAAGTCTAAGGGATTGAGTCGAAGTGTAAAGTGTGTCTTTGGGTCGTAGAGTATGAGAAGGCTCTGCAACTGAGTGTGCAAAGGCCTAGTAGTCCGCAGCTGAGTGCACAGGGTAGGTCAAGTCTGTAACCGTTGAAAGAATCAATAAAGAGAAGTTTACTATATTTCTGTGCATCTTTTCCTGTTTTAATATATGATTGGGTATAATTTGCAAGTATATTTTTTATTTACTGCGCGAACTTATATGAATGTTTTGTATAAATAATTATAACGTAAGACATCCAAGTACGCAAAGGTAATTAACTGGAATAGGAAGATAAGTAAGATCTCGGGTAATAACGCAGAGCGTGGCTCTAACAACGCATAATCTCCACAACCCCTGGTTAGGGCGGTGCGAAGGTAGTGTATCAAGGTGTGAGGAACAAGGAAGTGCGCGAAGTGACCTATGCACAGGGACAAATAGTGGGACCAGTCAAACCTCTTAGACATCTCAAGGGTGCAAAAACTTGGTTCTAGCACCCTTCCATACTACTTCGGGTGAGACCTCAGTCCGCACTCCGCGGGCTGTTGCCAAAAGGGCCAGTAGTACAGGGATTTGTGTGTAGTTTTCTTCCGGAGTTCTCGCATCCATAATTGTTTGAATCAATGTTTTTAGCCATCCACCGTGGCTCATCATTAGGATAGATCAGTAATTGTGTAAGATAGATCTCAATGGAATGAATAAATAGGTTTAAGAGATGTAAAGGGAATGGGAGCCAACCCTATCATGATTGCTTTATAATGTTTGGATTTAATTTAATTATATAATAATAAAAGCAAAAAGACTTAAATTGAAATATTTAATTATATAATAATTTTAATTATTTTCAATTTATTGAGAATAAAAATACATTTTTATTTATAATTAATTATTTTATATTTGCTTTGCTTTTATTTTATAATTAATTTTATTTTGGTTTTGTTCTTGTTTTAGAATAAATTAATTAGATTGATTTTAATAATAATCTTATTAGTGTTAATTAGTACTAATTTTTAACATTAGTGTTGTTCCTAGAAGTTTTTATAATTTTAATGATTTTATTTTATTTATGATCTATAAATTAATTTTAATCTTGACTAAGAATCCTATTAATCTTCTTAACTGAAATTCTTATAATTTTTTTTGAATTGGTTTATGTGTTTAAATAATATAAATAGTATTAATATTAATGTTCATATTAGTAATGAAAACTAATTTAATTATTTGTTTAGAATTTATTTACGTGTATCTGAGATTCCTATCAATTTTCTTAAATGAAATTATCATATATACTTCTAATTTAAGTTAATTTGAATTGGTATTGTAATTCGAAAAAGTATTAATATTAATTAATATTAATGTTAACATTAGTAATGATTATAGAAACTAATTTAAGTATTTGTTAAAATTTCCTGAAGAGCGAAATAATGATGCTACAACGTTAAATACAATTGATGAAGGACTTGCGCAGGTTGGTAAATCTGGTTACGATGCCATCTCAATCAGACAATTCGTCTAGCCACAACTAAAAGACAATCCGTCCAGCCCAAGCCATCCCACTGTCAATTAGGTTATCACAACGCAAAACAACATAGAAGAAGACAACTCGTCTAGCCAGCCATCCCATTGTCAATCATGTTATCACAACACAAACCAACACAAAAGAAGACAATCCGTCCAGCCACACTGATATTACTCCAACGCATTCTGCAGTCAACCAAGAACAAACCACGATGCCTGAAATAACAAACAATGGTATCTCCATGAATTTGCCAGCATCCAAGGAAGGCTCGAAGGTTCCTGAAGACCGAAACAATGATGCTACAACGTTAAATACAACAGATGAAGGACTTGCGCAGGTTGGTAAATCTAGTTACGATGCCATCTTAATGACATAAAACATAATCCCTCAAAAATCTCAGCTCTGGCTAAACATTGTAGGTTTTAACCCCGTACATAAATTACCTGCATACGAATTCTAAAACACATAAAATAAACAATGCGAGAGCATAACACATAAAACACACATACACAGAGATTTTCCCCTGTATCCCAAAACGGGACTACCAGCTCGATTTTTCATTTTGTTCCTTTCAATGTTATAATACATATTTATACATGTGGAAGCATCTAATACCATGGATCGAAAACCATCGCGTCCAATACCATGGACCAAAAAACCGTCGCATCCAAAAAACATGTGCGAAAATCATCCACAAAATCATAGGTGGGTCCGCCCAACCTAACATAGGGTCCAAAACCAAAATTTTCTGGGACGCTGCCCCGGACCCCATAAAGTGGGGTTACGGGTATGCTTCAAACCCCATGTGACCCCCCCTCTAACCCCCTAGTTAGTTACGTGGGCTAGTCGTGGAAAGCATATAACACAACCCAACATTCTCCCACTTGTTGTTTTCTTTCCACAGGGAGCCACAAGACAACTTAGTCATTTTTCTAGCCCTGAAACACCCATTGTCTCTCTACACCAAGAGAACTTCTCAGAGCTCACAGATTTGGTCAATGCATCTGCAGTATTCCTCAAAGTGTCCACCTTTACTAGCAACACCATTTTGTCTTCTATCATATCCCTCACAAAGTGATACTGAACATCAATGTGCTTTGTCTTTGAATGATATGAGGAGTTCTTTGCCAAGAAAATTGCACTTTGGCTGCCACAGTCTATCCTTATAGCTTCCTGTACTAACTCCATACTTGAACATAATCTCTACAACCAAACTGCTTCCTTGCTTGCATGAGTGGCTGCCATGCATTCTGCCTTTGTAGTTGATAGTGCTACTACAGATTGTTTCTTACTCATCCAACTGACTGTGCCTCCAAATAGGTTAAACACATACCCACTTGTAGATCTTCTCTAATCCAGATCCTTAGCCCAGTCTGCATCAACAAAGCCACGAATATCCAACACTCTGTCCAATCCTGGTCTTCCTTGGTAGCACAAAGCATAATCACTTAGTGCCACACAAATACCTGAAAACTCGCTTCATTGCTGTCCAACGCTCCTTCCCTAGTTTTGACATAAACCTGCTCAATACTGCCACTGCATGTGCAATGTCTGGTCTAGTATAGACCATTGTATACATTTGGCTACCGACTGCACTTGCATATGGAACACAAGACATGTCCTCTTCCTCTTCTTGTGTCTTGGGACACTATTCAGAAAATAACCTCACACCTACAGGAATAGGAACCTTCACCGATTTACTATCCTGCCTATTAAACCTCTGCAATATTGTCTTGACATGCTTCCTCCGGTTTAACTAGAGCTTCCTCTTTTGCTGATCTCTTTTAATTTCCATGCACAAAATATAGTTTACAGCACCAAGATCTTTCATGTCGAATTTGGAGGACAATTGGGTCTTCAAATCCTGGATAATTTCTTTGTCATTTGCAACCAGCAACATATCACCCACATACAAGACCAGATAAATAACACGATCACCAATTAATTTAAAATACACACAGTGATCTGCTTTGCTTCTAGTGAAGCCAAGTCCCCGTATAAATGTATCAAATTTCTGATACAACATCCTTGGTGATTGTTTTAACCCATACAGAGACTTCTTTAACTTGCATACTAATTCTTTCTTACCCTTCACAGCAAAGCCTTCAGGTTGCTTCATGTAGATCTCCTCTTCCAGATCCCCATGAAGAAATGTTGTCTTCACATCCATCTGTTATACCTCAAAGTCAAAAGCAACAACAACAGATAAAAGTAATCTAATAGAAGTTACCTTGGCATCTGGAGAAAAAATATCACCAAAATCAATTCCCGGCAGCTGGGAATAACATTTTGCTACCAACCGAGCTTTGTATTTCTCCACTTTTCCTTCTGCATCTGTCTTCTTCTTGAACACCCATTTGCTGCCAGTGTGTTTTCTTCCAACCAGCAACTCCACCAGATCCAAAGCCTCATTTTTGTGCAAAGATGCCATTTCATCAGCCATCGCCTCTTTCTAGAGTTTTCCATCCTCTGAATCTACTGCTTCCTTCATAGTTCTAGGATCATCATCCGTGATAGATAAAACAAAATTTGAATAGAAAGCATATGGACTATACCTTTCTGGCTGCCTTCTTTCTCGAACTGATCTTCTCACAACTGGAGTTTGTGGCTCTTCATATTCTGATTCCTCCTCCACTGTAGAGTCTGATTCTTCCTCCTTTAGTTCAAACTCTATCTTCTCAGGTTCCTTTCGTTGTACTTCATGTTTAATAACATCTTTCAACTCTCTAAACACCACATCTTGGCTGTACACAACCTTCCTTGTTACTGGGTTCCAAAGCTTATAACCCTTTAAACCATCCTTATATCCAATAAAGATGCACTTTTCAAATTTACTATCCAACTTGGTTCGTTTCTCCTTTGGAACATGTACATATGCATCACATCCAAATACCCTCAAATGTGAAAGAGAGGGTTTCTTACTACTCCATATCTATTGTGGAGTCTTATCCTCTAATGCTGATGAAGGTGACCTATTGATCAGGTAACATGCAGTATCCACCGCCTCTGCCCAAAATTCCTATCCTAACCTGGAACCACTTAGCATGCTTCTTGCCCTTTCCATCAACGTCTTGTTCATTTTTTATGCAACTCCATTTTGCTGAGGTGTATATGGAGTAGTCTTCTGCTGTGCTATACCACACTTCTTAAAGTATTCTTCTAAATTTCTTACTACAAAACTCTCCACCATTATCTGTCCTCAACACCTTTATCTTCTTATCTGTCTGGTTTTCCACCAGAGCCTTAAATTCTTTAAACCTGTCAAAGTCTTCAGAAATTCAGGAAGTACCCACAATTTTATTCATTGTAAGGTAGCAAAAGAATTGAATTGCTTCTTATATCCAGCACCAGAGTGTCAATTGATGGTTGCAAATGGAGGAACAATAAATTTCTCTGGAAAGTGCCATAATATCAAGCTATCCATGGGAGAATATGTATTGACTATCCCAATGCTTTCCATTCCAATGGGAGTTGCTGATGTTGTACTAGGAGTCCAATGGCTACAATCCTTGGGTACAATAGCTTTTAATTTTCAAGAACTTTTCATGAAATTATCTGTGGAGGGAAAGGAAGTTGAATTAAGGGGTATTGCAGGGAAACCAGGAAAGATAATCAACTCTAACGGTATGACAAAGCTTCTAAAAAAGGAACAAAGAGGTGTAATTGCACAATTATGTTCGCTAGATGTTTCCACATTGGAATCATCTATTTTTCCAGATCTCCAAAAAGTATTGGACAATCATTCCAAGGTATTTGAGACTCCCAAAGGTCTCCCACCTATTCGTGATCATGATCATGCTATTCATCTGATTCCAGGAAGTGTTCCTCCAAACATCAGGCCATACAGATATCCCTATGCCCAAAAGAGTGAAATTGAAATTATGGTTGCAGAAATGCTAGAGGCTGGTATAATTCAACCGAGTCAAAGTTCTTTCTCTACTCTAGTAGTATTGGTGCATAAGAAGGATGGATCATGGTGCATGTGTCCGGATTATAGGGAGCTCAACAAGCTCACTATTAAAGATAAGTTTCCCATTCATGTCATTGATGAATTACTAGATGAATTGCATGGATCAATTTACTTCACCAAGTTGGATCTTCGTTCAGGATATCATAAAATCAGAATGAAGACTGAAGACATTCCGAAAACATCATTTAGAACTCATGAGAGTCATTATGAATTTTTGGTCATGCCTTTTGGCCTTACCAATGCACCTTCAACATTTCAAGGTTTGATGAATTCCATTTTCAAACCATCCCTTAGAAAAATTGTGTTAGTATTTTTTGATGATATACTAATCTACAACAAGTCTTGGAAGGATCATGTTGAACACGTTGACAGGGTGCTACAACTATTGGAGGAGATACAATTATATGCAAAAAGATCCAAATGTTTCTTTGGAGTACAAGAGGTGGAAAATCTGGGTCATATTTTATCTCATGAAGGAGTTAAGGTAGACCCTAACAAAATTAAAGCCATTAAGGAATGGAAAATCCCCACATCCATAAAGCATCTGCGAGGATTTCTCAGGTTGACAGGGTATTATCGCAAGTTTGTTAAGAATTATGGGAGAATAGCAGCACCTCTAACAACATTATTGAAGAAAGATGCATTTTCATGGACTCCAGAAGCAACAAAGGCCTTCGAGCAACTTAAAGAGGCAATGTGCCAAGCACCGGTCTTAGCTACACCAGACTTCATAAAAACCTTTATTGTGGAATGTGATACTTCAGGAAATGGAATTGGTGTTGTTTTAATGCAAGATGAAAGACCCATTGCTTTTGAAAGTCGTCCAATCAAGGGAAAGTTTTTACACAAAGCTATTTTTGAGAAGGAAATGTTGGCAATACTCCATGCACTTAAGAAATGGCGACCCTACCTAATGGGAAGACACTTCAAGGTAAAAACGGATCATGATAGCCTTAAATACTTCTTAGAACAAAGATTATCCTCTGAATAGCAACAAAAGTGGGTCACAAAGATGTTGGGTTATGACTTTGAAATCGCCTACAAAAAAGGGAAGAAAAATGTGGTGGCAGATGCACTCTCAAGAAAGGATGAGGATGTGGAAGCATTGTTTTGCGCCATTTCTATTATCCAACCAGATTGGATAAACGAAGCAAGGGAGGAATGGAAGAATGACGAAGAAGTGTGGGCACTTATTCGAAAGTTACAACAAGACTCCAGTACGTCTGATACATTTAGCTGGCAAAATGATTCATTATGGTACAAATATCGCTTATACCTCTGTAAGAATTCCCAGCTAAAACAAAAGATTCTTATGGAATTGCACACTTCTCCCTTAGGAGGGCACTCAGGATTTTTAAAAAATTACCATAGGGTTAAGAAGGAATTTTTTTGGGAGGGCCTTAAATTAGATATTCAAAAGTTTGTGGCGGAATGTTTGGTTTGCCAACAAAATAAAGTTGAAACAATTAAGACACCGAGTCTATTACAACATTTATCCATTCCAAGCCAACATTGGGAGGAGGTTTCAATGGATTTTATCACAAGTTTACCAAAGTATGAGGGAAAGAGTGTCATCATGGTGGTAGTTGACAGACTTACCAAGTATGCACACTTTTGTGCATTATCACATCCATTTAAAGCTAGTACAATTTATACTGCATTTATGGAAACAATTCAAAAGCTACATGGAAACCCAAAGATTATTGTAAGTGACAGAGATCCCATTTTCATTGGAAATTTTTGGACAGAATTATTTTCTTGTCTTGGTACTCAGTTAGCTCATAGCTCATCTTATCATCCTCAATCTGATGGGCAAACTGAGATAGTAAACAAATTTTTGGAAGGATATCTTCGTTGCTTTGTATCTGATAAACAAAAGCAATGGGTAAAATGGTTGCGTCTGGCCGAATGGTGGTATAACACTTCCTTCCATACAACAACCAAAATGGCCCCATTTATGGCACTTTATTGATATTAGTCACCATCCATCACATCATATTTAAGAGAAAATTCTAAGGTTCAAGTAGTGGAACATCACATTGAACATCAACAACAAGTCCTCCAACTCTTAAAGGATAACCTCGTGTTGGCACAAAATAGAATGAAACAACAGGCAGATCAACATCGCAACGAAAGAAGTTTTGATGTAGGTGATTGGGTATTCCTACGGCTACAACCATATAAGAAAATGTCCCTCAAGCAAGCTAAGAAGGATAATAAATTATCACCAAAGTATGATGGTCTGTACAAGGTGTTGCAAAACATTGGTACTATGGCATACAAATTGGAGCTTCCTGTAGCTTCTCGATTGCACCCAGTTTTCCATGTTTCACGTTTAAAGAAGGTTATAGGCGATAAGCTCCCAGTTCAAACAATATTGCCAAAACTTGACGAGGAAGGAAAAATTATATTGGAACCAGAAGCAGTCACAGAAACAAGAACTCGATAGTTACGAAATTGATCAATTTCGGAGTATCTTATCAAGTGGAAGAACTTATTCGCTGAAGATTTCGCATGGGAGGATGAGAATTTTATACAGAAGCATCCAGAACTACTCAAGCGTTGAGGACAACACTTTTTTGAAGGAGAGGGGCATGTTGGGTCCCTATAATACTAGTGATTACCCCATTACTATTGTAGTTGTATCCCTTATTAATATTTTTGTGCCCCTATTGTCCCCATATTTTTATTACTGTGCCCCATAGAACCCCTCTATCTTTATTTTTGTGGCTTTATATTATTATGGTTAGGTCGGCTGGGTTATATTGTGACTCCTTAGACTCCTATATATAGAAAGGAGGTTTTGTCATTTGAATCATCCAAGAATTGTTCACTTATGTAATGTAAAGGAGGTTTCCCCCTCGAAGAGGCTGAATTCTAAGGCATTGATCTATCTTTTCTATCTTTTCTTGAGCTGGTTTCATAACACTGAGACTATTTCATCAAACTGCAAGGCAGTTGCATTGCTACCTATTACAATAACTAGACTATCCATGAATTCAATAGAGAACAAAACAAACTGATGCACTTATCTTCATCTGAAATTTTAATATCAACAGACGCTAACTGACTTACCACAATATTAAATGCATTCAGATGCTCTGTCTCCGAGTCTCCATCTTTCATCCTCAGGTTATACAACTTTTTACGCAGGAATAGTTTATTCACCAGAGACTTAGATTGGTACAAAGTCCCTAACTTGTCCCACAAAGCCTTCGTCGTAGCTTCCCCTGATACATTCAACAATACTGAATCTGAGATACACAATCGTATTGTGCTCTTTACCTTTCGATCCAACTTCTTCCATTCTTCATTGAACACTCCCGTTGGTTTAGTACCTGGATCTACCACGATCCACTAATCATCTTTATCCACCAACAGATCCTCCATCTTGAGTTTCCACAACTCAAAACTCTGACCATTAAATTTATCGATCTCTATCTTTGCACTGTTCGCCATCTTCTTTCACCACCAGAATCGATCTCGCAGATCTCCCACTGAACATGGTCTACCACAGGCCCGAGCGAAACCCCTCAGCAACAAAGGCGTCCCCTTGAAGCCAAAACTGCTCTGATACCAAATGTAGATTTTATCCTCGTACAAAAATTACCTGCATACGAATTCTAAAACACATAAAATAAAAAATGCGAGAGCATAACACATAAAACACAAATACACAGATATTTCCCCCGGATCCCAAAACCGGGACTACCAACTTGATTTTTCATTATGTTCCTTTCAATGTTATAATACATATTTATACATGCCGAAGCATCCAATACCATGGATCGAAAACCATCGCGTCCAATACCATGGACCAAAAAACCATCGCGTCCAAAAAACATGTGCGAAAATCATGCACAAAATCATAGGTGGGTTCGCCCAACCTCACATAGGGTCCAAAACCAAAATTTTCTGGGGTGCTGCCCCGGACCCCATAAAGTGGGGTTATGGGTACGCCTCAAACCCCATGTGACCCCCCTCTAACCCCTAGGTTAATTACGTGGGCTAGTTGTGGAAAGAATATAACACAACCCAACAAACATTCCAGTAAAACCAATCATCACGTCTGCATTGAAAACTCTAGGGTAGTAGCCAAAATTGATCATTATCACCATAGAAAACTGCGAGAAGCCATAGAAATAGGTAAACACCATAACAACCTCAATCGAGACGAAGGATGGAAAAGAAGTGATAATTGGATTCCTACTTTAACATCCTAGAACCCTCTCTCAGCTTAGCCCTTCCCCGTTACGCTAGACCTCTCACCTCCCTCTCCAACCTCCCTTGTCTCTCTCTACACTTTGGACTCATATTAAACACTTATCCTAGTTTCCAAGTCTTAAAATTTAAATACCAATTTACATTCCAACTAAAAACAAATAATCTTAGATAATTGAAATTTTTTAACAAATAATTAAATTAGTTTCTATAATCATTACTAACGTTAATGTTAATATTAATTAATATTAATACTTTTTAGAATTACAATACCAATTCAAATTAACTTAAATTAGAAGTATATATGAGAATTTCATTTAAGAAAATTGATAGGAATCATAGATACATGTAAATAAATTCTAAACAAATAATTAAATTAGTTTTCATTACTAATATGAACATTAATATTAATTAATATTAATACTATTTATATTATTTAAACATATAAACCAATTCAAAATTTTTTATAAGAATTTCAGTTAAGAAGATTAATAGGATTCTTAGTCAAGATTAAAATTAATTTATAGATCATAAATAAAATAAAATCATTAAAATTATAAAAACTTCTAGGAACAACACTAATATTAAAAATTAGTACTAATTAACACTAATAAGATTATTATTAAAATCAATCTAGTTAATTTGTTCTAAAACAAGAACAAAACCAAAATAAAATTAATTATAAAATAAAATAAAATAAAACATAAAATAATTAATTATAAATAAGAATAAATAAAAATGTATTTTATTCTCAATAAATTGAAAATAATTAAAATAATTATATAATTAAATATTTCAATTTAAGTCTTTTTACTTTTATTATTATATAATTAAATTAAATCCGAACATTATAAAACGATTATGATAGGGTCGGCTCCCATTCCCTTTACATCTCTTAAACATATTTATTCATTCCATTGAGATCTGTCTTACACAATTATTGATCTATCCTGATGATGAGCCACGGTGGATGGCTCGAAACATCAATTCAAACAATTATGGATGCGAGAACTCCGGAAGAAAACTACACACAAAACACTAATCACAGAAGCCTCAAAACAATAGTACAGAGATTTGTTTGGCTAATTAACTCTGAACCTGGGTTAGGCCCCAACAAGCCAACAAATGGTTCCGTTGCCGGGATTGGGATTTGCATAGAGATGTTTGATGTCGTATCACTGGAATTTGACAAAGAAAGGAATTAAAGATTTTTGGACAGGAAGATTCACGAATTCGCTGCACAGGAAAACAGGGATCCACGACTATAAAAGGAAGAGCGGTTAGACTGCTACTTAAATATAGAGATCCATGAAATTTTCTTCGCATCCTTCCCCACTAAGTTATACGAGTGGATATCGAAGCTAACAGATAGCCAAGGAAGGTGTAAACTCGACAGACCTATTGTGTGGACTCCAGAATTGGTGCGCAGACTGGAAGTATTGGAAGATAAGATTGTGCACGCTGTCGATCACTGGCTCGATCGAATCATAGGAGGATTCATCACCGAATTCGTGGTAGATACTTCAGTTAGTTATAGCGAGGTAGAATGACACTTCCTCAAAGGACCGCGAGGTAAGTACGTTAAATCTTTGAACACTTGGATTAAAATGCTACTGTGTGAAAAACGGGTTATGTGAATAAATTGATGTTTGGGGCTACATGAAGTGGGAGAATATACAAAAACAAAGGCAACACAAAACTAGAAACTAGCCCCTTGATTTCACCTCCACAAGGGGGCGAAGAAGAGCTCACGAAGGTCTTGCCAAGAAGTGCGATCAATCTGATAAGGCAGAAAATTTTACGCATACCACCCCCGCCTATACCACTGCTAGTTTCACCATCTTCACCCGTCTTCGCCCATACCACCTTCGCCACCACCGCGAAGCAATATGGCAAGCACGATAAAGCTACCAGTGTTCAAGGGAGTAGGGAATGAAGATCCAGACCAGTTTTGGTACGTGATAAAAGTTGTATGGGAAGCATAGGGAGTCACGGATGATAATATAAAGAAGGCAACGTTGGTCAGCGCTCTGCATGATTGCGTGCTGACCTGGTACATTAAGCATTCCAATGACAATCTGAAGGCAGGGATTGCGGATATCCAAGATGCACTAAACAAAGAATTTAGTAGTCCAAAGTCAGAGGCATAGTCGATCATTGGGTTCAAGGAAATCTCAATGCTACCAAGCGAGACCCTGTGGGAGTTGGATCAAAGACTGAAGTGCACAATTCGCGAAGCGAACATGACGTTAACAGATGGGCAACACTGCGAATGGTTTGTAGCATCGTTAACACCGCATCTACGGAACACGTTTTCGCAACAGAGGCTAAGCACTCAGGTCAAGGCCTTGGAGGTCGCGATGAGATTTCAAGAGACCTCGATACAAGATCCCAACCTGGGAGTTCAGCAGTTTGACGAGCAATTGAAAAATTTGTGCCTTGAGATGCAGAGTTTGAAACAAGACAGGACAACTTGCCCAAAGATGCGCAATGAGGTATGGTGCGTAAAATGCAAGGGCTAGGGGCATGACAAGGACAACTGCCCAGTGTTTGCGAGTTACCTTACAAGAGGAGGGCCAATGCCATTAATACTGGAGGCACAAGCAGGACCAAGTGCGACGCCTGCACTATGGTGCACGATTTGTCAGATAGGAGGAAAGCATGCTATAGATAACTACCATCTATTGCAGAAGTATACGCAGAATTCACAGAAGTTGTTTTGTAATTTCTGTAGGTTAGTGGGACATGATGAGCGCACCTGTAGAAGTTATGAGTTGATAATGGATTGAAATCCTACTTACAGAGTTTAGGCCGAAACACGACCCCTCGATTAAAACACAGGAATGGCGCACTGGATTTCAGGGGCACGGACGAGGCCGAGGTGGAGGGGGACCAGGAAGAGGTCGTGGACAATTGATATGTTACAATTGCGGAGGGCCAGGGCATTATGCTCGCGATTGTATGAATCCAATGTGATCATCATGCTTGTATTGTACATTGTTTTATCATGAGATAGAGGATTGTCCCACACTGATAGCGAGGTTGCGCGATAAAGGAGCACTCCAACCTCCCCCGACTCAGAACCTGTAAATGATGAGGTTTGAGCCGCACGAGAAAGACCCTAATGTAAATATTATGCTCCAAAGTGGAGTTACGATAGGGGATGACAAAGGAAAGTAGCCTGAAGAAAGTACCTGGGTTCGCAAGGCTCCAATGAAGGAACCTGAATTTGATTTGGAGCGTGCTAAGGAGACCTTCATGGAAGCTAAGAGGAGCTTCGCTGATGCCTCCACTTTAGGAAGTAAAGAAAGACAGGAGATGGAAATGAACACATAGATGCTCAGTACATTCTTGGATACATGCATAAAGTTGTTGCGTGACAGCAAGGCTGTAAAGGGGCTACAAGAACTCATAAGTAGATGTGCTGGGACCACGCCAGGAGAACCGCGCGTAGTCTGGAATCTTGGGAAGCACACGACGCAAATAGGAAGGGAGATGAGATTGACCATGCAGATTGGGGAATATGAGATGGACCAAGTGATTTTGGATCTACGTCCTGCCAAAGAAGACATGGGAGTGCATGGGCAGGCCTACGCTGTAATGGTCTCTTATCCAACTGTAAATGGTGAACCAACAAAAGATTCTACCTGTTGGGAGATTGCAGGGAATCATAGTAGATATCAAAGGCGCAAGCGCTCTAGAATATTTCGAAGTGATAGAGATTGTTGATGACAACAATCACTATCCCGCGTTATGGGGAATAGATTGGGCAACTGACATGAATGGAGTGATAAATCTGAAGAAGTGTAAGATGATTTTTGAGAAAAAGTCTCTACACGTAGTGGTACCTTTAGACCCTATAGAAGGATCACGCTACACGAAGCTAGTGCGTGACTACGACACCGACGATGATCTAGACTGCATCTACAAGATAACAATGCGGGAGTAAGACTAGGTAAATCCAACCGCGAATGGCTGAATCTCCTAGGAGTGTGAAAGCTCCTTCACATTAGATTCCGACGAGGAGATAAAATGATGGAAAAACCAGTTACATGAGGTAACTACGCTCAACTGTAACATGATGACAAGATCACTGCGTTGTGTAACAATAGAGGTAAGAAATATGCCTACATATGACAGGTTAAGTGAGGTGGATGACTTCCTAAACAAATTTGAAAGAGAAGTGCTGGAACAACAATGCTTCGACGCTCTAAATTGGGTACTGCGAGACACACCTGCAAGGTGGTGGGGTAGGCACCAAAGAAGTTTTGAGGATTGGCGCGACTGCAGAATAATTATGCGCACACGGTTTGGGAAGCCTCTAATGTGATTAAGAGACAAGATTGTCAGACGAAATGGCCCGCGCACCCAACTATCTAGGTGGATACATGCATATGGTGCGAAACCTACACGTATGCACCCAGTCCTTGCGGTAGGAGACATGATTAGTAAGCAGGTGCGGGCAAGACAATGGTGCGAATGACCCCTTCGGTTGGGACCACGGAGTATGGAAATACCAAGTGTGTAGAAGGATATCCATGCAGAAGCCTTTAACAAAGTATGCGAAGTGCTGAACAAGGTCCACAATGCGAAGTAGACTGACTGGGACCTGCGCGTACCAGCGGTTCTATGGGCTTATAGGACCGAATGCAAGAACCTGACCACGTAGGCACCACCAAGGCTAGAGTATAAAGCAAACACTGTAAACCCTATAGTACATGAAAATCTTAGACCACACATGATAGCACCGGTAGATATGATGGTTCGCGGAACCTTGGAAGAAGAAATCCTAGAGGGAAATTCCAGGCTCCAAGAACTTGAGGAAGAAAGGGTACAATTATGGAAGAAAAGTGCTTTAGATGCGAAAGACAAGAAGCTGGAGGACGAGATAAAGGAAGATTTTCTCGGTAAAAAGACCAGGGTGATAAGATAGGATGTGCAAGATCACGTTGACAAGTTTGAGGCCTATTGCAGTGAATTGATCAGTATGATGGCTTGCTTGGACTGCACATTACTAAGTGAATCGACCAGGGTAGCACGTTACAGATGATAAAGTGTGCGATGCCGCCCGTAATAATAAAAGGTGGGTATTTTCCAGAAAAATGATGGATGATAGGATGAAACTTTATACAGGTGGTGCGACCACCTGACTAGTTGAGGGAAGTACAGTCTTAGCACTCCAGGGAGTTGAAAGGAAGCGCGGGACTATAAACTATTCTGCTCGGGAGTTGCGTGCAAAAGCAAAGAGTCACAAGGTCTGCGACCACGCACGGGGGGATGAGCTGCCACGTGGGTTGGCTAGAAAGTGACCGTTGAAGTCACTATTCATGATGGGATGCTCGACTTGAGACCAAATGGAGTGGGAAGCAGGCATTTAAGACGTGATTTATGGGCAAGGTTTGGGAAAATGTTCCACCAAGGGAGCATTAATGAACCGGATTTGGGGGGAACGCTCGAATTCAAATTCAAAAAGTGCTATAAATTACAAAGTGCTTCCAATAAACAACACTTGGTCATTTGCGAATTGAGCTATTGAGCAGAGCCCTATTTGTTTTGTGTTGAGTGTTGATTGAGCCCTTGAGTTTGCGAGTGATTGATTTCTGGACAGACACAATGGAAGCAGCTGAGGTAGTTATGGAAATAATACAAATGATCGTCGAGGAGGCCGTGCAGGCCCTGACTATGGGGGATGCTCTAGAAGGCGCCAGGATTGTGGTAGAAATCTCAAAATCACCGCGCACGCCAAGACCAAAGAAGGACAAACAATCGATGGTTCTTGTATGTGTGTCCCTGCGAAACCCGCTGCGCACCAAGTTGTCGATGGAGGAGAAGGGGAAAGATGTTACCATAGAGACCGATGAGGAAGAAGAAGACTTGGAGGACCTTATCATCGAAGAGGATGAGGACGAAGGCATGGAGGAGGAAACTAAGCCCGTGCACCCCCCGACAAAGCTGCTAGCCTATGTACCCCACGGAAAGGGAGGGCTAAAGTGCCGAAGGACCTTGACGAGACCAAGAGCTCGCTCCAGACCGTGCTCCTCCTTGACAACATTATTTTTGAGGGCACGCACCTGGGACAGGTGTCGAGCTTAAAATTTGAAGATTGGGACCTCGTTGACCACGAGAAGTTCTCTCACCTTGAGACCTTGCACCTCATGAAGCCCAAGCAGAACACCATGGCAGGGGTTACAGAATTAGAGCCGTGAAAGTGGTTGCACGGAGTGGAAAAGGCTAGGCTACTTAACCTGCTTTGGGTTCCACATTTCCACTGCACCCCAATAACAATTTTCGTCATCAGGAAACTGCTCTTCCTGGTGCATGATGGGTGTTTGTGGCTGGAGGAGCCCATCCCCATCATGGCATACTTGTTTCACCGCATTACTCGGCTTCCATACAAAGGAGAGGACCCTATAGACATCTCGGAAGGGAAGAGTAGTGACTTGGGCATCGCGAAGGCCATGAAGAAGAAATACAAGCTAGCAAAGAAGAAAAGGGGTTACGCCATATCCAACATCAATGATAAAGTAGTGAGAGTGGCGACCCAAATATTGGCTGGTAAGGTTATGTGCAAGTGCTGTGCGGACGAGGTACTCGCGCTAATGGTAGCACTTGCTGAACAGTGCACTGCGGGGGTCCAGTTTAACTGGTCTGAATTCCTCTGTAAGGAATTCTTGGGGAATGGCTACGAAGCTCAGGAACAGAGAAAAATGTTCCACTATGTATGGCTTCTGCTATCCATAGTACTCGTGACAAAAGAATTTCCGGAAGATAGTTAATTCCCCACAATTGACAGGGATCTGCCGAAGGCTGCAAAGTACGCTTCACTCTGGGCCACAAAGGATGCAAATAGGATCCGCGACACTAAGATATTCTGGGTGTTCATGGAGATGAACGTCATAATGGGGATCAACCACAAGCCATGATTGTCACCCACTGTCTACAACAACTTGCAGAGTTTTTCGGAATTTAAAGCAGACATCCATAGCATATACATCAGAGCGCACGAGGACCCGGTCAAGCAATGGAGAAAGCTACCCTTTGTAGCCATGAACGATGTCATCTTTAACGTACTGGAGACATGGTCGTCGGAGTAGTGCACTCCAGACATCACGGAGATAGAGAAGTTGGCGGTGTAGAGGAAGAAAGAGGAGGCCAAACTGCACTTGGAACAGTTGGCAGAAAAGAGAAGGAAGGAGGTAGCGGCAGCCAAAGCGCGAGTGGTGTGGGACACTGCACAGACAACAACTGAACAGGAAAAGGCCGCAGCAGTAGCAGCAGCGCAGGAGGCAGCCGCAAAGGTGCGTGAAGGCCAAACGTCACCTTCGCATGGGCAAGAAGTAGAGGAAGAAGAGGGAGGTGCAGACCCGCAAACTGCATCCACACAGTTGAAGCGCCAACACCCGACCGAGCGGACAGGACCGTGCAAGAAGGTCAAGGCATCGAAGTTGTCTATTGACCTGATCACCCTAACCGAGGGTGATCTGCACGACATCGGCGAGATAGTGTGCGATGTCACCTTTGAGGCCCTCAAAATTTTTATGTAGGAGAACCAAATTGTGTTGGGGGCCCTCAGAGCACAGCTGCAGGAGTTACAGGTGCGCACTCCTTAGGCTGGTACCCTTTCGATCAAACTCGCAGTCAGAACAACGACAACAGAACAAATGTTGCCCACTCGGGGGTCAAATACCATAGTGCTGCCAGAAGGGGCACTCGTGACAATAAATGAGGCTGAAAAGCCTATGGTTAGCACATTAAAGGGTCTCGGCATCAACATGGCTGCACTCCCGTGGGAGACCTTATACGTTCTACAGGATGGGATAGCTATAGAACTGCAGGCTAGGGAGAGCCGCACACTGCAAATCCTTAGCGAGTAGAAAATCAACATGGAATAGTTGAGCTTGCAGCGTGATGAAGTGGTGTCACAAAATCAACAACTGGTACAGGTACTAGATGAAGCTTGTCAAAGCATCCCTGAGCTTGCCATCCCAACAAACACACCAGCAGAGGCACGCATCCACATGTTAGTAGCAGTGGTGTGTGAGGCGCTGGAGGAAATGACAAAGGTTCAGCTGGAGCTAAACCTTCAGATCGTCGAGCTGCAGTTAAAGGCGCAACCATCCACCCCTCTGGAAGTCAGAGAACAACATTCTAGCACTATTACAGTGGGCTTGGACGAGATTGGCAGTGCAGTGTGAGACTGCACCAGCATGTTGGAAGAGTCACTTGAGGTCCTCACAAATTTGCAAGAGGACCCCAACATCCAGCGCTTAGAGATAAAGGTGCGAGAACTCCAACAGCAATATGACAACGTCAAGGGAATTGTGTAGACGATGGCCCTCACTCAGAGGCTTGCACAGATGCAACAAGCCAAAGCGTTGAAAGAACAGGTGGACGTGGCATGACATAAGGAAGCAGTCTTGAAGGCATGTGCTCAGACTTGGATCGACGAGGCCTTCACCATCACAACAAAAATTGAAGGCAAGCTTGCACAAATGTAGGGTGTTAGTGTCAGTATCTTCATCCCTCCACCAGTGATCAAAATTATCTTGTTGCATTGAATTTTAGGTGTCTCATCTGATCAGCTGCATTCCATTAGATCATGGATCATCTGATGGCAGTGGCATATTATCAATTTTCCCTCATGGTCTTTAATTGTTGGCATATTTTCACAAATTCAGGTCATTTATAGTCATTTTGTGTCTTTACACTTGCAAAAGCTATTTTTAGGGTTTTAGGTCTCAATAGGTCTAGTGTTTGTCATTGAAGTCTTGTAAAAGCTCAATAATGGTTAGCAGGCACATGAGGAGGTCAAATAAGTTCTCATCATCAAAAATTTCAATAATCACATGCTCAGTGATTGATTTTTCCTCAAAACCTTGTTTTGAGGAAAAACAAAGTTTTTTATGTTTTATGTACAAAATTTCATATAATTTCATTTTTCCTATATGTAATAAGTCCAGAATGCATCCCTAGTCACCTTGCCAAGCTCCTGCAATCCAGCTCCCGCAAAAAGGTCAAAAATTCAAAGCATTAGTCCATCAAAAGTCAAAAATAAAATCAAACTGCCAAAACAGAGTTTTAAAGGCCAAAGTGAAAGGAAAAACATTAGAAAGTGGGTTTTTGTAAATGAAAAATCAAAGTCACTTGTATATAAAGTTTCCCTTGTGTTATAAACTTCATTTGTGTGCCAAAGAGAGAGTGAACAAGCTAAGTCGCGATTTGAGGAGCAAAAGGGAGAAATCGCAGCAAAAACTGTGAAAGCTTACTGGGCGTGGCGCACCTGGGTTGTGGCGTGATGCACCTGGTCGGCGCAACGCACAGAGTGCAAAATTAACACTGGCAAGTGAACTGGCGTGGCGCACTAGTGGGGCACGACGCACCTGTTAGTTGGTGTGGCACACTAGTCCTTCAAGCCCAAACTTCACTCAAATCAACTTGATAAGCTCCAAAATCTTGCCATATTTATTCCACAAGTAAGTGAAACATTCCTAAGTGCCATTGCAAGGGTTTTGATCATATTTGATGGTGTGTTAATAGGTGAAAATTAAAACCCTAGTTTGCTGCACAGTTACACTGAAAAAACTGTCTAGGGTTTGCAAAATTGTCAATTTTGTTGTCTTATTCCCCTGTTCATTTTCACATCCGCTTCACTACATTTCACTAATTTCATTTCCCATTCCCCCTCTCATTTCCACTCATCCTACTCCCCTATTCCCAAAAACCCTACAACCAGCATTACAATCCCTCATTCACTGTCCCCCTCATCAATCCCATTCATTAAACAACAAACACCTATTCTTCATTTAAAATCTCTTCATACTCATCATTGAAAACCAAACAGTGGAAAATATGGAAACAGATTCACCTTATGAAAGGGATGAGGAAACAGTGAGTGATTCCTCCCAAGAAATTCATGCACCAAGAAAACCACACAAGGGAGGAAAACACATCCGGGAGGAGCCCACTACACTTACATAGCTATTGGCTTGTCCTCTTGCAGTAGCATGTTTCAAACATCATTCTTGCTATTAGTTTTGTGAGATGGTGGAAAGAGTGAAATACCACCATGAACTTGCTAGATTATTTGTCCTTCATCTTCACAATAGCTAGGTCAACTTAGCAAGTGTTACCTTCACTTTGACACTTGAAACTATAGCTGAAGCAACAGGTATTCCAAATGTGGGTGAATAGTGGAACAAAGGACAGCTGATGGAAAAAGATCACTATGAGCCTTATATCAAGGCTGGCTATCAAAAGAAAATCAGTAGGGTCTTCCCTTTCAGATACCTACAGGACACATATGCTCCACTTATGAAGCTCATAATCAAATACTTCAGTTGTGAAGGTAGATTTTCTCGCTTATACACCTATCATGTCAGATTATTGATGCATTTCACTAGAGTGAGGATGATGAACCTCCCCTATTTCATGTGCCGGAATATTGAGAAAATGACCACATTGGTGCAAAGAAAACCCCCTCGTCAACAGTACAACAACATCTATCACTTTGCATTGATAAAGATCGTGGTTTTCATTAGCTGAGTTTGCTGAATGTTTCATGGGATGATTTCATTTCACATGAGGTTTTCACAAGTCATCAAGTGACCCCATCAGTATTTCATGAGGTAGGAGGGCCTTCACATCAGCAAGAGGTGCATGAGACTCAAACCACCAGTGTGCCAATATTTATCATTTATCAAAAGGGCACAAGGAGATTATTTGTAGCATCCAAATGAGTACTATCTCCACCTGGGGTGGAAGGGGTCTCGTTTCCTTCAATAGAAAAGTATTTACAAGACAAAGGTAAACAACCAGTGCATGATGAAGGGCCTTTTGAAAGTCAAGAGAGAGATTTAATTCTCATTTAGGATGAGGACACTGATTTGGGCTCCCAAAGCTCAAAACTCAAGGAGATCATAAAAGAACAAAAAGTTGACATTCATGACTTATCTTTTAACCTTGAAAGAGCTAAGTGGATCATAAACTACCTTGAGCAAAGAAACAACCAGTTGGAAGACCGACGGACAATCATGGAGCTGCAAAACATAAGAGAAAATAGGCACGCAGCCAAGAGGAGGAAAATCAAATTGACACCACTTGAGCAAGAGATTGAAGCTGATCGGGAATATTGGCTTGAGAGGGAAAATATGCACTTGGAGAATCTTCTTGAGAAAGCAAACAAGGAGAAAAAGGTGTTGAGGCACATGGCCTATCACTATTTGGCAAGAAACAAGATTTGCAAAGCGAGGATAAGGACCTTAAAGGCCAAGTCGAGGAAAACTTTGAGGAGGAAGAAAGAGAAATACAAGCTCAAGATCTTGGCTGAAGCTTCCTTAGCCCAAAATAGTACTTGATGTAGGTCACTCAACGCAAATTTCAAGAAATTTGGCACACTTTTTGACAAATTTGAATTTTTTGAGGAAAAAACAGGTTTTTCTGCTTCGTCCGTAGCGCCACCTAGAGCTCGCTTTTGCTAGGGACCTCCTATAGAGAAAAAATATAAATTTTTGAATTCCTCATGCAAAATTATGAATACCTAGAAATTACTAGAAAGTTTTGTCAAGTTTTGAGCTTCCAAAAGGGTCAAAAACACCTCAAAAATGCCCTTTTTGCCCCTTTTTGGCCACACAGGAAGCAGTGTTGGGAGAACTCACTTTTGGAGGGGAAAATGGACGCCAAATTGAGAAATTATACCTTTTCTGGAACGTAGACGGACATACCTTTCCAACAAGCCAACTTGGAGAAAATTTGGTGCACGGGAAGGCTTCAAAAATCAGCTGCAAAAAAGCGCTATGCACAGGGAAAGTGGCATGACGCACAGGATGGAAAATTGTCATTTTTGCCAAAAATCTCTGTTTCTCCCCTAGTTTGTTCTTAGTTTGACTTTTTTCACTCTCATGGTCAAACTAATGATATAATTTGATGTAAATGGATGGAATTTGATGTAAAAATGTTGAAAATTCACTCATGGAGGTAGATACATCATGTTTAGGTGGTTTTGAACTGAATGAATCAGTTTCCTAGGTTTTAGAGGCAAGCTGTTCCACTGCCTACTTTTCAGTTCTTAGTTTAGATCTTGTTGAAACAACTTCTAAAATCATGAATTCGACCCCTAAAGCCTAGCATGAGTTTTTTTTTGCCTATATCTAGTACTTTTTCAGTCATTTGTAAAGGTTGGACTCTTGTGAATGCTTTCAACATTATTATACATTCATCTCTGCAGTTTGGCAAAGGAATAGACTAGGGTTTGCAGAATTTTGTGGGATTCTTGTGGAAAGTTGATTTTTTATTGTTTTTCCTTTTGTAATTCAAGTATACATGTGTTTATGTATGCCATCATCTTTCTCTTTTCAACTGAACTAAATGAAATCAAGGATAAAGGTTGAAATCATTGATGTTGCAGTGCTCTACCTAGGGTTTGTTTAGTTTTTCATGTTTTCAATTGTTTGAAGAGGATTCCTGAGACACTCATGCCCTCTCCAAATCCTCACTAGTCTTAAGACTCTCCATTTCACTCAATTTAAAGTACTAAACCATTTGCCTACCTCACCCCACAGAAACCTTTGCAAGACTGAGTCCATTCCCCGGACCCAAATATGCCTTTCACATTTGAGCCAGCAAACCAACATTAAATTCAATCAAACTCCTCTAAGCATATACCTAGCCTAAAATTAGTCTTTATATCAGTCATCTCAAGCCTCATTTGCTATATTTTCCTGAGATTGACAAGGAGAGAGCCCTCTTCCGACCTGGTAGGGCTAGCTACCAGGTTAAGCGTGGTTTGATGTTACCCTAGATCCCGCCTTTCTCAGCCTAAGGTAGCTTTAGGCCATAACATAGGGGATACATGCACAGATGTAGAGAAGTACTTCCAACACCATGGTCTCGGAACAAGGCATGTAGCAGATCTAGTAGGCAGCAACTCAGTGCGTTGTCGACCTTGCAGCAGTTCGAGTAGAGTTGAAAGGACTCTGTGTGAAGATTGTCGCACCGACAGAGTGACTCGAGCGCAAGTCACGATGTTTGTGTTGGGGACTTGTTGGGTATGGAATCCCCCCAAGGCATGTTTTGGGGCTTAAAGCCCAAGTTTTGACCAAATCCCTTTGTAAAAGATTCGTGAATTGTGGTTGCAGAGCGCGAAATTATGATAAAGTCATAGGGTTGTCTACCCTTGTTTTGTAATGTAATGTCGGCTTAATAGACCTACCCATGGTCCGTCGACCATGGCATTGTTGAAAAGTGTGCAACAAGAAATGCTTGTGTAGATTGCAACAAGATGATGGAGCTTAGTGAAAAGAGTCGCCTTCACTAAGTGGGCCCGCAGGCAAATTATGGAGCAAGTTCTATTTTTGATCACAGAGTGGATGATCACAGTGTGGGTGATCACAGTATGAGTGATCATAGTGTGGGTGACCACAGTGTGAGTGATCACAGTGTGAGTGATCAAAGTCTATTTTTAGACTGGCTGTCAAAAATAGAAAAGTCAAATATTATTGTCTCATAATAATATTAGGACTATAAACTTGATCTTATTCTCTTGGAGCACTTCAGGATGAGCTACGGATGTGGTACATGCAGATCCCAGAGGGAAATACGTGGTTACCTATGGGATGACTAATATTTGCATGCAGGACTTCAGTTAGAACTCAAGTGAGTTGAGTTTAGTGGACTGGAGGTGCAGTTGATGGAGTTGTGTTCAGTTTAGCCTTGTTAAACTAGTTGTATTTAGTCTAATTGATCAATAGACTAGAGATGAGTTGGGTGAATTAGTTATTAATTAATTCACAAGTTATTAACTCATAATGCAACTATAGAATACATCAATTAACTCAGTTGCATGTCAGTGCATGTTCAGTTCAGCAGGGACAGGTGTTAGAGGATTAGATTGCTATCAGTTGTGACTATAGCTGTGCATGATGATTTGCACAATTAGAGGGATTGAGTATGCCAATGAATTGGACAATATCAAGAATTGTAGCTTGTGCTCACGTCCAACAGAGTTTGAGTGATTATTTGCAGGTCAAATACGAGTTTGGTAAGCCATTCTCATCAGTTCTTGAGCAGGTATTGAGCTGGAGAGGCAGGGAAGCAGTGGAATAGATTTGGAGATCAGAACTAAGCTGTATTGTGTGTAACAGGTGGAGCTGGTACTGGATTGCTTGTGATAAGCATTGTACTTTGTAATGTTACATGATTCAATCAATATAATATACAGATAGTGTGGGGTTTTTAGCGAGATGCTTTCCCCGGGATACATACTGTGTTTATGAGTTTGATTGATGCTTCTATGTACGCCTGTGAATGTTTCTGCTTCTATAAATTGATGATCAATGTAGAGGAGATTATGTATTATACATGTTCCACTTATAATTGTATGATCATGATAATCTCTGTGAATATGTGTTAAATTATTCAAAATTGTGAATACGTGTTAAATTATTCAAAATATGTGTGAATATGTATTGTGTGTAACAGGTGGAGCTGGTACTGGATTGCTTGTGATAAGCATTGTACTTTGTAATGTTACATGTTCTCAATCATTAATATACAGATATTGTGGGGTTTTTAGCGAGATGCTTTCCCCGGGATACATACTGTGTTAATGAGTTTGAATGATGCTTCTATGTGCGCCTGTGAATGTTTCTGCTTCTGTAAATTGATGATCAACGTAGAGGAGGTTATGTATTATGCATGTTCCGCTTATAAGTGTATAATCAGGATAATCTCTGTGAATATGTGTCATATTATTCAAAATTTCTACATGGTATCAGAGCTGCTTGATTTGTAGAAGAGATTTTTACAGGATATCAAGCGAGGATTGATCATCAGATCTATTATTCAGGTAGTGTTTACATTTTATTTCTTCAGGCAGAGTCTGTAATCAGGCCAGGTAGCCTCTGGATTCATCCTTCTTTTGGAAGGTGAGATATCCGGTGAATGCCCAGACAGTCAATCTCTGTACAAGAAATACTTTGTTCTCACGAATTCTAGATTAGAAGCGGTTGAGTTTTGAGCTGGTGGAATTCGAATTTAATTCCAAAGAAAGAGTGAAACTTAGAAACATTCAGTGTGAGAATGGAGACAATATGCCCCAGTATCTCACGAAGTTCACCCAATGCTGGGATGCGCTGGGAAGTGTGGGGGTGACTGTCAGATGAGGATGGTGAGCTTGGCTCTCCTTGGTCTTCCGAAGAGTTGGCATTCCTATCAAGACTCTGTCAATGGTCGGGAGAAATTGCCAGGATGGGAAAGACTATGGTTAGATCTTGTGCAGGAGGAGATCAGGCGGAGCACTAGAGATGGTTCTTCATCCATGCAGGATGAGGAGAACTGTGGCTTAGCGAGTAAGGCGAAGAAGGGGAAGGGGAAGGTTTCTCTTTCCGAATCCAATTGTTCCAATGATGGGAAGAAGGTTGACAAGGAAAAGGTGAGATGCTTTCGTTGTCATGAGTTGGGTCATTATGCTACTAATTGCCTAAAGAAGAAGTCCAAGAAGGGATCCAGGGAAGGATCTGAAGGTGAGGGACTTGCTTCACAGTTTGAGTTGGATTTCACACTCTTCGCATGCATGGTTTCATCCATGATGGGAAGTGGTTGGTTTCTTGACAGTGGAGCTTCTTTCCACATGACCGGTGACAAAGTTTGTTCAGTACTTTGGAGGAGAAAGATCTCCAGATATGCATAGGGATGGGTAATGATGAGAAGTATAGTGTCTCAGGTGTAGGCACAGTTATTTTTCAGAGGGAGCATGGAGATTGCGTTACCTTGACTGATGTCAAGTATGTGCCAGGACTGAAGAGAAACTTGGTGTCCATCGCGATGCTGGAAGACTGAGGCTATGATGTAGTCTTCAGTAAGGGAAAGGTTTTCCTTAGACACATCATCACCAGACAGGTGAAGCAGATTGGTTCACGGGTCAAGAACCTGTATGCTCTTGAGGTTCAAGATGCATGCAAAGCCTTGAGCAGCGAGGAAACTGATGGAGACTTGGTGGTTGAGAGGGAGCGTATATTACCTCTCAACATGCAGAGCCAGAAGAAGTCTCAGACGATTGTGGAGGAGCCACGATTGGTGCAACAACTTCAGGAGGTTGTGGAGGAGCCACAACAGGGGAAGATTGAGAGGAGATAGAGTAGAGACATATACTCCTCCAGAGACCTCTAGTAGGGGGAAACTTCGAGCCAGGTGGGCTGAGGGATCGCATGCAGCCATACCTCCAGGTAGGAGGTGGGGTGATGTGGATTGATTGTCCCAAGGAGGAGGGGTAATCCTTGAGGTACCCAACCTCTTGGATGAGACATTGCCACGAGAGCCCCAGATGTGTAGTAGCAGGAACTGACTGATTGGGTAGAGACAGATGTGGATGGAGCGACAGAGAGAGCGACAGTGCAGGGAATCCTAGGATAACACATAGCTAGCAGGCTGCAACAATGCGAGAGGCACAAGTGTTTTGCACAGTGATAGGTGGCATAGAGAGGTGTGCAATGGTGTGAGATGCATGGAGATGTTGCAGTAGCGCAGATGTCAGAGAGGGAGCACTTGTCAGCAGTAGGTAGAGCTTCAACATCAGAGGGTGTTTCTAGCCAAACAGGGAGGTCAGTTGGGAGGTGCAGTGCGGATGCAATGCTGGGAGATAGAACTAGCAGCAGCACGGATGCAGTCAGAGATCAAAGTGACAGAGGCTAGAGTAGTCAAATACTGAAGAGCACAGAGATGCAGAGCTTTCAGTTGATAGAGGCAATATCAGTCAGAGACTTTGATGACAGAGCAAGTGGACCAGCCAGATGTGTTGCATGGAGAACATTCCAGAGTTTCAGGATCAAGTTTGAGAGGAAGCCTTTCTTGTTGAGAGGGAGTGTTGAAAAGTGTGCAACAAGAAATGCTTGTTGAGATTGTAACAAGATGATGGAGCTTAGTGAAAAGAGTCGCCTTCACTAAGTGGGCCCGCAGGAAAATTATGGCGCAAGTTCTATTTTTGATCACAGTGTGGATGATCACAGTGTGGGTGATCACAGTATGAGTGATCACAGTGTGGGTGACCAAAGTGTGAGTGATCACAGTGTGGGTGACCACAGTGTGAGTGATCACAGTGTGGGTGACCACAGTGTGAGTGATCACAGTGTGAGTGATCAAAGTCTATTTTTAGACTGGCTATCAAAAATAGAAAAGTCAAATATTATTGTCTCATAATAATATTTGGACTATAAACTTGATCTTATTCTCTTGGAGCACTTCAGGATGAGCTACGGATGTGGTACATGTAGATCCTAGAGGGAAATACGTGGTTACCTATGGGATGACTAATATTTTCATGCAGGACTTCAGTTAGAACTCAAGTGAGTTGAGTTTAGTGGACTGGAGGTGCAGTTGATGGAGTTGTGTTCAGTTTAGCCTTGTTCAACTAGTTGTATTTAGTCTAATTGATCAATAGACTAGAGATGAGTTGGGTGAATTAGTTATTAATTAATTCACAAGTTATTAACTCATAATGCAACTATAGAATACATTAGTTAACTCAGTTGCACGTTAGTGCATGTTCAGTTTAGCAGGGACAAGTGTTAGAGGATTAGATTGCTATCAGTTGTGACTATAGATGTGCATGATGATTTGCACAATTAGAGGGATTGAGTATGCCAATGAATTGGCCAATATCAAGAATTGTAGCTTGTGCTCATGTCCAACAGAGTGTGAGTGATTATTTGCAGGTCAAATACAAGTTTGGTAAGCCATTCTCATCAGTTCTTGAGCAGGTATTGAGTTGGAGAGGCAGGCAAGCAGTGGAATAGATTTGGAGATCAGATCTGAGCTGTATTGTGTGTAACAGGTGGAGATGGTACTGGATTGATTGTGATAAGCATTGTACTTTGTAATGTTACATGTTCTCAATCATTAATATACAGATAGTGTGGGGTTTTTAGCGAGATGCTTCCCCGGGATACATACTGTGTTAATGAGTTTGATTGATGTATCTATGTGTGCCTGTGAATGTTTCTGCTTCTATAAATTGATGATCAACGTAGAGGAGGTTATGTATTATGCATGTTCCGCTTATAAGTGTATAATCAGGATAATCTCTGTGAATATGTGTCATATTATTCAAAATTTCTACAGGCATTGTGTAAATAGAGTGAGGCTATAAGTGTAGAGAGGGGCATAAGAGCATGAGAAGTATAAGTGATTGAGTAGAAGTGTAAAGTGTGTCTTTGGGTCGTAGAGTAGGAGAAGGCTCTATAGATGAGTGCGCAGAGGCCTAGTAGTCCGCAACTACGTGCGCGGACCCCTGTAGCTGAGTGCACGGGCAGGTTGAGTCTGTAACCATTGAAAGAATCAACAAAGAGAAGTTTACCATATTTCTGTGCATCTTTTCCTGTTTTAATATATGATTGGGTATAATTTGCAAGTATACTGTTTATTTGCTGCGTTAACTTATGTGAATGTTTTGTATAAATAATTATAACGTAAGACATCTAAGTACGCGAAGGTAATTAACTGGTATAGGAAAATAAGTAAGATCTTGGGTAATAGCGCAGAGCGTGGCTCTAGCAGCGTGGAAGCTCCACAACCCCTAGTTAGGGCAGCGTGAATGCAGTGTATCAAGGTGTGA
The DNA here is from genome assembly GCA_031772625.1 of Pinus tabuliformis. Lineage (NCBI taxonomy): Eukaryota > Viridiplantae > Streptophyta > Pinopsida > Pinales > Pinaceae > Pinus > Pinus tabuliformis. The sequence continues at coordinate 119,656,155 of CM062819.1, forward strand.
GGAACAGGGAAGTGCACGAAGTGACATGCATGAAGGGACAAACAGTGGGACTAGTCGAACCTCTCATACATCTCAAGGGCGCGGAAACTAGGTTCTAACACCCTGCCATACTACTTCGGGTGAGACCTCAGTTTGCACTCCACAGACTTTTTCTGAAAGGGCCAGTAGCACAGGGATTTGTTTGGCTAATTAACTCCGAACCTGGGTCAGGCCCCAACAAGCCAACAGTAACATTGTCATTTATATCTGACACATATGAATCAATAAATCAATGAAACCCAATCATTAATCTCTGACATAATTGAAACACAATAATCAATTTATGAATCAACCAATCATTGAAACTTCTGACACAACTGAAGCAAACAAACACTGAAACTGCTAACACAACTGAATCACCCAATGATCAATTTGTGATACAAATGAATCAACCATTCACTCAAAACCCAATCAACCGAAACTTAATCAAAATTCAACCAATCAACTGGAACAATCAAATCACTCTAACCAGAACACATAGCTGAACCCAAAACACTGCATCAACAACCAGAACCAACTGCCATCTCAAAAATCATATATCAGAATGTATATGCTACTTCAATGAGGACAACTTGCGTGTATACGCTACTTTCCGTAACTCAACCTACGTATACCTCTAAATACACTTAATCATAAATCTTATGAACCAAAAATTGTACCAACCAAAGACATTATGAAGATCTACTATCATATTACAGAGTTCTAAACAGATTGCAGCAAAAGATCACCCTTCTTACTTAAAGCAGTCATTCAAACTCAATCCACTTATACAATTAGTTTAACTTTAGGTCTAATGAATATATCATTGAAAAACAACATTAAAACAACAACACTGATAAGATAGATTAGTTATTTTTGAAGAACAAGCCCTTCCTCTGTAGACCCTACTTGGAAGTACTGAATCTGCGTGTATATGTGCCTTCACTGAGACAAACCTACGTATAGATATGAAAATAGTGACTTATAACTTCGTAGCTTTTCAAGACTTCATATATACCCAGATCATAGCATTTAAATGATAAAACATGCGTTAGCACTCAGATCTAGCATATCCATGATTAGGTAATATAATGATAAGTCATTTCAGGTCTCATGATCTTGATCCATCATTAGTGCATAATTATTTCAGATATATTAGATTTCATCCATCATCAAACACTCAGGCGCATACTTAGTTCAGATCAAGCAAAGCATCAACAACCCATAACATGCATATTTTCTTTTGATCTAACTGTTCATAAGATTTTCATCACTTGCACACCCACACACTTTGATCTTCACCTCCTTATATAGTTTTAGCATTTTTCAATACCTCGGGTCAAAACCATATTTATGCCGATGGTATTCTTTTACGAGATCAATATTCTTTGCTGCGCACATTACTACGGGCCAATACCATGGTAGGAATCCATAGTATTTAGAATACCACGGTGCAAAAATCATACACTACTTTTCTTCATTAAACTCGCTTGCATACATGACTTGGCTTAACAAAACTCGCGTATATTTCTTGAACTTCCAATTTTATCATTCGTCTGAACTGATTCCTCTAAACTACCATGCATTTTGTCACATATGTAAACACAACTGCCATGCATTCTGTCACATCCTGTTCATACCTTTATCGAGCAGTCCATTCATCAAATAGGTTATCATCAAGAACAACTCATCATGTAGGTTGCCATCAACGACAACACCTAATTCATAATGCCAAAAGTTTCCCTTATCAAGCTTCTGATTTTGATCTGTAAACCTTTGACCCATTATTTAGTTCCATCATTCTATCACCTCTGATTTGACTTGTAGATTCATCTAATTACCATATACTTGTTCTGTTACAAGTGAGTTGCCATTAAGGACAACACATGCATCATAATGTCAACAGTCTCCCCCTTTGGACTTGATGGAAACCATTTTGGTGTTTGGTCACCACAACTTGTAAATAACATCAAGACAAGCACCAAGCTTTTCAAAACATCAAGTTACTCTCCAAACACCAAGCTATTCTCCCCCTTTGACATCAAGGGCAAAGGGCTGACCAATGTTAAATGAAGACTTCCATATCTGAATTGTTGAATATGAACACTGATCATGCTCCCCCTAAGCACATGCTGAATTCTTTGATCAAACTCCCCCTAAGCACATGCCATAATCTACGATCATGCTTCCCCTGATCACATGTTGAAATCTCTGACGGATGAGGAATGAAGTACATGACTCTATGAATTAACTGAGTATGACCTTCCTATCACCAATGACTCATACATACATCAATCTCCCAACAAAGCGGGGATACATATTTGACTCAACCACCCAACCAAGTGGGATTACATATTTGACATGATCTCAAAAGTCCATACATGATTGAATATGGCAATTATTACATCATAGTTCTTGACATGATCTTTACATCAAATGATATACATGACATTTATAAAAAACACCAAAGACTTAAACAAGATCACGATAGTTATCAACGACTATCATACATCATATATGATCTACACCATAAACATCTATCAACAACATCAAGAGTAACAACTTGTAGATGTCCATCATCAATTTGCAAGATAAGACAATGTAACTTTAATATCATCAACCTGTGAATAAGTATGTTGCATATAGATATCAACTCATCCTCTTGAACTTATCAGGATCAACTTGCTCTATTTCCTTAGTAGAAAAAACCTTAACATAGCCTTCCATGAATCAATTAAGCATATGTCATATCTCCAAGCAGTAACACAATACCATTCACATCATATCATATATATGTTAAATCACCATAGTCATCATCCATGACCACAACATCATCATCAAATCATCATAACACGAACTTCATGTTCTTTTCACAACAATCCTCAATATATCAACCATGTATCATCATTAGGGATTTTTCCAACATTCCATATCTGATAAGCATCAACCTCGATAATCAACATATGTGAGAATCAAGCCTAGTAAGAGGTCATCATTATGTGACTAAGTCATGTCTCCAAATAGCCATGTCTTCATGAAACCTGCAATAACACCATTCTCTTGGCCAATTTTCTTCACACAATAGGAGATTTTATACCAACATAACAACTTAAGTAGTCATCCATGTATCCAGCATAGCGATAGAAATATGTATCTAGCTTCTCATCAATGTGAAAAGAAAACCATGAGCTCAGAGTCATTTGTCAAACTTCAAACAATGTATTGTGTGAGAGCCAAGAACTATAGGAATCCTTATTCATAACTGCACCATATGAAATTTATGCATCTTTGAAGGCATAATGATAGCAACATAAAAGAAATGAGTGACACTTATCATCATCAAATAATGAAGATGTGTACTCAAGCTTTGTTCTTCTTCTTGAACTTATGAATATCACCATGTAAGCAACATAACTATATGCATCATCAAAAGAGTCATCCACAAATCTGGCTCAAGCAAAGTATCATCTGTGATTTCATCACGGGAAATTCATGACCGCATCATAGCATGATGCATCATTTAAACACTTCAACAACATAAGCTTCCTCACCATTGATAAGAATCATTATGTACCAAAGACTTCTAAACATAATACCAACAATGCATTATTAGAAGCATAGCATTTTCTCCCCCTGAACCTGTGCCAATTATTCACTGTCAGATCTGATTATTACATATATGAGTAAGAATCATCAAGGCATCATCATCAACTAGTTATAAATCAAGTCATCAACAACTTATGAGGGTAAAAAGTACTTCTAAATAACATCCACAGACTGTAATCATCAACCATAAAAAGAGAAAAGACAATTGATAATTGTCTGAACCATATCAGACCCTTTTTCTAAGTCTTTCCCATTGCTTCTTCATCAAACCAACATATACACGATTGTGCAGTTTCTAACTTGCATATATACGTGACTTGTCTTCATAAGATCTGTGTATGAAAAGTGGAACACTGGAATTTCATACTTTTAGTTTCGCTTGAGTCTGTTCTGATTGTATCTGGTCCTAGAAATTTTGTTGAAACATCAGTTCCAAGAATATCATTATCATGATGGTTCTTCATCAGAGGCTCCATTTTACTCTTGTCTCTAGTCATGTGATGAGAACATTCATCTTCGTCTTTAAATGAGAAGACAACATGACCACACCTTATCTGATCTTTCTTGATTCTTGGTGGATTCAGATTTTCTGATATAAATGTGCTTATTTGATTGCTTACCATATTGTCTACGACAATCCATAGACTTGTTCATGCATTCTTTTGCTACATGCCCAAACTTGTTACAAGCATAACATTTTATATGTTCATATTCCTTCTCTAGCAACCAATGGCTTTGTGACCAAACCTATGCAAGAAAAACAATATCCCTTAAAGTACCTGGAAGCTGATGATCTTTCTGTGAGATAGTTATTAACTTGAAACATTCTACTTCTACATCTGGTTGCAACATGTCCAAATTTATGACATATAGAACATTCAACATTATTGATCAGAGGAAGGAATTGATTATAACTTATATATCTAGGAGTAAATGATTTTCTTTGAAGACTTTCTTTCCTTGGTTGTTGATGGGGTTGACTTCTTATTTCCTTGTTGAGCATTTCAGATTTTGCATTAGAATTCCTTGCCTTAGTTTGTGAGCTAGATTCACCTTTAATAGTTTCATGAAAACTAAGACCAAATTTGATGGAAGGAGACCTTTGACTACTAAGAATATTATCCAAAATCTTAGTACTATCTTGAAATAGTAAAAGTTTATCATTTTCTTCTAATTTACCTCTTAGGATATTTACCTCAACCTCATATTTCTCTTCCTTTTCCAGATACCGCTTCTTCATGATTTCTTCAACTTTTCTTCATTCATCCACTTGTTGTCTTAATTTGAGAATCTCATTTTCTTGTTCTTCAAATGCTTGAAGTAGTTCTTCATTATTCTTATTTTAATCTTCAAGACCTTCCTTTAGAGAGACGACCTCAGCTTCAAGACCTTCCTTTAGAGAGACGACCTCAGCTTCAAGACCTTCACAGTTACTGGTTCTTTCTTTAAGTTCCTTGGTTGTCATATCCTTTTCATTCACTTCATTTCTCAATGATGTCACTTCATCCTACAACCTTTGATATTGATCATCCTTTTCCTTGTACTGCTTCCTTATTTTTTTTCCTTCCTCCAACTGAGTTTTTAACCTGGTAAACTCTTCTTTGTAGGTACATTCCCTTTTATCAAATAGATCTTGTTGATCTCTAATTTTATTTGTGAGCCTTTTAACTTTTGCCTATATTATATTTCTTTCACTTTCACCCATAAAAGAAAATTCATTTGTTTCAATGCCATATTCATTATATTCAATATTGCATGAACAAAGAAATGTATCATCAGAGGACCAAAAATTAGTACATGATAATTAATTTGCTTGTTCATTTTCATTCTATGGTGATTCTGAATCTGGATAATTGCTTCCATCTAGTAGCCAATTGTCTCTCTCGCTGTCAATGTTCCTTTGAGATGTCTTCTTCTTTTGAGGTGCTTTCTTCTTTTGCTTCTTTCCCATTGTTACAACGGATCTCCTTCAAGCGATCAAGCATCTGCCAAAGGACCCGCTCTGATACCAATTGTTGGGAAAAATACTGAGAGGAGGGGTGGGGGGTGAATCCGTATTTTCAAATCAATAACTTTTTACATTTCATATTCAGATTTCTATAGACGACTGTTGGCATTATGATTCTGGTATGGCTCTATGTTACAGATGTTGTACTTGATGGCAACACCCTCAAGTGGCAATGCTCTGATCAGGCTCTCAAAATGTTGGAAATTAAGAAGTACGCAGGAGAATAGTTCAAAAGGTGCGTACCCGCAGGTACGCCGACCAGGAAGTGCGTCCACACACGCAGGTCACCCGTTCAGATGGTGCGTACCCCCATTTCACTTACTTCAAGGCAGAGAAGCGCGCTCACATGGGGTTTCTTATGTTTGGCCCGTGGCATTTAGCCCGCCGTTGTTGATTTTATGGTTTTGGCCCATGGTATTGTTTTATATTATTATTATTATTGAGCCCCATGTTTTTGGGCCCCTTGTATTGGTTATCTATGGTATTGATCCATGATTTTAGGAAGAGCTTGCCTATATAAAGCAAAGGAGATCACTTGGCTAAGCATCTTTTGCAAATTGAGTATCTTAAGATCTGAAGTATTGGGTTATTGTTTTTAAAAGCTTGATCTATATGAAAGTGAAGTTGAAAGAGAATCTGTGAAGGGTGATCTCTCGAGCGCATGAACAGATCTAAGCATCTGACTATCTGTGGCACACTGGGGGATGGCCAATTCGACCCTAATCAGAGGTACGCAGGTGATTAACGGTGCAAGTGCGTGGGTACGCAGAGCAGAAGAAGGCGAAGTGCGTGGGTACGCAGAGAAGAAGAAGGACAAGTGCGTGGGTACGCAGCGCGACAGAGGTTCAGGTGCGTAGGCACAGGGAAAGTACGCGGCGCTTCAGAAGCTGCAGGTGCGTAGGTACACGGCGCGATCGCATCTATGAGTGCGTGTCTACAGTGGCAGTACGAGGCGCGATAGTGTCTGTGGGTACGTGCCTGCAGTAACAGTACACAGCGTGATTGAAGAAACAGTGTGTGGGTACGCGGAGCGGTAGAAGGGTCTCTGCGGGTATACGCACGGGAGCAGAAGGTGAAGTGCGTACGCACGCAGACCAGAGAATGAAAAACTGCGTATCTATCTTAAGACCTTTTGTTGGCTGAATTTTTCTGTTGATAAGGTGTTCTGGGTTTAGTTTACTGTTACTGTTGATCTGGTTACTGCAGTTGACTGGGTGATTTACTTGTACTTGATGATCTCTTATGGATCCAGTTTGAAAATTTATGAAAAGTGGTCCTTGAAAGAAAAGAAGTAGGGGGTTGTAGCTCCCTTCCAGGAGAGACTGGAAAACGAGAGAGAGTTGTAGCTCTCTGCAGGTTGCAGCCTGTGTATTGGTAAATGACTGCACTAGTACAAAACCATTGTAAAAGAAGTTTCTAATTTGAAAGAAGATAGAGACATATTGCAGCAGGTGGTTTTCACCCACATTGGGTTTCCACCTTACATCTGGTGTTCTTTTGGTGTGACTATCTGTTTTCTTTGTTCATGCTCATTATTTTATGGTACTGACATGCAAAAATAATTCAAAGTGTAAATAAGGAAGAACTTGATAATACTGATTCACCCCCCCTCTCAGTATTATTTCCAACAATTGGTATCAGAGCCTGTCCTTCAGAGAATCTTGATCGCTTGGAGGAAGATCATTCATCATGAGCAACTACGAGAGGGAAGCATCAATCAGGCCACCAAGCTTTGATGGGACAAACTTCAATTATTGGAAGGTAAGAGTTACTGCCTATCTTCAATCTCTTGGTACAGAAGTTTGGGATATCATAGATACAGGCTACACTTTTCCTTCAGCTACTCCTACAGATTCGGCCGAGAAGAAGAAATATGAAACAAATGCTAAAGCAGTCAATACTCTGCTAGGATGCTTATCTCAAACAGAATTCGTAAAGGTTATGCAATATAAATCCGCAAAGGAAATATGGGACAAGATTGTCTTGAGCTATGAAGGAGATGAACAGGTAAAGCGTGCTAAACTTCAAACCCTCAGGATTCAGTATGAGAATCTCAGAATGTATAATGATGAAAGTGTGGCTAACTATTTTCTTCGGGTAGATGAGATTGTCAATTGCATGAAAAATTTGGGTGAAGAAATAAAAGAGGCTATTGTGGTTGAAAAAGTTCTAAGATCATTGTCCCCCAAGTTTGAATCTAAAGTGTCTGCAATAGAAGAAAAAGAAAATCTACGAATTCTTACTATGTCTCAGCTACATGGAATTCTAACTGCTTATGAAATGAGAAAGGGAGGTCCATCAGACAGAAGAGAAGCTGCTTTCAAGGCTTCAGGCAAAGGAGACTATTATGAAGCAAGTCATGTGCCAGAAGAAGAAGAAGAAGAATCAAACTTTGTCAGAAATCTTCAAAGGGGTACTGGAAGGTTCAGAGGTAAGTTACCTTTTAAATTCTTTGCTTGTGGAAGAGTAGGTCACTATGCTGCGAAATGTCCTCATAAGGATAAAGGAAAGGAACCTGCTAGATGGAACAAGAAACAGATTTCAAATAAGAAAAGCTACTACACTCATGAAGGTAGTGATGGTCTATCAAATAGTGATGAAGATGAACAAGGTAATGACTATAAACTTTTAATGGCATTTGAAGATGATGATTACATGGATGCTATAGATGTGGATAGCTTTCATGAAGAAATTTCTAGACTCAAGACATGTATAGAAGAAAAGAATATGATCATTGATACTCTACAATTTCAGATTGATGAAAAAGAAAAATATCTTGAAAAGTTAGAAGGTGAAATTGTTGGTCTTAGAAAAGAGATTGAGAAAACAAAGGCTATTAATCTTAAGTTTGTCAAAGGATTTGAAACTCTGGATGAGATCATCAATGTACATCGTTCTCCACTAAACAAGACAGGTCTGGGCTATAATGGAGAAACTTCTCAAGCATCCACCTCAAAGAGTTATCTTGATGCAGCAAGAAGGAATGAGCAAAAGCACAATGGAGATCACCAGGTAAAGCAGGGACCAGTTACAAACAAATACTATCAGGCAAATCAGGGGTAATCCGTCTTAAGGATGAACAAAAGCTACAACCAGCCACAGGTTAAATCTTCTCAATTTGCTTCAAGAATGAATGACAATAGAAATTACAATCGTTTGGCTGGAATATTTGATAACCGCAGAAGTTTCTTCAATGGAAAATGCTTTTCTTGCCATAACTTTGGTCACAAAGCAGCTCAATGTGTTGCATATAAAACGATCATGACTAGAGAAGCTCAAAAACAAAGAAGTATGACCGGGAATACAAAAAGGACCTATAACAACTTTTCGGTTCTTGAAAATGAAGTTGAATGTTCTATTTGCAATAATTTTGGTCATGAAGATTCTGAATGCAGGAGCAGGTTTCAGCAGACAAAGGAACAAGCCTCAAGCACCAAAACATGGAGAATAAAGGAACCACAAACAGAAAGATGTGGGATAGCATTTTATGCAGAGGGACAGGAAAAACTATGGTACATTGACAGTGGATGTTCGAAGCATATGACAGGTGATAAAGAGAAACTTGAATCATATTCTGCTTTAGAAAAGGGAAAGAAAGTTTCTTTTGGAAATGATACTCCTGCAACTATAAAAGGAAAAGGCACTGCTCAGTTAAAAGAAAAGGTCAAAGCTGGAAATATTTTGTATGTTGATGGATTGAAGCATAATCTTCTGAGTGTCAGCCAGATGTGTGATCAAGGAACCAAGGTGATATTTAGATCAAATGGATGTCTTGTTCGTGATCTTGATACAGGTAAAACGGTGATCAAAGGTAAAATAACTCCAAATAACCTATTCATATTTGAATAAGGACAACAACAATGCTATCTAAGAAAGGATGATGAACACTGGTTATGGCATCGGAGGTTGGGGCATCTAAGATTTTCACAAATAAGGAAAGCATGCAAATATCAGGCAGTTCGGGGTCTTCCAGATATCAAAATTCCAAACAACACCATATGCAAATCATGTCAATTTGGAAAGCAAACCAGAACCAACTTTCCAGAGAAGGAAGGATCAGCTAGCATGCCTCTTGAGCTTGTACATACAGATGTATGTGGACCATTCAGGAAAAGGACACCTCGAGGAGAAGAATACTTGATATTATTCATTAACGATTTCTCCAGGTTTGTCTGGTTAGGACTAATGAAGCACAAAGATGAAGCATTCGAAAAATTCAAATCCTTTAAAGCCTTGGTTGAAAATGAATCAGGATACAAAATTAAGTGCCTCAGATCCGACAGGGGTGGGGAGTTTACCTCAAATGATTTTTTTGATTTCTGTGAAGAACATGGGATAAGAAGAGAATTCTCTATAGCTAGAACTCCTCAGCAAAATGGAGTAGTGGAAATAATGAACAGAACAGTCCAACAAATGGCTCGTGCTATGCTTGATGAGTCTGGAACTCCCGCAACTTTCTGGGTTGAAGCTGCATATGATGCGGTTGTTATTCTCAACAAAACAAATGTCCGGGTGAACATCACTCAAACTCCTCATGAGCTATGGTATGGTGAGACTCCTTCGGTAAAGCACTTCAAAATCTTTGGGAGCAAGTGCTATATTAATTATACTGATGAGAAACTTGGCAAACTTGAACCTAGAGCAGATGAAGGCATTCTTCTTGGTTATTCTCCACATAGCAAAGCATACAAGTGCTACAATAAAAGACTTGGAAGAATTGTTGACAGCATTGATGTAGTGGTTGATGAGAAGGGATACATTCCTAGGCAAGTAAATCATGAAGATATCGAAGAAAAGGAAGACTACCCTCAAAGGCAGAATGATGAAGAAGAAGAACCTCAAGAAGAACCAGAGGAGTAGATAGGGATAGAAGAGAAGACTCCATCCAGATATTTTCAGAAGAATCATCCAGAATCTCAGATTTTGGGGCAGAAAGAAGCAGGTGTACAAACAAGATCAACAGTTGCAGAAGCTTCAAGCTATTTGGCATTACTCTCTTCCACTGAACCACAAAATGTGAAAGAGGCATGCAAGGATGAATGTTGGGTGAAAGCAATGGATGAAGAACTTGAGCAGATTGAAAAGAACAACACTTGGGAGCTGGTTCCTAGACCAAAGGATAAGAATGTTATAGGGACAAAATGGGTCTTCAAAAATAAATTGAATGAAAATGGAGAAGTAATTAGAAACAAGGCCAGACTTGTTTGTAAAGGATATGCGCAGCAAGAAGGAATATATTTTGAAGAAACCTTTGCTCCTGTTGCAAGACTTGAGGCCATCCGAATGTTCCTTGCTCTCTCAAGCTTTCAAAACTTCAAAGTATTTCAAATGGACGTGAAATCAGCCTTTCTGAATGGAGACTTGGAAGAAGAAGTATACATTGAGCAGCTAGATGGTTTCATTCTTGGAAATGATCCAAATCTTGTATGCAGATTGAAAAAGGCTCTCTATGGTCTCAAACAAGCTCCAAGGGCTTGGTACTATCGTTTGGACAAATATCTTCATCAACAAGGTTTTTCAAAAGGATCAGCAGACAACAATCTTTATATAAAAGTTGAAAATGACAAATTGCTAATACTTGTTGTGTATGTAGATGACATTATCTTTGGCAGCAATGAAGAAGCTATGAGTCAAAGCTTTGCCTTGGTGATGCAGAAAGAATTCGAAATGTCCTTGCTGGGAGAACTGACATATTTTCTTGGCCTACATATCCAACAAAAGGTAGGAGGGATCTTCTTGTCTCAAACCAAGTATCTCAAGCAGATTTTGAAGAAATATGACATGGAAGGTGCAAAACTAGTATGTACACCCATGGTCACAGGATGTAGCCTCAGTGCAAATGATGAATCAGCAACAATACATCAACCAACCTACAGATCTATGATTGGAAGGCTACTTTATTTAACAGGTACCCGACCAGACATCATGCATGCAGTGGGAATAGTTGGAAGATTTCAGGCAAATCCAAAGGAAACTCATCTTCAGGCAGTAAAGAGAATCTTCAAATATCTTCAAGGGACTCAAAATTATGGCTTATGGTATCTTAGAGATACAGATCTCACACTTCATGCTTATACTGATGCAGATTGGGCCGGAAGCGTGGATGACAGGAAGAGCACAAGTGGTGGTGCATTCTTTATGGGTTCCAGATTAGTATCTTGGTTCAGCAAGAAACAGAGTTCGATTGCCTTGTCTACAGCTGAAGCAGAATATGTTGCTGCTGCATCTTGCTGCACTCAACTCCTTTGGATGATGCAGACCTTGCAGGATTTTCAAATCACTTGTACACCACCTATCTCCATCTTATGTGATAACACAAGTGCAATCAACATTTCAAAGAACCCAGTCATGCATTCAAAGACCAAGCACATACCAATCAAGTATCACTTTCTCCGGGAACAAGTGCTTGAACAAAAGGTCAAGTTGGAGTATGTTCCTTCTAAGGAACAGGTTGCTGATATACTCACCAAACCATTACCTAGGGAGACCTTTGAATACCTCAGGCAAAAGCTGGGGGTTGTTGATGCATCATCTTGTTGAATCTCTTCTGATGGTTGGTTGTACACAAGGCATATGCGTACATGTGCTGGGTTGCGGATTGGTTGAAGATCGAATGGCACACGTTCAGGGGGAGCATATAATGCATTGTTGGCATTATGGAGGTCGTACAGAAGGAGATCATGAATGCTGGTCTGAAGATTGCTGCAATATGTCTCTATCTCTTTCATGGTCGTTTATGGTGTTTGGTGGATTATGGTTCTTCTTTGCAAATCTGGTTCATATTCAGGGGGAGCATGTTCTTAGGGGGAGCATAACCCTTTGCCCTTGATGACAAAGGGGGAGAATGACGTTGAAGATTGTTGCCATCAAGTCCAAAGGGGGAGATTGTTGGCATTATGATTCTGGTATGGCTCTATGTTACAGATGTTGTACTTGATGGCAACCCCCTCAAGTGGCAATGCTCTAATCAGGCTCTCAAAATGTTGGAAATTAAGAAGTACGCAGGAGAATAGTTCAAAAGGTGCATACCCACAGGTACGCCGGCCAGGAAGTGCGTCCACACACGCAGGTCACCCGTTCAGATGGTGTGTACCCCCATTTCACTTACTTCAAGGCAGAGAAGCGCGCTCACATGGGGTTTCTTATGTTTGGCCCGTGGTATTTAGCCCGCCGTTCTTGATTCTATGGTTTTGGCCCGTGGTATTGTTTTATATTATTATTATTATTATTGAGCCCCATGTTTTTGGGCCCCTTGTATTGGTTATCTATGGTATTGATCCATGATTTTAGGAAGAGCTTGCTTATATAAAGCAAAGGAGATCACTTGGCTAAGCATCTTTTGAAAATTGAATATCTTAAGATCTGAAGTATTGGGTTATTGTTTTTAAAAGCTTGATCTATATGAAAGTGAAGTTGAAAGTGAATCTGTGAAGGGTGATCTCTCGAGCGCATGAACAGATTTGAGCATCTGACTATCTGTGGCACACTGGGGGACGGCCAATTCGACCCTAATCAGAGGTACGCAGGTGATTAACGGTGCAAGTGCGTGGGTACACAGAGCAGAAGAAGGCGAAGTGCGTGGGTACGCAGAGCAGAAGAAGGACAAGTGCATGGGTACGCAGCACGACAAAGGTTCAGGTGCGTAGGCACAGGGAAAGTACGCAGCGCTTCAGAATCCGCAGGTGTGTAGGTACGCAGCGCGATCGCATCTATGAGTGCGTGTCTACAGTGGCAGTACGCGACGTGATAGTGTCTGTGGGTGCGTGCCTGCAGTAATAGTACGCAGCGTGATTGAAGAAACAGTGCATGGGTACGCGGAGCAGCAGAAGGGTCTCTGCGGGTATACGCAGGGGAGCAGAAGGTGAAGTGCGTACGCACGCAGACCAGAGAAAGAAAAACTACGTATCTGTCTTAAGACCTTTTGTTGGCTGAATTTTTCTGTTGATAATGTGTTCTGAGTTTAGTTTACTGTTACTGTTGATCTGGTTACTGCAGTTGTCTGGGTGATTTACTTGTACTTGATGATCTCTTATGGATCCAGTTTGAAAATTTATGAAAAGTGGTCCTTGAAAGAAAAGAAGTAGGGGGTTGTAGCTCCCTTCCAGGAGAGACTGGAAAACGAGAGAGAGTTGTAGCTCTCTGCAGGTTGCAGCCTGCGTATTGGTAAATGACTTCACCAGTACAAAACCGTTGTAAAATAAGTTTCTAATTTGAAAGAAGATAGAGACATATTGCAGCAGGTGGTTTTCACCCACATTGGGTTTCCACCTTACATCTGGTGTTCTTTTGGTGTGACTATCTGTTTTCTTTGTTCATGCTCATTATTTTATGGTACTGACATGCAAAAATAATTCAAAGTGTAAATAAGGAAGAACTTGATAATACTGATTCACCCCCCCTCTCAGTATTATTTCCAACAATGAATTTACTGAAATGAACCTGTGTGTGTGTACGCGACTGTTCTTAAGACAATTAGCGTATATCTAGTGAAATTATGATTAAGTTAATTCATCATATGTTGGTCTTTAGTCAGTGCATCAGAACTTTATTAAACATTAGATAAATAGTAACCATGTGTTGTAATAACAAAATAAACCATCACACATAAGCAACACACATGAACACTAGGATTTAAGGTGGAAACCCAATGCAGGAGAAAACCACCTATTGTTGTCGTCTCTGTCTTCTTTTTAATATAAAGAAAAATTTGTTTATAATCTTGTATTGGTGCAGACTCATACCAATATGCAGGCACCCACCTGCAGAAGGCTACAACCTTCAATCATTCTCCAGCTTCTACTGGAAAGGAGCTACAACCCCTTGGTTCTTGTACTAGCGTAAACTTGTACCAATACGTAGGCACTAACCTACAGAAGGCTACTACCTTCACTCATTCTCTAGCTACTACTGGAAGGGAGATCCAACCCCCTAATCTAATCACCAGCGACTACAAGTGGGAAGCTTCGACTTCCTCACTGAAGGCTCCAACCCTCAGCATCCTCCATGGACCACATTTCATCAAATTTTCAGACTGGATCCACTTGCTTCAACACATCATAACTTGTAGGTCACATTTCATCAAATTTTCATACTGGACCCATTAACAACACTCAAGCTCAATATCAAAAATCAAACTGTAACTCATCACTGTAACATTGTCATTTATCTTTGACACATCTGAATCTATCAATTAGTGAAACCCAATCATCAATTTATGACATAATTGAAACCCCATGATCAATTTATGAATCAACCAATCATTGAAACTTCTAACACAACTGAACAAAACAAACACTAAAACTTCTAACCCAATTGAATAACCCAATCATGAATTTGTGATACAACTGAATCAACCATTCACTCAAAACCAAATCAACCGAAGCTTAATCAAAATTCAACCAATCAACTGGAATAGTCAGATCATTGTAACCAGAACACATAGGTGAATCCAAAACATTGCTTCAACAACCAAAACCAATTGCAATATAAAAAATCATATGTCATAATGTATACGCTACTTCAATGAGGACAACTTGCGTGTATACGCTACTTTCTATAACTCAACCTACATATACCTCTAAATATACTGAATCATAAATCTTTTGAGCCAAAAACTGTACCAACCAAAGACATTCTGAAGATCTACAATCATATTACAAAGTTCATAATAGATAGAAGAAAAATATCACCCTTCTTACTCAATCAATCAATCATCCAAACTTAATCCCCTTATACAATTAGTTTAAATTCAGTTCTAATGAAGACATCATTGAAAAACAACAGTAAAACAACAACACTGATAAGATAGATCATTTATTTATGAAGAACAGACCCTTCCTCTGTAGACCCTACTTGGAAGTACTAAATCCGCGTGTATACGCACCTTCAATGAGACAAACTTACGTATAGATTTGCAAATAATGACTTATAACTTCGTAGCTTTTCAAGACTTCAGATATACCCAGATCATAGCATTTAAAGGATAAAATATGCGTTAGCACTTCAGACATGTTTATTGCATATATCATTAAGAATCATCAATGCATCATCATCAACCAGTTATACATCAAGTCATTAAAAGCTTATGAGGGTAAAAATTACTTCTAAATAACATACACTGACTGTAATCATCAACCATGAAAACAGAAAAGGTAATTGATAATTGTTTGAACCATATCAGACCCTTTTTCTAAGTCTGTCCCACTTCTTCTTCATCAAACCAAAATATACGCGACTATGCAGTTTCAAACTCGCGTATATACATGACTTCTCTTGATGAAGATCTGTGTATGAAAATTGGAACACTGAAATTTCTTACTTTCAGTTCCCCCTGAGTCTGTTTTGACTGTACCTAGTGCTAGGACTTTTGCTGAAACATCAATTCCAAGAATATCATTATCATGATGGCTCTTCATTATATGTTCCATTTTACTCTTGTCTCTAGTCATGTGGTGAGAACATTCATCTTCGTCTTTAAATGAGTAGACAAAAAGACCACACCTTATCTGATCTTCCTTTTCTTGATTCTTGGTGGATTCATATTTTCTGATATAAATGTGCTTATTTGATTGCTTACCATATTCTCTACGATGATCCATAGACTTGTTCTTGCATTCTTTTGCTACATGCCCAAACTGGTTACAAGCGTAACATCTTATATGTTTCATATTCCTTCTATAGCAATCAATGGATTTGTGACAAAACATATTGCAAGAAAAACAATATCCCTTAAAGTACCTGGAAGCTAATGATCTTTTTGTGAGATCGTTATTAGCTTGAAACATTCTACTTCTACATCTGGCTGCAACATGTCCAAAATTATGAAATATAGAACATTCAACATTATTGATCAGAGGAAATAATCGATTAGAACTTCTATAGTTAGGAGTAAATGATTTTCTTTGAAGACTTTCTTTCCTTGGTTGTTGATGGGGTTGACTTCTTATTTCCTTGTTGAGAATTTCAGATTTTGCATTAGAATTCCTTGCCTTAGTTTGTGAGCTAGATTTACCTTTAATTGTTTCATGAAAACCAAGACCAAATTTGATGGAAGGAGACCTTTGACTACTAATAATATTATCCAAAATCTTAGTACTATCTTGAAATCGTAAAAGTTTATCCTTTTCTTCTAATTTACCTTTTAGGATATTTACCTCAACCTGATATTGCTCTTCCTTTTCAAGATACTACTTCTTCATGATTTATTCAACTTTTCTTCCTTCTTCCACTTGTTGTCTTAATTTGAGAATATCATTTTCTTTTTCTTCAAATGCTTGAAGTAGTTCTTCATTCTTCTTATTTGAATTTTCAAGATCTTCCTTTAGAGATATTACCTTAGCTTCAAGACCTTCATAGTAACTGGTTCTTTCTTTAAGTTCCTTGGTTGTTGTATCCTTTTCATTCACTTCATTTCCCAATGATGTCACTTCATCCTGCAACCTTTGATATTGATCTTCCTTTTCCTTGTACTGCTTCCTTATTTTGTTTCCTTCCTCCAACTGAGTTTTAACCTGGTAACCTATTCTTTGTAGGTACATTCCCTTTTATCAAATAGACCTTGTTGATATCTAATTTAGCTATGAGCCTTTTAATTTCTACTTCTATTAGATTTCTTTCACTTTCACCCATAAGAGAAAATTTAGTTGTTTCACTGTCACATTCATTATCTTCAATGTTGCTTGAATAGAGAAATATATCACCAAAGGACCAAAAATTAGTACCTAATAATTCTTTGGCTTGTTCATCTTCATTCTGTGGTGATTCTGAATCTAGATAATTGCTTCCAACTAGTAGTAAATTATCTGTTCCGCTGTCACTGTTCCTTTGAGATGTCTTCTTATTTTGAGGTGCTTTCTTCTTTTTCTTCTTTCCCATTATTACAACGGATCTCCTTCAAGCGATCAAGCTTCTGCTAAAGGACCCACTTTGATACCAACTGTTGGGAAAAGTACTGAAGGGGGGGGCGTGAATCGATATTTTCAAATCAATAACTTTTTACATTTCATATTCATATTTCTATACGCGACTTTACTAAAAGGAACATGCATGTGCACACGACTATTGTTAAGAAAATTAGCTTATATCCAGTGAACTTATTATTCAATTAATTCATCATATGTTGGTCTTCAACCAGTGCATCAGAACTTTATTAAACATTAGATAAACAATAACCATGTGCTGTAATAACAAAATAAACCGTCACACATAAGCAACACACATGAACACCAGGAATTAAGGTGGAACCCAATGCGGGCGAAAACCACCTGTTGCTATTGTCTTTGTCTTCTTTTTAATATAAATAAAAAGTTGTTTACAATCTTGTATCGGGATAGACTCATACTAGTATGCAGGAACCCACTTGCAGAAGGCTACAACCTTCACTCATTCTCCAACTTATACTGGAAAGGAGCTACAACCCCTTGGTTCTTGTACCGCGTAAACTTGTACTGGCGTTAACTTGTACTAGTACGCAGGTTCCAACCTACTGAAGGTTACAACCTTCACTCGTTCTCCAGCTCCTACTAGAAGGGAGCTCCAACCCCCTGATCTAATCACCAGCTACTACTGGGAGGAAGCTTCGACTTCCTCAGTAAAGGCTCCAAACCTCTGCATCCTCCATGGACCATGTTTCATCAAATTTTCAGACTGGATCCACCTACTTCACACCTCATAACTTGTAGGCTAATTTCATCAAATTTTCATACTGGAACCATTAACAACACTTAAGCTCAATATCAAAATCAAACTGTAACTCATCACTGTAACATTGTCAATTATCTCTGACACATATGAATCAATTACTCACTGAAACCCAATCATCAATCTCTGACATAACTGAAACCCAATCATCAATTTCTAAATCAACCAATCATTAAAACTTCTGATACAACTGAATCAAACAAACACTGAAAATTTTGACACAATTGAATCACCCAATCATCAATTTCTGATACAACTGAATCAACCATTAACTCAAAACCCAATCAATCGACACTTAATCAAAATTCAACCAATCAAGTAGAACAGTTAGATCACTGTAACCAGAACACATAGCTAAGCCCAGAAAACTGCATCAACAACCAGAATCAACTGCAATCTCAAAAATCATATGTCAGAATGTATATACTACTTCAATGAGGACAAATTGCATGTATATGCTACTTTCTGTAACTCAACCTGCATATACCTCTAAATATGCAGAATCATAAATCTTCCGAATAAAAAACTATACCAACCAAAGGCATTATGAAGATATATTGTCATATTACAGAGTTCTAAATAGATAGTAGCAAAAGATCACCCTTCTTACTTAATCAATCAACATCCAAACTCAATCCCCTTATACAATTAGTTTAACTTAATTGAAAAACAACAGTAAAACAAAAGAATTGATCAAATAACTTAGTTATTTCTGAACAACAATCCCTTCCTCTGCAGACTTTACTCGTAAGTACCGAATCCACATGTATACATGCCTTCATTAAGACGAACCTGCGTATAGATCTGCAAATAATGACTTATAACTTCACAACTTTTCAAGACTTCAGATATACCCAGATCATAACATTGAAGGATAAAAATGTGTTAGCACTAAGATCTAGTCTATCCTTTATGAGATCATACAATGATAAGTCATTTCAGGTCTCATGATCTTAATCCATCATTAGTGCATAATTATTTTAGATCTATTAGTTCTCATCCATCATCAAACACTCATGTGCATACTTAGTTTAGATCAAGCAAAGCATCAAAAACCCATAACATGCATATTTGATTTTGATCTAACTATTCATAAGATTTTCATCACTTGCACACCCACACACTTTGATCTTCACCTCCTTATATAGTTTTCGCCTTTTTCAATACCTCGGGTCAAAACCATATTTATGCTGATGGTATTCTTTGACGGGATCAATATTCTTTGTCGCACACATTACTATGGGCCAATACCATGGTAAGAACCCTAGTATTTAGAATACCATGGTGAAAAAACCATACACTACTTCTCTTCATTGAAATCGCTTGCACACGCGACTTGGCTTAATAGAGCTCGCGTATAGTTCTTGAACTTCCAATTTAATCATTCTTTTGAACTGATTCCTCTGAACTGTGTTGCATTTTGTCACATCTATAAACACAAATGCCATGCATTCTGTCACATCTGTAAACAAAATTTCCATGCATTCTGTCACATCCTGTTGATACCTTTATTAAGTAGTCCATTCATCAACTAGGTTGTCATCAAGAACAAATCATCAGGTAGGTTGCGATCAAGGACAACACCTAATTCATAATGCCAACAATTTCCTATATCAAGCTTCTGATTTTGATCTGTAAACCTTTGACCCATTATTCTGTTCCATAATTCTGTCACCTTTGATATGACCTGTAGATTCATATAGTTACCATATAATTGTTCTGTTACAAGTGAGTTTCCATCAAGGACAACACATGCATCATAATGCGAACAGGTTTTCACCTCTATAGAAGGAGAATCATTAAATCTCTTTCTTTTATGAGGAGATTTAGATCTAGAGTCCTTTTTGAAATGCCCCTCCTTTCCACATTTCTAGCACACCTATACATGTTTTCTTGGAGATTTAGACCCCCCTTTAGATTTAGATCTCGCACTCAAGGACTTGTTTTTGTTTATGTTTTGGGACTATCCTCGTATAGTCAAGGCATCTCCATTATGTCTCTCCATATTTTTTTGTCTCATGTCCTCTGATAGAAAGGAGGAGATTATTTCAACAAACTTCATGGTAGTTGTATTGCTACCTTTTGCAACAACTAGACTATCCCATGAATATGGTAGAGAACACAACAATCTAATGCACTTCATCTGAAATTTTTATATCAACAAAGAACAACTGACTTACCATAGTATTAAGGATGTTTAGATGCTCTGTCATCGAGTCTCCATCCTTCATCCTTAGGTTATACAACTTTTTCTGTAGGAAAAATATTTTCACCAGAGACTTAGATTGATACAAAGTCCCTAACTTGACCCACAAATCCTTCGTCGTATCTTCCCCTGATACAGTCAACAATATTGAATCTAAGATACACAACCGTATTGTGTTCTTTACCTTCCGATCCAACTTTTCTTAATATTCTGCTGACATTGCCATTGGTTTAGTAAATCATCTACTACGATCCACTGATCTTTATCCACCAACAGATCCACAATCTTGAGCGTCCACAACTCAAAACTCTGACCATTAAATTTCTTGATATCTATCTTTCCACTGCTCACCATCTTCTTTCACTGCAATAATCAATCTTGTAGATCTCCCAATGAACAAGGTCTACCACAGGCTCAACCAAAACCCCTTAGTAGTAAAGGCATCCCCTTGAAGCCGAAACAACTCTAATACCAAATGTAGGTTTTAACCCTGTACATAAATTACCTGCAAACTAATTCTTAAGAAATAGAAACATACAATGACGAGAAACACAAAACAAATGCATAAATATTTTCCCTTGGATCCCAAAATCAGGACTATCAAAATAAATTTTCATTATATTCCTTTCAATGTTACAACTCATATATATACATGCCAAAGCATTGATAAACCCCAATCCATTAACCTTGGATTATAACATAACCGTAGTTCCCTTGACCAGATCTACAAGATACCATGGGTATAAAACCATCATACTTGTGAGGCTAGACATGGAAAGAATATAACACACATCCAACATCGTCTAGCTCCTAGAGTTCTTCCAGCTACTTTGAAATTGATTCATCCTATGTCATGCGAATGGATTGCACAATTTTTTTTTTGGAGATGGTAAAATCGACAGGTATTATGACTTCTTGTCCCAATTGTCTCTATTGTCTAAGCATATATTGGTGAGTCCCATCTCTAATATTTTGTTAAAAGCTTCCACAATACCATTTGCTTGAGGGTGATAAAGGCTTCTCTTATGGGGTTGGATCATAAAGTTTTGTAGTAATGAAGTGGCCATCTCATTAATGAAATGGGTCCGCTGGTCACTGGTAAAGCTTCAGGGACACCTAAATTGGGTGATAATATTCTCAAAGATGAATCTGGCAGCACTGCCTATAGTGCAATCTTTGACTGGTGCAACTTCAGCCCATCTGGTAAGATACCATGTGGCAGTAATAATATATCTAGCATAGGAGTGATGTGCTGGTGGGTTAATAGGTCCCACAAAGTCGATTGGCCATTTCTCAAAGGCCTGCAGTGCCCATACTGGTTGTAAACTTGGTAGTTCATCCTAGTGTGATGACTTTCCAACCCTTTGGAAAACGTCACACCTCTTAGTGTACTCCTTTGCGTCTTGGAAAAGTGTGGGCCACCAAAGTCTTGTCTATAAAACTTTCCTCGTGGTAGCCTTTCCACCAACATGCCCACCCACAACTCCTAAATGACATTCCCATAATACATCCTACATTTCATGATCAAGAACACACCTTCGCAATATATGATCAATGTCCAACTTGTACAATTGTCTTGCAATCAACTGGTAATTTCCAACACGAACCACCATGTGCCTTCACTATGTTGTTGTGTATCCCTTCGAGCATTTGTCTATGTCTAGAAATGATGCAATTTCCTCCAAGTAGTCTGGAATATATTTGACTTGAAATAGGTCGACATTTAGCAATTGATTAGCTACTGACCCTTCGACTTCACCTGACTCTAACTAGGAAAGGTGATTAGGGCCCACTTTCACTCTTCATGGATTGACAATTACTTCAAATGTGAACTCATGGAACAGCATAATCCATCTACAAATCCTTCCTTCGAGTACAAGCTTATTCACCAAGAACTTTAGGGTAGAATGATCAGTGAAGAATTTGTAGCAAATATACCATCACAATCGCTTCATGCTCAGTTGTCGTATAATTCCTTTATGTTGTGAATAATTTTCTGCTAGAAACGTAGATGGGGAAATTAAGATTTTCAACTTTAGGTTGAACCAAGACGACCCCCAAGGCAATATTCAATGCATCACTATGAACATGGAATTACTTGTTCCAATCTGGACAAACTAGGCTTGGTGCACTTGTTAGTTTTTCCTTCAACACATTAAAATAAAATTCACATTCATCTAACCATGCAGACCTTTCGGCTTTCTTCAATAGATTCTCCAGAGGTGCAGTGATCAAGGAATAATTATGAATGAACCTCCTGTAATATCCTGTGTGGCCAAGGGTGGATCTCCGTTGTTTAACACTTATTAGGGGGGCCATATTCAGGATTACTACGACCTTAGCAGGATCAACACATATTCCTTGTTTGCAGACTATATGTCCCAGAAGTGTTCCGAAAGGGATAATGAATATGAAATTTTTTAGGTTTAGGGAGATATGAAGCTGTTTACGTTAGTCAAACATCACTCAGAGTAAGATGGAATGCTTCTTCAACAAACTCTAGACGGTCTAGTCATCCATGTAAGCTTCTAGAAACCTGTGAATATAATCGCTGAAAGCAACAATTACAATTCTTGAGAATACTGCTGGCACACTCTTGAGTCCAAAAGGCATAAAATGGTATGCATAGGATCCCCATTTAGTGGTGAATGTGGTTTTCTTCTTGTCTTACTTTGCAAATTGGACTTGGTGGTAACTAGATAATCCATCTGTAAAAGAGTAAGCTTCGTTTCCTGCCATATTGTCTAGAACTTCACCGCTGAACGGGGTAGGGAAGGGATCGTGAACACATGCATTGTTTAGACTTTGGTAATCCACACAAACCCAAATTTCTTCAGTTTCCTTCTTGTTCTGTATAACAATTCGACTGACCCACTTAGCCTCGCCGACTAGGAAGATAAACCTTGCTACCAAGATTTTGTCTATCTTCTTCTTAACCTTCTCTTTGACTCTCGAGTTTAGCTTATATCGCTGATGTTTCACTGGATTTGCATCAGTTTTAAGAAAAATATTCATCTCCCATAACTCTCCCGTAATCCCCTTAAGCTCTGCAACAGACGAAGGGAACAATATTTTTATTCTCTTAGGAGATCAAATATTTCCTTGGTACTTTGCTCATCCCAGTAATCTCCGATTGAGGCTAGCTTCAACTTCTCATCAGTGTTGATGTTATGTTTCCACAACTTCAAAGGTAGTATATGCATACCATAGGTTATGGGCCCATCTTCAACACGTCGTTCCCCCTCATTTTCCTTTAATGTCAAATGTCTCAATTCCTCCAAATCATCCTCATTTGGCTCCTGTTTGATGACATCATGGAATCTGGATTCATATATATATGCTTAAATGTGTTCTAGTCTATACATCCCTCTGTTAACTATCTTGCCATGAGTAGAACCCTTTTAACGACTTGCAATGCAGTTGTGATCCTTTCGTCACTATTGGTAAAGGAAAAATCACTGATAAATTAAGCTACCATATAGTGCGAATCACTGACCTGTCTCCTTATGTCCTCCTTTACGTACCATGCCTTTGGAAATGTCCCTAGAGTGGGTAAAAATCTATGTACCCACAAGTCCTCTGGAAGTCCTTCCTTGATCCGTCTAGCCTTAGAATCTTGCAGGTGTCACTGAGGGTCAGAGCTTCCTTGGTACTTAATGAAGTTTTGTGGGTAGTCCTCTTAACACCCAAATACGACTGTCATCACTGTCTTAATATCCTTCCATTCTTTAAGATAGATGCGATGATATTACCACCACCTTGTTGGTGTCACATTGTAAGGAGACATCCAGTAAGGGCACTTTATGTTCTTCAGAGACGGTTGCATCAACTAAATTAAGAAAATCATTAACATAGCCCATGCCATTTAAAATAGGGAATTCTTGTACCTTAGTACCAACCCAATTGATATGATGGATAGTGGCACAGTGCTTGGTGTTGATCTCATGCCTTCCATGCTGCTAGTTATCCCATACATCCTTAGAGTTGACCTTCGAGCTCTTAGTGATCCTCCCGCTGATCGATCCTTTTTCAATAACATTAATACAATCTTCTCTTCTTCCCATTGTCAACTGATATAACTGATCTAACAAATTAGGTTCTTCCCTGTCATCTGTTGGCTCTGTGAACCTTGGTCCTTGGTATGGTTCTAGGGGTTGGATCACTCTAACTCCCTCCACTTAAAAGGTCATCAACTCCTTCTTTAGATCAATTATTGCATAATTTTCAAAATCCCGATCTATTCCAACCAATGCTGGATAGGGGTCCTTGTCCCCAATAATATCTATTACTTCAATGTCAACATAAGATTCTACACATGTTATTTCAACTTCTACATCTTCTAGCCTTCCAACTAGGAGTATACAATATTGATTTGCCATGTGTAGTTGAATTGGAGAAAACGCCAACTTCAACCTTCCCAAGGCTTCCTAAGTTTTCCTTGGTAGGATATTCACATATGAGCCTGGGTCTGACATTGTATCCTTAATATGAAATCCCAAAATCTAATCATCAATCTAAAACTCCCTCCATGTTCTCTTCTTGTTCTTGCGCATTGTCCTGGAGTGTCTCTCGGGTAAGTTGGCAGAAATGAACCCTTCCTCAAACATTCCATCGTTGAAAATAACTTTAAGACTTTCCTATAACTGTCCAAGCATATAATTGTCATTCACAATTTGCAAAAACAACCTGATCCATTCCATTATGGGTCTTGGGTTGCGATAGTTTTGGGCTCTTATCTTTTGAAAAACTTGGTTGTTCTCCTTAGGGTTCATCACTTAAAGTTAATTTGTTAAAAGTCTTTGTGACTTCTTTGTAGCACTGCTTCTATTGTTAAGAAGCATATGAGAATTTTGGTGAGGCCAATTTTATGATTCTTGGTTGTTCAACGGTTCCAAAGTCAACTCCAGTCTTCTTCCCTTCCCAGGTGACTATGTTAATGTTTGAGAGGGGAGTTGTCTAAGGTAACCTTGGTTTAGCATTGATTAAATCTTCTCTCTTTGGCAGTGGCGCTCTTCCCCTTTGGAAATCAGTTCCGAATTGTCTTTTGTCACATGTGTATTGACCCTACATTGAGAGCACCAAGGTCTTCTGGGTAGTGGGCAGTCTCTTGCGATATGACCCCCTTGATCACAATTGTACCAATAGATCATACCTTTGCCTCATGTTCTTCCCCCCCTTGTTCCTCCTTGTCCTCGTCCTCAAGTAATCTCATTAATTCGATAGGTAGTTCGATCCAATCGATTAGTTAGGGCATCTAGTGCTTTACACTGATCATTATGGTGAGTTGGAGAGCCACAAAATTCACAAAAGGGTGTTGTGTGGAGCATTGGAATATTTATGTAGAATTGGACAGAGGCGTGGGGAGATGTCCACGCGTTCTGCATATTTCATATTACTTAGTTGGTGCTACATTATGTTGGTTCAGAAATGCATGGAACTAAGTGCACCCTATAGATAGACCTTGCGTACCAATTTGTGAAACTCCTATGGTAGGTAAATATGTGGATGACCCTACCAGTACGGAAGGAGTGATTAGGACCTGCAACATTGGGTGAGTAAGTGGTAATAACTCTTTAAAGAACCTATTTCATTGATGATTGGGGTCAATCAAGTAGCTCAACTTGTTAATCACATCTTTAAACCTCTGCATTAGCTTCCAAGAATTTTCTCCTTCCCACTGCTTGATTTCCCTTAACTTAGACAACCCTGTTGGTTGGTTTGGGGAAGCTTAAACTCTTGGAAAAGTTCTCGTTTGACTTCGTCTATCATTAGGTTCTGTTGTAATGCAGACCATTTAATGAACCATCTTAATTATCTCTCTCGAAGAGTGGTTTTAAATTCAATTAGCTTTGTAGCATCTGCAGTCTAGTGAGCCCTCTATATAACTTCACATAGGTACCAATGCTGCTCTACATCCTCATTACCCCGACTAGAGAAATCATGAAATCGGGTAAAGGATCCTGCCATGTTTGATTGACCTTTGGGAGGACTATAAATCTCTGAGAACTAAGCTGTGACGAACCTTGGAGACTTATATTACTATTACTATTTATACTACTAATGGTACCAGCCTTGAAGGTAGCATGCACAATGTGAAATTTTATGACTTTGATTAACTTAGACAAAATCTGATCAGAGTTGTGATAAAGTACCAGGGGAAGGTTGGGGAAGGTACTACCTGAGTTACTAGGTAACAAATCACTACTCATGGGGGACACATCATTCTTGGAGAACAACATTCTCATGGTGATGAGCCCTGGTATTGCACCAAGGATGTTGCAACTCCCAAAGCTTCTCAACTTAAATTATCAACCCAGGGTTTGTACAAACTTAGAGGTGACAGTGCTATATGCACAACAGGTTAGGTTCTACTCATGTCACCCTTAGTCATTAGATCTAATCAAGGTATTCAAAGATCACTCCTTCAACTAACTACAAAGAGAATTTCTTATGAAAGTATCTCATGATTACAAGGAGATGAACATGCTTTTAACTACATAAATGAAAATGCCATTCATTAAATGTAAATTCTAATTAAAATTGCATGAAAGGAAGAGGATTGTAACACCATCCGGGGTAAATTTGCATATAAACAACATAATAGAAACATAAATACAATAAACATATCAACCATCAAAATCCATATATACATCAGTACATTTGCACATGAAAATCAAGGGAATGAATTTTTCATTAATAATGCAATGAACCAACAAGTGATGGGACTACCACGTTCCACCTGACCATAGGTTGGCCGAGCCAAGTCTCTCTTCAACCAATGACCCCCATGCCATATTCCAAGCATGAATGTGGGACTCATAGAACACATCAAAAACACCAATCAATGTGGATGCCACCGGAGTTCTCAGCCTACACGGTGAGGAATTTGAGTGCCTCCTAGTCTCTCATGATTTACCGTGCATCCACAGTCTGATCTAGGGACCACTAGGCCCTACATTGATACATACTCTCCAGGATTTACCATGCATTCCATCTTGGAATCGCTAGGCCCAACGGAGATAAAATCCACCTCTTGGCTTTACCGTATATCCTGCCATTCACTGGCAAGATTCCTAGGCCCACCGAGGCACACAATTTGGCTTTATCGAAACACACATTCTGGTTCAGGGATTTATAGGCTAGTGGCTTCGTGCATCCTCAGTCCGGTTCAAGGACCATTACCACCATGTGTTTGTCAATTCGAAGATCCACCCCACTTAGCTTCGAATCCAGACCGACCATCCCCCACAAAACGCATGAGAGAACCCATCTCATCGAAGCTATCAGGAAATGACAAGGCTAGGCTGAAAATATTGTCACACCTGGCAAAACCCATGCCATGGTAGAAAAGAAACACATGCATTCCCATGCATGCCAAATCTAGCAAGGGAAATACACATGCAAGTTGATACCTGCAATGAAGTCTGTTATAGCTGCTTGATCCTGCTTTTCCTTGCTTGATCTTTACTTCCTCTTACCTTCTTTGCCTTCTTTTACCAATGCCAAAGTGCTCTAAGAAAAATCTAAGTGTCCAAGTGTATGATAGAGAGAGAATAATTAGAGAACTCCAAAGCTAAACTAAGAAAAGGTTCACACGCCAAGGAAGAAGCTTGCCAACTGATTCTCATAAGCCTTTTTATTAATGAGGCCTCCGTTTTCTTCATTTTCCATTATTTTCCTTCAATTTCCTCCTCACATGCAACATGTGACCTTTCACCTTCCGTGTATCTTAATTTACATTATTTTCATAACTAAATGTGCCAAAATACCTATTTGCCTCTTTAATGACTTAGCCATTTCCTTTGCCAATTTCCTTAGCCATAGACAACCAAATGAACACACATTAGGATTTCCTGCCCACCATCCAGCTTGGAATACATGCCCCATCATCTGTGGTATTTATATATTTTTACATGGAATTTTCACCAAGGCTGTTACAGAACCCTCCCCCTTGGGGGAACACTGTCCTCAGTGTTAAATGACACCTATAACCACATAACTGCTGAAAACAAAACATTCTGCCCATGGAGCTTTATAACACAGCTCGTTGCAATATTTACAATGAAAGACCTAGTCAAAATCAAAATATCATGACAACATATCGTATGCTGGAGCTTTATAACACAATTCATTGCGGTATTTACAGTAACCACATATACATATACACATATGCACATTTTCTCTAGGAGCAAATGAAACAATATGATGTCTGCATCCGCAACAAGGGAATCCAGAGGTTCACACCTCCACCCTCAAAGTAATACCAAGGTCCACCTCCTTCCTAGGAAGTCCAAAATCCAATGTACGGTCAAATCTGCATCCAATGTCTAGCGCTATAATCCTGTGCCACTTGTCCTCTCAGCGAACAGTTACTGTCTCATTGTTCTAGGGCACACTCCCGATGTGCATCTGATTCCATTTGGCAATGCTAATGACCAAAAAAAATCCATCCGTGACCTTCGCTTCTCTGCTACATAACTCTCGGGAATCCGGTCACCCCTTCTGTGCAGTTACTCACCTTCCAAGTTTTGCTGGCACCCACATCCTGGGCAGTCCATCCCTTGACAAGGCTTCCTCACATCGAAAGATACAAAAACCAAGGCATATACCCACCTCAACACATCATACTAGTTATAACATGCTCATGGAAATCAGTGTCCCATAATGGCCCTGTTCCTGAAGTGCTTCGCCAACATATTGCTGCCCGTTTCAATTCCTTTGCTGCTGTTGCTAATTCTTGCAGTCGCCACTCAACCTAGAATTTCATGCATTCCTATACCAAGCACATAACTTCCATTAGATTTAAAATAAATTGAAATAAATTCACATCATACCTGATTGGTAGCTCGTCAATAAGGTACATTTGCAATCCTGTTCGCTTCGTGTCACAACAAGTCAAACTAGAATACTTGACCAAATCAACATATATAAAGATATCACATCTGGTTAGCTCAAACACAACCATCATAGATCATAAATAATGTGTAACCATCATAAACCAAAATCATAAATCCCATATAATCATCATATACCATAGTCATAAATCACATGTATAATAAAACTGAAATAAAATGTTGATACTTATCCTTTCATCAATCCTTAACTTCCGCCTTTGTCTTTATTCCGTATGCACTCCAGATCGGTTGCTACACCCAAAAAAACACCCAGTCCCTTCTCCTTAACAATGAGCATAGACGCACAGTGTGCATCACACACATACAACCACATGACATACCAAACCATGCAATACATGCATCTACACCTGACATACAACACATACACCTACACCAAGTGTATACAATACAATGCATCCATCTATACCCGATGTGAAATACCACCCAATACATGTAGCTACACAGAGTACCACATAATGAGTACACATGCCACAATACCATGACTACATGATGCACATACGCAATACCACATGCCCTCAACACAAGATGTATGACATGCACACAATACCACACGTGCACCAGTACCATATGTACAACATGTACACAGTACCACTAGTACACCACACCACCTGCACAACGTGTGCACAACATCACATGTACACGACGCCACCTGCACAACATGTACACAATGCCACATGTACACCACACCACTTGTACAACATGTATGCAATACCACATGTACACAATAACACACGCACGACATGTACGCGACACCACATGTACACAAAAACACATGGAAGACATGTACACAACACCACCTGTACACAGTGCCACTTGTACAACATGTACACAATACCCCATGCAGACAACACCACTCGTACAATCATGCACACCACACCATATGTGTTACACTAAAAAATGTCACCATGGTTATATACAGTTAGTATGGCTCTATCAACAGTCATGCTATCCTCCTGGGCAAGTCTTGTGCCTCTGCTTTCCATGTCAAACTCCAAAAAGAGAGAAAGTCTTTGTAAATGTGTTTATCTCTGGGTACGCAGGTTCTCTCAGCCTTGCCTGCGGGTACACACCCAATGTTCACAAAAGTTGCGTACTTGTACGCTCTGTATGTAAAGGGGCAGGTGCGTACCCCTGTAAAGGTCAAAATACGCAAGTTTCATCTTTAAAAAGTTACTTATGGTCATTTCTAG
Source organism: Pinus tabuliformis (assembly GCA_031772625.1). Classification (NCBI taxonomy): domain Eukaryota; kingdom Viridiplantae; phylum Streptophyta; class Pinopsida; order Pinales; family Pinaceae; genus Pinus; species Pinus tabuliformis. Next base: position 119,686,797 of record CM062819.1, read on the forward strand.
AGCATTCTAGAAGGTTGTTTGACGTGTATTGAGCGCCTCCAGATGGTTCATGTATCCCTATGAAGGAGGAACTTATCCCATCAAGAGGGGAGCTATCCCATCCAAAGAGGGACTTATCCCATTGATGGTGGACCTGAATAACTTCCTCTTGAGCACTATAAATACAGGCATTGGGCCAGAAGGAGGAGAGGTTGAAAGCTAAACATTTCTAAGGGTAGATGCTGCTGGAATTAGGACTCCCATTTAGAAGCTTGTGAGGAGAGATTACCATCTTTACTTGTTCTATTTGGAAGTGGGTGAGCTTTGTCAAAGTAAAGGAGAACTCTTGAAGGACCCTGGGAGGGACTTGCACAACACCAAGGCTCAGGTTGTAATTGTTCCTTTTGTTACCTCTTAATGCAAATAAACTTGTTTTTCTCAACAGATTGTTATTCATGGTTTGTTTCATATACTCCTTGGTCAATATGATGGATATGTATTGTTTTATAAGTTTATCAGGTGCTATTTAATCTTTTGGCTTGTTAGTGAATGCAGGTTTCGAAGATAAGGAGGAGCTCGTCTGGATCGGCGAGACTAGACTACTACGAAGCGTTGGACTAAAGGTATGTTAAAGATCCCTTGATTACTTGTATTTGCAATGCATGTTTAGAGAAAAGTAGTGTTTATTTGTCTTGTTTGTCACTAGAGAGTCTTAGGCTCCTAGGGAGGTTGGTTGTGTCCGCACTATCAACTCTTTCCGCCTGACAAAATGGCGACCATACTGGGGACTCCATGAATGAGAATGATTTTTCCTTTGTATGAACTTTTCTCTGAGAAAATTGGTTTATTTTTCTGGTTTTTGGCTGTGTGAATTTGTATTTGGGTGGATTAGCTTAGGATTAAATTAGATTTAGTTTTTCTTGAATTTTCCAGTAGGACGCACCCTCTGAGTATTGCACAGTGTGTACCTGTACGCACTGTCGCTGTGTGCACAGAGCGGGCCCGCACCTGTCCTAACGGGTTGCCTGCGTCCCCTGCTAAAATTTAAGAAAATTCCATTTTTTACATTTTTTCCTCTTAGATTTTTCTTTTTCTTAGTTTTTACAGCCCAGATCCATTAGTATCCTGTCAAAGATCTTCACCTGAACTTGTTTCGATAGCATTGAGTGTTTTAGTGGATTTCATTGAAATTTAAGCCCTAGGGTTTGATTTTTGAGTAGGTCCTGTAGTGACTTTAACGGTAGAAGTTGTCAAGCCTTAGATCTCTCTGGTTTTGTCAACCTTCTTAGGAGTCGGACCTGTCGTAAGTCTACCCGTGTGAGCAACCTACCTGTTGAGTTGTCTCTTTGGTCAAATTTCGAAGTGCTTGTTGATTGAGTGTTGATTTCAATTTTACAAAAAGAAAAAAAAGATTTGAGTTTTGTTTTGACTAGTTATTGATTCTGCATTAGCTGGTCCTTGGCTTGACTGTGGCCAAGTAAAACAACCTAGAATCATCCTTGTAGGCTTTCGCCTCGTTAGGTTTGCTTAGAGTAAATTTCCTTTTTGGTTTGCTTGTGAGTAAATTTTCGTAGATTTTATAGTTTTTAAAGATTGATTTTTGTTGAAGTAGATTTATTTGCTTTGTTAAAAGAAAAAATACAAAAACATTTCCTTTGAAAAGTCTTGTTTCAAGTAGCTTTTGGAATTTTTGCAAGAGAAAGGAATTTTTCGTGCATGTATTAAGCGGTCATGTTTGTATGCTTGGAAAGATTAAGAGTTTTATTTCTTTGATTTTCATTGCAAAGAGAGTTGTTTATAAATTTGCATTCTCTAAACTTTCTTAGCTAAGAATTTCATTGAAAAAAGAGAAAGTAGAGTAGATCATCCTAAGTGCATCTTTGTAGTGGTTTGAGTTGAGTCTACACACCACTAGTTTCATCTCCGCCACCCTTTGTGTTAAAGAAAAACCATAAAATTAACGCTTAAAGTAAAATTAACATAGTAACTTTTCTTTTACTAGGGCTCTGAAGCACCAACATAGCTTAGGCTAGTGTCTTGGAGTAGGAGAGTAATTAACTCTCCAAGACAGTAAAACCAAACAAGTAGCTTATCTTGTGGTAGGATAAATCCAATTGTTACATTTACACTCTAGGAAAGCTCCTCTTAAAGGAGAAGCACGAGCTCGTGTCCGAACCAGTGAGGGGATCAATCCTCCCTCGTTGGGAACGACGCCAGACATGCACGTATTACAAACGGTAAACCTCGGATTAACCATTGTCGAGGAGCCAGGGGTCACTTATCGGTAAACCTTGGATTATTGTCAAGGAGCCGGTAAGGGGATTGAGCTTGATACTCTGCCCTTGCGTGCTGTCGGAGTTTAGACTGTTCCCCCAGGTGTACTTGTTGCCGTTGGTAACCTTAGTGACCATTATCTTTAGGATTCTACCCAAGGTGACGGTGGAGGGAAGATCCCACTGTACCTGGAGCAGACGTCGGTTATACTCACTTGGATTTTCCGGGGGGTTCAATTCACTCAAGACGGTTAAAGTGGAGGAACTTGTGCCGGTCTATTCATTAAGCAGGTTGCCGGGGTAACTGTTCCACCCTCCACTTCTGTGCTGAATTTGGCGATGTTGGGCTTCATCACCAACTAGTGTTTTCGGTCTGGAAGGCTACTTTGTGTATGGTTTGATGCCCTAGATTCTTTAGGCGTGTGCTTCAAAATTTGATTGGTTCTTTAGCGACTTTAGGTGGTTTGATTTGAAATATTTACTTTGTTTTCGTGTGTAGTAGTTAAAAGTTTTAACTGTGGCGGAATTACCGAGACAGTCCTGTAGACTTCGAGGCCAGTCACCTGAGATTGTTACCGTGGCAGATTTGTTGAGGAAATCCCGTAGATTGCGGGGTGAACCTCCTGAAGACGTCCCGAGTCATTACAAAGGTTTGAAAGTCCTTGTAACTCCTCCTAGTGGCAGTAGAGTAGGTTCACCTGAAGAAGGAGAATCTTCCTTGGTAGTCCATCCAGATTACCAAAGTCTAGAGATAGGTTATAATCCTGAAGCTGTTACAGTTTCCGAGCTTGCTGGTAGTTTTTCATCTACTAGTGACTTAGGTGAGGAACCTGAAATATCCGAACCTGTTACTCCAACTTCTAGCGTTCCAGATTCACCAAGAGTAAAACGAATTATCACTGAAAATCTCCCTACTGGTTTGATTGCTATTGAAGAACTTGCTCCAGAGGAAGACATAGGTGTCTCTAATCTTGAAGGTCAACTTACTATTGATCTAAGAGAGCATGAATCCATATTTTACAGTCCTCCTAGAAGTACTACTTGGTACCTTTCGTTAACTAATTATTTAGACAACTCAGGGTTAGGTTTTTCTCCACCTCGTACTCCTTTTCCACCCGGAGGTTTCACTACTCCTGTAAATATGTCTGGTCAGTCATCAATGTTTACTCAATCGCCTGAATCATTCTTGCACGGCGGTCCTTCTGTTCCTGCTGGGTATCAGTCTTTGTCTGGTACTTTTGCCGGGGCATCTCCTCAACCCATTGAACATGGGTTATTTGCTGGAAACAATGGTAATCAACCATTGGGTGTAGGAGACATTTATATGATGTCAGGTTCAAATCCCGGTTCTCAACCTCAAGGTGGTCAATTACCGCCTGGGGGGCAGCCTCAAGCAATGCCTGGGGGGCAACCTCAAGGTACTCCAGTTGTGGCTGGGGGGCAGCCTCAAGGACAGTATGCGCCCATGGCACAATACGTTCCTCAAGGTCAACCCCAACCTCAATATGTACCTTAGGGTCAACCTCAGTATCAATATGTACCTCAAGGCCAACCCCAGTATCAGTATTTACCTCAAGGCTATCTCCCTCAAGGTCAATACTCGAGTCAAGGTTATCAACCACCCCAAGGTCAATCTTACGTTCAAGGTACGGGAAATGTGCCTTTCAATTATCAATCCTATCCTCAATACGGTTATGGATCTCAATATCCTCAACCTGTTATGGGTCAAATGGGTCAATACCCCGGAATGCCTGTAGTGTGGGATCCTTCGCAAGGTCAACAAGTGTTGCAACCGAATGTACAATTGTCACCTCAAGCTGGATAACCTTTAGTTTCTGGTTCACCCCAACAACCAGTCCAGTCAAATGTTCAAACTTCTATACCTCCGGTAGTTACTCAGTCGGGGCCTATCGCGCCTAGTACTCCATCTCAAACGACTGCAACAACTACTGCAACATCTGTTTCATCTACCGCACTCACTTCTGGAGTATCGACAGCTCCTGTTTCTACTGTCTCTGCTACCACTCCTCAGACATCTTTACCTCCGTCTGGATCTACGATTCAAACTACGGTTCAGATGCCTGTAGGTCAGCCTGGTATAAGTACGGTTGTCACTACTCAACCTCAATTTGCTTATCAACCGTACCAGGGACAGTACCAATATGGGCAAGCTGTCCAGCAGCCGGCTTATCAGTATCAACCGTATCCTGGGTACACTTATCAACAACCTCAACAACCCCAGTACGGTCCGATTAATCCTGGTTTTCCAGGAGGATATAATATCCCGAATGCAATGCATATTCCAAGTTATCCTGGATATCCTCCTCCTGGGGCTGGTGTAATGACTCAGAGTTTTAGGGATCCGAACCGGCAATTGCCATTTATCGCAACTTTGGATTTACCAGACTTGTCGCGCCTGACGAACGATCCAATCAACTATCAGCCGTTTTGGCCGACAATGCCGAATAAGTTTCCCAGCGATATACCCAAGTTTGAAGGTAAGCCTGGAGAGGATCCGTCGAATCATGTGATGACTTACCACCTCTGGTGTGCTTCAAATTCTATCTCGGATGATTCGATCCGCTTACGTCTTTTCCAGCGTACACTCATTGGTCTCGCGGCCAAGTGGTACATTGAGTTTCCATGGGCCACTTTTTACAGTTTTAGCCAGTTAGCTACCTCATTCTTAACTCACTTTCATTTGCCGGTCAGGTACGATAACGGCACGAAATTATTAACTTCACTAAAACGATCGACGTCCACGTATATTTCTGATCACATTCATGAGTGGAGACGTTGAAGAAGGTTAGTGAAAGTTTTTATTCCGGACCAAATCTTAGCTGAATGGTTTGTCAAATCATTATTACCGAAGATTACTTAAGATGTATCTAAGGCCGGCGTAGTTACTGAGGAGCAAGTCATTGCTCAAGCGCAGTACCTTGATTTAGTTTACACTCAGTCAGGTATGTTGCATGAGAAGATCCCAGATATTCCAAAATCGAATCAAATCGCTGCTGCTCCTTCGAGATCTCATGCCGCTGATGGTATGATTGGTACAGTGAATACAAAGAGCAAGAAGAAATCTTCCAAGAATTCTACTACTCCTATAATCACCCTACCTGATTCCCCGACAGGAGAGTCGTCTTCTCCTGAAATTTCTGCCGATATTCACGCTGTAGAGTCATCTACGGCCAAATCAAAAAACGGTGGAAAGAAGAAGGGTAAGAATAAGGCTAAAGCAGACAAGGCTCCGAAGGAGAAAACAGAAAAGTCAGGAACCAATGAAAAAAAGCGCAAACCTCGATATCCTTGTCTTATTTGCGAAGAAGATCATTTTACAAGGGATTGCCCTCATCGAGCCGCGGTTGTGAAAATAGTCAAAGGTTCTCCCACTCCTGCTGTATTGCAAGATCCATTTCCAAAGCAGGAGAGTAAGATGATAGGTTATTCCTCAAATGCTAGTGAAGAACCCATTTTGATGATGTCTCATGTAAGGATTGCGACTCGATCGCAAGATTATGGTAGTAAGGCTCCTATTGATGGTAAGGAAGTAGAATCTTCTCATTCTATTCCATCAACCTCAGCTCCCGGTTCCGATCCACTACAGATCGAGAAACCTAACCCAGATCTAGTAATCAAACCGCCCGCCAAGGGTGTACTTCGAAGGTCTGCTTTCAATCCACATGCGAGAGCGGCCCAGAATTACAACATTGTTGAGGACTTAGCTGTTTCACCCTCAACAATGTCGGCTTTAGAAGTGCTGCAATCATGTCCAGCACAACGAAAATTACTTTTGTCGGCTATCGGAGCTGTTGATGTTCAGGACCCGAATCTGATAATCTTCGATCTAGAAAATAGTACACTGCGCTTACCCCATCAAATGGCTTTCCAGATCCCAGTGATAGTCAAAGGCAGGCCTATTCATCGGACTCTAATTGATGAGGGAGATTCCACGTGTATTATGTCGATTCAGTGTTGGAGATCGCTTGGTTCTCCTTCGCTGAACCAATCCCCCAACATCCTTAAGGCCTTTGATGGCCATGGGTTCCGTCCGTTTGGTATTCTACAGGAATTGCCTATAGGTGTAGAAGGAAAAATCGTTAGTCTGGACGTGGAGGTGGTTGATGCCCCTCTAGACTACAACCTTCTTTTGGGTCGAAGTTGGTCATATGCTATGACAGCGGTCGTTTCATTGGTCTTCAGAGTAATAAAATTTCCATATAACGGCAAGATCGTGACAATTGATCAGTTGACATACTTTTCATCCGACCCAGCCTCTTCAGAGAGTATCCAGCATGTCGGTAAAACGACAATCCCTTATAGGGACGTTGGTGTAGGTCTAGTTAAAGATTCCGGTTTACTGGGAACTTTTCCTTTTCCTCCAGTCAACGCAGACCCTTCATTCGCATCCATTCATATGATTACATCAGACACTATTATTTATGACGATCCTTGGATTGTCCCATCTGAAACTGAGCTAGACTCATTCGGTGACTCTATGCCTTTGAGTCCATATGAAATTGCTTATGAAGTCGTCGTGTCTTTCACCAACCCGTGTTCAACCCAAATCGACCAAATGAATGTGGTCAGTGAGGAATCACTTTTCCCATCAACCTCAGAACGGATAGCGTTTCCCGAAGTCGTGTCATCTGACGAGCAACTTCGCGAAATCCTAATTGTAGATGATCTACCATGGGAAGATCTCCATCATAGATCTTCGTTTTTACCTGAGGGTGATGCTTTTGAAAATGATTTTTCATCTATATTTACTGCTGAATATGTCAAAGACGCTCAGAGTCCAACAAAACATCCTGACTCAGAGTTGAATTTATGGAATATTTCTCGAACTGTTCCCATTGACATTTCAGTGAAGCCTGGAATTGTTGAGAACATTCATATAGGTGCCTCGTGTACGGAAGAAGAAATTCAAACTTACAAGGCCCTATTCCAAGAATTCCGCGATGTGTTTGCCTGGTCTTATGAAGAAATGCTAGGAATCGATCCCGCCATTGTTGTTCATGAAATCAAGACCTACCCGGACGCTAAACCCGTCCGGCAACGGTTGCGTCAGATTCACCCTAGAAAAGTGGCTGCGATTAAAGTAGAAGTTGAAAAGCTGTTGAAAGCAGGTTTCATTTATCCGATCCCCTTAACGGATTGGGTATCGAATATTGTTCCGGTTAAAAAGAAACAAGGAACAATAAGAATCTGTATCGACTATAGGGACATAAATCGAGCTTGTCCAAAAGACAACTATCCTACGCCCTATATCGATCAAATAATTGATGATTGTGCCGGAAGTGAAATGTTCTCCTTTATGGATGGTTTTTCGGGCTATAATCAAATCAATATTCTACCTGCCGATCAACCAAAAACGGCATTCATTTGTCCATGGGGGACATTTGCTTATTGAAAATTACCTTTTGGGCTTAAGAATGCCGGAGCCACTTTTCAACGGGCAATGTCCTACGCCTTTCATGACATCAAGCACATTGTGCAACCGTACCTCGATGATTTGCCTGCTCATTCTTTACGTCGAGCTGATCACCTTGTCCATTTACGAGCAATCTTTATGAGGTGTAGGCATTATCGGATTTGATTGAATCCGCACAAGTGTGTATTCTGTATAGAAGCGGGACGATTGCTGGGATTTGTTGTTTCAAAAGCCGGCATTCGCGTCGATCCCTCGAAGGTCAAAGCTATCATCAAATTGCCTCCTCCTTCGAGTTTGCGCCAACTCCAAAGTTTGCAAGGGAAAGCAAATTTTTTATGCTGATTCATTCCGAACTACGCCGAGGTCACTAAGGGTTTTACCCGGTTGTTGAAACAGAACGCTCAATTCCTTTGGGACGAGATTGCTCAACAATCTTTTGATGCGCTCAAGCACGCGTTGACCCATGCACCGTTGCTGCATCCTCCCAACTACAACCAGGACTACTTCTTATACCTCGCAGCGTCGCATTCCACTATTGGAATGGTGTTAGTTCAGGAAGACGAATTCGGAGCGGAACATGTAATATATTATCTTAGTAGGACGTTAAATCCCACTGAGCTAAAATATTCGCATGTGGAGTGTTATCACAAAATCAGAACTAAGGGCTGCTACCTAGCAAGATCTCATGTAACTATTTCAACCAGGCTTTAGACTAAGGCTTAGCCTCCTTAGTCAGAGAGGGCTCTCTCACAATTTTTTTGATAAGAATTAATTACAAGAACAGATGGCTAACTCTTCATACAGTTCATGAAAATAAAGCTGGTTGGAACAACAAAATAACGCTTCTTCCATTGGGCTCATGGAGTCAAACACTTCTGCAGTAAATATTAACCACTCAATCATGGAAGCCAAGGCATATAATGTTTAACACTCAAAACATTTCTCAAAAAGAACCACAATTCATAAATATACACAGGAAGTCTGAGCACTAGGTGAATTCAGAGTGATTGCATATTAGTGAGCTGTAAAATGTATAAAGGATAATGACAAAATCACACATATTCTGAGAATTGAACACATGATGAATCTTGGGAAGAAAAAGTAATCTTTATATTACTGTCAAAGTCTTTTACATGAGCTGATAAAAACTCTGTTTTTTCATAAATCTCCAACCCTACTTACATAAGAGTTTTCACTATATATAGGAAAACCCAAACTAAAACTATTTTGAGTCTCCTCAACAAGCATGAGGGGAGAGCTCGATGGTCTATCATTAATTAACCTTATCTATTTCTAAACAAACTTATTAAATACAGAAGGTATTGTGCTGTAAATACATAGAGTCCTAATTACATTGAAAGTCCCACTCTATCTCCTCGTATGCATGATTCTTCTTGGATCCTTGACAGCTGTACATTTTCTGTTGTGGCTGAGATATGTTGAAGGAACATTCACTGAACAGGCTGGCCTCGGATGCTAGCTGTATAGATAGCTCATTAATTAGCAAAGATGAGCACCCTATTTTCACGGTCCCTGTCTTCCATTCTTCTTCACCATTTAAAGACCACGCTCCAAGCTCTTTAATCCTTCAATAACAACGCATAACACCATATGCCTCATGATCTGGATGCCTTGTGGACTGAACAGGTGTGCTAACCAAAAATCCCGGTAACCCTACCAGAACCCTAGTAATTCGGTCATAAAGTGCCTTTAAGAAAACTTTAGCAAAAAACAAAATATTTCACTTTTTCTTCAAAACTCACACCTGTCACTATTTGAGCTGCTATGATATCCATGTATAATCTCCCTCCTGTCCTCGAGGCATTCCTTTCAAAATTCGCTGACCTCATCATCGAATTTCATTGTTTTCTTATAAAACAGCGTTCTACAGTAGTTTCGTAGCGCGCTACGAAACTACTGTTTTTGTCAAAACAAAACATATTTATCTTGCAGCGCTTTCTGTTTAAACTCATGATTTCTTCAGATATTTTGTACAGGTGTTAGGGACCTTAAATAGTTTCAAAATGATAGAACTTGAACCAAAATTTATCAAAATTTGAAAAGCACCTTTCTTCTTAAATCAGTGAGCTAGTTTACCTCGTTTCTTCTTCAAACTGCTAACCTCTTCCTTCAAAGCCTTATTTTATGATCTCAGACACATGTTCAGCTTTCTTACGTGTTTTTCTTTCTTAAGTGCTGGTATCATCCATGAAAATACATTAGACCCTGAGCCAGCTTGCCTCAGTAGACTTGTGCTGCCTTTTAATACAACCCTTCTATAACTAGCATATCTCATTGCACGTTCTCTAGAAAAACTCCTTATCTGAGCCACCTCTTCCTGGGTTTTTCCTGCCTGGTTCTTAATAGCTATGACATTCCCTCCTTGGCTAATAATAACCTTTTTATTTTTGTCTTTACTCCTGGATGCCTGCACTGTTTTAGTCAAAACCTCAAGAAACTCTGTACTAGGCATTTTAACAGCTGCCTCCTCTTTATGCACTTTCTCGGCCTCTTTCATTTGTCTTCTTGTAATTGGCCTTCGTGGCTTGAACACATACTCTTCACTAGGCTCCTCAAACCGTAACCTTTTTGAAGCCTTTGATTTCTTCAGGCTCTCTGGTGAAGATTGGGTTAAGTCAATGTGCATTGGTTGCACTGGCTGGTCCTGCTCAAACTCCATTGGCTCAATCTGCACTGACTGATCTTGTTCAAGTTCAATTGCTTCAAGTAAATCAGTTAAACTAGCTTTTGACATAGGACTTTCTTCAATAGCAATTGACTTACCCTTCTCCTTGCTTAACTGACCTCTGGTTTTTACTCTTGATACCTTTTCAACTTCACTTGATGCAGGTGCATCCTTCTTCTGTTTGACCTTCTCTTTTGATGATGATTTAGGTGTCTCCTTGATCACCACAGGCTTCACTGGTTTCTTCAACTTGGTTTTGGACTTCTTTAGATCTTTCACCTCCTTTCTGATCTCAGCAAGAGTAGGTTCTTCAATTGTTTTCTCCCTTTCCCTAACAGGCAATGGAGTAAGGCCCGTCTTGCTCTGAAAGCCAACCATAAAAATAAAGGAGTCCCAATCTTTACCAATCTTCTGCAAACCCTCTAACACTAACAACTTCACCAAACCATGATGGAACAGTGATGTTTCACAGTCATCCTTTTTCAGCTGAATTTTATCACACATTTTACTTAGGCTTCTGAATAAGTAGAAATGGATATCAATTGATGCTTTGCCTGTGAAATGTAACAAAAGTTTAAAATGATATGAATAAACTTTGTTATACCTCCCTTCGCATGTTAAATACTTTTGGATGCATGTGAGGAGCAAGGCAAAATGTTCCTTCACGTAACTCCTTGGCACAACTTTCGTGAGATCCTCATTTACATAAGGCTCCTTCACAAATTCCTTACATGGGCTCATGTCGAATTTAAAATTTTTGAACCATTCATTTCCACCTCTAGGGATCTCAGTCACATTAGAAATGGCTTCTGGGGATACAGGGAATTCTAGCATTGACACCTTAGAGTTTAAACCAGTAAAATTCAATGCAAAAGCTTTTGTTACCTCTGCGTGCCCTCCTTGCAACTTCTCACAAAACCTCCAGCAACCAACGTTTTTAAAAGCTCTTGCTACACCTTCATCCTTTAACGTAATATCAAGCCCCACTGGTTCTGTTCTTTGGCACCTACCGGATCGATGTTCCCTTTTCTCCATTTTACTTTGAAAACTTTTCGGACAGAAAACTAACAACAGCTTCAACTCAGAAGAGAACTTCAAACTTTGGGATGCAGGCTCGCTTGCAAACAGGTCCTTTTAAATGAAAACTCGGGCTCCTTTTCGCTTCAATAATCTTGTCATACAAACAAAACAGTTTACGCACTAATGACAAATATCATGACACTACCATACATCATAAAATCACTCTGAATGATGTTTATGTGCGTGGTTTTGAACCTCATGGCGGAATGATGACCCATAATGACCTGGAGAGGACCTCAACTGACAACATATGGACGGACCTAATGACTCATCCCCCCAGACTTGACATTTCAATAAAACGCGCTGCAGAAACCCCGAATCCCCGATTCCGTAGCGCAAACAGCTATAAATGGACAGAATTCGCTACGAAATGGCTGATAGATCACACGCTACGAAAAGGCGGAAACATCATTACGCTGCCAAATTGGCCAATCAGTCTGCGCTGCGAAACTGCGCAAAGGACCAATGACGCAAACAAGACATGACATGCCTTAAAGAATTATGATGGAGGATGACTAACGGTTTTTTTTTTTGTAATGATTCACATCAATACCTTTTTAAAACATGATCCCTAAGTAACACACACAAGACCATAACTATTCAACACACATGACAATGAATTTTTTTTTTGTTTGGGAAAACATTATGTACATGGACTAAAATTCTAGGTGATAACAGTGGCTCCACTTGGGATAGTGTGCTCCTGTAGTACACTAAGAACTCGTAGAACCAGTGTCTTATCCATTTTATTAAACACACACTGCTGACAAGCATCCTTTTCAAACTTTGTGGGCCTTCTCCTCGGGCTAAAGTTTTCTTGTTCAGCTTGTCATTTATTTTTAACAGAAAACATTCACAAAATGGTTATATACAATGATCATGAGATACTTCGAAAATTTTCACTGATTATAATGCTTTAAGAACCTGCCATTAACAGGTCCTCCAGCATATGATGATCCATCAACTTCTTGCAAAATATAGGTGTTGTTCCCATGGAAAGCAGAAATCAGATATGGTCCCTTCCATAAATTCTCAAATTTGTCATGCTTACCTTTTTCTTCTATTCTAGCTTCCCACTTCAAGACTTTGTCATTAATCTGAAATGTAACATCTTTAATCTTCTTGTCAAAAGCCCTCTTGACTCGATTCTGATTTTGTTGATGGTCTTCAAACACTTCATTCCTTTTCTCTTGCAAAGCTATCAATTGATTAATCCTCCGTTGTATGGCATTTGGTTCCTCTTCTAGCCCTTGAATTAGCTTCATAACTGGTACCCCAAGAGATGTTGGGAAAATAGCCTCTGCTCCATACACAAGCTCATAAGGTGAGGTTCCAATAGACCTTTTTGTACAGATGCGATCAGCCCACAAAGCATACTTCAGCTTTAAGTGCCAAGTCTTTTTGTTTTCTTGCAGCAATTTTTTGATAATCCTCACAAGACTTTTGTTTGAACTTTCAGCTAGACCATTACCCTGTGGATAATAAGCTGTGGAGTGACCAAGGGAAATATGGTACTGATGACAAAAATTTATCATTCTTTTAGACTTAAAAGCCTGAGCATTGTCTGTGATAAGCTTGAGTGGACATCCAAACCTTGACAAGATGTTGTTTTCTAAAAAGGAAATAATTACTGAATCATTTGCTTGCCTGGTTGGTACTGCCTCTATCCACTTTGTAAAATAATCAGTGGCTGTGAGTATCCACCGATGTTGTCCTGATGAAGAGGGATGTATCTCACCTATAAAATCTAGCCCCCACTGTTGAAAGGGTGCTTCTACATAGATAGGGACCAATGGCATAGGCATAAGCTTTCTTTTGCCCTCAAACATCTGACATTCATGACAGGCTGCTATTTTCTTGTAAATGTCTTTGAACATAGTGGGCCAAAAATACCCAGCTCTCAATATTTTATTTGCAGTGGCCTTCCAATAATGATGGCCTCCACAATCTCCCTTATGAAATTCATCAATCACCCTATCAGCCTCTTCTTCAATCAGACAATTTAATAGAATCCCTCCAACATCCTTCCAAAATAAATTCTGCTCATATACAAAGTATCTAAGGGATTTCAGCTTGGTGAACCGAGCTTTAGACTTGGAAAGGTTATCAGGAGCTCTGTTGTGTTGTAAAACAAATGACACATCCCTATACCATTCTGATGTCAAAAATTTTTCATTGATCTGAACCAACTCTTCTTCTTCTTCAAAAATTTCTGATATTTCTGCATTAAAATTGATATCACTGCTGTCCAGATTTGAATGAGTTAACAACTCTGCCAAACCTTGACCCTTCACCAACTTGGTTGGCCTAATTTCAATGTCATATTCTAACAATTTGGCTATCCATTTTCCTCTTTTTCCATCCGGGTCTGCTTGTGTAAGGATGTCTTTAATAACAACACTTGGCACATATGCAACAATATGAGAATGTAACACATAAATTCTAAAATCCTTGATTGCCTTTACCAATGCATATGCCTGCTTCTCTAAAATGTTATACTTCAATTCAGCATTAGCCAATGTCTTACTAAAGAATGAAATAGGCTGTTCAGTACCTTGACTTCCTTTCTGCAATAAAACTCCAGCAATTGTATCCTCAGAAGCAAATGTGAAGATTAGAAATTCCTTGGTGAAATCAGGGCTGATGAGGACTGGTGCTTGGGTAAGTGATTTCTTAATCTCTTCAAATGACTTCCTTGCCTCAGCTGTCCACTTAAAGTCTGCTCCTTTCCTTAGCATTTTTGTGATATGTTTAACCACTTCAGCAAAGTTAGGGATGAACCTTCTAACAAAATTAACTTTACCAAGGAAAGATTGAATCTCTTTCTTGCTCCTTGGCAAATCTAACTTTTGGATAGCACTGACTCTATTAGGATCAATCCTAATTCCTTCTTCAGAAATAATATGCCCAAGCAATTTACCAGAAGTCAAAGCAAAGATACTTTTGGTTGGGTTTAAAGAAATACCAAACCTCCTACACTTCAGTAGTATCTTTTCAAGGTGCTTTAAATGATCTTCCTCCCTCTTTGAAAAGACTGTGATATCATCAAGATATACCACCACTGATTTATCTTTTTCCTCTGCAAAAGCAATGTCCATAGCCCTCTGGAAAGTCGCCCCTGCATTCATGAGGCCAAAAGGCATCTTTGCATACATAAATGTGCCCCATGGTGTAGTGAAAGTTGTCTTCTCCTGATCATTTAGATGAACAAGGATCTGATTGTACCCTGAGAAGCCATCTAACATTGACATTCTTTGAGAGCCAACAATATTCTGCAAAATAAGATCCATTTTAGGAAGAGGATAATTGTCTTTCAATGAAGCCTTGTTCAAATTCCTGAAGTCTATGCAAATCCTTATCTCTCCATTCTTTTTGCTAACTGGTACCAAATTAGCAAGCCAATTTGAAAATCTGATTGGAACAATAATCTTTGCATCAAAAAGCTTCTTTACTTCCTTTTCAATTAATGGCATTAGAAGAGGATTGATTCTTCTTAGTTTTTGCTTAAAAGGCTTCTCATTTTGCTTAATTGGGATAGTATGCTGTATGATTGAAGAATCATACTACTTCAAATCAGCATAGCTCCATGCAAAAACATCAATAAACTTCTTCATCAGTTCAACATATTTGACTTTTATTTCAGCTGATAAAAACTTTGAAATTTTGACTAATTTAGGCACCACTGAGTCACCTAAATTGCAGCCCTCTATTTCTTCTTCATTGGCTTGCAACCTTGGTGCTTTAAACAAATCATTCTGATCAAATAGTTTCTCAAGTGGAATAAGACCTTTAGGAATTAGATTATTTTGCAGCTGCAATACCTCAGGCTTTTCTTTTGTCTCCACTAACATGTTCTGCTGATCAATTTGACTATGTTCAAATTCTCCTTTCAACTCTAGGAAACTTCTTACCTGCTGATCATCTTCAAAGACTTGCCAATTTAAGATATTATCTGGGATGACTGGCCTATGGCGGACCTTCACTTCATAACTATCAGAAGAATGCTTAGGGATAACAAAAAGACTAGCTGCAACAACAAGGGAATCTGCAATTGAATTCTGATCTCTGGTTTTTATACTGAAAGTATAGGACTGAAACTTTTCCAACAATTCCAACACCAAGTTTCTATAAGCTCTCATCCTTGCATCCTTTGTTTGATAAGTACCTTGAACTTGCTTTATGATTAATTCAGAATCTCCATAAACAACAATGTTTTTTGCCTTCAATTCTATCAAGGTTTCTAAGCCTAATACCAGAGACTCATACTCCGCCATATTATTAGTACAATCAAAATTAAGTTTATATGACAGAAACTTACTTTCATCAGTTGGACTCATGACCCAAATCCCAGCTCCTGCACCTTCTTTTCCTGCTGCTCCATCAAAGTATAAAGACCAGCAACCAGTGATGTCTTCTTCATTACTTTGCTGCACTTCTTGACACTGATTTTCTGCATGTTCTTCTTGTGGTTCCTTTCCAACTGCTTCATTGAAGAGAATGGCTGATCCAAGGCCTGTATCACAAGAATAAATAGGGAAATTCTGTGGTTTGTCCTTGCTGCTCACCATATATGCCATCCTTGTCTCACGATATAACCTTCTTTGCTCACCAAACACTGGAATGGTAGCATAAGTCAGATCCATTTGCATGGTACCCTTTATTTTCGCTGCCCATGACCTTGAGAGTAATATTCCAAATTTAGGTGGAACATCTGCAACAACAATATCCATGACAATGGTTTTGGCTGGGATTTGTGTGAGTGCCACAACCACATCCTTTATCAGCCCAATACAATGAACCCTCTTTGAATCAAAAGAAAATAAGTCCTTGTATGGCCTAGTCACTTCTAATCCTAACCTTTCCATAATGACTTTAGGCATGAGGTTATGGGATGCCCCTGAATCCAGCATGGCATTATGTAGAGTCATCTCATGTATATTGATGCTTATATAGAAAGGAGGAAACTCATCATTTTGCTCATCTTCCAATCTTGGACCTAAACAAATAATAGGATTATCCTCTTGCACATTCAAAATATCAGCCCCTCCTGGTGGAGAATTAAGCATTTCCACAATCTTACTTCTATACTTGTCTACTTTCAAGATTTCATTAAATGGGACTGATATTTTAATTTTAGCAATCTCATTTTCTATATTAAACACTGAAGTAGACCTTTCAATTTCTTTAGGAGGAGCAGGGGTTTGATTATCCTTTTTCTCAAGAGGAGAATCACTCTTTCCATCAGCTTGTTTTGGCTTTTCCTTTTTGTCTTCCACTGCTTTTGAAACATTTTTCTTGGGCTGAGCCTTGTTTGCTGTAATAGGGACATCTCTGTTTCTGAGGTTATATTGCTTTTGGATTTCAAATATGGCATGTTGATAACCCTTTAAGAAATCTGAGGGTTCCTCCTCGGCTTTTAGTTGGCTGGACTCATCATGTTCCTCCTTTGTTAAGAAGATCTCTGAATCTTCTTCACCAAGACAATGAATAGATTCCTCAGGTTCCTCAGGTTCTTCTTCCTCATCCACCATGTTTTGTTGAAAAGGAGGTCTCACAGGAGGATCAGCTTGCTGATTTCTATTTTCTCTTGGCCTTTGCTGATTTTGAGGCCTTCTAAATTGAGGATTCCTGAACCTAGGTTCTTGTTGTGCTTGAGGAGCAGCAGTATTCCCAAGTGCTAATTGATCCATCAATTTCTCCATAGTCTTCATCATGGTTTCAAATTTATCTTCTTGAGCAGAAGTAGAAGGCCTCTCCTCTTCCTTTATCTTAGCCTTAGCCATCTTGGACTTTTTAGCAGCAAGTAAATTCACCTCTACTTTGATAGCATCATTTTGCATTTCAGCCAAATTAGCAGACTCTCTTTCTCTGAGTAAAAGAGAAAAATCCGAATCAAAAGACTCAACATACCTTAACTGTGCCAAAGCTCCAGGAGGTTTCAAATGTACTGGGATGGAATTATAAATTTTGTTAAACCTCTTAGAAAAATTTTGAACAGTCTCATCTGGAGCTCTTCTTAAATTATTATACTCAGTGAGGGCCTGAACAGGATTAGTTCTATTTCCCCATTTCCTCAGAAAACTATCTTCAAACTCAGCCCAACTATGGATGCTACCAGCTCCCAAGGCTTTAAACCATTTTCGGACTTCTCCAATAAAAGTTTGTGCAAATAGTCTTAATTTTACATCTTCATCATCCACCTCTTCTCTGTCAGCAAAGTCATTGAATCTATCCACATGTTCTTCAACAGTAATGTCTTCATCTCCTCCCCATGTTGGAATCCTGGCAGCATATTTGCTAGGGAGATCATGCAAAACAGCAGGGAGAGCTAGAGGAGCATACCTAGCAGGTACAACCATAATTAATGGAGGAACAGTGACAATAGGTACTGTATGACCAGAAGGACCAGAACTAGTATGAGATGTTGTCTGAGGGCTGTTTGGACTAGCAGAGGCAGAAGACAAATTATGAGTACGAAAAGGACTATTGGGGCTTTGTAAACCACTGACAAAGGAACTCCAATTTGGGAGAGGTAAACCAGTCTTTGAGTTAAGCAAAATTTCAAAAGGGTCAAGCTCCTTGAGCTGTTTCAAGTCCTCTTTCTCTAATAACAATTCAGAAGAAACAATTTCCCAAAACTCCTCTTTATCTTTTTGTGATACTAGAGATGAAGTATCAATACCTCTCTTTTGTAGATCCAAAATGATACCAATCAATTCTTCTTCATTCTCAGACCTTAATAAAACCTCTTGAACTTTATCATCAACAAGTTTATCCTCAGGACTTCTAGAAAACTCAGGAAATAAAGACTTTGAAATACTTGAAGTACCTGGTATATCAGAGAATCTTTGTTTACTCCTTGAGATGATATTAGGATTCTCCACAGGACTAGGTGGGTTTGGGTCAGGATTGCTCCTTGTATATCTTCCTCTCGAAGCCACCTTTAAGCTTTAAAAAACAATGGAGTCACCAAGGTAGAATGCAGCCTCGAAAATCATTTTGAACTCCTGCTACCTTCAGAAATTCAATCTTCAAACTTCGGGAATAAGTAATCATCAGGCTCCCGGCAGACGCACCAAAATGTTATCACAAAATCAGTACTAAGGGCTGCTACCTAGCAAGATCTCATGTAACTATTTCAACCAGGCTTTAGACTAAGGCTTAGCCTCCTTAGTCAGAGAGGGCTCTCTCACAGATTTTTGATAAGAATTAATTACAAGAACAGATGGCTAACTCTTCATACAGTTCATGAAAATAAAGCTGGTTGGAACAACAAAATAACACTTCTTCCATTGGGCTCATGGAGTCAAACACTTCTGCAGTAAATATTAACCACTCAATCATGGAAGCCAAGGCATATAATGTTTAACACTCAAAACATTTCTCAAAAAGAACCACAACTCATAAATATACACAGGAAGTCTGAGCACTAGGTGAATTCAGAGTGATTGCATATTTAGTGAGCTGTAAAATGTATAAAGGATAATGACAAAACCACACATATTCTGAGCATTGAACACATGATGAATCTTGGGAAGAAAAAGTAATCTTTATATTACTGTCAAAGTCTTTTACATGAGCTGATAAAAACTCTGTTTTTTCATAAATCTCCAACCCTACTTACATCAGAGTTTTCACTATATATAGGAAAACCCAAACTAAAACTATTTTGAGTCTCCTCAACAAGCATGAGGGGAGAGCTCGATGGTCTATCATTAATTAACCTTATCTATTTCTAAACAAACTTATTAAATACAGAAGGTATTGTGCTGTAAATACATAGAGTCCTAATTACATTGAAAGTCCCACTCTATCTCCTCGTATGCATGATTCTTCTTGGATCCTTGACAGCTGTACATTTTCTATTGTGGCTGAGATATGTTGAAGGAACATTCACTGAACAGGCTGGCCTCGGATGCTAGCTATATAGATAGCTCATTAATTAGCAAAGATGAGCACCCTATTTTCACGGTCCCTGTCTTCCATTCTTCTTCACCATTTAAAGACCACGCTCCAAGCTCTTTAATCCTTCAATAACAACGCATAACACCATATGCCTCATGATCTGGATGCCTTGTGGACTGAACAGGTGTGCTAACCAAAAATCCCGGTAACCCTACTAGAACCCTAGTAATTCGGTCATAAAGTGTCTTTAAGAAAACTTTAGCAAAAAACAAAATATTTCACTTTTTCTTCAAAACTCACACCTGTCACTATTTGAGCTGCTATGATATCCATGTATAATCTCCCTCCCGTCCTCGAGGCATTCCTTTCAAAATTCGCTGACCTCATCATCAAATTTCATTGTTTTCTTATAAAACAACGTTCTACAGTAGTTTCGTAGCGCGCTACGAAACTACTGTTTTTGTCAAAACAAAACATATTTATCTTGCAGCGCTTTCTGTTTAAACTCATGATTTCTTCAGATATTTTGTACAGGTGTTAGGGACCTTAAATAGTTTCAAAATGATAGAACTTGAACCAAAATTTATCAAAATTTGAAAAGCACCTTTCTTCTTAAATCAGTGAGCTAGTTTACCTAGCTTCTTCTTCAAACTGCTAACCTCCTCCTTCAAAGCCTTATTTTCTGATCTCAGACACATGTTTAGCTTTCTTACGTGTTTTGCTTGCTTAAGTGCTGGTATCATCCATGAAAATACATCAGACCCTGAGCCAGCTTGCCTCAGTAGACTTGTGCTGCCTTTTAATACAACCCTTCTATAACTAGCATATCTCATTGCACGTTCTCTAGAAAAACTCCTTATCTGAGCCACCTCTTCCTGGGTTTTTCCTGCCTGGTTCTTAATAGCTATGACATTCCCTCCTTGGCTAATAATAACCTTTTTACTTTTGTCTTTACTCCTGGCTGCATGCACTGTTTTAGTCAAAACCTCAAGAAACTCTGTACTAGGCATTTTAACAGCTGCCTCCTCTTTATGCACTTTCTCGGCCTCTTTCATTTGTCTTCTTGTAATTGGCCTTCGTGGCTTGAACACATACTCTTCACTAGGCTCCTCAAACCGTAACCTTTTTGAAGCCTTTGATTTCTTCAGGCTCTCTGGTGAAGATTGGGTTAAGTCAATGTGCATTGGTTGCACTGGCTGGTCCTGCTCAAACTCCATTGGCTCAATCTGCACTGACTGATCTTGTTCAAGTTCAATTGCTTCAAGTAAATCAGTTAAACTAGCTTTTGACATAGGACTTTCTTCAACAGCAATTGACTTACCCTTCTCCTTGCTTAACTGACCTCTGGTTTTTACTCTTGATACCTTTTCAACTTCACTTGATGCAGGTGCATCCTTCTTCTGTTTGACCTTCTCTTTTGATGATGATTTAGGTGTCTCCTTGATCACCACAGGCTTCACTGGTTTCTTCAACTTGGTTTTGGACTTCTTCAGATCTTTCACCTCCTTTCTGATCTCAGCAAGAGTAGGTTCTTCAATTGTTTTCTCCCTTTCCCTAACAGGCAATGGAGTAAGGCCCGTCTTGCTCTGAAAGCCAGCCATAAAAATAAAGGAGTCCCAATCTTTACCAATCTTCTGCAAACCCTCTAACACTAACAACTTCACCAAACCATGATGGAACAGTGATGTTTCACAGTCATCTTTTTTCAGCTGAATTTTATCACACATTTTACTTAGGCTTCTGAATAAGTAGAAAGGGATATCAATTGATGCTTTGCCTGTGAAATGTAACAAAAGTTTAAAATGATATGAATAAACTTTGTTATACCTCCCTTCACATGTTAAATACTTTTGGATGCATGTGAGGAGCAAGGCAAAATGTTCCTTCACGTAACTCCTTGGCACAGCTTTCGTGAGATCCTCATTTACATAAGGCTCCTTCAAAAATTCCTTACATGGGCTCATGTCGAATTTAAAATTTTTGAACCATTCATTTCCACCTCTAGGGATCTCAGTCACATTAGAAATGGCTTCTGGGGATACAGGGAATTCTAGCATTGACACCTTAGAGTTTAAACCAGTAAAATTCAATGCAAAAGATTTTGTTACCTCTGCGTGCCCTCCTTGCAACTTCTCACAAAACCTCCAGCAACCAGCATTTTTAAAAGCTCTTGCTACACCTTCATCCTTTAACGTAATATCAAGCCCCACTGGTTTTGTTCTTTGGCACCTACCGGATCGATGTTCCCTTTTCTCCATTTTACTTTGAAAACTTTTTGGACAGAAAACTAACAGCAGCTTCAACTCAGAAGAGAACTTCAAACTTTGGGATGCAGGCTCGCTTGCAAACAGGTCCTTTTAAATGAAAACTCGGGATCCTTTTCGCTTCAATAATCTTGTCATACAAACAAAACAGTTTACGCACTAATGACAAATATCATGACACTACCATACATCATAAAATCACTCTGAATGATGTTTATGTGCGTGGTTTTGAACCTCATGGCGGAATGATGACC
Source organism: Pinus tabuliformis (assembly GCA_031772625.1). Taxonomy (NCBI): domain Eukaryota; kingdom Viridiplantae; phylum Streptophyta; class Pinopsida; order Pinales; family Pinaceae; genus Pinus; species Pinus tabuliformis. Next base: position 119,708,672 of record CM062819.1, read on the forward strand.
CATAATGACCTGAAGAGGACCTCAACTGACAACATATGGACGGACCTAATGACTCATCCCCCCAGACTTGACATTTCAAGAAAACGCGCTGTAGAAACCCCGAATCCCCGATTCCGTAGCGCAAACAGCTATAAATGGACAGAATTTGCTACGAAATAGCTGATAGATCACACGCTACGAAAAGGCGGAAACATCATTACGCTGCCAAATTGGCCAATCAGTCTGCGCTGCGAAACTGCGCAAAGGACCAATGACGCAAACAAGACATGACATGCCTTAAAGAATTATGATGGAGGATGACTAACGGTTTTTTTTTTGTAATGATTCACATCAATACCTTTCTAAAACATGATCCCTAAGTAACACACACAAGACAATAACCATTCAACACACATGACAATGAATTTTTTTTTTGTTTGGGAAAACATTATGTACATGGACTGTAATACATGGACTGAAATTCTAGGTGATAACATGGAGAAATTGGCCCTGGCAGCCGTTCAAGCTGTCCAACGTTTTCGTCACTACATTCTTCTCCGTAAGACTACAGTTATTTCGGATTGCAACCCTATGATTTATATTTTGACGAGACAACTGCTAGGGGGCAAGTACTCTAAATGGATCGTGATCCTGCAAGAGTTCGATTTGGAGTTCGAGAAGTCCAAGTCTAAGAAATCCTTAGTTTTTGCGGAATTAATGTGTGATTTCCCGCGTGCTGACACAGAGACTGTGGTAGAGGAGTCCATTGCGGATGAACCTTTGTTTCTTATCAGTACTTTAGATCCGTGTTATGGGGATATAATCATCTATCTCCAAACCCAAACCTTTCGGCCTGAAGCTTCAAAGTTAGAGCGTCGCAAAATTCGGTTTCAGTCCCAGCAATATAAAATTATTGGAGATACTCTTTATCGTCGGGGGGAAGACTTAGTTTTTCGACGTTGTTTAACTCACGAAGAGGCTGAGAGGGTTTTGAATGACTGTCACTCTTGAGCGTGTGGCGGTCATATGTCTGGGTATGCCACAGCTCAGAAGTTGTTGCGTGCTGGCTATTTCTGGCCGTCCATGTTTAAAGATTGTATCATTGCGGTCCGAAAATGCCACAACTGTCAAGTGTTTGATCGCAAGATGCGCGCACCACCCGCTCCTCTCCACCCTATAATTGCCGTTTGTCCTTTCGCCAAATGGGGTATCGATTTTATTACTTGTAACCCTCACTCGGCCGGGGGGCATGCGTATATCATCCTCGCGGTTGATTATTTTACTAAATGGGCCGAGGCGATGCCTACATTCGACGCAAGCGGAAAAACAACTGCAGTTTTCGTATTCAATCACATTATAACTAGGTTTGGTGTCCCGCAAGCGATCATCACAGACCATGGGAGCCATTTTCGAAACATCATGATGATTGAGCTTACAAGCCAGCTTGGTTTGCGCCACGATAGCTCTACTCCTTATTATCCGCAAGCCAACGGTTTGGTTGAGTCTATCAACAAAGTTCTTGTTATCATGATCTGACGAATCATCAGCATTCATCGGTCGAATTGGCATAACATGTTATTTTCAGCGCTATGGGCATACCGAACTTCAGTGAAAACTTCAACAGGGTTCACTCCTTTCCAGCTAGTTTATGGCTTGGAAGCTGTGTTGCCCATTGAATTCGAAATCCCATCACTTCAAATTACTGTCGAATTACTTCCAGCTACTTCCGAAGAGGAGAAGAGTTTATTATACTTAGCTAAATTAGATGAGACTCGACGTGATGCTGCATTGGCAATCGAGACTCACGCGAAGTGAATGAAAGCTCAGTATGATAGAAATGTGACCCCTCGAAGTTTTTCAGAGGGAGACCTAGTGCTATTATATGATCAAGCTAATGATAAGCTAGGTGCTGGAAAATTCGTTCCCATGTGGCATGGGCCCTATATTGTCAAGCGAAAGCTAGCAAAAGGGGCCTATGAATTGGTAGACTTTGAAGGGAACTCTTTAGGTAAGCCCAGAAATGGTCTTTACCTGAAGAGGTATTATGCTTAAAAGAATGGGTATGGAGATTTTTTAGTTAGGTTAGTTTTTCTTTCTAGTTGGTGTGTTTTAGTTTAAAAAGTGTGCTTAGCTTGGAGAGTGTTTTTCCGTCATTATTCCTGCTTATCTTGGTTTTACTCTTGATATTGCAGATGTCGATGCCTCTCCAAACATACATTGGATTTGCTGATGGTGCTTGTCGTAATACACGGAACATCTCTTCCGCAGCTTGGGTTATCTATTCGCCCTCTGACGAGTTAGTTTCTATGCATGGGGTAAGCCTCGGTCAAACAACAAACAACATTGTAGAGTATAGTGCAGTGATTGAGTTATTATCTGAATCTATTTCATTTGGGATTCGGAGTTTGATAGTGAGGTTAGATTCTGAACTCGTTGTATTACAGCTTAAAAGAGTGTATGCCATTAGAAATCCAGTGTTATTGAGATTATTTTTGAGAGTGCGTCTCTTGGAACGTGAATTTGATTACATTGAATATCAACATATTCCAAGGTCTTTAAATACATTAGCAGATGCAATTGCTTCTCGAATGTTAAATAGACATTTGCAATAATCATACATGTAAATTTAAAACCATTCCATAACATGATTTACAAGATAAGCCGATAATAGTGATATATATATAGGAGTGTGTCAAAAAATACATCGTCCTCGATCATAGGTTGAAAAACACCTTATGATCGGCAAAAATGATAAGTACAAAAAACAAAAATGTCATATGTGCCCACAATAGGCGATCATCCTATCACTGGTGATGATCTCTATAAGAAACCACTGCCCGGGCCACCTTGCAAAGGAACCTCCTAAAAGGTCCCGGGACTCCAATCACATAGTGCTGAAGTCGACGAGGGATGTCATCTATAGTGGTCTCGGGAATATCTCCTGTCAAACGCTCGAGATGACCCTCCAACTCGGCTAAAACCTCTGCTGATTCGTCCTGCAGGGCTGGCATGGGTGCAATTGGTTGCTTCCTATCGAAAGGCCGGAGAGCGGCTGGTCGTCGTGGACCCACATCTGCATTTGAAATTTTTACTATCAGTTTTGAGACGATGGAAAAATAACAAAAAAAAATTAAAACAGGAAAAAGTTGAAAAGGATTTTACCTGACTCGTCCCGCTGCTCTCCTGGTGGAAGAGCCATGTCTGGGTCACCACGAAAATCTATCCCAGCGTAAGAGAAGTCCTGAATGGAAAAGACCTGGTTTTCCAACCATTGGAAATACTTAGGTTTGAACCGAGCAACCTCTGTCCTCTCGTCTGGGTGACGGGCCATGACTGCGACCCATCGCATCAGTTTGGGCTCTCGAGGAAGCCCATCTCCAACAGTAAGGTGCTGTGGGATCAACATAGAAACCCTTTCCAGGCCAAAACTCACGACCAAAGCCCCATAACCAAAGGTCTTTAGTCATCTGATCTTGGCCCTGGTCAGTTGGCCTTTCACATTGGCCAGCACAGCATTGCACCAGTTGAAGATGGTGCCTCGAAAGAAATCAACTGCAATACGCATCTGGGATCCGGTGGAAATATGTAATGCGGTAGCTCCGCAAAGTCTGGTGACAGAAAACACAATCACCATGAGTTCAGGACGGGATATGGTCTTTATGTCTATCCCTTTGTCTCTAGCCTAGCTGTTGCAGTACTCTAGCTGGAGGCTATCGACAGACTGGCCACCTGGCCTAGTCCTGTGCAGAGTCAAGTCTTCACCTCTCTTAGGCAAACCAATCAAGAAATAAATGTCCGCCGGCTCGATTTCGAGCTGGTGGCCACCAATGAAGAAGCACTGGTCCTGTATGCTCCATCTATCAACCAGCCACTGTAAGAAATCCACCTGAGCCCTCATGCCAGGAATGGCCCAGAATTTGTACAGTCTGCATGCCCTCAAAGCATCAAGTGAAGGCTGATGATTCCATGCGGCAGCATCCACGTCCTCATGCTCTCGTTCACACCAATCTAGTATGATGTACTCTCTGCATCAAGTATAAAGATTAATTAAATTGCTAGAAAATATTTTGATTGGTCCATTTTTTAGAATCTTTGGGTTCAAAACCCTTGTGGCGGGGTACGCACCCTCTGGGTTAGACATAGTGCGTGGGACCGCACTTTGTCTACACGGAAGGTGCCTCCACAGGTCCGCAATGGTAAACCTGTGAACACCCGCGCGCGGGTTTTGCGCCTAAAAACCCTCCCAAAAATAAAATGAAGGACTAAAACAAAAAACTAAACAGTTGAAAATGAAGAGTAGGATGATGTGGATTACCTGGAGAAGACGACGCTCAATTCCGACGGTTGGATTTTCCACAATCTTCACGGAAGTTTTCTAAGCAAAAGCACTATTTTCTCACCCAAACTCAAACGATAAAAATGAATCAACAAAGGCCCTTTTTATAAGTTTTTTGAGTAAATAAATCGTAAATTTGTTTATGTTTCACTTTGAAAAGGTATTTTGCAACATTTTTATCCATTTCAAACAGGTATGAGTAATGTTTGTGTTTTTGTGCAGAATAAAGGATTATTCAGGCGAAATCTATCTTTTTCGACAGAAAAACATGTAGAGTCATCTTTAAGCTCTTTTCTGACTCCTAAAACATGAAAAGATTGTTGAGTGTTTCTTTTAAACTCGTTAAAACGGAATTAAAAGATGGTCCACTTACAGCTCTTTTCCGACCGTAAAAACATGAAAAGATTGCCGGATTTTTATCGTTTCGAATTCGATATTGGTTATAAAACGACGTGTCATTGATCGCTTTTTTACTTTTTCGGGTCAAGGGCACTAATAACGAAAAGTACTCCTTGGTCGTAAAAGATCAAGCAGTTCTCTCAAGTATTATTTTATACTTTTTCGGGCTTGGGAGACACAAATTTACGAAAAAGGTCAACCCTGGAGTCTTCTGAGAGAAAAATGAGTCTGTTTGTCATACTTTTTAACCACTCTTGAACACAACACTTTTATTCACATGGGTTGGGAAATCCTTTGCCTAACAGTTGATCAAACCACATTGAAATTCTTCAGCCGATTTCTGGGTATTAACTTTGGGTCAATTTTCACCAATCCATCTGTCGTGTCGTTATGTGTTCAAGAGGTCACTGCCAATAAGCCATTCATCTGAAAAATATCTGTCATCCATCTTGACCATCCCTGAGTCAGTCCTTGCAACTAAATTTCTTCAACTTGATCTATGATTTCATGTTGTGGGCTGCCTACGACGGATCGCTTTCTATCGACATCAGCTCATTATCTAGAAAGATGATCTAGGAATCGTCAGTACCTTGAGATCTGCATGCCTCAATGGCAGGTTTCTCGCCTTTGACTATAGTTTACATCATTGAATTTCGATCGAAGGATTCTGTGATATGTTCGACATCAACATATTTATTCACATCTCATAGATTGTACTGGGTACTTTGAGAGCCATTGACATCACTGGTGGTTTCTCTCACACTTGTTAACAATTTACATCATTGACTGGTAATCAAGTGGTTTCTACCATGTTCGACATCAACTCATTTATTCGCGTGGATAGAATCGTACTATTTCGGGAAGTAGAAATGAAGACCCTGGATCTAGTTTCCACCATCCAGGCTGCGAGGAATTTTGTATTCATTATGGACTATTCATAAACAGATGGTTGCGCCCATACTGTGTTCACATGAGTCTATACTTGTGATGTTTTACAAGATCATCCCTATATCAGAGCAGTAGATAGTTTTCTAGTTAGTTTTGATCTGAGTATGGGAATGCCTACCTCAATGATGATATGATCTCATATATATATCTTGCATTGAATGTTTTTACAGGTTCCGACCGGGCTCTCCACAAGATGATCCTCGAAATGATAAACTACTTCACTCTTCCTATATGATAAATGAAATCCTCATCTACTACAGACTTCACACTTTAGGGGGCAATATGTTACACAAAAATATCGTCACCATGATTATTTACAATCAGTATGGGTCTATCATCACTTGTACTATCGTCCTAAGCAAGTCTAAGACCTCAACTCTTCAAATCAAGCTTTGGAAATGGGAGAAAGACATTAAAAATCAATGTAACTCTGGTTCCGCACTTTCTCTCATGGTCACCTGCGGTACCGCACCTTATGTGTACAAAGCTGCATACCTACCCGCTCTGTCCCTAACGGTGTAGGTGTGGACCCCTGTGAAAGTCAAAAGGCGCAAGTTTTATATTAAAAAACTCACTTTGGGTTAATTCTAGATTTTTCTAGAAGGAATTTTGACGTGGATTGTTCGCTCTGAGGTGGTTCATGCATCCCAAAAGAGAAGGAGCTAATCCCTTGACTAAAGGAACTATCCCTTTGAAGGCGGGCTTTATCCCTTTGAAGGAGGACCTAGTAACTTCCCTCCATTGCACTATAAATACAGGCATTGGGGTGAGAACTAGGGAGGTTAGAAGCTGAACATTTTGAGGGTAAATGCTGGTGAAATTAAGACTTCCTAGTTGAGCTTAAGAGGAGAGATCACATACCTTTTTGGATTCATTGGGAAGTGAGTGAAACTTGTCAAAGTAGAGGAGACTTCTTGTTGGACCCTGGGAGGAGCTTGTACAGCGTCAAGGCAAAGGTTGTAAAGTTCTTCTTCTTTTGAATTAATACAATCAAACTCATTTTTCTCAACAAGTATCTTATGTTATTTGTTTCATGGACTCCTTGACTTTCATGTTAAATATGTTTTATGCAATTGGTTTTTCAGGTGCTATTTAATTTTTTTGCCTTGTTTGTGTTTGTAGATTCGCGAAAAGGAGCTCATTTGAATCAAAGGAGCGAGGGCATCCACAAGCTTGTGTTGGACCAAAGGTAGGCCCTAAAAACACTTGTTTGCTATTGTTTATTAAAGCATATTTAGAGAAAGATAGTGTCTGGTTGGTTTTCTTGTCATTAGGTATTCTTTAGATTCTAGGAAGGTCTATCTTGTCCGCAAGATCGACTTATTCCGTGTGACAGATTCCATGCCCAACATATGGCCTAGGGCAACCCTTCCTAACTATACTTGGTCCAAATTCTAAAAAACATTGTTTTATTTCCCATATGCTACTTTTCCTTGTGTTAAAAGTGTGTTCATGCGAGTCAGTATATACCCAACCCGTGTATATGTGTTAAAACACTTAAAAATAATAAATCTCCTTAAATTCGGGTGGAGTTTACGGGTTTTACTTGTTACCCACCTACTATAGCCCATGGCCCAATTGTTTCCCAACTAAAAAAACTAACTTGGATAAGTATAAATAAACCTCCATGGGAAGGCCTAAAGGGGGAAGAGATGAGATATTGATATTATAGTTGATTGATCCCTAATCGAGTCTAAAGAAATCCATGTGCCTTCTGCACTCCCCAATTTATAGGAAACCTTTGTTTCCTCTTTTGATATATCCTTCATCCCTCTTATGACATCCTTGTGTGTATAGATGGAGGAAGATTGTTGAGGTCGGGACAGGATGGATCCGGAGGATGGTTCCGCTTGGAGTTGGAGGAAGACTCAGGTTGTAGTTTTCCCACCTTTCATTTAGCTTACATCAATAAGGAAATGTTGTTATGCTCCTGATATTTATCTTGTTTATGCATTAATCCATGTTGTGATTTTCTTATAAATCTTATATAAATGTGTAATTACTCATTTTCTTATATGATCTAACACATATATCATGAACATGCTTTATATTACTGTTGTTGTATATGCTTTGCTTGAATAAGTTACAGGTTTTAAAGGCATCAGAAGAAGCGGAGGGTTTGGACCCTACAGGATTGACACCAAACGTAGGACCTCTAGGTAATACCACCACTTCCTAGTTTAGTAGTTTAAGCATTTAGATTGTTTGTCTGCACATTTCTTGTTGTTGTATGCCCTCCGCTCTGTTGGGGTTTTCAACCCAAGGCCCTAGGGTGTTCCCACCAGCAACATAATTGCATTGGTAACATAGTTGGGGTGGAGGATCCACCAGATGGATGTCAAGACAAATTTCCTCAATGAATTTGTTGAAGAGGAGATCTACATTGAGCCACTAGAGGGGTTTGAGACCTTCAATAGAGACGCACTTGTGTGTAGGCTAAAGAGAAATCTTTATGGGCTCAAGCATGCACCTAGATCATGATACACTCACATTGATTCTTATCTCAGATGATTGGGCTTCACTAAGAGTGAGGCAGATTCCAACATATACTACATCATTGTAGATGGTAATATACTCATCTTAGTTCTCTATTTTGATGATTTGATTCTAACAGGAGATGACAGTTTGATCCAAGATTGCAAGGAGTAGCTTGCAAGAGATTTTGAGATGAAGGATATGGGATTTATGCACTATTTCCTTGGATTGGAGGTTTGGCAAGTTGATGGAAAGATATTTGTTAGATAGGGGAAGTAAACCTTTGAGATCCTTCATAGATTCCACATGCGAGATTTTAAACTCATGGCTACTCCTCTAAATACTAATTGGAGGAAGGATGATGCCTCCATAGCATATGAAATAGATGGTACAATCTACAGGTGGTTGATTGGTTCCTTGGTGTATTTGGTGAACACAAGGCCTGGTATTTGTTTTTTAGTGAACCAGTTGAGTCAGTCCATGGTGGATCCTTCCAAGGTCCACTAGGGAGATGCAAAACATGTTTTGAGATACCTCATAGGCACAATAGACTTTGGATTGTGGTACAAATATACTGATGGAGTGAGGCTTCAGGGCTTCACGAATGCAGATTGGGAAGGGAGTCCATCATATAGGAAGAGAACATCAAGAGCAGTCTTCAGTATTGGGTCCGCAACAATTTCTTGGTACAACAGGAAGCCGAGATCAGTTGCACTAATTTTAGCAAAGGTTGAGCACATGGTTGCTAGCTAGAAATCATGCGAGACTATTTCCATGATAAAGATATTGGTAAGACTCTTCAGTTAGGTGATGGATCCTACATTGATCCACTATGATAATTAGGGTTGCATAAAACTCTTTGAGAATCCATTATTTCATGAAAAGTCCAAACATATAGACATCAGGTACCATCATCTTATAGATTGTGTGTGGAGGAGGATTTTTATGCTACAAGGCATTCACACTGAGTAGCAAGATGCAAACATCTTGACCAAGGCCATCTAAAGGGGCAAGTTTGAGTTCCATATAGGCAATATTGGGGTTGTTTAGAATCCCTTCCTTGCTAAGAGGGAGTGTTGAAAATGTAGCAAGGAATGGCTTCTTTGACTCGTGACTTAGTCAAAGATGCCAATTAAAATTCAATCTCATAGTTGCTTGAGTTAGCTTTCACTTAACATGTGTGATGTGGCATATCACTGAGTTATAGTTAGTTAATTTGCAATACATAGCATGCAATGAGTTGTGGACTAGTTGATGGCTAAAATTAGCTATCTAATGGAGTTAGCTTTAATATCTATCAGTTAATTGATCTCTAGTTCTAGAATAGAGATAAACATCAGTTTAGCTGAGTAGTTGACCTTGTGTTAACTCAAGTTACTCAGTTAACAATAACAAGTTCTAAATTTATCCCTTGTAGTTCATGCAATTCAAATTTCCTAATGATATTGAATGAAGGCATAGTTGTAATGATTATGGTATACATGTTTTGGTGTACATACTTAAGGATTAAGTAGGGAAATTTCTCTTGGGATTTGCATAAGGAAATAGGGAATTCTCCTATTTTTTAGGGAGGATTTGTGCAATAAAATAAGAGGCTCCTAGTATGCCTTATTTTCCTAAGTGTTGGGCAAGTCTTTTAGATAGTTGATCAATATTGCAGGGAGCTTTGGCCTTGAATTGGTTTCTATGTAATAGATCAAATTGTTCAGTTGATTTAATATAGAAGAAATAGAGTCTTTTTCGAAGTTGGGTTACCCAGATATATTTTGTGTTCTATGTGTGATTATGTTTTTATTCATTTTTTTCTTTCGCGGATTTTTGGTAGAGAAATTTTGTGTATTTTGTGATTAGTTTCCCTCATAAGCAGTTGCAAGGTTTCAGGGATTTTCTACATGGGGGGGGGGGTGATTTGGTCACATAACACCTAAATGCATTTAGTGTTGTGATTAGTTAGCCATTGAGTATGAAAATATATATTACAAAAGAGTAAAAGTGTACCAAAATATTGTGTTTTTTTCCATACTCATGAGTGTTAGACATTGGATAAACCCGCGCTCCCCATGTGTTTCGTAACATGTGCTTAACTGCCTCTCATGGATCTGTTAACTTTGGAGATGTGTCTATTTACTAACACCCGTGGGTTTTTGTGTAACGACAATCATGACTCCATCATTTGGTATCATAGCCAAAGGTATTGAGTTCAAATCACACCCGGTTCGTGCTAGGGGGGAGATTGTTGGACATTGGATAAACCAACTCTCCCTATGTGTTTCACAACATGTGCTTAATTGCCTCTCATGGATTCATTAACTCTAGGGATGTGTCCATTTACTAAAACTTGTGGGTTTTGGTCTAACAACAATCCTGACTCCAACAATGGGATAGTCCTATCATGGCTATTGGGAGTATATGACCACACAAACTCATAATGATTTGGTTGCATCTCTATCATTTGAGGAGATGATGTGAAGGAATATGGAAATATTGGTCAAAGTTGTGTCATTGGTAAGAGGTCCATTGTTTGATAGAGGTAAAGGTAAATTCTCCAAAGGGTTATCTACATCACAAGGAATATATGTTATACAGGAAAATGACCTCCTCATCAACTCAGAGGAGAAGAGCAAGGCGACTGAAGGACTGACCAAGTTCACAGGCCCATTTGCCAAGCTAACATTGTCTACGAACTAGCAACCTTCTTTATAAAGCTTCCAAGCAAGGCTAGGGGTGTGTTAGTGCCTAGGGTAACTCTGTTTGTTACCTCAGGAAGGGCGTTAGTAAACCTAATTGAGGTTCTATGGGTCAAAGGAATGAGTTGACTGGGAAATATCCCAAGATTCTCTCGTATGTCAACTCACAAAAGTAGGGAAACATCATAACCCGACATGTTTATAGGAATTACTAATTCCTAATGGAGTCTACAAATGGGAAAGAGCACAAAGGCATGGAAAAATAAATGCTTTTACCTAATGGAACTCATGAGGGATTTGGCAAGGCTTATCCTCTCATGCTATATATGAGAGGCTAGTGTTACTGGGAATAGTTTCTATGCAGAACTGCTAATCCCACTAAGGCTGGTAGCTACCTTAGAAACAAACAAAGTAAAACTACTTTCGTTTTCCTTTATGAAAGATAGGTGAGAGAAGAATAAAGGAGGCCAACCTCTGTCTTGAGCTTGGTTCCTTGCTCGATTCCTCTCTCTTCTGATAGTCCTTTGCTACTTGCTTTCTTGTATACCCAGCTTCACATAGTACCTACAGATTCAAAGCAACATAACACTATACGAGAACATAGATCTATTATCATAAGCAATATAGGATCAGATGTATATTAACCATACAAATGCATAAAACATAAATCATACAAGAGTATGGAGGAAAACTTGAATAGCTTTATTGATAATCAAGAAAGATCCAAGAGAATTACAATCAATTGTTCTGACCCAGCATCATCCTCTCATCAAGAAGCCCTTCTTCACCTCATGAAAAGCTTAGATCACCCAACACTATGATATTGCACCAATAAACCAGCAGCACTTCCTTACAAGATACAAAATTCCAGCCTCTGGATCTCTAGGATGAGGGATCCATATATAGATGTCTGCAAGGGAGGTGAGTCAGCTTTCGAGATTTGATTAGTGTCTCCCCTCTGATAGTTCTTGATTCCACTTGGAGATTGATGATCTCTTACTCATCCCTGGTCGAATTCAGAGAGGCAAGTGTCACAGGAGAAGTTTCGGGAAGATTCCATGCTTTTCCACCTCGCGGATTGACCCTGCCATTTGTCCCTTCTCGCCCATCGCACCCCATAGAAGGCCTTTTTGAAATGCAACGCACCTACTGTGTGTATTTAGGTGGGATGAAACGCACTTTGCCTATGGAGCAGGTGAAATGGTCCAGTTTTGACCAATTCTGAGTGGTTTTTCATGGAGAACTTCTGGGAGAAGCTGTAATCAATTGACCTTGTTCTTTTAGGGGTTGGAACAACACCTTTAGGGACTTAGGAGCCCTTACTTTATGGACATTTATGCTTGTGGTTGCAGTTCCCAAAAATTTCTATAACAGTTGCCCCCTAAAGCGTGAGGTCGTTAATCTTTTTGATGTTGGGTGAAATGCTTTATCATGAGGATCCGAAGTTCTTTCAAGCTGGAAGGAGACCTATAATAAGATACAATACAACGCATTATCTTCATAATATTTTCATGATCTAGCTGAGGCGGGCATTCCCATGCTCAGCTTTATAAATTCATTTTCATGTACATAGGACAGACAATCGTCTGAGTGTAGACTGATGATTCTGGTAGAGTCATCATCCCTTAGATTGGATGATTATCTGTGTAGCAATGATGTACATTTGATGTCTTTATTTTCCTGAATATATATTGCAGCCCGGATGGATGAAACTAGATCCGGGGTCTTCAATCCCATTCGATCTTCACTCAAAGTACAAGTCGATCCATGTGAGAGATGTTCTGGAGTCGAACATGCAAAGACATCGCCTGATTACCAGCCAATGATGTAAGCTATTAACAGGCGCGAGAGGAATCGCCGATAATGATAATGATCCTCAAGGTACTACAGTAAAATTCACGTGGTGTGAATAAAGGACTTGGCATCGAACACCACGCAAAATCTTTCGGTCGAAGGCCATTGATGTGAACCTGTCGCCGGAAGTGAGAAACTTGCCATTGAGGCATGCAAGCTTCAAAGTACTGAAAAGGGTGTTCCTAGATCGACTTCTTGGATAATGAGCTGATGTCGACAAGAAGCGATCCGTCATAGGAGAGCCTTAATGAATCCCACATCAATGACACGGAACGGAGCAAATTATTTTAATGGAGGTGAAAACGATCTGGTGATATAAGGTTCAGGGTGGCGGTCATGAAAGAATGGAGCGTAAATGTATTGCAGTGGGTGAGACACAGGTGAATTCTCTGAGTGACTTCTCTTGAACATATCGGCGACACTGACATGATGGATCGGTAGCATTAACCCCAAATGTGGATGGTGTGATGGAACCATGGTGATGTGACCGGTGAATGGAACAACCCAACCTGACTAGGATGCGGAGTGAAAGTGTCATGTTCAAGAGCGACTTGCTACCAACAAAGTTTCTTCAAGTTTTCTTCCCAATTTTACCCCAGTCATTGCTGACCAGTACCTCTTTATTTTTGTCAAGCTTGAGGAGGATAACATATGCTTGTTCTATAATTTTCCCTTCGGGCAAACCCATTGCTATGTTTTAACGAGCCTAGCGATAGTGAAACTCGTTCTTGTCTGTTGTGGACAAGTTTGTCGCTATTAGGTTTTAACGAGTTTAACAACAAAGATAACTCGATCCTTTTCAATTTTAGAGAGTCTGAAAAGGGACGTAAAGGAAACTCAAAAAATCCTTTTTCGTCATCTAATCCCTTAAGTCCGAAAAATTATAAAACAATACAGAAGGGATGAATTTTCGGTACTTTTAACGAGCCGAACAAAACAAGCGCTCGATCTTTTTGTGTAATAATCCCTCAAGTCCAAAAAGATTAAAATCTAAAGTAGGGATAGCACTTCCAGCCACTTTAACGAGCTGGAGAGGCCAATGGCTCGGCAACCTTTCCATATTTTACGAGTCAGTTGAAAAGAGCTTAAAGGAGACTCGTCTTTGAGGAACGAGTGATAAATTCGGGTAGCAGCTGATTCCAGGTAAGGTTTGGAATTTCCCAATCACGATAGTGTTACAAGGATGGATAATAGGATCACTCTTCGCAGCTGTTCCTCAAAAGGCGTAAACAATCAAGTGGAGGTGAATGATCGGCCAATACAGAGTGGAGGTGATGATGAGAACACGACCAAGGCTTCAAAGGCTGAAGTACTACATTCACGATGGTTATTTACCAGAAATTGGTTCATTTTTTAATGAGCTTAAACGTTGGGGGAAACATTTGCTCATTTCTTATGTTTATTTTTTAACGAGCATGAAGTCCGCGTTAAAACTGCTCGATCCATTCGTATAATAAGAATGTCTCATTTAAAAACGGAATTTTTTCAAAGCTTTGCCCCACATCCTTTCTTTATGCAAGTTAGGAAACGACCAATCCTACGAGTTTAAAGGGTTAGAGGACCTACAAATTTAAAAAATAAATGGTCGCTCTTCGTTTGCATGCCAAAAGGTTTGCATGCCCCCAGGTATAGAGACATAGAGTTTCAAGGTTACCCCGCAATTTTGCAGACAAAACATTCGTTTAATCGGGAAAGGCCTACCTCTTTTAGGTTACCAAATGGACTGGCACAGATGAAAAAGGATGATGCGCCTATGGTTTGGAAAACCCCAGCTTCAAATGCAAGTCAATCAACAGGGGCAGAACAACTTGCGCGCCCACCTTTATCGATGGGTAAAAACATATGTTGTAAAACCCGCACAAGCGCACACCAGCCCTAGAATAACGAATCAGAACAAAGCACATCAGCAGGAAAGGTGACGCGTGCTACTAGTTCTCCACGATGAAGCCTATGATAGGGTGTGTAGAGTAATGAAAAAGGTTCACTAGGCAAGACGAAATGATTGGGACTTACGCGTTCCAGTGGTTCGATGGGCCTACTAGACCATGTGTAAAACCCTGAATGCGGAGATGATTCCAAAGGAGCGGAACAAAATGGAGACGGTACTTATTGAAGAAAATACAAAAAGGAATCCACACGTACTGGACCCTGTAGTAGTGACAGTGTGCGATGACCAAAAGGAAGAAATCACACATCTACGCGAGGTAGAACATATAAGGATTCATGAAGCCATCCGACGAGGGAACCTTAGACTTCGCGCACTCGAAAAGGACCGGGTACAATTGAGGAAGAAAAGCATTTTGATGGACACTGAGATCAAGAGGCTAGAAAATGAGATCACGCAGGCATGTCTCGCCGATAAACCAAGGATAACAAGGAAAGATACAGGTGATCGTACCACTATGTTAGAAGAATGTCGCCATGAATTTATGACTATGTTTCCATGGCCATGAATGCTCCTCACCAAACGAAGTAACCAGGGGAGTGCACTACATACGGTAGAATGCACAACGTCGTTGGTCGTGCAGACAATTGAGGAGTTTTCACGGCCTATGCTAGAAGGCGAGTTGAAGTCTCGCACAGGTGGTGCGACCACTTGACTAGCCATAGGGAGCACAGTCTCAATGCTCCAGATAGTTGAAAGAGAGTGCGAGACTCTAAAATATTTTGTTTGGGGGCTGCGTGATGAGGGAAGTGCATGCAAAAACAACATGACACAAGGTTTGCACCCGCGCATGGGGGGCTGCGCTACTGCGCGGGTAGACTTGGAGGTAACTATTGGCGTCACTATTCATGATGAGATGTCCAATTTAAGGCCAAATGGAGTGAGTGGCGGGCAATTAAGACACGAATTAAGAGCTAGATTTGGGACTATCTTCCGCCAAGAATGCATTACTAACTGAAAAGTGGGGGGAACGGTCAAATTCAAATTCAAAAGATGCTATAAAACTCCAAAGGCTAGCCACGAGACAACACTTGTTCATTTGAGATTTGAGCTATTACGAAGAGCACAGAGTGTTGAGCGCCAAGCAGTATTTGAGCCCCCAAGTTCACGAACAACCATAGACAATTCGAACAAGATGACAGCTTCTAGGAGAGGTGTGGTTTTTGCAGAGAATACCACTGAGGAAGCCGCACAGAACCCTATAGTGCAGGTTGGGGATGTGCTTGAAATTCTGAAATCACCTCATATGTCGAGGCCTAAGAAGGATAAACAGGCAGCAGGACTAGTCCACATGTCCCCGCAAAATCCACGGTTTGGTAAACTTTCCATGGAATAGAAGGGCAAGGTTGTCACCATTGAGATAAATGATGATGAGGAGGACCTACAGGCACTCGTAGATGAGATAGAGGCGGATGAAGAAATGGAAAAAGACATCTAGCCAGTGCGCGTTGCAGTAAAATTGCCCGAGTATGTTCCTCCACGGAAAGGGAAAGCTAAGGTACCCAAGGATTTGGATGCCACTAATAGCACACTCCAAACCCCACTCCTCCCAGATGGAATTTTATTTGATGGCTCGGCCTTGGGTCGTGTGCCGACAATGAAATTTGAAGACTAGGACCTCGCGGATAGCGAGAAGTTCCCACATTTAGAGACTGAGAACCTCATGAAACAGAGCAAGGAGGGGTCAGTTACAATGCTAGAGCCACAAAAATGGCTGCGTGGTGTGGAGAAGGCCAGACTACTCCACCTACTATGGATTCCGCACTTTCACCATGCACCTATCACAATTTTCATCATCAGGCAACTACTTTGCCTGGTGCACGATGGGTACTTATGGCTAGAGGAGCCTATTCCCATCACGGCGGATCTTATCCATAGGATTTCTTGGCTTCCCTGTAAGGGAAAGGACCCTGTGGAGATAGCCGGCAAAAGCAGAGATTTGGCGCTCGCAGAGGCCATGAAGAAGAAGTACAAACTGGAAAAGAAGAAGAGGGGCTACACAATCAGCAACATTAAATATAAAGGGGTGCGCGTAGCCACCCAACTCATGGCCGGGAAGGTGATGAGAAAATGCTGTGGAGACGACATACTAGCGCTTGTAGTTGCACTAGCAGAACAATGTGCGGAGGGGGTCCAATTCAACTGGGCCGAGTTCCTCTACGAATAATTCCTAACTAACTGCAAGGAAGCTCAAGAGAAAGGCAAGACTTTCCACTACACGTGGTTACTCTTGTCTATTTTATTGGTGACAGGGGAACTACTTGAGGACAGTCAATTCCCTAATATTGAATAGGACTTGCAAGAGGCTGCAAAATATGCGTCGTTCTGGGCTACGAAGGACGCCATGCGGATCTGCGAAACTAAGATCTTCTGGTTGCTCATGGAGGTGAGCATCCGGATGTGGATTAACAGGAGGCCGAACCTATCCCCCACAATGTACAACAGTCTATGGAGCTTTTCAAACTTCAAGGTGGATATGCACAATGTGTGTATCAAGGCACGTAAGGATCTGACCCAAAACTGGACCAATCTTCCTTTCATCGCGATTGATGATACCATCTTCTCCGTGCTCGAATCATGGCCTCCTGAGTGCCTCACCCTGAATCTAGCGGAGTAGGATAGAATAGTGGCACAAAAGCAAAAGGATGTTACCAAGCAGCATATCACCCAGTTGGCCCAACAGAAACAAAATGAACAGTTGGCCGCGAAGGTAAGGGCTACTCGTGAGGCAACGAAGGTAGCCACAGAGCAGGTAAAGGCCACTGAAAAAGTAGTAGCAGCACAGGCAATAGGGGCCACCACGACGTAGGAGGAAGGGGGCCCAAACTTGTCCACAAGACAAGGAGAAAAGGGCACAATAGAAGGCACGGACCCAAGCACAACATCTACACAGCTGAAACGACCATGGTACAGAAAGATCAGGTCCACGAAAGAAGGCTAAGGCTTCCAAATTGGACATCAAACTAACTACATTGACAGAGGGTGACCTCTACGACATTGGCGGCACAGTTCGTGAGGTCACCAGGGAAGTGCTCCAGGAAGCTATGACGGAACAACAGAATGTGTTGGGGGCCCTATGGGTGCAGCTGCAGGAACTTTAGGTGTAACCCCCATAGGAAGGAACAATAGCCATCTATGGCACTGCAGGTACATCAGTAGTGGAGTAGCTGTTGCGAGCAAAAATGGCCAACACCATAGTGCTGCCGGAAGGAGTGCTAACAATGGATAGTGAGGAGGGCAGAGATGTGGTGGGCCGGATCAAGGGACTTGGCCTAAATTTGGTTGCCCTTCTGTGGGACACATTGTACTAGTTTCCAGACGACATAACAACATATCTACGTGCCCAGGAAGGCTGCACGTTCCAGGTATTGAGTGAGCAGAAGATCAACATCGAACAACTCAACCTACAACATGACGAGCTAGTGTCACAGAATCGGCAGATCGCACAAACAGTGGATGAAGCATGCTGGCACGTTCCATAATTATCCATCGCCGCAGAACTACCAATCGAGATGTAGATCCACTGTCTAGCCAATGGAGTCTGGAGCGCACACGAGGAAACAACATGAGTGCAACTGGAGTTGAACCTCCAGATTGCTGAGCTACGGAAGAAGGCACAACCTTCCACTCCTTCGAAAGTTAAAGAACAACACGTTAGTGCGATTCAGACAGGATTGGAAGAAATTGGAAGGGTGGTGTAGGACTGCACCGGTATGTTGGACCAAGCGTTCGACGTCCTCACATCCTTGCAGGAGGACCCCAACATACAGTGCCTAGAAACAGAGGCATGCGAACTACAGCAGTAGTATGACAGTGTCAGGGGAATGATGCAGACAGTCGTCCTCACCCAACAGCTGGTTAAGAGCAGTAGGCAAGCGCACTGAAGGAGTAGGTGGATGCTACAAGACAGAAAGAGGCCCTTCTCAAAGCACGTGTCTAACCTTGGATTGATGAGGCCTTCACTGTTCTGGTTGAGATTGAGGGCAAGCTCGTGCAAATGTAGGGACTATATGCGCTAAGACAGATAGAGGAACCTCACAAAGAAGCAACATAAGATCGCATGCATCAGGTCCAGCAAACAACAGAATAGTGTGTCATGGACCTACGGGCAATACAGGAACAATTAGAGGGGCTCCATGCCAAGATCACCGTACCAGTAGAGTGACTCAGGATGAGTCATGATGATTGTGTTTGGGGCCTGTTGGGCATGGAATCCCCCCACAACAGGTTTTGGGGCTCAAAGCCCAAGTTTTGGTCAAAGGTTTTGTAAGTCTCCGCGAATTGCGGGCGCGGAGTGCGAAGTAGAGGTTAAGTCATAGGGCTATCTGTCCTAAAGTAATGTAATGTAATGTAAAGTCATGTCGGCCTACCCATGGTCCACGAACCATGGGATTGTATAAATAGAGCGAGGCTCTAAGTTGTAAATATAGTGGATGATAGAGTGAGTAGTGAAGGAATGGTTTGAACTTAGAGTAGGATTCTAAGTGTATTCAGTCGCAGTAGTATGAAGATGCTCTGCAAATGAGTGCATAGAGGCCTAGTAGAGTCCGCATATGAGTGCACAGGGTGGTGTCAAGTCTATAATCGGGATTGACGATTAATAAAGAGAAGTTGATTCTTATTTCTGTGTATTTGTTGTGCATTATCTTCTTTATGTTTATATTAGTTTATATATCATGCGCACTAATATGATTGTTGAATATGTTATAATAACCATAAATATTACACACACAAGTTAAGTAATCGGTTAATTAGCAAGGAACTTGGGTATTATATGGGTTGCACCCCGAGTAGGGCTACGCAGAAACAACAACATAGGTTGCAAAGGAATATCAAGTGCGCGTAGCGATAGGTCAGACCGCCAACCTCCAGAAGCCCATCAGACATCCCCAGGGTGCGAAAACCTGGTTCTAACACCCTCCCATACTACCTCAGGTGAGACATCAGTCCACACTCCTTGGAATGTTGCCGAAAGGGCTAGTAGTACCAGGATTTTCTTGGCTAAATCACCTTTGAACCTGGGTTAGGCCCATACAAGCCAACACCATAACCAGAGCATCCAATCTACCAAGAGTGGTAAATGGTGCTATAACAAATGCCCCCTAATATATGAGGTCAGAAGGGGTACATGAAGGCCAAAATGTATTAAGTGTATAGAAGAAATCAGGTTGACACTAGAGAGGAGTTCATCAGAATTTAGCCTGCCAAGCCAGTGAAAGAGACCAGAAAGAAACTGCTGTCTGAGGGAGGCATACCCATGCTCAGAGATAATAAAGCATGTTTGTATGTCAAGTACAAAAGTGGATCCAATATGCATACAAGAACTGATCAATGATACTGAAATGGGAAGTTGATCACTTAATTCATAAATCTGATCCAAAAAAGTACCAAGTCAAATGGTGGAGCAAATGGTACTACACTGCAACTCAGGTGCCAACATATAGAATGTCGTTGTAAGGAACTACAACATATAAGGGGGATGGTGTCAACTCTCAAAGATAGGAGCAACTGACAAGTGAACCAAGAAATGCTGATGCAAACCCGAGGTCTTCATTGACCGCCGTGGTACATTTCTACACAATGGGAATAAATGATCTGAAGTCGACCATGTGAGAAATTGTTTGATTACCGGTATTGATGTATACCGTTAACAAACACGAAACTACTCACCGATAATGATGATGAGAGTCAAGGTACCCAGTACAATTTAACAAGTGCGAATAAATGAGCTGTAGTCTAACACTTGAAAGAATCTATCAATCATCAGACAATGATGTTTTCCCACTGTCGATAGTGAAGGAGTCTGCCATTGATGACTGCAAATCCTAAGGTACTACCAAATGGAATCTAGATATTGTTCCCAGAAAAATGAGTCGAAGTCAATGGGAAAAGATTCGCTAGAAGGAAGGCATCAAGGCATCCTTCATCAATCCAATGCGAGTGTAACCCATAGTCCAATAATGTGGAAGGAATCAGACGAATAAAGATGTAGTAACCCAACCGAAGCACATTTCTAGTGTACACAAGATGTGGCTAGCATACGATAGAAAACCTTTGAACCAACCAATAATGAAAGTTGACATAGAGGCAAGGAATCCACCAATAGGGTCAAACGCAAACCAAGGTACTGCATGAATCCCAGTGTGTGATAATGAAAGTTGGCGTTGAACACAAGGGAAACCACTCAGTAAAAGACCCATGACACTAATCGATGCTTAACACCAGGTAACCTATCAATAATGAAAATAGGGCCAGGGTGCAGCTCTAGATCTTCTCTTAGAGCAATTTGTTGTAGTTGATAAGAGCAATACCTGCTAACAAGAAGTCAACAGAGACCTTCTCAAAATAGCATGAGAAAAGGACCAAATAGTTGATGTGATAATGCACATGACTCTGACAACTAGGGATGGCCGACTGAAAAATAGGTCAAGAGACATCATAGAAAGGCTAGCTTAGGTTTACTTCCCTTGAATAAAAGCAAAAATCGAATGTGACTACATGGCAACATATGATAGATTTGTATAAGTTTGTCATGCAGGAGGCATAAAAAAACTCTCCATATGATTGGAAGAGATAACCAATCAGAGGAGTACTGACTCAATAACAAGGTTAAGGCTCTCCTAAGTCAAACTAAAGCCCATCCCAATGGAGGAAAGACTTATTTTTTGAGTGCTTTGTCCAAGGGTGACACAAATGACTCTAACTACCATGAATTATGGAAATAATGTCCCGTTCCTGCTCTTTTTGGGATACATATATTTTTTTTTTGTCTTTTTCATTTTGATGAAGCCTGAAAAAGAATAAAAGAATGCTATGGTGCAATGGAAAGAACGAGTGTCCAAATATAGATGCACTAGTTCCTAGGAGGGGAACATTCCTATGCTCAAGGAAAGGTGACAAAACTGGTCAATGACACTCAAAGGAATGTTCTTTCCATGGGTAAAAAGGTGTGTCAAGTTGCAGAGGCTAAGTGATTGCAAGGTTGATCTCGCAGAAGACATGGTCAAAAGGTGGCTTAAACACAAGTCCACGTGAAGCTGGCTCAAGGCCAAAAGGTATAAATGGTCAACATGTAATGCAGTAGTACAACTCAACGCAAAGAAGCCTCTAAGGTATAAGGCCAAAAAATAGTGAAGAAGAAAGAGAATGAGTCTCCAACACACAAGTCATGGCGGGACTAAAGAGGACTCCTAAGCCTACTCAATATAGTAGCATGGGAAACATATGCTAGTGAGGATCTAACTAATATGCCCATGTAAAGGTTGGCTCTACCATCATATCATGATTTTATAAGTCAGTGAGTGAAAATGGTTTGTTAATCAAGACATTGTGGGGTCGACCCTATGGAAAAAATATCTCAGTATGGAGGCTAGTATGAAAAATGCAACGAAAAGTGATATTCCCTAACCTATATGCCAATAAGAAAGTGATACGTACCATGACGTGTCTGCAGTCATGGAACCAAAGCAATTTTCTCAAAAAATTTCCAAAGTATCCTGTAAAAACAACCCATCCCAACACTCCAAGCCAAAAAGTCAAAAAGTCCACAAAATAAAAATCAACTTTAGAAAAATTAATTTTCATTTTTCAACCTATATAAGGACCTTTGGATTCACAATTTCTCAATTGTGTTTTGAGCAATTGGGTGAAGGAGCTGTGGAGAAAAAACCAAGCAAGCTTCCTCCTTCAAATTCAACCATTAAAACTGCTTCAAATCTTCCAGGTAACCTTCTAATTGTACTTTTCATAAGTTTTAATGCTTTTTAGATGTCTTATCATAAATTTGACCATAAGGAATTATTTTTAAATTTTTTCTCTGCGTACACATGGGTTGGATACATGTGATCCATGTATAGGAAAGCCCTATACGTGACCATGTTAATAATTATGAACCCGCGTGTGCACGAGTTTAAAATTAAAAACGTATATTTAATGATTCAAAACATCATTTTTTGCAGGATTTCGGTTACTTGGCGTGAAAGAGAGCATAGTGAAATTGATAATTAGGTAATGGAGGATCAAAACACATTAGACGCCTTACGAGAACGTGGTTTAAAATTCTTTAAAATGCCGAATGTGAAGGCAAATACTCAATTTCTTGAGATGTTAATCCACTACTGGAGTGTAGAAGAAGATGTTTCATGATTGACCAGATGCCCCTGAGGATTGAAATATAGGATACCTATTTCGTTACAGGTCTTTCCTGGAGGAGAGAGAGAGTCCACTCAACTGGAAGGACAAGATGTAGTCTTAGTGTAAAAGACTATGTCCGCAAATACTATCCTAGAAACACTGAAAATATTGGAATCTAGATTCCAATCAAGCATGTAGACAGTTTATTATTGAGAATCCTACTTTTTAACATAGCCAGGGTGAATGGTTTTGCTGCTCTACACCAGGCTTCACGTGTTTCAATGAGTCTTGTAATGGATTGTCTCACTACAGTCTTCAATTGGTGCACACCTCTGCTATCCAATATGAAAAAACAACTTACTTCTATCTAGAAGGGTCAAATGAAGAACTTTGGATACAAAACCACCTTGTGTTCCTTCTTTTCTGAGAGAGTTCCTGGGCTTTGTCCCAAGGTATTGTCCACCATCAGTAGCCCAAGAGATCCATGGATAGGCAGGTGGGTTGACTTGATGAAACGACTAGGGGGTGGTGAGGTCCCTAGGACTACATTTGATGATGAGTTTTTCCTTTGGTGGGAACAATAGGTCATCATAGTTGAAGACTACCCTTACGTCAGAATGGATTTCCGAGGAGATCCAGATCTAGTGTTGCCACCAGACTCAACATGGGGCGCCATAAGTATAGATGATTTTAAAATTTTGAATTTTAAGATTTTTTTTTTCTTTTGTTTTTTTGGATTTTTAATATAAATGAACTAAAAAATATTTTTGATGAGACAAAATACTTACAAAATTATTGATCATGACACAAATGTTGGACTAGTGAGATCTGTTGGTCTTCCTCGACACAGGCGTCATGGAAGAGACAGCAAAGGAGCCACAACTGAGACTGAAAGGACCCTCCATGTAGTCCAGAGAAAGTTGGTGAGTTTAACTCACCAAGTACCCATGCTGGCCATAGAGGACATACCAGAGGATATGCAACGACGCGTGGTGGGAGTACCACAGGATTGGGTGTGACTATTTCGGTGGGTGGCCAATGCCATTGTTTTCTTTCTTGCTGCTCATCCTGAGCAGGATCGCTAGATAGATGATAGAATCTTTTTTGATTAGGCATGATGATGGGCATAAGCCCTAACTTTGTAGGACATTTTGTCCCCATTTTTTATATTATTTTGGACACAAAAACTCTATCTATATACAGACAATTTTATCATGATGATCATATATATACAAATGATACTTTGATTATTTTTGATGTTTTAATGTGATGAATGATTTATATGCCAATCCAATGCTTGATTATCGATAGAATCTGCTAAGGAATTTTCTAGTCATGGAATATGAAAAAATGTGATATAAACAAATGATCTTTGTAATAAACACACTCTCAGAAATTGGTGATACAAATAAGGATTTCTCACGCGATAAATGTTATTTAGTTGAGATACCACCAGTTGTGAATCTAAATAAACTACTAATGAACCAATATCAAGAGATAATGCCTTAGATAGTAAATTAATAACAATAGTATATTTGGCGATATTATTTGAAGCGGGACCGATACATACTCCTCTTGAAACCAACAACTGGCTCGATGGATAATAAATCACCCAAGCCGTGGAAGCAAGGTTCCGGGTGTGTCTAATGGCACCATCAACGAACCCTAGATATATCAAATCGTCCATCAATACCTGCCAAAGTAGATAAAATAAATATTGAGATCACTAAAACCGATAGATAGATGAAACAATATATACAATCAAGTAAATTCTAGGCCGAAGCCAAAGAAAAGTACTTCTCAAGGTAGAGCCCATTTCTGGGCTCTGCCAACTTGTTTCCTTCAAAATAAATCAATTCATAAGCACCCTTTTTCAATTTTTTTTTGACAATGAAGGGACCATACCACATAGATTTAAACTTGCCTGCCCCTAAGGCATTTTTTTCTTGATCGTAGACAAAGACAAGGTTGCCTTCAGAAAAATTTCTAGGGCAGAGAACTTTATCATATTGATTTTTTACCCTCCTCTTATGAGCTTCGTTGATTATGAAGACATCTTGATGTTGCTAATCGATATGTTCCAAATGAACGAGGCATTCTTCGAGACTAGAAGTATTGGGAAGAAGTTCAACAACCCATTTAAGGGAAGGAATTTCACATTCTATGGGAAAAATAGATTCCAACCCATAAACTAGTTGAAAGGGAGTAAAACTAGTGGTAGTCTTAACTGACATTCGGTATGCCCAAAGTGCCAGATATAACATGATGTGCCAATTGGATCTAGCTTTGTTAATCATCCTTTCCAGGATGATTTTAAGGGATTTGTTCATGGCTTCAACGTACCTATTGGCCCGAGGATAATACGGAGATGAATGCTCCTGCCAGAAACCCAAAAATGTGAGCCAATTCACACATCATTTGATTTTAGAAATGACTGCCATGGTCAGTGACAATCTCTTTAGGAATACCGAATTGGGAAATAATTTGATTGAAGCGAAACAAGGCTGCTTTTTTACCATCATTCTTAAAAGTAGGCATAGCTTCAGCCCACTTAGTAAAGTAAACTACAACTACAATGATATAGTTGTGATTTTCTACTAAAGGTGGATTAGAAGTAGTAAAATAAATACCCCACTTCATGAAAGGACTGATGATGATCATAGGGAAAAGCGGAGCTGGATGTGCACACATTTTCCAAGTATAAACCTAACAAGGATGGCATCTCTTGACCGCTTCAATACAATCTTTGAAGATCGAAGGCAAAAAGTAGCCTGCTCGCAATTTTTTTGGGTTGTAGCAAGCGCAGATGGATGACCACCAAAAGCTCCAATGTGGAAATCATTAAGCATGGAATCAACCTCCTCCAAGGTTAAACAACGTCTAAGGATTGAATCAACCCCACGACGATATAAAGTGTCACCTATAATAATATAACTTTTAGCGAGGTGATGCAATTTTCTACGTTCGTCCTTGGAAAAAGAGAGTGTAAAATTCAAAGTCTCGAGATATATAATAATATCCCCATACCAAGGATCTTGCGAGGAAATAAGAAACATATGTTCATTAGGAAAAGTTTCCTCATAAACAATTTCTTCCTCACAAGGCAACTTCTAGATCAACTCTACAAATACTAAATATTTCTTAGACTTAATTGACATGAATTCGAGGTTGAATTCTTGTAAAATGACAATCCATCTATTATATTTGCCCCCAATCTCTCGCCTACTGAGAAAAAACTGAAATGGATTGACGACTGCTAAGACAAAAGTTTTTCGAAGTAGAATGTAATGTCTAAGCCTCTGGACAGCATGGAATGCTGCCAAAGCTAATTTCTTGATGGGAGAATAGCACAGTTCAGTACCTACCAAGCCTCGGCTCAGATAATAGATTACATGCTCACATAAGGTATCATATTTTTGAACTAGAACCATACCAATAGTTGATTTTGCTACTACTAGATACAAGATGAAATCTCTGCTATAATCAAGTGGACTCAATAAAGGAGAAGAGGTTAATGTTTTTTTCAAAGAATCGAAAAAGAGTTGCATGAAATCATCCGATAGAAATGGGACCCCTTTCTTAAACAATCCCATAAATCCTTTTGTGATCTTGACATAATTGGCTATAAATATCCTCAAGGAATTTTATTTTCCTTGGAGATTGTAAAGTTGATGTATAGAGGACGGGGGAGGCAATTGAATTATTGCCTCAACCTTGAAGGAATCTACACGAATCCCTTCAGTTGACATGATGAATCCCAACAAACAACTGGACGTGACGACGAAAACACACTTATTTTAATTCAACCGCATTTTATAAAAATTGACATCGTTCAAAAATCAATCGAAGATGTTTAGGATGATCAATTCTCTTTCAATAATGAGTAACTAAATCATCCAAGTAAGATTCGATAACGTGCTTGATATCGTAAAAAGCATATGACATGGCCCGCTGAAAAGTAGCTCTAGCATTTTTGAGGCAAAAAGGCATCTTTTTATACGCAAATTTACCCCAGGGACAAATAAAAGTTGTTTTATGCTGATCCTATGGACAGATAGTAATTGTAAAATCCGTCCATAAACGAGAAAATTTCATTACCCGCACATTCATCAATAATCTGATCAATAAAGGGCGTGCGGTAATTTTCCTTAGGACAAGCCTTATTTAGGTCCTTAAAGTCAATGCATACATGGATCGTTCCTTGCTTTCTATCTACGGGGAATGGATTAGAGACCCACTTAGTTAAAAGGACGAGGTATATGAAATCCACCTTAACCAACTTCTCAACTTCACCTTTGATAGCTGCTGCTTTTCTAGGGTTTACCGACCGAAGTTTTTGACGAATAGATTTTGCATTTTCGTATGTCTTAATCTCATTCTGGACTATAGATGGATATATTCTAGGTATTTCCTCATAAGACCAAGCGAACACATCACGAAACTCTTTGAAGAGATCGGTATAAGTTTGAACTTCTTCAAGGGATCAATCAGCTCCAATGAAGACATTTTCAATAATGTTGGGATTCCTAGAGATGTTCACTAGAACAATTTTTGAGATAATAGACATATTATGTTCGATAGAAAACTATACTAGAGCCAAAGGGTTTAAAACTACATGAACATCATTAGTAGAATAAATGGACAAACTTGATTCTACTTCCTGCAAATGAGGGAGGAAATATGAACAATGATGCAAATCATTCCATGGTCTTTCAACACCCGTCATTGCTTCACTTCTTCAGATGGCAAGACTGTATCTAAGCAATCCTAAGTAGAAGTAGAATCTAGAGTCCACGCTAGAGCCACATCCCCATCCAGCTCCTCTAGTGAAAAAGGAGTAGGATCAGAGTCTGCAGTGTTAACAATAGACTGATAAGAAATTTCTGCTGTAGACATAGGACATGCCATTCCACCTACCTATCCCTCATCTAATGTGGTGGTAGATGACGGTAAGGGCCAAGGATCCGAAAAATAATGAGTTCTAAGGAAATCCCTTCGAGAAGGTACCTTGGGGGATGAAATAACATTAATTCTAGTTGTAGGAGCAGGAAGATCAAAGGTACCCATTAAGGAAGAGTACATTCCAACTCCTAAATTCTCTATAGGCTATTTGGGATTATCTACTAACGGAACAGTAGATTCAGAATATGCATGGGAGTCACTCAGAGAATAATCCATCTGATCAACCTTTACAATTCTCCCTTCATGAGGAAAACAAAGGACGCGAAATAACACGATACAATATCATCCATCTCATAAATCCAATTCCTACCTAAAAGGAGATTGTAATCTAGATTTGCATCAATTATCCCTACTTCAATATTTACCACCTTACCCCCTGCACAGATGGGAAAGGATGGAATAATACCATGCAGTCTATGAGAATGACCATCAAATGCTGTCAATAGAGTAGGTGAAGGAACAACCTGAGGCGATCCAATAGCCTTCCAACATGATATGGACATTACACATGTGGAAGCTCCCTCATCGACTACAATTCCAAAGATATTGGTCTTTCGATATGTAGACTTAATTTGAAAAGCCATATGATGTGGGAGTATTTTCTTGATGTTTGACATATAGAATGTAAGCACAAGAGAATTTTTTGGGCCAACTGCTCTGATCGTAGTGAGTAATACACTTCTTTGTGTGGGGCATGATTGGAGTATCTCTAACACTGACATAGCACAAGGACTCTGAGCCAAATCTTCTACAACCGAGTAGTTCTGGGATGCCTTAGCATTAGGGTTAATGGTCGAGCATTTTGTGGAGCCTTTCAACATCCAAGGTATAGACTCAACTACGGGCCTCTCGATATGGAGTGGCTCTGAAGCATCGGGAGAAGACTTAGCCTTGGACGATTTTGATTCACCATAATCACGTGACAGTGTAGAAATGTCAATGTGTGAACTCATCATGTAAACATTTGATGTATTTTCCCCTTCCTGGTTGCCCCCAATAGGGGTACTAGTACTAGAGTTCGTGCCATCAAGTAACTACTGCTAAAAAGGGTTAGTTAGCACAGCTTGGGAGCTAGAAGACCCTTGATGAACTAATAAGTATTGAGCATCCTGGATTTTAGGTCAAATATGAGTCAAATGATCTCCATTGAATAACTTGCATGGAAATTTTACTTTCTTCTTAGACTCTTTTTTACCCCTCCAACATCATTGCCAAGTTTGTTTGCATTACCCTTACCATAGTGATTCTTTTTCCTACCTCATCCTTTCTTCTTCCCATTAGATTGTTGGTTTACTTTGGGGTTAGAAGTTTGGACATCATTTATAGATGAAGATTGAGAAGGCATAGGAAGTGATGGCGATGTCTGCATAGAAGAAGTAGTTTGTAAATACAATTGTTGCAATTGATTTAGTAGGTTGGCCGTGTTGGTATCAATCGATCTGACTAGCCCGTCGGCATGGGGGCCTAGCTTTAGTTTGGTTGAATCAACCTTGGAACTAGGAGCATCAGGCAAAATTTTCTGAAGAACCCTATATTGAGAATATATAATCTCTACCTGTTGGGCTCTAAAAATAGCCTGCTCTTCAGTGAACACACTGGAGAGCGATACATCCTTAGGGATCTCGGGTTGTAAATATTTAAGAAACCATTCAATAAGGAAATCTTGTGGAATATCGACTTTAATGAGCCTCTTCCTTCTCCTCTATTCCTGAATATGATCCGAAATGTGGGTTGTGTGGTCTTGGTGAAAATTAGTTAATAGCTCAGTTCCATCATCATAACAGACAAACAACTAAAAATGGTTCAAAAATATTGTAGCCAAATCACCGAAAGAAGCAAAGGTCCCCCCTTGGAGTTCAACGTACCACTTAGCTACATTTCCATTTAGGGTACACTGGAATAATCCCAACCTGATTGAATCATCTATCAAGGAGTTTCACGAACACCATAACTGGAAAGTGGTTATATGGTCACCCAGATCTTCACCAGTATTCCCTTCGAATTTGGGTATATATGAGGGAAGTTTGGTTGGAATCGGAGGCCAGGCCAGGTTAAATCTAATCGGATCATTAGTCAATTTAGAAAGATTTGACAATTTTAACGTTGCCAAAAAAGGTAATCGTGGAGGACCCTAAGGATTCCACCCAGTCTGGGTGGAATTCCAAACATTATGAAAAGAATACCTTGGATTTGTGAAGGCACCAGGTTTCCTGATGTAATTCATAGAAACACCTTACCAAAAGGAGCTCCTTGTGGTCCAGAAAAAACCGGAGTTTGACTAATTCCTGCTGAAAAATTTCCATATCTAGTGAAATTCCCCCCTAGAGAGGTGTTGAAAGGATAAGAGAGCCCTTGGTAAGGGTTCCATGCATAAGCATAGTGAGAAAATCTCTAGAATGTACTGACAGAAGAATACGACATATTCCCCTGTTGGCCAAAAGGGAATTTATTCTTGGCTCCAAGTCCACTAACTTCAGGGTTTGTCCATCCTTTGAAAGGATTATAACTTTGACCCGTGGAGGGAAAAGTTATTGATCCTAAAGATGGGTTATAATGTGGTATATGACCACTCCCAAAAGGGAAAACCTAAAAAGAAGCTGACCCACTTGCCATGGAAGTCATAGACGCAGAGGAAACTAATGGAAAACTTAACGAAATCGAAGGAATCGCGTTGGTCGACATTCTAAAGGGAATGGAACCAATGCAAGAGGCGAAAGCATGGGTGCCCCCACTCGAGGATGGAATGGAGGTAGAGATAAATATCGCAGTGCTAGGAGTAATGGAAAGTATATAAATCGTTCCTCCTCCTTGTATGGATACAAGAGTTTGTATACTAGTAGCAATTATGGTGGAAGCCATTCTCCTAGCAGGTCATCAAAGGAAAATATAGAAATAGACTTGGGCTCGAAGGCTTGTTGGTGGGAGTCCCGACGTATGATAAAACGTTTAGGTGATTGGGAGGAAGAGGAGAATTAGGAGTCAAAAGAGACTCTGGAAGCTCTTCAACCTCAATAATGTTTTTCGACTAGAAGAGGACTCTAGAAAGGATTGGAGTGTTCCTCTCCAACTCTCTACTTATACCAGGGGTATTTTGTGAATAAATAACTCCAACCGGAGGATCAATCTCCATTGCGTCTACTGCCACTGATTGAAAATCACTGGTAGAATTTCTCCTACGCCTTCAAGGAGAAGGCTCAACACTCGTAGGTGAAAGGCCATGAAGCCTCCTAGACCGACGAATTGGTCGATCAACCACTTTTAATTATTTTTAAGAGCTCTAATTAAAGACTCAAAAAAATTGTAAATCTAGGCCAACTAAGAGAAAAGAGCACTCTCTAAAAATTCCCTAAAGATATAGTGTATCAAACTATTTCCAATTATTTCTGCTCCGGGTGATGAGGACCAGACGCCAAAATACAAGAAAGTGAAAATCAAGGAACTTCCGAAAATAGTCTGGGGTAATGATGGCCCATGCCTACTAGCGAAGGTAACAAAAACAATTACACTGACCTCCAGACAAGAGGATTTGATGTTGAAAGAACCCAAGCTTC
Source organism: Pinus tabuliformis (assembly GCA_031772625.1). NCBI lineage: Eukaryota > Viridiplantae > Streptophyta > Pinopsida > Pinales > Pinaceae > Pinus > Pinus tabuliformis. Next base: position 119,739,941 of record CM062819.1, read on the forward strand.
ACAAGGGTACCCTCTAGAAGTACTGATGAACGTGATGCAACGTCTGCCTCAGGTGCCACTTTATTCCCCTCCACAACCACCTATGTGATCCCTAGGAATGGAAACTATGGGCACTAATTCGTATCAAAATCTGGGCGGAACAATCGTGAGGCAGGATCCAACAAGTAGGAGAGGGGGTATCTCTCTTCCTTGTCTTCACTCTCCCTCGTGCTTGACTCTGAGTCACGGAGCTTTCCCGGTCTTTCTAACGACACTAGATTTCACTCATTATTCAACTTCTATGTTTGATAGTTTGAGTGGTCTTGGAGAGTTAACTCTCCACTCACCTATTCCAAGGCCCTAAAGAACTTAAACTTGTTGGTGTTGTTAATGACAAAATTAAAACGTTCTAGTTCTTTTTATTAAATCACTTGATTTTAGAGGGTTGTTCTTTAAGTCAAAGGTATAACGAAAGTGAAACTTATGATGTTTTTGACGTAAAAGAAACCAATAGTAACTTAACTATATGCATGCAGTTATTTTCTTTTGATGAAAAGGGATTTCTACTTGGTTCTACGAAAAACTTATATAAGCAAAAACTCTGTTTTTTTTTTTTTTTTTTTTCAGGAACACTCCACACACACTCAAAATCCAAAAAAACTAAGAATGCTTATGATGCAAACTAACTTAATGAAAATTTAAATTATGATGCAAAATCATAAGAATACTCATATGATAAGAAAATGTGCTTCTTTATGAGGTCAATAAGCCAACTTGACAATAAAGAGGGCACAAATTTAAAAACAAATTTCCCTCAAAACCAAGCAAAACAAATTGAAAAAGATCACAATTGTTCAAAAACAAAACAAAAGAAACCAAAAAACCAAAATCTTGGAAAGAAAAAGAAAGGCTAACACTATGTTTTTGTATTTTTCTTTTAAAAAACTAAAGAAATTTTTGAGGTCATAAAAAGAACCACTAAATTTTAAAGATCAAGAAACAAGCACAAGGAGTCCTTAAACTTTGCAAGTTATAAAACTCATTAATAAATGAAATTTGAAACGAGAAGGGCTACAAACTTATACAAAATTATTCGAATAATAGTGCCAAACTTCAGTAAACCAACAAAACGTCAAGAAAGACTCTCAATATTACCAAAGAGGCACTCAAAAATCGCAAAAAACAACAAGTTCAACCAAAAGGGAAAGCAAAGCAAAGCAATTCAAAATCTGGGTTACAAACGAAACATAAACCAATTTCTTGTTCTAGAAAGCCAGAACATCCAAGAACTTTAGACAGAAGCCTTGAACCCAAGACACAAACCGAAACCTTACTAAAAAATCAATCCTAGGCCAACTAAGCTTTTCACTGAGAAAGAGACTCGAAATTGAAAACTTGTAGAGAATAGAGTTCTACATACAGTGGATGACCAAAAAATAGCAGAATTCACCAGGCAACAGACCTAACTGAGAAAAATATTTTGAAAAAAGAATTCAAAATTATGTATACGTGTCTGTGTAAAGACACAGAGGCATGCACACGCATTTCAAACACAGGAAACTCGCATATACACAAGTCTATTTGAGGAAACTAGTGTGTATACGCGATTCTACCCCAAGAAAAACACATATAGAAGGCTCAAACAATAAAAAAAATTAATCAAGGTCTGATCTAGAAGATCAAACTTGATGTATGGGAAGCTAATAAGTCAATGACACTGTAAAAACAAGAAATCAAGAAAACAAACTTTGATAAAAAACAAACAACCCAAACTAGGAAAAACAAGAATGTTATCCCCAGCAGAGTCGCCAATTCTGTTGCGGGTGGGAACACCCTAGTGCCTTGGGTTGAAAACCCCAACAGAGCGGAGGATATACAACAACAAGAACTGTGCAGAAAAACAATCTAAACGCTTAAACTACTGAACTGGGAAGCAGAGGTATTACCTGGAGGTCCTACGTTCGGTGTCGATCCCGCAGGGTCCAAACCCTATGCTTCTTCCGATGCCTTTAAAACCTGCAACTTATTCAAGGAAAGCATATAAAACAATAGTAATAGAAATCATTTTCATGATATATGTGTTAGATCATATAAGAAAATGAGTAATTACGCATTAATATAAGATTTATTAGCAAATCACAACATGGATCAATGCATAAACATGAGAAATATCAGGAATATAACCATGGAAAATTTTAGGGGTGAATTTTCACCCTTAGGCGAAATTAAGGGGTTTTAAATTATTAGTGGGCGAATATTTTGTATCATAGTACATTTTTACAAATCGCCTCAAATTTATTTCATAAAAAAAATTAGGTATGGAGGTTAGCCCACCTTATTTTAAGGGAGAGGGTAAAAAAAGTAAATTTAGCCCTTGAAATTAGGAGTTACAACCTTCAATTCGCCCTAATTTTCAAAAATAGGTTTTATTTAAGTGAATCCTATGGGCCAAATACCATATTTATAAAAGATGTATCGTAAATTAATAAAAATATAAATAAATGAGAGGTATCGTAAATAAATAAAACATTTTTATATTTACTCCATAAGTCACTTTATATACATGCAAGGGTGTAAACAAATAAAAATATAAATAAAGTGGAGGTATGGTAAATAAATAAAACCTCTTTTTATACTTACTCAAAAGGTATGGTAAATAAATAAAAATATAAATAAACTAGAGGTATGGTAAATAAATAAAACCTATTTTTATATTTAGTCCATAACCCTCTTTTTATTTATGAAGGCTCAAAAAAGAGGTTTTATTTAAGTGAATTCTATGGGCCAAATACCATATTTGTAAAAGAGGTATGGTAAATTAATAAAAATATAAATAAACGAGAGGTATTGTATATATATATATATATATATATATACACACTCCATAAGTCACCTTATATTTACGAACACCCAAAAAATGTGTTATATTTAGGTGAAACCTATGGGCAAAATACTATGGGCCAAATACCATGGGCTAGATTATTATTAATACCATGCAAAAAACATTATTAACCCTAATATTAGTATTACTAAAAATAAAAATAAAAATAAAAATGGCACATGGTATTGACCCATGATATTCACGTGGAATGTAGCCTATTTAAAGTGGGGAATTAAACCAGCATAGATCCATCTTTACTTTGGATCTGCTAAGCCCCGAGAGGGATCAAATATCGTGATATGCAAACTAGCATAGAGTGAAAAAATATTTGATCGAGGCTTGGTGGATCAAGAGTAAAAATGGATATTGTAATTTAATGTATGTTAAACATTTTAACTTGGTTAAAATAAAAAATAAAACAAAAAAAATTATTAATTTTTATAAATTAATAATAGTAATTTTTAAGCTCTAGGTTTATGATAACCCATGTTAATACCATAGTATTCATATAAGCATAAACTATTTAAATGGGAAACTCTATCATCTTAGATCCATCTTAATTCTGGGTCTACCAAGTGCTCAAAGGGATAAATAGATTTCATCCCTCTAAGAGTGGTAGATGTGGAGTTAAGATGGATATAGGTTGGTTTTTATGATAATGAAGATATTAAATAGACTTAGGAAATTATATTGTGAAAACATCTTAAGGTGAATGGTTAAAGCTACATTTAGTCACTTCACAAAATTTAGTAAAAAATACCAATATCTCCATTAATATTGGTTTTTCTGATTTAACAAAAAAAATCCAAAACAGTGAAACCTTATCACTCTTTCCGCATCACCCTCGCAGAAGATTTCCCACCATTTTTCAAACATTCTCAATATGATCTTCATGAAAAAGTTTAGGTAATGATGTTGGATTAGTTGTTTGAAAAATAAGTTGGTTTGTACAACCTTTCATCTTCTGTGCTATTCTTAGTTTGTCCTAATGATCTGGAGGGGTTGGAGCCATTGCACCATATTTTCCTAAAAGGTGGAGATTGTTCACCAAAAAGGAAACTAATCTACATGTTACAACGCTGTTAAAAAATGCGAGACATATGAGGGTAGTGAATTATGATAATAAGCTATTTAGATTGGGAGAGATGTAATAAAATTTTATTAGTTAGGTTAAGATTTCTAATTAAAATAATAATAAATCTACATTTATATATTCATATATTAATTGGAAGGCTTCTCACAATGGTTACTTCTTTCAATTAGATCCCCTTCAAGCCTTTGCGATACCTAATACTTTCTTATATAATATAGTTGGGGCTTGCTACTTGTTGGCACGTTGGGGTAAATAAACTTGATGTATTTTTTTTTTTTATCTCGCAGTTGGAGTCTATGGAATAAGAAAGAAGTTTGATAACTTGAAAAAAGTGGTAGCTTGACAAAAGTTGTAGAGAAAATATTAATCTCTCCTACCTTGACAGAACTCGTGGTCAATATCAACACCTACAAGAACTTTGTTGTGGAATATTATCAAAACTAATAGAAGGATATGAAAGAGTGTATTGTAAGAACCTTGACAAACACGACCACTGAAACTTGGAACATTGTTTGTAAGAAGAGAAAATTATGTTTCTTTTTTACAAACATGTATGTTAGTATATTACAGTTTAATGAATATGTTTTCTTATTATCATATATGGTTTCATACTTTAACAAAACATTCGCAAAGACTTCAAAATGTTTTATTGTTCAGTAAAAGATTTGCCAAGATCTTACAAGATTTTATAATTCAGTGAAAGATTCTTAATCAATGTACAAGATAATATAATCTGGTGAGAGATTTGCCAAAAAAATTATATATACATTTTATATTATTGATAAAATCGCCTCCCATTTTTTCTATATATCATGGGGATTAGCCCATTTATTATACATATAAATTCAGGGTGGTTCTTAAAATTTTCCCTGAATAGAAAAACATTTATTTATTGATGTAAGCTATATGAAAGGTGGAAAACTACAACCTGAGTCTTCCTCCAGCTCCAAGCGGAACAGTCCTTCGAATTCGTCCTGTCCCAGCCTCAACAATATTCCTCCATCAATACACACAAGGATTTCATAATAGGGATGAAGGACATATCAAAAGAGGAAACAAAGGTTTCCTATAACTTGGGGAGTGCAGGAGGCATAGGGATTTCTTCAGACTCGATCAGGGATCAATCAAATATAATATCAATATCTCATGTCTTCCCTCTTTAGGCCTTCCCATGGAGGTTTATTTATACTTCTCCAAACTAGTATTTTTTGTTTTGTTTTGTTTTTGTTTTTGTTTTTGGTTTTTTGTTTTGTTTTTTTGTTTTTTGTTTTGTTTTGTTTTTTTGTTTTTTGTTTTGTTTTGTTTTTTTGTTTTTTGTTTTGTTTTTTTGTTTTGTTTTTTTGTCTTTATTTTTTTTTTTGTCTTTCTTTTTCTTTTTCTTTTTATTTTCTTTTCTTTTCTTCTTTTCTTGTTTTTTTTTTCCCAGTTGGGAAACAGTTGCGCAATGGGCTATAGTAGGTGAGTAACAGGTAAAACCCATAAAATCTGCCTGAATTTAAGGAGATTTATTATTTTAAAGTGTTTTAACACATATACGTAGGTTTGGTATATACTAACCCACGTGTACATGCTTTTGACACAGGGAAAAGTAGCGTATGGGAAATAAAACATTGTTTTTTAGAATTTTGACAAAGTTTGGGAAGGAAGGGTTGCCCTAGGCCATAATGAGAGCATCAGATCTACCAAGAGTCGTAAATGGTGCTATAACAATTATGGTCATGATAGATGAGTACCTTGCCACTGGGGAAAAGGTATTCTCATAATTAATCCCCTCAATTTGTGAGAAGCCCTTGGCCATAAACCTATCCTTTTACTTCTCCACACTACCATCTGTTACATGCTTCACCTTACACAACCATTTGGATCCAGCAATTGATTTTCCCTCAGGTCTAGGCACAACCTCCCAAACACCATTCTTCATGATGGAGTTATACTCCACCATGGCATGCAACCAAACCTATTGGGAAGTTGCCTCTTCAAAATAAGATGGCTCAAAATCTATCAAACTTTGCTATCAGTGCCATGTATCATGTGTATTTTTCTAGCGATATGCACTGTCTATGTAAGGAACTAGGAGGTCCAACCTGCTCCTGAGCTTCTTGCACCAATTTGTCAACCAACTTGGTCCCCTTCCTCCCTTCACTGGGAATCACTATGTGATTGGGTACCTCCACTCAGTTTGATCTTGTCTCTTCATCATGTGTTGGCTCCACATCATCCTCCTGGAATGTACTCTTACCCTTAGTCAAGGATCGACTTTGAGAATCTAACTAAGGCTCCTCCTTGGGAGCTAGAAGCTCCTCATCTAGTGATGTGCTCAGCTCTTGCTCTAGAGAACTCCTCATTACTTTCCCCTCATCAAATCTCACATCCCTTCTCAAAAAAATATTTTTAAGAGAGGGAATGTACACCCTGTAAACATGAGCTATCTTAGTATATCCCACAAAGATATCCCTCTCTTAGTGGGTTCCAACTTCTTCCTTCCATCTTTGGACACATGGAAATACATTATGGACCAAAAAATGTGAAAGTGGGAGACATCAAGCTTCCTACCAGTGAAATCCTCCTCTGCTGTAATGTTGGGATAAGGTCCCCTAGGTTCAATTTTGGGGAAAAAGCCAAAATTTTGCTGTATAAAGATGTAAAGTCTCTGCAAGTTGTGGTCACAGAGAGCATAGATAATTAAAGAGTCATAAAGGGTTTCACCCCTCATTTATGTAAGTTGAGTCGGCTTTTGAAGATCTACCCATGGTTCGCAGACCATGGGATTGTATAAATAGGTGTGTCTTAGGGTGTATAAAGTAGTAGAAGAGAAGTAATGAAGTTCGGGTTATGAGAGAAGTCTAAAGAGTTAGCGGAAAAGAGTAGGAATAAAGGCTCTGTAGCTATGTGTGCAGAGGCCTAAAGTAGAGTCCACAGTTGAGTGCACAGACCCCTACAACTGAGTGCGTAGGGAAGTCTTGAGTCTGTAAGAAGAACTGAGTATTAATAGAGAATATTGTGGCATAAATACTTGTGTCTATCTATTTACTTCTGTTATAAATGAATGCGCTTTTATACTATGATGAATGATGGGTGTATGAAATAATACTATATTGATTCACGACTTTGCATGACTTGTACTGTTATATGAATGCAATTACTACTAACTGTTTACATGAAGATTATCTTGTTGTATGTTGGAGTCATTGAAAAATTAAGCTAATATGAGTAAATACTGGGTTATAAGTAATCTTTGATGTGCGTAAGTAGTGGATTCACCTATTTGGGGTCCGCGAAAGATAGTCATAAATGTTTGTGGAGGTTTAGAAGATGATTAAAGGAAGTTACATCGATAAGCCTTAAAGGCTTATCAATCTGTGCAAACGCATCTTTAGGGCATAAAACGACATTACACTAATCTCTGGGTGTAGAAACTTGGTTCTAGTATCCCCCCATACTGCTCGACGGATTGATGCTAAAAGGGATTTGTTTGGCGAAACTAACTTTGAACCTGGGTCAGGACCCACTAAGCCAACAAATGGTTCCATTGTCGGGACCAAGATCTGCATAAAGAGATGTGTGATGTCACATCAATGGAATCCAACAATGAAATAAATTGAGAAGTGGTTGGATAAAAAGATCCATGAATTCACAGTGCAAGAAAACAGAAATCCAGGCCTAACAAAAGAATAATGGTTGGATAGATACCTATACATAGAGATACATGAAATCTTCTGCTGCACCTTCTCGATCGAACTATACAAGTAGATCGCTAAATTGGCAGACGACCAAGGAAGGTGGAGGCTTGATGGTCTAATAGTGTTGACTGTTGGGTTGTGTTATATTCTTTCCACAACTAGCCCATGTAGTTAACTGGGGGGTTAGAGGGGGGCGGAGCCCCCCTTCGTTGTGCTGATTGTGTAGCCGGGGGGGGGGGGGTCACAAGCGGTTTGAGGTGTACCCGTAACCCCACTTTATGGGGTCCAGGGTAGCGCCTTGGAAAATTTTGGTTTTGGACCCTATGTTAGGTTGGGCGGACCCACCTATGGTTTTGTGCATGATTTTCGCACATGTTTTTTTTGGACGTGATGGTTTTCGGTCCATAGTATTGGACGCGATGGTTTTCAGTCCATGGTATTGGATGCTTCGGCATGTATAAATATGTATTATAACATTGAAAGGAACATAATGAAAAATCAAGCTAGTAGTCCCGGTTTTGGGATCTAGGGAAAAATCTCTGTGTATATGTGTTTTATGTGTTATGCTCTCGCATTGTTTATTTTATGTGTTTTAGAATTTGTATGCAGGTAATTTCTGTATGGGGTTAAAACCTACATTGACCCCAGAGCTAGTGTGGAGATTGGAAGCTTCTGAAGATATGATCACACGTGTCGTCGATCATTGGCTTGATTGAAACATAGGAGGATTTGTGATAGAATTCGCGGTCGATACCTTGGTCAGCTATAGTGAAGTAGAGCGATGTTTTTTCAAGGGATCGCGAAGTAAGTATTTAAGATATTTTAATACTTGGATTAAAATGCTCTTGTGTGAAGAGTGGGTTATGCCATTACCTTGGTGTTTGGAGCTACACGAAGTGGAAAGTTCTTCAGGAATAGAGGGAGAACAGGCCTTGAATATAACCCGCTGATTGAGCCTCCTTTGAGTGACGATGAGGGAGTAGTATAGGCTTCACTACAGAGCATTGTCCAGTTAATAAGGCAAGGGTTTCCGTGAATACCTCATCCATCCACACCACCTCCACCTTCACCTCCACAACATACACCTTCGCCCACACCACCACCACATTCGCCATCATTCAATATGTCAAATACGATGAAGTTTCCCATTTTCAAGGGCTTGGGAAATGAGGACTCGAACGAGTTTTGGTTTGTCATGAATACCATGTGGACAACACATAATATTACAAATGATCATATGAAGAAAGCACAGTTGGTCACTGCTCTGCAAGATCACACATTGATATGGTATATTAAGTACTGCACTGATAACCCAGTGGCGTCATTAGTGGAAACTCAGACTGCTCTAAACAAGGAGTTCAGTAGGCCTAAGCCTGAAACGCAATCAGTGGTGGGATTCAAGGAAATTGTGATGAGGATTGGTGAAATTCCCTGGGAGCTGGATCAGAGACTGAAGTGCGAAATCCATGAAGCCAATATGAATCTCACAGACAATCAGCACTGAGATTGGTTTATAGCCACGCTCCTGCCTCACTTAAGAATTGCCTTATCACAACAAAAGATAGGGACTCAAGTGGAAGCAGTGGAAATTGCAATGAGGTTACATGAGAAACCTATCCTTGACATGACATTGGGAGTTTGACAGATTCATGCGGAGTTGGAGAATCTCTGCTTGGAGTTTTAGAGCTTGAAAAAGGAGAAGGCGGCTTGACCAGAGGTGTGTGAAGAAGTCTGGTGCCTCAAATGTAAGAACCTGGGGCATGATAAGGATCATTGCCTTGTTTTCATGAATTATATGGCAGGAAGAGGACCCATGCCTCTGAGGCAGGAAGCCCCAACAGGACCAAGTACAGGGCCCACATTGTGGTGTGCTATCTGTCAAGTAGTAGGAAAACATGTAACAGACAATTGCCACTTACTGCAAAAAATTGTACAGACGGTGCAACGGTTATTCTGTAACTTCTGTAAATCAGTAGGCCATGATGAGTGTAACTGTCGTAGCTATGAATTCATGATGGAAAGAATGCACACATATCTATGACAGTTACACTCATCATGGCCTACTGATGGCCTCCTCAGCCTCGTCCGCATCCTTGATGATGCAGAGGATATCAGGGATGCGAACGAGGCTGAGGAGGAGGACCTAGAAGAGGTTGAGGGTAAGTTATTTGCTATAATTGCGGAGTGCTAGGACACTACATGCGGGAGTGTGTGAGCCAGTCACACCCATCATGCTGGTATTGTACTCAGTTTGACCACACGATAGAAGAATGCATTATATTGATAGCCAAGATGCAGGAGAAGAAGGTGTAGCCTTAGCAACCTACCCAGAACCTGCAAATCATGAGGGCAGAGCCTCGCGAAGAGGATCCCAATGTCAATATCATGCTGCGAAATGGTATGATGACTGGTGAAAATAAGGGAAAATGATCCAAAGAAGGTGGATGGGTCTGTAAGGCTCTAGAAAAATAAGATGGGTTTTATCTGGAGCACGCAAAGGAAACATTCATGGGAGCAAAGAAAAGCTTCGCTGAAGCCTCTACCTCAGGAAGTCAGGATAGGCTATCCGAAGAAGTTGACCCCTCCATTCTTACTACTTTCTTGGAGACTTGCATGAAACTGCTGCGTGACAGTAGGGCTGTGAAAGGATTACAGGAGTTGATAAATAAATGTGCTAGTAGGGATAATGATTTTGATGGGCACCATGCGGTCAGAAAGATCGGTAGACATAATACGAAAACAAGACGCGAGATGAGGCTCACTGCACAAATAGGAGAATACGAGATGGATCAAGTTATTTTGGATCTGGGGTTGGATGCAAATTTTTTTCCTAAGTAGACTTGGGAAAATATGGGGAGGCTTGCACTGTAGTGGTCTCCGATTCAATTAAGAATGGAAAATAAACAAAAAACTATCCCTATGGGAAGATTGCATGGACTAACAGTAGATATAGAAGGTGCGAGTGTGTTGGCCGATTTCAAAGTGATAGAGATTGTTGATGACATCAATCCATACCCCGCACTCGTTGGCATTGATTGGGATATCGACATGAACGGGGTAATCAATATGAAGAAGCGGGCAATGTCATTTGAGAGGAAATCGCTCCACGTAGTAGTGCCTTTGGACCTTGCAGATGGACCACGCTATACTGAACCGATTCGAGATTATGAGGAAAGCGATGATGATTTGGATCAGATCTATAAAATAAAAGTGCGAGACCTATTGGGTTAATCTGAGTACTGATGGACGCATTGCATGGGACTGCAAAATTTCCTGTACATCAGATTCAGATGAGAAATTGGAACACTAGCAGAATAGGTTGCATAGAGTATTTATGTTGCGATGTAATATGATGACTAAATCGCTGCATTGTGTATCATCTGAGGTAAGAAGTTTGGCTTATTATGATGGTCTAATTGATGTAGATGAATTTTTGGATGCATTTGAAAGGGAAGTGCCTGAGAAGCATCGCTTCCAAGCACTGGATCTAGCACTGTGTGCTACGCCTGCACGGTGGTGGGGTACACATAAAGATAGTTTTAAAGAATGGTGCGACTATAGGAGGATGATGAGAATGTGATTTGGTCACCCCAAGGTACAATTTACTGAGAAGTACAATGGGAGAAATGATTTGCGTGATCACTTGGCAAAGTGGACTAAGGTTTATGGAATAGAGCCACAGCCAGAGTGGGTGCATATTTTCTGTCACACCTTGGACATCATCCCTATGAACTGGTATTTGGAAACAGAGCTCCTTCATGGCATCGTGGAATGGGATATCTTAAGAGAAGGGTTCATGCAAATGTTTAGCTTTGAAGACAGATTCAAAAGTATTGATAAAGCGCTGTAGGAGGTTAAGGAAACAATCTTCAGAATTCCATAGGATCCCTTGGAACTAATTCAACCGGATTGGAGCACCCAACTACGCCATGCGCTGGACTGCTATAATATGACTACTGAAGGAGAGTATGAGGATCCAAGGAATATTAACATCCCCAAAGAAGAAGGCCACCGCAAAATAGAGGGACTGCAGATAGAGAACCCCGAAATCACTGTGCCACTAAAAACTAAGCAAGTAAACATTGGTACAGAAGTGGAACCAAATTTTGCAAAGATAAGGGATTACTGGGATGATGCTACAGTGGACAAAGTCACTGAGTTGCTCTACAAATATCAGGATTTATTCCCTACCAAATTTTCGGACTTGAAAGGCATCATAGGCGATTTTGGAGTGATGAAAATAAATTTGAAACCAAACGCGAAGCCCGTTAAGCAGAGGTCATATCACCTTAATCCCAAATACAAGGAAAAGGTCTGCTTGGAGTTGGACAAAATGTTTGCAGTGGGTATTATTGAACCAGTGGAGGAATTTGATTGGGTGAGTCCAATGGTCATTCAGGAAAAGAAGCATAAGGATGAAATAAGGATTTGCATAGATATTAGGAAGCTCAATGATTCTTGCATTCATGATCCTTTTCCAACTCCATTCACAGATGAAGTATTGAATAATGTTGGTTGGAAGGGGGCCTATTCATTCACTGATGGGTTCTCTGGATACCATCAGATAAAGATCGCACCAGAAGACAAGAGTAAGACCTTTCATGATCGAATGGGGATGTTTCTAGTGTACTCTAATGCCATTTGGACTTAAGAATGCACCGACGATCTTCTCGCGCGTGGTCATCGTGGCGTTTAAAGAGTTCTTTCACAAGTTCTTGGAAGTCTACTTAGATGACTGGACAATGTTTGGTCTAGCTAAGCGCCATGTAGATAATCTGTAGTTGATGTTGGATACATGCCAAAGGTATCAAATTGTGCTAAACCTAAAGAAATGCTTGTTTTGCGTCCCTTTTGGGATCTTGTTGGTTCATGGGGTATCCAGGCAAGGAATTATGGTGGAACCTGCTAATATCATGGTAATAATCAATTTGGAAGCCCCAAGGAGTGTTAAATAGTTGTGCGCTACGCTGGTCCATACTAGATATTATTGGAAGTTCATCAAAAGTTATGCTCAGATTATCGCGCTTATGGAAAAGCTACTGAAAAAGGATGCTACATCCTGGTGGGACGAAGAATTTCAGCACAACCTAGATGTATTGAAGGAGAAAATGGTCACCGCGGTGATCCTAATCTTCCCGGATTGGAAGAAGGAATTTCATGTACATGTGGATGATTCATGTATTTCACTAGGAGCAGTGCTGACACGGGCCGGTGAAGGAGAATTGGATCACCCTATAGAATTTGTGAGCAGGAAGTTGTCTAAGGCTGAAAAGAATTACTCGACGACAGAGTGTGAAGGGTTGGATATGGTGTACGCGATCCAGAATTTTAGACATTACCTGCTAGGCAGGCATTTCAAGATGTACACAAACCATTTTGCATTGAAGTATTTAGTCAGTAAGACTGTGTTGGGGGTAAAATATGCAGATGGCTATTGTTGTTTTAGGAGTATGATTTCGAGGTGATTATGAAGCCAGGAAGGTTGAATGTAGGGCTAGATCATTTATCGTGCATTGAAACGGGGGAGGAGCCTACCAATTTAGAGGAATGGTTGCCTGATGTACAGATCTTCACTGTGTGTAGCAGATAATCAATATGCGGACATTATCCACTTTCTGACCACAATGATGGCTCCAGAAGGATACACCAGTCAATAGAAGAAAGAATTGGTGGTGCATGTGAAAGACTTTTTTGTAATTCCCAGCCATTTAGATAAGATGGGATCGGATGAAATACTTCGATGCTATGTGCTTGAATTTGAAAGAAATAGTATCCTTGCTGAAGCTCATGGAGAAGCTGTGGGAGGGCATTATGGAGGAAAAGTGACACTGCAGAAGATTTTACGCGCTGGGTTGTGGTGGCTGATGTTGCATAAGGATTCTAAAGCATATTGAAAGGCATGCGATGCATGTCAGAGGAAGGGCAGGCCATCGCAGAGGGATGAGCTACCTTTGAATCCACAGGTGTCATTGCAACCATTTGAGAAATGGGCAATTGATTTTGTGGGACCGATTCAGCCTCCAGGAAAGAAGACGGGTGCGCGATATATCATCACCACGACTGAATATTTGAGTAGATGGGTGGAGGCTCAGCTTGTGAAGGACTGTACATGGGAAACATCAATGAAATTATTGTTTGAATATGTGTTGACTAGGTTTGGTTGACCGAAGGTTTTTATGAGTGACCACGGTATGAATTTTCTCAATGAAATGATTAGTGCGCTGATAGAGGAGTTCCAAGTTTACCATCAGAAGAGTACGCCATACCATCCTCAAGCCAATGGAATGGTTGAGGCTTTTAATAAGATATTGGAGAATGCACTGACGAAGGTTTGCAATGCACAACAGAATGATTGGGACATGTGCATACTAGTAGTGTTATGGGCCTACAAAACTACTTGTAAAAAGCTTACTGGTTAGACACATTTTAGGTTGGTCTATGGTGTAGAAGCTGCAATGCCTATGGAATAAATTGTGCCTAGTCTACACATAACAACTTTTACCAGAATGGCAAACCGCAGAGCCTTAGAAGGAAGGCTTATGTAGCTAGTAGAGCTCGAGGAAGATAGGTTTTTGGATGGATTACATCAATAGGTTCTGAAGGGACGTGAAAAATCTTGGCACGATCTACACATAAAACTGCACACCTTCAAGGTAAATGATTTAATTTTATTATATGAATGTAAGTTTGATAAGTTTCTAGGAAAATTTTAGATGCACTGGCTGGGGCCATATGTTATCAAAGAGATTATAGATGGTGGAGCAGTTTAGCTTGCGAAGTTGAATGGAGATCCATTTCCAGGAAGGAAAAATGGAAGCCGATTGAAGCCATACACTAGGGATCCAACCCAATGACTACATGATGGTAGCACAGTCTTAGTGCTCTAGGCAGCTGTAAGGAGGTGCGAGACTTTAAACTTGTTAAATTGGCAACTAGGGCCAAACTCCATGTGGGTCGGCTTATTTATGGTAGCTGATATTTTTATTGGATCCCTCTCGTCAAGAGGTGTAGGATTGATCCAAAGATCATCCAATTCCGATAAGTATTTATGGAGATATGAGTTTATTTTGTTTATATAATTATTATCAAGCCGACCAGCTCTTACGTATACTCAAGAAGCCCAAACGTCGTGTCTATTCATCATCTACACATTAGTATAAATAGAAGAGGATTTGAAGTCATTTGGCAACTCACCTCAAGTGATCTCCTCTCCACGTCTTGGGTTTTTGGAGAAGGAGATACGCTATGTATTACGTTGGCCTAGTATACTAATACGTTGTCTATACAAGTCACAAAAGGTGGCCGCAGTAACATGAAGGGTAGCCGCAGTAATATGGTGAAGTCGCAGTTGAAAGAGCCCTACTAAATTATGTTGTAATGAAGACCTAGATCCATGCAGACATCCATGCAGTAGATGAAGGCATATCCACGCAAGCAATAAGGATGATCCATGTAAATGTTCAAAAGTCCTATACGCAGGCACGCAGGCCCTAATCTACGTGTTAGTAGATCCATGCAGGCAATGAGGAGGATCCACATAGATGCGTAGGCACACAGGCCCTAATCTATGCTGTTAGTAGAGACTCCTTCAACGCAGTCATGGTTATAGCCGCAGTGATGTAAACGCAGTCATGGTTGTAAACGCTGGTTTGTACGCTAGTTTGTAAACGCTGGACAGTCACTAGATGGTAAACAATGGATAGTCATTGTAAATGCTGGACATTCACTAGATTGTAAATGTTGGACAGTTATTGGATTGTAAACGCTGGACAGTCAACACAGTTAAGGTTGTAAACACTGGACAGAGTCACTCCCATGTGTTGCACAACCTTATGCTACATCTTTGGCTTCAAATACTTGAAAAGTTGAGCTACCTCTTTCTAACTCATATTGTTAGCATGTCCACAAAGTTACACTTCCTCCTTAATAATAACCTGGTCCCAACTATCTCACATTTTGATATTACTTCACACATCCTCACTTATATATATATATATATATTGGAGATGGAAAATTTTATTTTAACTAAATGTAAATTGTCATATAAATGTAAGACTTGGTGAGGCATGCACACCCCCAATCAAGTCTACATTGATAGGGGGCATGTGGGTTTTTTGCGTTGGATATGGAGGGTTTCCCTAAGTCGAGTTTAAGGAGCGATTGTTAGGTAATTTGACTTGGTCATAGATTCAAATTTTTTAGGTATATAATATGTTGTTTTTCAGACCTATGAAGTGTAGACCAGTTGGTTTCACTGGGGTTTAATCCCTACTAGATTTCAAGTTCAATCCGCGTGGGGAGGGGTTGAGGATGGAAGACACTTTGGGGGAATTAAACTATCCAAAGGTGCATCCAAGCTTGACCGAACTTTGCACAATGCTGGTGTTAGGATCCCATTATGCATAGATCATTATTTAATAAAATAAATGGGTTGACCCTGGTATAGAATCAACCTAGTAGTTACCAAAAATAAAGAAAAAAATGTTATTTTTGGCATGTAGTATTGGTGACTCACGATATTTCATGTAATGAAGCTTATATGTAACATAGGAATCCTCCATTGTAAGGTTCCTTTTGGTTAAGTAATAGATCTACTCCAATTTGGTTTTTCCTTGGTTGGGGTTTTTAAATATAAGTTATGTGTCATGATCTATGTGTTGTGTTAGTATGTTCTATTACTATTGATTAATTATTTCTCTTGCATTTTAATATAACATTTCAAACCCATTTCATTACCCATTTTTAGCATAGTGAATTGTATTAGGGGGTAAAGGTTATGGATAACAAAGGTCATCAATGAAAGAGGTTGCAAAGCACAAGGCTAAAGAAAAATCTTAGTGCTAGAGATAGGATAGTCAAGGTCAACGATGAATTTTCCAAACTTGTATTGATCACCGTTCCAAGACTTCCACATTGAATTAGTTGTAGATAAGAAGCTGGAAAGATAAAACTAGTGAAGGATAAAAACACCTAAAAGAAAATATAAAACAAAAAAAAACTCACAAACAATTTTAGAGTTCAGTTACCCCTGATTGGGGTGTGTGCCTAAGTATGCCAGTTAGTTATGGTTGTCAAGCCACATAGGGGAAGCGTACTACCCACCACCCCCCACACGCTCATGGCGATGGGTGGGGTGGCCTTCCACATGAAAAATGATAGAAGAGAGGGGAGAAGTGGCAGTCAGGGCCAGGGTAGTGAAGGAGGTGGGAAGGATAAGCCAGGACGGGTGATGGGACAGAGGAAGGTGGACGGGGATTATGAAGGCAGGCAGGATGGAGGGAAGAGTATAGTTGATTCGAGAGGAAGGAGGAGCAAAGCCGAAAGATAGGGAAGTGACCAGCAAAGACCTCTACAAATCATCTCCGGGTATGTTCACTGGCCTTACATGCCCATTGCTATGTTTACTGTGCTATTCCATGGCTGGGGGTGAGGAAGAAGACTGGGGAGGGGAATTGGGGTAAAGGCTAGGGAGACCAACGTATGATGGGAGGGATGGGGATTGGGTTTGAGCTAGAGACTGGCACCAGGAGCGAAAATTGGGGCTGGGACCTTGAGAAACCACCTGCAATTAAGCAAGATAGCTGGGTTACCAGGGAGGGAGGGGAGACTGTAGATAAGCATGAGCGAGGGAAGGCAATTTGACTTGGCAGAGAGGAGTGAAAGAAGCACATGACAGAGGGGCGAGGGAAGGCTATGCGAGTGGGAGTGATGGTAACCTAGCTCGATGGGTTGGCGGTGAGCGTTGTAAGCATAATTCGAGTCGGGCACCGGGAAATTACCCCCGGGAGTAGGGGAGAGACATGCCAAAATCAGAAAGGTGGAGAGGCTACTGCAAGGCAGGTGAGGGGTGCTAACACTTCAGGCAGAGGAGAGGCACTGCATCTTTGGGCAGAGGGGTACCTGGGAAGAGGCAATTGTGGCTTGAAATGTGAGGGGAGGGGAATCAATATCAACCTGGAAAGGCATGAATCTACGCCCCGAGAACTAACGCATATTGTGTGTGAACAGGCTCGGAAAAAGGAAGCGATGGCCAGACCAACACGTGGAAGAGGATAAGGCAGAAGAGGGAGGGAGCTTCCTAGAGCAGTAGACCCGAGCACCTCAGAACCTAGGCATGGGAGGAAGCCAGTAGAATGGCTCATCAGTGAAGTGGCAACGATGTATAGGGTAGGAACGGATGCAAGCATCCATAAGATTTTAGAAGATTGGGAGGAAAAGATAAAGTAGGAGGAGGAATCCGAAGAGGAAATGGAGAATTGGAGAGAGGTAATCTCAGATCCTGGGAATATTAGGGGTAGACTCACGTAGTTTAAGCAGACACTATACCTATAATAGCTCATGAAGAACCTAATGGGGAAGGCTGTTTCCAGGAAAACTACTGTCTTTTTGATCGACTAGCCCTCCAGGATTGGCAGTTATCCTAGAAACAAACAATTTAAAGCTATTTGTGATTTCCTCTATGTATGATAGATAAGAGAGAGGCAAAGGAACCAACTTGGATCTTCTGCTTAACTCCTTTCTTAATCTCTCTCCCCCTTGACAGAGCTTGCACCTCTTCTCCTAGTTATCCTACTTAGAGAATATCTGTAGAAACAAGGTAACAAAACACCATCAAAGCATCTTGATCTATTATATCATAAGCATTGCAGAATCAGAAATAAAATGAACATACAATGAACATACAATGACATTCAAAAATACATAATTGTATGGAGGAAAACTCAAGGAACTTTATTAAAATAGAAGGGAGAATTACAACCCAGCTGTCTGATCCAGCATCATCCACCCAGCATCAAACGCCCTCTTCACCTCATGAAAAGCAAGATCACCCAACAATACAATACTCTTTATTAGATACAAACTATCAACACTTCCTTACAAATTACAAAATTCCAGCCTCCAGATCTCTCAGATGAGGGATCCATTTATAGATGTTTGCAAGGGTGTGATTCATTTCTGGGTTTTTGATTAGTGTCATTCCACTTGCTGCTTTTGGTTCCACTTGGAGATTTCTTGGATCTCTTACTCATCCCTGGGTGAATTCAGAGAAACAAGTGTCATATGAGAAGTTTCTATAAGATTCCATGAGCATCCACTTGGTAAATTGTCTCAGACATTTGTCCATTCTCGCTCATCGCACTCCACAGAAGGCCTCTTCAATATGCATCGCACCTGGCTAGTGTAGAAGTCAGTATGCATCACAACTTGACAGTGAAGCTTTCAGTATGGTCCAATTCAGGCTAGTTCTGGATGATTTTTCAGGTGGAACTTTTGGGGAATGATGTAATCAGTTGACCATGATATTTTAGGGTATGAAACAACACTTTTAGGGGTTGAAAAGCCCTATTTTATCAACATATAAGATTGGGGTTGAAGTGCCCAAATATGTTTATAACAGTTGCCCCCTAAAGCATGAAGTCGTAAATCTTTGATGTTGGGTGAAATGCTTTAACATGAGGATTCGAGGTTTTCGAAACCGGAAGGTGACCTATATAAGATACAATACAATACATCATCATCATATAATTTTCATGATCTATCTGAGGCAGGCATTCCCATGCTTAGATTTATAAATTCATTTCATGTACATAGAATAGATAATCGTCTGCAGTTGCAGACTAGTGATTCTTCATATGTAGGGTCATCGTCCTTGGCTTGGATGACCATCTGTGTAGCTTCTGTGTACATTAGATGTCTTTACATTCCTGAATATATCGCAGCCCGGATGGATGAAACTATATCCGGGGTCTTCAAACTCATTCAATCTTCGCTCGATGTACAAGTCGATCCATGTGAAAAGATGTTCTGAAGTCGAACATGGAAAGACATCGCCTGATTACCAGTTAATAATGTGAGCTATTAACAGATACGAGAGGAATCATCGATAATAATAATGACCCTCAAGGTACTACAGTACAATTCACGTGGTGTGAATATATGATCCGATGTCGAACACCACGCAAAATCTTTCGGTCGAAGGCCATTGATGTCAACCTGTCGCCGGAAGTGAGAAATTGCCATTAAGGCATGCAAGTTTCAATGTATTGAAAGGGTTGTTTCTAAGTCAACTTCTTGGATAATGACGTGATGTCGAAAAGAAGTGACCCGTCGTAGGAAGGCCTTAATGCATCCCACATCTACGACACAAAACGAAGCAAATGATTTTCTGGAAGTGAAAATGATCAATGACACAAGGTTCAGGAATGGCGGTCATGAAAAATGGAGGTTGAAGGTATTGCAGTGGATGAGGCATTGACTGGATGGTGAATTCTCAACTGAATGAATTCTCTTGAACATATCGGTGACAATGAGATGGATTGGTAGCGTTAACCCCAAAAATGGATGGTGTGAAAGACCAATGGTGAAATGGCTAGTCAATGAAATAACCCAACCTGACTCGATCATGGTGATGAAGTGAAAGTGTCATGTTCAAGAGTGACTTGCTACCATAAAATTCTTCATGTTTTCTTCCATTTTTTCCCAGTCATTACTGACCAGTACCTCTTTATTTTTGTCAAGCTTGAGGAGGATAACATGTGCTTGTTCTATAATTTTCCCTTCGGGCAAACCTGTCGCTATGTTCTTAGCGAGTCTAGCGACAGTGAAACTCGTTCTTGTCTGGGTGGAAAAGTTTGTCGCTATTGTTTTAACGAGTTTAATGGCAAAGATAACTCAGTCCTTTTCATGTTTAGAGATTTTGAAAAGGGACGAAAAGGAAAATCCAGTAGTTCTTTTTCGTAGCATAATCCCTTAAGTCCAAAAAAGATTAAAATAATACAAAAGGGATGAATTTTTTATCACTTTAGCGAGCTGAAATAGACAAACGCTCGAACGTTTTCTGTGAGATAATCCCTCAGGTCCGAAAAAGATTAAAATATACAGGAGGGATGATGCTTCCAATCACTTTAACGAGTTGGAGAGGCCAATTGCTCGACAATATTTTCATATTTAACAAGTCTGAAAAGGGCTTAAGGAAGCGATTAGACTGCTTGGAGGGGGTACCGAATAAACGGGTGAAATAACCCCTTGAGTAGCAGGAACTGTGGGATTCTCTTCCTGTTGTGAAGGAACGGACAGATTGCCCCCAAGTTCATCAGACTCTGAAGTAACAAAGAGAATTTGAACGGTATCGTTGTCACTCTCTTGAGGATGGATATGATCTTCTAAAGGTAAAACTGGGTCAAATGCCATCTCGACTTGTTGACTTTGGTCCAATATGGACTGAGAAGGTTCACTTTCAACAATAGGTGTTTCGACCGACGGTTCAGATAAGTCAGTTGGATTTTCAACTAATAAAGGACTAGGGGAGAGTTTCTTGTATCTAGGTGGAAGTCGCTGCAGTGAAGCAGGATGGTTATGCAAGACTCTTTGGGCCTCACCCAAAAAAGGACAACGGGGAAGTGTATGGTTCCCTTTACATAACTCACATGGAACTTTGAATTTTCCTTTCTGTCTGTGGACTTCAATATCACTAGTTGATGGTGTATTATCAACATGATCAGCAGAGGTTGATGACACCGGTTGGTGCGAACGGGGGGACCATTCTCTCAAGATCTGAGGAATGAACAAACAATCTCGTTGAAAATGGTCTCCTCTATAGATTATGCATGGATATCTGGGTTTATGAGCTTTAATGTGCGGATTTTCACCAGTTGAGGCATCCAAATCTATGGTAGGTTGGTTGCCCCTTACTGAATTGGCTTCTTCTTCTTCTCCTTACCTTTCTTCTTATTCTTAGCCACTTGGTTATTAGCATCACCACTTTCACCAAGTGAAGAGGAAGAAGGGGAGGGAGAAATGAACGAAGAAGAAGGCGAGGGGTCAACTTTAGTATCAACTAGATGCTGATTTGATTGCTGAGGAATCACGTTATTTTGAACCATAGAGGTCGAGAACAACCATACTGGCAGGCCAATGGTCAGTCCCAGAAGGGACAAAGTGGCCATATGAGGTGCACCAATATTTCCCAAAGATGTAAAAGGACTAGGATTCCCCTCAAATGGATTCCATGATTGGTGGATTGCATTATCTCAACCTAAGATCAACAAAGGAACAAGGATGTTATTCCGAATTTAATAAATTTTAATGACACTTTGACACAACTTTTGCTTTTTCAATTTTTAAGAGTCGAGAAAAAGCTAAAGATGACTCTAGTCCCCTTTGATTTTTAATGAGCTTGAAGTGACAAGTGCTCAGATGGACCTTTTCTTTTAAAGAGTCGAAAAGGAAAGAAAGTGACTGTTCTAGAGATCTAGACAAAGGGATTACCAAACCAATCGTAAAACTACAACATACACCTTGGTGATAAATTAAAGAGAATTTATCAAGGACTTATGTATGGCAGTCAATCTTCCCGAATGCTGTGTTCAGTGCATTGCGATCGATAGGGCAACAGACATGGCTTCCTATGGATAAAGGATATAAGCCTATTGTGGTCTCCCAATATATACGCAACGACACGGGGAGCACAAGTCCGTGTTAGCACTTGTCATATCAAGGAGGAGGAATCACCCAACCTTCAATGAAAACGATAGTTACTAGATTTTACGACGTCAGAACATGTCTCTAGCCTAAACCTCTAGATGTGTTGCGTTAGGTTCCAAAGCATTGTTAAGTTAATTGAAATTTATTTTAGAGTTGATCTTATTTAAAAGTTTGCCTTTCAATGGTTCACCGCGTGATGTAGATTTAAAATTCCTAAATATGCAGTCTACAATGATAAACAATTGTTGTTTATTTTGATCAATGAAAATCCTAGCTACTAAGGAAAGAAGATTACAATTCTTTCAAACAAAGAGCAAAGAGCACACACTAAATGCACTTTTCCTAAATCATTTTTCGCACATAGTCTAAATGCAATTGCAAATGCATGTATTTTTTTTTTCGTTCTCTTTAATGTAAAAATTCCAAAAAAGAAAATTAAATGTAGTAAATATCTGAAATATTTTTACTCAAAGCGACATTTTGACAATTTCGTTTTCAAAATAGAAAGGAAGACTAAATGACACTTTTTGATTTCGAATAGAAAATTATTTCGACACTTCAAATAACAAAACGATAGTTACGACACTTTTTGCACCAAAACGACAGTTCGATTTAAGCAAATTTTCGACAAAGGACCGTTAATGATGGAAAAATACATAAAAACACTTACTAATCCTAATCGATGGAGGCTAATCTATTTGATGCAAGGAGGCTTCAGTAATGAGGTACTTTTCATAAGCAGCAAAACAACTAAACAAGCTAAAACCAAGGACAAAAACCCCAAATTTCAAGAAGGGAAATAGGCTCATTCAGTCATCGCACCTGTTCTTCACAAAAACAAGGATGAATCACACTTTTTAGACTTAGGAGGAGCGATGCATATTGGTAGATAGTGACAGACAGCGATGGGCTAGGGAGCGCAACTGAGATGGGTTTTGGCTCAGATTTGCAGCTGATTTCAGTGAGTTAAGCTAAGCTATGATAGATAGTAAAAATCAAAGTATAGAGGCATGATCTTGGGAGGTTACTGAGCTACCAACAGGGCATCTAAAATGTTTGTAAGTCAGATGTTCAGTTCATAAACTAAACCGGAGATTCATTGAAGCAGCATTCATCTATTATGCAATTGTAGAGAAAGAGTAGTTCAAAGGCTATCTGGCTAACTTCAGGCTTCGTCTATAGTTTATAAAACAAACAACAATAACTAACAGACATCTATTCGATCCCCAGTGGAGTCGCCATTTTGTTTCCGGGAAAACTAGTGTCTTTTCGATCGACTAGCCCTCTAGGATTGGCAGCTATCCTAGAAACAAACAATTTAAAGCTATTTGTGATTTCCTTTATGTATGATAGATAAGAGAGAGGAAAAGGAACCAACCTGGATCTTTGGCTTAACTCTTTGCTTGATCTCTCTCCCCCTTGACAGAGCTTGCACCTCTTCTCCTACTTATCCTGCTTAGAGAATACCTGTAGAAACAAAGTAACAAAACACCATCAAACAATCTTGATCTATTATGTCATAAGCATTGCAGAATCAGAAATAAAATGAACATACAATGGCATTCACAAATAACAACATTCATAAATACATAATTGTATGGAGGAAAACTCAAAGAACTTTATTAAAATAGAAGGGAGAATTACAACCCAGCTGTCTGATCCAGCATCATCCTCATAGCATCAAAATCCCTCTTCACCTCATGAAAAGCAAGATCACCCAACAATACAATACTCTTTCTTAGATACAAACTATCAACACTTCCTTACAAATTACAAAATTCTAGCCTCCAGATCTCTCAGATGAGGGATCCATTTATAGATGTCTACAAGGGTGTGAGTCATGTCTGGGTTTTTGATTAGTGTCATTCCACTTGGAGACTTCTTGGATCTCTTACTCATCCCTGGGCGAATTCAGAGAAACAAGTGTCATATGAGAAGTTTCTAGAAGATTCCATGAGCATCCACTTAGTAAATTGTCTCAGACATTTGTCCATTCTTGCTCTTCACACCCCACGGAAAGCCTCTTCAGTATGCATCGCACCCTGACAGTGGAGCTTTCAGTATGGTCCAATTCAGGCAAGTTCTGGATGCTTTTTCAGGTGGAACTTTTGGGGAATGATGGAATCAGTTGACCATTATCTTTTAGGGTATGAAACAACACTCTTGGGGGTTGAAAAGCCCTAGTTTATTGACATATGAGATTGGGGTTGAAGTGCCCAAATATGTCTATAACAAAGGCCATGGCACAAATGTCAGTGGGGATGGCCATGACCCTTTAGGTGATCCGAATTTATACAGGAACGCAATAAGGTACAGAAAAACCATAAACACAGAGATGTAGTGGAAATAATACTTCATTTCATTAATGTAAAATACTAAAATATGCTGACAAACAGAAATGGAAAGAAACCAGCTAGGGCGATGGTAGCTTATCTCTGAGAAGAGATGTGGTGGCTACATGCCTATGAACTGTCTTACAATGAGGCTTGAAGGCCTATTTATTTTTGAGAAACAATGGAAAACCATAAACATCCAAAAATCTAACCCTGGAAGATGAAACGCCAAACTGTGGGCCCCGTTTGGGTAAATTGGTACATCAACTTCCCGGGGCTGTAACTTTGGCATACGATCTCCGTTTGATGCATACAATATTTTATTAGAAAGATCTATCTAAGAACTACATCTTTAGGAAGAGAAACATCGGTCCATGTACTCACGTCACTCCCAGTTTTCCCAAAAAACATCGTTTAGGGCCTCAAAATGGCTCCGGAAGTTCAGGACCCGAAAAACTGCTAAAAATGGCAAATTGTGCTACAATTAAGGAAACTAAAAAACTGAAAGAGACAGTTGTGGGTGTCTAAATGGGAGCCACCAACATCCACCTGGATCACCAGGACATGTCCAACTACAAGAAACCTGCAGACCATTCAATTCCAGTTGTGCAAGAAAGACATTCGCCTAGATCATATTCAAAGGCACATCCCTTGTATTATCGAGTTGGTGGACATACCCGGAGACTTTGCCGAAGACCCAACTCTGGTGGAGTCAGCCTTAGAAGATCAATAGGACTAGTTAGGTTCCAGGATGTTTTTTTGGTTTCTTTCAGATAACATTTACTTTTATTGATGCATGCTTATGATAGATAGACACTTAGACTCTTATCATGATATAGATACATATATAACTTGGGTAGATCGCCTGAAAACTATACTATTTTTGGATGGCTTATAACGAGGATAGGTGGCCAACAAACTTGGTTTCCCACTGGGAAAGTTGAGGCCACCTATCACACATATGTGGTGTAAACTTGTCTTTTATAAATAGAAAAAAGAAGGTCCTACCAAGCTTTACAAAGAAAAAAAAAGTTTAGAGTTCAGCTAAGGAAACTGAGTCGAGGAAGAGGCCATCGCCACATTACATCCTTATGTTTCTGCCTTTAAATACCATGTAATTGTACAAATGAAAAGGAATAAAAAAACAAAGTCCTTGTTGTACGGCGTTGTCATGCTAAAAACCTTATACCAAAATATGTGAAACGAATAAGCTTGCTTTCTATCGATAGTCGTGCAAAGTGAAATCTTCAAAACGCATGGGAAACGTCACTCTCACAAATAAAATGACACCCAAGAGCAAAGGGAGTTTCCTTATCCCATGGGATGACACACTAGCCAATTAAGCATTGTTTTCATATTCAATACGATAATGGTAATGCTAACATCCCTTGCACGCCTTGTAATTGTTTAATTTTTAAATTGTTTAGTAATTGGAACAAAAAGAGTTCAACAATGTGTTTGAGTGTCAAGTATTAGAGTTGAAGACTCAAATCAACAGCTTAATGATTTCATTCAAGTGGTTGAAATTTTACATCAATCTATCCGGTAAATCTACAGAGGTTTCACCGACTTCCATTTACTTTCTATCTAAATTTGCCAAATATTGTTGACTATTAACTCCTCGTTGACTAAGGAACAATGGGAGTGATTAGTATTATGACACCTCCCCTTAATCATGATCTACATGTTAACTTGCCTACTGGTCTAAGTCTCAGCTAGGCTTACAACAATACATAAACAAAATTGATGACAGAGCTTTCATTTTTTACTTCTTGCTAAAAGGTCCATGCTTATTCATTTGCTGGTGCAATTTCATCTTCATCTTTATTTCCATAAGATAGTGTCCAGAACACTTGAACTCTTAATCTCCTCTTTCTTGATCTTGATTATGGGCTAACATTCTTTGTATTCAACATTGTCGCAGGTTCTTGGGACTTATACTTGTCCTTAATGCTTACAATTTCTTCAAGTTTTATTGCTTCTTCCTTACTATCAATATCTGCACACTTAAAATCAATTTTAGTTTTATATAAAATATCATAAAAAGAACCATACTCATTCTTTTCATCCTTCTCTTTTAAGAGATATTTCCTTTCTTCATTTTTCTATGCTGTCATAGTTGGTTGTTTCATGTCTTCAACCTCTTTAATAGA
Organism: Pinus tabuliformis; assembly: GCA_031772625.1. Taxonomy (NCBI): domain Eukaryota; kingdom Viridiplantae; phylum Streptophyta; class Pinopsida; order Pinales; family Pinaceae; genus Pinus; species Pinus tabuliformis. Next base: position 119,766,544 of record CM062819.1, read on the forward strand.
CTATGTTGTTGCAAACATGTTGTCCTGCATTTGATTTTTGTATGGAGGTAGGCATCTCCTCTCACCATATAAAACCTCATAAATAATATGTTTTTCATGCATCATATTGAACCCCTCTTCACGAGATACATAATTCTCATCAAATTTGACTTCATAGTCTCTGCATCAAAGAGAATTTCTTCATAAAAATATTTAGATTCTACATCAATGGATATTTCTTCATTATCACATGTTTCAATGTCAATTACAAGTACACATTCATCATCCATCATTGCATCCTCAACGTTTCCATCTTTAGTTTCACAATCAATTATGAGACTGAAAGCACAATCATCATTTCAATCATCACTTTCATCAACTTCATCTTTCTCACTCTTCATGTTATACTTCATTTCAAGAATATCCCAAAACATTTTTTCATCACATATTTCACCAAATTCATACAAAATACTAGACAAAGTGTTTTCATCTAGAGTTGATATAATGAGAAGCAATGCTATTGCACCTGTACTCTTATCATGAGCATTTATTGAAGTTTCTTGAACAAATTTCCATAAATCTACTGAGCCAAGTAATCCTTCCTTCTAAAATTTTACCTGAGAAAGATGGAAGAACTGGCATTAATCTTTTCAATATTGCATCAGTTTCTTCAAATTCTTCTGAGTGATTGAGATTTACTTGTATGGATGGAAGCATTTCATATTATTCCTTTTCCTTCTGATTCTTTCTCTTAATTTGTTTCAATATTCTTTGCTGACCCATCACAACTTTGTATATTCTTTTATCTTTTACAATTTCTTTGACCATGATGATCTAACATGTTGAAGTTTAGCTGAGCTCTACCACAATTTACAAACTACGCCCACACTCCAACTCCCTGTGCAGATTCCTCTGATGCAGATCTACCACAATAGATCTTAAAAGTGGCCTGGAGACACACTACTCCACAGCCTTATGGATTTCCTTCTCTAGATCCTACAACATAAATATGGCTTCCTCATGTTGGGTAAGTTCACACAAATATACTTTTCAAAAGGAACACTTTGATCAGGGGTTTACATAGGATCCATTGGATGGCCTTCAAACACAAAGACTACCCCTTCGTAGCTCACACTCAGCTCCACCCAACACCTACATAAACATGAAACTTGAAGCTACACACCCCGACTTGAGACTCTCTGGACCTCAAAAAAACGAAAACCTAATAGTGCTTAGTTATATCAATTTACACAGATTTGGGCTTGATCAGATGTAGTCCCCACGCCATGTTCACCTGCTTATGTCGAGGGCTCAAATTTCATCTGATGCTACCAACTACTACTCAACAAAGCCTCAGGAGAATTGGGATAATGGTTTCCCACAATGTCTCTTCTTTGACGATGCTATCTGGAATCCTCTTATCCAAATACTTCAATGACAGGATTGCAAATCATGTAGAAGGAGACTCTCTTAGTTTTGTTCGATCCAGTGTGCAAATCTTAGTTGTAACTACCAGGAAACATTGACACCCTGTTCACACCTTACAACAGATAGGTCTATGACTCTTCTCCAACATCACCATGCACACCCCCCTCCTTAACTATACATTCACGCCACGACACATCCGTTGAACAGGTCACAACTCCTTATGCCTTCTTCAGGCCATGTAGACATTGACAACAATTCGTCCTCTAAATAGTCGTTGCGCTTCTCTAGACTTCAAAAAATGCCTTCCATGCTAACACTTTTCTTTATTAAGTAGTTTCTCACCCATTCCAAGTTCAAACATGCATCCACAATTCAAATAGATCAATTTTTAGCTACAATGACTCCTTTAACAACCTCTTTAATAATAATGGCACAACTCCCCTTCACACAACGACAACTCCTCACGCTTGTCATATGCCAATGCTTTGACCATTGGTCTCCAACACAATAGTGCAACACATAGTTATTAGTTACACTAGGAGTTAATCACCCTATTTTCTATTATTATTAATGTACCTTACATCACATTGTGATATTTATGAGATTAATTAATTATAATATCTATAAGTTTATTTGTTACTATTTTTAGCTATTTTGGATTTAGCATTTGTTTTTAATTCAGATTATAAAATTTAAATTTATCTTTCAATTCTAATATGATTTTGGTCAAAATGTTCTTAAAATTTTGAAAAAAATTACAATGAAATGCACTAAGTTTCACAATAATTATATTAATATTTTTTAATAAAACAAATTCTAATATATTTATTAATTTCTCGCTTATGAATTTTTTAAAATAAAATAAATTTATTAAGATTCTAAAGAATTACAATTAGATTCTCTTTCTTAAAGTCCAATAGACCATATTAGTCTTAGTGGACGTTAATAATCATCATCATCATATTTTTTTGTTTAAATTTTTATTTATTTTAGTAATTTTATCTATAAAAAAATAAAATCATAAATACTAATATTATAATATATCTTTTTTTAATTTTTCAATTTAATTAATTTATACGTTTAAAATTATATATATATATATATATATATAATATTTTTTTTTAAATAGGTAATAAGTTTTTATCATAAAATTTTAATTAATTAAAATGAAATTTAATTATTTAAAATATTTATTTTTCCTAATACTTATTGGATAACTTATCATTAACTTCAGGCAAGATCAAACAAATATGACCGAAAGCTGAACGCCATCTGAATGAATAGTGCGAGGAATGGATGTGAAGCGTGAAATAAAACGATCGGAGAGGGGAGTGTGATGTTAACGTACAGAGAGTGGATTCAATTTTATAAAAGTTTTGCTGCTACATTGCCGCTACCAGACGAAATTCCACATTCCAATGGAAAACAGTCGTTTGCTAGCGGAACATAAACGTGAGTACTAATCAACATAATAAGATAAGATTAGTTGGATTTTTTTTTTTGAAAATTATTCACTCGATAGGAGAGGATAAGAGAGGAGAGTTGGATGTTAATCAACATAATAAGATAAGATTAGTTGGATTTTTATCTTATTGACTCGATAGGAGAGGATAAGAGGATAAGAGAGGAGAGTTGGATGTTAATTTTGTATTGTTTTGTAATTTAGTATGAAAAAAATGATGTTAAATGTTGTGGTTTATCTTTGTGTGAAGATGAATCACATTAGTTGGTTTGAAATGTTGATTAGAAAAATCATGATGTGATTATTCTGGAATATTTTCTTACAAAAATAATGTTATGTAAATATTTTGATTTGATCAAATTACATAACAATAAAATACAATTAAAAAATAAAGAAAACATAAAAATAAAATTCATAATTATAGTTATTAATTAAATTATTTTCACTCGTTGTCCGCTTGGGGTAGCTTAATTGGCAAAGGTTGTGGAAATGAAGTCTCATCGGACTGGAATTCAAATCTTGTGCTATCCCCCTGACCCGGGTGTGAAGTTGGACATGACTAAGATGTAGTCCTACCAAGCTTATATATATATATATATATATATATATATATATATATATATATATATATAACTGGGTCAAATTAAATAAAAATAAAATTAAATTAATAAAAAAAACAAGTTTGAATCTTTTTTAGGCTTCGTAGAGCCAGAATTAAGATGGCCCATTAAGGAAAAGATGTTGTAAGGTTATGTTATGTAAACATTTTGACTTTATCAAATTACATAACAATAAAAATAAAAATAAAATACAATTAAAAAATAAATAAAATATAGAAATAAAATTAATAATTATAGTTATTAATTAAAATATTTTGCCTCTATCAAATTAAATAAAAGTAAAATAAAATTAATAAAAAACCAAATTTGAACCCTCTGTAGGCTTAGTAGAGCCAAAATTAAGATGGACCTAGGCTAGTATATAGACAATGGATGAGAGACTTTAAATATTTGTTTTTATGGTAACAAATACATTTCCCAATTACATTTTATAAAAGTTTTCATTGTCGCACAACCAAATTCCACATTCCCATCAAAAGCAACAATTTTGTAGTGAAATATAAACGTTGGTCAAATCCTTTTATATTTTTAAGGTGTAGTTATGGACTTTTTCATGATATGTTTTCTGGTTTATTTTAATCAAAATTCGGAAGATAGAAAAGAAACCTTCTAATCAAAATCCGGAAGATAGAAAAGAAACCTAGTAATCTAAACAGGGACAATAGATGGTTTGGATCCTTGCCCTTTCTTTAAAAAAAATATTATTTATTTACTTGATTTATTAGTATTTTTGAATGCTATTTATTTATCTATTATATTCATAACCTACAACCACAAGATCAAGAGAAATACTCAGTATCCTATCATGTTGATCAAATTTGGTTTGTCTCCCATTGAAAGTACAACTATGTTTAGATATCTGATGTATAAACAAAAGATTTACAACATGGAATCCAAGAGGCTCCCAAAAACTGCTTCTAACTTTAGTCAAAACCCCCACCTTCACCTCAAGCGCAGGGGGCATAAGGATGCCCAGTCTTTGCTCAACCATTGGGGGATTAAGGAGGAGATCATCATGGGAAGAAATGATAGTATCAAAGATATTATTACCTCCAATTTTAAGGACAAGTTGTGGGATCATAAGAAGCTGGAGGGTAAAAGGAAGCTAAGATACTATAAGGAGGTGATCAACCCCACCCTTGATAACTAGAGTTATCTATCTATGTTGACCTGCACTAAGAAAAATGAACATCATTAGGATAAGAACTAATTCTCATGAGTTTCGAAGTGAAACCGAGCGATGGTATACTTCCAATACTCCCTTGGATGATAGAATCTGTTAGATTTGCGGTACTAAGAGGGTGGAAGATGAAAAACACTTCTTTTTAGACCACCCGACTCTTACTCACATCAGTTGTAAATTCCCTAACATCTTCCACACTTCCAATATGCTTGACTTATTAAGTTAGCCCAACTACAGTGATTTTGGAGAGCTTCTTTCCCTTATTTTTTTATCATAGAAACAAAATTTTGAAGAATCACAATTAGATTCTTTTTCTTTTCTCGAGGTCTAATACACTGCATTGGTCTTATTGGACGTTAATCATCATCATAATCATTGTCTTTTTTATATTTATATTTATTTTTAATTAGTAAATTAATTAATTAATTAATTAATTTAATGGAGTGTTGGGTGTGGAGCCTGATTATGTTTTTTATTCAAATGTATCGCTGCATTGGACCCTAGTTTGTAATGTGGCGGCAATGTTGCTTGTAAATGCATGCCACGAGGGGGGTCCAGGGTGTTGTTGGGAAAAGTATCCAATACAGAATGCCCCTATCCCACTCTAAGGTGTTATAGTGCCTTAGCAACAAACAAGGAAAAACTATCTGAGTATTCTTCTTTATGAAATGTAAATAGAGGGGAAGGATGTAACTAACCGATGTCTTCCGCTAGTTTGTCGATCCAATCTCGCTCTCTTTTGTTCACTTTCCACTGCTTGCTCCTTCACTGGCCCAGCTACACCAAGTTCCTGCAAGATCACAAGAGAGGAAAACGACACAAAAGATATAGATTCACATTCATAACTAGTTTAGGATCAGATATAAACTAAATATGAAAATATAACAAAGCATCATTGGTATACAAGCACATAGGAGAAACTCAAATGGTTTTATTGATGAAGTAACAAAGTTCAGGAAGAGATACAACCAAGTGAGGCCCGATCCAGCATCACCTTCCCAGCAAAAGGAATCCCTTCTTCACCTCCTTCAAAGCAAATCACCCAATAGTTCTAATCTCAAACCAACAGCAATTCTCTGCAAAGTACAAAATTCCAGCCTCTTGAACCTCTGGGTGAGAGATCCATATATAGATGTGAGCAGAGAAGATGAGTCAGCTCATGTTTTGACTTGTGGCTTCTCTCTGTCAGTTCTTGCTTCCACTTGGAGGTTGAGAACCTCTTACTCATCACTAGTCGAATTCATTGAGGCAAGTGTCATTGAGGAAGATTCTGGAAGCTTCCAGTGCTTGGACACCTCGTTGAATGAACTTGCCATTTGGAATTTCTCACTCAGCGCACCCTGGTAGTGCTTCTACCTGCGTTGCAGTGCACCTAGCCAGTGTAAGCTTTGCATTTCAGCGCAGACAGCTAGTGGAGCTCTTGAATTGATCCTGAATTGATTGTTTCTGAGTGGTTTTTGGTGGAGAACTTCTGGGAGAAGTTGTCATTGGTTGACCTTGTTCCTTTAGGGGTAGGAACAACTCATTTACGGACTTTGGATCCCTTGGATTATGGACATTTCATGCTCAATGCCAAGGCACAAAAATGTCTATAACAGTTGCCCCCTAAAGTATGAGGCCGTTTATCGAGTGAAATGCTTTATTAGGAGGATCCGAAGTTCTTCCAATGCTGGGAGGAGACCTGTAATAAGATACAATACAATACATTATTTTTCATACTGCTTTCATGATCTAGCTGAGGCGGGCATTCCCATGCTCAGCTTTATAAATTCATTTTTCTGTACATAGAACAGACAATCGTCTGATGGTAGACTGATGATCTTGATGAAATCATCATCCTTTTGGTAGGATGATTATCTGCTGCAATGTTGTACATGTCAATGTCTTCATTTTTCCTGAATATATATCGCAGCCCGGATGGATGAAACTAGATCCGGGGTCTTCAATCTCGTCCAATCTTCACTCTAACAAGTCGATCCATGTGAGAAATGTTCTGAAGTCGAACATGGAAAGACATCGCTTGATTACCAGTCAATGATGTAAATTGTTAACAAGCGCGAGAGGAATCACCAATAATGATGATGACCCTCAAGGTACTGCAGTACAATTCATGTGGTGTGAATAAAGGACTTGGCGTCGAACACCACGAAAAATCTTTCGGTCGAAGGTCATTGATGTATACCTGTCGCCGGAAGTGAGAAACTTGCCATTGAGGCATGCAAGCTTCAAAGTACTGAAGGGGGTGTTCCTAGATCGACTTATTGGATAATGAGCTGATGTCGACAAGAAGCGATCCGTCAAAGGAGGGCCTTAATGTATCCCACATCAGTGACACGGAACGGAGCAAATGATTTTGATGGAGGTGAAAACGATCTGATGATATATGGTTCAGGGTGGCGGTCATGAAAGGATGAAGGATAATGTATGGTAGTGGATGGGACACAGTTGACTTCTCTCAATGACTTCTCTTGAACATATCGGCGACACTTGTGTGATGGATTGGTAGCATTTACCCCAAAGGTGGATGGTATGGCGAGACCATGGCGATGTAACCGGTGAATGAAACAACCCAACCCGACTCAGGCACGGAGTGGAAGTGTCATGTTCAAGAGCGACTTGCTACCAATAAATTCTTTGAGTTTCTCCCAATTTTTCCCCAGTCATTTCTGACCAGTACCTCTTTATTTTTGTCAAGCTTGAGGAGGATAACATATGCTTGTTCTATAATTTACCCTTCGGGTAAACCCATCGCTATGTTTTAACGAGCCTAGAGATAGTGAAACTCGTTCTCGTCTAAAGACAAGTTTGTCGCTATTTAATGCTTTTAACGAGTCTAACGACAAAGATAACTCGGTCCTTTTCAATTTTAGAGAGTTTGAAAAGGTACGTAAAGATAACTCCAAAGTTCCTTTTTCGTCATCTAATCCCTTAAGTCCGAAAAAGTATAAAACAATACAGAAGGGATGAATTTTCGATAGTTTTAACGAGCTGAACTAAACAAGCGCTCGATCTTTTTGTGCAATAATCCCTCAGGTCCAAAAAGATTAAAATCTAGAGGAGGGATAGCACTTCCGGTCGCTTTAACGAGCTGGAAGGCCAAAACTCGGCAATCTTTTCATATTTTACGAGTCAGATGAAAAGAGCTTAAAGAAGACTCGTCTTTTGAGGAACGAGTGATGAACAGGGTAGTAGCTGATTCCAGGTAAGGCTTGGAATTTTCCAATCACGACAGTGTCACAAGGATGGCTAGTGAAATCACTCTTCACAGCTGTTCCTCAAAATGGGTAAACAATCAAATGGAGGTGAATGATCGGCCAATGGAAAAGTGGAGGTGATGGTGCAAACACGACCAAGGCTTTAATGGCTGATAAATTTACATTCGTAGTGGTTATTTACCGGGTAGTTCATTTTTTAACGAGCTTAAACGCGGATTGAAACACTTGCTCGATCTTATCTTTATTTTTTAACGAGCATGAACTATGTGCTAAAACTGCTCAAAACTTATGTTTATTTTTTAACGAGCATGAACTATGCGCTAAAACTGCTCGATAACATGGTATAATTTTGATTTTTTACCATAACTAGCTTTGCCCTTTTCAAAGATAGTACTGTACCCTCAATTGCTGCATCAAACTAGTTAGAAATGAATAACATTTGCTTGAAAATGAGATTAAAACCTTAATATTTCACTTTGAACTACGTAAAAAGCAATTAAAAAGTGTTTTTACCTCTCATTTTACCATTTCATTTGAACTTGGTTTGTTGGAGCTTTGGAGGTGCCTCTTTCCCCTTGATTTTCATCAGCTGATTTCGGGAGATTCTGTGGACGATTCTCGGCGCCGTCTGGACCAGGTAGGAGCTAAACCTGAGCTCTTTCATTTCATGGTTTCCTTTCTGCATTCTGTGCTTGATTTCCTGTTTTTCTGAGCCCCTGGGGTTTGATGGGGTCGCTCTCCCATCAACGCACCTTGTGTACTCGAAACCTGCGCTGAATGTCAAGCAGCATGAAGGCAGTTTGACCTTCAACACAGGTGGAACACTGGGTAGGTGCGTTGGGCGCAAAAAAGGGTTTTGTTGCACAATTTTTGATGAAAATTTTTGCCTGTTCTCATCAAAACCAGGATCTAACTCATCTCATGTTTGTTTTTCAGAGATATGGGAGAAAAATGACCCTTACATGGCGAGAACGAGAACATGAAGAAGAGGACATGATTGCCCTACATGATCCTGTCACGGTGAATGCGCTGCAGAACTGCGGCCTGCTGAAGTTCTTCCGCATCTCTAGTATGAGACAGCAGATCAGTCTATTGCAGTATTTGCTCGATGCTTGGGATCCTATCAACCAAGTATTCCAGATTAGGGGCAAATCTATCCCCTTGACCGCAGTAGATATTTACTTCTTGACTGGCTTGTCGAGTCAGGGTGCCTCTATTTCTTTGTCAGGTTCGGCCAGAGGGAGTGACTCTGTGAGAGATTATGTCTGCCAGTATTTCAGGGAAGGATCTCAGCCGAGTAGAGACGGCAAGATCGTTATCCGTGAGGTTGCTGACAGATCCCTTAGGTCTATCCTGTATACTATTGGTAGGATGGCCGGTAGTGCATCCCTTCATGTGGCCAAAAGATCCTATGTGCAGCATGCCTTGGAGTGCCTCCAACCGAAAATATTCAACTGGTGTGATGCAGTACTTTTTCAGATGAAAAGTCAGTTGACCAAGGTAAAGGACGGGAAGTTGAAGAACTTTGGGTTTGGTTCCATTTTGACCGCCTTCGCTTTGGAGAAGATACCATTGATGCAACCACAGTACATTGCACTCGACTTGCCTTCTCCTACTGAACCACGCATGCAGAGATGGGTTGATCACATGTCGAGACATGTTGGTCAATCTCAGATTTCGTTCACTGATACCTTCTTCAGGTGGTTAGAGCGTCAGGAGATGGTCTATTCCGAGTATCCATATGTTGGCATGGACTTCCGGGGTGATCTGGATTTGGTACTGCCAGACGGCGAGCAGTGGGGCGCTATTGGTAAAAACTTTGACCATATCACTGTTTACTAATTTTATTCATAATGTCCTTGTGCTTTATCCTATCAAGACTTTAATCAACCTCATGTGTACATGCAGATGTTGGTCCTGTTCGTCTAGCAGTTCGCCCGAGACGTCAGCCGCTGCTTCAGCAGGAGAGGCTGCCGGGAGGGTTATTCTTCATGACCTTGATGTAGCCGAGACTCTTATAGCTGTGCAGGAGCAGGTTGAGAGCCTTACTCTCGGCGTTCCAAACGTGAGGATTGACGATTTACCTCTACAGTTGCAGCGGCATACTACTGGTGTGCCTAGACGATGGACTCGTCTCTTACGCATGATTGCACAGGCCGTGACGTGCTATCATGAGCATCACTAGAATAGGGTGCCCCCTAGCATTTTTGAGTTTTGGGTCATGTGACCAATTTTGTCTTGGTTACAGAACATTATATGTAAACCATAAACGGCTATATATATATATATATATATATATTTTGATTTTCGGGGTTTTATTCTGGTTGAGTTATGTGATCCACATGTACAACATTGATGATGTGTTTCTTTTTATAAATGTCGCAAATGTCTATCTAACACATAGTTTTCTAATGAGTCGGTTAATGTGTTTAAGTTTCTGGAATATATACCATTGAGTTGCAGACGGAATATATACCATTGAGTTGCAGTATTACGAGTTGTGAGTCTATCCTGACGATTAGTCGGCGTATACCATGGGTGATGTTATCAAAGAACAATTCTATCAACGCGCTATACTCAGCGATGTTATTCATTGATTGACCAATACATACACCTCTGAAACTTACTAACTCGCCGCTTGGATCAAAAATGGCCCAGGCTGCAGATGATAGGTTCCGCGAACTACGACTCGCTCCGTCGGCATATCCCACACATGTCTCCAAAAGGTTTGACATCTGCAATAAATGTAAAAAGGTGGATTACTCGACCAAAACGACCACTTTAGCGAAAACAAAATACAACAAAAGCATATTGGTTACTATTTAAGCGTAGTAACGCTTAAGGTACAACCCATTACGGGGTTGCGCCAGTGGAATTCCGTCATAATCCATTAACTCGTAGGCTCCTTTTGCTAACACCCGTTTAACAATATAGGGGCCCATCCATAAAGAATTAAATTTACCTGCTCCCAATTTATCGGATTCTTGGTCGTAAAGCAAGACCAAGTCACCTTCTGAGAAGACACGGGGTTTGACATTTTTGTCGAACTGCGCCTTGACTCGTTTCTTATGGGCTTCGTTAGCCAAGGCGGCATCACAACGGGTTTCATCCAATTGGATTAATTCCAAGAAACGGGCCTCTTCTTCTGAAGTTCCGGGGAGGAGATCAATTGCGAGTTTAAGGGACGAGATTTCACACTGGATTGGTAAGACTGCTTCCAGACCATACACCAGTTGGAATGGTGTGAATCCGGTTGCGTTCCTTACCGACGTTCGGTAAGCCCACAAAGCTGAGTACAGGATTAGATGCCAACTTCTTTTGTGAACCCCGATCATCCTTTGCAACATACGCTTCAGGACCTTGTTGATCGCTTCAACTTGTCCGTTGGCTTGCGGATAATATGGAGTAGAGCTGTCGTGAGATAGCCCTAGCTTGGCAGCTAATTCAGCCATCATGTGATTGCGAAAATGCGATCCATGATCTGTAACTATAGCCTGTGGTACGTCGAACCTGGCGACTACATGATTGAAAAAGAAAAGGGCAGCTGTTTCACCAGTGTTATCTAATGTAGGCATCGCCTCGGCCCATTTGGTAAAATAGTCAACGACGACTATAATATACCCATGCCCCCCGGTCGAGGTGGGGTTACATGTCATGAAATCGATGCCCCATTTGGCGAATGGCCCAACAGCAACTATTGGCTGCAGAGGTGCAGGTGGTCTTCTGGTTTTGCTATCAAAGATTTGACAAGCATGGCAACTTCTGACTGCGGTTATGCAATCTTTGAACATGGTTGGCCAGAAGTATCTTGCTCGTAAGATCTTTTGTGCTGTAGCGAATCCAGATTGATGCCCCCCACACGCGCCTGAATGACACTCATTCAGGGATTTTTCGGCTTCCTCATGGGTGAGGCACCTCCTCAGAACCGTATCGATACCACGACGATAAAGAGTATCACCGACGATCATGTAGTCTTTTGCTTGGTATTGAATACGTTTTTTTTCAGAGTGTGAGGTGTCTGGGCGAAACTTCTAGGTTTGGAGATAAACGATTATATCCCCATACCACTCATTGCTTGTAGATATCAGAAACAAACTCTCATCCACGATTGATTCTTCGGAGGTTTCATCGTTGGACGACGATGGGAGATCGCATAATAATTCCGCGAATACTAGAGCTTTCTTTGATTTGGATTTCACAAATTCCAGATCAAACTCTTGAAGGATTGCTATCCATTTTGAATATTTGCCCCCCAGCAACTGTCGCGACAATATATAAGTCATGGGGTTGCAATCTGACAGAATGGTAGTTTTCCGAAAGAGGATATAATGTCGAAATCTCTGTATCGCTTGAACAGCAGCGAGTGCTAGCTTTTCAACGTAAGAATATTTGCTTTCTGTATCATTTAAGTTTTTACTTAAATAATATATAGGATGTTCAATTCCATCAACTTCTTGAACTAAAACCATCGCAATGGTCGTATCTGCTGCAGCCAGATACAGGTTAAAATCCCTAAGATAATCAGGGGCGTACATTAATGATGCCTTTACTAGAGACTCTTTCAAAGCATCAAAGGAAGCTTGCAAAACCTGGTCCCAAACGAAGGGTACATCTTTTTTCAAAAGACGTGTATAACCTTTAGCAAGTTCTGCGTAATTTGGAATGAACCTCCTTAGAAAGTTTGCTTTCCCTTGGAGTTTCTGAATCTGAAGCAAATTTGAAGGTGGAGGAAAATTAATGATTGCCTGAACCTTACACGGGTCGAGACGAATCCCATCTTTAGAGACTACAAAGCCAAGTAAACGACCAGAACTGACGCAAAACACACATTTGTGTGGATTGAGTCTTATCTTGTAGTGTCGGCAACGTAGAAATATCGCTCTTAAATGCTGCGGATGATCAGTCCGCTTTCGCGAATGAGCCGCGAGGTTGTCGAGATATGGTTGAACGATGTTCTTGATGTCATGAAAGGCATAATTCATTGCCCTCTGAAACGTCACCCCTCCGTTCTTTAAACCAAAGGGTAATTTTAGATAAGCGAATGTGCCCCACGGACAAATGAATGCAGTCTTTGACTGGTCCTGTGGGCGGATATTTATTTGATTATACCCGAAAAATCCATCCATGAATGAAAAGATTTCACCTCCGGCGCATTCATCAATTATCTGGTCGATGAAGGGTGTAGGGTAGTTGTCTTTTGGACAAGCTTGGTTTACATCCCTATAATCAACACACACTCTAATCGTCCCTTGTTTTTTCATAACAGGGACAATATTTGATACCCAATCGGTTAGAGGAACCGGGTAGATGAAACCAGCATGGAGAAGTTTTTCAACTTCTGCCTTAATGGCAGCGGCTTTCTTGGGGTGCACCTGCCTGAGCCATTGTCTTACCGGTTTGACATCTGGATACATCTTAATTTCGTGTTCAAAGATACTCGAGTCAATGCCTGGCATTTCATCATATGACCAAGCAAAGACATCTCTAAATTCGCGAAAAAGAGCGTTATATATTTCCAGTTCTGAAGGGAAACAACCTTTGCCAACATGAATATTCTCTACAACATCTATTTTGGTCGAGATATTTATGGCTATAGTCTCTTCAATATTGGATAAGTTTCACTCGGAATCCACTGTATTTACAGTATTTGAAAGGAATTCAAAAACTGAAGGGTGATAAAGGTCATCTTGAGTATCTTCTTCGCAATCTGGAAGAAGGGAACGATGGTGGCAATCATTCCATGGTGTTCCTTCAATCATCATTGATTCGATAATTCCTTTGTCGGTTCCATGCACTCGCGACCAAGGATCTGAAGGGGTACCATATTCTCTAGACCTATCTACCCAAACGCTTGATGAGCGCTGATTTGGGTTTGCCTCCCATGCTAGAAACATTGATTGCTACAATACTTCTATTGGGCTTGGGGGCAAAACCTTTGCATGATCCATGTTGATATCGACTTCTGAGATCTTTGTGGAAGATATCATATTGCAGGTACTTATCGATGCTACCTCCGCCAAATCAATTGGAGGTGGAAGGACGAAAGTTCCCATTAGTATAGGATCTTTTAATAGTCCTACTTCGATATTCTGAAGCGAATGGGGGCTCCCATGGATCATGGGAATGCTTCCTGTAACTTGTGAACCATTAGGGAGGAAGTTTTGTTGGTCGACGATTGTAATCCCCCCTTGAAAAGGGAATGCAATCTTTCTAAAATAGGTTGACACAACAGCTACCATGGCATAAATCCATGGTCTTCCTAGTAGGATGTTGTAATCAAGATTCCCATCGATGACTTCAACATCTATTTCTACTGTCTTTCCCCCTAGTTCAACCTTCAAGTTATTTAGGATACCATATGGGGTATATGTCCTTCCGTCGAACGCTTTCAATATTGTCGAGGATCGCGACAAGGTTGGAGATCCTAAAGTTTTCCAGCAACTCATCGACATAATACATGTAGATGCCCCCTCATCAATAATTGTTCGATGAACAGTTTTGTTGAGGGCTTTCACTTGGATAAGGAAAGCTAGTTGAGCTGGTAACTGAGGATCATATCCTTTGTGGTCAAAGGATACAAGATTGGAATCCTTAGGATCAACCCCACCAATGGCTGATAACAAAGCCTGCCTTTGGGATGGACAATTTTGTAGTACTTCAAGAGTCGACATAGCGGATGGCGAATGGGCCAAATCTTCCACTATGTTATAATGTTGTGCTGCTCTGGCGCGAGGATTAAATGTCGACTTGCGTACTACTCCCTTTGGCGGTTTTATTGTTAATTCAGGAATGATGGGTGGTACAACTTCTGTCGAAGTTGTTGTTGAACTGCTCGGTTGATCTTTTTCCTTGTCGTTCGACAGCTGCGGATTCCCATAATCTTTGTTCCTCGTCGAAATCAAAGCATCATTTTGCTGTTTTGAAACCGACAACATTAGCACTTGCGACGGGGAAGCATTTCCACTATCAACCAGATTTGTGCCTGGATTTGGAAACGGGTCAGTTAACACAGCTGAGGTTTGCGAACTTTTAAAGAACCTTTTAAGCTCAGCTTTGTATGGACATTCTCTCGTCCAGTGATTCTCATCACATATCTGACACCCTGAGGGAGGCGGTTTCCTATCTCCAGGAGGGTTTGAAGAAGTTTTTTCAGGAGATGACTCACCTTGTTTCTTCTTCTTCCCTTTGCTTTGTTTCTTCTTGCTTCCTGGTTGTTTGGTTTCTTTGCCCTTATCTGCTGATATGGCATTTACTTCCGAAGCAAGAATTTCGTCTTTTGCATTTTGATCCGAAATCTTACGGGCCTTCTTGGAGTTGGCCTTTGTCGATTTCGCGTTTGTCGTGCCAATCACGCCATCGCCGGCGTGAGAGTCATTGTTTGATTTAGGAGGAGGAGGAATTGAGAATTCCGGTCTAGGGGCGTCTGGTATTTTGTCGTAGAGCGTGCCGGACTGAGTATAGACTAAGTCCAGATATTGTGCACGAGCGATAACTTGCTCTTCCGTTATGACTCCCCCCTTTGCCACATCTTCCGTGATGGCAGGAAGTAATGACTTGATAAACCATTCAGCTAATAGCTGATCAGGAACGTATGTTTTTACCATTCTACGACAACGTCGCCACTCATGTATATGATCAGATATATGAGTGGCCGTTGTCTGTTTGAAATTGGTAAGGATTTCCGTTCCTGTTTCATACCTTATCGGTAATTGAAAATGGGTTAAGAAAGTCATGGCTAAGGTGCTGAAATTGTCGAACGAAGCTCTAGGAAATTCAATATACCATTTTGCTGCTGGACCTGTTAACGTCCTCTGAAAGAGGCGAAGTCTTATCGAATCGTCATTTAAGGTATTTGAAGAACACCATAGATGAAATGTCATCACATGATTCGATGGATCTTCACCCGGATTTCCATTAAATTTAGGAATATCTGACGGAAGTTTATGTGGAATCACCGGCCACCAAGGGGCGTAAGCAATTGGATTGTTTGTTAACCGGTGTAGATCAGGTAACTCTAAAGTTGCCACGAATGGTAACTGCTGATTCAGGTTAGGCGAAGCGTACCCAGGATACGATGGAATCGCCTGAACATTTGGTCTTTGCGCGCCAGCATAATGTAGTTGATGCCGGTACGACTGATAATGTTGGTGGACATGACCATTGTAAAATGCTTGGTTTTGACCGTTTTGAATGTACGGCTGTCCACTGTTCGCAAAGATCTGCTGCTCAGAACCTTGGTACACTTGCTGGAATTGTGGTTGTTGGTACTGCACCAGCCACGGTTGTGAGGCCATGCGCTGTTGTGCTATACTAACCGTCGGATCAAGATGTGGGGTGATTGTACCCGTTTGGACCTGCATCGCCCCACCAGTAGGCGATTGTGGTTGAGTCACAGGGTCAAGGGGCTGTTGCATTACAACCTGAGAATTCTGAGGTTGACATACAACAGGCAACGTTTGAACTTGCGACACGGTCACAATAGCTGGTGTAGTCGGGATGTTCGACATAGGTACACATTGTTGCATAGAATACACAACTCTTGGTTGTTGGGGTAGAATAGGTACCCAACCACTTGTCGTAACTCCACTATAACCTGAATATGGTTGAGAACTCCCATATGGATACCCTCCCGGAGGGGGTAATGAAAGGGCATACTGCCCCCCATACGATGGTAATTCGGAACTCAAGGGGTTTGTTTGCCCTTGGGGACTGGATGGCCCAAATTGACCCCCAAATGGATCAATTTGTCGAGTCTCAACATAAGAGTTGCCGGATATTATTTCGGAGGAACAAACAGGAACGGACCACACTGTCGAAATAGTCCCTGGATGGACTCCTTCTAGCGGTTGTGAGCTAGTTGGGACAGATGGTATGCCGGCAAACATTGTCGGAGTGACGGCAGGGGGTTCTGTTGTCGCTGTGTCATTTGAAACAATCCTAGATGTTGACGGTTGTTCAGACATTTTGAGTCTATCCAAAAGATTACCTAGCGATTCTATAGGAACTTCCACTGGTGGTAGACTAACTTCAGATGTCGAAGGAAATAGAGTGACCCCGACTCGAAAATGTGTTGGAGTACTTGCATGCGGATCTTCTACAATTTCCTCTATCGCAATCAAACCAGGTGGAAGGGGAAGACCGTCAGGTCCGTAAAATATTTCTGGTGCCGAAGAAGGGGTTGAATCGACAACTACAGATGTTTGAGGAGCAAGACTCTCTGGACAGGTTGCAGATGGAACTGGTTCAGTAACGCAAGTGTTTGCTCTCAGACTAGGATCAGTATCACTATCCCTGTGTGGCTGTTGAAATTCTTCTATAGAGGCAGGGTTTCCAGAAACGTTTGGAGTAACCGGAATCTCAGATGTTGTTGGAACACTTGTTCTAACTTTGATAGGAGATTTCGAACCGGTTAAACGAGTTCGCTTTGTCCGTACTGTTTTCGATTCCAGAGACAAAGACGGTTGACTCGTAAGCCTCCGCGAACGACGGGGTTTCAATTGACTTTCTTCCACAATTGCGGATTACTCGATCAACCAAAATACAAAAGGGGAAAGTGTGTTTCCGAATTAAATGAATTTTTAGACGCTTTAGACACAACTTGCTTTTTCAATTTTAAAGAGTCGAGAAAAAGCTAAAGATGACTCTAGTCTCCTTCGATGTTTTAACGAGCCCGAAGTGACAAATGCTCGATGGACTTTTTCCGTTATAGAGTCTGAAAAAGGCCAAAAGGAACTGCTTTGGAGTTCTAGGTAGAGGGTGTGCCAAACTTTTCGCAAAACCGCAGAATACTTTTTAAGGTACGGGCGGTCAATCTTCCCGAATGCTGTGTTCAGTGCATTGCGATCAGTAGGGCGGCCGACACGGCTTCCTATGGATAAAGGCTTTATTCCTATAGGGGTCTCCCAATATATACGCGACGGTACGTGGGAGCACAATCCGTACTAATACTTATCGCTTCACCATGGAGGAATCACCCAACCACTTGACGGTAAGATATCAGGCTTTATGACGTCGGAACACGTCTCTAGCCTAGACCTCTATGTTGTGCGTTATGTTACAAAGCGTTGTTAAGTTCATTCAATTTATTTTAGGTTGATCTTTCTTAGAAGTTTGCCTTTTTGGATCACCACGAGATGTATGGTACAACTCCTAAATGCAGTCTAAAGATGATAAGCAAGCTTTTTATATCTTTTCGACAATGAAAATCCTAGCTACAAGGGGAAAAGAAAGACACCATCTTTTCTCAAAGAGCATAGAGCACACAGTAATGCACTTTTTCCTAAATCAACATACAAGCTGTCAAAATGCAAATGCACAAATGCATGTATTTCTTTTCGCTTTCTTAATATTGATGCCTATATAAAGAAAGTTGTTGCATAAATTTGAATTCGATTTCAAGTGAAAACATAAACAAGTTCCTTTTTCAAAATCAAAAGACGATTACGACACCTTATGATTTACTTGTTTCGACACTAGAAATGCATAAATTCAAACCAAACGACAAAAGTAAAATCTAAATCAACTGTGAACAACAAACAAACTCACTCCTAAGATCAAAACGACACTTATGACAGGTCTAGATCTAAGGGTGATAGTATGATTAGTTTATTTTCGTAATGGGAAACTGCAAATGATGTAACAAATACACAAAGAACAAATACAGTTTCTTTATACAACTGAGGCAAAATTGAGGCAAAGAAAAGGGGTTTCAGATAGGTACACTGACTGATAACAGGCTGCAAAAAACAGGGATAAAACTGAGCAAAAGGAAGCAGGGAACCATAGTTGCACAAGGCAAAGACTAATAAGCGCACCCCCAGCACAGAGGTTTTGACATTCATTGCAGGTAGCCTTCACGGGACCTGCGTTGAAATGCAGAACCTCTTCACAGAGTCTGCGCTGAAGCAGAAACAAGAGTTGTTTCTGGGCTCCGGATTACGGTTTGCAGTTAAATTCATAGTTTTTGGCCAAATAAAAGATATCAATTAGGTACAATCAGAGGGATGATCCAAAGGAGGACTAAGATCTATCACAAAGGGCTGTTAGAGCACTTGTGGATCAGCTTTTCAGATCATAAAGAGGCCCAGTGAATGGACTAGAGTAACAAATCTCTACTTTGCATTTGTAAATGGCAAATGCAGTTCGATTCAGCACTCTGAGTTTATGAAATGAATAGCAAAACACAAATAAACCAACAAGATACTATCCCCAGCGGAGTCGCCAATTTGTTGTTGGGAAAAGTATCCAATATGGAATGCCCCTATCCCACTCTAAGGTGTGATAGTGCCTTAGCAACAAACAAGGGAAAACTATCTGAGTATTCTTCTTTATGAAATGTAAATAGAGGAGAAGGATGTAACTAACCGATGTCTTTCGCTAGTTTGTCGATCCAATCTCGCTCTCTTTTGTTCACTTTCCACTGCTTGCTCCTTCACTGGCCCAGCTACACCAAGTTCCTACAAGATCACAAGAGAGGAAAACTACACAAAAGATATAGATTCACATTCATAACTAGTTTAGGATCAGATATAAACTAAATATGCAAATATAACAAAGCATCATTGGTATACAAGCACATAGGAGAAACTCAAATGGTTTTATTGATGAAGTAACAAAGTTCAGGAAGAGATACAACCAAGTGAGGCCCGATCCAGCATCACCTTCCCAGCAAAAGGAATCCCTTCTTCACCTCCTTCAAAGCAAATCACCCAATAGTTCTAATCTCAAACCAACAACAATTCTCTGCAAAGTACAAAATTCCAGCCTCCTGAACCTCTGAGTGAGAGATCCATATATAGATGTGAGCAGAGAAGATGAGTCAGCTCATGTTTTGACTTGTGGCTTCTCTCTGTCAGTTCTTGCTTCCACTTGGAGGTTGAGAACCTCTTACTCATCACTAGTTGAATTCATTGAGGCAAGTGTCATTGAGGAAGATTCTGGAAGCTTCCAGTGCTTGGACACCTCGTTGAATGAACTTGCCATTTGGCATTTCTCGCTCAACGCACCCTGGTAGTGCTTCTACCTGCGTTGCAGTGCACCTAGCCAGTGTAAGCTTTGCATTTCAGCGCAGACAGCTAGTGGAGCTCTTGAATTGATCTTGAATTGACTGTTTCTGAGTGGTTTTTGGTGGAGAACTTCTGGGAGAAGCTGTCATTGGTTGACCTTGTTCCTTTAGGGGTAGGAACAACTCATTTAGGGACTTTGGATCCCTTGTATTATGGACATTTCATGCTTAATGCCAAGGCACAAAAATGTCTATAACACAGGGGGAACAGCAGGGGATCGGGGCAGCGCCTCCAAACCTAAAATAGATGTAAAATTGCCTTGTAAAATGTTATAATTTTGTAGTCAATCTTGGTCGTTCATTAGACAGAAACTTGACGGTAGAAATTATGTTTAATTTAGGGTTTTTTCCTTAGAAGGCAACCCCTTGCTATATATGAGGGAATTGTATTGCATGTATGTAGATTTGTATTTTGAGTGAGAAAGAGAGAGGAGATTGTGTGCGAGCGAAGAAGGAATTACAACGGATCTCTTCATTATGGTAGAGAATATAAAAGGAAGGACTAGCTGTTTCTCCATGGACATAGCCCAAATTTGGGTGAACCACGTATATCTTTGTCTCTCTTGTTTTATGTGTTTTCTGTGTTTATATTTCCATAATATATTTTATATGTTCCATTTCTCTGTAATATATAATTTTCTAACATGGGGTCGGGTTGATTTTAGTCATTTTATTTTAATGAAAATGGTTTATATATAAGAAAAAATTCCTTAATTTATTTTGTTTTGTATTTAGATATATAAATTAATTTATTAATTTAAATTATTTTAGATTATAAAAATTAGATATTCTGGGTCAATGCCTTTCTTCTCTTTATTTTTTGGCCTTTTCTTTTGATTTAGTCCCTTTTTTAAATGACCTTAATTGATTCCTTTGGCTCTTTTTATTTAATTATGACCCGTTGTTGTTTGACCCTTAGTCGTTAGTAGTAATTTTCTCTACATTGTGCTACTTATTTAATTTGATGCCCAAATTTGATTCTCCAACTTGTCATGACGACGATCCAAACTGGATGGTTCAAAAGTCGTCAAGAAAACTCTCTAATGTGATTATCTCTAAAAGATTTATGAACAATTGAGTTTAGGTTGTTTAATCTACATAATTGGAGTGCCCCATGAATGTTTTAGAGTGTTGAATCCATTTATGCATTCAAAATTGCATTCTAAACAACAAAAAATCACATTGTTTCTTTAAATTATTTTAATTCGGTAAAAAAGTCTATTTTGTAAATTAAACTACTCATGTTTTAATGTATCTTAAAATTTGATTTTATTTTAAAATCCATCAAAATTTAGATTGAAATTAAAGTAAAAAGTGAAAATTTTGAATAGTTCCGTTCTTTGACTGAGCCAAGGGCCCCATCTAAATCTGAGTTGATCCAACCTAAGCTGATACCTGTTGCGGTCGCCGAGCCATATTGTCTAACCTCCAGGAAAAGTGACAGAACTTATCGAGACCATTGCTCTAAAGGGAATTGGATTAAAAAGAGAAAAAAATTTATCTTTAAATTTTTTAGTTTTATATATAGTATAAATGTTAAAGAATTATCAAGACTTCTTATTTTCTGTTCACATAGGGGATATATCGTGTTTTCGTTAAATTAGTTTTACATTTAACTAATTCTTTTTCCTTATAGTAAAATAATTTTAATTTTTTTTTTTTTTTTTTTTTTTTTAATATTTTATTACGCTGAAAGGCGTTTTCTTTGCTGGCTTGGGGTGGGAAAAAACCGTACACCCTAGCCAATCCAAAGATTTATTTTGGTCATTCAATCAAATAAAAATCTGACACGTAGAACCAGCTGAGTGGAGATTGCTTTGCTATGAGGGTTCGTGTTAGAAATATTTTGTTAGTTAGTGATACTTAGGATTTGTACTTTTAAAACCTCTTCGCCATCGAGGGTTTATTGCAGGGATGGTGAGCTCTATGGTGGAGAAGATTGTAGAGGAGCTCTGAAAAGAAATGGAAGAACTCAATTAGCAATAGTGGGAGGTTGGTTTCATTTAATTTTTGTTTTTTCTATTTAACATTTGAATAAGATGCAGTTACTCTCAAATGATTTTTGATCTCCGGTCCTTAGTTCAATTTCTCTCTCGCCCGATTCAATCCTTATTATCTGTATTGAGCAAGCAATGGGGTTGGGCCAGTTGGTTTCTTCCAGCCATAGAATATTATTTTGTTTGGTAGGAAGGGTTAGTCTCGTGCGGTAGGAAACAGGGTTTTCAGTGCTACTTGTGTCATCTATTTGATATCTATATGAAATATATACTTGTTTCTGATATTTCTAGTAACGAAGGTCTGGGTTGCGAAGGGTGTATTCACGCTATTTTAATGTGAAGGATAATAAAAGGGTTCAAAAATGAACTATATTTCATTCTTTTCGAGCCCTTGATTATCTATATTTTGTTTTCGAGGACTATTGGCATATAGATTCGACCATGTTTTGATAACTTTGAGTTCCCTTTTTTATTTTATTCATTTTATATATGCCCATGAGACTAATGCAACTTTGACCATTGTAATAAATTTAATTTGAATAATCTGACGACTGTAATAAATTTTATATTTTGAAATGGGTATTCCAGCTTGAAGCCAGGCTTAGGCTCCTTCATGTGGGTTTCAATAAATCCAACAAGATCAATGCCACAGTTTAGGTCTGTAGCAATTATCATATAAGAATACAGTATGAATATATTTGACGTCTTTCAGATGCTCTACCATTAGGCTCCAAACACAGCTTCTATAAAATTTTGGACTACCCTCTAAAAGTTGTACATGTAAGTATGATGTGTGATAGAAAAGGGAAAAGATGTGCTCAACTCCGAGAACTGTACTAAATTTAATTCGAATATTCTGACGACTGTAATAAATTTTATAATTTTAAATGGGTATTCAGACTGAAATTTCAGACTACCCTCTAAACGTTGTACATGTAGGTATGATATGTGATAGAAAAGGGAGAACATGTGTTGTAACGTGACCACGTTAGGGCCATAGAGAAGTGTTTAAAATGGTAGAGGTAGATTGATTTTCTCGTAGGGGGAACAAGAATGGAGATTCAACATTTTAGCCATAGTGAGTATGCCCTGTCTATTAGTTAGACTATGCTATTTTA
Organism: Pinus tabuliformis; assembly: GCA_031772625.1. Lineage (NCBI taxonomy): Eukaryota > Viridiplantae > Streptophyta > Pinopsida > Pinales > Pinaceae > Pinus > Pinus tabuliformis. The sequence continues at coordinate 119,789,610 of CM062819.1, forward strand.
TAAGGGGCATTATTTATTAGCAGGAAACTGGAAGGAAACTTGTTATTTTGTATAATATGAAAATTTCATTAGATCCCTTTACCATTGTCTAACTGTTAGAGCTTGCATTGTAATAGAATTTCCAACTACTCAATAATAAAAATTTATATTCTATAAATAAGCTAAGCAATGTTAATCTCTTCTAGTTTTCAATGTATTTGTAGTGGGGTTCCAAGTTTGTTTTCCGAACCTTACTTGAAATTCAGTGAATATACATATCAATGCCAATGTTTAGAAGCACATAGAAATATTGAAAAAAATTAATAAAAATGGTTTGTACATTTAACCAATTTTCTGGCATAATCAATACAATAAGGATGTTTTGCCTATTTGAATAAATGTCTATCATAATTTTCTATATTAACATAAAACAAAATCTGGCGGGTTATTATTTTGGCTGAAGTGCTCCTAGACATTTCACAATTTTATTGGAACCAAAGATGAGTTTTTGTTGTATGCATAGTTACTTTGTGATTGGGGTCATGTATTATATATGAGACCTTCTTGAAGAAAGTACTCATCTTACATGTCTTGTACTTGTAGATATTGCTACTTCTCTAGCAACCACAATCATTAATCCTCCTTTATAAGTGAATTCTTGCCCTTGTTAAATTATATCCTACTAATCAGGATTCTTTATCTGAAAGACTTGTCAGATTTGTGTCCTAAGTTTTTTTATTGTTAGTGTTTCCAGGACAAAAGTTGAGCCTCCAATATTTTATGTCCATGCAAAACCTTCAGATACTTGTGCCAAATTGTTTGAAGAGCAACGAAACATAGCATTCCATTTTTTACTGTTAGTGTTTCCAGGACAAAAGTTGAGCCTCCAATATTTTATGTCCATGCAAAACCTTCAGATACTTGTGCCAAATTGTTTGAAGAGCAACGAAACATAGCATTCCATTAATGACTAGAACCCTTTTCTTTGTAATCTTTTGTTATGAAAGATTTTATGTTTTTCTATCTTATTGATTCTTTCTCATATTTTTGTGTTAATCCATCTGTTCTAAAATTATTTTAAAGGAGTTTTTCAATGGAAAGCCAAACGCATGAAAGAGTTAATAGAATTAACCAAAAACAACTTAGTGATCAATTACTCTCCAATGTTGAGGCGGAACTCCAGAGAGAGAAAACAATTGGGAATACTAGGAATGGGAACACGATAGAAAAGCTACAGGAAAGCATGGATAATGATCTTGAGTTACAAAAATTGAGTCATGGTCTCAAAACATGTCTTCATAGAGCAGGTGATGAAGCACAGGAGGATGTGGAAGATGTTGGTGACAAAGATATCATGGACGATTTACTTGAGGAAAGAAGAAAATGCAACAAGAATGGATGATAATGCAAGAACATGAAGGGTATTGTTAGCTACGATAGTGCAGAGGATTGAATGTTCATGCATTGTTGTTACAAACAGTTTAGAGATAAAAGAGATAGAGACATAGTTAAGTGTTTGAGTAATCACGTGTATCAATTATTCATTCTTACATAGATAGTAACCACAATCAGTTCAAAGTTGATTCCACTATGGTGCTTTGAGTTTTAGTGTTCAAAGTTGATTCCACTATGGTGCTTTGAGTTTTAGTGTTCAAAGTTGATTCCACTCTGGTGCTCTGAGTTTTAGTGTGTGATACATAATGACCATCAGAATTATTTTCATTGATTTACTTGCTAAATTTTTAGCCTCTATTTTGCAAAATAAGATAATTTCATAAATTGTTCAAGAAATGTGTAAAATTTATAATTCTCTTTTCAATCACTGACGTTATCTATTGTTCATTCACATTGTCACCTATTCTAGTATCACACTATGTAGGTTCTTTTTGGATTGTGGATATCTATTTGATATCTGAATTACTAGTGGTATAACTTTATGATAGGATTTTGTTTTGCATTAATACTTCATCTTGCTTTGTTTGTGGTGTGGTTTATTATAGATAATTCCACATAACAAGTTATTTTATGATGGTTTTTAGGGATTAATTGCATCAAAAAAATCTCTAATTCTGCTTTTGGGGAGCAAGTTCCCATATATAATGAACTATGCACTTAATCTACTATATAATTAATTGTATACTGCGTTGGAAACTCCACCATAACTGGGCAATTCAAATTCTCCACATGCATGAGCTAATTTAGATTGATTGATTAGTTATCTGGATGATCACTGAGTGTGGTTGAAGTTATAATTCCACAACTTGACCTTCCACTAGTTCCTCCAATAGTTAGAACTAGTTTAATTGACCATAACTCAATTTAATAGAATTAAATTGCTGCAACTGAAATTAACTCAACCTAGGCTCCTAAAATTTAGGAACCCATTGGACCAAACTGGATTTCATGGTCCTAACTTGAATTAACTGAGCTAGACTCCTAATTTTTTGGAATCATCTCAAGTAAACTGAAATTCAACTCATTGATTCAAATTGAGTGTTCTTAACTGAGTGACAAGTGCTATGTCACCTTAGTTAACTCCTCCAAATTCTTTGTTGATGTGGAATTTCTAATTTCTTCAATTTTAATTAAGGAAAAATAAAATTTGAGACTTTCTTGCTAATTTTTCAACACTCCCTCTCATCAATAAAATGATTATCAACCACCCTTATCCTATTCCCGTGGAATGTACTGAATGCAATAACTCTCATTGTTGTTGCTACTACATCAACATCTACAATTGAGAAGCATCCAAAAAAATCATTGAATCAACTTTGTCTGCAACTACCTACTCAAAAAATTGTATTGTTGTTGACTCTGCTACTGATCCTCCTACTCTACTATCAACACTACTCTGCACTCCTCAGTATTTGACTATCACTGATCCTCCTACTACTAAATATTGTGGGCCCCTATAGTAAGGTAATGATCCATGACAAGAACACCTCAATGGACCCTGGCCAAATTTATACAACTCTTGGACTAAGGATCTACATCACCTCACCTCACTCTTGGAGGTATGTTTGTTTGCATGGAAAAACATGATCTACTCATGTTGTTGATACTACTTCTATGTTGTTGCTTCCACATTGCTTCTACAACTACTACAATAATGAGTCGAATCTCTCGATATCTTGAAGTACTAGCTTCCATAGGGCTTCTGCCTCTAAAACCAGACTCCCTCTAAGTCTCGGTCTCCTTATGATAAATCTCGCTATCCCTCAATTTGCTAATACCAATGATCAAAACTCATTTTTTGTCACTAAACATTGGCTCACTGATATGCCCACTAGCAACCTTCTTTCTCCATTAAGAAGTCTACACATAGGATCTGTTGGATCTACCCTAAACTAGGGCTCCATCAACTCTACCTCCTAACAAATCATTAGTTCTTCAATGATCATTGTACATGAGGACTTCAATGACTTGTTCTAATCCTGCTCTGATACCATGCAGAAATTAATGTGTATTCAAGATTTCTCATGAAATTTACTAAATCACAAGACTAGAAGCTACTCTACTGATTTGCAAAAGCTAATTCACGATCAAGAACATATAACATTAACATGCAAGAAGAAACATCACAAATGAACATAGATTTATCTAGGGGAAAGTAACTGCTCAAAACCCCTTACTATACGTATTGCATTAATAAAATAATAGAGATGAAAGATAATGCTTGCTCAAGCCTAACCACGATCTACAAGTGTACAGTCTATCTCTTTGCCTGACTAACTGAACTTGGCCAATACTTAGCCAAATTTTCAAGCCTTCAAGCTCCTAATTCCTTACATTGTTCCTCCATGAAATTAGCCCCTATTATTTAGGAATTTCCCACTATTAAATTTCACAATTCCTCTAGGTCCTTCCTCTCACCAATACAATGAACTATACACTCAATCTAGTATATAATTAATTGTACACTGCCTTGGAAACTCCACCACAATTGGGAAATTTGAATTCTTTGCATGCATGAGTTAATTTAGGTTGGTTGATTAGTTATTTGGATGATCACTAAGTGTGGTTGAAGTTCCATTTCCACAACTTGACCTTCCACTAGTTCCTCCAATAGCTAGAATTAGTTTAATTGACCGTAACTCAATTTAACTGAATTAAATTGCTACAACTAAAATTAACTCAACCTAGGCTCCTAAAATTTAAGAACCCACTCTACACAACTGAACTTCATGCCCATAACTTGAATTAACTAATCTAAACTCCTAATTTTTAGGAATCAACTCAAACAAATTGAACTTCAACTCATTAACTCGAATTGAGTGTTCTTAACTGAATGACAAGTGCTATTTCGCCTTACGATGTGGAATTTTGAATTTCCTCAATTTTAATTTAAAAAAAAAATCAAAATTGAGTTTTTCTTACTGCATTTTCAATAGTTTGTAGCCCTCATAAATTTCATCCTCTTTTGCTTCTTGTATTTTCTCAAGCAAGCATGAGTCTGAGTACTTTTCCTCAACCCATTTAATTTCAAGAGCCAGTCCTTTTATTTCTTGCACCATCCAGCCTTTAATGGTTTTCCTGAAGTTCAAGTTTCTTCTTTGCACAAGAAACCATAACATCCCAAGAAAAATTCTCCCTCTCCAACTCTAGAATCCGTGTCCCATGACTTAATCCCATTTTTTTTCTTTCTTTTGTTCCAACATTGAAAAATATTTACATCCTTCTAAAATTTGGCTCATACCAGAACCTTGGATGGGGTTGTCACAGTGCCAACGAAGGCTCCTTTGAACTCCAAACTGAAACAATACATGGTCTGGTCAATATGCAACGACTCTATCTCACAGTGACTACAACTAAGATACAAAGACTTTCTCCTCTTGTGGATCGAACAACTCAATCGCACTCAATAGTCTCTACACAACAACAAACTCTTCATACGCAACGCAGCAACCTCAACATATGCCTAGTACACCCTTCACCAAAGCCTTTGCGTGCTACGCAAAATCTTCTTTGTAACACACCTTTAACAATTTCTTATAGTAGCTACACACACACACATTTCCCTATACCACACCCTTAACAATTTCTCACACTAGTCGCTCATAGAAAAAGCTCACACTCTCAATGCTCAACCTCGCTTTGATACCAAATCAGAGTATGCAGACTGAACAACTTGATCATTGCATTACCAAAGAAGGATATTTATACATAGTGATGAAGGTTTTGGATTGTCTGGATTGTCGGTGATAATGGTTTCTTAAAAAGGCTCAGTGAACTATCCAGAGGCCACAAGACTTCCTACATAACACATTTAATGCGGTTGGAAAATATCAGTTGGAATTAATGTTTTCCAACACGATTTAGAAGGATTCAAAAGCCATCATGTATGTTTAAATTACAACTTGGAAGCAATAAGATTGTAAATTTGAAACCATGGGTAATTCGCTTAATAAATTTAGATAAACTTCTCAATAAAAAAATTAAACATATGGTAGTTTAGTTGAAAATCAGTGTATATCCTTCTTCTTTTTTTTGTAAATCTAGATTCTATTCATTATTCCAAAAAAGAGTACATCAGTAGTACAGCGTAGGTAGTATCACCCCGACCAGGTTTGTTGACTACCGTTTTCATCTTATGACAAAGAAATAGACAAACATCAAGAGACATAGTCCACAATATAAGAGGTCGTAAGCACTAGTATACCAACAAAACATGTAAAACTCCTGTAACCATGGTAGACATCAGAGGTGATGGAGGTTGGGTTGTTTGTAGTTGTTCCTAGAGGAGGAGGAGGATAGAAGGAGAATTAAACGTGCTCTTCGAAATGGGCCATCTAGGCCTCCAACTTTTCTACTTTCTTGGATAAGATTTCCTCAGCCCACCAGACGACCATCATGCGCTCTCGGACATGGCACTCAAAATAGTGCATTTTATTCAAAATAGCCATTAGCTTAGTGTGTTCCTCTTGCCTCACCCGCTCTAAGGTTTCCAGGTGTTCAAGAACTGATTGAATCAAATCTCGACAATGCTCAACACAACAGTTCTGTCGCTACCCACGTCCCACATGACGAGTCATCCCTTGTCTCCCCAAACCGTCGTGATGAGCCAACCCACCATGCTGCTGACCTCGTATTGTGCAACCCCCACATCCAGTTATCGAGCCACCCTGACTACTACCACCACAAACTTCAGAACCCACCCAACTAGAGCAGCTTGCCCTGCCACCACCTCGACCACCAGGGATTGCCTTACCCGAGCGACCACCTCTGTTACCTCCTCGCCTAGAGCTATTGGGATGGGATGCCAATTCCAACGGTGAGAGACTCTCACCACCCATAGAGCTCTCCAAATTGGGCTTAATTTGGGATGAGGAGTGGGAAAAATGGGGAACTGGACACATGATGATTAACCCAACACCACATGGATGAACAAATGTTGACCAACGACGAGCTTTCCAAACCGTAACTATCATTGAGGAAAAACACACCACCCCCACCGGCGTGACCATTGCCATTCAGTCCAAAATGAACGCAGAGGACCACAATTTTACCACAGCCACGTGCAATTCATTGTCTCACTCCCTAGAAAGAACCCACGCAGACCAGACCACCTAGAAACCAATGTATCTGCTCCACAAACACTGCCAAGCCCGACAAGACCCCGAGAAAGGACCGTTAGAGGCTGCGTATCCAATTCCACTCCAGCACGAAGGAGATAACACCAGACCCCAGCAGGACCAACAAAGCACCACCAGAATCAAACAACTAAGTCTTTTCCTGTGCGCAAAAACCTTAAATCGAGAACCAAACTGAAAATTAACAAGAATGCACACCCGTAAGCAAAGGAGGGGATGTCGGCAGCTCAGACGCTACCTCTCCCAAATAGGGTGCCCACGCAAACAACCCCTTCCCTGCTCAGAACTCGCTTTACGAATTCCATACCACAGCTAAACTTCAAATGGCTAATAGCAGACCACGCCACCCTCCATAAATTTCCAACGGACACCACCTCTTGTGAAATCTAAGACAAAATGAAATCTCACACAAGGTTTATCATATGCTCCCGTACACATGGTGCATGGAGAGGACGGGGAAACCAGTCCCCGCACCTACGGCCAGCGTCCCTCATGAGTGGCCACCCGTTCCATCGAGAACAATATCCACTTAGTTTATCACCCTATCGAGGAAACCTATGCCCAACCTTTAATTAAAAAATAAATAATTATAAACCCTTTAAATTTAATAAATGAACCAAAAACTATGCTTTACTAAATGAATTTTATAACTGTTTTCATATATATATATATATATATATATATAAACCCAAAACACAAGTGCCATTATGTATAGAAAATACATTGATTCTGTTATAAAAATTTTGCAACAACGATTCTATATGCGGAAAAACTTAAAGAATCGTTAAAACTTAATGCTCAGAAAATTAAATTACCTCCAGCCATTGGTGATGTTCTTGATGCAAACCACACTCCACTTGCTTCTTTACTTCAGCACTCCAAGTTCAGTCCAAGCAAAAAGAAAAGAATACAGAAATTCTGAAGGCACTTCCAAGCTCTGCTCTCTCAGATAGATGGTGTAAAAAATTGAAGGGAATTGAGATGCTAGCTTGGGGACCAAACAGATAAATTTATAGCCAAGCTTCCATCAAGCTTCTGATGGCTATGTGTCAGGTGTTCCACAGATCAAGGTAGAGAACTCCAGATGGAGTAATGGACCACTTCAGTAGCTCCCAACAAGAAAATTAATTAACTGCAGTTGATTTCCTTAATTTAAGGAAATTATTGCAGTTGGTTTCCAAAAATTAAGGAAAGACTACAGTTGGCTTCCAAAATTGTAGACAGCAGTTGGTAAAGAACTTAATGGAGCTTAACATTCTCCCACTTGGTCCATACTTCCAAACTTAATGTCTCCACTTAAAACCCATTGATAATCTGTATTAAGTAATAGATACATGAATCATGGCGATAAGTCCTCTAAAGACGAGTATTATCTTCGATGTATTACTATGTATTTATTCTTATTATAATTTATGTGGCAACAATTTCTTAATGAATAAACCTTATGTTTATTCTTGGTCCTTCTTAAATGAATTTTCTCAAATCAACTTAAGGTGCACATAAATATGACAAAAAACATCACAATAATTAAAAATTTCATTAAAATAACATTGTCCATACAATGAGAAACTACATAATGGAACCAAGTCCCATATTCATTACATGATCCTTGAATTTAAATGGTGGCATGCCCTTAGTCAAAGGATCAACGATCATTAACTCAGTGCTGACGTGCTCAATGACCACTTTCTTTTCTTTAACACGTTCCCTTATAGCTAAATACTTAATGTCGATGTGTTTATTTCGACTCCCACTTTTGTTGTTTTTAGCCATAAAAACAGCAGCTGAATTATCACAATATATTCTCAATGGCTTAGAGATAGAATCCATAATTCTAAGCCCATAAATGAAACTCTTAAGCCATACACCATGTAAAGTAGCCTCAAAAAAGGAGACGAACTCGGCTTCCATAGTGGAAGTGGAAATCAAGGTCTGCTTGGCACTCCTCCATGATACAGCTCCACCGACCATCATAAAAATGTAACCTGATGTTGATTTACGTGAATCAACACATCCAGAAAAGTCAGAATCTGAGTAGCCAATTACTTCCAAGTTGTCCGTCCGTCTATACATAAGCATGTAGTCTTTGGTTCCTTGAAGGTACCTCATTACTTTATTTGCAGCTCTCTAGTGGTCTAAACCTGGATCACTCTGTTATCATCCCAACATTCCCACAACAAATGCAATGTCAGGTCTTGTGCAGACTTGAGCATACATTAGGCTTCCGACAATGGAAGCATATGGAATGTTCTTCATTTGTTCCCTTTCAAAGTCGTTCTTCGGGCATTGGTTCAAATGGAACCTATCACCCTTCACAATGGGAGCTACACTTGGTGAACAATCCTTCATCCAAAATCTCTCTAAAATTTTATTAGTATAGGTTTCCTGTGACAGACCCAAGATGCCTCGAAATCTGTCTCTATGGATCTTAATGCCAATGACATAAGATGCCTCACCCATATCCTTCATATCAAAAATTTTAGAGAGGAATTGTTTCACCTCATGTAGCAAACCCTTATCATTGGTTGCTAGCAAAATGTCATCCACATATAAAACAAGAAAACAAATTTTACTCCCACTAACTTTCAGGTATATACATTGATCCATAATGTTTTCTGCAAAACTGAAAGAAGAAATTACATTATGGAATTTCAAATACCATTGGCGAGATGCTTGTTTTAAACCGTATAATGACTTCTTGAGCTTGCAAACCAATTGCTCACCATCACTAGAGGGGAATCCTTCAGGTTGTTTCATGTAAACCTCCTCCTTTAGATCTCCATTAAGAAAAGCCGTTTTCACATCCATTTGTTGCAACTCCAAGTCAAAATGGGCTACTAATGCCATAATAACGCGCAAGGAATCTTTCTTAGATACAGGAGAAAAAGTCTCTGTGTAGTCGATTCCTTCTTTCTTAGTGAATCCCTTAGCAACAAGTCTTGCCTTGTATCTCTCAATGTTGCCCAATGAGTCTTTCTTTGTCTTAAAGACCCATTTACATCCAATGGATTTTGCACCATTAGGCAACTCAACAAGATCCCAGACTTTGTTACTCTTTATGGAATTCATCTCTTCCTTCATGGAATTGTACCATAGTTCTGATTCTTTGCAACTCATGGCTTGTGAAAATGACTCGGGATCATTTTCAGCTCCAATTTTGTAGTCAGATTCTTGTAGATACACAACATAACCATTAGGAATTGTTGATCTCTTTGGTCTAGTAGATCTTTTTAATGTTGTACCATCATCTTCCTGAGAAGTATGTGGTTCAACTTGTTGTTCAAAAGCTCTTGGCAACTCTTGAACTACCTGATCTACTGGAATGTCGTCAGCAGCTTGTGGAACTTCAACAATTGGTTGTTCAACACCAGTTTGTACTTGAGGGGTGCTATGAACAATAACCAATCTATCACATGAAGTGGAACGTTGAGATTCTGAATGATCCTTCTCAGAAACTATGTTTCTGGTTTGATCGCTCCCACTGATCAAGTCATTTTCAAGAAACTTTGCATTTCTGGATTCCACAATCCTAGTGCTGTGAGATGGACAATAAAATCTGTAACCTTTAGACCTTTCAGCATATCCAATGAAATACCCACTAATGGTCCTTGGGTCCAGCTTCTTCTCTTGTGGATTATAAATTCTCACTTCAAACGGGCATCCCCAAACGTGCATATGTCGCAAACTCAGTTTCCAACCTTTCCATAATTCAAATGGCGTTTTAGGAACCGCCTTGGTTGGAACTTGGTTTAATATATACACTGCCGTCTTAAGTGCTTCAATCCACAAGGATTTAGGAAGATTGGAGCTGCTAATCATACTCCGCACCATGTCCAATAATGTTCAATTTCTTCTTTCTGCTACACCATTCTGGTCGGGTGAACCAGGCATGGTGTATTGGGCAACAATCCCATGCTCTTGAAGAAATTTAGCAAATGGCCCAGGTGCTTGTCCATCTTCTGTGTATCTACCATAATATTCTCCACCTCTATCTGATCTCACGATCTTAATTTTCTTGCCGCATTGTTTCTCTACTTCAGCCTTAAAGATCTTAAAGGCATCTAATGCTTCGCTCTTTTTATGAAGCACGTAGAGATACATATATCGCGAGTAATCATCTATAAAGGAGATGAAGTATCTCTGACCATGTGAGTCCATGTCTGGACTACATATATCGGTATGTATGATTTCTAATATGTCTGAACTCCTATTGGCACCTTTCTTTGACTTGTTGGTCTGCTTTCCCTTTATGCAGTCCACACAAGTCTCAAAATCAGTAAAATCCAAAGTATTAAGTACCCCTTCATTTACCAATCTTTTAATTCTTTCTATGGAGATATGACCTAGTCTCCGGTGCCATAATTTAGAAGAATCTTCATTAATAAAACATCTTTTAGTGCCAGTGTGAACATGCATTGAATCATAAGTGACATTGTTTTGTAAATTAATGGAGTAAAGACCATTAGACAAAATACCATTCCCAACATAATCAGATTTATAGAATAGACTGAAAGATTTTTCTGAAAAGTTTAAGGAATATCCAAAAGGTACAAGCCTTGAAACTGAAATCAAGTTTCTAGAAAAACTTGGAACATAAAAGGTCTTTTCTAATTCCAAAACAAAGCCACTACTTAAAGTTAAATAACATGTTCCTATAGCTTCCACATGCGAGCCCATCTTGTTTCCTGATAAGATGCTTTGCTCACTTCCCACTGGCTTCCTTAGGTTTTGCAAACCCTGCAAGGAATTCGAAATGTGAATTGTTGATCCAGAATCAATCCACCATGTGTTAATATTAACGTTAACCATATTAGATTCATAACAAACAAATGAGATTAAATTACCTTTGTCCACAAGCCATTTCTGAAATTTGGCGCATTCCTTCTTCATGTGTCCCTTCTTTTTACAGAAGAAACACTTGGAATCCTTTTTGATATCGGCTTGGGGAGGTAATTTACCTTTCCCTTTTCGATTGGCTTGAGATTTTCCCTTTCCACGCGTTACCAGCATTGCACTTTCTCCCAGTTCCATCACCAGTCTTTCTTCCTCTTGAACACACATGGTCATGAGTTCATTAATTGACCATTTATCCTTATGTGTGTTGTATGATATTTTGAAAGGTCCATATTGGTGCGGAAGGGTGTTCAGGATGTAGTGCACTAGGAAAGACTCCGATATATCAACCTCGAGTTTCTTCAATTGAGCCACAGTGTCCCTCATCTGCATGATGTGCTCGCGCACACCTTTCACACTGGTGAGCCTTAGGGATGAGAACTTCATGATTGGGGTGCTTGCTAGTGCCTTGTCTGAAGTGACGAATTGACCATCAATGGCCTTCAACAAGTCTCGGACCTTTTCATGTTGATCAACGGAACCACGAATACCAGCTGAAATTTTAGTCTTAATGAACATCATGCTTAGACAATTAGATCGCTCCCATCGCTCATAAAGCGTGATGTCCGCTGCAGTGCTGGTATTAGTGAGTGCCGGTGGTTCATCTTTCCTAATAGCATAATCTATGTCCATCCACCTCAAATGAAGGAGAACCCTCTCCTTCCAAACCTTATAGTTATTTCCCTTAAGTTCGGGAATGTCACAACGAATTTCAGAGAAATTTGCAGGTTGTACTACTGCATCAAAATTAAAAGATCACATGCTTATGTTAAGATTGAGGCTTAATAAACTTCCATGTTTTACCAATGTAAATCATGCTCAAAATTGAATCTAATGACATAAAAATTGCCTGTGGGCTAAATTTTTAATTCAAGCAAATTCAATTTTTCATAATTCTGAACTTTATGATAAAACTTATTAATTCATAACTCCTGTGGGTAGGTTATGAAATTTTATCCTAATTAATTACATAAATATAATAAAAATTCCTGTGGGATAAAATTTATTATATTTAGTCTAATTAATTACAATTTAATGTCTAAATAATCTTTATGTGATCTAACCAATCAAAATATATAATTTTAATTAATTAAAGATGATGTGGCTATTCTCTAATTAATTAAAGTTATATGGATCACTAGACATTATTTTTTACAAAAGTTGTATAAACAAAACTTAACCAGAGAAAAAATAATGTTTACTGAAAAGAGTAAGTCAAAATGACATTTTAAATAAACTCCATATAACTGTAATAATTCTCCAGCAAAATCAAAATTAAGGTTAAAGCAGTCAGCATTACCATAAATGACTGCAAATTGATTGTTCAAATGAGAAATAAAGACTCGGTATGGCATACAAGCAGAATTTCAATCTCTCAAAATCCCGCTTACATAAAATAGCAAAAAATCAGAATACCAATACAACCAACGTGGCCCACATGGAAACGATGTTGGAGTTAATACATATGAAACAAAATAATGAATGCTGCCAAATTCCAAAAAGTTATTTCTAACTTCGTAAAAAGGAGAAAAGGAAAACCGAAAACTAAAACAATAAGAATTTGCCTTTAAGTATTTGCCAATTGAGAAAACTTTCTACTTCATTTGTTTATGCATATAAGACGGAAATTACGTTTCATCTCACCCAAACACGTCTACGACACGCAAACCCCTTTGACTAACTCAATGCAAATCACTTTGAAGCAACCAAACTCCATGGTACAATGCGCCAAATTTATTAAATTCAGTCTTTAAAGGTGAAGAAATGTAATATATCGTGTGATGGTAGCATAAATGAATGAATTGACCTAATCTTTAAAAGGAAAAATATAATATGAAGCTAGATATACCCATCGTTCTTACTTTGATATATTTTAGTTTAGGATTTCGCTTATGATCCAATTAGGCTTGCAGTTTCAGATGACCCTTCTCAGGTTCTTTATAACCGCAGAACGCTAGAAGCGATCTGGGACAACAAACGGGTTGCCATGAACCCATACACGCGGGAACCCTTCCACATTGGCGATGTCATCCCACAGACGGAGGTCAGGCAACGGATGTGCCAATACATTCTCACGAAGAGCAGCCAAGGCATATTTCTAGGGCTTTATGTCATTCCTGACTACACTCAAGTTTTGAATGAGAAAAAAGAGGTGCACAGAAAGACAAAGGGCGGCGAGAGCACACCAAGGTAGAGATAATAGATGCTCTGATACCAATGTTATAAAAATTTTGCAACAACGATTCTATATGCGGAAAAACTTAAAGAATCGTTAAAACTTAATGCTCAGAAAATTAAATTACCTCCAGCCATTGGTGATGTTCTTGATGCAAACCACAGTCCACTTGCTTCTTTACTTCAGCACTCCAACTTCAATCCAAGCAAAAAGAAAAGAATACAGAAATTCTGAAGGCACTTCCAAGCTCTGCTCTCTCAGCTAGATGGTGTAAAAAATTGAAGGGAATTGAGATGCTAGCTTGGGGACCAAACAGATAAATTTATAGCCAAGCTTCCATCAAGCTTCTGATGGCTATGGGTCAGGTGTTCCACAGATCAAGGTAGAGAACTCCAGATGGAGTAATGGACCACTTCAGTAGCTCCCAACAAGAAAATTAATTAACTGCAATTGATTTCCTTAATTTAAGGAAATTATTGCAGTTGGTTTCCAAAAATTAAGGAAAGACTGCAGTTGGCTTCCAAAATTGTAGGCAGCACTTGGTAAAGAACTTAATGGAGCTTAACAGATTCGACCAATACAGAAACCACCTCATAAACACTGCAATAGAATCTATTGACCTTTTACGTCAGGAATGAATTAACCCTTAAGTAATTTGAAGTTTTAATCGGATGTTATTTTCACTTTTGGTTGAATCCCGTGATAGAATTTTTTATTAGATTATAGATTTTAGTTGTTAAAAAACTAATTTTAAATTTATTTATAGGTCCAACATTTCATAAAATTCTTCATTTGGATAAGTTATACAGTTGAAACTTCAAAAATTATTAATTTTTTTTTTTTTAAGAAAACAAGTAAAACAATTTTCTAACAAGCCCATTGGGTACAATTTAATTGGTGATGTCGTGTTGCAGGGTAGTGATGTAAAGTACATAGTTTACAAGGTTAAAATTTTAGTGGGTGTAAAAAAAAAGTGGTAATTTATTTAGTTTTTAATTTTTTTTTTAAATTATGGAAATTTTGGTAAGATTTTGATAAAATATCGTAGAAATCTTTGTAAATTTAAATTAGAGTTATCAAACTTCAAAAATTTGTGTAACACCTAACCATAAAAAAAAAATAATAATAATAAAAAAACATCATATCTAATAACATACGAACCATAGTATATGGAACTATAGTGGGAATGACATATATGCAATCATTAAACATATTTGTAATAAAGGTCAATGTCAGTACAAAAGTTGGTTTCATTTCACACTTTTTGAGGGAACGTAAATGTACATTCAATGTACACGATCGAAAATCTGTCAAGAATCCTCTGGGATGACAGTGCATATTTATACCATTGGTACCTTATCATATTGTTGCTTGACTTTGATAACGCGCGACGTGCTAAGATTTAAAGAGTTAATACACTTGTCCATTCGTGCCAGTTGCTTTACTCCTCCATCGTTGATCTCAAGCCTTCGATCAGACGGTGGGAAGTTGTTAGGTTTTATACCTCTAACTGAATCCTCACGCTCGAACTCTAGAAACTTCATTGTTGCCTTTGTTCTTTCATTTACAGCTGCTCTGCAACACGAAACTTTCCACTGATTCCACTTTGCATTAATGGTTGAACTAGTGAGGACAACAGAATCCTCAGAGCAGGAATACCCCACCCTAGAACCCAGTTACTAAGTTTTATTTTCTGTTTCTCAGGTTTCAATGTTGTTATCGTTTTCAGGGTTTCAGTTCAATGCCTATAAAAAAACTCTCTGTTACGCAGGTATGGCCCAAGAGGCTTTGGTGATGGTAGGAGGACGGCAACATCAAGACTTAATTGAATCGGGTAAGGTTTTCTGGCAAAGATTCTAGGGCACTACTTCCTTTCAATTTTTTGGTTTAAGGGATGAGGGCTTTCACCTCTAGTTCTTTTCGCTTAACTCATTTCCAGTGAAGAATTGAGCCTTCGTTTGTTTTTGCAGGTAGACAAAGAAGCGATGCCGAAACTCTGTTCCAGGTAAGACCCAATGCATACAAGATAATCAGTTTTGAATGAATACTGAGCGAGGGTTTCACCTCTGCCAACTCACGAGTTTTGTTTGTCCTCCGTTTACAGGTATACAATCTATTTAGGCGGTTTCATTACTCATTTTGCAGTCATGCAATTCAAAGGAACTTATCGAACCTTGGTTTATCTCCAGGTTGGAGTTGTTCTCTTGTTTATGGTTCTCAGTTGAGTTGTTTTACAGTTTTGGATGGGGTTTCTCCTGCGTAGGCAATCTTATATTATGGATTACTGTTATAACTTAGCTATCTTAGTCTGTTGGTTGGTCAGCAAGCTCTGTCTATCGAGACATTTTCTTCTTTTAAAATGAGGTCGGAATAGCTAATATTATGCTCGGTTGTTGCCGACAGTGGTATTAAGAATCTATTCTCTGTTCTTTTGATGTGGAATGAATTGTAATATTTTCTTTGTTAAGATAAAAGACCGGGTATGCCTTCCAAAGGTTATCCCATAAATTTCGACTGTTTCAATGTTATCTATATACATGAAATGTTTTCCGGTTATTCAGGTTTCTTGAATGTTTGATTCATTCTCTTTAACCTTGGTGTATTAGTTTTCTGAACTATGTTTTTACAGAGATACTGCTTCAACTTGATGTAATACTCTTATGATAGGATTGTTAATCATCGTTTCAAACTGCTTGTTATTCTACTGTTAAAGGCCTGGAATGAAAGGCATTCTGATGCCATTCGGTGTCTGTAGCGTATTAGCTGTCTGTCAATCTTTTATTTCTATAATATTCTACTGCATTGTTCTTTTAGACGATAATTGTCAATACTTTCCGCTATTTATATAACGAGCTATATTTACCATCGGTTCTAAGATATGAATGATTGTAATTCAATATACATTAATCATATGGCACTGGAAATTATTTCATTTCCTATTCTGCACTAATAATTATTCTGTACTTAAATAGCTTATTTGTTCTTCACTGATCTATTAACTAAATTCAGGGCCACCAGTTCGATAATAAGCTCTCTGTTCTACTTAGTTAATTTCCTGTAATTATCATAAAATATCTATAATGCAACCTATAGTTCCTACACTAATAATTAGTTAGTTCTACAGTCAAGTAATTCATATTCATAGGACATTAATAAATTTTCAGAGGTCTACTACCTTACTGTATTTGTTATGTTGTAATAGAACACGTATTCAAAAGGTCTCACCTCCCAACCACGAGTCTGGAAATCACGTCCAGACTCTCCCTCGAGCACCTTCTATCTTACACACTGGCTTTTATCCAGTTACAGTCAGTACAGTGGCCTCAGGACTCCTATCCAGCCTTAACTTTTGTACTCCTTTGATGACTATGTTCAGCAACCTTCCTACTGGTCCTTTCTTCCAGTTCTAGGATGGTTCTTTTGCCTCTCTTACCCTCTCTATATTGCCTTTCTCAGGCAGAGGGTAATTGTTTCTTGGCAACTGTTTCCTTTAATAACAAAACAATTTTGTTTTAGTCTTGTTAAAGAAATGTTACTAAAATTTAGGTAATCTCAATGTATGGATCTGGTAATCCAATTTCAGTCAGTTAATATATAACATCATAATGTAATAAAAATTTACAAATTCATTAAGTAAAAATCAACTTAGTAGTCTCAATGGTTTTTTTTATGCAACTTGGGGTGTTACACCCCCCCCCATATGAGGAACACCATCCTTGGTGTTCTCTCTAATATCATAAAATAATGTTGGATAAAGCTTCTGCATAACTTCCTCCTCTACCCAAGTCACCTCTTTCGGGCCAAAGTACTTCCATTGCACTTTAACCTGGGTGATGGCTCATCTCCGCAAGTTGGTTTCCTGCTGATCGATAATACGAAGAGGTTCTGCGAGGAACTCTCCTTCTGGTTCAACCTGAATATTTTCCCAATCAATAATGTGTTGAGGGTTATACACATATTTCTTTAGTAGTGGTACATGGAATACATTGTGAACCTGAATGTGGCTTGGTAGCGCAAGCTTATAGGCCACATGTCCAATTCATTCCAGGACTTCGAAGGGGCCACAGTGTCGGGGTGCTAATTTAGCACAACCCTGCCACTATAGGGTTCTCTTATGAGGCTTCACTTTTAGATAAACGTGATCTCCCGGTTGAAATTCTCTGAATGTCCTCTTTTTGTCTGCATGTGCCTTCTATCTATCCTGGGTTTCCCTTAAATTTTGTCGTACTTTCTTAAGAGTCTCCTCCATATCTGCCAGCATATCAGGACCTAGTGCTAACTTATTAACTGAATTATTCCAATCTATGGGTACTTTTCACCTTCTCCCATACAACACCTTTAAAGGGCTCATGCCTAGCGATTCGTGATGTCCATTATCATATGCAAACTCCACTAGATGCATGTAATCTTCCCACTTGTGTGGTTGTTGCATCACGAACATGGGTAGCATGTCTTCCAACACCTGAATTACCTGTTCAGTTTGTCCATCTGTTTGGGGGTGGTATGCAGTACTAAACTGGATTTGAGTACCTAACCCTGAGAAAAGAGTTTTCCAGAAGGTGGATGTAAATTTCACATCCCTATATGAAATCACCACTTTTGGTATTCCATGCAAACGAAAAATCTCTTTCATAAATGTTTATGCAATTTCCACGGTTTTGTAAGTGGATTTCACAGGTATGAAGTGAGATGTCTCACTTAATTTGTTTACTACCACCATAATGGAATCATGTTGTTTCCTTGTACGGGGAAAACCCGTGATGAAGTCTAAAGATATGGTCTCCCATTTCCATTCTGGAATGCGTAGCGGTTGTAACAATCCATCGGCATGTTGGTGTTCAGCCTTCACCAGCTGACACTCTAAACATTTGGACAAATATTCTGCAATGTCCTTCCGCAATCTGGGCCAACAGTATCCCTTTTTGAAGGCTGAAAACAATTTTTGATAACCTGGGTGCCTAGCACAAGGTTTCCAATGAATCTCATCTAGAATTAATAGTTTAAACAAGTTTTGGTTGGGAATGTAAATTTTGTGCTTAAAAGTAAGAAGATTATCGGAATTTATTGCGAATTATGATCTCTTCTATTCTGGCAAGGCTTCTTTGGTTTGTTACCAAAGGAAAGTATACTCCGGGTCTCTATTTGCTACCTCCTTAATGATATCGGGAATATTTGAACTCATTTGAACCTCATAGATACAATGTAACTTTTTGCTCAAAGCGTCGGCCACACGATTTTCCTTTCCTTTTAAATGTTTCATCTCAAAATCAAATTCACTTAAGAAGGTTGTCCATATGGTTTGTCAGGCGTTTAAGCTAGCCTAATTGAAGAAATTTGTAAGACTGCTATGATTTGTTAGCAACAAGAATTTCTTCCCCAACAGGTAATGACACCACATTTTAAGTCCATGCACTACTGCTATTAGTTTGAGGTCATAAGCTGAGTATCGTTGTTCATACTCCTTCAATTTTCGAGATTCATAAGCAATCACCTTTCCTTCCTGTGTCAGCACTCCACCAACACCCTCTTTGCTTGCATTTGTGCAGACCACGAAAGGCTTTTCCGGATCTGCCACTTTTAACACCAGTGCGGTGGTGAGAAGATGCTTTAGTTTCTCAAAGATTTGCTGGCACTCAGCTGTCCAATGAAAAGCTTGTCCCTTTTTCTGTAAGGAGGTCATCAGAAAGGCGATCCTAGAAACCCCTCAATGAATCTACGACAGTATCCAGCTAATCCCAGGAATGATCTGATATCGGCGACATTCTTTGGGGTTGTCCATTCCATAATTGCTTTGATGTTTTCCAGGTCTACTGCAATGCCATCTGGTGATATAACGTGGCCCAAGTACTGGATTTGATGTTTGAAAAGTCACACTTGTTGAATTTAGCATATAATTGATTTTACCTTAATGTTTGCAATACTATTCTCAAGTGTCCTTTATGCTCTTCTTGATTCTTAGAGTATATTAAAATATCATCTATAAATATTAACACAAATTTATCCTGGTAGGGCTGAAAAATACCATGCATCAGGCTCGTAAATGTGGCTAGGGCATTTGTGAGGCCAAAATGCAACACCACGAACTCATAATGACCATAGCAAGTATGGAATGTTGTTTTGGAAATATCTTCATCTTTTATTCTTATATGGTGGTAACCATATCTTAAATCAATCTTTGAGACTACCTTAGCCCCCTGTACTTGATCGAATAAATCATCGATACGTGGTAAAGGATACTTCTTCTTGATGGTTAATTTGTTTAATTATCGATAATCGATGCATAGTCTCAGGGTCCCATCCTTTTTTCGTACAAATAATACAGGGGTTCCCCAAGGGGACACACTGGGATGAATGTACTTTTTATCTAAGAGTTCCTGAAGTTGCATCTTGAGTTCAGTTAACTCAGGTATACTCATACAATAAGGAGTTCTAGATATAGGGGTTGCACCCATAATTAATTCAATAGTGAAATCAATATTTCGCTTTGGGGGTAAGCCTGGGATAGATTCTGGAAACACATCCACGAATTCTTGAATGACAGGAATATTTTCCAATGAATTCATCTTATTTTTATTGTTTGAAAATCCCACCTAAACAGCATATATTTGGCAACCTTTCCTAATACATTTCCCTAACTGATTAGCTGTAATAGGACGTAACTTAGTGTTGGTTTTTATTCCTTGCAGCTCCTTCCTTTGACCTGATTTTGAAATAAAACTTACAGTTTTCTGTTTACAGTGCACTAGGGACCAACATTTTTCCACCTAGTCCATCCCAATTAAAATGTCATAAGAACCTAAAGGGAGTATTTTAAGGTAAACCTAAATAGGTTGTCCTTAAATTGTTATAGGACAGTTCTCTGCCTTTGCATTAACCCTTATTTTTGTCCTAGTGGCTAATTGAACCAGCCAAGGTTTTGAAAATTTACTGCTTGGTAGTTGACACTTTTCTACCACCTTAGGAGTAACATAGCTTAAGCTAGCACCTGGATCAAATAAAACAGAGACAGGTTGCTTAAAAATCATACCTTCACATTCGATCATTGTGGGCTAGAATTTGGCCTCACGATCATCCAAGGCAACGTTAACTCTAGGTATGCTCCTTGCTACCTCTCCAACTGCCTCTTGCATATTCGATAATTGTTCGGTTCTAGCTTGATACAGACAATTT
Organism: Pinus tabuliformis; assembly: GCA_031772625.1. Lineage (NCBI taxonomy): Eukaryota > Viridiplantae > Streptophyta > Pinopsida > Pinales > Pinaceae > Pinus > Pinus tabuliformis. The sequence continues at coordinate 119,810,418 of CM062819.1, forward strand.
TTGTAATAATGGGGTTCTCTGCATCCCCAACATTGTATTGGCAGTTTGGATTGTTGATCATTGATAGATTTAGTGACTCCCTCTGCTGGTCTGCTCTCCAAATATGCAGGTTTGGGCTGATTCCTGGCTAGGAACTTACTGAAAGTCCTTTGATGTGCATTTCTGTTGTTACCAATTTTTGGATGTCTATTTGGAATTAAATTCCTACTTTTCTTTCTCAACCCCCCTTTTGGCCCCATTTGTTGAAAACAAATGCGAGCTTTCCGCACAACATCATCCATAGTCTTGGGGTAGTCGAATTCCAGTTTTTCCTTCATAAATTTTGGTAAACTACTGATAAAACGCTGAATTTTTGCCTTCTCTTCTTGCATGTAAGGCACATAGCATAGAAAAGTTGTGAATTTGGCCACGTACTCATCCATGGTTAAGGTTCCCAACCTCAACTCATGGAATTCCTTCGCTTTTTCATCATAATAATGCTTTGTTAAATACTTGTCCTTGAAATGTTTTTGAAACTCATTCCAAGTAACCTGCTCCTCGTCAATCTTCTTCCTCACTGTCTTGATCTCCTCCCACTAGAGGGTCGCTTTTCCCCTTAGTTGATAAACTGCCAACCGTGCTTTCAGTTTGTTAGTGTATTCATAAATTTTAAATTATTTTCCCATATCAATTAACCACGCCTTCTCTGCCTCTTCAGATTCTCCCTCAAAAAGTGAGGGCTTGATTTTTTTAAATTCCCCTTGTAGTTCTGATTTTTTGTAATTCTGATTTTTTTTTGTTGACTCTGTGACTAGCCCATGAAGTTTATTTTATAACTGTGTTGTCAACACAGTTCCCTGTTCCGGAAACTTCTCATGACATCTACAGGGTGCTGTAGATCTTATGGGTAATGGTGACCCTGTTTTTCATAGACAAGATTGGTTTTATTGTATGGTTAGCCCATCTTTTTTATTGGATTGTGAATATATAATGTTTAAATATATACATATCCTTCTGCATGGAAGAGTATTGTGTAATATTCAGTATTTGAAATATGTCTGCATACAGGAGTTTTTTCTTGTGCATGTTCTTTGTATGGAAGATTTGTATTTTAGCCTTAGTTTTTTGCATGGAACAATGTTATAGAGTTTATGCCTTAGAGAACAGTATGCAGGGTCATTTCCTTGTTTATTTTGTCTTACAGAGATATCTCCTTCCAGATAAAGATTATCTCCTTGCAGAAAAATATTTCTAAGAGTAGACAGAAATGTCAATGCTCTATCCCAAGACGTTATCTGCCTTGGTCTGGGTTGTAACTTATCGGTAATTATGAAATTTTATCTCGACTTTCAAAGCTGGCAAAGCTCAGGGTTTAAATGTAACTTTTATGCTTTTCCATGTTTTTAAGTCAATAATATTGTCACAGTGGATTGGGAAGTAAGGGGTTCATAATTATGCTTTCCATATTTTGATGTATTCCCAAAAATGGTGACAGGGACCAACCCACGTTCTCATCATGACTGAGGCAAGCCAGGGGTTCATAACTGTATGTTTTTTTATGTTTATCAGGCACCCACGTTGTCAGCATGACTCAGAAGACAGGGCTTAGACATAATTCCATGCTTATTAAGCACCTACATTTTCAACCTGGCTTGGAATGTGATATAATCTTATCATAAGAATTTTTGGAGAACATACTATTCTATGTAATTGTTCTGGCCATTTGGCAACATGCCCAAGTCAGTTGACATGGTTGAGTTCACATGAATGTGATATAATCTTATTATAAGAATGTTTGGAGAACATACTGTTCTATGTAATTGTTCTGGCCATTTGGCAACATGCCCAAGTCAGTTGACATGGTTGAGTTCACATATTTCTTTTCATGAAGTTGTTGCACCAGTTTATCAATGGAGGCAATCTTGCATGGCCAAATGTTGTGTTTTGAGAAACTTGAGAGACATCTTTATTTTGCGAGTTGAAGCTTTGCTATATCTTAATCTGAGTGGCGAAGAGATGCACTTTTATTTACAAGGTCATTCAATTTGTACATTTCTTACTCAGATTCCTCTTACAGGTTCTATCAGGAGCAAAGCTTGAGTGAAACATGACAAAATTCAGGGCTTCTATTTGCTACCCAGTGAAAGAGTGCATGGATTTATTAGCAGATTGTTTTTCGTTAATATGTGAGTGGGTTTGATTGAGTAATTACATTGCAACAAGATTTTTGTCTCGTAGTGCTCACTAGTTCATTTTCAATGGAGTCATTGTAGGATATAACTTATCGGAAAGATTGTCTGTAAATAGAGAATTAGACCACTAAATATCTTATCCATATCCATTTTTTATTCCTTTTTAGTATGGCTTGCAAACAAATTTACTTTTAAAAACAAGTGTCAGCTGACCTTACGAAAGAAAGCATCAGAACATAACTCTGAATGTTTTCAGTTTGGATATAATTGTAGTCCTAGGAACAGTTAAACTGTATGCCTTGCCCAGGAAATTAAGACATATACAAAAGAATACTGTAAAAGCTAATTTTGTGGACAAGTGACAATACTCAAGGGAGTTTTGTATAGAGGAAATTGAGAATTTGAACTAATGCTTTTTGTATCGGAGAGAGATGAAAGGCTTATCAAGAGTGTTGTACAGGTAATTGTCAATTTATTTTATGCTTCTATAGGCTACTTTAAATTCCAGCAAAAGCATTTGATAGCGGACTAACTGCCTGTCATTAATTTCCTGTATAGACTCCGAAGTTTCTTTTTTGAATAAGTTTGAGGTCAATGGACAGTATCCGCTCTGTTCAATTTGTCAACGAACTTGCTCTCATTTACTGTCAAAGTCAAGTATTTGCAGCTGTGTTGATTTCTATTTGACACTCTGTATTGCCTTCACCGTTACTTTTTGAAACCTTAATAGTGCGGTTTGCTTTATTAATATAAACAAGTCCTGTACAGGGTCATTACAGGTATTCCTTCCATTTCTTCAGAGAATAAACATTTCTACGTATATGGCCTATACAATTTATTCCACTCCTCCTCCCCATTTTCCAAACAAAATGTTGTCTTTCTCTAGCGATTAAATGTTTTTTTACAAAGTGATAGGGGCTGACATACATCCTTTGATGTATTCTGAAGAATGGAATGCATCCCCACCTTGTATACTTGATTTGAGTTCCCATTACCCTATCTCCTGGTAGACCGTCTGATAAATCTAGCCATTCTTCTCCTGCACTAAATTTGTAGATTTTCCCCATAAGTTTTCATGCCCCCCATCCCATAATATGCAATCTCAGAGGCTAGCTATTCACGCTATCTTGGAAAAAGATCTCTATCTTTCTCGCAACCCTTGATACAAATCCAAGTCTTAGTCACTCTGGAACAGGATTTTTAGTGGTTTGATTTGCATTTGTAGTTATTTATTTTCTACAGATTTGCATGTCAAAGTCTAGATTCAACTGAAGTAATTCTAGGAATCTGTTTTCTTAGAACAAACATCTTCAATGAAGCTTTGTAATAGTTCAAATACTCCTGTGAGAAAGAACTCCATAAGGTTTCTGTAATATCTTGAATTCTGTGAGACTCTGTTTTATGTTGAACTCTCTGGGACTCTGTTTTTGGTTGTTGGACTTACAGTTGTATCTATTTATTTTCTATAAATTTTCTTGTCAAACTTTTGATTCAACTGAAGTAATTCTAGCTTCTTTTTTCCCGGGAGAAACATCTTCATTGAAGCTTTGGAACAGCTCAGAATTCCTATGAGCAAGAACTCCATAAGATTCCTGTAATAGGTGGATTGAACTGTTTGTTCTTATTGCAGTTTCTTGTGGGACGGATCCACCGTCTGTTGAAGTCTCGAGTATCTGCAAATGGAAGGGTGGGAGCAACTGTAGTTGTTTATTCTGCAGCCATTCTGGAGTATCTCACTACAGAGGTTTTAGAACTTGCAGGAAATGTCGGTAAAGATCTCAAGGTTAAACGTATCACCCCAAGGCATTTGCAGCTCGCTATTAGAGGAGACGAAGAACTTGATACTTTGATCAAAGGTACCATAGCAGGTGGAGGTGTCATCCCTCACATCCACAAGTCACTTATTAACAAATCCACAAAAAAGGATTAGTTCTTTGTGTGGGGATTGTGTCAAGCGTTTTATTTATTGTAGGATGTGCGCTGAAATGTTTAGCTCAACGGAGTGTTGGGATCAGTACATGTGGATTTAGGAGTGCAGTATATTCTTCCCCTGTTGTTTTGGTATATATGTTTGTTTTGAACCTACTGTAACTAGTGTGATATGAATAGCCATTTGATCTGCAGAAATTGACTTGATATTAATAGCCAATTGATCTGCAGAAATTGACGTGATATTAATAGCCAATTGATCTGCAGAAATTGACTTGATTAAAGTGCCAAACTTCAAAAACAATCTGATGCTCACATGCAGTTAAGACAGAATGTATTTTGAAAACTAAGATTTAACTTTGTAGTGCTTGAATCATCATTTCATGTTGGTTTTCATCTGTTAGTAGCCAGATATGTTTCTCTTACAATTAGCTTGTTCTAAGTTATACCGAAATTCCCTTATGGGGTACATACTTTCCCCCAAAAGTTCACAATTTATTGGAAACCAAAATTATAGAACTTTTTTTCTCATGTTTTGCATGGACATTTCCAGATATGTTATACTTTCTGGATTTTGTCTTCAAAGACATGTTCTCAGTACTCTATGAAAGGTTTTATATGGTATTGGTACCCCTCTGCTTATTGTCATGCTTTCCTGTAAAATGTCTTCTTGTTCTTTTCTATGTTCTGCAGACTTACCTAATAATTGCTTTCATTTACTACTAGAACAATGGTACTATATGAAGCTAAAGCTGAGCTACTCTGTTTCCAAGTCAAAAACAACATTATTTTTATCTTTTCATTACCTGTACAAGAAGTGCATTGTTCTATATGAAGCTAAAGCTGAGCTACTCTGTTTCCAAGTCAAAAAGCAACATTATTTTTATCTTTTCATTACCTGTACAAGAAAGTGCACTTCTGCTTATTGTCATGCTTCCTGTAAAATGTCTTCTTGTTCTTTTCTATGTTCTGCAGACTCACCTGAAAGCTAAAGCTGAACCATTGTTTTTAAGTCATAAAGCACAACTTATTCCTTTTAATTGCTTCTGGGCAAGTAAGTTGTGATGCTGGATTGATCAACCTCTGTGAAACTTCATGCCTCGTAGATAGCACTGTTGGGCAGTGGGGGAATTACATTGTAAAGGTAGAGGAGACAACAACTGATAATCCCCTGAACCAATATAAAGCCAAGTCTCTGTTCAGCCAAAAGGAAGATTATTGCAGACGTTCATTGTTGAACATTGGAATTTGTGTAGGAAAGAAAAAGACTGCTAGAAAAGAATATCGAATGCATGAATGAACTGGGTAACCTTCCCCTTGAACCTGCAAATCATTTGACCAAAATTGGTCTTTGCTACTATTTTGACGTTGTTTATTTTGATTAGCATTTTTTAATCATTAAAGATTCTCCAATTGCGGAGCATTGATGATTTTGGTTGATTGATTCCCATTTCTTAATTATTAAAAATTAGTCCAATTGGAGAGGACTGCGCACTTCCCATGTATTTGAATGAGATTTTGATACACAGGAAAGCTTGCATTTTTATGAAGTATATTTATACCAAGAATGAGATTTTGATACACAGGAAAACTTGGATTTTTATCAAGTATATTTATACCAAGAGAACTTTTAACTTTCTCATGTTTTCCGTGTCCTGGCCTATTGTCATATGTTTTTCATTGTTGGAGATTATTTGTCTTATGTTTTTCATTCTGGGAGATTATTTGTTTATATAACAATTGATGTTTTATTGTATTGATTTTAAAATATTGAAACGAAACGATGAACAATGTGTGTTTTCAAAGATGTGTGCTTCAAAATATCCTTTAAGATCTCACATTTGGAAACCAATGTACAAATGCGTTCCTTGTCCAATTTAAAAAGCTTTTAGATTTTTTCTAATTTAAAAAACATCAATTAAGCTCTCAGCTCTCACACTTGGAAACCAAAACCAATGTACAAATGAATTCCTTGTCCAATTTAAAAAACAACCTATCGGTATGTTTTGCACTTTCTGGGGCAAGCACAATTGCAAGTAATAATTAGTTAGGCCTGTCTACCTTTTTGTTGTTGGTTACGTTTATCATTGTCATTGTTGTGCCGTGCTGGTTACATCTGTCAGTCATTGTTGTGCTGGTTACATCTCTCAGCTCATCGTGTACCTAGGTGGGCATATTTTCGCGCCCCAATTTCAGCCATTCTTCTGTGGACACGTGTTCCATTCTCTGTGAGCTGTGCAACAATATTTTTGATAGACACGCGGCTGCCTGGGAGTAAGGAAAACTAAACCAAGAGTGATTTACAAAACACAATTTATCACATTCTTCTATATTTGAAGGAATCAGAAGAGTCAGGGTTTTGTGTTTCGTAGCATTGAAAGAATATGGTCGCTTGGATGATGGATTTTCATGTTTTTATTTCTTAATGTTGGATTTGGATTTTTGTAGAAAAAAGTGGATTTAAGTGGGAGTCAGACCAGTTGGAGCTGCTGCTACTTTGTATTTATTGTGGGATATTCCTCTACCGACTCCATTAGGTAAGTGTTGGATTATAAGGTACATTGTTTGAGTGGATGTTAAAAATGAGCGGTTGATATGCAATGTTTCATTAGTATTTCAACAATTAAGAAAGATTTATTGACCTTTCAATAAATTTGAAGTGCTTGGTTCTAATGGTTAAAGAAGTTCAGTGATCTGTTGTTAAGCATCTTACAGGAAATTCAGGGCTGTCGATCCTAGAATTTGAAGTCTTTTTTAGGTACACAACATTGCCTTCCATTTGAATTTGCAGTAAGTCAAATATTTTGAGATCAGAATGGCCAACTTTGCAAGGGATAGTTTATAATATGAATAGTTTTAAGAAAGTCTCTCCATGTGGTAGGCATTGCCTTGTCTAGGAATTTCAATTATCTGTCGATGTTGAAATATGGGGGTCTTAGAATGGACCAGTTTATGTTGTACATGCAATGCGTGTTTCTCCTGGATTTTTAATGTGGGTTGTGGCGTTTTTTTGGATTTAAAAGAAACAGGAAAATTGAGAGGAGAAAGAGGTAGTGAACAAGGGCTTTCTGGAGATCTCATGTGAGAAAATGGACCAACAAGCCCCAGTCCAGCAGCAACCAGTTGTGGGGGTTTTCAGTGGTACACCTTAGATGCCCTATGGTGCAACGCCTTATTAAACAGCTCAGTTGGTTGCACCTATTGCTCCAGCCTCTGTTGTTGGAACTGTTCAGTTTCCTGGCCTGGACAAATTACTATATATTGAGCCTATTCCTCTCCTCCAAGGCAATTCAGATCTCTTATCTGAGGCAAGATAGCTCACTAACCTGAGGCAAGATAGCTCGATGATCTGAGGCAGATAGCTCGCATTTTCTGAGGCATACTCTCTGGGGAACAGTGCGGATCTGAGGCACACTATCTCTGTGAAACATGCAGAGCTTATCTCTGTGAATAGTGCGAGCTTTGAGGCTGAGGAAAAGGCTGAAGTTTGACCCTCTTGGAGACCTATGGCAGACATAATTGAAGGGATCTTTGTATTGGATATTGGAGGGCTGGCTTGACAATTGTGGGAGGTTATCTTGCTGGTCAGTATTTGTCTATGTAATCTTGTCAAAGATATGCTATTTTTGATGTACAAATTGGATTGAATTGGACATTCTTTCATAAGGAAAGGTTGTTGGGTTTTTCCCCTTGGAGTGGGGTTTTCCCAAGGTAATTTTTGGTGTCTCTTGTTCATTGTCTTACTTTGATTTTTACTGTTCTATGGATCTTAATGATGGTTGAAATTTTCATGTATAACTGCTTAATGATTGTCAAATTGTATCATTGGAAGCAGTTATCTATTTGAAAATTGCTCTAGTCTTATATGATACTAGAAAAATCAGCACTTATTTCAACCTCCGGTGTTAGGAGTAGGCAGCGAGGCTCCTCAATGGTTGCAGAAGACTCTGACTGATCTGAAAATGGAATGTACTTGTTTAAGGGTGCAAGGTATCCATTTCCAATTATTTCAATTGTGAGCTAAACACTCCAAATGACCTCTAAAATTGTGTAAACTTCTTATTTCTTATACAGAGATAGACTGTAGGGGCATTCACCGGACATGTCACCTCTAAAAAGAGGATGAGTTCCAGAGGCTACCTGGCCCTCTACAGGCTCTGCCTAAAGAAATAAACAAGTAAACACTTAGAAGTCTTTGACATACACATGCTTGAAGTTTAAGGTCTTGCGGAATAAGACAAACAACTTTCTGCAGCTGAATAGGTGATTATGTGTGTATGCAAGTTATGTATATTTGCTGTTTAAAACTTTATATCAGATTTGTTTACCATATAATCTTCAGCAAATAAAGACATCAAAATGATAAAGCAGTTCACCCCCTCCTGGGCTACATCTGCTGGACCAAGCCTCTCCAACTAGGCTTGTCCTCTTGTATTAAAATTGCTACAAAGGATAATACAAGAATATGGGTGTCTCAAAGGACAGATCTGACTGTAAATACAGAATCCGAAGATAGGAATTAGCTAAACATGCTCTTTCCCAACACTAAACAGTGAAAATTGTACCTTCATACAGTACTTTCCCCAATTGGCCCTAGTGGCCCTTTAAACTTGCATGGAGAATTTCGAGGTGAAGATGACCTCAAATGGTTCTGAAACCTCTGCCATTAGACTCAGAAGGTCGAAAATAGCAGACATAGGCTTTTGAATCACCAAAAACAGATGAACATAGCCCCCAAACAGCTCCTGCACTGAAATGGCCCTTGTGGCCCTGAAAGCTTCCCTGAAGCTAAACAGTGAAAAGAATGCCTCAAAAGGAAAAACGAGCTGTAGAAATGGATTCAGAAGGCTGGAAAACTTCAGGATTGACCTTCGTTCCACATTCACTGGCTGCACAATTCCCAATGCAGCTCCCAAACTGATTTGGTCCTAGTGGCTCCTGGAACTTCCACAAAGCTAAAACACCTGCAAATGACCTCAGATGGCTGTGAAACCTGTGCCAATGGCTTCAGAAGGTCGAAGAGACCCAAAATCAAAAAAACATTCGTTCAAAACGGACTTTCCTAGCCAAAGTTATGGCCATTTACTCCCAACTGCCAGCTTGGCCTAAAAGAACTCCAGCTAACTGTAGTGGAGGCCAGTTAACCACGCCAAATGTGGAGCGGCCGCCAAATTTGGCGCCATCGCCAACTGATCCGCCAACTGTAACTGTAGTTCATAAATGCATGTGACCAAAAAAATCGGTTGGCGGTTATTTTTGGATTTCACGCCCGGCGGTTAGGGGGTCTCGGCCCTTGGTTTTGTGCCACGGTCACGTGTATGTGGGGGCTAGCCCTTAGGGGCTGGCCCCATTTGGGCCCCGTCCCAATGAACTTTAACTTCATTAACAGTTCTGTCCGCACATATAACAGAAGTTGACCCTTTGGCGTGTTGGTAAGACGTTAGCATGCTCCGCGGGAGGTCGCGGGTTCAAACCTCTCTGCCACCAAACAAACTTTTAAAATGCGCCCAAACAATCCTTGATGACGTCATCCCTGGGCCACGTGGCGCCCTCTGGGCCTGCCACGTGGCAGTTTTTGATTGGTTGGTCAAAAGGAATATTCCATAGAATATTCCAAGGAATATTCTCTAGAATATTCCAAGGAATATTCGTTTTTTAATTCTTTTTTAAAATTCCAAAAACTAAAAAATTCCAAAAACTAAGTGTTATTGGGCAAATTTTGTTTTTGATATATCTTCCTCATACGGCGACCGTTTTTCGAACCGTTTGCGGCACCGGAATCGGGAGGACGAGCACTTTCCGGTCATTCAAGTTCCAATCAGTTCTGAGCACTTTCATTTTTGACCATTTTACGACACTTGGTCTTGAGCTCCTGATCACACCTCCCAAATGAGAAGGCTTTTGGTCCCCAAAAGCTTACTGAATCTTTGAACTGAACTGTACAGCACTTGAGGAACAAAAATATCCTCTCCCATTCAGCCAAAAGAGCATACTGATGCCAAAATGTCCTGCCTTGTCAACTTTCGTCATGGCAATTTTTCGCTGCATAAGCCAAACTCTTGTTGAATCCCGACCAAGCTTGTTCGCCAGACAAGCTGAAAGTTTACAGAAACCAGCAATGAAACATTTCTGATATATGATCTGAAATATTCCCCTGCATTGTGGGCTTGCCAACTATCATGATGCCCATCCATGGCACCTCCTCTCCAGAAGAAGAGATGCCTCCCAAATGAGAAGGTTTTTACCAAGATGAAACACTTCAACATCTCTCCCCTTTACAATCTTGGAGATCAAATTAACTTTTTCCAAGTCAAGATTACATTACATGCATGGTTAAAAACAAAGTAATCAACCCTTCAATTTAATCACACATACATGTTTAAAATACAAGGAAATCATCATGATCCCTGTGCTCATGCATATCATTCTCATGCATGCAGTTTATCCTTCAATTTTTCCTTAAGTACAATCATAAGTACAAGATCCTCGATCACATGTACATGTACTTTCCAAGCTGAAATGAATATAACTTTCGCTGCAATAGAGTGAGTCTCATACTCAGCTTTCCATCTTGCACTTGCATTCCCTTACCCAAGAAATGCATTCAATCAAAATACATGCAACTTTAATTGGATAAGAATTCTAACCACTTCTTACCAATCCATTTCAAAGGTGCTTCCTTTAACTGCACATCGATCTCAACATGTGTATCATCCTGACACATATCAATGATGGAAACTTCCTTCCCATTCTTGCCATACTCTTGCTCCAATTTCTTTAACTTTTGTGGAAGCATTGTTGGATTCAGAGTCCAACACCTTTCAGTAGTATGTCCATGCTTATGGCAATAAGTGCAACACATGTTCATCTTCTTGACAACATGATTTGCATTGTTCAATGGAACTTTGGCTTCTTGCCTCCTTTCCTTCAAAAGTTTCCTGCATGTTGCCATTCTTTTCCAACATCTAGAAACACTATGGTTAAACAAACCACAAAAAGAACATGCAATTCTTTTCCAATGCTTATGTGGAAATTTTCCATGCTTTACATGATCAAAGGAACTATGACTGAAATCAGATTTATACCTTTCTCTTTCACCTTCATTACCTTCATGAGAAGATGAATCAAACGAAGAAGAAGCTCCTTTTGGAACACCATCAAGCCCTTCAATGGTTTTAGAGCTTTCACCACTCCCTTGTTCAAGTGCATGCTTATGCACACATTCTTCTTGCAAAGCATGTTTCAAACTATTGCATTCCTCAAGGATACAACCTTTACAACCTTGAGATAAAGAACTTGAAATGAAACTCCTTCTAGGAACGGTTTCAATTGCCTTCATGGCTGCTTTGGAACATTCTCCACAAGATTGTCCATAACCAAGACCCAAATTCTTAGGCCTTACCTCAACCATTATTGGCTCAACTATACCCTGTGCATGTTTGCCCAATCCTTTTCCTTCATATCCCATTTTGGACATAAACTTGGACCCTATGCCTCTGGTATGTTTATCAAAAGAACCAACATAAACATTCTTATCAGAATTTGAAGACAAACTAGAATTGTTTACCTCTTCTTCCAGCTGATACTTGGCTAAGGTTTCTTTGGCAACAAGGAGTTGTGTCTCCAACTCATGCATCCTTTCCAGCTTCATGTTTGCAATATGAAGTTGGCCTTCCATTTCCTGCAATTGGTTAGAAAGCAACTGATTCTTTTCCCTCATGGAATTCAACTGCTCTTGAAGTCTAGAGCTCTTTCTTTCATCCTCATACATTTCTCTCACCATATTCGACATGATGAAAAATTCTTGCTTCAAGCCTTCATCAAAGAATCTTGTGAAGGAGGACGATTTTGAGAACTCACTTATGGAAGTCATTATAAAAATTAACAAAAGAGCTTCAGCAAACTCACAAAACAAGTAGTAAAGCAGTCAATCTTCAACACTGCTTAAGACACCTTTCAAGCTACACAATCAAGCTATGATGTCAGTCAAACAACCTAGTGCTCTGATACCATATGATCTGAAAATGGAATGTACTTGTTTAAGGGTGCAAGGTATCCATTTCCAATTATTTCAATTGTGAGCTAAACACTCCAAATGACCTCTAAAATTGTGTAAACTTCTTATTTCTTATACAGAGATAGACTGTAGGGGCATTCACCGGACATGTCACCTCTAAAAAGAGGATGAGTTCCAGAGGCTACCTGGCCCTCTACAGGCTCTGCCTAAAGAAATAAACAAGTAAACACTTAGAAGTCTTTGACATACACATGCTTGAAGTTTAAGGTCTTGCGGAATAAGACAAACAACTTTCTGCAGCTGAATAGGTGATTATGTGTGTAGGCAAGTTATGTATATTTGTTGTTTAAAACTTTATATCAGATTTGTTTACCATATAATCTTCAGCAAATAAAGACATCAAAATGATAAAGCAGTTCACCCCCTCCTGGGCTACATCTGCTGGACCAAGCCTCTCCAACTAGGCTTGTCCTCTTGTATTAAAATTGCTACAAAGGATAATACAAGAATATGGGTGTCTCAAAGGACAGATCTGACTGTAAATACAGAATCAGAAGATAGGAATTAGCTAAAAATGCTCTTTCCCAACACTAAACAGTGAAAATTGTACCTTCATACAGTACTTTCCCCAATTGGCCCTAGTGGCCCTTTAAACTTGCATGGAGAATTTCGAGGTGAAGATGACCTCAAATGGTTCTGAAACCTCTGCCATTAGAATCAGAAGGTCGAAAATAGCAGACATAGGCTTTTGAATCACCAAAAACAGATGAACATAGCCCCCAAACAGCTCCTGCACTGAAATGGCCCTTGTGGCCCTGAAAGCTTCCCTGAAGCTAAACAGTGAAAAGAATGCCTCAAAAGGAAAAACGAGCTGTAGAAATGGATTCAGAAGGCTGGAAAACTTCAGGATTGACCTTCGTTCCACATTCACTGGCTGCACAATTCCCAATGCAGCTCCCAAACTGATTTGGTCCTAGTGGCTCCTGGAACTTCCATGAAGCTAAAACACCTGTAAATGACCTCAGATGGCTGTGAAACTTGTTCCAATGGCTTCAGAAGGTCGAAGAGACCCAAAATCAAAAAAAAAATCGTTCAAAACGGACTTTCCTAGCCAAAGTTATGGCCATTTACTCCCAACTGCCAACTTGGCCTAAAAGAACTCCAGCTAACTGTAGTGGAGGCCAGTTAACCACGCCAAATGTGGAGCGGCCGCCAAATTTGGCGCCACCGCCAACTGATCCGCCAACTGTAACTGTAGTTCATAAATGCATGTGACCAAAAAAATCGGTTGGCGGTTATTTTTGGATTTCGCGCCCGGCGGTTAGGGGGTCTCGGCCCTTGGTTTTGTGCCACGGTCACGTGTATGTGGGGGCTAGCCCTTAGGGGCTGGCCCCATTTGGGCCCCGTCCCAATGAACTTTAACTTCATTAACAGTTCTATCCGCACATATAACAGAAGTTGACCCTTTGGCGTGTTGGTGAGACGTTAGCATGCTCCGCGGAAGGTCGCGGGTTCAAACCTCTCTGCCACCAAACAAACTTTTAAATGCACCCAAACAATCCTTGATGACGTCATCCCTGGGCCACGTGGCGCCGCCCAAACAATCCTTGATGACGTCATCCCTGGGCCACGTGGCAGGCACGTGGCGCCGCCCAAACAATCCTTGATGACGTCATCCCTGGGCCACGTGGCGCCCTCCGGGCCTTCCACGTGGCAATTTTTGATTGGTTGGTCAAAAGGAATATTCCTTAGAATATTCCAAGGAATATTCCCTGGAATATTCGTTTTTTAATTCTTTTTTAAAATTCCAAAAACTAAGTGTTATTGGGCAAATTTTGTTTTTGGCATATCTTCCTCATACGGACCGTTTTTCGAACCGTTTGCGGCGCCGAAATCGGGAGGACGAGCACTTTCCGGTCGTTCAGGTTCCAATCAGTTCTGAGCACTTTCATTTTTGACCATTTTACGACACTTGGTCCTGAGCTCCTGATCACTGACAGGGAACTAGTGCCTAGTTTGCCCACGTTGCCCTTGGCTACCAGACTTAGGATACCTTGAGATCATTGGCCCCATTGTCCGATTTTCTTTTCATATTTTTTTCTACTCTTCAGTCCCATTGACCTACTTTTGTTGTCAGTTGTCAGACATCAATGCAATTATCTTAGCTTATACTAGAATTAAAATTATAGGGGGTTGTGGTTTACTGTGCTTTTAGAAATGTTTGGGTGGGTTGTATCTCTTAGTCTCATTGGTTACTTTTGTCCAAACTAGACATAAATCAAATCTATTGATATATTACCTCTAACAACATTTTCCAGGAGTTTCTAGATAGGTAATCCTGTGAAGTAGATGGAAATATTTTTCATGGTAGTATGATTACTTCCTTTTTCATGTGTATGATGGGGTTTTAATTTTTCTGTTTGATGTTTTATAAGGTTGTGCTCGAGGATAAAGAGTGGTTTTTTTTATTGATTCAAAATTGTATTTCAGTGGTGAAAGTGGCGCAGGCAAAACAGAAACTGCAAAAATTGCAATGCAATACCTGGCAGCACAAGGAGGTGACAGTGGAGTAGGTGATAAAATATTGCAGACAAATCTTATTCTGGAGTCATTTTGTAATGCAAAGACGCTAAAAAATGACAACTCTAGTAGATTTGTAAGTTGTAATCCTTTTAATTCTCATATTTAAACAATTTCAGTACATGGGAGATAGAATTGCGATACTTGTGAGTTTGCCATTGCAATTGTGTCTGATTGAATATTTGTGATTCTGGGTAGACAAACATGTTTGTAGCGAAGTCATTGTGTTTCTAGACATGTAAATCCCAGATAATGAATTGCAAAATTTTAAGGATATTGTGTGAAATTATATGCAGGGCAAGTTGATTGACATGCATTTTGACGGCACTGGCAAAATTTGTGGTGCACATATTCAAACATGTGAGAAAAGTTTAAGCTTCTTTTTTAGTTTTGAGTGTTTTACATCTCTGTAACTGACTTCACCATTCCTTTTTGCACTATCTAATTTGAAATAGGTTTGTGTCAAACACTGGGAAAATGAAGACAGGTCATTTAGTGGGATTATACCCTGATGTGTGAAACGTGATATAACATGATCCTTTTTTCTGCTCTACAAGTTTGCTCAAGAAGGTGAGGAGCACATGATCATATTATTTGAGTTTGGTCGAATTTATTTGATTTGATATTGTATGTTCTAGAAGCTACCAATGTTTTAAAACTCCGACTCGGCCGAGGGTTGACTCCGACTCAGTATCGACTTGGCCGGCTCGATTTCAATGACTCAGTCGTTGTAAAAAATACATTATTATTATTTTTTTTTTTAAATAAAAAAACATAATTTCAAAGATTTTCATTCATGTTTCCAAACACACAACATTATAATATAGATGGAAGACAACATATGATCAAAGTAGGCTCATGAATATATCCATTATATCAAAATGGCACCCAGTGCACTGTCCAATGGCAATACATACATGATCAAAGATTCAAAACAAAAAACACATAACCAAGGAGGCTAGAAATGGCCTCTACAACAAAAGTAAACTGTGACCAGACTCCAGTACTACTGGCTAGTAGCTACTGCCAGAGGAGCCAAGATCATGTCAATCAATCTCTGGATCATCATCAGAGTTAGACAGGGGGCCCCATGGCTCCTCCTCATCATCATCATCTCCAACTGCAACTGTAGAAGTGGTAGCACTAGCAGGCTGTGCAGCGGATGCAAGTTGAGATAGAGAAGATATGTGGTTGCGCTTCTGTCGTGGCTGAGCAGAGGAAGTGCTTGCAACTGGAGTCCTTGTTGGCTGTGAGGCTGAGGCTGGTAGTACAGGTGGATCGGGATCTGCATTCAACTGAACATCATGTTCGAGTGATGCCTCCCTATCTATATCAAAATCAAGATTCTCATCAGGAACAAACTCTGCTAGATGACTCTCCACTACCCAATCTGATGTTGGATCAATGTCTTCCAACACAATGGGATCTGAATCAAGTCTTTTGTTCAATAATTGGTTTTGTCTCAGCTGGAGGTTGTATTGGACATAGACTAGATCATTTAATCATTTTTTATCCAAACGGTTTCTCTTATTTGTGTGAATCCTCTCAAAGACAGACCAGTTGCGCTCACACCCAGTAGCACTGCAAGTTTGACTCAAAATGCGAATTGCAAACTTCTGCAATTCAGGACAATGGCCACCAAAAGCCTCCCACCATTGTGCTGCAAAAAACATAGGAGTGTAATGAGTTAGCTCAACAAAATTACAAATTATATCTAATTTTCAAATTATAAACGATTTAACAAAATTTTAAAAAAAAGTAAAACTATTAAGAATTTGAAAATTGAAATTTTTGTTTACCTGGCTCATCTGCTTCTCTTGCAATCTTTGCTAGGTTCTTCCCAAAGGTACTCGAGGCATTGTTGAAGGTCGTGACGTGTTGGTGTATCTCCAGCTGATCAAACTCTAATGAGATCATGTGATCAATGTAGTCAATCAATCCATCTTTGACCTCCCCCCTCAAAGCTCCTGACTCCTTAGCTTTATAATGATACCGTGGGTTCAAAAATACTCAGCGGTATGTATAGGGAGATGGAGTTGATTGTTCCATCTTTCATCAATGATTGTCCAAATGGGCCTATACTTAGCCACTCTATCCCTGTATGCTCTCTTTATTTGCTCTTTTGCTTGATCTATAGCCTCATAAATGAAGCCCATAGCCAATCTTTCCCCATCCACCAATCGCAACACCTTAACCAGTGGCTCAACAAGCTTCACAATCTCTGCTGCCTTTCTCCAAAAAGTTTCTTCATTAACTTTCTTTTTCAATTCTTTGCCTTCCAGTTTGTGAGACCAATTGCTTTGATTCCATTCATCACTGGAAAACATCTTTTGCAAGTTTCTATTTTGGGAAAGCATAGATTGCAATGTCAAAAATGAGTAGCAAATCTAGTGATGGCAGGCCTAATAATATCCTTGCCCCCAGTGTGTTTCCTCATGAGGCTCAAAATCCAAGAATGATTATAGATAAATTTTGTTATGCTTTTGGCATGATCTATAGTGTTTTTGACCCAATCTAATTTTCCAATATCCTCAAGCATGAGGTCTATGCAATGTGCAGCACATGGGGTCCAAAAGATGGTCTTGTGTTTTTCCTTTAACAGTTTACCAGCAAGAACATAGTTAGAGGCATTATCTGTGATGACTTGAACAACATTAGCCAACCCCTCCTCCTCAACAACCTGATTCGATAGCTAAAACAACAATTTCCCATCTTTTACTTTATCAGATGCATCAATTGATTTTAAAAACATGGTTCCCCGTGGGCAGAAGATAAGAAAGTTTATGATGGTACGGTTTCTTTGATCAGTCCATACATCTGACATGATGGTACATCTTGTTCTTGCCCATGAGTCCTTGAAATCTTTCAAATACTCATTAATGGAGGCAATTTTTTTCTGCAAACGATACCCCCTTAGCTCATGCATAGTAGGGCCTTTGAAGCCTTTTCTAGCAACATGTATGGCATCAAACATAGGCTCATAATATGGTGAACGGGAAGCATTGAAGGGGATATCAGCATCATACCGCCATCTAGCTATGTAATCACAAGCAGTCTCCCTTAATTCTTTCTTCCAATGGTCATCTAAAGTGGGCTGCATTTGACTTTTACTGGCTTGAAGACCATGTGCATCTGATGGAGAGGAGGGAGTGAAATAACTTTTGATGGTCATATCACCCTTTTTCATTCTACCTTTATCTTGAACAGAACCAAAAGAGGGAGGAACATATCGGAAAGGGTTGGATGCATGAGTATGAGGGATAGAGGAAGAACCCTCAAAATCATAATGGGGGTTGGTAGCCATCATTTTTTGTATCTCCCTCTTCCTCCCAATTTCAGCCTCTAACTCTTTTTTCCTAACCTTATCTTCTTTAAACTTCTCAAAGCTAGCTAACAATTCCTTCCTAATATCCCCAATTTCTGGTGAGGTACATGGCGTAATTTGGCCTCTAATCCCTGCCAAGTGTTGTTTCAGCTTGTTAATGCCCCCAGGGCCTTCCTTAATTTCCCTTTGGAAAAATTTGCAATGCATTTGACTATCAACCATTTCAACATATGCCTAAGCAGGATCTCTCACTATAGGCGCCATTTTTTGACTAGGAAAATGAAAGCAAACAATCTGAAAAAAAAAAAAAAAACAACTGCTCACAAACTCTCACTGAAGTTCTCACTCAAATGCATGAGATGGCTGTGTGAGAATGAGAGCATTTGAGTGGGTTAAATAGGGTTTGGGAGAAGGGAATGGACCCAAAATAGCACTTGACCAATTTATAAAACAACTTGGAGTCCCCAACACAGCAAAATGTTAAAAATTAAAAAAAAAATATTAAAAATTGTTGTTTTTATGGTTTACTGGCCGCATTGATTGACCCGGCGAAGTAGTTGCGGATCTGGCCAAGTCGGTCGAGTTATTGCTGACTCGGCCGGGTTGCAAATTTTTTTCCGGCTCGGACCAACTCGGCCGAGTCAGTTTCGAGCCGGCCGGATCTTAAAACAATGGAAGCTACAATGCGATAAACTACCTATTTGTATTGTACAATCAAGAGTAGTGCAACGATTACAGGGTGAACGATCTTATCATATATTTTATCAGCTTTGTGCTGGGGCTTCTCTTGCTCTTAGAGGTATACGAATAAAAGACTATTTTTTAATGTAGTTGTAGAGTCTCTACTTTACACCTTATCATCCATCATTACCTACTGTTTTCATCACTTTCCTCTCTCTTTTGCCTCATTTTCCACCCAGATCATTACATTAGTTGTCACTAAACATGATCAAGTGAGCTTTGCTAATGGGTGATTGTTTAGTTTAGTTTTTGACATACTTACAGGCATTCCGCAGCCATCTGCTGATTCCGCAGCCATCTGATGATCCCGTAGCCATTTTGTTGATCTCAAGGTTCCACGTGCTATTTTGCAGAACGAGCCACGTGGGCATGTTGGAATATATGTGCTCGAGGTTCCTGTGCCATCAGTTCAGTCAGCCACGTCATCTGTACCTCCGGTCAAAGGGGGTCAAGTTACGGTCAAATAAAGGTAGCTTAACGTTGATGCGTAAGCTGTTTGGTCACGTCGGTGGAAAGGATGACTTGTCCGTGTTTTGAAAGCCGTGGGGAACATGATCTAATGCTGGATTCATTGCCCATAACGACCAGGACCTCCAGCTCGACCATGAAGCATATGACGTGTTCACTGCACCTTTAATACGCATGAATTTCAGTTTATTTTTTGTTTTATGCTTTACGCATTAGGCCATCTTGCAGATGCCTATAAATACTTGCGTCTGTGTACGCTTATGTTAACTTTTTAGCTGCTATAGTTTATGAACTTGTGAGAATTTTAGCACTTTTCTAAACTATGTTTTTATAGAGCTATTCCAGCACTTTTGACTATGTATTTCTGCATATGAAGTAATGGAAACAGTGCTGATTTGAAGTTTTAAAGCATCTGAGTTTTCTATGGGTTGTATGGATGGAGGGCCCCCGTTCATGACTGCCCTTGTATAAGTATTTCATGTGTATATTTTTGCAATTTCTTTATTTCACATACAACATTTCCTTTTCTTGAGTTATGTACAGCTTGATTTCTTTTCATTGCTGCAGCCTTTATTTTCACTGATCAGATTTGCTTCTTTGCAGGTTTTCATCCGGGGTTGAGTGTGTTGTATTTGCTTTAATATCTAAAGGCAGTTGCAGTTGTCTTATTCATAATGCTGCCCTTTTTACTCTGTTTTCTAGATTAGTTTTTAGCTTAGTTTTACAAGTTGGATGCTAACTAATTTATGCTCTCTTTATCATGAATGGTTTATCTTTCAAGAGAACAGAACACTAATTAATTGCAACTTGTTTTTAAGTAGTCTTGGCTTGTGGCACTAATACTTTTTTCACTTGTTACACATAATCACACATGTAGGAAGCAGTATGATGGAAAAAGCTTAGTAGTGCTATAATTTGTCACTTAGAGTTTTTATCAATTCTTGGATTTGTCTTCAGCTACTTCCTAATCGTGTTTTACACAGTACTATGTGGTAGAAGCAGGGAGTTAGGAAGAGATAACCATTATCATCAGTCCTTGAAGTGATTTTCTTGTTTCTTTTATTTGCAGCAATATGGATAGAGACTAATGCCATTAGAGCGTGGTCATTTGCTTTCAAGTCATTTCAAGCTATTTACTTCTTTCAAGTTCTTTTCCTTTACAAACTCAGCAAGTAATTAGAAATCACCATTCACACACTTTCACTCATCTAGAACTCACTTTTCACACACTTGCACTCATCTGTCTATAATCATCACTCCATCTTAGGAAGATAATTTAACCATAAACAACACCCCAAACGACAAAAGCTCTAAGAAAGTTGCTTAAGTACATATAGTACACCTTCACTTCATCAGCTTACGAGCCCCGGGTTGACAATTAATGACATCAATTTAGGAACACTAAATTGACTAAACAGTAGTTTTGCTTCTCGTCAGTTTGTTTTAGCAATAACTTTATTCCACATATAAGCTGCCCTTTCTTTTCATAGTTTGTATTGTAATAGCTCTCTTAATTTTTCTTTTTCACTGGATATTAGGCAAGTTGCATAGTAACCTCACTCTACATGACACTAAAGTAGGCGACATGCACTCATTCAATATGATGACATCATTTTATACAGTAGCAAGTTGGCCATCAATAATTCATGAATTGCATCTACCAACCTTCAACATCCTCTATGAATTCTAAATATCTTCGCTTCTTTGCAGAACTTTTCATTCTTATCTATGCTTTACTCTTCTCAAGAATCCAATGTGTTTCCAAAGCCAACACTCTGTGTGCACCATCTTGGCTTGATTTAGTTACTAGACACTACTGCAAGATGATGTATTTTCTTTCACATATGATTAGATTGATATATGTTGATTGAAAGAAATTAGGAAAAAATCTTAGTTGCTTAAGTGTTCGTCTAATTCACGGTCTCCAAGACCGTCTAAAATCAATTATGAAAGTTGCTCCTCACAAACATATCTACCATAGTTTTTGACTTAGATATTTAATTTTTAGATGTCCCTACTATTTCTGATCTGTCCAATTAACAGCCAGTTGGAGAAGCTGTTGAAACTGATTATCTGCAGACTACAATTGAATACTTAAAACATGGCATAGGTTTCTTGTTTTGTTAATAGTAAATTTTATTGAATGAGGTGGCATGCCTCAGTTTTCAAGTGACATAGAGTTCACATTCTATACATTTTGTTTCCAAATCAAGAGATATGACATGCCTTGGTAAATCATGAAATCATCATGACAAGCTCTACTCTGACATTTTGGATGTATATTTCTGAGAAGAAATACATGGATCTTGTCAGTGTCAATTAATTTTGCATCTTTTCACCCAAGCCTCTGGACATAGAATGCCCTTTTGTATATATACTTTTTCATGAACTGTATACATATTCACTATCTTCCAAAGTTATAGTTCCTTCTTTTGTAGACACTGTTTGCCTTGGTCGTGATATCAAGGCAGATCAAAGAGCAGGTGAAGTGCAGTGACCAAAAATTTGTTAATGTTATCTTATATTTTAGTAGTTTTCTAACCCATTTTACTTCATCCCAACTTTTCCGATGAATTTGTTAGTTTGTGATTGTTGGACGTCATTTGAAGCTCATCCTCCTAAAGATTTGAGTAAGAGATGAAATCTAAAATGATTTTCAGAGTCAATATTTTCTAGGTGAGGTAAGCACTTCTTGCCAACACTCTGTTTGCATATATATATATATATATATATATATATAGAGAGAGAGAGAGAGAGAGAGAGAGAGTTTTAAAATGAGGGACTCTTTCTGGAATATGATTAAAGTGATTTGAGCTATTACTGTCAAGTGTTTCATAAAAGTTCAGACATCATGCGGGCATGTTGAGCCAAGTATACTGAGCTTCCTGACAAAATAATTCCTAATCTGTCCATTTCAGAAGTGTGTGCATTTTCTCCTTGTTAGGCAGCAGTTTCACCTTTCAAGTTAATACATTATAAATCAAAGAAGGGCACATTATTTATTAAAATTTCTATTGCTTCTTTAGGCAATAGATACAAAAATTGCACTACAAGACAGTTTTAGCACCCTAGCAAAATAGACGGCACCCTATGTTAGAAAATCAAAGGTAAAGTAGATTTTCTTACTTGTTAATTACTTGTGATAATTAATCTTCTTTTCTTTGTTAGTTAATATTTCTTTTTCATCAAGTAATTACACAAACTGTTCTTCCAAGAACACAAAGAAGTACGAGACACAGAGATTTAGGCTTTCAAGCCAGGGAAAAACCTCTCAACAGGGGAAAACCCAACAATCCTCCTCTTATTGAATTTATTCAAAATGAGATATCCAACACAAGACCAAAGACTCCCTCCAAGTCAGCCCTCCTCTTTAAGTCAAGGTCAATAGTTGAATCTCTGCCTAGTCAAAGTTAGAAGCAACTTCCAAATTTCTGTCCTTATTGCAGGTTTAGTCTCTTATTATAATACGTTGACTTCCAATTACAGACTCTTTGCCTTCTATTACTAACCTTCGGGTACTACAACAAACCCTCGACTCTTTAGCACAAATCTTCGACTCCTGCTACAGATAGATATTTTTAGATTGAGATTCGGCTTACTCACAGGCTTCGGTTTCTTCAAGTGTTGTAGACTTATTTTTATCCTCGATTTTTCTTCTCTTGTTGGGTTACAGACTTAAAGCTTTTTCAAGCCATGGAAAAACCTCTCAACTGGGGAAACCCAACAATCCTCCTGTTATTGAATTTATTCAAAATTAGATATCCAACACAAGACCAAAGACTCCCTCCAAGTCAGCCCTCCTCTTTAAGTCAAGGTCGATAGTTGAATCTCTGCCTAGTCAAAATCAGAAGCAGCTTCCAAATTTCTGTCCTTATTGCAGGTTTAGTCTCTTATCATAATACTTTGGCTTCCAATTACAGACTCTTTTCCTTCTATTACTGATATTCAGCTACTACAACAAACCCTTGACTCTTTACCACAGATATTCAGATCCTGCTGCAAATAGATAGCTTTAGATTGAGATTTGGCATAGTCACAGACTTCGGTTTCTTCAAGTGTTGTAGACTTATTTTTATCCTCGGTTTTTCTTCTCCCGTTGGATTACAGACTTCGAGCTTTTTCACTTTCTTGGTTGATACCCAAAAGAGGTCGAATATAGGCTAAAATCCCTAGATATCATTCTCCATGAGCTTTAACTTAATTAAACAAAGAGTGACTGTGCCTGGATTGTTGCCTTTGTAATGTTGAAATGTCCTGCAATCTTTGCCTGTGACAAGATGCAATAGCCCTAATTGGACAACACTGAAACTAGCTCAATTCAGTGTTTAACTGCCATGACCAATTCCTTCATTTTCCCATAGCAGCTATGCTGCAATAGTCTCACATGGAGCGAGGGTTAATTTGCACATGGACATCTCTCTTTTGACAATGAAGGCAATGTGCTAGGCTCTCATCTAATATATGTTGCTAAGATATAATAAACTTATGGTGTATGAGTTATCATCATTCTTAGTCCTTAGTTATAGTATATGTGCTCCCTGTCTTTGTGCTCATGGCTGAAATAAATAATTCTCCATTGAATTTCTATTAGCATCATTCAGAAACTCTTTATTGATTGATGCTCTATGAAATGCATCAGCTCTGAGTTACTCATCATCCACTTTCTTGCTGAGTTAGAGATCAACTGCCATGGTTCTGGAGCTGTTGCATTTCCTCAAGGAGTTGCTAATTTGGTTTCTGTACGACTGTTAAGAATTTCTCTCTCCTTACCTGGAGTGTTCTTAAGCATTCTTGGGTGGATTTCTACTTACTGGAGTCGTTTCCCTCTCCCCTGAGCATTATTTTCATTTGTTGGGGCGAGTTTGAGCTCGATCTTGGTTGTCTAAGAGGCCATAGGTACTAGACAAGGCCATACATAACTGTAGGAGATCATTGGATTTCCAATTTCCCTTCATTCCCATACATCCATCGAATACATGGGTGCTGAAATCTACAAGGCAGAGCATTCTTGATTTCATAGTTATTGCATATTCAACTGGTGGATCCGTATCTTGTTGTATTGATAATATGGAAGATCAAGATTACATACAAAAATGTTTACACACTTTTACCTTAAGGCAAAGTATTGCGCAAAAGACCCTCAAGGAAAACTCCCCTAAGACAAATATCAAGTCAGTGAGCAAAAATTGCTGTAAAGATGCTACCAGTGAATTGTACAAGGGTGATTTTTGGATGCCCTCAAAAGAACTAAAGATTGTATCCGACTATCCAAAGGATCTTCTCTCAACTA
This sequence comes from Pinus tabuliformis, assembly GCA_031772625.1. Taxonomy (NCBI): domain Eukaryota; kingdom Viridiplantae; phylum Streptophyta; class Pinopsida; order Pinales; family Pinaceae; genus Pinus; species Pinus tabuliformis. The sequence continues at coordinate 119,834,939 of CM062819.1, forward strand.
CAAAGGGTATGCTAATAAATGCTTCTAGGAAAAAGGCACAACACATTTATCTTTGGTTGGGAGTTTATCCATATTGCACATTATGTAAATAGTTATAATGTCATTTTGAGTAGATTTTTGGCACACCTTTAAGAAGGTATCATTATTGAATGGGGGCTAGAAATCTAAAATGTTATCCATTGAATTAGATATAGGATTATATTTGTCTAGATGTTAAGGTTGATATAGTTTGACCTTGTAGGAATTAATTATTGGAGAATACCCTATTGCAGAGGAAGCTTTGGGTTGAATGAAATTTCATGAACCTACTATAGAATCTGTGAGCTAATATTTTTATTTATTTTTTATTCTTTATTTTTTAAATATATTTTTGCCTTATACTATTTCTTATGACGGATGGCATATGATATGTAGGAAGATTTTCACTCTATAGAAGATATTCATGGCCTTGTGTATGGTCAAGAAGATTCCTAAACCTCAAATGATGACAATCTGCTATTCAAAGTTAACAAAGATATTTTAGATATTAAAAAGTCATTTGTATCATGCTTATGCATGATACAAGCTCTATATCCTCCAGAAAAGCTACAATAAATACTTAACATAAAAGGATTTGCAGTTGATGGCTTCATCTGGATTGTTGGCTGCCATTTCTATTATGCCCTATGATCACAAGCATGGGGCTCACCATTTTGAGCTGGAGAATGAGAAGGAAAGAAGTTCAAGAATGGCCAGTCTTTTAAGTTTTGGGATTTAGTTTGGATTCTAAAATGGATACCAGAGAAGTGGTAAGTTATTTCAATGAAAAGTCTTAAGTTCATCTATCATTGTTTGAGATGTTTGCATTTGTATAGGTTTTTCTAGTATAAGTATTATATTTTATGCTTAGTTCAAGGAGTTTTCTTCCAATATGTCTAATAATAATATGTTTTTTTGGCAGTTGTCACGCTCAACCAGTGTTGTTAAAAGCGCGATTTAATCACGCTTTTTTAAAAAACGCGCACTTTTTTCCCTCTGGTGATTTAATCACGCTTTTTATGGGTAAAAAGCGGCACTTTTTTTGGCGCTTTTTTTTTCGAAAAAAGCATGGGGGCGCGCGGCAGCAGGTTTTATAATCCGAATTTCATTTTTTTTTTTTGTTCATTTGGACTGTGGGCACGCGTAGGAGGAGGAGAAGGTGTTGGAGAGAGGAGCTGGAGGGTTTGTGAGCAAATCTAAGTGCTTGTAGGACAAATTCAAGAGGAGACTACCAATTTCTCCATAAAAACGGTATGTGGATTAATTTTTTTTTGTTTTCCTTGTTTAAAAACTTTGTTTTTCATTGTTTTTGGTTGGGAAACTTCATATGGGCACCATTTTCCTTTTGTTTTCATTGTTTTTAAAGAATTTTTTGTATTTTTTCATTGATTTGGGATGGGTAAATTGGTATGACTATGGGAACCAATTTTTTATTTTTTATTTTTCATTTTTTTTAAACATTTTTTATGTTTTTTCATTGTTTTTGGCATTTGCCATTTGGTTGGGTAACTTGGGTTTGGAACTTTGGATTTTGGGAATTTGTAACTTGTAATTTTGTAAATGCTAAATTGTAATCCTAAATTCCTATTTCCTAATCCTTGTTTTCCCATAGGTTTGCAAATTCAAAATTCAAAAACAAACATGCCAAGGAAATTGGATCCTTTCTGGGAATATGGTGAACATAAAGCTCCGAATGATAGACAAAACTTGTATTGCAAGTTGTGTGGAAAGCACATACCCGGGGGGGTGTACAGGTTGAAGTTTCACCTTGCACAAATCCCTGGACATGATGTGGGGCCCTGTATAAATACAAATTCTGAACTTATCCAAAGAGCCATGAGAGCATTGGGAGAATTAGAGCACACTAGAGAGGCCAAAGAACTCAAAAGGAAACTAAAAGGGTCAGCTGAAGGAAGTGGGCCAAGTGGCACTGGTTCTACTGCAACATCAGTTAATCCGGTAGCTGCATCATCATTTTTTGTTCCTCGAACCACACCTGGTTCACAACCATCTATCGGTTCAATGCTAAAAAGAACTGAAAAAGAACAAGCTGACAGGTTGATGGCAAAATTTCTCCTCTGGAGTGATATTCCTTTCAGCATTGTAAGGAATAATCCATTTTTCCAACCTATTGTTGATGCTATTGCCAGTGTTGGCCCGGGGTACAAAATCCCTTCTTATCATGATTTCAGAGGCCGGATTCTTCAAGATGAAAAGCGTGACTGCACCCAAAGATTGGAGGATTTTAGGGCATCATGGGCACAAACAGGATGCACTGTTATGTCAGATGGTTGGACTGACCAAAAGGGGAGAACCCTTATAAACTTCTTGGTTAGTTGTCCCAAGGGGACTATGTTTATCAAATCTGTTGATGCATCTCATCAAATCAAAGATGCAAAAAATTTATGTGATTTGCTGGATGTGTTTATTTTGGAGGTGGGTGAACAACATGTTGTCCAAGTCATAATGGACAATGCTGCAAGTTATGTTGCTGCTGGTAGAATGCTGATGGATAGGCATCCTACTTTATTTTGGACACCTTGTGCTGCCCATTGTATTGATTTGATGTTAGAGGACATAGGGAAAATTCCCTTTGTCAAAGATATTGTTGACTCATCAAAAAACATCACAAAATTTATATATAATCACACATCTGTGCTTAGCTTGATGAGAAAATGCACCAACAACAAAGAGTTAGTGCGCCCCGCCATTACACGGTTTGCCACGAGTTTCATATCTCTTCAATCCCTCTTGAATTCTATGTGGGATGTGAAGAGAATGTTTCTTTCAGAGGAGTGGCGTGCTTTGCCAATGAGCCGCAAACCAGAAGGAGAGGCCGTATGCAGACTAGTTTCATACTAGGAAGACTTCTGGGCGGGAGTGCAGGAGGTGTGCGCAGTTACTGAACCTTTGGTAAAGGTTCTTCGGTTGGTTGATGGTGAGAAGCCCGCAATGGGCTATTTGTATGAAGCCATGGACAGGGCCAAAGAAGCCATTCGGACCTACTATGATGATAAGGGAGATGATGGGTTTCAGAAACAACTCCTTCTATGGGGAGTGATTGATGAGCGATGGAACAACACACTCCATCATCCCATTCATGCTGCTGGGCTTTTCCTGAACCCTGCATTTTCTTATGCATGTGGGTTTGATTTTGATGGTGAGATCATGGATGGATTCTTATCATGTGTCCAGAAGATGGTGCGATCTCCAGAACAACGTATGGAGATCTCTAAAAAAATTGAGACATATAAGATGGCAGGTGGCACATATGGCTTTGAGATCGCTGTCACTGATAGGACGGCTAAAATGCCAGGTATTTTTTAGTTTGTAACTTTGTTTCAAATTTCATTCTCTTCAAATTCCATTTTTTTCTTATGTTTATTTAAAATTTTATTTGTAATTTTGTTGTAGATGCATGGTGGAAGATGTATGGTGGCAGAGTACCCCTTTTGCAAAAGCTTGCTGTACGCATCCTCAGCCAAACATGCAGCTCCTCGGGATGTGAGCGCAACTGGAGTGTATTTGAAAAAATACACAACAAGAAGCGCAACAGGTTAACACTTAAACATTTAAAATATTGCAAATTTCCAAATAAATTTTTGAATTCATTAAACAATATTTTTTTTATAATATTAATTATTAATTATTATTTCATGATCTTTGTACAGGTTGGAGTCCCAGCGACTTAATGACATGGTCTACGTCTACTACAATCTTCGATTGTGGGTGAGACAACTTGAAAGGACACCTGATGTGGATGCCATCTCATTGGATGGGATTGACACCACTGCTGCATGGAGGGTTGAGGCCGAGAGGCCTCTCATGGATTCTACTGATGATTGGTTAGTGCAGGATGAGGGGGAGGAGGAGGAGGAGGAGCAGCAGGATGAGGAGGAGCAGGAGGAGGAGGTGACACTGCCTACCCGAGCTACCACTACCACCAGTAGAGGACGTGGTCTCCGTCTACCTCCTGTAGCTCTTACTTCTAGTTCTTCAGCTTCTAGAGCACATCAGACTCCATTGCCATTTCTACCAGCACAGGCACCAACATCTACATCTAGAGGGAAAGAGAAAGCTGTGACATTTTCTCGCAAGAGGGGCAGAGGAAATCAATAGGATTAGACTTTCATTTTATTGTATATGACATTATGACATGATGAGATACATTATCATATTTTTTGTTGATATTTTGAGGCTGCGCTGGGACTCAGGAGTCAGGACTTACTATTCAGGACATGATTCAATGTTATGTGTGATTTTAGCGCTAGAAATGATATTAAACATCTTATATATTAGTTTTTTTTATCATATTTATGTGTCAATGTATTTATTTTATGTTGTAGATGGTTTAGATATTAAAAAAATTGAAAAAAATGAAAAAAAAACGAATATTTTTGTACCAAACGCTTTTTTCCCGCTTTTTCCAATTTTTTCTGCTTCATTCCCGGCGCCGATTTAATCCCACTCGCGCTTTTCACAACATTGCGCTCAACACTTCTATCTGAAGTGGTAAGTAATAGGTATAGAGCTCATTAAAGAATTTATTTTTGAAATTAAGTCTTTCCTTGATGTTGCTGAGAAGTCAGAGCACACATATATTCTTCTAAGCACTTTTTATGCTTGTACATGTTACCTCCCATATGTCTTTCCATATGTACCTTGTACCTTGTTACCTCCCAATGTACCTTGTTACCTCCAAACTTGCAAGTAAATTGTTACCTTCCATATGAATAATTATCAGCCATTGAGACAAAAATCAATGTTTCACCTGCCAAAGGTCCCAATGTTCAATCAAAAGCAGTACCCATAGCAGCAACTCCACCTCCTGTCCTAGATCTTCTTGGTTATTTGATAGGTTTAGGAAATGCACTTGTCCCTGGAGATTAGTGAGCAGTAGGCTCTGGGTGGGTATTAGATAGTCAATTCCATTTCATTTTGTAAAGAACAAATGGAAAAAATTGGCTTTATTGTTGTTAGATGTGAATTGTATTTACTATGATAAGCGTCAACCTGATTAAAGCAACTTGTGATATTTGGTTAATGCTTTGTGCAGGCCTCCATTGCCTGTTTTACTTGCATCATCAGTATGTCAAGGCCTTCAGATCAATGGGAAACTTATATGGCGTGATGGTCAAATTTTTTACAGCTTGAAGTTTTAGAATAACTCTTTTGGTCTTGCAGCTGCTGGACCTCTACAGGTGCAGTTCATAAAATGTGAAAATAGTTGAGATATTAGTTCTATTTACTGTAAATATTGCTAGTTTAATAGGATGTAGATGCACATCTATTTTGAGTCCTTTTTCTAAGTTTCGTTCCTGGTAAATTAGGTGCCACCATTGTAGCCTGGTAGCTCAGCACACACACTGCTGCCAATGGTATTGTTTCAAAACATATCTCCTGGACTGGCAAACACTCTTTTGTAGGTGGAAGTAAAAAATAATCAACAACTTGTTTGGTATTTTAATGATAATATTCCATTTGAAGTTTTCTTCACTGAGGATGGCAGGATGGAGCGTGCAACATTTCTGGAGGTAATAATGAATGCTAGGATCTAAATTTTAAGCTTTGGAAGTTTTCTTCATTGAGGATGGCATGATGGAGCGTGCAACATTTCTGGAGGTAATAATGAATGCTAGGACCATTCCCTCTCTGCCACTCTGCCTGTGCCTTCGACTCTGTTGGATTTTTAGGACTTTTGGGTCAGAAGGACTAGGCAGGATGGACAAGTCCAAGAGATCAAAAGGGGAAGAGGAAGAGCACATAGATGGTGAGCTTGTTCTCTCCATTGAAAAGCTACAACAAATTCAAGATGAGCTTGAGAGGGTAAGTTCTCATGCACTCTGAAAACTGCTTTTTGGGGTTATTTTATTTATTTATTTTTAAATTGGTTTTTTTCTTATCTTTTTTGAAAACCTTTTTCCCATTCCTTTCTCTATGTATTATTTTTTTGATTTATTGGTGCATCTGTGGATTGATTGAATTTTTTCTTGTCCGTGGGTTGCTTGAGAATGATTTGTTACAGCCCTTAAGAGCGGGTTTGAGGAAAAGAGCGGTTTTTTCAGTAAACCCACACTTCATCTTCATATTCTTTCAGTCTTTTGGATATGGACATTTTGATTGGTTTACATATGTTGTTTTTCCAATAGTGTCGGGGAAATTGTTTCAAGGAAAAATTGAAACTAGAACATCCTCAAATTAGTTATTTCAGTTTTTTGCCATATCCATTTATTGTTTGGGCGTGAGTTGGTAAAGCTCGGGGTTCAACAAATGTAATATTTTGTGTGACAATTCTTGATCAGTTACAGTGCCTGTTTACGATTAGGTTCATAATGACTTGGTGACCTGAGGCTCTCTCAATGTAGTATGCCGCACTCCTAAATCCCTTTTGGTCTCAATTACAGTCTGCACATTTATGATAAGGTCATAGTGGCCTGGTCACCTAGGGTACTCTTGGCCTAGTCACTGCCCCCAAAGGATCTAACAAGGTTGTTGGACTTAATGGCAAAAGCTCGCAATTCTATTCGGCACCTGCCCTTAGGGAAGGGTAGACCTGCCTTACCTATATGGTTGTTGACAGTTGGCTTATTCTTACATTCATTTTCTTGTTAGTTGTTGGAAAGCTTTCTTGGAGGAATTAGCGGATAGAGTTTAAGTTGGATTCTGGATGACCAGCAGAGTATTCTTACATTATGTATTTGTAATTTCATAGTTTCATTCACATTAAGGATTGCCATAACTCTTCACATAATTTCTTAAAGTTTGCTAGCTCAATGGAAGAGCCTCTGCTTTACGAGGAGGTTGGTGGTTCGATTCCATTGTGCGCTAATATGAATTAATCAATGATTTTGTAGTTCATTTTTAATTAAATGTTTTTTATATCGATTTATTTCAATGGTGAGATATTTCTGGATTCATTGTTTTATATTGTCTCTAAAGAGACAAAAGTGATTTTTTAAATAAATTTTTTATGTCTCTATCTAGAGAGACAATAGCTAGTATTAAAGACATGATCTCTAATCCAAGAGTGTTGTCTTTAGAGAGACAAAAATGAAATTGTCTCTTAAGAGAATAATGGTAAGACTATTTTTTAAGACAATAATATTTAAAACAATAATCTTTAAGACAATAATTTTTGAAACAGCCTCTTAAAAACAATATTTTAGAGAATACACAATTTTTTTTTTGTTTTTTTAAATTAAGACAGTTTACCCAAAAATGATCTCAAAACAAAAGCATGTACGTAAACATCAAGAAGCTTCTTCTCTCAAGAAAAACCACACTCACCTATAAACGCAATATTCAATAACGGCGATCTCAAAACAAAAGCATGTACGTAAACATCAAGAAGCTTCTTCTCTTAAGAAAAACCACACTCACCAGGGGTTAAATTTGACGCCCGTCTGCCCGTATTTTGCAATTTTACTCGTAAAATACGTTTTAATTTAAAACCTCCACGTTATGCGTAACTTGCCATTCAATTTCAAAAACGTCATATTGACGGGCAGGTTTAAAAATTAAAAGTTTAAAAAAAAAATTATAATTTTTTTTATATATATTTAATATGGTGTGAATAGTAAAGTTAGAAATTTATAATCTTCAGAGTCCAGACTCGCGCGGGGGCAACTTGCAGTCGTACTCACTCCCTTGAATTCACAAAAACATGATCATCCACATGCTTACTAAATCCTCAGGCCAAGATTTTGTATTCAATTCGCATTCAATTCAGGATTTTGTATTCAATTCGCATTCAATTCACAATCGAGTTTATCGCTTGAGCATTTACAATGAAACTTACCACAGGCTCCGAGTAGATATCTTTTCATTCTAGTTGAATTGGTTGTGTAGGAATTCATCAGGTGTTTGGAGTTTATCGCTTGAGCATTTACAATGAAACTTACCACAGGCTCCGAGTAGATATCTTTTCATTCTAGTTGAATTGGTTGTGTAGGAATTCATCAGGTGTTTGGAGTTTATCGCTTGAGCATTTACAATGAAACTTACCACAGGCTCCGAGTAGATATCTTTTCATTCTAGTTGACTTGGTTGTGTAGGAATTCATCAGGTGAAAGAAACAGTGGAGAATTTCCTTAAAACTTGGTTGCGCTGGAATTCCGGAACCAAGCAATCAGTCATATAATAAAAGAGATGTCACTGATGGTGACGGTTTTTGGCAGAAAAGAAAAACGACTGTGCTACAGCTTTCCTGGCATCAAATTTCCTTGTCATGTCATCGGGACTGCGCGGTACTGCCAAGAGGGATAACCTATGAATAAATATTTTCAGATCTTTCTACAAAATGGATTTCCCATGCTTACAAAATATTTTGGGAATTTCCCAGAGATCTTTCTACAAAATGGGTTTCCAAGTTCCAACGCTTAAAATATTTTGGAAATTTCCCAGGTTTTCTTCATATTTCCATGGCGTTTAAACGAAAAACTTCGGGTAAGCGTGCTCAGTTGCCGCTGACAATGAAAAGTCCCACCTCTCAGTTGGATTTTCATTAAAAAAATACAATTTTTGGAATGTATGGCAGGGCCCGAGTCGTCAACTATACAGGTACTTTTGTGCCAGCGACGCTACACAGAATTAAAACCAACATCAACCCCAACAGTGTTCGCGTTCTCGTCGTGTGTCGGTAGATTTTTGTTGAGTTTTCAGAGTCTGTCATCAGTTTATATACATCTCCGTGGCGGAAGAGCAGTGCCCAACTTAAATTTTGCGTTGCCAGGTTTTTGAAATCCCTCCCTCTCTCTGTACAAATAAAAACTACATTGTTATAGTTGGTAATTTCTTGAAGTGATTCATGGATGATATAATTGTATGGTGTCAAATTTTACATAATATTGAGTAAACAAATTATGAATTCAAATGTGAATTAGTGGAAGACATAAGTTGAGAAGAAAAAATTACAAACTAAGCACAATATCATAAAATGGCCAGCCTATCGATAAAACATCCAGAAATTGATATAGGTGATAAAACTTACATTGGATAAAAACTAGTTGAGAACTTAATCAGTTTCTGAACTCCCGGGGTGCCTCTAAACAAAATATTGACAAAAACCTGAACCACTATTATGAGACTCGATTGCTCAGGTTGAAAGCTCTGATCTCTGTGCGAACTCCACCGAATAGCCGGAGTTGTGTGTATCTGGCCGCTTGCATTTCTGTCAAAGTTCTATGCTATTAACTACGGCCACACTCCTTAGTGGGCATTTCATTCTATTCAATTTAGGAGTGTGGGAGAATCAACAAATTCACCAGTTACAACAGTCACTTGAAAATTGACTGCCCTTTGTGCAGTCCGGTCCAAGTTCTGTCCATATATTTGACTGTTGGGTTTCGTATTGAATGAATGTTTGAGTATTGGGTTTTGTATTGGAAAGTGGGTATCACAGGATTTTGCTATGATTGAATTTTGAGTAAAGGGTTTACACCCATGAATTTTGTGTAGTAAGCCTTTTATATGTTTGAAATTTAAGTAGAGTTTGATGCATTGAATCCATTGGTCTTTAGTGGGATATTAAAGCAGCTGAATTCTGAGTAGTGGGTTATGTAAAAAATTGAGCTTTGTTTTGTATTTGTTGTAAAAATTTGGATTGGACTTTTATATGTTTTTGAAATTTCAGTAGAGCTTGATGCATTGAATCCATTTGTCTTTAGTGGGATATTAAAGCAGCTGAGTAGTGGGTTATGTAAAAAATTGAGCTTTGTTTTGTATTTATTGTAAAAAATTGGACTAGACTTTTATATGTTTGAAATTTCAGTAGAGCTTGATGCACTGAATCCATTTGTCTTTAGTGGGATATTAAACCAGCGGAATTCTGAGTAGTGGGTTATTTAAAAAATTGAGCTTTGTTTTGTGTTTGTTGTAAAAAATTGCACTGACTTTCAACAGTGGTTTGTGAGTAAATAGCATTAGACTATTGGGTTTTGTCCGAAATGAGGTTGAACACAACTTCTTGTCTGCAAAGTCAGTTGTTGGGGGAGCCACCAAAAAGGTTGTTGTATCCAACTCAGAAATTATGCACATTATGTTTTTGGTTGAAAATTATTTCACAACTATTGTTCTTTTATTGTACAATTTGAAATTAGATAAAACTTGTACAAATAAATTTTAAAAGTCATATGATGGAACAGTTTAAAAATAAAAATGTCATAAAAAGTCATATGATGGAACAGTTTAAAAATAAAGGCAACTTCGGAGTGATGGAATATAAAAAGTCATATGATGGAACAGTTTAAAAATAAAGGCAACTTCGGAGTGATGGAATGATGACGTAGCCTGGTGGTCAGTTGGCAGATTCGGAGTGATAAAGGCAACTTCGAAAAGAACACAACTTCGGAAAAACAGGTATATTTTTCACTAAAGACAAATGAGAGAAAGGTTGTTGGACTAAGTACTGTGACATATGAGAAAGATATTAATACTTTACTTTCGTTTTTAATAAAGAAATTATCTCCAATCCAATAGTGTTGTTTTATACTATTTTACATTGCTAATGAGAAATATATTATTATTTTAATTTTAATGAGTCTCCACGGCGCACAACTTGTTCACGTACCATACCGGCAGACGTCATACCGGGAGACGTCACTATCGTCCATGTAGAGGGCGTGTATTTTTGTTGACTTCTGCAGCCGTTGGTAACTTTCACCTTGACACCACAGAAGTGGAAATCACAGAAATTTTCCTTTTTAAGTCCTGGATAGCATCGAGCGCTTCAAGAGCCTATTATACTTACTTCTACTTCGCATATCTCAGAAGAGAAGCAATGGCCATCTTTTCAAAGTTTCTGTTTGAAAAGAAACTTACTGCCAGTGATGTTGGTAATCACAGTAGATTGAAAATCCCCTGGTCTTCTATTAAAACCCGTTTCCAGGTTTGCTGGCTAAAGAATTCGAATGATGAAGTGATCGAAACAGAAATTGAGCTTAGAGTATATGATTGGGAAATCAAAGGAGAAGTAGAAGAAATGTTTAGGCTGAAATGTCAAGGTCGTCATGCTTTCGTTTTCCAAAAGGGCTGGGGAATGTTTGTCCGGAGGAAAGGACTTAAGGCAGGGGATTACGTTCAATTCTGGTGGAATGTATCCCAAAAAAGACTTGAAATCAAATGTATCAATCGATCTGAGCGCGAACAGGAGTAAGATTTTTTGCTCTTCATGTTTAATTTATTTCTTAATGTACTTTCTATTCGTCGTTTTTTACTTGGTGAATGAATGAATAATGGTTAGGCTTCGCCTGTTTGCAGTGGTTGGTTAACGTTAAAAATAAACACCTAAGATTAGAGACTTTTCCATCCCAAGTAAGATTTATTGCTTGTCTGGTTTTAATTTATTTCTTAATGTCCGATTTACTGTACTGTTACACCAGAACTAAATGATTATCATTCAATCTTAAATGTTTGGTTGGCTACAGGACCATTATAAAGAACTCTGCACTTGCTTACGGTTGGATCGCTGTTTTTGGGGCTACGACACAGTCAACTTTCCTTTTCTTTATTTGATTCATTCTAGTTTGTTTATTCCATGGGTGTTATTTTGTCCTATGGATTCATTGTAAGGGTTTGAAATTTATTGTATGGGCATGTGTTTTTATCTCAGTGTAAGGGTTTGAAATTTATTGTATGGGCATGTGTTTTTATCTCAGTGATTAATACTAGCAATTGTCCCAGAAGGTACAAAGAGAGGCCGATAGGATTAGTAAAAGGAGGAACCCTATATGGATAGGCAAGCATATATAAAGCTCAGTAGTGACGAAGACACTAACCACGATGACCAGCGTGTACCAGCGGAAAAGTAAATTACAGTGTTTTACATGGTAATTGAAAAGCGGGGAATTAGATTTGCAAATATTAAAACAAATCACTTACATTGGTGGTTCACACTATAACTAAAACATTAACTAATTGTAAGTTGCTTTTCATAAAATTCATTTAGTATCATTTATATAGATGAACCAAAAAATAGGTTTGTGCAATTGGATGAGAAAGCGTTCATAGAAGTCTTTTTAAAGAGAGCGAAATAATGGACAAAAAGCCCACTCATTTGATTCCAAAATCCCAACAAAAACATAAGAGATAAACCCAATCAACTCCAAAAATGTGAATTTGCAGTCCTGCATCTCAAAATTGCAAGGCAGACGTTTACTGAAAAAAATACAACTGCTGATATTTACATGAACAGAGTAACAACCACCCTTCACAAATAACTTAATAAGTTAATGGAACATTACTTCATATATGCATTAAATTAGTTGACTATATAGTGTATACACAATGAATGCTTACGAAAGCACACTACAGGACTGATTCCCATTCATTGTTTACTCAACAGTATCACAGTATTTCATGTGTTCTCCGTAATTTATGTTATGACCATCAGAAAGAACAGGGAAATGCACAAACTCACTACTGATACACTCCTAGATTGACAACAGTATTAGCAGAACAATAATCAACCAACATATACTGGACAAAACAAAAAAACCAGGAAAGGGAGTGTGGCAAGTACTCAATAAAAGGTGATACAATGATGAATCAACAAGAGAGTTTACCTCAACTTTCTTAATCACTTGGTTGCAAATATTTAAGAAAAGCACACACTGTTGCTTCGTGTGATAACTACGCTTTTTCTAAATATTAACACCATATTTGTGGTTGCTTGATAACTTTTGCTTGGTGTCCTAATTTTCTCTACCACTAGACAAACACGAGCTTTCTAAATCTTATCACCTGACTAATCAGACCCCTAATAATAACCACCTTCATAGCCCAATAAAATTATCCCAGACAAAAGTAGAACTTTTTAGAAATGATAGATGATTATGCAATACACAAAATGATGAGTAGGAACACTGCCAGATGGGTAACAGTTCAATGCCAATTCAATTAACCTTCATGCAACCAAGGAAAACCAACTCACCTTTGCAGTATTGAATGCCACATTCTTGCAATGGGATATATGCTGACAGACCATGCAGGCAAGTCATATGTCAAATTATGAATGGTGGCAGTTATATCAGATCTAAACATCCGTGTTTGACAGACAAGCAACACATAGACCTAGTTTTCTTCCGTAAACATGTGCATGTAGCATCATCCAAGCAACGCTTTTCAATCATGCAAATTCAGACTCTTTGGTAGTGAGCAATGCCTCATCCTTATAAAATGAACTTCAAACAATATTCCAAGTTGAATGAAATTTTTCTAATGTACACATTTTTGTGTTATGCACCTCTCATGAGGCCAACTTACTAATACAAGCATGACAAATATTGAATATCTCTAGAGAAGGACCTAATGAGAAATCCTCAGGTTTTTTCGCAAGGGAGGGCATTGCTGCTAATCTCAATTGCCACAAGGATCTTCTTTCCAATGTTGTGGCTCTTCTTCCTCATCTCCATTAGCGCCACCGTGCTTTCCTGTACAACAATTGTTAACCAAAATTTATAAGAAAAGGCCATAAATATTAAAAATCTTATACATTCATTTAACCACCATCACATTTATAACAGAAAAAGATGAAAGTTTAAGGATAAGAATTACAGTTACTTACAGTTCCTCAGTTTTCTGAATAATTGTTCAGGGCGCATTTTTATGTTATTCTCTTTGCAAAATATTGTTTCCTGTGACTCAAGGTGTAGTTTATTTCTTTATTATGGTGGCTGTAATGATGGTTTCTTATCATTTGTAATCTTGAGATTATTGGACATGGTAAATTGATATTGGAATTGGATTTATGTCCATATCTGCAAATTTCTAAGCAATTGAGAGTTTTCGAAAACAGAGTAATAGCAGTGTGCAACCCATTGTGAGTGTCTGGAGCATCTTCGAAAGCTGAACATCCAAATGATATAAAACTCAAGTTTGTGAATGTGATTTAAGGGTAAAATGCTGACATGTTTTTGTTGTTTAATGTAGAAGGAATCTTGCCATTTGGGCTCTAGAGCCCAACCTGCTCTCTCGTATTGCAAAACACAGATCATTTAACCAACAAAAAGCACAGATTAACATTTACGAATGCGGTCTCCATTGATCTATTAAAATAATACAGTTAAGGAAGCAGCTGATGTAAGTAAACCACGAGGAAATTTGATATCCAGGCAACAAAAACTTTCAGATGGCAACCAATGACACCATTTCATTTACCTTTCAGAAAGATGAACAGGACCTAAACTTATCCACATTATAAGCCAGCAGCTGTAATCTACAGTAAAGAATGTCGACTGAAAAAACCTGTCCTCCAAAATGAAAATGATAGCACTTCTAAAATCCGAGTAAAGGCCCAAGAGCCATATGTAGACAATATGAAACTAAAATAACTGAACTCACAATACTTGGCACTCTAACATGCATCACCAAGCATGTGAAGAGCCCAGAATAAAAGAAATAGTTCATTATAAAGGTTTCGAAAATGCATTTAATGTTGATGCTCCATCTATTTTTGCTGGGGTAGAACTTGAGCCACTAAAATTTGGGGTAGAACTTGAGCCACTAAAATTTGAGGTGAAAGACGGAATGCCAAGTGAAGAAGACATGGTGATCTCCCTTTGAATCCGTTGCCTCTTTATTTCCTTTCTCCTTCCTCGTTTTGAGTTGTCATGCTCTTGCCAAACTGCATCTTTCTGCTCATCGGATATTTTTGGGCATCCTTCAATGCCACCTCCATTTCCATTAGAGGTACCAAGGAGGTGATCCACTGTTTCTGTTGTGGAACCAGTATAGTGTTTTCCACAAAACCGATAAATACGATCCGACCCTTCGTTGACATATTTCCATGCCTCAGCAGTTGACTTTTGAGGTTCCATTTAATTAAATTTCTGCTCACTGTGCTATGCTCAGTTTGTTGACTGGTATCTTCTACAGTTCTTCATAAAAGAAAAAAAATGTCAGTATAAATAGCAGCTTTATGTTTGATAGCACTGGCACTAAACAACAAAAGCTCCACTAGACCATTTTGACTTTAGAATTTGACCCAACAATGACAGTATTCTTCCAGCAATTTGTCGTATTACTTTACAAGCAGTGACTAGAAGTTTCTTTGTTATAGGTTTACTACCAGCTCTAGCAAAGGCTTGAGTTTCACATGACGTTAGATAAGGGTATCCTCAAGAGGAGTATGACTATACAATTTTATAACACGTTTTGGCCAATTGCTTCTGGGGCATTTAACCTCCACATATCTTTAAATTGTGGCCTTTGTTTTAAGATTAGATCGGCATGCAGGGGCCCTGGATTGTAAAGCTTGTTTCTTTTAACATTATTGGTTGCACACATAAGTGTAAAGACTCTTGTATGATGTTCCAGTCATATTTCAGTATTGCTGTAGACTCATATCACAATTTTCTCGAAGGCCTGCTCATGAAACACAATTATATTCAGGCTGCAGTGCATAAGCAACATAGACTGTAAAAGAGTCAAAATCAATCCAAACAATAGGCACATCTAGAAAAACTGTCCCAAGTATCACAGCAGTTGGCAAAACCATAAAATTTGTTTTGGATTGGACATAGTGCAGATATCAAAGATAGCTGCAATGACAAGATAATATTTCCTAGGCAATCTCCATGAACAGCCAATACCCGACCCAAATATGATTGAAGATATGTAATCTGTAATGTCTGGATTTTAAAAACATGGTTACTTATGTTTCATAGCAGACAAGCACATAAATTCCTAATTTTAAACGAATTTGTCGTCTGTTTTGATTGTGTGAAAGAGCAGTTCACTTTCAAGAATATCAGAATATATACTGTTATTCTTGCTAATTAAGATGTGGAGCATCTTGATGTTTACGTCCAAATCCTCACTAGTGGCATAATAATTGGGTTAATAAAAAAGCAGACAATAGGTAACAATAACATCTCTGTTCAATGTTCCTCTTAGGTCCATATATAAAACTTTTCACTGAAGTTTATGATTGAAGATATGTAATCTGTAATGTCTGGATTTTAAAAACATGGTTACTTATGTTTCATAGCAGACAAGCACATAAATTCCTAATTTTAAACGAATTTGTCGTCTGTTTTGATTGTGTGAAAGAGCAGTTCACTTTCAAGAATATCAGAATATATACTGTTATTCTTGCTAATTAAGATGTGGAGCATCTTGATGTTTACGTCCAAATCCTCACTAGTGGCATAATAATTGGGTTAATAAAAAAGCAGACAATAGGTAACAATAACATCTCTGTTCAATGTTCCTCTTAGGTCCATATATAAAACTTTTGACTGAAGTTTGTGCAACTGAGTAAGATAGTTGGGGATTATTGTGATCCATTTTAATATGCATACAAGGATATAGTAAGTTATTGGTGTTGTCTGTTGCTCAGTAATGGACAGAACGTAAAGACTCTCTGATTTGCCTGTGAAAGTTGGTATTCCCTAAAGCCAAAGTGTAGAGAAGAAATGGGTTGGAATTGCTAGATGACAGACTCACCAGTATCATTATAAAATAAGAAAAAACCAGTGAGCGTACCCGGGCCAAAAATCAATGAGCTGTGCATTGGCAGAAGGTACCAACTACTGGGCAGAGTTAAGTGCATTTTCGATACTGGAAAATTTAACAATTAAGAAAGGTACTGCTCAAATCCAGATACTGGCAGATGATTCAGAGCTAGTCATCAACTGGGTAAATGATAAAAAACAATATGCAGATTTTGACCCTATCAACACTAATAGAAAGAATTAAAGAGCTGAATGAAAATTTCCCTAATTAAAGAGCTGAATGAAAATTTCCGAGTTTTATTTTCATCACATAAGGAATTGAATATCAAGGAAAATGAGCTTTCTAAACAAGCCCTTACTATTCAATCTGTCGTTTTCAGGCCAGAGGTGGAAGAATGTTCCCGCCGGCTTCTTGTAAGGTGATACAACCGGACTTCGATTATTCCTTCTGTTAAAGCCCTGTTTATCCTTTAAAGCACCCCCAGCCATATCCGAATCAATGTTGGGCATCACGACGAAAAGGGGTTTGCTTGCCACTTTTGAACCCTTATTGCGCTCAGCGTTAACCTCGGCAGCTCCGTTATCGCTACCATCGGCCAAGGGATCCCCTTCAAACTGATCAACATTTGTCATATTTTCACTCTGCTTGTTCATACAGATACCTTGAACATCAACCGGTGGAATCTCAGCTTGAACGTCCCTAGGGACTTGATCATTGCTCTGATTAAACCGTGACTGGGTAATTTTTCTTGTTCTGACTGCAGAAGGAGGCCTGGCTTTCGAAGTCAGAAATGGATACAGAGGGTTTTGAGGTTGCTAAATGTAGGGATTCGCAAGAAATTGCCCGACAGATCATTTGGAGCCAGTTACGATTCCAGAAAAGGGAAACGAAAATGTAATAAGAAATGGATACAGAGGGTTTTGAGGTTGCTAAATGCGAAGCCCACTCCCCATGATTACTAATGTTGTAATGTGGTGTCAAGATGAGAATGAGCACGAAAACAAGAATGGAACAAGAAATAGGTCTCTGGCCACGTTTCCAGTAACATAGATTATTACTGCGGCTTGAGCGAGAAAAACCATAAGCAGAAAGACCGTAACGATTTAAAATTCGCCAGTGACCAATGTAGACCTCCCAAGTGAAGGTAAGAATGTGGGTGCCTAACGGGCATGGAGTTATGTAAGCCCAAAATCAAATAATTATTTACCCGCGAGCGAAGAATAACACCTACCAGATTTTAGATCTGAGGCTTGCTGATATAACACCTGCAAACCTTAATCGCAAAACAAACACAAACTAACAACGAACGAGAACTGGCCTTAGAAAACCCACATACCTTCTTCTGCGATCTTTGCCTTCAACACCTCCATGTCTTTACCACTAAACTGAACCCTCTCGATTCTTTCTCGAGCCCAAGCGTTGGCCTTCTGCTTTTCCTCCTCCGTTAGTTCACATCTCGGATTAGAACCTATTTTCGCATTCTTCCCCGCGCCTTCTTCTTTTTAACCGCAGAGGCTGGAGCCTTACAGGACTCGACCCCATTCGTAATATCACCGAGAGCAGTTCGAGGTGCAACCCCTGCGCGCCCATTCTTAGCAGAAGAAAATGTCCCACCGAATGCCCCCTTAGTATGATTCTCCGTCTTGCGAGGGGCGATAGGGCTCACCAGTCCAGAACTTCGAGGTTTCGGCTTCTTCGTGATGTAAGCTCAGTCAGTGAGGTGAGGCGGCATCCATGAATACCTCCGCCCCTGAGGCCGATATGCAGGTAATGGTGTCGTAAAAATCCGCTAAGTCGTTTCCTGAACGAATATTGGAAAAAATGCTCACTCCGCCAGGTGTCAGATGAAAATAAAGCTTGTACGAAGACGAAGCTAATTGTCAGTTTGCCAGGTGTCAGCGTTAGAATGAGAAGGACGACGAAAAGTCCCTTTCAAAGGAAGGCCTATCGGCCTAATAAATAAATATAAATAAAAACGACATTTTCAGATCATGTTGTGTTCAGTGTTTTGATTGCAATTATTTTTAACTGAAACACCTAAATGTACAATTAGTCATCAAGACACATTTATTATACATGTTAATATGGAAAGGTGTAGTATGATTTATTCTCTTACTGCAATTCTGTGAAAGGACGAAAGCCGGCTTTCTTCCAATTTGCCTAAAGTAGGGTTTTTCAATAGAAGAGACAGAACCTGGTAAGTGTAGTGTGTTGGGTGATATAGTTAGACGACTTGTGTAAGGGTTTGCTCTTTTATGGTGGGTCTGCTTTTCCCATTTTCCTTAACAAGTTTTAGTTTTGAACTTTATAGCTTTATTTTCATCTTTTTCTCTTTTCCATTTAGATCAAATGACCTTGAATTTCTCTTAAACTTGGCCACGATTAAATTTTTTTGTCACTTTTCATTCGGAATCTTACAAATCTGAAGTGTTCGATAAGTAGAGAAGTTACTCTAATTGATGTGTCAGACGTTAAATCATCTCTCATGGATGTTCCAGCAGCTAGTGGGTGGTAGATTTGAACCAGTGGGTGATCATCAGATTGTATGTTGGAGTCATATCATTTGCACATTCCACATAGGCCTCTATGAAATAGGTGGAGGGGAACCTTAGCATCCATCACCTTGCTGTTCTTTGATGTAATTTTGGCTCCCTCTTAATCTAAGTTTTCCTAGAGAAGCCGATTCAGTTTTCTGTTCATGATCTTATTCTTTCTGTTTCCCCTCATCTGACTGCTTGCCTAACTATTGAGTTCTGCTATGCTTTTGTATTTTTCAGTTTTCATTAGGTCTAAATCTCTGAACATATAAATGCTGTAAGGGTGAGCATTTAGGTTACAATATGTTCAGTCTTATTATGTTGGCCTGGAGAATTTTATCAATGGGGAAATTAATGTTTGTTTCTAAAAAACTTTTCAGGTATATTTTCACAAGGCACTGATAGCCCGCAAATTTCATCACTGAGATCAGAACAGACAAATCCAGTGCCTTTGCACAATTTTGCTAGTAATGGATAATCCTCTCCTCCTCATCCTTGCTCTAATTCCTAAAATACCTAATTTCAATATATCAAGTTTACCGGGGCAAGACATTAAATTAAGACCAATGTCAAGGCTTGCTGACAGAGATTCAGTGAGCTATAAGATGGCGGTTCTTATGCTCATTAGTTACATCATTTTTGTGGATAAAAACTGAACACAGTTTCTTGAGTTTCAGATGCTAGCATCTGTATTTTCTTGTGACTTTATTTGCAGAGCACTGAACACAATCCTTTGGGTTTCAGATGTTACATGGGTATTTTCTTGTGACTTTATTTGCAGAGCACTCGGTTGACTGTCAGTGCTATCCCCTGATTCAGGCCCGAGAAATCGCACAATTACAGCTGTTCATGATTAGGTTCTTGTATCAGCCATTGCCTGTTATCTTTTGCATTGCATTCCACTTGATCCTCTTTTGAATCCATCAAAGAGTTAGGAAAAAAAGGATTAAAAATGGAAATTAAAAATGGAAGAGCGACCTCGCCTGATCAGTATATCTGCACTTGTCTATAGATGCAAGACTGGATAATTTTTAATGATTTGGAACGAGGTAAGTGTTTTGCATTCATGTATATGGTGGTAGTTTGTCTGACATAAGAGAACAATTATCTGGAATCAGTCATTATTTCTGACTTTGAACAGTATCATCTTTAGTGAAGAAAGGTTAGGAACAAGAGAGGGAAATCTGCACGCTTCTATTTTTGGGTGGCATCCTGTTTAGTAAATATCTTGTCAGCTGTGTGACACCATAGCCAAATATCTTAAACCATTAATGGAAGAGCTATGAATATATTTTTGGGCCTCTATTTTTCATTGGGTTCACTAGCTATGAATATATATTTGGGCCTCTGTCACACTCAAACAAAGAGATTCAGTTGCATATTATAAGAGAAAGAAACTATAAAGGTATCCGATATGGATATTGCTTTGGTCTCTTGTCCTTCAACACCAAGGCAAGTATTGCCATTACTGTCTCATTGAATGCCACATCAACCGAATGCCAAAATATCCCCTTGTATTTCATTCATGTGTCAACTTTACCGTATGATTTAATCAACCACATAAATATTCCAAAATCATTCCCATACGTTAATCAAGCATAACAAATCATTACCCTATTATAATTTTATAGAAGTGTTGGGCTGGGTGCCATCATGTTGTATAATCATTGAATTTATTTTCTATGTTGTTTATTACTACAATTGCGTTTACCCAATAATCGTATTTTCCACTGTCATTCATTAGTGTAGGGTCTGCATTACACACTTTTGTTTTCTTTTATTCGGTCTCAATTAGTGTAGGGTCTGCATTACACATTTTTGTTTTTTTTTATTCGGTCTCAAATTCCAATCACCTTAGTTCCAATCCATTAGTTATTAGAAATTAATTAACAAAGCAATGAAATACATAAAATATTGTGGAAATACAAACAAAAAAGCGCATAAAACAAAAGACAGGTATACGTGGTTCATCTAATTTTGGGCTACGTCCATGGAGAAACAATCAACCATTCATTTTATATTATCTAGCAAAATGAAGAGATACAACCTACAACAAATCCACTGTAATTTCCTCTTTGCTCTCACAATTTGCTCTCTCTCTTTCGCTCAAAATAATAATACCCATCCACGATACAATTCTCTCATATAAATAGAGGGGTTGTCTTCTAGGGATAAAAACCATAAATTAACATAACTTTTACTGTGAGATCATCTGCCTAATGAATGACCCAGATTGACTATGAAATTACAATATTTTACAAGGAAAATTTTCATCTATTTTTAGCTTCGGGGGCATTGTTCCCAAATCTCCGTTGAGCGGGTGGCTCATAAAATTCGTCGTCGCCCCCTTGACCGCCCTAATGGTGATTAAACGCCCTTTTAGGAACAGAGATCTAAAGCGACTGGAGAAAAAAACTTTTGAACAACCCAACATTAGCAACATTTTTTAAATATAAATGTTGGATTGAGTGGGAGCTTGCAAGAAAGAAAATCTCGTTTCATGGAAATGGAAAGTGCATAATCTATATTAGAATTGGAGATGTTTATTGGCACTAACTTCAAGAGTTGGAAAAGGACAATTCTAGGAGCTAATTTTCACCTATGGAATAATATTCCATGTATTTTCCAAAAAAGTATTCCCAAATTTCCATTTTTTTCTAAAACATTTTTCCAGATTTCTTTAGAATAAAAGTATTTTCCTTTAATCCCTCCGGATGGAGTGGTGTTTTCTCTTTCTTTATGCTATCTCTACTTACCTCGAGTCCCAACCCGCTGTTGGGTAGGGATATATTAGGGAAAGAGATCGGGATAAAGGGTTAGCTCAATAAGTCGAGTTTCGTTGCTAAGTACGTATTTTCCTTTAATCCCCAAGGGTTAGCTCAATAAGTCTAGTTCTGTTGCTAAGTACCTCGCAAATTGGGAGGTCATGGGGTCAAATCTCCTCGATGCCCTTGGGGTTAGGCCCTACTTGTTTGGTTGGATGGTAGATCCCTTCAGGTTGATCTGCCTAGATTTTTCTCGTGGATGTAGCGGCCACCCAGTGTTCGTGAACCACCCAGTGTTCGTGAACCACCCAGTGTCCGTGAACCACCCTTAAAAAAAGAGTATTTTCCTTTAAAAATCACCAAAAAAATTATAGAGATCAAAAAAATTATAGAGACTATATGAAATCCTTAGAAAGTTGAATACTTCACAAAAAAATCACCAAATATATTACAATGATCATTTTAAGAACTAGAAATATTTGTGAGAGCTTATACACTTTAAGATAAGTATGTTTCCCTAAATGATCCCTAGCTTTGAAAACTTAAGATGGAAAATCTTACGGTAGATTGAGATTTATGGGTCACAGTTGGAACCAAACCCGCTATTATGAAAGATGAAGAGGGAGTGTTATTGGAGAAAAAGGTGAGAATCTTTACCAAACTTTCTTGGGCCAATTTAGTATTATTATATAGTTTTGAAAAAAAATTGAAAGCTCTTTGGAAGAATTTAAGGATTTGTACTAGGTAAAATCCTCAGTTAATAAAAATGCTTTGTGGAAGAAAGTGTTCACTTTGAGAAAGGGTTATGGTGATTCTATAGCTATTTGAGATGTATGATGAAGTAATTTTTTCAATTCATATTATGAATTGATGCCTACAAATCATTTTTATTTATATGGTTGAGTTAGTAAATATGATATTAATAAATGATACATTTTAAATTATATATAATTGTGCATACATACACACATACATAATCATTTCTCATAATATACTCAAAATCTATATTATTCAATGAGATATACTTTTTCCTAGGTAACCTTCACTAAATTAATCGATTAATAATGATGGTTTTCGACACATGGGTTTTGGTTTTCCCATGGTTTTGTACTTGTGGATTGCATGGAACAATGATAGAATAGTAATAGAATATTATGCTAGCTAGTTTTTTACCTAGACTAGGGTTTTTCTACGAAATGGTTTGTTATTTGTTGCTAGTTTCTTTTAATCTTCTCTTCGTAAATTTATATTTATATCTGATAATTTTAAAACAAGGAGACTAGACTTCTTCTAATAAAGGTAATGCCCCATTAATGGCTCCTCAATTGAAAACACTCATGTTAATGTTTATAATGGTCTGAGACCTAATGGCTATAATAGGTTATAGTGGTACCCCCTGCTACATATGCGGAAATACACTACCTATGGGAATAATTAGCTAAAATGGTTTATGGCCATTAAGGCCACACTACGAGGACTCACAATATGACCACTCCAAATAATAAGAGTAGAAATAATGATGGGAAATAACAACAGAAAGCCCCTAGAGGCTAGATATTTTGAATATCATAGGGTGTCAACATTATAAATTCATGAATTGAGATTGAAGGATATCAAGAAAATGAAGCAAGCTTCAGATTGTAGATTTTCAATGGTAAAATGGGTTCCCCGTGGAAGAGAGAGATTGTAGTTGTATAAACAACATCAATATTAGGTGAAAGGGGGAATGCATAATTATGGATACCCTGTATATAAATTTTGAGGGAGGTAAGGGTTGGAGGTGAGCCATGTTGGCTCACTTGACAAGTTTGGCAAGATCTGGTCAAGGGAAACCCAAGTCAAGTTTTAAGAGGGCATTGTATGACCTTTGTATGAGATTCATGACCTAGAAGAAGGGATTTATTAATCACTGAGATGCATAGATCTAAAAAAAGAGTTCCAAGAAACAACCTACAACAACAAACATGTGAAGTTGGGTTGGAGGAATATGTCCCTTGTGAAGCTTGGAAGAAGAATGGTTTCCCCTCACATTAGACACTTGAAACAGACTAGGTAAATAATTTATGGCCAAAGCAGTCTCAAACGAGGGAGCCCCAACTGAAAAAATAAAACTCGTGTAATTGCTCTTGGGTATAAATGACTTTACTAAAATACCCACATATAGTTGTGTTGATGATTAGAGAGGCCTGAGCATTGTGGAGGATAACAAATATACCCATTGAACTATGTGTAGTTGGAGATGAGTATGAGCTAAGGATCATGGAAATAGGAAATAAACACAAAAATTATCCATAAAGAGAGTGTAGAAATTCCTATGCAATCAAATTCCTTGGCTATGCAGTAGAAATTTAACCCTTCATCCTATTCAAATAGACACATTACTACAAATTTCAAAATGTCTATCCAACTATCCACACATTATTTCTACAGCTCAAGCAGGGGGCCTTCTATTAATATTAATTAAAATTCTAAATCAACATTTTGTTGGTGTTGTTGGTCTGTCATTATATGCATTTAGTGTAACGTGTTCATTATTTATATTCTTAATGAAGACACCTTAACATTGTGCCATCAAAACCTTCGTTGTGAGTTTGACCCATGAAGTACTAAAGAATGTGATTTCATCTGCTTCCTTCAATTACCAGGATGAGTCAAAATGAAGAAACAACACATGCATTTCTTAAGACATTTTGTTGCATTCTTCAGGAGACATCAATGGTGAGCTTATTGCCATTTTCATGAACATGTTCATTGTCCAAGGTATTATTTGTTGGGCCACTACTATTTAACATAACAATTATTTCAATAATATTTCCAAGCTCATAAATGTAATAAACATCTCCCTTGTAATGACACTTGCGAGAAGATGTTGAACAACTTAATATTTGATAAAATACATATTCCTATCTCAAACCATTGAAATATGACATCCCCATTGATAAAGTGCCAACTTTAGATATTGAAATAGGTATATTCCTAGCAAATTGCAATAACAACAATGGTATTTTTTTTACATCTCTATCTTTGGTTTTATTTCATCCATTTCTCACTAGGGGACATTTTTATGGTAATGGCCTGCCAACTCTTCTCCTCCTAATAAAGTCAGTGTGAAGTTACCTACCTTAGCTAGGAGTTCCGGGGCCTTCTTCAATGAGAGTTTTTTGTAACATATAATTTCCTAATTTCTTTTTAATAATGGGGAGCTCCTTATTTCCGCCATAATTCCAATGCACACAAAACACCCACAAATAAAAACCCACAACTTTACCATCATGTTATTATGGAGTTCCACAAAACTAAATTTTGTTCTAGAATTTCATCAAAAAGTTGATGCGCAACATCGAATTTCCAACCTAGCAATAATAGCTACATAGAAAACCACATCTAATTCCACCATTTTTTCAAATATATTTTTAGGGTTCCATTAGCACACCCTTTCTATGCATGCCTAAAAATAAATATATTCTAGCAAACTATACCCCACTAACACATTTTATCAAACATTTGGTATGCATTTTCTATATGTTGTTCTGTCTATGAGATTTGTCCCCATAACCTTGGAAGAACTGTTCACAGTGCATTATATCCACCAATTAGCGTAGTCCAAGAATAATTATTGGTTTTAACATTTTGTAAAACAATTGAATCCAAAACAATGGTAGTTAAAATAGTTGAAATCTTTTTCACAGTGATCACATAGATTTCAACATTTTATCATATAATTTGCAAACATACTCTTAAAATTTTTGTGCCCTTTCTTTGGTTGGCATGTGTAGTCCTAGTGTTGTAGCTCAGGGTTTGATACACATGTGACGCTCCCAACTCTTTTGTCAAGTGACGCCACTCACAAAATATCAACCCATAACCAAATACACATGCATAATTTAACCAAAACATAAATTTATATGCACAATGATACCATAATAAC
Organism: Pinus tabuliformis; assembly: GCA_031772625.1. Taxonomy (NCBI): domain Eukaryota; kingdom Viridiplantae; phylum Streptophyta; class Pinopsida; order Pinales; family Pinaceae; genus Pinus; species Pinus tabuliformis. Next base: position 119,860,639 of record CM062819.1, read on the forward strand.
AAAAGACCAAATAATAGCATAGTGAAATACATGCCAAGAAAGTTCATGAAACATGCACATAATGGGATTTTGCAACCTATCTGATAATTTTGTTACCTGAATGTGGACTGAGGACATTCTTCCCAGTCATAGACCACATTGCTCAAGTTCTCTCGGTAGCCAATCATCCCTGAGCTAGGACCATTATTCCACTCACCATCATCTTCTTGAGCCAGGTACATGCCTCGTACCAAATTTAACAGGACCAACCAAGAGGCTCACATACCTCATCAACCACACCCAAGTGCACACACTTCTATGCACTTGCAATCCCTCTAATTTTGTCACTACCGCTAGGGTGTCTATGTTATGAAACCAGCTCAAGAAAAGATAGAAAAGATAGATCAACGCCTTAGAATTCAGCCTCTTCGAGGGGGCAACGTCCTTTACATTACATAAATGAACATTCTTGGATGATTCAAATGACAAAACCTCCTTTCTATATACAGGAGTCTAAGGAGTCACAATATAATCCAGTCGACCTAACAATAATAAGACCTAACAATAATAATATAAAGCCACAAAAATAATAATAGAGGGATTCTATGGGGCACAATAGTAACAATATGGGGGTAATAGGGGCACAACAATATTAATAAGGGGTATAACTACAATAGTAATGGGGTAATCACTAGTATTATAGGGACCCAACATGCCCCTCTCCTTCAAAAAAGTGTTGTCCTCAACGCTTGAGTAGTTCTTGATACTTCTGCATAAAATTATCATCCTCCCATGTGGAATCTTCAGTGGATAAGTTCTTCCACTTGATAAGATACTCTGAAATTGAACGATTTTGTAGTTGTCGAGTTCTTGTTTCTGTAACTGCTTCCGGTTCCAATATAATTTTTCCTTCCTCGTCAAGTTCTGGCAATATTGTTTGAACTGAGAGCTTGTCACCTATAACCTTCTTTAAACATGAAACATGGAAAACTGGGTGCAATCGAGAAGCTGCAGGAAGCTCCAATTTGTATGCCATAGTACCAATCTTTTGCAACACCTTGTACGTACCATAATACTTTGGTGATAATTTATTATCCTTCTTAGCTTGCTTGAGGGACATTTGCTTATATGGTTGTAGCCGTAGGAATACCCAATCACCTACATCAAAACTTATTTCACTGCGATGTTGATCTGCCTGTTGTTTCATTCTATTCTGTGCCAACACGAGGTTATCCTTTAAGAGTTGGAGGACTTGTTGTTGATGTTCGATGTGATGTTCCACTGCCTGAACCTTATAATTTTCTCTTAAATATGATGTGATGGATGGTGGTTGATACCCATAAAGTGCCATAAATGGGGTCATTTTTGTTGTTGTATGGAAGGAAGTGTTATACCACCATTCAGCCAGAGGCAACCATTTGACCCATTGTGTCTGTTTATCAGATACAAAGCAACGAAGATATCCTTCCAAACATTTGTTTACTATCTCAGTTTGCCCATCAGATTGAGGATGATAAGATGAGCTATGAGCTAACTGAGTACCAAGACAAGAAAATAATTCTGTCCAAAAATTTCCAGTGAAAATGGGATCTCTGTCACTTACAATAATCTTTTGGTTTCCATGTAGCTTTTGAATTGTTTCCATAAATGCAGTAGAAAATGTACTGGCTTTAAATGGATGTGATAATGCACAAAAGTGTGCATACTTGGTAAGTCTGTCAACTACCACCATGATGACACTCTTTCCCTCAGACTTGGGTAAACCTGTGATAAAATCCATTGAAACCTCCTCCCAACGTTGGCTTGGAATGAATAAAGGTTGTAATAGACCTGGTGTCTTAATTGTTTCAACTTTATTTTGTTGGCAAACCAAACATTCTGCCACCAACTTTTGAATATCTGATTTAAGGCCATCCCAAAAAAATTCCTTCTTAACCCTGTGGTAAGTTTTTAAAAATCCTGAGTGCCCTCATAAGAGAGAAATGTGCAATTCCATAAAAATATTTTGTTTTAGCTGGGAATTCTTACAAAGGTATAAGCGATCTTTGTACCATAACGAATCATTTTGCCAGCTAAATGTATCAGACATACTGGAATCTTGTTGTAACTTTTGAATAAGTGCCCACACTTCTTCGTCATTCTTCCATTCCTCCCTTGCTTCGTTTATCCAATCTGGTTGGATAATAGAAATGGCGCACAACAATGCTTCCACATCCTCATCCTTTCTTGAGAGTGCATCTGCCACCACATTTTGCTTCCCTTTTTTGTAGATGATTTCAAAGTCATAACCCAACATCTTTGTGACCCACTTTTGTTGCTCTTCAGAGGATAATCTTTGTTCTAAAAAGTATTTAAGGCTATCATGATCCATTTTTACCTTGAAGTGTCTTCCCATTAGGTAGGGTCGCCATTTCTTAAGTGCATGGAGTATTGCCAACATTTCCTTCTCATAAATAGCTTTGCTTAAAAACTTTCCCTTGATTGGACGACTTTTGAAAGCAATGGGTCTTTCATCTTGCATTAGAACAACACCAATTCCATTTCTTGAAGCATCACATTCCACAATAAAGGTTTTTGTGAAGTCCGGTGTAGCTAAGACCGGTGCTTGGCACATTGCCTCTTTAAGATGTTCAAAGGCCTTTGTTGCTTCCGGAGTCCATGAAAATGCATCTTTCTTCAATAATGTTGTTAGAGGTGATGCTATTCTCCCATAATTCTTAACAAACTTGCGATAATACCCTGTCAACCTGAGAAATCCTCACAGATGCTTTATGGATGTGGGGATTTTCCATTCCTTAATGGCTTTAATTTTGCTAGGGTCTACCTTAACTCCTTCATGAGATACAATATGACCCAAATATTCCACTTCCTGGACTCCAAAGAAACATTTGGATCTTTTTGCATATAATTGTTTCTCTTTCAATAGTTGTAGCACCCTATCAACATGTTCAACATGATCCTTCCAAGACTTGCTGTAGATTAGTATATCATCAAAAAATACTAACACAAATTTTCTAAGGAATGGTTTGAAAATTGAATTCATCAAACCTTGAAATGTTGAAGGTGCATTGGTAAGGCCAAAAGGCATGACCAAAAATTCATAATGACCCTCATGAGTTCTAAATGTTGTTTTCGGAATGTCTTCAATCTTCATTCTGATTTGATGATATCCTGAATGAAGATCCAACTTGGTGAAGTAAATTGATCCATGCAATTCATCCAGTAATTCATCAATGACAGGAATGGGGAACTTATCTTTAATAGTGAGCTTGTTGATCTCCCTATAATCTGGACACATGCGCCATGATCCATCCTTCTTGTGCACCAATACTACTGGAGCAGAGAAAGAACTTTGACTCAGTTGAATTATACTAGCCTCAAGCATTTCTGCAACCATACGTTCAATTTCACTCTTTTGGACATAGGGATATCTGTACGGCCTGATGTTTGGAGGAACACTTCCTGGAATCAGATGAATAGCATGATCATGATCATGCATAGGTGGGAGACCTTTGGGAGTCTCAAATACCTTGGAATGATTGTCCAGGACTTTTTGGAGATATGGAGAAATAGATGATTCCGATGTGGAAACATCTAGCGAGCATAATTGTGCAATTACACCTCTTTGGTCCTTTTTAAGAAGATTTGTCATACCATTATAGCTGATTATCTTTCCTGGTTTCCTTGCAATACCCCTTAATTCAACTTCCTTTCCTTCCGCAGAAAATTTCATGAAAAGTTCTTGAAAATTAAAGGCTATTGTACCCAGGGATTGTAGCCATTGGACTCCTAGTACAACATCAACACCTCCCATTGGAATAGAAAGCATTGGGCTAGTCAATACATATTCTCCCATGGATAGCTTAATATTATGGCACTTTCCAGAGCAATTTATTGTTCCTCCATTTGCAATCATCACTTGACACTCTGGTGCTGGTTATAGGAAGCAATTCAATTCTTTTGCTACCTTACAATGAATAAAATTGTGGGTGCTTCCTGAATCAATCAAAACTATTACCTTTTTCTTCTTGATTTGTCCTTCTATCTTGATGGTTTGAGGAGTGGTAATTCCTGCCAATGCATTACAAGATATGGTCGGATTTATTTGTTCTTCATCTAGGCTTTGTTCCTGGAGTATATCCTCTTCTTTTGACCTTTCTTGCTCCTTTTCTTCTTCCTCTTCACAATCTATGTAGAATAATTTCTTCTCAGCACACTTATGACCTTTAGTGTATTTTCTATCACAACTGTAACAAAGCCCTTTTGCTCTTTTTTCTTCCAATTGTTGTGGTGTCAACCTTATAGGTTGTGGAAGACTAGGGGCAACAACACTTCCGTCTTTATAGTTGTGAGTGGTATGCTTCCTGGTTGCCATAATTTTGCTTTCCATTTTTCTTGCTAACCTGAATGCCTTCTCTAATGAATCAGGTTCCCAAAGGCGAACATCATGTCGGATATTATCCTTTAAAGACCCTATGAACACATCAATCCTATGCTCCTCTGGAATATCTTTTACCCTTATGTTCAATTTTTGGAACTCCTCAATGTGCTCCATTATTGAACCCTTTCGTTTGAGACTTATCAATTGGCTAAAAAAAGTGTTGCTTTTTGTATCCTCATAATGTGCTACCAATTCTTCCGTAAAAATTGCCCAAGTGATAAATTGTTTATGAGAGCAAAGCCATTGATACCATACAAACTGATTTGGTTCCAAATATAAAGTTGCCATGCGTACCTTTTGTGTGTTTTGCACATTATTGAGATCGAAGAATTGCTCCATCTGTAATATCCATGTGGCAGGATCCTTGCCATCAAACTTCCTCATATCGATTTTTGGAATATGGTGAGTCTTCGATCCAACATTAGCATCTATGGAATCATGATTAACATTTTTTTTATTCTCATCATGAGTTTCCTTTAGCACCATTTTACCCTTAGTGCCCATTTCTTGTAGAAACTTATTCATATTTATCTTCAATTCGTCCATGCCTGTCTTCAAATCTATCTTCAAATCATCCATCTTAGCTTCCAAGTCAATCATCTTAGATTCTACGCCTTTCTTTAAACAATCCATCTTAGCTTTTACACCTTTCTTTAAACCATCCATCTTAGATTCTGTTCCTTTTTGTGTAAGGGACAATTGTTGCACTTGGTCTTGTAATTTTGATATATCATGTTGCATTTCTTCCTCTTCTTCATGAGTCATGCTAGAGCTTTCAGGTTCCTTACTAGGTGTTTGCATTTTCTTTCGGGGCATCAGTTACCGATAATAATTCTCTACTATGCCCTTTGAATTCCTTCAAAATAAATTTTCAAACCAAGCTTAAGCAAAAATTTAAGAAAATCTACACACCTTTTTTCACTTTGTAGGAGCTCGATATTGCCTCTGATGTATCTCTGTACCTTCCAATCACCTAGATCTGAATTTGTGAGCTGTAGTAGCCCTCTGTGTCCTCTTTCCAATGCCACAAGTCTGACCCAAATTGGATTCTCCAAGGAAGAGTTATGTGAAATCTCCCACAGTGACTTGATTATAGACTAGTTCAGTAGAGTGAACTTGTACGACGTGCCACAAGTCACTGTTTCGACCTTTGGATCTAAAAAATGCATACAAGAAACTACATTCCGTCCTCTTTCTGTACCTTCTAACGAAATTTCAATCTGATCCCCAGAGAGAAAGTTATGAATATTTTCCCCAGGTCACCTATTTGGAATGTAATTCGGGAGTCTGCAAAAAGACCAACTTCCTCAGATCATAACTCCGCAAATATAGCGCGAAAAGCTCTGAAATTTGGACCCAAGGTTTAGCGCGATGTATTCTCAAATGGGTTTCTTTTGCGACTTCTGAAACGTCACAGAAAAAAGTTATAGCGAAAATGCCACGATGACCTGTTTGGAGCAGCGAAACCTTAGAATCCAAAGCTCTGATACCAAATGTTATGAAACCAGCTCAAGAAAAGATAGAAAAGATAGATCAACGCCTTAGAATTCAGCCTCTTTAAGGGGGAAACCTCTTTTACATTACATAAATGAACAATTCTTAGATGATTCAAATGACAAAACCTCCTTTCTATATATAGGAGTCTAAGGAGTCACAATATAATCCAACCGACCTAACAATAATAATATAAAGCCACAAAAATAATAATAGAGGGATTCTATGGGGCACAGTAGTAACAATATGGGGGTAATAGGGGCACAACAATATTAATAAGGGGTATAACTACAATAATAATGGGGTAATCACTAGTATTATAGGGACCCAACAGTTTAACTCAGGCATACATGGATGTTCTCAAAGTTCTATAGCTCTAGGAGTTCTTGTTGCCCTTATAGGTCTATAATTACCCTCTAGGTCCTCAAATGACCAAGATACCAAACCTAAAATCCTCCAACCAACAGGGTCACATCCTCGGTCAACCACATCTAAATTCACACCCTTCTTTGCACATTGACTCCCTTCAGCTATGTCACTACCACTAAGGTGTCTAGCTCGACTAAAAATGGATGTTATCAGAATCCTATGGATTCGAGCATTCTCTCTCCCCTTACGGGTTTCCACGTACCCTCTAGGATATCATCCAATGACACTTGTCCCTTATTTGTGTAGAGCATGCTCTATAAATATCTATAACCCCAGATGCGGGTGGCACAAATGAATTTAATGATATTCATGATAGACGGTAAGAGAAAGTACTGCAAGTTGCAGGGCAACGTGGCTTCCCAGGATCTCACCTTGCGCAAGAAGGATAGTCTTAATAAGGGCGGATATGGTAGGATCTCAGCATTAATGGCTTGCTCTGTTTGATGCAAAGCAGTGGTTGTTATAATCATGGCGATCCTGTTTATTCCCTTCACAATGAGCGTTCAGTCCTCTTGCTCCAGGCCTTGGTTTGCTGCGGTTTTGGGTGGTGAGCAAGTCTCTGCCAACAGAGGCAAGCTCCATGCCCGTTCTCTGTCATCCTGGAGGTGGTATTACTATGCTAAGGGTCCTTAAGGTAGGATAAACACTACATTAAGGGGTAAGCTTTCTAATTCTCTAGAATTTCGAATTGAGTGATTCTCATCTCCTTCTCAGGCCTACTCTGTGCGCTTGTATCGGTCTCTGGTTCAGTCCTTTTGCCCTCCTGTCGATGTCTCTGGTTGTTCTGTGCCTTCCCCTACGCTCCTCAATATGGTTTGCCAGAGTGGGAGGAATCGTTCCGGGGGGCGTTGTGGTAGCGGCAATCGTTCGAAGGCTAGTTGTTCTGGGGACCCTAAACAGTGTCCTATCAATCTCCCCTCCTCTCAGGTGAATGTGCCACCTCCTAGCCCTGTTCGCAAGCCAACTCCGAATAGTGCGTTCCAAACCACTCATTTCAAGTTCCAAAGCAATCTTAACAGGCCATTGATCACTGCCCATATCACTATTATCCTCTCGGAATTAGAAAACCAGCTTTATCCTCTGTCGTGCATGGCTCCGGAGCCTTCTCAAAGCAGTGAGCAATTAACGGATGGGGGAAGCCAGGAGAAACGTATGGGTGATAAGCTTGGCCAGGATGAAGTTCCCAGAGTCATTCCACCTCTTGAAGACAATATCCCAGTGGCCGGGGAAGGGATTTTTGGTGCCACTAATCACCCCATGGTGAACCTAGCGGGCGAGAAGGTTGGCAGCGAAGATTTGTGGATTGGTAGCGCGTGTCCGGAAGCGAAGAAGCCCCCTGGTGAGGATGTGGAAGTTTAAGGCCACCTGGGTCTGTTCTTTCTCTCTTTTTGGTTTTGCTGACGTTCAGACGACTGCTTCCAGGCCATTCTGTTTATAGTCATGGTTCAGTATCTTCAACTTGATGATTTTGTTTCTTTCCAGGGCAATGGCAGTATAATTACCGTCGGGTTTGCCAAGGAAATTGGCTATCTTGCTTTCATGTTTCTTCTTATGCTCTACTGGTCTATCTCTGGGTTCTATATATGTTTTCTAGCTTTTTGTAACTGGTCTTCCCAGGTTCCTTCTATACTGGGGCAGTTTTGCTGTGTTGAGTGCTCTCGAGTACTGTTCTCTGAGGCCTCAACTCCTTGTAATATTATTTTACTTTTTAGTTAATATAATTTAGTCTTTGCCGAGAAAAAAAATAAAATCTATAATTTTCGTATTGGTGTTCCACATAAAAATGTACTTTATGTTGGTTAAGTTTCTTGTTTAAGTTGGGCATGAGGTACTGGTAATGACGAAAAACCAAAGCGTTGTTATAAGAAAGGGAGGGGGAGAGGAGTAAGCTTCAGGGTCACACACAAGGGCCATGTTTGACATTTCTTGGTGGTGTATTAGATGGTTGTGAATATTGTGAAAATTTATGTTCCTCCTGCAAGCTAAGAAACACACGTTTTTAAATATAAATTGGTGAATTCAAGAACCTTTATTGAAGTTTAGCTTTTCACATGGTGGTTATGTTGTTGTAATGAATAAAGTTGGAGTGTGAGTACAACCCCTGTCTTATGTTTTATTCTTGCTGCAAGCCAATGACGTGGTGAACGTAGATAGGGATATTCCCTTCTTACAATGTTTGTGTGGGAGATTCAAACATGACACTAGTGGCTCTTTGTCAAGAGTTCAAGTCATGAAGCATGAGCCTGCCAATTGAATATGAAGTCATGGTGAATCTTGAGCTAACCATGGTGAGTTGTGAGCCTATGTCATAGTGTTCTCATTAAATAAATGGGAAATGCCAAAAGGTTAAGAAAGTTGAAGCAACACCAAGATATGTTTGTGGTCGAATTTAAAGAGTTGGAAGTCAAAAGGAAAAATAATACCTTGGCAATAAAATACATAAAGGAATGCATAGATGAAAGCATTATTCCCCCCATTGTAGATGCCAAGACAACAAAGGAGGCTTGGGATATCCTTGATAGGACTTTTGGTGTAACGAGGAGTAATCAAGTCAAAGATAGTAGTGTTGTAAACCCTGTTGTAGCAGTGCTTGAAGATGAAAAGGAAAGTGGATTTGTAGTAGCGAATCTATAGAAAGATGAAGAGTTTGGTGAATCCCACTTGAAAGTGGATCACAATGTTGATGGTGTGTTACTAGCAAGAGTTGATTTTGGCATAGATAATGCTACCAATGCATACACAACTAGTTCAATGGATCCAAAATCGAAATTTTTGGTGTTAACTTTGATGAAGAACAATTCATTGGTGATGAGTGGTCACAGATGATGCAACAAAAACATATTATTGATATGTTGTTATTTGGTGAGAGAAACCCACTTGTGTCTGAAAGCCAAGTGGAAGAAAACCCGCGTACAAAATCAGAGGTTGGTGAAGAAGTGGAGAATCAAGATTATGAGCCATCAATAGAGTCAAAGAAGGAAGAAGAAGAGAAGAAGGCTCTCAGTCCAGAGAAGAATGAACAAAACCAATATGGTTTTGAAAATGTTTTTTCATATAAACTTACCATTGATTTTGAATGTGTAGATGTTAGAAACAACCAAGAAGAAGCAATAAAATTTGAAGAAGAATTAAATTTCCATGAAGCATGCATAGAAGTTGCAGTAATGAATGCTGAAAACAACATGGACAATGTAGAAATGAAAATGTCAATGAAATTTTCATGTATTGGAGTCCTAAAGAGATAAAATTTTACTATGGATAATGAAAAGATTGATGATAAAAAACAAACTATAAATGATGACATGTGGAAACAATCCACAATTTTTGAAGAAGTAGAGGACATTCATGGACAACTTGAAATTATTTTCTATGTTTTTATTGACACCTAATCCTTGTGATTGGGTGAATATATGTAAATATATAAATAAGAAATATGAATAGTCATCGGGAGATGAACTGAACAACCTCTCCCTCATGTATATAATGAAGACCTACTTGATGGAATATAACACATGAATCATTTTTTGCCTTATGGAGTTACTGCGTGCCATGACATGGTATCAGAGCCAGCTCCTCCATTTTTTAGCTCTTATGTCCCTTGTAACTCCCTAGTCTGCTCTCCATATAGAAGCGCTGCTCCTCCATACAATTAGTTGTCCATATAATTCAAAGCCTGACACTGCCTGCGCTCTCTAGCTCTCTGGACTATCCATAAACGTTTTCTTCCATACTGTTCAAAGGAATCAAAGCGCATTAAGTTTTCTGCAATAACGTTTTCTGCCATACTTATTCCACTGAAAGATATCACCTCCACCATTATCGTGAGCCCATACAGTACGTTTGAGGAACGCTGGTGCGTGAGTCGAGCTGTCGCCATCACTGAAAGCCATCGCCTCAACCAAGGTTCTAACTATTCAGGAAATGGTTCTTTTCTTGGGTAATCTTTACACTTTCGAATCAATGCTTAATATAAACACTGTTTCAAGTTTTCCACATAATGCTGCTCTGGTATTTTTTAACGTTGGACTAACAGAACGTTGCTAACCAACAACAACTGCAACGCTGAAGACCAACCAAGGCGAGTTGAAGAAATTCAAGGTCGAAACTCCTCTGGTTGTGGAGGAGTGTAGTGCCTTAAGGGATAAATTGCAGCCCGATAGCAGTCTTGTTGTCGATCTAGATGCCTGCGTTTTGGAATTGGTGGTGAGCTTCCTCTAGTTCAGGAAAATGATAAGAGACCAATTTCCAGGCGATGATTTAGTGAACAGACTGGCCTGGAAATGATATTGAACTTGTATCTCAATATGCTGCCTTGATTAATCAGAAATGTCACATGAAGAAGAAGGATATTCAAAAGTTTTTGGATGGTATATATGTGAGTGAGAGAGCCACTATTGAAGATTGAAGGCTGTGCTCTCCCATTAGACAACATATTTTCTCCATCATTTTTAAAGATGCAGAGTAGTGCATTTGCTTAGGGTAGCGAACTGAGCTTTATTTCAGGGTTTTGCTAATCTAAACACATAAAATTCATATGTTTTTTTGTGTGTTTGAGACGATATCATTATCATTGGCATATACTTTGAAGTTTTTTGGTATATACGTTGAAGACTTTTTGACATGTAAAATGTGTACTCTTAACTCTGTTTAACACATGGAATTGTATTGAGCCCCTTATTTTTGGTACGCTGACTGCGTGGTATTGGTGTCCATATTGGTATATAAGGAAGAGATTTGAAATCTTTTGAGAATGCCCTTTTGAGTACAATTTTGCTGTATATTGGCAGAAGTATTTTTCTATCAGCATAAATATTTTTTTTACAGAATGCATTCAATCATATCCATGGTGGGAATAGTTCTCACTGGCAAGGAGAACTATCCTGAATGGTCTCGGATGATAAAACACACCCTCATTTTCAATGAGTTGTGGAAAGGAGTGTGTTTTGTAGACGGAGACAATGAACCAGTGCAACCTACCTCAGACAAAGAGCTCGTCATTTGGGAAAAAAAGAATAACAACGCTTATGCATTAATCGCAGCATCTGTCAATAAAGAGGTGAGTCGCCATATTTCGTCATATTCAACTACCTTTGAAGCCTTACAAAAGCTGAAAGAACTCTATGACTCACATTCTGCACTTGAATTTGTTCAACTCATGATTAAAATCTTCACTCTTGAACTGCAAAATAATGATCCTCTTGCTTTTGCATTTGAAGTAAAGTCTATAATGCATGATATCAAATCCACTAAGGTTGAATTGGATATTCCTCTTATCGCTTTTCTCAAGGCAATTTATCCTACTTACTCCAATTATCTTGAGTCATTGCAAGAAAATGGAAATCTCAAAGATATAACCTTTGAATCTCTTGTGAAAATTTTTGCTGAAAGAGAAAAAGCTTTTGGAAAGAACACAGTGCATGAATCTTTTGAAGAGGTTGTGTGCCTTGCTCATAAAGAAAAGCATCCTGCTCAAGATTCTATAAGAGGAAGAGGTGGTCGAAGAGGAAGAGGAAGATATTTCAGAGCCAGGGGGGGCAGACATTCTCAAGGAGAATAGGTAGATTTGCATTGCATACGCTGTAAAAGAAATGGATCACATGATGCCTCTACATGCAAGCTACCATGGGACCAAATTGAGCAGAAAAGAAACCAACAGAAAGGTAAAACTGATGATACAGACAAAGGTAAAGCACATGAATCCGCTCACTATGTTGTGGCACAATGTAACATTGGAGTAAATGAAAAATTATTTAATGCTTCACTTGCTTCTTGGAAAAATGATTGGTTGCTTGATTGGAGAGCAACTTGCCACATGACTCATAGATTTTTTTTTTTTTGAAGATTTCACTGACAATGTTGATGGAGCAGTGTACTTTGCAGACCAATCAAAAATCAATCCATCAGGGCTTGGAACAATCAGGCTTAAACTGTCTGGTCTTTCAGACTTTCTTCTGCATCATGTTCTATATCTCCTACAGCTCAAGAGAAACTTGCTGTCCTTGGTCCACATTCGCTAGCAAGGTCACTCCATTCATATGTTTGATGGCAAGCTTGAGGTAAAAAACGCATCTGACCACTCACTTGTCATGAGGGGAATAAAAGAAGAAAGGCTTCTCAAGCTGCAAGGAACCTCTGCTCGTGCACAACATTTCTCATACAATTCTCATTATGAAGAAGGTACACTTCCATCAAGTTTATTATGGCATGCTAGATTTGGACATTTGAACTATGACAGTCTTCGCTTGTGGAAGAAAAATGATCTTGCTGGTTTGCCTACAATTCCTAGAAAACTTAAGCAATGTGATGCTTGCATTCTAGGAAAGCATAGAAAACCGTCTTTTCATGATTCACATTCAAGAGCACATAGAAAACTTGAACTCATTCATTCAGATTTATGTGGTCCAATGCCTGTTCCTTCTGCAAATGGAAATAAATATATCATGACATTTATTGATGACTACACCAGAATGTGTTGGGTTTATTTATTGAAGAACAAATATGATGCTTTTCAAACATTCAAGAATTTTCATAAATGGATTGAAAATGATGCATAATCTCATATTGGGTCTATTCGCGTTGATAATGGAAAAGAATACATATCAAATGAATTTGAAAACTATCTTCGCCAACATGGGATCAAACATCAAACAACTGTGCCTTATAATCCCCAACATAATGGTGTAGCTGAAAGAATAAATAGGACAATCTTAAATATGGTACGATCCATGCTCTTCTTTAAAAATGTAAAGATAATGTTTTGGGCTGATGCTGTTCTATGTGCTGCATATATAAAGAATAGATGTCCATCTAATGCTATAAGAAACAAGACCCCATATGAAATGTGGTATGGATATGTTCCTTCAATAAAGCATCTCAAGGTCTTTGGTTCCACCTGTTATGCCTTGATACCAAAGGTACATAGAAACAAACATGATGCTAGAAGTCGTAAGTGTATCTTTCTGGGGTATTCAAACACCTCCAAAGCATACCGCCTCTATGATGAAGTAAATAAGAAGTTTGTTGTATCTAGAGATGTAATTTTTCTTGAATCATCCAAAACTGAAAATGTTGTTGAGCGGCAACTTGATCGCTTGGATAGATTCACAAGAGCAAAATCATTTCAAGAATTTGATAATCAGCTTCCACATCTTGAAGGAAGGATTCCTATACTAGACCAACATGTGGAATCTTCTTCTGAAGAACACTCTCCCCCACATGAAACTCCAATAACGGATGATGCTTTAAGTGATGTGATTGATAGAATTAGGAGACTCAATCTTGATTCAGTCCCAACTCAATCAACAGAGTAGCCTGGACCATCTGAAAAAGGCCCTCCAAAGTGGTTGACAAAGACGCTTGAAAGTGTTCATCCTGATGAGGTTGGAAAGACATGAACTAGAAATTCAAACCAACAAAATGGAGGTGATGTGGATGACTCTAATTCCCCTGTTGATATGGATGTTTCTTATGATTGTGAATTGAACTTGTCTACAGATTTTGAGCCAACTTCTTTCAAATAAGCTGCTTCTCATGATGAATGGAAAGAAGCAATGAAAAGGAGTATGATGCCCTCATAAAGAACGACACTTGGAAGCTGGTTGATCCTCCATTAGGAATCAAACCAATTGGTTGCAAGTGGGTCTACAAGAACAAGTATAACGTTGATGGCTCACTTGACAAGCACAAAGCTAGGCTTGTGGAAAAAGGTTTTGCACAGAAGGAAGGGGTCGATTATGAGGAGACTTTTGCCCCCACAACAAAATGGGCTACCATCCGGACACTCTTTGCACTAGCAGCTTAGAACGGTTGGAAAGTCCACCAAATGGATGTAAAAACTGCTTTCTTAAATGGAGATCTAAAAGAGAATGTTTTTATGTCCCAGCCTGAAGGATTTGCTGTGAAAGGACATGAACATAAAGTATGCAAACTGGTGAAGTCCTTGTATGGCCTCAAACAAACACCGCGAGCCTGGTATGAAAAACTAACTGAGCATCTTCTGAAACTCAATTTCAAACATCATGATCTTGATGATGCAACTTTATTTGTCAAGAAAGTTGGCAAAACAATTGTCTATCTTGTGGTATGTGTAGATGATCTTTTGATGACAGGGAACAATGAAAGCTACATTGCATCCATAAATAAGGAATTGGGGAAAAGTTTTGGAATGACTAATTTGGGATATGTTCATTTTACTATCTTGGCATTGAAGTAACTCAACATCCGAAGTCCATATTTCTTTCTCAAAAGAAATACATTGGAGATCTGTTGAACAGGTTTGGCATGACAGAGTGCAATCCTTTTACTACTCCAATGGAACAAAACTTAAAGCTCACATCTATTGAAGGAAAGGAATTTGAGGATGCAACAAAGTATAGACAACTTGTAGGAAGTCTCAACTACCTAACTACTACCAGACCAGACATTTCGTTTGCTGTTGGAATCCTCTCCAGGTTTATGCAAAAGCCTTGTGAGGGACATTGGTCTGCTACAAAAAGAGTTCTAAGGTACTTGAAGGGAACTCAACACTTTGGAATCAAGTATACATAGGTGGACGACTTCAGCTTGATTTGATACTCCGATTCAGACTTCGATGGAGACAAAGAAACTGGGGTATCTACTTCAGGATATGCTATGAGTCTTGGATCAGGAGTTGTCTCCTAGAGATCACGCAAACAATCAGTTCCAACAGATTCCACAACAGAAGCAGAATATGTGGTAGCAGCTGAAGCAACAAAAGAAATTGTGTGGCTCAGGAAAATTCTTGAAGATTTGCAGGTAAAACAAGTACAATCAACTCCACTCGTGATTGACAATACCTCTGCAATAAAGTTGGCCAAGAACCCAAAGTTCCATGATCAAACGAAGCACATCAATACTAAATATCATTTGATTCAACATCATGTTGAGGCCAAAACAATCCATCTCCGCCATTGTTCCACAAATGAGCAAATTGCGGACATCTTCACCAAAGCGCTTGGAAGAGAAAAGCTTGAATGATTCAGAATGATGCTTGGACTCACCAACATCCCTTCAGATTAAGGGGGGGAATGTTGACACCTAATCCTTGTGATTGGGTGAATATATGTAAATAGATAAATAAGAAATATGAACAGTCATCAGGAGATGAACTGAACAGTATCTCCCTCATGTATATAATGAAGACCTACCTGATGGAATAGAACACACAAATCATTTTCTGCCTTATGGAGTTATTGCCTGGCCTGACAGTTTTTATGATAAATAAATATATAATGATGGATGAGCTGCAACAACAAATGAAGAAACTGAAATTTGGAGCCTACACCGAAAAGGCAAAGATGAAGTAGTTCAGAGGATACATGATTTGGAAGAAAAGGAAAAAGAAATCAAACACAAAATTTCATGTCAAATATTTGAGTCATTATAAGCCTAGCTGAGACTTATACTAGCAAGAATGACTAAGTTATGTTGAGTCAAGGCTAAGATTGTTGGTCATAATTATGGGGGAGTGTTGGAAATAATGACTCCCGCAATTTAAAATTTAATTAACTCACCACCTTCAAAGGCATGCATCAAGTCCATTGAATACACCGCCTCACCATTTCAACATTGCCATGACCTGTTCAGCTTCGAAGGAGTACCACTGCCATAAATCCTTTAACCTGAAGGGGCAGTTACCGACTTAGTTTTTTGTATAAATTGAGATTATCATCAATAGAAGATATGTACACAGCCAATGTCAAAACACAACTGTAGCGTCTTTGACATTTCAATGTTCTGTTAAATCATGTCTAGTTTTCTTTTTAATTAACAATTATAGCAGTGTTGTTTTGTGTACTCTGAGTATTTCAACATGGTGTTTGTTTCCAGAATAGGAATTTGTTGCAAAAAGCTACAGGAAAATCTGAAAAATTAACTTCAAATACATTCCCATTTTCCCTTCATTATGCATTTTCTAGAGATTTTGTTTGCATCTTGCTCAAAGGGCCATTTGGGGCACAAAATTCATGTCCTAGTTTTTCCTCGTTTGGTCTCCGCTGGGTGTAATATATATGAAAAAAATGTCATGGGCGTAAGGTGTTATAGGTGTTTTCTATAGGAAATCTAGAAATGATGGTTACGACAATTTTGGAAATGACTATTGCAAAAATTGTAGAAAAGATGATTGGAGGAACATTAGGGGAATTTCGAGGTCTAAAATGGGCCTCCTAAGGAAATTATAAAATAATAGTGAAAATAATAAAATAAAATTAGATTACATCATCAAATTTTATAGGGAAAAAAATAAAAAAACTATTTTTTCAACTTATCTTCCCATGGGTTTATTCAAATTTCAACTTATTATTTTTTAATCTTTTTATTTATTTTTACTCCAAAAATGGTGAATCATCCCTCATGGTTGACACCATCATATTGAATCCTATTGGTTCTTATAAAGTTTATTTTGGTTGTACATTTTCCTTAGGAGGCCCATTTTAGACCTCAAAATTCCCCTAATGTCTCATTCTCCCCAATGCCTAAGTCATTACATGTTCGAATGCAACAAAGCTTGTGAAATTTACATACTTAGAATGTTTAGCCCCTTATTTGGTTTCCTTTTTTCCCCAATATACTTTTTCAATTTTTAGTGCTACCATTAAATGATCAATATCATGCATATTTTACTTCCTAGCTCACCTTCATGTCCTTATCTTGTAGACATCAACTAGAATAAGTTTATTTTGTGGAAATTATTATAATTGAAAATAAGTTTCTTCCGGAATTTCCATAACTTTCCGGGCAACTCCTCTGCCTCGTTAGACTAATTGTTTTTAAAAGTGTAAAGATACATTGAAGGTGTGGAAGATTTGGGAAGATCTGTCTTATAGTTATGCATATAACATTCTAAATGAATTATCATCAAAATATGTGAATTTTTGTCAAGATTTGGGAAGATTTGTCTTATAGTTATGCATACAACATCCTAAATAAATTATCACCAAAATATGTGAATTTTGGTAATCCATTAATATATTTGTTCTTATTAATTGCATGTGCATTACTAAGATAAAAATGTGAAATCCTGATTTTTAGAATATATATACAGGTAATCTATACAAGTTTAGAACCACCACTTCAAATCTCATTTCCAACCTGTCTGATAAAGATTATAATGTTCCAGGAATCCACAATAAATAAACAAAATAACATTATAATTTATGCTGCAAATATACAGGTAATCTATACAGACATCATAATATCCTGAGTAGAAGCATTGAATAAATTTTAAATATCTTGAGCACAAGCATTGAATAGCTTTTGAAAAATATGGTTGCAACAAAACTATATCCTAAGTAGATGCAACAAAACTATAAATATCCTGAGTAGAAGCATTGAATAGCATTTAAATATCTTGAGCACAAGCATTGAATAACTTTTGAAAAATACGATAATGTTACTAGGAAATATCATTACCGTACCAAAATATTGGAAAGCAATCTAGGATGGAATTGGAAAGCAATATATGATGTAATTGCAAAAAATCGTTTTATTTTTATAAAAATATCTTAATGTTACTAAGAAATATTAGTACCAGAACATTGAAAAGCAATCTGGGATGAAATTGCTAGAATGAAATTGCAAAGAAGTTCGTTTCAATTAGACAACAACGGAGTTTCAAGGTGTGTAAACATAGATAACAACGAAGTTTCAAGGTGTATGACCTTTTATAATGAACAAGATTTCTAAAAACAAGTGTGAACTTTTATAATGAATAGCATTTCTAAAAACAGCCACTGCAATTGCTATAATATAAGAGTATTTAAAGGTTTTTTTTGTTTTGTTTTGTTAAGTAATTATGATATATATAATTGAAAATACTTAAGGAGTAACTTTAACTATATCAATAATGATGATATATTATAGTTTTGTGATGGAGGAGTTCGATGAGGACAAACTACAATCAAGATATACATTTAAAAACAATTATAAATAAATTTTAATCATTTTAAAAAAAATATTAATTAATAATATAATAATATAATCTAATTGAATTTAAATGGTGATTTTTAACACTCTATTTTTAATATTAAAATGATTTAAATGGTGGTTTCTAATATTCTCTATTTTTAATATTTTGTTATAAGTATATAAATTATTATTTCTAGTTTTATCAATAAATTATATATATATATATATATATATATATATATATATATATATATAGACATATATATATATATATATATATATATATATATATATATATACATATACGCGCACAACTTATTACATATAATAAACATTCATAAAACTAAAATATCATTTTTTACAATATCTATATGAAATTTAAATTTGTCAATATATATGGTATAAGGGCATACATATTGTATCATTTTTCCAAATTTTAGACCTTTTTTCCAATTTAAAAAATCTATCGGCCTCTCTTTGCACCTTTTGGGGCAATTGCTAGTTTACTTCCTAGCTCACCTTCATGTCCTTATCTTGTAGACATCAACTAGAATAAGCTTATTTTGTGGAAATTATTATAATTGAAAATAAGTTTCTTTTAGATATTATTATACTTGTCGCAGGCATGGTATTACGCATTTAGTGTTGCTTGGATTGCTTATTAATTTGTCTTTAACCAAAAATTATGTCAATTATTCATATTTTAACATTAGGAATTCAATTTTTGTTATTTATTATTATTATTATTTAAATTTATTTATTTGTAGGCTGAATGGTTGAGGTCTTATTATGCATTGTTTAATAACTTCCATTTCTATTACTTACTATTTTTTTTTTTTGTTTTATTCCCCTTTTATTTAACTTTCCGATATTTTTCCTTTTTTCTATTATTTCCATTTTCTTGACTTTTAATTTTCAATTTAAGACGACTTATTATAATATTAATAATTTTAATTATAAAAAATTATATATATCTCTCTCTATATATATATATATATAAGTTGATCATATGGTTTAATTTTTGGTGATCATTTTTAATGATATAATATTTTATGTTATTTTATTACTTGTTTTATTTTTGTGATGAAATCTTCATCTTTATTGTTTTTAACTTAATTAAACTTTATTTAATCTAAACAAAAATTACAAGCTGTGTTATAATTATACTTTTAAAAAGTTAATTTATTAATTTGTTTAAATTTATTTTTTTATATTAATTATTTTTATTAAAAAATCATAAAATAATAATATTTTTATTTATAGTTTTTAACTTAATTAAACTTTATTTAATCTAAACAAAAATTACAAGCTGTGTTATAATTATACTTTTAAAAGGTTAATTTATTAATTTGTTTAAATTTATTTTTTATATTAATTATTTTTATTAAAAAATCATAAAATAATAATATTTTTATTTATATTAAAAATTTATAAATAATGACAAAATTATTAATTTTATTTTATTCAAAATTTAATAGAAAGGTTATGCGATTATTTTCTCATAATACTATTTTTATAATAAATTATTATTTTATTTAAAATTTATAATATATATATTTTCAATTTTAAATTAATATGTGAATTATATATAAATTAATTTAATGATAATAATGTGTTTATTTTTGTGTTTTCACTTTTAAATTAATATGTTAAAAATAAATAGATTGATTTATTGATAATAGTATGTTTATTTTTGTGTGTGTTGGATTTATTTTAGATATTCGTAAATCATATTAAGTTTATTTCATTTATTTTCTTTTGTTAAGTTTTTGCGAATGATTTCTCTTAATAAGAGAAAGTATTAATGATTTAATTTTCTTTTAATTAATATTTTATTTATTTTCTTTGAAATAATATTTGATTTATTTAATTTTGTTTTATTGATTAGAGTAAATGAAGTTTAATTATATTATGTTTTTCTTATTGAATTGAGTCTTTTGTGATCCATAATAGTTGTAAGAAGAACTTCGGCGTAAATCACATGAGGAAAGGCTTTTGTCGACGCGTTTCGAACCAACTAGTGTGGTTCATCGTCAGGACAAATTGAAGAAACAGATCCAGCTATGCAAGTTAAATAGACTGAGCAGAGCCCCCAACGGCTATCTTGGCCAACGGCTAATTTGACTTTGGGACCAGAGTCAAAAAGTCATTTTTATAATAAAGTTATATTCGGTGACCATTCCTTTAAAATATATATAAAAAACATTTAAATAAATAAATTAATTTAATAGGTGCTAATGTTATTAGTTAGTTAACAAGTTTAATAATTAAAAATAAAAGTTATAAGAGATATTATAATAACAATAATATCTTCTTACAATTATGTTTTTCTTTTTAATTATAAGAACTTCTTCAACTTGTCCTGATGATGAACCACACTAGTTGGTTTGAAACGCGTCGACAAAGGTCTTTCCTCATGTGATTTACGCCGAAATTCTTCTTACAATTATGTTTTTCTTTTTAATTATTTATATATATAAATTTTTAAATTGTTATATTTTATTAATTGAAATGTAATTAATGAATATATAAATAAATTTAAAGTTTCAAAAGAATCCATAATATTTAATTTATAGAATTTTAATAGTTTTGTCACAACAATTTTTAATTGGAATCAAATATCTTTTATTTTAATTGTAATTATAATTAGCTCAATTATATAAATTAAATGGTTGGTAAATGATGATACAGATTAAGACACTTCATGATAAAAATATATGTAACGAGAATTCAATGCCATAGATAAAGATTGAATGGAAACCAAATTTGATACTTGTATATATAGACATGGACATGACATCTTTTTTGATCAATTTGAAAAGAAAAAAAGACAACTATCTTTGAGATAAATCTTAGCTCTTTATTCTTGAATGTTCCACAAAGGTAAAATCCTACCACTCCTTTTTTTCACAAAAATGAGATAATTTGTATTAAATGTGTGCCTGGTCACTGTAGATACCCAGGAAATGAGTTACATTTGTGCTTCTAATAGTTGATCCCTTGGGGTGGGGATATTACTAATATCATAATTGTTTTTTAACTAGGAAGTCTAATATGACTATATGACGACAATAGTATATCTTACAAAAGCATCATAGTAGAAGACAAAATTTGCACTGAGAATACATTAGCATATGGTAGGATATTCCTCTTTCGAAGTTCGTTTGAGGTTAGGGAGGAACCTTCCAGTGTGCCTACTAGAAACACTTGAATCTGAGTTCTTATTGTTCACATGATTTCTCTGCTCTTGTAGGCCTTCAATTCCCTAGCACGGGGCATCCATCTCATTTGATTGATGGGCTAATATGCCCTTCAAATTTTGTATCTCCTCCATAATATTGATAATGGCCCTCATTTGGTCTTGTTTTTCATGTTTTCCTCCATAATATCAAGTTGCCAAGCTTCCATCAATTGTTTGCAATTTGTTACACGTTGTCCAACTACTATCTCCAACTTCTTTACTCTTATTTGCCCACATTATGGACCAATTGAGAATGATTGGCCTATGAATCCCTTGAATCCTTTGTCGATTCCACCTTTTCCCTATAGCAAGTATTTCTTGTTTTATGTCGATATTTTTAGCTTCTGAGATTGAGATGGCTCTTGCTTGACATGCAAAAGTGAATTGATGCTAATCACCCTTGGAGAGGTTACTCAATTCATCTTAAAATACCTTGTGGATTGGCCGATGCTTGCTCAAGGAGTCACAACTTGGGTTTAAACTGAGGGAGGTATCCATAACAGAATTGCCAAAATGAGAGACTTCACATAATAGAGTAATCCCCTGAGACTCTAAGAAGAGATACTAATTTCTAAATTGATAGATGTCTAACACCTTCACTAGGATTAAGAGAGCCATGCATGAAGGAAATTACCAGACAGGGGAGAGTTTCTTACCTATCGAGAAATTTGTTTGCTAATCAGTGCAGGGAAGTGAAGTTGTAGACAAAACGCTCGGGCTCACTGAATTATAATCTTCTAATTCAACCATAGGCATGAGGAACAATTACTTTTGCCAATAATCTGACTTATCCTGAAACTAATATCACCAGACACAATTATCCAGTTGGTCTTCCTTAGAGTAGGATTTCATTATGTAATATGAAGGTCTAGCCTTGAGAAGCACCCTGTGGGAGCCAGAGAAATCCGTGCAAGGAAATTGCATGGTCACACAAATTGCCTTAGACCTTGGCTTTTCCAAGTCTAGAATTTCCAACATGGGAAATTCTTCATGCTCTGTATCATTGTAGCTTTATTGAATTATATTTCTAAGTAATCCATCCACATGCTTTGATCATAATCTCATCACAACATATCACAATTTCCACATCCCTTGTATCAATTACTAGCTGTGATGGAATTCCTCTGCTAATATCATGCCATTGTTAACACATTGTACCGTGATCATGTGATGTGATAAGTCTAGAGAGCCCTAAATGACCCTCATTTTCAATGAGTTGTGGAAAGGAGTGTGTTTTGTAGACGGAGACAATGAACCAGTGCAACCTACCTCAGACAAAGAGCTCGTCATTTGGGAAAAAAAGAATAACAACGCTTATGCATTAATCGCAGCATCTGTCAATAAAGAGGTGAGTCGCCATATTTCGTCATATTCAACTACCTTTGAAGCCTTACAAAAGCTGAAAGAACTCTATGACTCACATTCTGCACTTGAATTTGTTCAACTCATGATTAAAATCTTCACTCTTGAACTGCAAAATAATGATCCTCTTGCTTTTGCATTTGAAGTAAAGTCTATAATGCATGATATCAAATCCACTAAGGTTGAATTGGATATTCCTCTTATCGCTTTTCTCAAGGCAATTTATCCTACTTACTCCAATTATCTTGAGTCATTGCAAGAAAATGGAAATCTCAAAGATATAACCTTTGAATCTCTTGTGAAAATTTTTGCTGAAAGAGAAAAAGCTTTTGGAAAGAACACAGTGCATGAATCTTTTGAAGAGGTTGTGTGCCTTGCTCATAAAGAAAAGCATCCTGCTCAAGATTCTATAAGAGGAAGAGGTGGTCGAAGAGGAAGAGGAAGATATTTCAGAGCCAGGGGGGGC
This sequence comes from Pinus tabuliformis, assembly GCA_031772625.1. Classification (NCBI taxonomy): domain Eukaryota; kingdom Viridiplantae; phylum Streptophyta; class Pinopsida; order Pinales; family Pinaceae; genus Pinus; species Pinus tabuliformis. The sequence continues at coordinate 119,883,979 of CM062819.1, forward strand.
AGACATTCTCAAGGAGAATAGGTAGATTTGCATTGCATACGCTGTAAAAGAAATGGATCACATGATGCCTCTACATGCAAGCTACCATGGGACCAAATTGAGCAGAAAAGAAACCAACAGAAAGGTAAAACTGATGATACAGACAAAGGTAAAGCACATGAATCCGCTCACTATGTTGTGGCACAATGTAACATTGGAGTAAATGAAAAATTATTTAATGCTTCACTTGCTTCTTGGAAAAATGATTGGTTGCTTGATTGGAGAGCAACTTGCCACATGACTCATAGATTTTTTTTTTTTTGAAGATTTCACTGACAATGTTGATGGAGCAGTGTACTTTGCAGACCAATCAAAAATCAATCCATCAGGGCTTGGAACAATCAGGCTTAAACTGTCTGGTCTTTCAGACTTTCTTCTGCATCATGTTCTATATCTCCTACAGCTCAAGAGAAACTTGCTGTCCTTGGTCCACATTCGCTAGCAAGGTCACTCCATTCATATGTTTGATGGCAAGCTTGAGGTAAAAAACGCATCTGACCACTCACTTGTCATGAGGGGAATAAAAGAAGAAAGGCTTCTCAAGCTGCAAGGAACCTCTGCTCGTGCACAACATTTCTCATACAATTCTCATTATGAAGAAGGTACACTTCCATCAAGTTTATTATGGCATGCTAGATTTGGACATTTGAACTATGACAGTCTTCGCTTGTGGAAGAAAAATGATCTTGCTGGTTTGCCTACAATTCCTAGAAAACTTAAGCAATGTGATGCTTGCATTCTAGGAAAGCATAGAAAACCGTCTTTTCATGATTCACATTCAAGAGCACATAGAAAACTTGAACTCATTCATTCAGATTTATGTGGTCCAATGCCTGTTCCTTCTGCAAATGGAAATAAATATATCATGACATTTATTGATGACTACACCAGAATGTGTTGGGTTTATTTATTGAAGAACAAATATGATGCTTTTCAAACATTCAAGAATTTTCATAAATGGATTGAAAATGATGCATAATCTCATATTGGGTCTATTCGCGTTGATAATGGAAAAGAATACATATCAAATGAATTTGAAAACTATCTTCGCCAACATGGGATCAAACATCAAACAACTGTGCCTTATAATCCCCAACATAATGGTGTAGCTGAAAGAATAAATAGGACAATCTTAAATATGGTACGATCCATGCTCTTCTTTAAAAATGTAAAGATAATGTTTTGGGCTGATGCTGTTCTATGTGCTGCATATATAAAGAATAGATGTCCATCTAATGCTATAAGAAACAAGACCCCATATGAAATGTGGTATGGATATGTTCCTTCAATAAAGCATCTCAAGGTCTTTGGTTCCACCTGTTATGCCTTGATACCAAAGGTACATAGAAACAAACATGATGCTAGAAGTCGTAAGTGTATCTTTCTGGGGTATTCAAACACCTCCAAAGCATACCGCCTCTATGATGAAGTAAATAAGAAGTTTGTTGTATCTAGAGATGTAATTTTTCTTGAATCATCCAAAACTGAAAATGTTGTTGAGCGGCAACTTGATCGCTTGGATAGATTCACAAGAGCAAAATCATTTCAAGAATTTGATAATCAGCTTCCACATCTTGAAGGAAGGATTCCTATACTAGACCAACATGTGGAATCTTCTTCTGAAGAACACTCTCCCCCACATGAAACTCCAATAACGGATGATGCTTTAAGTGATGTGATTGATAGAATTAGGAGACTCAATCTTGATTCAGTCCCAACTCAATCAACAGAGTAGCCTGGACCATCTGAAAAAGGCCCTCCAAAGTGGTTGACAAAGACGCTTGAAAGTGTTCATCCTGATGAGGTTGGAAAGACATGAACTAGAAATTCAAACCAACAAAATGGAGGTGATGTGGATGACTCTAATTCCCCTGTTGATATGGATGTTTCTTATGATTGTGAATTGAACTTGTCTACAGATTTTGAGCCAACTTCTTTCAAATAAGCTGCTTCTCATGATGAATGGAAAGAAGCAATGAAAAGGAGTATGATGCCCTCATAAAGAACGACACTTGGAAGCTGGTTGATCCTCCATTAGGAATCAAACCAATTGGTTGCAAGTGGGTCTACAAGAACAAGTATAACGTTGATGGCTCACTTGACAAGCACAAAGCTAGGCTTGTGGAAAAAGGTTTTGCACAGAAGGAAGGGGTCGATTATGAGGAGACTTTTGCCCCCACAACAAAATGGGCTACCATCCGGACACTCTTTGCACTAGCAGCTTAGAACGGTTGGAAAGTCCACCAAATGGATGTAAAAACTGCTTTCTTAAATGGAGATCTAAAAGAGAATGTTTTTATGTCCCAGCCTGAAGGATTTGCTGTGAAAGGACATGAACATAAAGTATGCAAACTGGTGAAGTCCTTGTATGGCCTCAAACAAACACCGCGAGCCTGGTATGAAAAACTAACTGAGCATCTTCTGAAACTCAATTTCAAACATCATGATCTTGATGATGCAACTTTATTTGTCAAGAAAGTTGGCAAAACAATTGTCTATCTTGTGGTATGTGTAGATGATCTTTTGATGACAGGGAACAATGAAAGCTACATTGCATCCATAAATAAGGAATTGGGGAAAAGTTTTGGAATGACTAATTTGGGATATGTTCATTTTACTATCTTGGCATTGAAGTAACTCAACATCCGAAGTCCATATTTCTTTCTCAAAAGAAATACATTGGAGATCTGTTGAACAGGTTTGGCATGACAGAGTGCAATCCTTTTACTACTCCAATGGAACAAAACTTAAAGCTCACATCTATTGAAGGAAAGGAATTTGAGGATGCAACAAAGTATAGACAACTTGTAGGAAGTCTCAACTACCTAACTACTACCAGACCAGACATTTCGTTTGCTGTTGGAATCCTCTCCAGGTTTATGCAAAAGCCTTGTGAGGGACATTGGTCTGCTACAAAAAGAGTTCTAAGGTACTTGAAGGGAACTCAACACTTTGGAATCAAGTATACATAGGTGGACGACTTCAGCTTGATTTGATACTCCGATTCAGACTTCGATGGAGACAAAGAAACTGGGGTATCTACTTCAGGATATGCTATGAGTCTTGGATCAGGAGTTGTCTCCTAGAGATCACGCAAACAATCAGTTCCAACAGATTCCACAACAGAAGCAGAATATGTGGTAGCAGCTGAAGCAACAAAAGAAATTGTGTGGCTCAGGAAAATTCTTGAAGATTTGCAGGTAAAACAAGTACAATCAACTCCACTCGTGATTGACAATACCTCTGCAATAAAGTTGGCCAAGAACCCAAAGTTCCATGATCAAACGAAGCACATCAATACTAAATATCATTTGATTCAACATCATGTTGAGGCCAAAACAATCCATCTCCGCCATTGTTCCACAAATGAGCAAATTGCGGACATCTTCACCAAAGCGCTTGGAAGAGAAAAGCTTGAATGATTCAGAATGATGCTTGGACTCACCAACATCCCTTCAGATTAAGGGGGGGAATGTTGACACCTAATCCTTGTGATTGGGTGAATATATGTAAATAGATAAATAAGAAATATGAACAGTCATCAGGAGATGAACTGAACAGTATCTCCCTCATGTATATAATGAAGACCTACCTGATGGAATAGAACACACAAATCATTTTCTGCCTTATGGAGTTATTGCCTGGCCTGACAGTTTTTATGATAAATAAATATATAATGATGGATGAGCTGCAACAACAAATGAAGAAACTGAAATTTGGAGCCTACACCGAAAAGGCAAAGATGAAGTAGTTCAGAGGATACATGATTTGGAAGAAAAGGAAAAAGAAATCAAACACAAAATTTCATGTCAAATATTTGAGTCATTATAAGCCTAGCTGAGACTTATACTAGCAAGAATGACTAAGTTATGTTGAGTCAAGGCTAAGATTGTTGGTCATAATTATGGGGGAGTGTTGGAAATAATGACTCCCGCAATTTAAAATTTAATTAACTCACCACCTTCAAAGGCATGCATCAAGTCCATTGAATACACCGCCTCACCATTTCAACATTGCCATGACCTGTTCAGCTTCGAAGGAGTACCACTGCCATAAATCCTTTAACCTGAAGGGGCAGTTACCGACTTAGTTTTTTGTATAAATTGAGATTATCATCAATAGAAGATATGTACACAGCCAATGTCAAAACACAACTGTAGCGTCTTTGACATTTCAATGTTCTGTTAAATCATGTCTAGTTTTCTTTTTAATTAACAATTATAGCAGTGTTGTTTTGTGTACTCTGAGTATTTCAACATGGTGTTTGTTTCCAGAATAGGAATTTGTTGCAAAAAGCTACAGGAAAATCTGAAAAATTAACTTCAAATACATTCCCATTTTCCCTTCATTATGCATTTTCTAGAGATTTTGTTTGCATCTTGCTCAAAGGGCCATTTGGGGCACAAAATTCATGTCCTAGTTTTTCCTCGTTTGGTCTCCGCTGGGTGTAATATATATGAAAAAAATGTCATGGGCGTAAGGTGTTATAGGTGTTTTCTATAGGAAATCTAGAAATGATGGTTACGACAATTTTGGAAATGACTATTGCAAAAATTGTAGAAAAGATGATTGGAGGAACATTAGGGGAATTTCGAGGTCTAAAATGGGCCTCCTAAGGAAATTATAAAATAATAGTGAAAATAATAAAATAAAATTAGATTACATCATCAAATTTTATAGGGAAAAAAATAAAAAAACTATTTTTTCAACTTATCTTCCCATGGGTTTATTCAAATTTCAACTTATTATTTTTTAATCTTTTTATTTATTTTTACTCCAAAAATGGTGAATCATCCCTCATGGTTGACACCATCATATTGAATCCTATTGGTTCTTATAAAGTTTATTTTGGTTGTACATTTTCCTTAGGAGGCCCATTTTAGACCTCAAAATTCCCCTAATGTCTCATTCTCCCCAATGCCTAAGTCATTACATGTTCGAATGCAACAAAGCTTGTGAAATTTACATACTTAGAATGTTTAGCCCCTTATTTGGTTTCCTTTTTTCCCCAATATACTTTTTCAATTTTTAGTGCTACCATTAAATGATCAATATCATGCATATTTTACTTCCTAGCTCACCTTCATGTCCTTATCTTGTAGACATCAACTAGAATAAGTTTATTTTGTGGAAATTATTATAATTGAAAATAAGTTTCTTCCGGAATTTCCATAACTTTCCGGGCAACTCCTCTGCCTCGTTAGACTAATTGTTTTTAAAAGTGTAAAGATACATTGAAGGTGTGGAAGATTTGGGAAGATCTGTCTTATAGTTATGCATATAACATTCTAAATGAATTATCATCAAAATATGTGAATTTTTGTCAAGATTTGGGAAGATTTGTCTTATAGTTATGCATACAACATCCTAAATAAATTATCACCAAAATATGTGAATTTTGGTAATCCATTAATATATTTGTTCTTATTAATTGCATGTGCATTACTAAGATAAAAATGTGAAATCCTGATTTTTAGAATATATATACAGGTAATCTATACAAGTTTAGAACCACCACTTCAAATCTCATTTCCAACCTGTCTGATAAAGATTATAATGTTCCAGGAATCCACAATAAATAAACAAAATAACATTATAATTTATGCTGCAAATATACAGGTAATCTATACAGACATCATAATATCCTGAGTAGAAGCATTGAATAAATTTTAAATATCTTGAGCACAAGCATTGAATAGCTTTTGAAAAATATGGTTGCAACAAAACTATATCCTAAGTAGATGCAACAAAACTATAAATATCCTGAGTAGAAGCATTGAATAGCATTTAAATATCTTGAGCACAAGCATTGAATAACTTTTGAAAAATACGATAATGTTACTAGGAAATATCATTACCGTACCAAAATATTGGAAAGCAATCTAGGATGGAATTGGAAAGCAATATATGATGTAATTGCAAAAAATCGTTTTATTTTTATAAAAATATCTTAATGTTACTAAGAAATATTAGTACCAGAACATTGAAAAGCAATCTGGGATGAAATTGCTAGAATGAAATTGCAAAGAAGTTCGTTTCAATTAGACAACAACGGAGTTTCAAGGTGTGTAAACATAGATAACAACGAAGTTTCAAGGTGTATGACCTTTTATAATGAACAAGATTTCTAAAAACAAGTGTGAACTTTTATAATGAATAGCATTTCTAAAAACAGCCACTGCAATTGCTATAATATAAGAGTATTTAAAGGTTTTTTTTGTTTTGTTTTGTTAAGTAATTATGATATATATAATTGAAAATACTTAAGGAGTAACTTTAACTATATCAATAATGATGATATATTATAGTTTTGTGATGGAGGAGTTCGATGAGGACAAACTACAATCAAGATATACATTTAAAAACAATTATAAATAAATTTTAATCATTTTAAAAAAAATATTAATTAATAATATAATAATATAATCTAATTGAATTTAAATGGTGATTTTTAACACTCTATTTTTAATATTAAAATGATTTAAATGGTGGTTTCTAATATTCTCTATTTTTAATATTTTGTTATAAGTATATAAATTATTATTTCTAGTTTTATCAATAAATTATAATATATATATATATATATATATATATATATATATATAGACATATATATATATATATATATATATATATATATATATACATATACGCGCACAACTTATTACATATAATAAACATTCATAAAACTAAAATATCATTTTTTACAATATCTATATGAAATTTAAATTTGTCAATATATATGGTATAAGGGCATACATATTGTATCATTTTTCCAAATTTTAGACCTTTTTTCCAATTTAAAAAATCTATCGGCCTCTCTTTGCACCTTTTGGGGCAATTGCTAGTTTACTTCCTAGCTCACCTTCATGTCCTTATCTTGTAGACATCAACTAGAATAAGCTTATTTTGTGGAAATTATTATAATTGAAAATAAGTTTCTTTTAGATATTATTATACTTGTCGCAGGCATGGTATTACGCATTTAGTGTTGCTTGGATTGCTTATTAATTTGTCTTTAACCAAAAATTATGTCAATTATTCATATTTTAACATTAGGAATTCAATTTTTGTTATTTATTATTATTATTATTTAAATTTATTTATTTGTAGGCTGAATGGTTGAGGTCTTATTATGCATTGTTTAATAACTTCCATTTCTATTACTTACTATTTTTTTTTTTTGTTTTATTCCCCTTTTATTTAACTTTCCGATATTTTTCCTTTTTTCTATTATTTCCATTTTCTTGACTTTTAATTTTCAATTTAAGACGACTTATTATAATATTAATAATTTTAATTATAAAAAATTATATATATCTCTCTCTATATATATATATATAAGTTGATCATATGGTTTAATTTTTGGTGATCATTTTTAATGATATAATATTTTATGTTATTTTATTACTTGTTTTATTTTTGTGATGAAATCTTCATCTTTATTGTTTTTAACTTAATTAAACTTTATTTAATCTAAACAAAAATTACAAGCTGTGTTATAATTATACTTTTAAAAAGTTAATTTATTAATTTGTTTAAATTTATTTTTTTATATTAATTATTTTTATTAAAAAATCATAAAATAATAATATTTTTATTTATAGTTTTTAACTTAATTAAACTTTATTTAATCTAAACAAAAATTACAAGCTGTGTTATAATTATACTTTTAAAAGGTTAATTTATTAATTTGTTTAAATTTATTTTTTATATTAATTATTTTTATTAAAAAATCATAAAATAATAATATTTTTATTTATATTAAAAATTTATAAATAATGACAAAATTATTAATTTTATTTTATTCAAAATTTAATAGAAAGGTTATGCGATTATTTTCTCATAATACTATTTTTATAATAAATTATTATTTTATTTAAAATTTATAATATATATATTTTCAATTTTAAATTAATATGTGAATTATATATAAATTAATTTAATGATAATAATGTGTTTATTTTTGTGTTTTCACTTTTAAATTAATATGTTAAAAATAAATAGATTGATTTATTGATAATAGTATGTTTATTTTTGTGTGTGTTGGATTTATTTTAGATATTCGTAAATCATATTAAGTTTATTTCATTTATTTTCTTTTGTTAAGTTTTTGCGAATGATTTCTCTTAATAAGAGAAAGTATTAATGATTTAATTTTCTTTTAATTAATATTTTATTTATTTTCTTTGAAATAATATTTGATTTATTTAATTTTGTTTTATTGATTAGAGTAAATGAAGTTTAATTATATTATGTTTTTCTTATTGAATTGAGTCTTTTGTGATCCATAATAGTTGTAAGAAGAACTTCGGCGTAAATCACATGAGGAAAGGCTTTTGTCGACGCGTTTCGAACCAACTAGTGTGGTTCATCGTCAGGACAAATTGAAGAAACAGATCCAGCTATGCAAGTTAAATAGACTGAGCAGAGCCCCCAACGGCTATCTTGGCCAACGGCTAATTTGACTTTGGGACCAGAGTCAAAAAGTCATTTTTATAATAAAGTTATATTCGGTGACCATTCCTTTAAAATATATATAAAAAACATTTAAATAAATAAATTAATTTAATAGGTGCTAATGTTATTAGTTAGTTAACAAGTTTAATAATTAAAAATAAAAGTTATAAGAGATATTATAATAACAATAATATCTTCTTACAATTATGTTTTTCTTTTTAATTATAAGAACTTCTTCAACTTGTCCTGATGATGAACCACACTAGTTGGTTTGAAACGCGTCGACAAAGGTCTTTCCTCATGTGATTTACGCCGAAATTCTTCTTACAATTATGTTTTTCTTTTTAATTATTTATATATATAAATTTTTAAATTGTTATATTTTATTAATTGAAATGTAATTAATGAATATATAAATAAATTTAAAGTTTCAAAAGAATCCATAATATTTAATTTATAGAATTTTAATAGTTTTGTCACAACAATTTTTAATTGGAATCAAATATCTTTTATTTTAATTGTAATTATAATTAGCTCAATTATATAAATTAAATGGTTGGTAAATGATGATACAGATTAAGACACTTCATGATAAAAATATATGTAACGAGAATTCAATGCCATAGATAAAGATTGAATGGAAACCAAATTTGATACTTGTATATATAGACATGGACATGACATCTTTTTTGATCAATTTGAAAAGAAAAAAAGACAACTATCTTTGAGATAAATCTTAGCTCTTTATTCTTGAATGTTCCACAAAGGTAAAATCCTACCACTCCTTTTTTTCACAAAAATGAGATAATTTGTATTAAATGTGTGCCTGGTCACTGTAGATACCCAGGAAATGAGTTACATTTGTGCTTCTAATAGTTGATCCCTTGGGGTGGGGATATTACTAATATCATAATTGTTTTTTAACTAGGAAGTCTAATATGACTATATGACGACAATAGTATATCTTACAAAAGCATCATAGTAGAAGACAAAATTTGCACTGAGAATACATTAGCATATGGTAGGATATTCCTCTTTCGAAGTTCGTTTGAGGTTAGGGAGGAACCTTCCAGTGTGCCTACTAGAAACACTTGAATCTGAGTTCTTATTGTTCACATGATTTCTCTGCTCTTGTAGGCCTTCAATTCCCTAGCACGGGGCATCCATCTCATTTGATTGATGGGCTAATATGCCCTTCAAATTTTGTATCTCCTCCATAATATTGATAATGGCCCTCATTTGGTCTTGTTTTTCATGTTTTCCTCCATAATATCAAGTTGCCAAGCTTCCATCAATTGTTTGCAATTTGTTACACGTTGTCCAACTACTATCTCCAACTTCTTTACTCTTATTTGCCCACATTATGGACCAATTGAGAATGATTGGCCTATGAATCCCTTGAATCCTTTGTCGATTCCACCTTTTCCCTATAGCAAGTATTTCTTGTTTTATGTCGATATTTTTAACTTCTGAGATTGAGATGGCTCTTGCTTGACATGCAAGAGTGAATTGATGCTAATCACCCTTGGAGAGGTTACTCAATGCATCTTAAAATACCTCGTGGATTGGCCGATGCTCGCTCAAGGAGTCACAACTTGGGTTTAAACTGAGGGAGGTATCCATAACTAAATTGCCAAAATGAGAGACTTCACATAATAGAGTAATCCCCTGAGACTCTAAGAAGAGATACTAATTTCCAAATTGATAGATGTCTAACACCTTCACTAGGATTGAGAGAGCCATGCATGAAGGACATTACCAGACAGGGGAGAGTTTCTTACCTATCGAGAAATTTGTTTGCTAATCAGTGCAGGGAAGTGAAGTTGTAGACAAAACGCTCGGGCTCACTGAATTACAATCTTCTAATTCAACCATAAGCATGAGGAACAATTACTTTTGCCAATAATCTGACTTAGCCTGAAACTAATATCACCAGACACAATTAGCCAGTTGGTCTTCCTTAGAGTAGGATTTCATTACGCAATATGAAGGTCTAGCCTTGAGAAGCACCCTGTGGGAGCCAGAGAAATCCGTGCAAGGAAATTGCATGGCCACACAAATTGCCTTAGACCTTGGCTTTTCCAAGTCTAGAATTTCCAACATGGGAAATTATTCATGCTCTGTATCATTGTAGCTTCATTGAATTATATTTCTAAGTAATCCATCCACATGCTTTGATCATAATCTCACCACAACATATCACAATTTCCACATCCCTTGTATCAATTACCAGTTGTGATGGAATTCCTCTGCTAATATCATGCCATTGTTAACACATTGTACCGTGATCATGTGATGTGATAAGCCTAGAGAGCCCTAAATGCATCGATTTTACTAAGGCTCACACAACGACAATTTTGGCCTCTTCCAAGTTTTATTGAGTGATTCATAATGTACACTTTGGTCAAAAGGTGCAAATGAGATTGATATGGACCTAAGCCCATGGATCTTTGATTATAAGGATGGAATGAGGGGTTAAGGCAAGTTACTCCACCCTTTTTTGCCATTGACTTATAATTGGCTTGCCATGAGTAGGCATGTTTTATTAGCTTGATGATTAGCATCATTATTCTGGTTTCTTAGGATGTGAAGAAATATTTTTGTGGGATATCCTCCAGTAACCTTGTTATACGCTACAACAAGAGCTTGAGGTGAACTTATGCTTTGGACAAGTGGCTTTATGCAAGTGTTGAATTATTATTAGCGAATCCCCCAGAATAGAAATGTTTGTCACATGCATTGCCTTAGCTAGGATTAGACCTTGCAATAAACCTTGCAACTCTACTTGATTATTGGTCATATGCCCTAATCCTATGAATATCTCATGAATATCTTGAGATCATTTTTCGAGCAGGGTGTTGGGCGATTTAGTTGTTTGCTAAATCCCTGTCATTTAATTTGTCAACCCGAGGTTTCGTAAACTTAGAAGCAAACCAAAATATATGGGACCTCAGATGAAATATGTGTAGGAAGTTTGTTTAGAATGGAAATGCATATTACAAATCTAAACTATCAGATCTATTTTATGAAAGCATAAAAATGTTTGATCAATGGAATTATTTTACATTAGAAGATAGAGAAGAGTCTCTTGTTCAAGAGTCTTGATTGTCCTTCTACAACCGTTCTATAATAACATTGGCAAACATCTAAGAAAGTAGGAAAGAAATGAAAGCAAGTAAATATTATTTTCAGTTTAGTTCTTAGTCCATGGAGAAGAGTTTCCTAACTTAGGAGGACTTGATTTCCCTTCTCACATAAGAACTAGCTACTGAAAGGAAATAAATATTCACATAAATGTAATCTAGGAAAGCATATAAGAAAGTAAATCTTGTTTCAATTTATTCTAGCTCATGGAGAAGAGGCTCCTATCTGAGGATATCTCGGTTGTCCTTCTCACATAAAAACTAGCTACTGAAAGGAGATCAACCTTCACACAATAAAACATGGCCATAAAATGAATTCATATTGAAATTATCTACAAGTATTTACAACAAAGAAATAAGATGAACATCATAATTAAAATTAGTATATTCACAACATTACTTTACAACAAAGTGTACTTATCTCAGTATGGGGATCCTTCCATTCCTCAATGAGCACACATGAAAAACTATCACACCTTAAGAATCAAACAACACTCATAACTCATGATTTGGAGAAAATGATATTATTCATGTTGAATGAACAATCATAAATTTGGTGCTAATGAATAATTAATAATTATTCTCTCCCTCCTCTTACTTATACATGAATTAGGGATATCTACTCAATAAATGTAGATCCCTTAAATATCTACTAGACCCATACTTGTCTCAACTTATCCCTAAATACTAGATACAAATCCCATGACACATCAAAATCTCCATGATCTTTCTCTTTGGAATATGGTCCACCTCTTGAGTTGAAATTCGAATTTGATATTGGGAGGCCAAATAAGGGTGCCTTGGAAGCTTCCAAATGATCTACACATGTCATCAAACTCAAGCCACTTTCAGGTATAAGCAAATACATGTTATTTCTCTAACTTTTAATCATAAATTCACTCTAAATACATGAAATTAATAACTTTGGAAAATGAAAATATAAACTCATATGGTAAAGGAAATATAGGGTTATGTAATGATAATATGATGAAATGAGGTGACAAAATGAGGATAAAGGTGGAAATGGAGTGAAAATTGATGTTAATTTGGCGGCCCAACACAGGGTCATATAGAACCCCTCCCTCTCTCGCCACCCCAGAAATCCCACCATCCACTTAATAATTATTAATAATTAAATTAAAATTATAAAAATTATATTTCAAAATAAATAAACACACATAAACATTTAATTAAATTCTAACATTTTTAATTTATTTATATTTTTATAAAATTATTTTTAAAAATAAATATATTAACATTCATATTAAATACTTTCAATTTTTTTTATACATGTACTTATTGAAGTTTGCACTAAAAATTTAACAAACTTTATCTAGCACTTTATCAAATGAACTTTCTATCTTTGAAGATAACTGCGACATTTTTTATCATCATATTTCTAATTGTAAAAATCTAATATTTTTAGTTTAGATTACAAATTTATAAAAAACTATAAAATGATTCATCTTATTTTTTTTACTCTTATTAATTATATATGTAGGGTAGTGATGTTATCATATTATTTTGTCAAAATAAGATTTTTATAATAAATTATTATTTTATTCCAAATTTATAACATAATATATATTCTCTCTCTCTCTCTCTCTCTCTCTCTCTCTCTACACACGCACACACATATCCATGAGGTCTCGAATAAATGGTGATTGAGTGCATTTTTCAGACACTCCTTGATGTGAAATCACCGGTTCAATTCCCCGCCCCAATCGGGGTGATACATTGGACATGAAGAATATATATATACATATACATATACATATACATATACATATACATATACATATACATATACATATACATATATATATATATATATATATATATATACATATATATATATATATCCACGTGGTCTCAGATAGATGGTGATCGGGTGCTTTGTTAAGACACTCCTCGATGTGAAGTCACCGATTCAATTCCCCACCCCAATCGGGGTGATATATTGGACATGAAGAAGATGTAGTCCAGCCAAACTTACGAATATATATATATATATATATATATATATATATATATATATATATATATATATATATATATATATATATATAAAGAAATGGATTTTTACATGACAAATTTTCTGGTTAATTTTAATCAAAATCTCACAAATTTTTAAAAACTTCAGTTTAAATTGTTTAATGTAACACCTCCCGGATAACAGTCATAAATTAGTTTATCTTGTTTAAGATTATAGTAAATAGAACTCAGGAAATATCAATGAAATTTTAGATGAATATTTAAATAGTAAATAATATTTTTTTTATAATTATGAAATCTTAGAATCCAAGAAGGGAGACCAGAAATGAATTCCAACCTCTAGGAAGTTAGGAATTGTTAGAGACAGTTACACCTTTCTCTCCTGGAGATAAAAAGAGATCTCAGTGGAAATAAAGGGGTTTAGTCTTGTTGGAGAGAAAGGAAAGAAAGAAAATATTGAGTAACATGGAGGACATCCTGAGCTGGAATTGAGCCATTGGATAACCTCATTACGAGAAGGAATCAAAGCTTGAAGACTCAATTGTAGTCCTAATGTCTGTTTCCTGATTCAAGAACAAAAGATACTGTTACCTGTTGTCCTAGAGTGGAAGCATGGGGGGTAGAAGAGGATGTCATTTCCCTTCTCAAGGTTGGGTGGAGAAGGTCTCACCTTGTTGAACTCGAGAAAATATTCAGAGAACAGATAAGTATTTAAGATTTGTTTTATATTTCTGAGTTTTGTAGGGAAGTGTATGTTAGGATATTCCAACACATAGTAAATAGTTAAGTATAACTTGGTCGAGTGTATAGTTAGGTAAAGTGTGTTTCTTTAGTATGTACATTTTGTAACTTACGATCCAACGATCACAATATATTCTAGACATCAAGTGATCAGACGGTTCATTCTCTCCTTGGTATTACCGACACTTGATCCGTGGCTTAACACATTATTGGTCCATGATCTCTATTTAAAGAGCATGGAGGATCATTTATAAGGTGACGGTTCATGAGAGAAGCTTATGTAAATTTTCTTTCTTTTACATTAATAAATTGCCTGAAGTGGCCGCGTTGGCTCAGGTCATGGATTGTTTCCCTCTTTGAGGGTTTTAACCATGTCAAGAATATTGGTGTACTAATCTATGATCTATTTTTGAGTGGTGTCCTTTGGTGTTCTATGTAAGGAACTTACCCTATAAATTCCTACATGGTATTAGAGCTATTTGAGGGCCTCATCTGTTGGTAATCCAAATCCGAAGCTGGTACAACTGCATCCGATTGTCGTTTGCTAGTTCTATTGTTTCTGACCGCCTTGGGGTTGAGAGGACACTCTATTGTGTTAGGAGCATCTGTTCAAGTGAAGAACCCCTTTTGTTTCATGCGAAAAGGCTTTTGGTAGCCCTAGCTACGTCATTTTTAAGATGTGGAGGTATACAATCTTTATTTACAGTTTTAGTTATTTATCTTTCTGTTTATTTTGATTTATTTATCTCTCAGATTTTTATTACCAGATCCATACCTTTCATTTATGCGTATGCTCTTTGCCCTACGACTCTGTGCGATCTAGGAAAATTAGAAACAAAGAGGAAGGAATTTACTCATGCGTATACTCTTTTTGCCTTAGTGTGATCTTGGAAAATCAGAAACATTGAGGAAAATATTTAGTTTCTGACGAAATTTAACTTCAAGCCGTAAGGTTTCGTTTTTTTGCATGTCTGTTTTGGGTTGTGTGGTTTTTTGTTTTGTAGGAAAAAAGGGCTTTCTCAAGTAAGCACACACTCCAGAGCTTAAGTAACTACGAAAAATAAAAGAACCTACTTCCTCGTTTCCAAAAGTTACTAGCCTTTTAAACTAGTTCACTTGGTCCAAAGTTACTTTATGAGAATAGAGGTCTTGATTTCAAGTCTTTCTTTTTGTTGAGTTACTTTTTCAAAAAGCACATGTAACTTATGTTTTAAAGTTACTTGATGTAAAAGTGTTCTCACCCATTATAAAAAGTGAGTCACTTATAATTCTAAAGTCTCTTTAACTTTTATTTAAGTTACAATTTGGTGGGTAGCTCATAAAGTACCATTGTAAAAGTGACTTTCACTTATTTATAAAAGTGGGTCACATAATTTTTTATTTTAAAAGTGAGTTAATTAGATTAAATAGGAGGGGGGGGGGGGGTGGTGTTAAAAATATAACATTATCATTTACGTACTTCGTCGACATCTTTAACAACTTTTCTTCAAAAAGCCATAACTTTTTCATTCGGAAGTTTTTTTTTTTTTTAATATTTTAATCGGCCTAATTTTTCGAGATCTTTCCATTGGAACACTTCGTTACAGCATCTACAACTTCAGTTTCTATTAAAATGGAAAATCCATGAAAAGTTGTTCTTGACAACACCAACTACTTCCAATGGTTTTACTACATTGAGGATTTACTTAGATGTAAAGGTCTTTATAGAATAGCCTCAGGCCAAGAGGTTAAACCTAAAGATGAAGATAAGCAAGCCAAATGGGAAAATAGGAAAGATAAAGCACGTGGGTTGATAGAGATGTCTATTTCTCTAGACCTTAGATTCAATATTGCAAAACTTGATACCCCTGATGAAGCAATGAAACAACTCAATAATTTTTTAGAATTAAAAATGAAATTAGAGCCCATAAACTCGAAAATGAGTTGCTTACGTTGGACCCCAATAATTTTTCTCCCATTGAAGATTTTTTGTCCAAGTTCACCACCCTTAGACTTCACTTGGAAGGTGTTAAGGTTAAGAAAGAAGATGGTAGCCTTATCTATTCCATTCTTACTAAGTTGGGACCAGCCTACTCTGTGTTTATTTCCACCTTCCGTTCTACAAGAGAAGCCTTTATTTCTCAAGGACAAGACTACAAGTCCCCCTCTTTTGATGCTTTTGCGATTTTTTAATAAGAGAAAAAGAAAAGCTCTTTTTTCCCCTTGGAAAAGTCGTAATTTCTATTAATAATGAGAAATTACATTCTGTAGATGCCATAGCATATGCATATTGAGGCTGGTTTCCTCCCTGAGAACAGTGTATTGTATCAGCAACAATAAAAAAGTAGATTTACAGCATTCTCCACATAGGGAGATCATGAAGGTCTCAAAACTACTGTAACTGACTAGGAGATCAGCTGTACCAAAATATCTTGAATTCTCCATGCAGGGAGCTCATGAAATCTCAAAAAATAATATCATTGAAACAATCCTTTCTGAATGTTTGTCAAAAAAGATTTTTTCAAAGAGGGTTCTGTAATACCATAAGTACTGAAATATAAATAACCTTAACAAAAAACTGGTAAAGGATCCAAAAAGATATCCAGATGTATAAAAAAGCAGTGTGATTATGTCTCCTGGTGTAGGTGTCGATCTATGAACGGTCTGTGGTAGTATTGATGGAAGGATCCATCAATTTCTTCCTAAATCAACCAGTCCTCTTCCTGCCTGCACGTTGCCTCCTTTGATAGGAAGTCTGCCCCTGTGTTGCGCTCCCTGTAAATGTGATGACAGACAAAGTGATCAAAAGATGCTGTGAGTTTGTGAGCCTCATCCAATATATGTCTCAATGAGAAAGTAGAGCATTGAGAAGTTCTGTTGAGCAGTTACAAACAAGTTTGGAGTACCCAAACATTTGGAGATGAGTGTAGTGTTTTTCTAGGGCAAAGTGGATGAGATGTTTAGCAGTGGCTAGCTCAGGAAAGGTTGTTGGTGCCTCTTCCCAGGTTCATCTAGATCTTGAAATAGTGGGATTCCCTTAGGTAGAGTATGCCCCCTCCCCAACAGCCCTCTTCTTGGGCCGAGCCATCAAAATAGGCCCAGGGAATAGATTTATCTATGAGCTCAGGTTGAATGTTCCTAGAGGGAGTTTGAGAGGTATCTTCAGGAAGAGAGTCAAAGTCTGTAATAATTCTGGTTCTGATAGAGAGCTAATGGGGATCTTTGTGGTCAAATATGGCTCGGTTCCTCGCCATCTAGAAAGCCCAGCACATCAAAAGGGGCATATTTCTGTCTCTTCCCCTGTGCCTGCCTAGCCAATCAAGCCAGGCCTCACTTATAGTCCTCCCTTGCCATCGCTGAAGGGAGGGGAAAAGAGAAAGGATCGAGTTCCATTGCTTAGAGATAACAGGGCAGTGTAGCAATAGGTTCTCTGTGCTCTCCTCATTGTTCCTGCATAGGTGACATTGAAAAGGACCATGGAAAGATCGTTTCATTAAGTTTGAACCAGTGGGGATTTTGTTGAATAGGATGGTCTACATGAGCAATCTCGTTCTAGGGGCAGCTTTAAGCTTCCATAGGGCTTTCCACCAGGGCTCTAAATGCTCAGGTTTAGTGACCTCCATGAGTTTCAGATACCCTTCCTTGGGCGAGTATCTCCCATTTTTTGCATATGCCCACACAATTTCATCCTTTCCTTCTGTAATCATGATGTGAGCTTGAGTGAGGGCCTCAGTAAATCCCTCCCAAGCCTGATGCCATTAGCATGGAAGGTGGAGGTCCAATGCCGACTTCCAGGCCTACTGAAATAGAGTTGTGTTTGCCAGGTCAGCAATGTGGCAGAGATGAGTATAGCCTTGTTCCGCTAGGAGATCTGTCACCTCTGCTGGGAGCCTGTGAATGTTCCCACATCCAATCTAGGGATCCACACCTATGCGAACTGCATTCCCCTCATGAATCCTCCAAGTTAATCCTTCACGTATGAGGGGAAGGGAGTTAAGGACCGCCTTCCATATTATGGAGAGGTTGCTGCTATTTCTATGATCCCTCCAAATCCAGTCCATAGTGTTTGAAGGGGAGATATACTTAGCATAGGCTACCTTTTTCCATAGACTTTGTGTGGTAATAAGCTGCCAACCTAGTTTTGCTGCCAAAGCTTTGGCGAAGATGTCTAGCCTTTTTATGCCCCATCCCCCCCATCTCTTGGGCCTAGCAATAATATCCCATTTAACCCAGGCAAAGAGATTCCCCTGCTTGTTGCATTTCCATAGAAACCTACTGCAAATATTTTGAAGCCTGGACACTATCCCCCTAGGGATCCAGGCTAAAGTCATCCAATATACCGGTGTCGCTTCCATTACAGCTTTGATGAGGGTAAGCCTGCCAGCTCGAGAGAGATATCTATTGAACCAAGTTTTCAATCTATTTTCCACCTTGGAGATGAGCCAAGTACAGTCTGTGATTTTGTAGCCCGATGGTTTCAGCCGAAATCCTAAATATTTCAGTCCCTCCTCCAGAGGATGTAAGGTAAAAGGGAATCGACGGAGAGCAAATTGTACTTCAAGCTGGGAGCATCCTGTTGCAGTCAGAGTGGACTTGTGAACATTGATAACCATGCCTATTGCCTTCTGAAAAAGATCAAAAACATACTGTAGAGCTGTGGTGTCACCAATACTTCCATTCAAGAAGATGAGAAAATCATCCAAAAACAGTAAGTGGGTTAGGAAGCAGTTGTCCACAATTTCTATACCCACTATTTTGCCCCTTCTGTGCTCAGCCCCTATAGTTCTGCTGAGACCCTCCATGATGAGAAGTAATAGTAGGGGTGAAAGGGGGCATCCCTGCCTTAGGCCCCTTTCAGCCGAGAAGAAAGGAGTGGGAGCATTGTTGAGAAGACCACTATAAGGAACATCAGCGAAACATCATATGATCCATTTGATGTACTTGTAGGGGAAGCCCAGATGTGTAAGGAGTAGATGGATATAGAGCCAATTTTCTCTATGAAAAGCCTTGGATAGATTCACCTTTAAGATCATCCCTTTCAGGTTCTTAATTTGCACCTAGTGGAGGAGTTCTTGAGCTGTTCCCACAGCTTCGTGGATCTGGCGGTGTTGAAGGAAGGCAAATTGCTCAGAGGAAATATGGGCCGAGAGAATTGGCTTGAGCCTATTAGCTAGAACTTTAGTTATTATCTTCTAGAGGCAATTGCACAGTGAGATGGGCCGAAAATCATTAAAGGAGGTGGGCTTGTCAGATTTGGGGATGAGTGCAATGAAAGTGGACTTGATAACCGGGGACATTTTTCCAGTGAGACGACAATGCTCCACCACCTTGAGAAGATCATGGCCCAGGATGTCGAAGAATGCTAGGTAGAATTTGATGGTCCAACCATCTGGCCCTGGGCTCTTATCTCTTTGAAAGCCTCGGATGGTTGTCTCTAATTCCCCCAAGGTGACCTCTTTGGTTAGCTCCTCCCCTTCCTCCCTTCCATAAATCGAGGGAAAAGATCAGCCACATGCATGATTTCTAGTATATTGGCCTCTCTAGTGGCCGTGTATATACTTTTGAAGTGTGAGCTGGCTAAATATGCCAGTTCTCTGGAAGTGTTGACCTATTGTCCCTGATCATTTTGGAGCTCCCAGATGGAATTGATAGCTTTCCGCCCATTGGCAAAGCGATGGTAAAACTTTGTATTTTTGTCTGCTTCCTTTAGCCAGATTGCTTGACCTCTGAGACGCCAACTTTCTTCTCTATCCTTGAGGATTTGGTTCCTCAGCTTTGTTAGATGTGCACATTGCTCCTTTTGCTCCATAGAGGTGAATGTGCCCCCCAATTGATCTTCAAGATCTGAAATAGCCTGCTCTGCTTGGATTAAGTTTGAGTCTTCCTGTTCCCTCTTCTTGTGCGCCAATTCTATAGATAAGCCCTTAAGATCCTTGAGATTACTGACAAAACCTTTTGCGGGGTCCTCATCGTCTGAGATTGGATGGGATTTCCAGAACTTTGAGACTAGCTTGATAAAGGAGGGGTCCCTGAGCCAGGTAGAGTTGAAATTGAAAGGAGTTGAGGTCTTGTGGGTTCGGTCATCAACTTCCAGAAAAATAGGCTAATGATCCGAGATTCCTCCAATGCCAACCCATTGCCTGGACCAGGAGTGTCTGTTGTGGAAGGCCTCCTTGTTGATGAAACAGTCCAATCTCCTGGCCAAGCTTTGGTTTCCAGTGCGATTGTTCTTCCAAGTGTGCTGAATCTGGCAGAAGGGATGTCAATCCAGTGGTGGTCCTCTAGCAGCTGCTCGAAAAATTCAGATAGCGGGTCTATCTGAGCCATGTGTCCCCATGATTCCATGAAGCCCAAGGAGAAGTTCAGATCCTCGCCTAGGATCACATTGTCATCCTGAAAGAGAGAGGAGCTGAGGAGTCTTCTCCAGAAAATCTCTCTGTTATGGCAGGGTTCGTAGACATTGATGATCCTCATCTCATCCTCCAAGTCCTTGGAGTAGATATCCGCTTTGATGAAACCCCTGCCACCCCAGATGTTCCTTAAAACAAAGGACCTATTCCTGATCCCTATTGCGACCCCCCCGAGAATGACCCGAGACGTTTAGAGCATGGAAAGTTCAGCTCGACAACAAAGAGTTCAGGAGGGGAATGATCGATTCCTCCGTGCTTAAGGTTTCTTGAAGGAGGATTACATCGACCAATTCAGATAGGAAAAGTCACTTCAGGGCTAATTTTTTCTCAAGGCTAGCCAACCCTCTGCAGTTAAAGGACATGAGCTTCATGGAGGCGGAGGGGGGAGGGTATCCTTTGCTCTAAGAACCTTTTCAATGGTTTGCTGCTTACCCTGAACAACCTCATCGCCCACTTTTACTTTAGCTTTATTTAGGCTGGATGGTATGCCTCTTCCTTATCTGGGGGAAAGAAGTGAAGGAACTACCTCCAATCCTACTGCATCCGGCTCGCTTTGCTTAGCTTTGGAGCGGGTAGCATACTTCGGAGCCGAATTTACTGAGGGGGAGGGAGGTGGGTGGGAAGTGATCGGGGTGGAGGAGAGGGAGCAAGAGTTGTATATGGGTGGTGGCATCGAGAGGGAGCAAGACACGTAGACGTGTCCTGTCCGATGGGGAGGAGGGGGAAGTTGGGGGTCATGAATAGTTTCAGAGGGGAGCGGGGGAGGGGGGGGGTGGGGGAGGAATCAAAACTGGAGGGGGAAACTGGGAGGAGAGTGATAAATAAGATGTAGAAAGATGTGAAACAGAGACATTAGTAAATAGAGACATACCCGAAGAGAAGACATCGCCTTTTGCAGCCCTGGAGCACGTCAGAGGTGCGGAGGGAGGCCTGATAGGGTTCTTGCCTCTCTTCTTCAAAGCTGGTGCAAGCGACGCCTTCACCGTATCCGATGTTTTGTTCTACTCCGCCATCTGTGTCTCTACTGCTTGAGGAAGGGGCTGCTCTGTTGCCGGGTCTTGTTCCTACTCATGGAGATCTTGCTTATGCTTCTTGAGGAGGGGGCAAGCTTTGTAGAGATGACCCACCTGATGACATCTCCTGCAACAATAGGGGATTCCTTCGTAATCCAGCGGCTGTTTCCGTGAGAAGGATCTCCATTGAATGGTGATGAATTCCTGAAGGCCACCTCTAGTGTCTAAGTGTACAAGGATCCTTGCGTAGGCCATCATTCCCGTGGTCTGGTATGACTTGTCAAACTCCATGAAAGTGCCCAATGAGTTCCCAATTTTCCGAAATGTGTCCTCTGACCAGTACTATAGGGGCAGCCCCGGGAGCCTGATCCAAACCGGCCCAACCCCAACTTGTTCAGTCTCTGGATCGAAGAGTGGCATCCACCGCTTGAGGAGCACCAAAGCTTTTTCGAAATGCTAAAATGAAGAGAGCACCCAACTCGTATGGTTGGCCCTAGCAAAACGCATGGCAAACCATCCGCGGACGAAGGTTTGGACGAAAGGGATGTCCGCCAAGTGTTGTCCCCAGATCTCCATGGCCCAGGATTTCAGTCTGTCCGCAGTGTAATTCCTACCTCTGATACATCCCACCAAGACTCTGTCCGCATAGTCCATCGCATCCCCCAACTGAATGTCCTCTTCGAGCCGGAGGATAATGTCTGCAGGCCTGGATTTGAAACACCTTTGTTTTTTCAAGGGTCGGGAGGACATGCGCCTAGGGTTTACTGAAACCCTCGCCTCACCTGGAGCTTCGGGTAGGGGAATAAGGTTAGGGATTAAGGGGAGATCGGGGACCGCTTTAGAAAGGAGGGGAACCGAGGAAAAACTACTCGAAGGGATGGAGGGAGCTGAGGTCGGGAGGGGGGCTACCGGTGGGGGGATTTTAGGCAAGGCTACTGGTAGAGTTACAGATGAGAGACCCGGCGACTTAGAAGGCCCCGCGTTATCTGGAGGAGAGTGAAGACAATCCGAGAGAAACCCCAGGGTAGCCGGGGAGGGTACAACGAAAGGTGTCCAGGAGGAGGGTTCGTCCAGCAGAGTAGAGGCAGAGAGAACAGGGCCAGTTGACTGAGGAAAATCGTCAAAGTTACCAGAGAGACTTTCACTGTACATACCTCCAGAAGCTGCAAATGTGGAGCGCCAGATCGAACCTTCCACCAAAGGAGAGTCTGAGTAATCCACCTCGTCTATGTCCATCGTGACAGCTGCGTTAATAAATGCAAACTACCTCGGAACCAGCTAGCTGTCGGAAACCAGCACCGATAGCAATGGGAAACGGAACCAGCCTAGAGCAAGAATCCCAGAAGCAAAAAGACCGAAACAGGAGCTGGATAGTAACAGTCGAGTAACCATTGAGGGGGGGCGAGAGCGACCTGTGCACAACCCTCCTCTTGCATACAAAACCCTAAGTGGTGAAAACGACGGAGTAAAAAAAACCCTGAGCATAGGTAAAAAAATTAAATGGCTTTTTGTTACAGCCTGAGGATCAAGTACCGAGGAGGTGTCAGGGGCGGCTGCAGGACCGATGCCGGCCTGCAGGACCCCGTACCCATGACCGCCATCCTTCTCAAGCCATTCCGTTCCGTTGCAGGATCACCATCATCCAACTTTCAAAGCAATATATAACTTTTACTATTAATATGATCTTTATAATTATTATTTAAATAAACCATATTTAATATTTATAATAAAGAATTGGAAAAATA
This sequence comes from Pinus tabuliformis, assembly GCA_031772625.1. Taxonomy (NCBI): domain Eukaryota; kingdom Viridiplantae; phylum Streptophyta; class Pinopsida; order Pinales; family Pinaceae; genus Pinus; species Pinus tabuliformis. The sequence continues at coordinate 119,907,504 of CM062819.1, forward strand.
AGTACATTTAAAAACTCAAGAAAAAGAAAAAAGAAAAACTCTTGTATCTTGGTCTTCTTAATATTAGAAACTCTTCTAAGAAATCCTTAGCAGCCTAGCAACAACAAAATTCAAAGAATCCTAAGAAGAAGCATCCTAAAAAGAATGGTCCTAAACCAAACAAGGGTCCTAATCAATTTTAGTCTCAAAATAAAAAATCAATTCAACAAAATGATAAGGCAAATAAAAACAAAGGGAAGAAGATTGATAGACATTTCAACTTTTGTAATTGTGATGGCCACTTAGAATCCAAATGCTTTAAAAAGATGGAAGTCTTGGAAGCAACAATGAAGAAGCATAACATCCATTGTACGCACTTTCCATGAAGCATACCCGTGTACAGATATTAAATCACTGAATTCTGAAAACTGAACCACTGTCACTCTAAAACAAATACTGAATCACACATAGGTCCATTGCATCATTATGAAACAATCACATAACCTTCATTGAACTTCAATCATAAACAACAAGTATCTTCAACATTCTTCAATCATTTATTTCATAATCAAAACATCATTGATTAATCCTAGATCATCAAGAAGACTTCATTGATAGACAACAGAAAGACAACAAGACTAATTAAACTAATCAGACATTCTTTTCGTCCAAACCCTACTTTCTATATGTGCTTTCCTCAAATCATATCGACATGTATATGTGCTTTCAGGAGACAAACTCGCGTGTAAACAACTTACCAATATCACACTCACATGTGTATGCTCCTTGCAGGATATAAAACCCGAGTACACATCTGTAATTTCTGATTCATACCTTCCCTACAACATAGAACTTCAAACATACCCAGATCTTTGCATATACAGAAAAATCATGCGTCAAGACACTATCAACACAGACCAACTCACCTCATAATCAATATTGTCATCTTAGATCTATTGGATCTGATCCATCTTCAAATTCTCAGGTGCATATTTAGTTTTAGATCAAGAAAAAAATCAATAGCCCATTACATACATATTTGTTTTAGATCTAGCTATTCATAAGATATTCATCACTTTCACACCACTGTCACCTTGATCTTCATCTCTTATATATCTTAGCCCTTATCCAATACCACAAGTCAAAACCATACTCTAGTTGATGGTTTTCTTAGACGGGATCAAAACATCCATTGCTGGGCTCAATACCATAGGGAAATACCATGGTAAGGACCCTTGGTATTTAGAATACCATGGTGCGGAAACAGTACGCACCTTTGCTTCTTAATACTTGCATGTGTACGCAACTTTGCTTAACAGAACCCGCATATACTTCTTGAAATTTCAACTTTATCATTCCTTTGCCTTTGAACTTCTATGCCTTTGTCAAAGCACTCTGTTAGATATGTAGACACATTCTGTCTACATATTCATCAAGTAGGTTTCCATCAAAGGAAAACTCATCAAGTAGGTTTTCATCAAGGATAACTCATCAGGTAGGTTGCCATCAAGGACAACACATAATTCATGATGTCAACACAAGAAAGCACCATTTTCTTGGTAAACAAGGATCAATAGCTGTCTCACCAGTTTGGGCTTCACCAATAGTGAACTGGATGCAAACTTATATCCTATTTTGATAGAAGGAAAATTATTGATTATTTCATTATATGTTGATGATTTTATTTTAACTGGTGATGAGGAGCTGATCAAATCTTGCAAGGAGGACCTTGCAAGAGAGTTTAAAATGAAGGACATGGGTCTCATACACTACTTCCTTAGATTCGAAGTATGAAAAGGTGACGGGGAATTGTTTGTCTCTCAGGGCAAGTGTGCAAACAAGATACTTCATAGGTTTCACATGGACAATTGCAAACCCATGGAAACACCTCTAGCGACCAACTAGAGAAAAGAGGATGCCACTTCAAGTTAGGAAGTGGATGCTACTACTTACTGATAGTTGGTGGGTTCACTAATGTATCTTCTGATCACACGACCAAATATGTGCTATGTAGTCAACCAACTAATTCAAGCTATGGTTAGGCCAACCAAATTATTTTGGAGGGACACTAAGAATGTTCCACGGTACCTTAGAGGCACTACTCGGTTTCGACTATGGTATAGATGGACAGAGGGAGTGAAGTTAAGTGGCTTCACAGATGTAGTTTGGGCAGGGACTCCATTATACCAAAATAGTACATCTGGTGGAATTTTTCAGTGTTGGGTCTGCAACGGTTTCTTGGTACAACAAGAAGCAAAGGTCTGTGGCACTTAGCTCGGTAGAAGAAAAATACATGGTTGCAAGTCAAGCAACATGTGAGGCAATCTGGATAAGGATTGTTTGGTAAGATGATGGATCAAACTGTGATCTATTGTGATAATTAGAGTTGCATCAATCTCTCTAAAAATCTTGTTTTTCACCATCAATCCAAGCATATAGGTATCCGGTATCATCATCTACGGGATTCTGTGCAGAGGGGGATAATATTATTGCAGTACATTCTGATAGAGGAACAAGATGTTGACATTTTGATAAAGGCCTTTCCAAGAGGGGAGTTCAAGTTCCACAGGTGAAAGATAGGGGTGTTTAATAATCCCTTTATTGCTAAGAGGGAGTATTGAAAATACAACAATAAAATCTCAGTTTGACTTTTCCTTGGTCAAACTAGAGAAAATTTGAATTTCCATTTTATCAGAAATCTTGGAGATACTTAACTAAAGTGACATGGCACTTGTCACTCAGTTAACTTAGTTAATTCGAGTTGGAGAAGCTTGAGTTCAGTTCATATGACTGATTTCTAATGTGTAGCAATATATTTCAGTTAAATTGAGTTATGACCTAGTTTTAACTGTTGGAGAAACTAGTGGAAGGTCAAGTTGTGGATGTGCAACTTCAACCACACTGAATGATCAACTAGTTAACTAATCAATTATTCCAAAATAACTGATGCATGCAGAGAATTCGAGTTATCCAATTGAGATGGATATTCCAAGGCAATGTATTATTAGATGTAGCCTATTTCGATGTGTATAGGTGGTGCATGTGGTCAGAGAATGAGCCTAGAGGAATTTCACAATCCAATTGAAAGAATTTCCTAAATAATATGGGCTAATTTCCTCAAGGAAAGATGCAAGGAAATAGGTGCTTAGAGGGCTTGAAAATTGGCTAAGTGTTGGTCAGATTCAGTCATTCAGGCAGAGAGATAGACTATACACTTGCAGGTTATGCTGAGGCTTGAGAAAGCATATGTATTAATCTATATTCTTTGATTAATGAAATACATATAGGAAAGGGTTTTGAGTAGTTGCTTTCCCCTAGATAAATATTTGTGCATGTGTGAAAATTATTCTTGCATGTTTATGATTTGTGTTCTCTTTTATGAATTGAATTCCACATAATAGTAGAGTATATTTGAGTCTTGTGTTTTAGTAAATTTCATGAGCAATTTCGAATCTACACAATAATTTCTATAGTTAATATGTTATTATTATTATGCTTCATTATGCAGATCTTTGACTGTGTAGAAGATGGGGTATGTATGTCGATTTTTTGAATAAATGTTTACGTTAGCTTGAAAGGAAAATAGACAACTATGAAAATTAAGTTGCATAGATAATTTAGTGAGAGAAAAACAACTACATCAGTATCGATATATTTTGACGTAAACATAGCATAGTTAATATTTACTTTGCATAGTTAATATTTTGAAATTAAGTTACCGAGAGAAAAACAAGAACTAAATCAGTGTTGATTTACTTTGATGTACGGTATAGGCAACAATTAAATAGAGAAATACAGATAAATGTCTTGCATGGAAATTCAAATTTTGTTATTTTCAAATTCAGCTAAAATTTCTTGTTATAATGTCCAAAAACTCAGAGAAGGGTTGACACCATTTAGAAGTTATTCTAAACTGACTTGCTTTATTAACAAACAAAAAAACTAACAGTTATCTAAATTAGTACATATCCTCAATATGAGAAGCGATGTGGGCTTAATTAACTTCTGGCTCAAGTTGAAAAGGGGGGTAACCTTAGCCAATGGCCATGATATCATCACCTCTTTCATTAGTTTCCTCCTCAGCATTGACGTCCTCTGTGTGAGCCAAAATATCTAGATGAAAACTCAATGTTTCGTTTGCCAATTAAAACTTCTCCATATTCCATTCCAATATTTCCATTTTCTTATTGAAAAGGTTGAAATGGACCTGTGCTTCAAATTGAATCATTTCAGCATGCTTTGAGACAAAATCGACGATAAATTCTAGAGAATCGACTATTCTAGCTAAAGAAGTATTGAGCTCTTTCTCTGCAGCTCCATAATTGTGCTCCATAAACTTCAATATGTGTTACACTTGCTAATAAACTTGGTGAATTACAGTTCTAATCCTTGACTCTATGTTTGCAGAGTCGCTCTAGCAATGTAAATATACCATCGATCTAACTTTCCTAGATTTTAAGCATTTCTCCGTGTCATTAATGTCGGTTTTGAGTATGAAAAATGTAAACTTTCATTATCTGGAGGACATGTGGAGGATGGCATATGGGAAAGAAAATGAGGGTACAGAAGGAAATTTATGTCATCAACATGTCATTAATTTAACTATGAACAAATTTCAAATTAGTATTAACATATTTCCTTTGGTGGAGCTTTCCTTGTGTGAATATTTTATTGTGTGGAGGATGGGTAATGTGCGTGAGAATGGGGGCACAAATGGAAAATTAATTTTAAACTATTTTCCATTTAAAAGTTTTATAGATTTAGCTGTATGGCATTAAGGATGTGCACATAACAAGATATGTGTTAGGCCAGGCAGTAACTCCATTAGGCAGAAAATTGATTCATATTGTTCATTCAATCAGGTAGGTTTGTTATATACATGAGGGAGAGACTGTTCGGTTCATCTCCCGATGACTGTTCACATTTCTCTTTTATTTATTTACATATATTTACCCAATCACAAGGATTAGGTGTCAACATTCCCCCCCTTAATCTGAAGGGATGTTGGTGAGTCCAAGCATCGTTCTGAATCGTTCAAGCTTTTCTCTTCCAAGTGCTTTGGTGAAGATGTCTGCAATTTGCTCATTTGTGGAACAATGACGGAGATGGATTGTTTTGGCTTCAACATGATGTCGAATCAGATGATATTTAGTATTGATGTGCTTTGTTCGATCATGGAACTTTGGGTTCTTGGCCAACTTTATTGCAAAGGTGTTGTCAATCATGAGTGAAGTTGATTGTACTTGTTTTACCTGAAAATCTTCAAGAATTTTCCTGAGCCACAAAATTTCTTTTGTTGCTTCAGCTGCTGCCACGTATTCTGTTTCTGTTGTGGAATCTGCTGAAAGTGATTGTTTGCGTGATCTCCAGGAGACAGCTCTTGATCCAAGACTCATAGCATATCCTGAAGTAGATACCCTAGTTTCTTTGTCTCCATCGAAGTCTGAATTAGAGTATCCGATCAAGCTGAAGTCATCCACCTGTGTGTACTTGATTCCAAAGCCTTGAGTTCCCTTCAAGTACTTTAGAACTCTTTTTGTAGCAGACCAATGTCCCTTTTGCATAAACCTGGAGAGGATTCCAACAGCAAATGAAATGTCTGGTCTGGTCGTAGTTAGATAGTTGAGACTTCCTACAAGCTGTCTATACTTTGTTGCATCCTCAAATTCCTTTCCTTCAATAGATGTGAGCTTCAAGTTTTGTTCCATTGGAGTAGTAAGAGGATTGCACTCTGTCATGCCAAACCTGTTCAACAAATCTCCAATGTATTTCTTTTGAGAAAGAAATATGGATTTTGCATGTTGGGTTACTTCAATGCCAAGATAGTAATGAACATATCCCAAATCAGTCATTTCAAAACTTTTTCCCAATTCCTTCTTTATGGATGCAATGTAGCTTTCATTGTTCTCTGTCATTAAAAGATCATCTACATATACCACAAGATATAAAACTGTTTTTCCAACTTTCTTGACAAATAAAGTTGCATCATCAAGATCAAAATGATTGAAATTGAGTTTCAGAAGATGCTCAGTTAGTTTTTCATACCAGGCTCGTGGTGCTTGTTTGAGGCCATACAAGGACTTCACAAGTTTGCATACTTTATGTTCATGTCCTTTCACAGCAAATCCTTCAGGCTGGGACATAAAAACATTCTCTTTTAGATCTCCATTCAAGAAAGCAGTTTTTACATCCATTTGATGGAATTTCCAACTGTTCTGAGCTGCTAATGCAAAGAGTGTCTGGATGGTGGCCCATTTTGCTGTGGGGGCAAAAGTATCCTCATAATCGACCCCTTCCTTCTGTGCAAAACCTTTTGCCACAAGCCTAGCTTTGTGCTTGTCAAGTGAGCCATAAACTTTATACTTGTTCTTGTAGACCCACTTGCAGCCAATTGGTTTGGTTCCAAATGGAGGATCAACCAGCTTCCAAGTGTCATTCTTTATGAGGGCATCATACTCCTTTTGCATCGCTTCTTTCCATTTATCATGAGAAGCAACTTCTTTGAAGGAAGTTGGTTCAAAATCTGTAGACAAGTTCAATTCACAATCATAAGAAACATCCATATCAACATGTGAATTAGAGTCATCTACATCACCTCCATTTTGCCGGTTTGAATTCTGGTTCCTGTTTTTCCAATTTCATCAGGATGAACACTTTCAAGTGTCTTCGTCAGCCACTTTAGGGGACCTTTTTGAGATGGTCCAGGCTGCTTTGTTGATTGAGTTGGGACTGAATCAAGATTGAGTCTCCCAATTCTATCAATTACATCACTTAAAGCATCATTCGTTGTTGGAGTTTCATGCGGAGGAGAGTGTTCTTCAGAAGAAGATTCCACATGTTGATCTAGTATAGGAATCCCCCCTTCAAGATGTGGAATCTGATGATCAAATTCTTGAAATGATTTTGCTTTTGCGAATCTATCCAAGCGATCAAGTTTCCGCTCAACAACATTGTCAGTTTTGGATGATTCAAGAAAAATTACATCTCTAGATACAACAAAATTTTTATTTACTTGATCATAGTGGTGGTATGCTTTGGAGGTGTTTGAATACCCCAAGAAGATACACTTACGAGTTCTAGCACCAAGTTTGTTTCTATGTACCTTTGGTATCAAAGCATAACAGGTGGAACCAAAGACCCTGAGATGTTTTACCGAAGGAACATGTCCATACCACAATTCATAAGGAGTCTTGTTTCTTATAGCATTAGATGGACATCTATTCTTTATATATGCAGCACATAGAACAACATCAGCCCAAAACATTATCTTTACATTTTTGAAGAAAAGCATGGATCGTACCATATTCAAGATTGTTCTATTCATTCTTTCAATTACACCATTCTGTTGGGGATTATAAGGCACATTTGTTTGATGTTTGATTCCATGTTGGCGAAGATAGTTTTCAAATTCATTTGATGTGTATTCTTTTCCATTACCAGTGCGAATAGACCCAATATGAGATTGTGCATCATTTTCAATCCATTTATGAAAATTCTTGAATGTTTGAAAAGCATCAGATTTGTTCTTCAATAAATAAACCCAGCACATTCTGGTGTAGTCATCAATAAACGTCATGATATATTTATTTCCATTTGCAGAAGGAACATGCATTGGACCACATAAATATGAATGAATGAGTTCAAGTTTCCTATGTGCTCTTGAATGTGAATCATGAAAAGACTGTTTGCTATGCTTTCCTAGAATGCAAGCATCACATTGCTTAAGTTTTCTAGGAATTGTAGGCAAACCAGCAACACCATTTTTCTTCAATAAGCGAAGACTGTCATAGTTCAAATGTCCTAATCTAGCATGCCATAATAAACTTGATGGAAGTGTACCTTCCTCATGATGGGAATTGTATGAGAAATGTTGTGCATGAGCAGATGTTCCTTGCAGTTTGAGAAGCATTTCTTCTTCTATTCCCCTCATGACAAGTGAGTGGTCAGATGCTTTTCTTACCTCAAGCTTGCCATCAAACATATGAATGGAGTGACCTTGCTGGTGGATGTGGACCAAGGACAACAAGTTTATCTTGAGCTATGGGAGATATAGAACATGATCCAGAAGAAAGTCTGGAAGACCAGGCAATTTAAGCCTGATTGTGCCAAGCCCTGATGGCTTGATTTTTGATTGATCTGCAAAGTATACTGCTCCATCAACATTGTTAGTGAAATATTCAAAAAAACCTTTTCTATGAGTCATGTGGCAGGTTGATCCTGAATCAAGAAACCAATCATTTTTCCATGAAGCAAGTGAAGCATTAAACAAATCTTTATCTACTCCAATGTTACATTGTGCCTCAACATAGTGAGTAGAGTCAGGTGCTTTACCTTTTTTTGTATCATCAGTTTTACCTTTCTGTTGGTTTCTTTTCTGCTCAATTTTGTCCCATGGTAGTTTGCATGTAGAGGCATCATGTGATCCATTTCTTTTGCAGCGAATGCAGTGCAAATATGCCTTTTCTCCTTGAGAATGTCTGCCCCCGCTGCCTCTGAAATATCTTCCTCTTCCTCTTCGTCCACCTCTTCCTCTTGTAGAATCTTGAGTAGGATGCTTTTCTTTATGAGCAAGACACACAGTCTCTTCAAAAGATTCAGGGGCTGTCTTTTTTCCAAAAGCTTTCTCTCTTTTAGCAAACTTTTTCACAAGAGAGTCAAAGGTTATATCTTTGAGATTTCCATTTGCTTGCAATGACTCAAGATAATTGGAGTAAGTAGGATAAAGTGCCTTGAGAAAAGCAATAAGAGGAATATCCAATTTAACCTTAGTGGATTTTATATCATGCATTATAGAATTTACTTCAGATGCAAGAGCAAGAGGATCATTACTTTGCGGTTCAAGAGTGAAGAGTTTAATCATGAGTTGAACGACTTCAAGTGTAGAATGTGAGTCATAGAGTTCTTTCAGCTTTTGTAAAGCTTCAAAGGCTATTGAATATGACGAGCTATGGCGACTCACCTCTTCATTTACAGATGCTGCAATTAATGCATAAGCTTTGCTATTCTTGTTTTCCCAAATGACGAGCTCTTTGTTTGAGGTAGGCTATACTGGGTCATTTTCTCCTTCTCCGACACACACTCCTTTCCACAACTCATTGAAGATGAGGGTGTGTTTTATCACCCGGGACCATTCAGGATAGCTCTCCTTGCCAGTGAGAACTATTCCTACCATGGATATGATTGAATGCATTATGTAAAAAAAACTTTTGCCGATAGAAAAGAATACTTCTGCCAATATATAGTAAAAGTGTACTCAAAAGAGCATTCTCAAAGGGTATTATCGTCCATTAAAACTTTTAACATAAGGTTTTCATGTACCCATTGAATCACTGCCATCACAACTTCAATACACAAAGAGAAAATGACTTTCAAAACGTACACAGCTACCAATAAAAAACATTCAATGCATACGCAGTATACAAAGCCAATTCTTCATACCATACGACCTCTTTTAAAAGGGCTCAACGCATCATGGACGTTCTGCCTACACCAAATATTCTGCTACAAATTTGTTGTCATCGTTCAAATGTATGCTTTCAACTATTTGAAAGGATATTAGGCTAGCGTTCAATTATTTAAAAGGAATATACTATGACCAGCGTTCAACTATTTGAATAGTCAGACCAGCAGCTTGTAGCTTCACTCCACTTTTGGTTTATCAGTTATAAAAACCTATATCGCAATCAAGTTCATATTGCAATGAAAGAAGAAGAAATTGACCGTTTGTGTGAGAAGCAAACTCTTGGTTATGCAAGGAAAGCAGAGGAAAATGAACTCTTGCGTTCGTTAACGAGTGAGCCCCTCTTATTCATTCAATTTGCAAAGCTGGGCAAGAGATATCTTTGGTATGGTGATAACTTGATGCAACAATGGATGCTTAAACGTCCTGTCGTCGCCTTCGAACATAACTGGAAGCCTTCTCGCCATATTCTAGTTCTGACACACACCACATTCAAATGCAGGTTCACAATTGTAGTTAAATTAGAGTATAAACAATCCATCAATTTATAAAACCGCGTATGCATACGAAATATTGGAAAGAGCAGTTGCATTTCAAGGTTGAACCCTTTAGGGTGCCCATCATGGTGTGTCGAGCAATGATAGAACAGACTTGGCCCTAGCTACATACAAAGCGTCCAACAAGAAATCAAGCAATAGAGCATCCAACTTTCAAACAAATGAAACTGATAGACGGCGTCCAACGTTCAAACATATGAAACATCCAGCGTTCAAACCAGGTCAGGATGACCAGCATTCAACTATTTTGCAAACCAGGTTAGGACAACGCAAACGTTCCCATGTAAGATGAATGTCAGACAGAGACGTAGGTACAGAGAGCGCAAGGATGACAGACAGAATGCAGGTAATCAGTTATTGAATTATATGGGGAGCAGTGGAGCAGACTAGGAGTTACAAAGACATAAAGGCTAAAAAAAGGAGCTGGCTTTGATACCATGTCAGGTCAGGCAGTAACTCCATTAGGCAGAAAATTGATTCATATTATTCATTCAATCAGGTAGGTCTGTTATATACATGAGGGAGAGACTGTTCAGTTCATCTCCCGATGACTGTTCACATTTCTCTTTTATTTATTTACATATATTTACCCAATCACAAGGATTAGGTGTCAACAATATGTGTGAGACAATGAAGGTGCAGAGGGAACTTTATAACTTTAATTCATAATGTAATGATATTTCACATTTTCCTATTACATATATACAAATTTACTTAATATACAGATTCACTAAGGTAAGGATTATCTAGTTTGAATTTTCTACAATAAAACATTCAATTTGGTTTTTGTGCTTCAGACAGATTTCATTCTTCAGATTTTTCTTCGTACTTGGTATAACATTTAGTAAATTATTTATCAATATTTAGAATTAAAATATTACCAATAATATAATAATAATAATAATAATGCCAAAGAACTGCACAAAGAGAAAAAGATTACAAAAGTGGAGAGATTTCATTATGACATCACAACCTTTAATGAGTTAATTAGCAAAGTCTTTAGCACAAAAGAAGTCAATTATGCGGGGGTGAGAAAAAATCATTATTGTCTACACTTCCACAATTCCTCCTAAATTGAGCTAATAACATAGCAATGGGGACCATTGTTGTTTATAGGTGTTGAAATGAACACGAGTATTTTTTGTAATTTTTGTGATTGAAAAACTTGTTTATTAGTGCAAGCATGCATGAATTATGCGGAATTCTTGTGTTTGTGCACAGTGTGAAATTCCACATGATGAAAGCTTGAATGATTTGGACTTATGAAGGAATGCAAAAAAATAAAGATATACAATACAACAGAAATAAAACTTCATTTCATTAATGTCAAATAACTGACATATGCATACATACAAAATGGAAATAAACTAGCTTGGGCGATGGTAGCTTATCTCTGAGAAGAGATGTGGCAGTTACATGCCTTTGAACTATGTTACAATGAGGCTTAAGGGAATTTTTATTATTGAACAACAAGGGAAAACCATAAATAACAATAACCCTAACCCCGGGAGATGAAACTCCAAGAGTTTGTGGGCCTCATTGGGCTTAGTTGGGTAGCCAACTCCCCATGGTCGTAACTTGGTCATATGATCTTCATTTGGTGCATATGATACCTTGTTGGAAAGATCTCTCTAAATACTACAGTATTTCTATAGCCCCTTACCAATAGATTTGGGCCTACCGCAAACCTAAAAAAAAAAACGTCGTTTAGGGGGTCAAAATAGCTCCTGAAGTTCAGGACCCAAAAATTGCTAAAAATATTAAATGTTGCTATAATTAAGGAAACAAACGAAACAAAATGGAGGTCTAAGTAGAATAGGTGGGTGGAAACCAATATCCACCTGGATTATTCATCCCCTGTTAGGAAGCAATGGTCCCCATTACATGTAGAGCCTCTATGAGGTGAGGAAATTTTTGTTGAACCTAGTCCCTTGTGAACCACTTGCCCTGGTGAAGGATTTAGCCTACTTTGACAACTCAATATAGCTGGATACTATAATCGCAAGTGTTCTTAATTTGTGTGTCCATGATCTTGTCAGTTTTTTCTTGCTCAATGAAACTTGGTCTGAGTTCTATTGGTGTCATCTACTCTACGATGTCAGATGTGTCTAACAATGGAGGAAAGTATGGTTGCAACCGGTCCACATTGAATACTAGGTGTAGACCAAGGAACGGTGGAATGCTAAGCTTGAAGGAATTGTCCCCTACAACCTTGATAATGGTGTAGCGAGGCACTCCTTCAGAAAATGTAACCAAACTTTGTCGCCCACCTGGAACTTGTGTGGCACTTGATGTTGATGATGACATTGCTTGTACTGAGCATTGGCTCTATCCAATATTTCATGAACCTACTGGCATATGTGCTAAATGCGCTCAATGAAGTTGTTAGCTCGCTCAGTTTCAAACTGGACATGACCCGAATTTGCTTGAGTAGCTGCAAATGGTATGGCCACATCAATGGGACATAGTGGCTAGAATTCCAACCCCACCTAAAAAAGGGTTATAGCCAATGGATCTATGGAGAGACTTGTCGTAGATTTATTGGACATAGGGGAGGTTTTCATCCCATGTGGATGGATGAATCGAGTTATACATGCACCAAATGTGCATGATCATCATGTTGACAAGCTTTGTTTGCCCATTAGTTTGTGGGTGGAAGGTCATGGACTTAGTGAGCTTGGTATTCAACATCGACTAGAGGCTTGACCAAAATGTACTTAGGAATATGTTGTCTTGATATTAGATAATGGACCTTGGGATCCCAAAATGTACCCACACTCGTTTAAAGAATAGCTTAGCAGTAGCTTCTATTGTGATACTATTATTATAGGCTGTCAGACTGGCCATATTAGAGAGTATGTCGACGACCATGAACACGCAGTCATTTCCATGCTTAGTAGAAGGAAGGCCTGAATTGTAATCCGTGGAGATAGATTCCTAAGGCCAAATAGGAATAGGAAGAGGAGTATATAGGCCTTGATTCTTGATAGTTGGTTTAGAAATGGTGTAGGCAATGTAGGATCCGATGTACTTCCCAACATCATCTCGAAGGTTTGGCCAATAATTTTTTTTTGCAGCACTACCACTATTTTCTCTACCCTGAAGTGTCTAGCGACCCGATCATAGTGTGCTTCCAAAATCATCTTAACACACTCTCTTGTAAGAACACAAATGTGTCCCATGTGGCATAAAAATGCATCATGGAGGTGAAAATATGGAACTTGTTTTCCTTCCAGCAACATCTGGTAGGTGTTACCGAATTCTGGATTGCTCTTGTAAAGATGTAGCCACCCCAAAGTCTCGTTTCCACAAGAGTCAAGCATAGTGGTCAGCCCCATGACCGATGGTCATCTGAGATAGTCTCCAACATTATTGGTGCTGCCCTTTTGTACTTGATGTTCAAATGGAACTATTGCAGATATGTGGATCATTTCTGATAGTGATCGGTCAACGACTTCCCTTGTGTTTGTATGGACTGTAGGGGTCGTTGATATGTGTGGATGATTGTTTCCTTCCCCAAAATGTAATTCTTCCATCTTCGAAAGGCCCGCATAATAGAATACATCTCTTTGTCATTATTGGGATACTTTCAAACTATATCTGAAAGTGTCTCATTGTGATATGCCATCGAATTCCCCTATTGGGTAAGAACTGCACCAATAGCATAGTCACAGGTGTTTGTCTCAATTTCAAATGTTTGTTGCAAGTTTATTAATGTGAGCATTGGTGCAAAGAAGAGGTGATGCTTCAAATCGAAAAACACCTTCTCTTTGGATTCAGACCAAAAGAAATTTTCTTTCACTCCACCTTGGTGACTTGACTCAAAGGCTAAGTGATATGAGAGAATCCCAACACGAACCTGCGATACAAATTGGCAAGACCCAGAAAGTTGAGCAGCTCTGTTAGAGTGGTTCGGGCTGGCCAATATCGAATAAAATGTATCTTGGATGAGTCCACATGTAAACCCTACTCATTAATGATATACCCTAAATATTTAACTTGGGTGATCCCAAAAGTGTATTTCTCCAAATTGGCACAAAATTTATGTTGTCGCGGGGTTTTGAGGACCTATCACATATGGTGTATGTGTTCAGTTGAAGATCAAGATGTCGTCTAGGTACACTACCACGAACGAGTTGGTAAAGAGTTGCATGAAGGTTGCGGGGGCATTCGTAAACCTGAGAGGCATGAACAGGAATTAAAAAAGGCCCTCCTTGGATTTGAAGGCAGTCTTCCACACATCGTGTTAGCACCTAAATCTGCCTTAGGCTGAAGGAAGGCAAACATTAGGGTAACCACAAACCACGCTCAGTCTGGTAGCTAGCCCTACCAGAGTAGGAGAGGGCTCTCTTCGAGTTACGCTCAGTGAATAAATGATTGAAAACGGTCTGAGATGACTTAAAATACAATGCTTACCTTAGGCTAGTAAGTGAATAGGGATTTTGGAATTTTTATTTTTATTTTATGAAATGATCGAGCTTCTGGTATGTTATGGGACTGGCACTCAGAAAATAATAGAGAGTCGAATATGAAGGCACAGATTATTCCGTGAGGCAAGGTAGGCGGAAAATGTAACAATTAAGTTTGAGGCACCACGACATGAATAGATTGCTGAAGAAGGTGAAAAGGGCATAGTGACATGAATCCTTTTCAACAGAAGAAATAACACTAAAACATGAAATTTTCCCACAGGCAGACCAATAAAAATTGGATTCTACCTAATCTCACTCAGAAAATTTCACTGGAAATGAGCATGAAATGAATTATGAAACATAAATAAATACATATGAACACATAAGAAATACACTTGCTACACTCACAACCACAAGAATCTCATGAAATAGAGCTACTGCCTTTTATTAATTCTCTGTAAAAAATACACAGTGAAGAAACAAAGTTTCTTTCCCATAGTCTCCCAGGAGTTACAAGCCAGCCAACCCTTGGCAAATGACTTGCATACAATATATAGAATGTGTGAGGAAGAGGTAGAACGCCCAAGGGTTGGGAAGTTACTCAAATCATGGTGAAATGGAGATGGAGAGCCAACCATCAGCTACAGGTGCAGCTTTGCAAACATGACATTTGGCTGGGGTGACCCTTTGTATTCCTTTGCCACTTGGATAGATGCAATCTGGAGAAAAAGCTATTTAAATGCTGCCTTGGTTGCCAAAAAACCAAAGTGTAGATGGCCGGGCCCACTTGGAGAAGCCGCGAACCGAAATTTCGCGAAACGGGAGCAAATTGGCAGTTTTTTCCTCTGTGCGCAGCGCCAATTTCTCTGTGCGTCACACCACTTTGGAGCCTGTTTTGGGGAACTTGTAGGTGTCCAAAATGTGCTCAAGTGGGCTTGTTAGAAAGCCTGTCCCGTCTACTTTCCAACCCAACTATAATTTGGAGCTCATTTTCCCCTCCAAATCTTCATTCTCCCAAGACTTCTTTCTGTTTGTCAAAAAAGTGGCAGAGAGGCCATTTTTGAGTGTTTTTTGACCTTTAGGAGACCCAGATCTTGTCAAAATTTCTTGCCCAGACACCAGTAGTTGTAATTTTCGATGCTGAATCCAAATTTACAAACCATTCCTCGATTGGAGCCCTAGATTTTTAGCGTCGCGCCAGTGGTGCGGTGCACAGGGAGGAATTTCCTGCTTTTTGCCCAAAAAATCGAAATTTTCCCAAAACTTCCCCAAATTTGCTGGAATTTGGGCAGGAGGTTCCTTATGGGGTGCCATGCTGAGCCAAGGAAGCCTCAACCAAGATTCTAAGTCTATCCTACTCCTTTGCTCTTTTTGCCTTTCTTGTTGCTTTCCTCAATTTTGCCCTCAAGTTCCTTATCTAGGCCTGTGCACTCATGTTTCACACCCTGTAACAGAAAGCCATATGTCTCAGTAGAGAAAGGTCCTGGTCAGATTTGTCTAGCAGCCTCTCCAACTGCATGTTCCTGATCTTGAGATAGGCCTCCCGATCTTCATTGATCGCCTGCTCCAGTGATGTGGGCTGAACTCTTCTCCTTTGAGCAGCTTGGCGATGCTCACGGATGTTCTACAACTCCATGATCATCTGTTGGCCCTCAAGATGTTTGTTTCTCTGCTCCAGGTAGTTCATGTTCCATTTGGCCCTTTCCAAGTCAAGGGACAAGGAGTCAATCACTGACTGCTGCTCCTAGATGATCTCTGTGAGCTCCTCCTTGGTTGGTTCTGTATCTGTCTCATTATCCTGGATGAGAACAAACTCGGTCTCTTGCTCACCTGATGGCCCTTCCTCCTGCATTGGCTCCTTACCTTTGCCCTGCTCCTGTGATGCTGATGTTGGAACCAAGGCCCCTTCCAGCCTGAATGGAGATAACACTCGCTTTGCTGCTGCGAACAACGGTCTACTGTCCTTCTGGTATGTGATATATACTGGCATGGTGGTAGTCTCATGGCTCTCAAATTGATGTGAAGGACCTTCCACCTCATGCTCTGCCTCTGATATCACTGGTGGAGCGCTGAAGAAATCACGGGAGATGAAGTCCTCCCAAGCAATACCCTGCAATCCCAACTGATGGTCCACCAAAATCCGGATGAGAGCAAAATGATAGACACTGTTTAGCTGCTGTTGAGGGGTCTTGCGCTGCATGAAGTTTTTCATCTTCTCAATGTTGTTGCAAATGAAAAATGGGAGGCTCATCATCCGCACCCTGGTGAAGTGCATGAGCAACCTGATGTGATAGGCATAGAGGCGGGAAAACCTTCCCTCACAACTGAAATACTTCATGATCAACCTCATGAGTGGGGCATACTCATCCCTCAAAAATCTGAATGGAAAAACTCTGGTGAGCTGGCTCAAACAACTGTTCTTGATGTAAGGCTCATAATGATGCCTCTCCACCTTCTTTTTCTTATGCCACTATTCCCCAATGTTCGGTATTCCTGTTGCCACTGAAATGGTTTCCGGTGTCAATGTGAAAGTGACCCTAGCCAGGACAGATTGAAATCCCTGTAGATGAAGTGCAAAAAGGTGGGCCAACTCATGATGGACTTTGAGATTTTCTACCCTTTGATAAAATTCATAACATGCCAAGTGCTGGAAACAAGACATGGCAAGCGGGCATGCCTGCAGCTCAGTGAGGGTGTTTGGCTCATCTCTAAGATGTCTGCCACTCCGGTGATGTCTCCTATGGGCCCTCTCTCTTGAAGATGTGTCACTGTGGGTCCCCTCCTCATACTCTGATGAATTTTCTGATGCCATTACTACTATTTGTACCCTGAGTTTTATGCTGACCTCTGAATCCAATGAAACTGATAGATGCTCTGAAAATATGTCACCAAGGGGACAATAAAATAGGGAGTGTTAGGAGGGGAATGATAAAAAAGGGAATAAGGGTTTAAAAGGAGAAATTTATCAGGGATTTGGGAGCGTTCTGGGTATGGTTTTGATGGGGTAGGGTTGGGATATTTCGAGCCATATGAATAAAGGGAACAAATGGATATGATTACAGTGGAGCTAGGGTGATTATTAGGAGAAATTGCTACAGGGGAATTAGTTGATAGAGGTAGGGTAGGAGCATACTTTTAGCAATAATGTCACTGTAGCAAAACCCTAGCTTCTTGACCTTCTTTGTGTCATCTTTGTTTTACTTTAATTTTTTTTACAATTGATTCATGGTCATCAAAATCACATTCCTCTTCGAGTTTAAATGCCAATGGTGAAGGTAGTTGGGCTACCTCTCCAACCTTGAGGGTTATTCACAAAAATTTTGGGCAATTTAGTACATTTTTGGGCTTATAAGTCTGTGCGCCGTGCGCTCTGCCCAGTGCGCCCCGCCAGTGGCGATTTTGCACTGTGGTCGGGTTCCCAGTGCGCCGCGCGCCCTTGTGTGTGTGTCGCGCACTGTAAAGTTGCCCAAATTTGCTTGAAAAATTGGGGAGAGGGTTTCAGTGGTAGTTTTAGGGTGATTTCCTCAGGAAACATGACAGAATGGAGGTGGGAATGATGAGGAGTGAGGGGACAAGGGGAGGGGAGCAGAACCTTGGTGCTTATCATCACATTTTGCAACCCCATTTCTCATTTTTCTTGATGATTTTTTTCATGGTCGATATTGTGCTTTTGGGGTACCATTTAAATATCTTATGCACACCAAATCATTGACAAATTTGAGAGAGAAGAGGTGTCAACAGGGCCTACCTCTTATTTTTTTAGCCTTCACCGAGATTTGGAATAATTTGCACTGTTTTTATGCCCCTGGCTGTGTGCGTCACGCACCAAGCACATTGCACCGCGCACTGGGTGTGCATCACACCCTTGAGAAAATTGAATGGCGGGCAGGCTGCGTGTGCGCTGTGCCCTCTGTGTGCACCGCGCTCCCTGGTGTATGCGCCGCGCCTTCCAACACCACCTCTCACTCACTCAAACTCTTCACTATTTCGCTCTCTCACCTTTGGAATTCCTCTCCAAGCTTGCAAGAGCATAAATGGTTTTGCTTTGGGCCACAACAAGTATATATAGGCTTGGGAGAGATGAGTTTGATTTTTTCTTCTTTGAAAACCCACTTTCTAATGTTTGTGTTTTGTACTTTTTTCATTGACTTTAAAACACCCTGATTTTTATTTTTCTTTGAAATTTTGGCTCTCATGATGGGAGTTTCTACGTTTCTTTGCGAGGACTATGTGACTGGGCATCTGGCCAAAGAAACCATGACTGCATTTGAAAAATAAACTTGTGCATTTTTGGACATGCATGGCTTGTTCTGGACATGTTTTCAAAGACCAAATTGATGTATTCATAGACCCAAACAATAAAAATGACTTTGTCTTGTACTAGGAGCTGACCTTGACTGTCATGAACCTCAATGATTATGGACACAGACCTAAGCTAGCAGGGGCCAAACATGAGGGAAAATGACTAGCATGACTTTCTCCATAAGATCATGGCATGTCCCTAGCGAAATGCAGCTGAGTAAATGGAGCAGGACACCTAAAATTGAAATGCACAAAGAGTTTTGATCTCTAACAGAGGGCTGACCAGACCAACTTTAACACATCGGAGGGTTCAATTGGTAATTGGTGGTACCTGGTCTTCCAACCAATCTTGCCAAAATATTTGGCCCCCCTTAAGTTGGCTTAAAAGGTCATCAATCCATGGGATTGGATACCTATTCTAGACAGTGGTCTTATTCACTTGATAGTCAATATAGAGTCTCTAGGTGCCATATTTCTTTTGTACCAACACGATTGGGCTTCCATAGGGTGACAAAATCGGTATGGTGTGCCCTTTCTGCAATAACTCCTAAATCTGCCTCTTAATTTCATCATTCTCCATAACATAGTGTTGGTAGATCGATCCATTGGGTAACGGCGCACCCGTGGTCAGATCGATGGATTGCTTGACCTGACAATATAGGGGTATCCCTATGGGTGAGGTGAAGATGTCCTTGTACTCTTCCATGACCTTGTCCGTCTATTGATGTCATGTGGAGAGTCTTGTCTAGAGGTTGTGAATGTGGCCAAAATCTTCTTCTTGCCCTGAGGGTGACTCAAAAGGAAGACAAATTTCCTTGTCTAGGAAATGATCTTACTGCATTGCTTTGCAGAGATCAAAGAGATGGCGGTAGGTAGTGCTACCTACGGTATCCTGTATAACTTATTACCAAAATAAATAATTACAATGTGAGGCCTAGACTCATACACAACATGATGCTTCCACAAGTATGGTTTTCCTAGTAATACATCACAAACTTCAAGAGTAGAAACATCACATAGTACCTCATTTGCGAAGGGATTGATGTTGTTGGGAAGTCACAACTGTTGGCTAGCGCATAGATCTTGCCTTTGGTGAAGCCACCTGATGGTGTAAGCATGGTCTTATTTCCGTCTGGGCTAATCAGAACGCATCCTACTCCTGCTCCCTCGTTAGATTTAGAGCCATCAAAATATAATTTCCAACACAAAGGTGTATTTACAGGGTTATCTAAAAAATTAACACACTTTGAATTATCAGTTTGGGAAAAATTTTCAACTTGGGACAAAACTGAATTTTCTAAGTAAGGTGAGTTATGAGCATTGAAATTGCCGAGGAAGGAATCTACCGAGTAATTGCCTATGATACTGCTGTTTTATGTTATTGCTTCATTCTCTCCTTCCAATTCCGTCACTATGTACTTTTGGTGCAACTCTCGTTCAACCTTTATTTGATTCGGTTTATCGTTGTAGGGTAACCACATGTGCGACCAGTCGGTTGAGAAATATCCGTGGAGTTTTTCGGACCAATCCCTGCTAAGAATGAAACCATAGAATTCAGGGATATCAGCTACTAGGATGTCAATAACCTGGCATACCTTCGGGTTAGACGACAATCTTATGGTCACTTGATTAAGTTCACCAATCACTTCGACTTGAGATCAATCAAGTTGAACTATGCGCACTGCGGATTTTTGTGGTTGAACATTCAATTTGGTACATATTGATCTGGGTAAAATATTTGTTGAAGCACCAAAATCAACCAAGCAATTGTGCACGTTTTTATTGAAAATTTCATAAGTGAGAAGAAAAGGAGGAGTATGAGATCTTGATCTTCCTCCAATCAAGGCGATGTCATTTGGATCAATCTTATTGATCGTGTTGGTTGGAGGTTTTCCCACGTTGTGGGAAGCTACAACTGTAGGTAAAGATGTAGTAGGCACGACATGTAATTCTTTCATCATTATTTTCTGTTGATGTTTCAATTTCCTCAACTCGTAAAGAGTGATATTAGCCCTAGTCTTTTTCATGTCATCGATAATGTTATACTCCATTTCATCCGACACTATCAGTGTTCTTGATGGAGGTGCTTGATCTGATTGGACTGGGCTAAATTGGGTCGCTCTAGCGGTTGTTTTCTTTGTTGCGACCTTATCTTTTGTTGCAGGGCTTGCGCCCTTCTGTTTAGGGGTAGTTTGGGGAGGATCAAGTTGATTTTTGCTTCGTGTGCTAACCGGAAATGCTTCTTGATCTTCTTCTTGTGGGAGGATGAAATCCCACATTCCTTGTAGTTCCACAACTTCTTCATCATCGGTCTGTCCTTCAGTGGTATTCTCTTCTTCTTCTTCTTCTTCAGATTCAACATTTGAGACAACATTGGGTGGTTTCACATCCATGGGAGGATTTCTTTTAAAAGCTCTGTAGGGCTTTTTTGAAGAAGTTTCTACCACTTGTTTTCTTATGTCAATCATCTCATTGGACATGGCCTTTAACACTTTTTGTAATCCTTCCAAATCGAAAGGATCTTTCGTTTGTTTCTTCTTGGTGTCTTCTTTGAAAGAGATTTTCTTAGATTTGCGTTCCTCTATTGCAGATCTCTTTTCTAGGGCTACTACGCGCTTTTCTACTACTAACGTCTCTGTCAAGTTTTCAACTAAGGTCGTCTTGTTTGCCCTATCTATGAAGATAGCCAAGTTTGATGGTAAGGCCGTGATATACCATTCACATCTTACTTCCTCGCTGGGTTGAGAAGTAGCGGGAATTTTGTTGAGGATCTTATTGAACCGTAAATTGAAATCTTTAATGGGTTCTCTAGCCTCAGCTTTAATATTGGATAGGTCATTGATCAATGTTGCTGTTGATCTGTCATCACCGAACTTGGTAAGGAATTGACTATGAAAAATGTCCCAACTTGTGATAGACCCAGAAGGTAACGAAAAGTACCATGACCCGACTGTTCCTTGCATTGTATAGGAAAAAAGCCGGACAACAGCATCTTCGTTGGTAACTCCATTGAGATTAACAGAAAGCATGAAATTATTGATATGCTCTTCAGCTAGCATGCTTGTTTCTGGATTGAATTTAGGTAGCCATTTCTCAGGATGGGCCGGTATTGGGCTCAGGGGTGGAGGCATTAAAACCGCCCCAGGTTTGTTCCATGGAGACTGGGCCATCGTTGAGCTGCTAGTGTTATAGACATTTTTGTGCCTTACAACATTGAGCATGAAATGTCCATAATCCAAGTGATCCAAAGTCCCTAAATGAGTTGTTCCTACCCATAAAGGAACAAGTTCAACCAATGACAGCTTCTCCCAGAAGTTCTCCACCAAAAACCACTCAGAAACAGTCAATTCAGGATCAATTCAAGAGCTCCACTAGCTGTCTGCGCTGAAATGCAAAGCTTACACTGGCTGCCTGCACTGCAACGCAGGTAGAAGCACTACCAGGGTGCGTTGAGCGAGAAATGCCAAATGGAAATGTCATTCAACAAGGTGTCCAAGCACTGGAAGCTTCCAGAATCTTCCTCAATGACACTTGCCTCAATGAATTCGACTAGTGATGAGTAAGAGGTTCTCAACCTCCAAGTGGAAGCAAGAACTGACAGAGAGAAGCCACAAGTCAAAACATGATGAGTCCATGAGCTGACTCATCCTCTCTACTCACATCTATATATGGATCTCTCACCCAGAGGTTCAAGAGGCTGGAATTTTGTACTTTGCAGAGAATTGCTGTTGGTTTGAGATTAGAACTATTGGGTGATTTGCTTTGAAGGAGGTGAAGAAGGGATTCCTTTTGCTAGGAAGGTGATGCTGGATTAGGCCTCACTTGGTTGTATCTCTTCCTGAACTTTGTTACTTCATCAATAAAACCATTTGAGTTTCTCCTATATGCTTGTATACCAATGATGTTTTGTTATATTTGCATATTTAGTTTATATCTGATCCTAAACTAGTTATGAATGTGAATCTATATCTTTTGTGTAGTTTTCCTCTCTTGTGATCTTGCAGGAACTTGGTGTAGCTGGGCCAGTGAAGGAGCAAGCAGCGGGAAGCAAACAAAAGAGAGTGAGATTGGATCGACAAACTAGCGGAAGACATCGGTTAGTTACATCTTTCTCCTCTATTTACATTTCGTAAAGAAGAATACTAAGATAGTTTTGTCTTGTTTGTTGCTAAGGCACTATCACTCCTTAGAGTGGGATAGGGGCATTCCGTGTTGGATAATTTTCCCAACAACAAATTGGCGACTCCGCTGGGGAGAGTATCTTTTTGGTTTATTTGTGTTTTTGCTATTCATTTCATAAACTCAAAGAGTGTCGAATCGAACTGCATTTGCCATCTTCAAATGCAAAGTAGAGAGCAGCTACTCTAGCCCACCCACTGGGCCTGTTTATGATCTGAAGAGATGATCCACAAGTGCTCTAACAGCCTTTAGTGATAGATCTTCATCCGCCTTTGAATCATCCCTTAGATTGTACCTGGTTGATAGCTTTTATTTGGCCAAAAACTGTGAATTTAACTGCAAACCGTAACCCAGAACCCAGAAACAACTCTCGTTTCCACTTCAGCGCAGACCCTGTGAAGAGGTTCTACATTTCAACGCAGGTCCCGTGAAGGCTACCTGCGCTGAATGTCAAATCCTCTGTGTTAGACCTGCGCTGAACAGTCTTTGCCTTGTGGAGCTGTGGTTCCCTGTTTCCTATTGCTCAGTTTTA
The DNA here is from genome assembly GCA_031772625.1 of Pinus tabuliformis. Taxonomy (NCBI): domain Eukaryota; kingdom Viridiplantae; phylum Streptophyta; class Pinopsida; order Pinales; family Pinaceae; genus Pinus; species Pinus tabuliformis. The sequence continues at coordinate 119,930,925 of CM062819.1, forward strand.
TCCTTGTTTTTTGCAGCCTGTTATCAGTCAGTGTTCCTATCTGAAACCACTTCTCTTTGCCTCAATTCGGCCTCAGTTGTATAAAGAAACTGTATTTGTTCTTTGTGTATTTGTTACATCATTTGCAGTTTCCCATTATGAAAAGTAAACTAGTCATACTGTCGCCCTTAGATCTAGACCTGTCATAAGTGTCGTTTTGATCTTAGGAGTGAGTTTGTTTTCTATTCACAGTTGATTTAGCTTTTAATTTCGTCGTTTGGTTTGAATTTATGCATTTCTAGTGTCGAAACAAGTAAATCATAAGGGGTCGTAATCGTCTTTTGATTTTGAAAAAGGAACTTGTTTATGTTTTCACTTGAAATCGAATTCAAAGTTATACAACATCTTTCTTTGTATAAGCATCAATATTAAGAAAGAGAAAACAAATACATGCATTTGTGCATTTGCATTTTGGCAGCTTGTATGTTGATTTAGGAAAATTGCATTACTGTGTGCTCTATGCTCTTTGAGAAAATATGATGTCTTTCTTTTCCCCTTGTAGCTAGGATTTTCATATGTTGAAAAGATATAAAAAGCTTGCTTATCATCTTTAGACTGCATTTAGGAGTTGTATCATACATCTCGTGGTGATCCAAAAAGGCAAACTTCTAAAAAAGATCAACCTAAAATAAATTGAATGAACTTAACAACGCTTTGTAACATAACGCACAACATAGAGGTCTAGGCTAGAGACGTGTTCCGGCGTCGTAAAGCCTGATATCTTACCGTTGAGTGGTTGGGTGATTCCTCCACGGTGAAGCGATAAGTATCAGTACAGATTGTGCTCCCACGTACCGTCGCGTATATATTGGGAGACCCCTATAGGAATAAAGGCTTTATCCATAGGAAGCCGTGTCGGCCGCCCTACTGATCGCAATGCACTGAACACAGCATTAAGGAAGATCGACTGCCCGTACCTTAAAAATTATTCTGCGGTTTTGTGAAAAGTTTGGCACACCCTCTACCTAGAACTCCAGAGCAGTTCCTTTTGGCCTTTTTCAGACTCTATAATGGAAAAAGTCCATCCGAGCATTTGTCACTTCGGGCTCGTTAAAACATCGAAGGAGACTAGAGTCATCTTTAGCTTTTTCTCGACTCTTTAAAATTGAAAAAGCAAGTTGTGTCTAAAGCGTCGTTAAAATTTATTTTAAACGAAACAAAATCACCCCCTTTTCCCGCGTTAATATTTCGGTTGAGAAAATGGAACACACAAACCAAGGAATCCCCCTTGGTGGAATTCCTAGTCCCTTCTCCTCTTGGGGAGATGTTGGTGCGCCCCACATGGCCACATTGTTGCTTCCAGGACTGACAATTGGCTTGCCAGTCTGGCTCTTCTCAACCAATGTAGTTCAGAACACCACTATTCCTGAACAGTCGAATCGACAGCTAGATGAGTCTAAAATTGTCCACCAGCCTTCTACCTCTTCTAACTCTTCCTCTCCTCCTTCCTCTTCGCTTGAGGGAACTGGTAAAGATAAAAACCAAGTTCCTAAGGAGAAGAAGGAGAAGAAGGAGAAAGAGAAGAAGAAGAAGGAGCCAAAATCGCCTGGGGGAAAACAAGAGTCGTCCAGAAAAAATTCACACACAGCACCGACCAGGTCTAAATTGCCATGTGTCATATGTAGGGGAGACCACTTCCATAGAGATTGTCCCTGTATTCCCCGGATACTGAGGGACTGGTCTCCTCGTTTGCACAATCCGGTGGCATCAACCTCTGATAGCCATGTTGAATGCATACCGTCAACTAGCGAAAGTGAAGTTCCAGGACAAAGAGGGAGAGCTAGATCTCCCTGCAGACTGTGTGAAGGCGATCACGCCATCCACCGTTGTCCCTTCTTAGACGAGGCGAAAAGAGTTTTGGAAGATCGTCCGGTTTCACCGTTACGACTTCCTCCTGGATACAAAAAACTCGTGCCAAGTCCTTCGTTAGTTGAGAATCCAGCTGGCCCACTCAAGTGGTCGGCTAAAGCGTTAGTCATTGAAGATGAACCTACTGAATCCATACCTGACGAAAGTCAAAAGGTCGAGGCGGCAGTTGACCCGGTCTTGCCTTCAGAGGATTCATCTTCGAATGATACAGTCACTGAAGAGGATAAGGATGACACCATCCAGATTCTTTTCATCAACACAGACTCTGACGAACACGGGGGCAACCCTCCCATTCCTTTATCGCAGGAAGGAAGTTCGTCAGAGTGATATCCAACCGTCTACTCGGTCCCACCACCAAGCAACCTAGTTGTATCCTTCGACTGGAACCAACTAGGTAGACCCCGTTTTCCAGCAAGCATACCATTTTGAGTTATCGTCCAAATATACAGAATGGTCATGGCTAGAACCATCATTGATGGGGGGCATCTGTGAGTATCCTTTCCTCTGTTGCTTGGAAAGCGCTTGGTTCGCCAGCGCTTTTGCCTGAAATGAGAAATCTGACAGGCTTCGATAAAGGAACCAGTCGACCTTTAGGGATCCTCCCTAATGTGCCCATAACATTGAAAGGGAAGACCGTTCAAATGAACGAGATGGTCGTTCAAGGACCCTTGGATTATAACCTACTCCTTGGACGAGACTATATATATTGCATGGGAGCCATCGTCTCCTCACTCTTTAGAGTAATGTGTTTTCCACACGAAGGAAGAGTGGTCAAGCTCGTGGACCAACTTTCATTTCCGGGATCACGCATCGCAAATAGTCATATACCATCCCTAAATGGTCTATTCACGCAAGAAATGTCTCCACCCCAGTCCTTCTTCCCGATGAGTGCGAATGATTCGGAAGGATGTGACTGGAACCCAGGGGGCATGCATCCTGGTCTGCTTCGGGCAAAAAGAACTTTGGGTATAGAATAGGTTTCCGCGGGAGAATATGACTAGTCTGTACCCCGTCCGTCTTGGAAGAGGAGTTATTCTAGAATAAGATTCTCTTGTCAAAGTTATGTGTTTGGCAGGACGATGTCACTCACCTTTATCTATCTTGGTAGACATTGCCGAGGAAGTGTTTTATTCGTGGCCGCAAATAGAGCAATCTTTGGTAACCTGAAATAGGTAGGCCTTTCCTGCTGAAGCAAATGTTTTGGCGGACAAAGTAAGGGTAACCTTGAAATCATATTTTATACCTGGGGGCATGCAAACCTTTTGGATTGCAAGCAAGGGGCGGCTATTTATTTTTTAAATTTTTAGGACCTCTAACCCTTTAAACTCGTAGGATTAGTCGTTTCCAAACTTGCATAATGGAAGGATTCGGGGCATAGCTTCGTGAGATGTAAGCTCCATAAAAAATAACATCTTACAGGAGACATTCTTATCATATGACTGGATAATCGAGCAGTTTTAGCACATAGTTCATGCTCGTTAAGAAATAAGCATAAGTTTCGATCAGTTTTAGCACATAGTTCATGCTCGTTAAAAAATAAACATAAGATCGAGCAAGTGTTTGAACCCGCGTTTAAGCTCGTTAAAAAATGAACTACCCGGTAAATAACCACTGCGAATGTAAATTATCAGCCATTAAAGCCTTGGTCGTGTTTGCACCGTCACCTCCACTTTTCCATTGGCCGATCATTCACCTCCATTTTATTGTTTACCCATTTTGAGGAACAGCTGCGAAGAGTGATTTCACTAAGCCATCCTTGTGACACTGCCGTGATTGGAAAATTCCAAGCCTTACCTGGAATCAGCTGCTACCCTGTTTATCACTCGTTCCTCAAAAGACGAGTCTTCTTTAAGCTCTTTTCACCTGACTCGTAAAATATGAAAAGATTGCCGAGTTTTGGCCTTCCAGCTCGTTAAAGCAACCGGAAGAGCTATCCCTCCTCTAGATTTTAATCTTTTTGGACCTGAGGGATTATTGCACAAAAAGATCAAGCGCTTGTTTAGTTCGGCTCGTTAAAACTATCGAAAATTCATCCCTTTCGTATTGTTTTATACTTTTTCAGACTTAAGGGATTAGATGACGAAAAAGGAATTTCGGAGTTATCTTTACGTACCTTTTCAGACTCTCTAAAATTGAAAAGGACCGAGTTATCTTTGTTTTTAGACTCGTTAAAAGCATTAAATAGCGACAAACTTGTCTTTAGACAAGAACGCGTTTCACTATCGCTAGGCTCGTTAAAACATAACGATGGGTTTACCCGAAGGGTAAATTATAGAACAAGCATATGTTATCCTCCTCAAGCTTGACAAAAATAAAGAGGTACTGGTCAGAAATGACTAGGGAAAAATTGGGAGAAACTCAAAGAATTTATTGGTAGCAAGTCGCTCTTGAACATGACACTTCCACTCAGTGCCTGAGTCGGGTTGGGTTTTTTCATTCAACGGTCACATTGCCATGGTCTCGCCATACCATCCACCTTTGGGGTAAATGCTACCAATCCATCACACAAGTGTCGCCGATATGTTCAAGAGAAGTCATCCAGAGAAGTCAACCGTGTCCCATCCACTACCATACATTATCCTTCATCCTTTCATGACCGCCAACTTGAATCATATATCATCAGATCGTTTTCACCTCCATCAAAATCATTTGCTCCATTCCGTGTCACTGATGTGGGATACATTAAGGCCCTCCTTTGACGGATCGCTTCTTGTCGACATCAGCTCACTATCCAAGAAGTTGATCTAGGAACACCCCCTTCAGTACTTTGAAGCTTGCATGCCTCAATGGCAAGTTTCTTACTTCCGGCGACAGGTATACATCAATGACCTTCGATCGAAAGATTTTGCGTGGTGTTCGACGCCAAGTCCTTTATTCACAGCACGTGAATTGTACTGCAGTACCTTGAGGGTCATCATCATTATCGGTGATTCCTCTCGCGCTTGTTAACAGTTTACATCATTGACTGGTAATCAAGCGATGTCTTTCCATGTTAGACTTCAGAACATTTCTCACATGGATCGACTTGTAATTAGAGTGAAGATCGGACGAGATTGAAGACCCCGTATCTAGTTTCATCCATCCGGACTGCGATATATATTCAGGAAAAATGAAGACATTGACATGTAAAACATTGCAGCAGATAATCATCCTACCAAAAGGATGAGGATTTCATCAAAATCATCAGTCTACCATCAGACGATTGTCTGTTCTATGTACAGAAAAATGAATTTATAAAGCTGAGCATGGGAATGCCCGCCTCAGCTAGATCATGAAAGCAGTATGAAAAATAATGTATTGTATTGTATCTTATTACAGGTCCCCTCCCAGCATTGGAAGAACTTTGGATCCTCCTAATAAAGCATTTCACCCGATAAACGGCCTCATACTTTAGGGGGCAACTGTTATAGACATTTTTGTGCCTTACAGCATTGAGCATGAAATGTCCATAATCCAAGGGATCCAAAGTCCCTAAATGAGTTGTTCCTACCCCTAAAGGAACAAGGTCAACCAATGACAGCGTCTCCCAGAAGTTCTCCACCAAAAACCACTCAGAAATGGTCAATGCAGGATCAATTCAAGAGCTCCACTAGCTGTTTGCGCTGAAATGCAAAGCTTACATTGGCTGCCTGCACTGCAACGCAGGTAGAAGCACTACCAGGGTGCGTTGAGTGAGAAATGCCAAATGGAAATGTCATTCAACAAGGTGTCCAAGCACTGGAAGCTTCCAGAATCTTCCTCAATGACACTTGCCTCAATGAATTCGACTAGTGATGAGTAAGAGGTTCTCAACCTCCAAGTGGAAGCAAGAACTGACAGAGAGAAGCCACAAGTCAAAACATGATGAGTCCATGAGCTGACTCATCCTCTCTACTCACATCTATATATGGATCTCTCACCCAGAGGTTCAAGAGGCTGGAATTTTGTACTTTGCAGAGAATTGCTGTTGGTTTGAGATTAGAACTATTGGGTGATTTGCTTTGAAGGAGGTGAAGAAGGGATTCCTTTTGCTAGGAAGGTGATGCTGGATTAGGCCTCACTTGGTTGTATCTCTTCCTGAACTTTGTTACTTCATCAATAAAACCATTTGAGTTTCTCCTATATGCTTGTATACCAATGATGTTTTGTTATATTTGCATATTTAGTTTATATCTGATCCTAAACTAGTTATGAATGTGAATCTATATCTTTTGTGTAGTTTTCCTCTCTTGTGATCTTGCAGGAACTTGGTGTAGCTGGGCCAGTGAAGGAGCAAGCAGCGGGAAGCAAACAAAAGAGAGTGAGATTGGATCGACAAACTAGCGGAAGACATCAGTTAGTTACATCTCCTCTATTTACATTTCGTAAAGAAGAATACTCAGATAGTTTTGTCTTGTTTGTTGCTAAGGCACTATCACTCCTTAGAGTGGGATAGGGGCATTCCGTGTTGGATACTTTTCCCAACACAACATTGAGCATGAAATGTCCATAATGCAAGGGATCCAAAGTCCCTAAATGAGTTGTTCCTACCCCTAAAGGAACAAGGTCAACCAATGACAGCTTCTCCCAGAAGTTCTCCACCAAAAACCACTCAGAAATGGTCAATTTAGGATCAATTCAAGAGCTCCACTAGCTGTCTGCGCTGAAATGCAAAGCTTACACTGGCTGCCTGCACTGCAACACAGGTAGAAGCACTACCAGGGTGCGTTGAGTGAGAAATGCCAAATGGCAATGTCATTCAACAAGGTGTCCAAGCACTGGAAGCTTCCAGAATCTTCCTCAATGACACTTGCCTCAATGAATTCGACTAGTGATGAGTAAGAGGTTCTCAACCTCCAAGTGGAAGCAAGAACTGACAGAGAGAAGCCACAAGTCAAAACATGATGAGTCCATGAGCTGACTCATCCTCTCTGCTCACATCTATATATGGATCTCTCACCCAGAGGTTCAAGAGGCTGGAATTTTGTACTTTGCAGAGAATTGTTGTTGGTTTGAGATTAGAACTATTGGGTGATTTGCTTTGAAGGAGGTGAAGAAGGGATTCCTTTTGCTGGGAAGGTGATGCTGGATCGGGCCTCACTTGGTTGTATCTCTTCCTAAACTTTGTTACTTCATCAATAAAACCATTTGAGTTTCTCCTATAAGTTTGTATACCAATGATGTTTTGTTATATTTGCATATTTAGTTTATATCTGATCCTAAACTAGTTATGAATGTGAATCTATATCTTTTGTGTAGTTTTCCTCTCTTGTGATCTTGCAGGAACTTGGTGTAGCTGGGCCAGTGAAGGAGCAAGCAGCGGGAAGCGAACAAAAGAGAGTGAGATTGGATCGACAAACTAGCGGAAGACATCAGTTAGTTACATCCTTCTCCTCTATTTACATTTCATAAAGAAGAATACTCAGATAGTTTGTTCTTGTTTGTTGTTAAGGCACTATCACTCCTTAGAGTGGGATAGGGGCATTCCCCAGTGGAGTCGCCAATTTGTTGTTGGGAAAAGTATCCAACACGGAATGCCCCTATCCCACTCTAAGGAGTGATAGTGCCTTAGCAACAAACAAGACAAAACTATCTGAGTATTCTTCTTTACGAAATGTAAATAGAGGAGAAAGATGTAACTAACCGATGTCTTCCGCTAGTTTGTCGATGCAATCTCTCTTTTGCTTGCTTCCCGCTGCTTGCTCCTTCACTGGCCCAACTACACCAAGTTCCTGGAAGATCACAAGAGAGGAAAACTACACAAAAGATATAGATTCACATTCATAACTAGTTTAGGATCAGATATAAACTAAATATGCAAATATAACAAAACATCATTGGTATACAAACATATAGGAGAAACTCAAATGGTTTTATTGATGAAGTAACAAAGTTCAGGAAGAGATACAACCAAGTGAGGCCCGATCCAGCATCACCTTCCCAGCAAAAGGAATCCATTCTTCACCTCCTTCAAAGCAAATCACCCAATAGTTCTAATCCCAAACCAACAGCAATTCTCTGCAAAATACCAAATTCCAGCCTCCTGAACCTCTGGGTGAGAGATCCATATATAGATGTGAGCAGAGAGGATGAGTCAGCTCATGGAATCATCATTTTTTGACTTGTGGCTTCTCTCTGTCAGTTCTTGCTTCCACTTGGAGGTTGAGAACCTCTTACTCATCACTAGTCGAATTCATTGAGGCAAGTGTCATTGAGGAAGATTCTGGAAGCTTCCAGTGCTTGGACACCTTGTTGAATGACATTTCCATTTGGAATTTCTCTCTCAACGCACCCTGGTAGTGCTTCTACCTACGTTGCAGTGCAGGCAGCCAGTGTAAGCTTTGCATTTCAGCGCAGACAACTAGTGGAGCTCTTGAATTCACTGTTTCTGAGTGGTTTTTGGTGGAGAACTTCTGGGAGAAGCTGTCATTGGTTGACCTTGTTCCTTTAGGGGTAGGAACAACTCATTTAGGGACTTTGGATCCCTTGGATTATGGACATTTCATGCTCAATACTGTAAGGCACAAAAATGTCTATAACAGCTAGTTAATGAAAGTGCAGAGGATGATCCCTGATGCTGAGAAGATGAAGATATTATGATCTTTGATGATTGAATAGGAAGGATTGTGGAAGATGGATGAGTGATTTGGGATGAAGATGTGGGTGGCTGACTTCGCGGTGAGGGAGTCAAAATGGATGAAGTAGATGAAAGAGTCTCACTGTCAGACTTTGGTGGTGTTTTCCTTGCTCTTTTCCTAGTGGGGAGAGGGAGTTCAATTCGCTGGATGCCAAACTTTTCACTCTTCAATCTGGTCAGGGGATGAGCACGGTTGTACTGCGAAGTCACGCTGCTTTTAGATTTATCAGACCTCTGAGTAAAAATAGAGAATCCATGGAGTTTACGAATCAAATTTTGAATTTCAGGGGGTTCAATGATAAGTTTGTCTGATATATTAGGGTATGTAGCAGCGGTGGATACTCGAGCGACTTCTAACTCCGAGTTTAATCGTACTGGAGAAGTCGGGGGAGTTGATGAGGGTGATTTACTCTCATAATGGTATTTAGATTTAGATTTAGGTGCCATTCATAGTTCGTGCCCTCCTTCTAGCGCCATTTATATTGAGGGCCCTGAAATCGGGTCAACAACAAAGGGGGATACCCACCCGGTCCGGAACTTGGTTGGCAGCTCCTTGTCCGTTTGGTATAGCGGGTTCGACTGGGGATAATGGGACCAGTTTCCCAATGTTGGGGGGTGTGTGTGTGTGTAGAGTTTGATGATGCTGATCTAGAAGTATTTTAAGCTAATTTAATTCTAACTTCTAAACTGACTCTATGCTATTGTAATATAACAAAAACAACACATCTAATCTACGCTAACCTGGGGTAAATTTCTTCTATTATGCGATCTAAAATGATTTCGAACAATAACTGGTAATAAAGATCATTCATCTATCATAAGAATAGAAATCAATTAAGATAAACCATTTTGCATAAAATGTTAGGCAAAACAGTTGTAAACAACATATCGCATAATAGGTTATTCATATGTCAAGCACAAATAAATGACTCCACCATATAGAAGTGCCAAATGGTAACCCACACATTCATACATTAACATATAAACAACTAAAACTGCATATCACTCTAAGAATATAAGCAGAAATTGGCCAAGAGATAAAAGTACCATTTATGACTGATTTCACTCATAAACTTCAAGCAATAATGATTTATCTCTACTTGTTCTAATATCTACTAAGAGTACAGAAGTGCAACATCAGTAGCAGACATTAAAATGCAAACATAAATAAATCTCGATCCATCCATTCATCAAAAACCCCCTCCGAGGGTGCAAAAGTGCATGTTCTGAGGAAACGTTTTTTGACAAATTTCTGGACCCTTCTCCGAATGCCCTGAGAAGGGTTAAATACTACTAACTAATTAATCTTAATTACACAAATTTAGGAAATGGCTTCAAATGATCGCCCTTTTACTGAAACAAATTTGTTTCTAAAGATTGAATCTAATTTCTAACCATTTCTGTATCTGCTCCTTAGTGTTGTAAGCAATGCAACGTTCGCCTGGAAAGAGTTGGCTGGTTGTCTTCTCCTTTCGTTCGAGCGATAAAAGTAGAAATAACAAGAGCTGGCACCTCTTTCTGACAAACTAGAAGATATTTTCGAAAATCTTCCTCTGGCTGGGTGTATTCGCTGTGTGTATACTTAGTATAACCCAGATTTCTTTCAAACTGATTGTGCTGTTGCTATTTCGGTTCTCGGCCGTGCGAATGAATCAATGAGTTAGGGATTTCGTTGCCAGAACAATCTTCTGTATTGAAAATTGCTTCCGTTCTTTGTTCCAGGCTTTTCTGGAGCGTCTTCCCTCTTTAGCATTTTTCTCTTTGCTTTACCCAGTGTGAGCTTCAGGATCTTTTGTAAACATGCTGCTTTTCTGCGCCTTTGACTCTGAGTCTTGGATAGTCTATTTCCATCAGTATCTGTTGAGTGATACTCTGGAATCCGCGGTCCTGCTGCATGCGGCAACCATTTGCGAAGGCATCTCCTCTCTATTCTCCTAGTATTGGCGCTTTCCCCTTTTCCTTAGTTTTTTCCTGCATATGGATTTATATTAGTTGTTGCCTTACAGTTTACGCAAAGGAAAAGAGAAATGACGAAAAGATTGACATGAAAGCTTTAAGTTCCAATGAATGCATAATCATGACACTCATAATGACTTGGCTCTTCGAAAAACACGACACGATCATTCTTGGATACTCAGGCATACAATCATTAATTTCCCTTAAGGTGCGCGCTCAATTTTGGGTTTACAGACTATGTCGAGGAACTCTTGCGATGAGTGGTTTCTGCGATTCACATCGCAGTATCGAGGATTGCGATGCCAAGAAGTGTCATCGCAAGAATTGATAGTCTCATTCATCGCAGATCGCAGATCGCAACTCGTAAGATCGCAGATCGCAAGGTCGCAGATCGCGTTTTTCATTCAATCACTGTGTGCTTCTTATGCGATGTTGCGATATGCGACGTCGCATATCGGCCGTCGGCGATTCCTTAATATTTTTCATTTAAGAGCGCTTTCAATATATGCGATGCGATGAATTTCGCGTTGCTTCTTCGCAGCTTATTTATGCGCATAGGAAACGCTTCACTCTCTCTTTGTAATGCGATCTAGCTTTAGGGAGTTAAAATACAAAAATTTTGATAAAAATATTTTTTGGATTTTTTGTTAAGGGTCCCCCTTTGCTTGGTGTTATTTCCAATATCAAACAAAGAGGGGGGTTGTTGGTGACCACAACAATGGCGATTCACTGTGAAGAACCAGTTATCTATGCTTTTCTATTGAATTTCCACTTCTGAAACAGAAAAATTTTCATATGTCTAAATTTTGTTATGGACAGATAGAGTACATTACTCCTTATCCTGTCAACGATACTTTGTCTCAACCTTTTCATATTCCAATTGTCTGCTTCCTCAGGCTTAGTTCTTGCATTCATACCAGACATTACTCGGTCTTTTTAAAGATAAAATAAGGTCTTCTCTGCGTACTGGCTTTTTTTTATTTTTAAAATATGCTCATTTGTCGTAGGTAGAGCCTCTGCTGCCCGCAAGCGTCCATAGCCTCGACAGGGTTACCATGTTATCCAACAATGATCCTTTTTCCTGCTTGAGGTTATTTACAACATTTCAGAGAAAAATCCTTTTTGACACTTTTTCCTTTTTTATTCTCTAAAGAACAATGTCTTGGTTTGGTGGCCAAATTATGACACAGTCATTCACTTGATTTACACTTTTGCTGAACAAGCTGGCTCGTGATGAGACCCCTTGTCTTTTGATTGCAACAATCTTGAGTCGTTGCCCTATTTTGATAGACAATATTTGGCAAAGTCAGCAAGTTATAATATCTGTGATCATGATAAGCCGGCTCATGATGAGACCTCTTATTCTTTGAGATATAGTGTTTTCTCGGATTGTTTCTCTGAATGCTGCGATTTCCTTTAGCAGGGAGGAAGTCATTGTTTTTCCTTAAGAAAGGTCTGGACGACAATAATAGAGTTTGAAAATAGCAGCTTTACAGAGAATATTTATTTTATTATTGATGATACCTTTCATTGTGCTGATATAAAACAATTTTTTACCAAAGGTTGCTTTCATCTAAGTTTTTTGAGGTTGAAACTAACATCATATTTAGGCTAAAGTTAACTCTATTTGTCAATAATAAAAATTAGATTTTTCGAAAAGTTTTGCTACTTGTACAAGCGAAATCAAAATCTGATAGAGGATTGGTGTGCTCTTTCATGAATCCTTTCAGTGGCCATCTACGACTGGTTTTATTTATAAGAAAGAGAAAAACAAAATAAAAAACTAAAACTATCCTACAAAAATAGAAGAATGATCTTCTATGGAAAATACATTTTAATAATCTATCCATTCCCAGGCAGAGAATCTCTTCTACCTGCTAAATCCTGCAACACAAACGTCGATGGACCTATGACTTCTACAATCTGAAAAGGACCAAGCCATAGCTTCTGAAATTTCATATGTTTGCCCTTTTCTTCATGAGCCTTATCCCATTTCAAAACTAAATCTCCCATCTGAAAGTTTTTTCTGGTCATTATACTTGAGTCAAAAGAGGATTTTATTAGCGCTTGGTGGTGAGCGTGGGTTTTCTTAGCTTGTTCTCGTCGTTCTTCTAGTTTGATTATTTCCATTTGTCTCAATTGTAAGGAGGAAGTAGATACTTCATCGATGTATTGTACTAAAGACAAAGAGGGAATGACTAAGTGAGTTGGAAGAACCACTTCTTTCCCATAAACTAAATTAAAGGGAGAATTGCCGATTGAAGCTTTCTTCGTAATTCTATCTGCCCATAAAGCATTTACCAGCGCTTTGTGCCAATTCTTTTGGTTTTGGTCAACTGTTCTTTTAATAATCTTGATTAGGTTCTTGTTTGTTGATTCAGCCAACCCATTACCTTGCGGATAGTAGTTGGCAGAATATTTTAGTTTGAACCCTCTTTTAAGTGCAAACTCAGTCATTGTATTTCCAGAAAAGTATGAGGCATTATCAAATATTAAGGTCGTTGGCAATCCAAACCTAGTGATGATAAATTGATCTATGAATTCAATAACGTTTTCAGAATTAGCTGTTTTGAGAGGAACTGCTTCTACCCATTTAGTAAAATAATCAGTTGCCGTGAGGATATATCTATGCTGCTTAGAAGAGTGAGGAACGATCTCACCTATTATGTCCAAGCCCCATTGACTGAATGGTTGCTCGATGTTAACCGGCTGAAGTGGCATGGAGGATTTCTTTTGTTTCCCTGCAGCAGTCTGGAAGACTTGGCATTTCCTTACGTAATTGTGTGAGTCTTTGAACAGCGTGGGCCAATAATATCCTGCACGTAAGATTTTATGTGCAGTAGCTTCTCCAGCATAGTGTCCACCTGCTGGTCCATCGTGGAGTTCCTGCAAAACCTTTTCGGCTTCAATTTTCTCAAGACACCTAAGAAGTACAGAATCGTAATTCCTTTTAAACAGAACATCATTTATGAGCTGGTATTGTTTAGCTTTCAATCTCAGAGCTCTTTTCTTGGTGTGATCCAGGTGTGATGGAGCATACCCGTTCTTAAGATAGTAAATGGTGTCAACATATAATGATTCTGCGTTGTTTAGGCTTACCTCATACGTATGTACCTCTTCAGATGAGTTCTCAGGAATTTGCGATGATCCAGCTAACATCTTACAGAAGCCTTGACCTCTTACAATGTTTGCTGGCTTGATCTCAAGATCGTATTCTTGTAAGGCGGTAATCCAATTTTCTCTCTTTTCGCCCACATCCTTCTGTATTAGAGGGTTTCTTACCGCTGGGAACGGTACTACGACTTTGGTATGGGCTTTAAGTAAGAAAGGTCTGAAATATTTGATTGCTTTGAAAACAACATATGCCTGTTTCTCCACGTCTGAATAATTGAGTTCAGCACCTTGTAAGTTCGAGCTAAAAAATGCGATTGGAGCTTCCGCCTTCTCTTGATTTGCTTGAGTTAAAATCGCGGCATACGATTTCTCTGAGGCAAATGTGTATAAGATAAAAGATTCTGAAAAATTTAGGGTTGCTAAAGATGGAGCATTAATGATGGCTTGCTTGATCAAGTTGAATGCTTCATGCTCGTCTTGACCCCATTTAAAATTTGAATTCTTTTTTATCATATTTTGCAAAGGAGAAACAATACGTGAAAAATCTGGGACAAATCTCTTTACAAAATTGATTTGACCAAGGAAATATTGCATGGCTTTTTTGTTATGAGGCATGGATATTTCGGAAATTTCTTTGATTCTGTCAGGTTCAATGTGAATACCGGATTTTGACACTATGAATCCTAGCAATTTCCCTTCACTTAATGCGAAAAAAGATTTCTTTGGGTTAAGTGAAATCCCATACCTTAAACATCGTTGAAAGATTTGTTTCAAGTCTTTGAGATGGTCGCTTCGCTTCTTGGAGTACACTGTTATATCATCCAGGTAAATCACTACAGATTTATTGGCTAAACCTTTAAATGCGATGTCCATGGCTCTCTGAAAGGTAGCGCCGACATTGATCAGACCAAATGGCATCTTCCGATATGCATATGTGCCCCACTTAGTTCAGAATGTGGTTTTTAACTGATCATCGGGGTGCACCAGCACTTGATTGTATCCTGAAAATCAATCCAGAAAAGACATTAATTCTGAGCCTGCTACTGCCTGTAATATTTGCTCCATAGGTGGGAGGGGAAAATTGTCTTTTTGACAGGCTTTGTTGAGATTCCGGAAATCGATACAGATCCTAATATCTCCGTTTTTCTTTCTAACGGGCACCATATTTGATACCCATTTGGAATGTCTGACGGGGAAAATTATTCTAGCTCTCAACAACTTATTTAGCTCAGTCTTTATCTGATTTTCTAAGTTGGGGTGGATTTTTCTGAGTTTCTGCTGGACAGGTTTTTCATTGTCAATCATAGGGATAGTGTGTTGAATGATAGGAGTGTTGTATGTCTTCAGCTCATCGTAATTCAAGGAAAAAACGTTTTTGTATTGTCTCAGAAGACGTATATATGTTGATTTTTCTTCAGGGGCTAGGCTGTGGCCTAGATTAACGTCTTGTGGCTTCTCATCGGTTCCTAGGTTCACTAATTCATAGTTCAGAGTCGAACTGTAGAGTTTAGCATTGGCAGACCTTTTAAACTGACTTTTTAGATCATATAAGTCTTCTAACTTAACCACCGATTTAGGTATAGCATTATCAGTGCTATTTTGTTGTATTTGGTGATCATGATGGTCTTCTTCAATTATTTGGTTTGAGTAGGATCCTTCAGAAGTGAGGAAATTTACAATGTCAGGATCGTCGTTGAATACTCTCTAGTTGGTGATGTTGTCAGGGATGGATGGTCTAAAGATTAATTCTATTGAGAATCTATCTGGACTAAAATCTTCGGAGGGAATGAGTCTAGAGGCTACGTTAGCTAACAGGTTTGCGTTCGCATTTTGGAGTCTTGGGATTGACGAAATATTTAATGCTATGAAATGTGCAGTCAGATCTTGTACTAAAGATTGATAGTGCTTCAAATGACCTGATAGGCAATGTATGGTGTTACGTACCTGTTTGACGACAATCTCAGAGTCTCCAAAGACTTGAAGGTACTTAACTTTCAACCCGATTGCTTTGTATAGGCCTTGTACCAAGGCCTCGTATTCCGCTGTATTGTTTGTGAAATCGAACTCAAGTCTGTACGTAAGCATGGTCTTATTTCCGTCTGGGCTAATCAGAACGCATCCTGCTCCTACTCCCTCGTTAGATTTAGAGCCATCAAAATATAATTTCCAAAACAAAGGTGTATTTACAGGGTTATCTAAAAAATTAACACACTTTGAATTATCAGTTTGGGAAAAATTTTCAACTTGGGACAAAACTGAATTTTCTAAGTAAGGTGAGGTATGAGCATTGAAATTGCCGAGGAAGGAATCTACCGAGTAATTGCCTATGATACTGCTGTTGTATGCTATTGCTTCATTCTCTCCTTCCAATTCCGTCACTATGTACTTTTGGTGCAACTCTCGTTAAACCTTTATTTGATTCGGTTTACCGTTGTAGGGTAACCACATGTGTGACCAGTCGGTTGAGAAATATCCGTGGAGTTTTTCGGACCAATCCCTGCTAAGAATCAAACCATAGAATTCAGGGATATCAGCTACTAGAATGTCGATAACCTGGCATACCTTCGGGTTAGACGACAATCTTATGGTCACTTGATTAAGTTCACTTATCACTTCGACTTGAGATCGATCAAGTTGAACTATGCGCACTGCGGATATTTGTGGTTGAACATTCAATTTGGCACATATTGATCTGGGTAAAATATTCGTTGAAGCACCAGAATCAACCAAGCAATTGTACACATTTTTATTGAAAATTTCATAAGTGAGAAGAAAAGGAGGAGTATGAGATCTTGATCTTCCTCCAATCAAGGCGATGTCATTTGGATCAATATTATTGATCGTGTTGGTTGGAGGTTTTCCCACGTTGTGGGAAGCTACAGCTGTAGGTAAAGATGTAGTAGGCACGGCATGTAATTCTTTCATCATTATTTTCTGTTGATGTTTCAATTTTCTCAACTCGTAAAGAGTGATATTAGCCCTAGTATTTTTCATGTCATCGATAATGTTATACTCCATTTCATCCGACACTATTAGTGTTCTTGATGGAGGTGCTTGATCTGATTGGACTGGGC
Source organism: Pinus tabuliformis (assembly GCA_031772625.1). Lineage (NCBI taxonomy): Eukaryota > Viridiplantae > Streptophyta > Pinopsida > Pinales > Pinaceae > Pinus > Pinus tabuliformis. The sequence goes on from CM062819.1 coordinate 119,947,572, forward strand.
TAAATTGGGTCGCTCTAACAGTTGTTTTCTTTGTTGCGACCTTATCTTTTGTTGCAGGGCTTGTGCCCTTCTGTTTAGGGGTAGTTTGGGGAGGATCAAGTTGATTTTTGCTTCGTGTGCTAACCAGAAATGCTTCTTGATCTTCTTCTTGTGGGAGGATGAAATCCCACATTCCTTGTAGTTCCACAACTTCTTCATCATCGGTCTGTCCTTCAGTGGTATTCTCTTCTTCTTCTTCTTCTTCAGATTCAACATTTGAGACAACATTGGGTGGTTTCACATCCATGGGAGGATTTCTTTTAAAAGCTCTGTAGGGATTTTTCGAAGAAGTTTCTGCCACTTGTTTTCTTATGTCAATCATCTCATTGGACGACCTTTAACACTTTTTGTAATCCTTCCAAATCGAAAGGATCTTTCGTTTGTTTCTTCTTGGTGTCTTCTTTGAAAGAGATTTTCTTAGATTTGCGTTCCTCTATTGCAGATCTCTTTTCTAGGGCTACTACGCGCTTTTCTACTGCTAACGCCTCTGTCAAGTTTTCAACTAAGGTCGTCTTGTTTTCCCTATCTACGAAGATATCCAAGTTTGATGGTAAGGCCATGATATACCATTCACATCTTACTTCCTTGCTGGGTTGAGAAGCAACGGGAATTTTGTTGAGGATCTTATTGAACCGTAAATTGAAATCTTTAATGGGTTCTCTAGCCTCAGCTTTAAGATTGGATAGGTCATTGATCAATGTCGCTGTTGATCTGTCATCACCGAACTTGGTAAGGAATTGACTTTGAAAAATGTCCCAACTTGTGATAGACCCGGAAGGTAACGAAAAGTACCATGACCCGACTGTTCCTTGCATTGTATAGGAAAAAAGCTAGACAACAACATCTTCGTTGGTAACTCCATTGAGATTAACAGAAAGCATGAAATTATTGATATGCTCTTCAGCTAGCATGCCTGTTTCTGGATTGAATTTAGGTAGCCATTTCTCATGATGGGCCGGTATTGGGCTCAGGGGTGGAGGCATTAAAACCACCCCAGGATTGTTCCATGGAGACAGGGCCATCGTTGAGCTGCTAGTTAATGAAAGTGCAGAGGATGATCCCTGATGCTGAGAAGATGAAGATATTATGATCTTTGATGATTGAATAGGAAGGATTGTGGAAGATGGATGAGTGATTTGGGATGAAGATGTGGGTGGCTGACTTCGCGGTGAGGGAGTCGAAATGGACGAAGTAGATGAAAGAGTCTCACTGTCAGACTTTGGTGGTGTTTTCCTTACTCTTTTCCTAGTGGGGAGAGGGATTTCAGTTGGCTGGATGCCAAACTTTTCACTCTTCAATCTGGTTAGGGGATGAGCAGGGTTGTACTGCGAAGTCACGTTGCTTTTAGATTTATCAGACCTCTGAGTAAAAATAGAGAATCCCTGGAGTTTACGAATCAAAGTTTGAATTTCAGGGGGTTCAATGATAATTTGGTCTGATATATTAGGGTATGTAGCAGCGGTGGATACTCGAGCAACTTATAACTCCAACTTTAATCGTACTGGAGAAGTCGGGGGAGTTGATGAGGGTGATTTACTCTCATAATGGTATTTAGATTTAGATTTAGGTGCCATTCATAGTTCGTGCCCTCCTTCTAGCGCCATTTATGTTGAGGGCCCTGAACTCGGGTCAACAACAAAGGGGGATACCCACCCGGTCCGGAACTTGGTTGGCAGCTCCTTGTCCGTTTGGTATAGCGGGTCCGACTGGGGATAATGGGACCAGTTTCCCAATGTTGGGGGGTGTGTGTGTGTGTAGAGTTTGATGATGCTGATCTAGAAGTATTTTAAGCTAATTTAATTCTAACTTCTAAACCGACTCTATGCTATTGTAATCTAACAAAAAAAACACATCTAATCTATGCTAACCCGGGGCAGATTTCTTCTATTATGCGATCTAAAAAGATTTCAAACAATAACTGGTAATAAAGATCATTCAACTATCATAAGAATAGAAATTAATTAAGATAAACCATTCTGCATAAAAAGTTAGGCAAAACAGTTGTGAACAGCATATCACATAATAAGTTATTCATATGTCAAGCACAAATAAATGACTCCACCGTACAGAAGTGCCAAATGGTAACCCACACATTCATACATTAACATATAAACAACTAAAACTGCATATCACTCTAAGAATATAAGCAGAAATTGGCCAAGAGATAAAAGTACCATTTATGACTGATTTCACTCATAAACTTCAAGCAATAATGATTTATCTCTACTTGTTCTAATATCTACTAAGAGTACAGAAGTGCAACATCAGTAGCAAACATTAAAATGCAAACATAAATAAATCTCGATCCATCCATTCATCAAAAACCCCCTCCGAGGGTGCAAAAGTGCATGTTCTGAGGACAAGTTTTTTGACAAATTTCTGGACCCTTCTCCAAATTCCCTGAGAAGGGTTAAATACTACTAACTAATTAATCTTAATTACACAAATTAGGAAACGGCTTCAAATGATTGCCCTTTTACTGAAACAAATTTGTTTCTAAAAATTGAATCTAATTTCTAACCATTTCTGTATCTGCTCCTTAGTGTTGTAAGCAATGCAACATTCGCCTGGAAAGAGTCGGCTGGTTATCTTCTCCTTTCGTTCGAGCGATAAAAGTAGAAATAACAAGAGCTGGCACCTATTTCTGACAAACTAGAAGATATTTTCGAAAATCTTCCTCTGGTTGGGTGTATTCGCTGTGTGTATATTTAGTATAACCCAGATTTCTTTCAAACTGATTATGTTGTTGCTATTTCGGTTCCCGGCCGTGCGAATGACTCAATGAGTTAGGGATTTCGTTGCCTGAACAATCTTCTGTATTGAAAATTGCTTCCGTTCTTTGTTCCAGGCTTTTCTGGAGCGTCTTCCCTCTTTAGCGTTTTTCTTTTTGCTTTACCTAGTGTGAGCTTCAGGATCTTTTGTAAACATGCTACTTTTCTGCGCCTTTGACTCTGAGTCTTGGATAGTCTATTTCCATCAGTATCTGTTGAGTGATACTCTGGAATCCGCGGTCCTACTGCATGCGGCAACCATTTGTGAAGGAATCTCCTCTCTGTTCTCCTAGTATTGGCGCTTTCCCCTTTTCCTTAGATGTTTCCTGCATATGGATTTATATTAGTTGCTGCCTTACAGTTTACGCAAAGGAAAAGAGAAATGACGAAAATATTGACATGAAAGCTTTAAGTTCCAATGAATGCATAATCATGACACTCATAATGACTTGACTCTTCGAAAAACACGACACAATCATTCTTGGATACTCAGGCATACAATCATTAATTTCCCTTAAGGTGCGCGCTCAATTTTGGGTTTACAGACTATGTCGAGGAACTCTTGCGATGAGTGGTTTCTGCGATTCGCATCGCAGTATCGAGGATTGCGATGCCAAGAAGTGTCATCGTAAGAATTGATAGTCTCATTCATTGCAGATCGCAACTCGTAAGATCGCAGATCACAGATCGCAAGATCGCAGATTGCGTTTTTCATTCAATCACTGTGTGCTGCTTATGCGATGTTGCGATATGCGATGTCGCATATCGGCCGTCGGCGATTCCTTAAGATTTTTCATTTAAGAGCGCTTTCAATATATGCGATGCGATGAATTTCGTGTCGCTTCTTTGCAGCTTATTTATGCGCATAGGAAACACTTCACTCTCTCTTCGCAATGCGATCTAGCTTTAGGGATTTAAAATACAAAAATTTTGATAAAAATATTTTTTGGATTTTTTGTTAAAGGTCCCCCTTTGCTTGGTGTTATTGCCAATATCAAACAAAGAGGGGGGTTGTTGGTGACCACAACAGGAACTCACACCATTTCCCTTTGTTCTTCTTTGTCTTTGTGGTGTTTCTATTTTTTTGCAGCTTTGGAAAGTTGTCATTGGTTGAAGGGAAAGTACCCCTAGGTTCCTTTGGGCTAAGACTCTACCAGACTGAAAATTGCTTATTTAAAGAAACACACACACAGCCATCATCTTTACTTTTAAGCAAATTCTAAGGTTTAGGGCACATACCTATGGTCCTACGTTCGAGAAGACCGTTAGGGTGCAAACCCTCCTTGGAGTTCCCTTCTTCTTTCTTTGACCTGCAAGACAAACAAATCAAAGAACACAACAGTACCTGTACAACTACTTATGTATAAATCATCTTCATGCTATAAAGTTAGTTATAAAAGATCTTTAAGTAACCATTTTCACTAGAATTCAACACAAGAATTTCATAAGCATAAAGAAAGATTATTCGGGAACAAAGACGTGTTTCTTTATAAATAAAGGCAAATAAAGTACAGATATCGGAAAGATATCACCTGAACACCTTCAGCAGGCTCCAAGCAAGCTTCCTCCCGGATTCGTTCCAGCCTCAAGCCTCCGACAAGAGCTCCTTCCAAGTCCTACTCCAATGATGGTATCAAGGATGAAAGATCACCAATATACATGGAAACAAGGGTTTCCTATGCAAGATGGGGGAAGTGCAGACAGCACCAAGGACTTCAGACCTGATCTAAGGGAAAAATCTCAGCATAATAATCTTGCTCTCCTTTCTCTCTCCCCTTGGCCTTCCCATTGATGTCTTTTTATACCCTCTCCAAAGTAGTTTTTTAGTTAGGAGTTGGTTGGGAACAGTTGGGCCACGGGCACTAACAGGTGATCCAGCAGGTAAACCCGCGATCACCGCCCGAAAAAGAGGAAATTATATATTTTTTAAGTGTTTTAATAGATACACGCGGGTTGGGTATGACAGACCCGCGTGTACACGCGTGTAACTCAGGGCAATGTCGCGTATAGGGAATAAAACACTGTTTTTTAAATTTTTGGACCAGGTCTGGAAGGAGGGGTTGCCCTAGGCCATGAGTGCAGCATCACAAACCATAAGAGTGGGATTTGGAGCTATAACAGATGCCCCCTAATATATGAGGTCAGAAGGGGAACATGATGGCCGAAATATATTAAGTAAGCACAAGGAAAGGAACTCTGCCGAAAAACTGAGGAGGACTTCACCAGAATTCAGCCTGCAAAGCCACCGAAAAGAGGTCAGAAAGAAACACCGTCTGAGGCGGGCATACCCATGCTCAGGAAAAGTAAAGCATGTCCGCATATCAAGTACAAGCAGATCCACTAAGTATACAAGTATAAATGACTGGAAAATACATAATGGATCATCTGATCATAATGAGTAAGTACATGTCTGAATATCACATATAAGACTGTCAATGATGCTGAAAAATGCAACGGATCACTGATATCAAAGACTGATCCCAAAAAACGGTACCAACTAAACATGATGGAATAGGATGGTACTACACTGCAAACTCAGGTGCCAGCATATAGGATGTCGCCGTGACTGACTGCAACATATAAGGTGGAGTGGTATCAACGAGCAGTAACAGGAGCAACTGTCAAGTGAACCAATGAATGCTGATACAACCTGAGGTCTTCACCGACCGCCGTGGTACATTTCTACACCATGGGAATAAATGATCTGAAGTCGACCATGTGAGAAATCGTTTGATTACCAGTCATTGATGTATACCGTTAACAAACGCGAGACTACTCACCGATAATGATAATGAGCGTCAAGGTACCCAGTACAATCTAACAAGTGTGAATGGATGAGCTGAAGTCGAACACCTGTAAGAATCTATCAATCAGGAGACAATGATGGTTTCCCACTGTCGATAGCGAGGAATCTGCCACTAATGACTGCAAACCCCAAGGTACTGCCAAATGGACTCTAGATCTTTGCCCCAGAGCAATGAGTCGGAGTCGATAGGGAAAGATCCGCTAGAAGGAAGGCATTAAGGCATCCTCCATCAATCTAGCGTGAGTGTAACCCGTATGCCAATAATGTGGAAGGAATCGGACGAAAAAGATGTAGTAACCCAACCGAAGTACGTTTCCGGCGTACACAAGATGTGGCTAGCGCACGGCAGAAACCCTCTGAACCAACCAATAATGAAAGCCGACACAGAGGCGAGGTATCCACCAATAGGGTCAAATGGAAACCAAGGTACTGCACGAATCCCAATGTGTGATAATGTATGCTGATGTCGAACACAAGGGAAACCACTCAGTCAAAGACCCATGATACTGATCGATACTGAGCACAAGGTGACCTATCAATAATGAAAATAGGGCCAGGGTGCGGCTCTAGGCCTGTCCTCAGAGCAATGTGTCGTCGTCGATAAGGACAAGACCCGCCAGCAAGAAGTCAATGGGGACCTTCTCAAACCGGCACGAGTAAAGGACCAATATAACTGATGTGATGATAGACATGACACTGACAACCAGGGATGGCCGACTGAAAAATGAGTCAAGAGACACCGCAGAAAGGCCGACTCAGGCTAACTTCCCTTGAACAAAAGCACGACTCAATATGACTATGTGGCAGCATAAAATGAACCTGTATAAGTCCGTCATGCAGGAGGCACGAACGAACCCTCCATATGACTGGAAGAGATAACCAATCGGGGGAGAATTGACTCGATAACAAGGTTATGGCGTACCTAAGTCAAACTAAATCCCACCCATGCGGAGGAGACTTTGCTTTGAGTGCTTTGTTCAAGGGCGACATGACTGACTCTAGCTGCCAATAATAAATGGAAATAATGTCCCTGTTCCCACTCTTTTTGGAATATTTAATTTTTTTGTCTTTTTCTGATAAGCCGGAAAAAGAATAAAAGAATGCTATGGTACAGTGGAAAGAACGAGTGTCAATGAAACAGATGATTTAGTTCCTGGGAAAAGGAACATTCCTATGCTCAATGCAGGGAGGTGAAAAACTGGTCAGTGACACTCAAAGGTATGTTCCTTCCACGGATCAAGGTATGTCAAGCTGCAGAAGTCAAAGGTATGCAAGGTTGATTTTGCAGACGGCATGGTCAACAGTTGGCTTAAACACGAGTACAAGTGAAGCCGGCTATAGGCCAAAAGGTGCAAATGGTCAACATGCAATGCAGAAGTACAACTCAACACACATAGGAGCCTCTAGGGTATAAGGCCAGAACGAAGCAAAGAAGCACAGAGGAATGAGTCTTCAACGCATAAGTCATGGCGGGACTACAGAGGACTCCCGAGCCTAGGGATGAAAAATCTGCATGAGTGCCAAGCGACAATAAGGTACTAACTAGGGCACCCATGATAAGGTAGGCTCTACCACACAAGTCACGATACTTCTAAACAATGAGAAGGTTCCGCACCATAACTTGGTGGGGTCGATCCTAAGGCAAAATGGTAAAGGAAACTGATAAGTGCACAATGCAGGCGGAAAAACCTAACCTATATGACAGTTTTGAGAACCAATACCTGTCAGAACGGACCAGCCATAAACTTCCAAAGGAGAAATCTTCCAAGTTCTGTAAACATAAATAAGAACACTAGACACGAAGTTAATACATCCCACATATAAACTTCATATAAGATCTTTGTGTTATAGAATACAAAACTTGAAAATGCGTACCTCATATATACAATATGGTACAGGGAACCACGCAGCCTTGCGGCTTACGCATAATAGTTCTGCTGAACAAACCCCTTGCAGGGCTCAGGCCAAGGGCTCCTTTGGTAGTCATAACTCATGGCTTCAAAGAGTTCCTCCTGTGAAGGCAAAACAAGATCTGAGAAATCATGAGAACTACAAGGATCAAAAGAGGTAATTAAAGGGTCCCATGTCCCTATAGGAAGAATCTCTCGGTCAATTGCCGGGACCAAGTCCCAAGAAGGAGAATAATAGGTCAAAGAACCCTTCTGAGAAGTAATTGAACATTGAGGATTCAATGCCACATAATTGACCCGTGGCAGGGTAGAGTCTACTTGAACACTTGGAACAAACCAAGGGGCATTCTGCAGTAAAGTCGAATTAGGGTGGTGATTATCAGATGCAAGCTGATCAATAGTGACAATATTCCCGTTATGAGGAAAACACATTACTCGAAAGAGTGAAGACACCACAGCATTCATAGCATAGACATAATCACGCCCAAGTAGCATATTAAAGTCTAAAGGGCTATCAACCACCATCATATCGATTAAGACAGTCTTCCCACCTAAAGTGATAGGCACTTGAGGAAGAACACCCATAGATTCACCAGGTCTTCTATCATAGGCTAACAACTGACTCTGAGCTGTCAACAGCTTTAGGGAACCCAAAGCTTTCCAAGTCAAAGAGGATATAATACTTGTAGAGGATCCTTCATCCACCATACATCGATAGACATTTGTGGAATTAACTCTAACCTTTATTTGGAAAGGTGCAGTGGAAGGAAGACGAGGCTCAACAAGACTACCCCAATCAAAGGAAACACTCTTAGAACTTGGAGGGGGAACATTCGAAGAAACCGGAATGCCCCCTATACTAGAAGACTCTGTACTAGAGATCAAACAGACTCTTTTGTTAGGCACTTCACCCCCCAAAAGAGGAGTGTAATCGGCCAGCGATTGCACTGGCTGCACCACATTATCAACCAATGGTTGATGGGATTGATGAGAAACCATATCAGATCTAGGAGTAGAAGTACTTTCAGACTCGGACCATATCTTTTGAACCTCTGGAATACCAGGGCATAAATGAGTAAGATGGTCTCCCTTGCATATCTTACAAGGGAACTTAGGTTTAAAACTTCTACGTCTAGGCTTCGTATCAACCTCCATTCCGCCAACATGACTAGCAGTGGTTTGCGGAGAGTCCTGAACATGACTTGCAGAGGTCGGTGACTCTTTGCTAGTATGACTTGTAGTGACTAGACCTGTGCCCCCAGCATGACTCGCAGCGGCTGAAGACTCATCTCCAACATGACTCGCAGAGGTTGAAGATGAAGTGCTAGTATGACTTGCAGTGACTAGACTTGTGCCCCCAGCATGACTTGCAGCGGCTGAAGACTCATCTCCAACATGACTCGCAGAGGTTGAAGATGAAGGGATAGAATTATTCTTCTTCTTTGACTTCCTTTTTCTCCTCTTTTTACATTTCTTGTTACAAGAAGGAGGCGAAGAAGGAATCCCAGATTTCTCTTTGAAAGAAGATGAACAATTAGCACCCATTTGATGCCCCTGAAATAAAGCATTCATCTGAGAAGCTTCAAGAGCATTCGGAATATTCGGAGTGGACCACAGCCAAACGGGTAGTCCAACATTCAACCCGGGAATATTCAAAGTGGCCATCAAGGGAGTACCAACGTTTCCAAAGAAAGGAAAAGCACAAGGATCCCCTTTTGGAAGGGTACCTTGGTTGGTTTCCACAGGAATATTAGCCATGTCTAACTGATCCAAAGACCCTTTCCCTTGCGGGAACATAGAAATAACTCTTCAAAGAATATGGATAAGCAATCAAAACCTTTGCCCTTGAGGAGGCAACTCCACAACTTTCGAAAGAACGACCGAAAGCCTTTCAAGATCGGTAGAGTGGTAAGCCAGTCACGCAGACCACAAAGTCCAAATGTGACTAGACAAAAATACCTAAAGCCAACTATATACAAGGAGCAAAGAGCACTCACTATAAAGTCCCTAAAGATACAGCCAGTCAAACAACTTCCGAGTATTTCCGCTCCGGGTGATGAGGACCGGACACCAAAATACAAGAAAGCGGAGTCAGGGGCCTTCCGAAGATAGTCTGGGATAATGACGGCCCAGTCCTATCAGCGAAGGTAACAGAGGAAGTTACGCTGACCTCCTAACAACAGCCTGCGCCGGTGTAAGCCCCCAAGCTTCGCAAGGGTGCCCTCCGGAAGTACCGTCGAGAGTGATACAACGTCGACCTCAGGTGCCACGGGATTCCCCTCCGCAGCCACCTATGCAGATCCCTAGGAGAGGCAACTATGGGTACCAACTCGTCGCAGAAGCCAGGTGGAACAGTCGTGAGGTAAGTTCGGACAAGTAGGAGAGGGGGTATCTCTCTTCCCTGTCTTCACAGACCCTCGTGCTTAACTCCCAGATCCGGAGTTTTCCTGGTCTTCCGAACGCTATTGGATTCACTCTCTTTAATCAGACTCTTATGTTTGACGTTTTATGTGGCCTTGGAGAGTTAACTCTCCACTCACCTAATCCAAGGCCCTAAAATCCTAAACTTGTTGGTGTAATAACTAAAACAAAAAGTTCTAGTGGATTTTAATTAAGCGCTTGATTTTATTAGGCTGTTCTTTAAGTCACGGGGTTATGGAGATGAAACTTGTGGTGTTTTTTGACGCGAAGGAAGTTAATAAAAACTTAACTATATGCACATGCACTTTTTCGTTCGATGAAAAGTAATCTCTAGAGGGTTCAGAGGAACTTCAAATTAAACAAATTTTTTTGCTTTCTTTTCAAACTCCACACTCACAAAAGCTAACAAAGCTATGTATGCATAAAAAGGGATGCAAATCTTACCCTAATGCAAGAACTAAATGTGGATGCAAGATTCAAAGACTACTCTAAAAACAAAGAAGGAAAGTTGCTGCTTTACCAAATTTTGTCTTGCCACTGAAATGCTTAGATAGAAGATGATTTGTTACCAATCATTTCGTCCAAACAATAAAAACAAGTTTAAGATAAAAAACAAAGCACTTTCACTTCGTAAAAAAGGAAATCAAATGAGAAGTGAGTTTAAGAAAGCGAAACTCAAAAACTTTCAAAAGATTTTCTTTCAATCAAACCAAAAAGTCTTTTTCAAAGGAAGGCTCTCAAAAATACTGACACTAATGATTGATAAGCAAGCCACCAAACACTTTTGTGAATTGACACCTTTCAAATGATGAAAACTCAACAAAAATAAAATGTGTTCGAAATCGCTTCTGACAATCAAAAACAGCAATGAAAGTCCAAAATATCAAAAGACAAGTTTCAAGAAAAATGGTAACAAACAAATTTCTCGAAAAGAAGGAGCAAATGGTCACAAAAATGATTCCGTTAAGCAAACACAAATGTCACGAAAACAAGATGGACACAAAGATTGAAAACAATCTTCCCACTCTGCCGAAACAGAGCAATCAAGATTCTTAGACAGAAATCTTGTGTGTCAAAAATCAATGACGCTTGCAATCAACGAAAAACAAGACTAGCACTCCTTATAACTAGAGAGAGTTCAGAACAAGATGCCCCCTGTCAAACAGGGAACTGTTACTGGAGAAATAACTGCTTGACACTGACCCAAACCACCAGAAAAACATTCAGCAAAAAGAAAAATTATAAATCTTGAAAATAATGTGATATACGCGCCTGTAATTATTTGCAGAATGCGTGTATACGCGACTGAAACTAAGGAAACCTGCGTATACGCGGGTTCACTTAGTGCAACTAGCGTATATACGCTTCTGTAATCCAGAAAAAAAGCGTATCTGAAGTCTTTCAAGAAAAATAAAAAACACAGACTGAAAAACTGGCAAAGCTTGGATTTCAGGAAAATATCAGACAGTCAGAGCCAACAAACAGAGGGGCTGAGCCTTGATTGGCTTGAGGACTACCCAAACTAGGAACAACAAGAGTGTTGTCCCCAGTGGAGTCGCCAATTCTGGTTGAAGGGAAAGTACCCCTAGGGTCCTTTGGGCTAAGACTCTACCAGACTGAAAATTGCTTATTTAAAGAAACACACACACAGCCATCATCTTTACTTTTAAGCAAATTCTAAGGTTTAGGGCACATACCTATGGTCCTACGTTCGAGAAGACCGTTAGGGTGCAAACCCTCCTTGGAGTTCCCTTCTTCTTTCTTTGACCTACAAGACAAACAAATCAAAGAACACAACAGTACCTGTACAACTACTTATGTATAAATCATCTTCATGCTATAAAGTTAGTTATAAAAGATCTTTAAGTAACCATTTTCACTAGAATTCAACACAAGAATTTCATAAGCATAAAGAAAGATTATTCGGGAACAAAGACGTGTTTCTTTATAAATAAAGGCAAATAAAGTACAGATATCGGAAAGATATCACCTGAACACCTTCAGCAGGCTCCAAGCAAGCTTCCTCCCGGATTCGTTCTAGCCTCAAGCCTCCGACAAGAGCTCCTTCCAAGTCCTACTCGAATGATGGTATCAAGGATGAAAGATCAACAATATACATGGAAACAAGGGTTTCCTATGCAAGATGGGGGAAGTGCAGACAGCACCAAGGACTTCAGACCTGATCTAAGGGAAAAATCTCAGCATAATAATCTTGCTCTCCTTTCTCTCTCCCCTTGGCCTTCCCATTGATGTCTTTTTATACCCTCTCCAAAGTAGTTTTTTAGTTAGGAGTTGGTTGGGAACAGTTGGGCCACGGGCACTAACAGGTGATCCAGCAGGTAAACCCGCGATCACCGCCCGAAAAATAGGAAATTATATATTTTTTAAGTGTTTTAATAGATACACGCGGGTTGGGTATGACAGACTCGCGTGTACACGCGTGTAACTCAGGGCAATGTCGCGTATAGGGAATAAAACACTGTTTTTTAAATTTTTGGACCAGGTCTGGAAGGAGGGGTTGCCCTAGGCCATGAGTGCAGCATCACAAACCATAAGAGTGGGATTTGGAGCTATAACAGTCATGGGTTGCCCCACATTGGTTTTGTCATTTTTTCTGTAGTTTGGTGGTGCCTTTCCCTTGCTTTGGATTCACAGATCCAAAGTCTAGCTTCTTTTGTTTAAATTTTTGCTCGATCTTGACAACGTATTGATAGGCAACACCAACGAGGAGATTTCCAAGAACACCATCTCATCCTGGATGTACTTTTGTAGATAGTCGTTGTAATTGAGTACCAAATGCCACTCAGAATCCTTTGATACCCAGCTTCGTGAGAAGGGTGTTGAGTTCCAAAACTGTCTTTCCCTTAGCTACTTTTCTCATCCATCCTTCTCTATTTTTCCATGAAAAATGCATATTTATCCTCAAAAACCAGTATACATTGCCTCAAGGAGTATATTTCAGTGATTTACATGTTATGCTATTATGTTTTCTATTTGAATAAGTTTTTGTCTTTTACCTACGGAACACAGCCACATTCCGCAGCTAATCGGCTGTTCCGCAGCTACTTCCACGCTTTTGTAGGTTCTAGGTGTTGAGAGGGGAAAATGACTACATGGGTAGCTTGGAAAACATCAAGGCATGGATCATATCCTATTCATCTGGCCTAGATCAAAGAGGAAGACTTTGGTCAAAGGGAAGTCAAACATAGAAACCTATGGCAAACATGACTCTGTTTTGCACACGTTTCTTAGTGATGGGATCTGAAGCAGTTTCCTGAGGCCACAAACTTCATCTGCCACTTGCACAAACGAAATCCAACAGCAATTACCATAATATTTATGTTTCCAAGCAACCAAGGACAAGAATTCCGCATACTTGCCTGTCTACGTGTTTTGATGTAGCTTATTTCTCTCTTTAAAACAGTTGTATAATTTCCTATAAATACCGGTGTGAAGAACACAGAACAAGTTAAGTTTTTTCTTATGTATTAAGTTTAGATTTCCACTCTGTAGTTTGAAGAACTCATTCTCTGTTTTAATATAAAGACTTTGTTTCAATGGATACCTGAAGCATTATTGGAGTGTTGATTACGTGCTGACAATCTGAGACCTTTGCAAAGGGCCCCTGCGTTGTTGAAGGTTAAATTTTATTTCTGTTTTGTCTTTCATAGTTAACTGTAAATTCACGGTGTCTTTTTCATGATGTTTATAACCATTTTCTAACTCTATTCATAATGCAACTTGTGTCATCTTCTTATTAGCACAGAACAACTCTTTTGTTTCACTACTTTCTAGTTTCTTATCAGTAGCATAAAGTAATTTAGATTTGCTGATCATTAGTCTAGTTTCTTTCATTTACTGTTCATTAGTCTTTAGATTTTGAATTTAACTGATCAATTCCATTTTATTGTTAGTTTAGTAACTCATGTTGTAAGTGAATGTTTCCGAAAGCCCTTTCAGTTGATGGTTCATCCTAAAAACTAAGTGGTGAAATATTTCATTTATGAATGAGTCTTTCTCTGCATTTTTATGTTTAATTTTTCTTAGAACAATGAAGGATGGAGTCCCTCAAAATTCTATCACAAGGAGGTAGTTCTCCCAAAATTGTGTAGCAGAGTGATAAAGCACCTCATTTAGTTTGATAGATTAGTTGCAATTTCATTTTCAATCATAGTTTTTCATCTACTTGCAATTCCATTTTTAGTTGTTCATTAAGTTTTAATTCAACAATTAGACAATAGTTGTAATCTTATTTTCAGTATTTCATTTTTGGTTCATCATAGATAGCTGCAATCTCATTTTCAGTTTTAATATCTCATTTAAGCTTTGGTTTTGTAATTGATTAGATAGTAGTTGCAATTTCACTCTTAAGTCCTTTTAGTTCATGTTTTGGAAACAATCATAATAGCAAGAAGAGAAACTATGTTTTTATTTTCTTGGTTAAAACTTTACTTCCAAATTTGGCTTAAAGCACTTTTAGCTCTCATTTCATTTTTTCTAGATTCTTAGTAGTAGTAGATTTAAGATTTTGTTAGGAATTAAAAGATCAAAACCCCAAAACAACTTAAAACTCAAAATCACTGAAGTAGGAAGGGCCATCTAGCACATATAGTGCACTGCACTTCATCAGTTTACGATACCCAGATTGATAATTCATGTAGAGCAATTTAGGGCACTAAATTGACCAAACATTTTCGCGCCGTTTCCGGGGAAGTGTAACTAGGTATCCTTATCTCTTACATTCATTAAAAAAAAAAAAACAAAAACAAAAAAACAAAATAATGACATGCATAGAGAAAGAGATTCTAGGGGTAGATTTATAGCTAGGGGTAGAAGTTCAATTCCCACAACTCCACCTACTCCACCAAGAATTAGAAAAGACACACCTCCATCCCAGATTCATACTCCCAGCCATAGGATTCCTGGAATTCAAGGAGCAGAAACTCAATCAAAATATTCTCCTACATCATCCACCAAAACAGTCCTAGGAGAGAAGACCTTTTTCACCTCTACAGGGGAGCCTATTGTAGTTGAAGAACTAGGAATACCTAGTGAGGAAGAAAAAGTAGGAAATCCCTCTCATAGTCCATTAATAGAAGAACCAGAGGAAGAGGGAATAACCTTGTAGGCTGAGCCCTATACTGACTCTGAGGAAACTATAATGGTAGAATAAGAGCAATATGGAGAATTATCACTGTTTGGAAGAGGGGGTAGAGGGAGAGGTAGCGGAAACAATGGAGGAGGTAAAGGTAATAATGGAGGAGGTAGAGGAAATAGGGAAGTAGATAACTCATTTGGATTCCCTATAGTGGATGAGGAAACACATACAACAATGAAAAACATTTCACCATCTGTACTCCCAAACTTTTATGGGTTGAGAAGTGAGGATCCTGAAACATTTTTGTTTGAGTTTGAAGTCTTATGCAGAACCTATGACTATCTAGAAGACTCTCAAGAACTCAAATTGTTCCCTTCAACACTAAAAGGGGTTGCTTTGAAATGGTTTATGGGGTTAGTCACTCAATCCATTAGAACATGTAATGACATGAAACATGAATTTTTGGATAGATACTTGGATTATTGTATGCCTACTAATCATAAAGATGAGGTGTTCAAAATGATACAAAAGGAAGATGAAAACTTAGAGGATTTGCTTGAAAGATTCAACTATAATTTGAAAAGAGCAAAAATGAAATATCTAGATGAAGAAACTTTAAAAGCTCTTTTGTTAAAGGCCATTAGAGATGAATGGATAGATATCCTTAATATGATGGGGAAGGGCAATATCTCTCAACTTCCATTGAGTGACATAGCAGAACTATGTGTTCATCTCTCAAGAGGGAAATCTAAAACCGTGAAAGGACCAAGAGATCCTTCTCTTGTTAGAGCAAACAAATCTGCAACTGGATCTGTAAGTAGGGCAGAAATTGGCAATATGCTTGATGAGTTTAAAACTAACATTTTAGGGAGCCTTAATGAGCAACTAGACACCCTTAAAATTCAAAACAAGCAGAAAACAGAGGTTGATGCTTTAGCCATCTTTCGTCCAAAATGCAGAAAGAAACATGCTCTAAGGGAATGTCCTCTAGATGCAAAAATTGTAGAAACTTGTATGATTTGTTTAGAAAGTCATGAGACCAAAGGTTGTCCTTCAATCCCAGGTCTTAAGGCTATCTTTCAAGAAGAACTAATCCCAAATCCTACAAAACCTCTTTGTTTTGTTGCAAAAAGACCTTGGCAGGGGCCACAAAATCAAATATATAACAATACAATGTATTTTCAGTCCCCACCAAACTGGAATTCTTGGCAGCAACCTTGGACTCAACCTCAATCTCAGTATCAATCTCAACCATGGGCACAAGGGGTACAAAATCCCTATGGGATATTTGCTCAATATTATCAATATCCTCCATCTTATCAAAGCTATCCTCCCCCACAAAATCAGCAGCAAAATTAGCAACCACAACTTCCAAATCAAAACCCTCAACTTTCATTACCATTTCCACAACAACCTCCACAACAAAGTCAAAATCCTCAACTCTTACTTCCATTTCAACAAAAAACAAATCAGTTACCTGCCCAACCATTGCCAAACCCCAATAATAAAAACCCTTAGAATGCTTACATGGTAGAAGGACAACAATTTCCAACTTACATGATTACTCCTCTAGATCTTAATGATGTTCAGCTTAGATCTGGTAGGATATTAGAAAAGGAAAAACCTTCTATAGTCATTCAAGAACAAGATAAATCTGAGGAAGACTCTCTAAAAGTCAATAAAAGTTTTGAGGGAACATCCCTCCAAAACCAAAACATTGAAAAAGAAAAACAAAAAGAATCAATAAACACAACTCCTATCATTGAGCAACCAACATCTACTTCTACACCTCCTTTTCCTGAGAGATTACAAATTGATATAGGGGTAGAAAAATAGATCTTGTTGCCCAATTATGATTTTCTAGATGAATTGAAGAATGTTTGTATCAAAATTCCTTTGTTACAAGCCATTAGAGAAATTCCTATTCTAGCCAAGACAATAAAGGAGTTGAGCATCAAAAGACCAGGAAGAAAACCAAGAGAAACAAAAAGAATTCACCTAGTAGGAAAGATAGCAGATATCATGATGGGAAAGATTGTCATGAAGAAATATGTGGATCTAGGAAGTCCAATTGTCAAGACACATATAAATGAGATTGAAATTCCAAACACATTGATTGAATTAGGGGCAGCAATAAACATTATGAGTAGACAAACTATGGAGTAGCTTAAACTTCCTAATCTTCTTTACACACCTACCTTGCTGCAACTTGTAGATAGATCAGTAATCAAACCAGATGGTGTGCTAGAAGACATTTCAGTCTCCTTAGATTCTTGGGAATATCTTGTTGATTTCATGATTTTAACTCCCAAGAATAATCTAGGAGGACACCCACTCATATTAGGAAGACCTTGGCTGGCCACAACTGATGCTTTTATTAGTTGTAGATCTGGTGACATGTATATTTCTAATGGTAATTCAACAAAGAAATTTACTTTGTATCCTCCAGCAAAAGAAATCACAAAAATAGATGACAAGGAATGGATCGATGAAGAAGATGATATTCAACCTCTCTTTACTATGTCATAAATTAGTGAAGATAGTCAAATTTTGAACACATTGGAAAATTTGAAACATCTTCAGAATATGATCATGCACAATTCCAAGAAAAATCTAATGTTGAATACTTGTCATCTAGGTAGATGTCTCTCTATTCTATGGAAGAGTTTGGTAGCTCTACAATTGAAATTTTTCCAGGTAGGACATTGAACATAAACAAAAACTTGGAGAAACTACAACAAGAAAAGCTAACCAAAATATTACAAAAACATTCTGCTGCATTTGCATGGGATTACACCGACATGAAAGGTATTGATCCTAAGAATTGTATCCATCATATCTATATTGAGGAAAACAATAGACCAATCAGACAACCTCAAAGAAGAATGAATCCAAATCTTAGGGAAATTGTGAAAGAAGAGCTCCAAAAATTACTCAATGTAAACTTCATTTTCCCAATTTCAGATAGCCAATGGGTTTCTCCTTTGGTAATTGTGCCTAAAAAGAATGTTAAATGGAGGGTGTGCATTGATTACTGAGAATTGAATAAAGCAACCTTAAAAGATCACTTTCCTTTGCCCTTCATAGATCAAGTGTTAGATACATTAGCAGGTAAAAAGTATTTCTCATTCTTGGATGGTTTTAGTGGTTATAATCAAATTCAGGTAGCACCTAAGGATCAGGATAAAACCACATTTACTTGTCCATGGGGAACTTTTCCCTACCGAGTGCTTCATTTTGGGTTATGTAATGCACCTACAACTTTCCAAAGAGCAGTACTAGGAATTTTTTTTGATCTAATATATGATTGTGTAGAGGTATATATGGATGATTTTACAGTCTATGGTAACACATTTGAAGAAGCTTCGGAAAATTTGGAAAAAGTCCTTAAAAGATGTAAATAAACAAACCTTTCATTAAGCCATGAGAAATGCTTTATGATGTTTATAGAAGGTATTGTTTTAGGACATCATATTTTAGGAGATGGGATTAAAGTTGACAAATCTAAAGTTGAAGTCATCTATAAGTTATCAATTCCAGATTGCCAAAGGGATGTTAGAAGTTTTCTAGGATTTACAGGTTACTATAGAAGATTTATAGAAAACTTCACTAAAATAGCATCTCCACTCTTCAAATTGCTTACAAAAGATTGTGAATTCAAGTGGAATCCTAATTGCCAATTAGCATTTGAAACCTTGAAAGAAAAAATATCTGAAGCACCTATCTTAAGAGGACCAAATTGGAAACTTCCTTTCCATATTTCTACAGATGATTTAGATACAGCTCTAGGAGCTATATTGAGACAAAAAGATTTGATTCCTTACGTCATTTACTATACAAGTAAAAATCTGACTCCCATTGAGTTGAATTATACTGTGACTGAAAAATAATTCTTAGCTGTTGTTCATGCAATTAACAAGTTTAGACACTATATAATAGGCTATGAAACCTTTGTTCATACAGATCACTCTACAATTAGATATTTGATGAATAAACCTATTAGTAATGGCAGAGTTACAAGATGGATTTTACTTTTGCAAGAATTCAACATTACTGTGCTAGATAGACCTGGAAAACAAAACAAAGTTGCTGATTTCTTGTCCAGGATTCAGAATATCAAAGAAGACTCCCTGATTGAAGATAAGTTCCCTGATGAATATCTATTTGCAGTAACTACTCAAACTCCTTGGTTTGCAAATGTTGCTAACTACTTGGTTACAGGGAAGTTACCTTCACATTTATTTCCTAGAGAGAAAAGAAATATTATTCAAGATAGTGCAAGATATTCATGGATCACTAACGAATTGTATAAAACAAGGCTAGGTCTTATGATCAGAAGGTGTGTCAGGGAAGATGAAATGCCTGATATTCTCAAAGCATGTCATGATGAGTCGTGTGGTGGACACTTTGCTAACAAGAGGACAGCCTATAAAATCCCTTCTTTAGGATATTTTTGGCCATCCATCTTCAAAGATGCTAAAGAATATGTTAGAAGGTGCGACAGCTGCCAAAGGGTAGGGAAACCTGCTCCCTCAAATGAAATGCCATTACAACCTCAGGTACTTATTGAACCCTTTGAAAAATGGGCTTTAGACTTTATTGGACCTATTAATCCTCCATCCAAGCAGAAAAAGTATATATTGGTATGCACTGATTATGTCACCAAATGGGTAGAAGCCAAAGCACTACTTTTTGCTAACGAAAATTCTGTAGTTAGTTTTCTTTTTTGAGGATATTTTTACTCGCTTTGGTGTTCCAAGAGAAATTGTGATAGATCAGGGACTTAAATTCACATCCAACATGGTAGAGAAGCTTATGAGGGAATACAAAATCAAGCATAGGAAATCCACTGCCTATCATCCATAAGCAAATGATCGAGTGGAGTCTACAAATAAAGTGATTGAAAGAATCCTCACCAAGACTGTGCATCTACATAGAATAGATTGGGTAGAAAGGCTTCCTGAAGCCTTCTGGGCCTATAGAACTACATGGAGGAACACATCTAGACATACACCCTATGAACTTATTTATGGGAAACAAGTCCTGTTCCCCATATAGTTCCAAGTCAAAACTTTCAAGATGGCAGTCCGGTTGGGGATGGATTTATCAGAAGCTCAAAAGCATAGACTGGAGAAATTGAATGAACTTGATGAAATCAGACAAGAGGCTATTCAAAGGATTGGTCTAGTTCAGCAACAGAGGGCTAAATGGCATGACAAGTACATCAAGGACAAGAAGTTTCAAGAGGGAGATTGGGCACTGTTATTTGATTCAAAGTTTAAAGATTTTCAAGGTAAGTTTCAAACTCATTGGCTTGGGCCATATGAGATTGAAAACGTTTTTAGTAATGGAGCACTAAGGATCAGAACAATAGATGAAATTAAAACTCCTCTCCTTGTGAATGGTCATAAATTGAAAATTTATCAAAAACCAATCTCAAAGGAGGAGTTCATCAAGATCTTTCAGAACAATTCTGAAATGAAGTTGGTGAAGAAGAATCCTTCTTCTCCACCAACTTAGTCTTTGTTTTTTCTATCTAAAAATAAAAATAAAAATTTTATAAGGTTGAAAACCAATCACTGATTGGCATGCTTATACAGAAAATACAGGGTGAAAATCAGAAGCTTCTGACACCCTATATTTTCCATTTCCTTTTTCTGAAAAAAAAAAAAATGGTGACTCACTTTGCATTTTGCAAAATCCATTGTTTTATCTCATTTTCACTCTGTTTTACTTTTGCAAAGTTTCACTTCACTCCACTATCATATTCCACCAATAAATTTTTCCTCTTCAGCATTTCTTCCATCTCCATTTTTCATTTATCATCTTGTCATATTTTCACTCATAGAGTCATTTCCATTCCATTCATCCATAAGCCATAATTTGTTTTCCGATTTACATTCTGTAGCTATTTTACATTCTATAGTTGTTTCCACGTTCTGCAGCTGTTCCCATTCCATAGATAATCCTGTTCTGTAGTGAATCTGATTTTGTAGCAACAGTTTGATCATCAGTCCAAGCACAAAGAAGCCAATTCATAATAATATTTTCTATGCAGGTAATGTTGGAGAGAACAACTTTTTAAGACCAAGCACATCTCCTTCACAACCTGCCCGAGAGTGGAATATAGACCCGAACACAGTAGGTACCATAGTTTATTAGAGCTAGTGATGAAATAACTTTTGTAATTGATAAAAGGGTGATTCAATAACTGCGGCAGGTGGCACTTACTAGGCTTGCTTTATGACAACCGTGTCCTGCACGCACCGCAATAGAGCGATGACAAAATATGGGGTATCGGTCCGGATCCGATAGCGAGTATAGACGTGTCTAAGGGCGAGTATAACCCAATAGGTCAAAGTGTCAGATTGTGAAATCTAAGCACTCGTGGAAGAAAACAATAAGAGATTAGCAAGCGGAAGGTATGGTTCTAAAGGTAAAAACAAAAACTTATTTCAAAAAGAAATACAAAACATAAGTTGGTATAACTCGTATAATCACATGACTCCTTGATTTATCATTATGAGATTTGACTGCCATGATGATTCCGCCACACCTTCCGTCTTTAATGCTAATGGTCTAATGATGCAATCTCCATTTTAAACTGAATGACTCGTACTTAACCGGACTTCTCCAGCACACCTGTTAAATGGTTAGATTCATGACATAACCTATTTGAATACGACTCTTCAAAACTCTTGATTTTTCATTTATTACACCAAGTTTTTCTCTTATACTCCTACAACCTTTTTTGTATAC
This sequence comes from Pinus tabuliformis, assembly GCA_031772625.1. NCBI lineage: Eukaryota > Viridiplantae > Streptophyta > Pinopsida > Pinales > Pinaceae > Pinus > Pinus tabuliformis. The sequence continues at coordinate 119,969,376 of CM062819.1, forward strand.
AATCACTCTGTTTTTCATATATTTCATGCATACAAACACTCTGTTACCTTGTACACACAGTCACTCTGTTTTCGTATCCTCTGTGTATAACAGTCACTCTGTTTTTCACACAGTTTACATGTATAGCCACTCCGTTTTCATATACCTTGTGCACACTCTGTTTCCACACATTTTATGCATACAACTACTCTGTTTTCGTATACCCTGTATGTACAGTCATTTTATCTCATACTCATAGTCATTTTACTTCCATATATTTTGTCATTTCGTCCCCATATCCATAGTTATTTTTGTTTCTATATATGAGTTGTTCCACTGCCGTATACACAATCCTCTTTACGCAGTCACTCCATTTCTCAAACAACGAAGGGAATTTTGAAGAATAGCAGAGAATAGAGGTGATGGAGCTCATCGTCAGAGCTGAACCCATAGGAGTGAAGTACATGGAAGGTTATCCTCAGCTGAAAGGAATGTTGTAGAAGGCTGGTTGGTTGAGTTTCATTGAAAAATTAAATGGTTATAATAAAGAAATCACCAAATATTTTGCCAGATCATTTGATGGAATGGATGTGGAAATAGGTGACATAAAATTTGTAGTGATCGAGTCTTTTATTGTTGAAGCAACCGAGCTACCAAGGCTAGGAGAGAGGTGGTTCAAGAACAAATAATTTCATGATGAAACCTGGAAGGTCATTCTCAAAAATCTAGGTATGGACACTTCAGTTTTTAGGAAAGGGATTCCAATCTCTGCACTTAAGAGCAAATGGAGTAGCATGTTATTAATTTTGCAAAAGTTTATTACATGCGAGGGAAGATTTGGTTCCATGTATGTATATCACATAAGACTGTTAATGAATTTTCTTGAAGATGGAACCCTCAATCTCCCATTTTTCCTGTTGAATAGCTTGAGAAGAATGGCCACTAATGTTCAGAAGAAAATTGAAGCAATAGAAACCACTCTTTATCACCATGGACTAGTAAAAATTTTAGTTGAATATCACTTAAAGAGTGTAGGGGACACATGGGAGGACTTTTTGGTCAAAAACTTCTTCCAAGATGCCCCAGAATTGCCTGAGGGAAGTCCTGCAAAAAGAAGTAGGAGAAGAAAGACCAGTCTCACCATTCAAAACATTCATGAAACTTCAGTATAGAAAAATAATGAAGAAGAGCCCATCTTTGAAACATTAACAGAGATCAGAAAGCAGACAAAGCAGAAAAGAAATTTAAAAGAAAAGGTTAAGGAATCCCACAAAAATAATCTTGAACATTCATCATCTAAGGAGGGCGAACAAATGCTTTGCAAGAGACTAGTCAAAATCAGGGATCAACTTAAGAAAGAGAAGGAGAAGGGAAAAAGGAAACAAGTTATAGAGGAATAAATCATAGGCTCCCAAAGTTTGAGGAGAAGTTCTAGACTTAGGGGAAAAGTGAATAAAGAAAAATGAAAAGAGACCCAGTTCATAGATTTGGGGGAAGAAACTCCAACTCAGTCCCATGACAATATTCCATATGAGCAAAGCCCACAGAACTCTCCTCAACAAAACTTTGAAAGCAGCCCAAGGAGAGCCTCTCCAAGCATTGATCCAATCCAACAGCAGATTTATGACTACATAGAGTCATTGGAGAAAAAGGGTACATCAGTGGACCCAGGGACTTCATCTAATCCTGAGCAACCTGCCACATCACAAGAGACTTTAACTAGCTCACTTAAACAGGAAATCTATGAGCTAGAAGTTCTAAATAGGCACATCCAAAGAGAAAATGAAGCCTTAAAAGAACAAAACAAGTTGGATAAGATTATCCATGATAACACTATGCTTCACTTGGGTTTATGGCACAAGAAGAAAAGAAAACTAAAAAGGAAGAATAAGAAGCTAAACAAGGCACTCATTAACCTCAAGTATAGATTCCTCCTGAGGAAGCCTGCGATGGCAGTTGCTGCAAAGAAAAGCAAGAAGAGGTTAGATGTTTTGGCTGAAGCCTCAGAACAAATACAGTAGTAGGAGGGAGTTCACAATTTTGATTGCATGGGGACATGCAATAGTCTTGTAGTGGGGGTATGTTGAGTTCCAAAACTGTCTTTCCCTTAGCTACTTTTCTCATCCTTCCTTCTCTGTTTTTCCATGAAAAATGCATCTTTATCATCAAAAACCATTATACATTGCCTCAAGGAGTATATTTCAGTGATTTATATGTTATACTGTTATGTTTGCTATTTGAATAATTTTTTTTCTTTTAGCTATGGAACACAACCACATTCCGCAGCTAATTGGTTATTCCACAGCTACTTCCACGCTTTTGTAGGTTCCAAGTGTCGAGAGGGGAAAAGGACTACATGGGTAGCTTGGAAAATATCAGGGCATCGATCATATCCTATTATCTAGGCTAAATTGATGAGGAAGACTTCGGTCAAAGGGAAGTCAAACATAGAAACCTATGGCAAACAAGACTCTGTTTTGCACACGTTTCTCAGCGATGGGATCCGAAGCAGTTTCCTGAAGCCGCAGACTTCATATCCCACCTACGCAAATGGAATCCAACAGCCATTACCATAAGATTTATGTTTCCAAGCAACCAAGGACAAGAATTCTGCATACTTGCATGTCTATGTGTTTTGTTGTAGCTTATTTCTCTCTTTAAAACAGTTGTATAATTTCCTATAAATACTGGTGTGAAGAATGCGGAACAAGTTCAGTTTTTGCTTATATATTAAGTTTAGATTTATTCTCTGTAGTTTGAAGAACTCATTCTCTGTTTTAATATAAAGACTTTGTTTCAATGGATACCTGAAGCATTGTTGGAGTGTTGATTAAGTGCTGACAATCCGAGACCTTTGCAGAGGGCCCCTGCGTTGGTCAAGGTTACATTTTATTTCTATTTTGTCTTTCATAGTTAACTGTAAATTCATTGTGTCTTTTTAGCACAGAACAACTCTTTTGTTTCACTACTTTCTAGTTTCTTATCAGTAGCTTGAAGTTGATGTTAGTACCATAGAGTAATTTAGATTTTCTGATCATTAGTCTAGTTTCTTTCATTTACTGTTCATTAGTCTTTAGAGTTTGAATTTAAGTAATCAATGTCATTTTGTTTTTAGTTTAGTAACTCATGTTGTAAGTGAATTTTTTTGAAAGCCCTTTCAGTTGATGGTTCATCCTAAAAACTAAGTGGTGAAATATTTCATTTATGAGTGAGTCTTTCTCTGCATTTTTATTTTTACTTTTTCTTAGAAAAATGAAGTATGGAGTCCCTCAAAATGCTATCACAAGGAGGTAGGTCTCCCAAAATTGTGTAGCAGAGTGATAAAGCACCTCATTCAGTTTTTATGATAGATTAGTTGCAATTTCATTTTCAATCATAGTTTTTCATCTAGTTGCAATTCCATTTTCAGTTGTTCATTAAGTTTTGATTCAACAATTAAACAATAGTTGTAATCTTATTTTCAGTATTTCATTTTTGGTTCATCATAGATAGCTGCAATCTCATTTTCAGTTTTAATATCTCATTTAAGCTTTGGTTTTGTAATTGATTAGATAGTAGTTGCAATTTCACTCTTAAGTCCTTTTAGTTCATGTTTTGGTAACAATCATAATAGCAAGAAGAGAAACTTTGTTTTCATTTTCTTGGTTAAAACTTTACTTACAAATTTGGCTTAAATCACTTTTAGCTCTCATTTCATTTTTTCTAGATTCTTAGTAGTAGTAGATTTAAGATTTTGTCAGGAATTAAAAGATCAAAACCCCAAAACAACTTAAAACTCAAAAACACTGAAGTAGGAAGGGCCATCTAGCACATATAGTGCACTACACTTCATCAATTTAGATACCTAGATGGATAATTCATGTAGAGAAATTTAGGACACTAAATTGACCAAAAAAAGGGTATGGAAAATATTTGTGAACTTTGGCACATCTTGGTCCCTTTACTATCGCAACATGTTCCACTTTATGTATTTATCTTCATAGCTACTGACAAGGTAATATTGTTCCTTGATGCCATCTCGGAAAGAATTCCAAGTGGGTGCGCTGAAAACAGTGAGGATTCCCTTTTGTCCTTTTTTTCACAATCTGTTTCCCACATGTATTTGACATATGGGGAATCTTTAAGGAGTGAAAATGTAATATTTTCCTGATTCAAAAAGTCATGAACCAAAAAATATCCTTCTAACATATTTAACCATCTATTTACAGTGTCTGCATCTATCTGGCCTTCAAATATGGGTATGTCAAAGTTAACTTGTACCTTAAAAGGAGTGGCACCTCCAGAGTGGTTGTTGGATGAAGATGTGTCATCTGTGGCTAGTTGTCGAAGGATTTGAGCAAATTTATCCATCATCATGTTCCTATATCGCTCGAGGGCTTCCTCGAGAAATATTTTGAAAGGATCTTCTGCCCCCTCATCTTTATTTTCTTTCGCCATGGGAGTTTGTCGAGGTTTGCAAGGATGGTCTTGCAAATGTTCAAAAACTTCGAGCCTTAACTCCTTATACACTGGCCTCGTTGGGGACATGCAAAGCAAAACAAAGAAAGAGTAGACCACTCTGATACCATTGATATAGACTTATGCAAGAATGAAACAAATAAATATATACACATAAACACTGTGATGTAACAGAAATAAAACTTCATTTCATTAATATCAAAGAACTGAAATATGCTTACATACAGAATGGAAATAAACTATCTCAGGCGATGGTAGCTTATATTTGAGAAGCGATGCAGCAACTACATGCCTTTGAATTGTGTTACAATGAGGCTCAAGGGCCTTTTTATTATTGAACAACAAGAGAAAACCATAAACAACCAAAACCCTAACCCTAGGAGATGAAATGCCAAGATTTTGTGGGCCCCATTAGGGTTAGTTGCGCAACCAACTTCTTGAGGTTGTAACTTGGTCATATGATCTTTGTTTGGCCCGAATGATACCTCATTAGAAATATTTATCCAAGTACTATAGGATTTGTTGCAGGCCCCTACTTATGGTTATGGGCCTACCGTGGACCTCAAAAAAACATTGTTTAGGCAGTGCAGGATCCGATGTACTTCCAACATCTTATCGAAGGTTTGGCCAATAAAAATACTTTTGTAGTAATGCCACAATTTTCTCTACCCCAAAGTGTCTAGTGACCCGACCATAGTGTGCTTCCAAAATCATCTTGGCACGCTTTCTTTTAGGAACATAGAGGTGTCCCATGTGGCATAGTAGTGCACCCTAAAGATGAAAATATGGAACTTTCTTGCCGTCCAAGAGCATTTGGTGGGTGCTTCTTAATTCTGGATTGCTCTTGTAAAGATGCAGCCACCCCAAAGTCTCATTTCCAAACGAGTTGAGCACAATGGTCAACACCATGATTGGTGGTTCGCTGAGACAATTTGCAACATTATTGGTGCTTCCCTTTTTGTACTTGATGTTCAAATGGAATTGTTGCAGATATGTGAACCATTTCTGATGGCGATCATTCTGCAACTTATCTTATGTATGTATGAATTGCAGGGGTCGGTGATCTGTGTGGATGATCGTTTCCTTCTCCAAAATGTAATGCTTCATTGTCAGCAAGCCTGCATAACATAATACATCTTTTTGTCATAAGTGGGATACTTTCAGACTGTATCTGAAAGTGTCTTGCTATGATATGTCGTCGGATGCCCCTACTAGGTAATAACTTCACCAATAGCATAGTCGGATGCATTTGTTTCAATTTCAAATGGTTGTTGTAGGTTTAGTAATGTGACCACTGGTGAAAATCAGAGGCGATGCTTAAACTCGACAAATGCATCCTGTTGGGATTCAGACTAAAATAAATTTGATTTCGCTCCATCGTTGGTGACTTGACTCAAAGGTCAATTGATATGAGAGAATCCCAACACAAACCTATGATAGAAATTGGCAAGACCCAGAAAGTTGCAGAGCTCTATTAGAGTGGTGGGGGGTTTCCAATCTCAAATAACTTGTATCTTGGTTGGGTGCACATGCACACCCTGCTCATTAATGATGTACCCCGAACCTGGGTCATACCAAAAGTGCATTTCTCCAAATTGGAACACAATTTGTGTTATCATGGGGTTTGGAGAACCTGTTGGATATAGTGTATGTGATATTCCCAACTTCGGATGAAGATCAGGATGTCATCTAGGTACACTACCACGAACAAGTTGATAAAGGGCCGTAAGATGTCATCCATCAGATGCATGAAGGTTTCAAGGGCATTCGTCAACTAGAAAGGCATGACCATCCATTTGAAAGGGCCCTCCTTGGATTTGGAGGCAGTGTTTGACACATCAGAGGGTTCAATTGGTACATGGTGGTACCCGCATTTCAAGTCAATATTGCTGAAATATTTGGTCCCCTTGAGCTGGTCTAGAAGGCCATCAATCTGTGGGATTGGATACCTATTCTGGATAGTGATCTCCTTCAATGCCCAATAGTCAATAAAGGGTCTCCAAGTGGCATATTTCTTCTATACCAACACGATCGAGATTCCATAGGGTGATTAACTTGGTATGATATACCCTTTCTGTAATAGATCCTGAATCTTCCACTTAATTTCATCATTCTCCATAACAGAGCATCGATAGATCGATCCGTTGGGTATCGACATGCCAAGGTTAAGATTGATGGAGTGCTTGACCTGACAGCGTAGAGGTACCCCTTGCGAGTGAGGTGAATATGTCCCTGTACTTTTCCATGACCTTTTCCATCTACTATTGTCGTGCGAAGGAGCCATGTCTGGAGGTTGTGGATGTAGCCACATTATTCTTCTTGCCCTGAGGATGAATCATAAGGAAGAAAAATTTCCCAGTTTGGGAAATGATCTTACCGCATTGCTTCATAGAGATCAAAGAGATAGTGCTACCTCTAGTATCCTATATAACTTATTTCCCAGAAAAATAATGATAGTGTGAGACCTAGACTCATACACAACATGACACTTCCACAAGTATGGTTGACCTAATAATACATCACAAAATTTAAGAGGAACAACATCACACAATACCTCATCTATGAAGGGCTTAATGTTGTAGGGAAGGCGAAATTGTTGGGTGACGCGGATATCTTGCCCTTTATCAAGCCACCCTATGGTGTACAGCTGTGGGTGTGCTTTGTTTAATAGTCCCAACCACTTCACGATCTCTACAGAAATGTGGTTCTTTTGGATCCCGCTGTCGACAATGAACTACAGGGAAGAACCTTTCACCCACATTTGTGAGTAAAAGAGTCGCTACCCCTCCTCTCGATCTTCAGGCTTAACATTTTGGATCTTGGTGGTGGCAATAGTGATATTAGGCTCTGCATCAATAATATGCTTCCCTTTGTAATTCCCCTTGTCAGTTTTTGAGTCAGAGATGGAACACGCATATGATTCAGAAGCCTTTATCTCGGCCAACAGTGACTGCTTGGCTCGACAATCACTTTTGTTGTGAGTGGGGCTCTTATGGAACTCAGACCATTTCCGTATGTCCTTCTTTGTCTTTATGGTTTTGTTCTTTGCTTGTGGCTTCGGTGAGTTATCTTGGGTCACCCCGCCTTGGCTTTGTCCTTTGTTCTCCAGTTTTAGAGTGCCTTTCTCTTGCTTTGGATTCGTAGATCCAAAGTCTCGCTTCTTCTATTTTTTTTTTTTCTCGATCTTGATAGTGTATCGATAGGCGATGCCAAGTGAGGAGATGTCCAAGAACTCCATCTCATCCTAGATGTACTTGTGTAGACATCTACGATACTTGAGTACCAAATTCCACTCATAATCCTTGATACCCAGCTTTGTATGAAGGGTATAGAAAATATTTGTGAACTCCAACACATCTTGGTCCCTTCCCTGTCGTAGGGTAGTCCAATTTATCTAACTATCTTCATAGCTCCCGATAGGGTTGTTGTACTTGTTTCTCGTTGATCCAAAAATGGATCCTGGATAAACCTTTAAGTCTAAAATACTTCATGCAAGAGGTAACCGAATGGAACAAATCCTTTGTAAATCAAAGGAAAAAGAAAGTCGCAGGCTTCTCTCATAAATGGTATAATTTCTAGGATCCCTCCATTCTGAATCCAACACAACTTAAATGGGCAAAAATAGATTTCAAATGGGAAAGCTATCATAAAATGAAGCTGCCCTTTTTCAAAGGAAAAAGAGGCCAAATTCCTTGATAATGGGTCTAGAAATCCTCTTAGTCTTCCAAATCTCCTCAAAGGTCAAAACCACCAAAAAAGGGGAAGTCTTAAGGAAGCAACTTACACTATCGAAACCTTAAAAACATGAGAAAAAAGAAAAAAAAAGGCTATCGGGAGGCTTCAATAGTGGTTGCATAGGGGCCGTTGGATCTGGCCGATCAACGGTCCAGATCCGATCAGAAATCGCAATCGACGGTGGCAGTCAGAGGCATAAAGTGCGATGGGTCGATGCGATACCGCGATCGCCGATATCGTCGGATTGCAATCGACAAACACAATGCAAATGGGCTTACACACACAAACATACACGCGCGATGTGATGGTGCGATTACTGAAATCGGCGGATCACAATCGAAGCATTACAGAGGCGAGGCCGATATGTTATAAGTTATATGCCCGATGCAACTAGTCGGACCCAACGACAATATAAACTGGATTCAATATATTTTGAAATCCGTTAAACACCATTTTTCAATGTATTTTCGCAGTTTCGCTTATCAAATGAAATGCGAAGGATGGAGGCCAACTGCGATATGCGATAGTGATTGCTAAGTGGACCCGATAAGGATATAAAGTACAATTATGAATATTTCAAGTCCGGATGGATAGTGCTTTGCTGACTTTCCGGTGTATAGTAGCATTTTTCTGTGTAAACACAGAGCGACCGTTTCAGGTGGATTTAGAATGTTGATGGCTTCCTTCCATTATGGAATAGGTGGCACTCATCCCTGAGGGTGTTTAGCAATGATTGCTAACGCTCAAAGAAGGGATTTGAGCGGACCAAAGACAGAAGACAGAGAGCCCAAAAGGGAAACAACAGACGGTGTGATTTGGCTTTTAAGCCATGAATGTCAAAGACACAGGGCTACATGGTTATTGATGGTGGCCAAGTTATTGTTTGCTGTTGAATGCTGAAAGTAGCAGAGCAAAGAGCCGAGAGAGCAGAGTGATAGAGAGCCAAATATCTACTACGCAGAGCTGCTGAGTGTTGACGGTGGCCAAGTTGCTATTGGAGCTATTACTAAAGTTGAGCACAAGCAGGCAGCGCTGAGACAACAACGCAGAAGCAAAAGAGCAGCCTACGGGGTCACTTGGAAACCAGGTGAAAAGCCAACGAGACTATTTTTCTAATAGAGAGCCAGAGAAGCCAAAACTGAAGAGCCAAGAGCCAAAGAGTTAGAGCCAAGAGCCAACCAAGAGCCAAAGAGCCAGAACGAAGAGGCAAAGAGCTAGGACCAAGAACCAGAGAGAAAAGAGCTAGAGCTTCAAGAGACAAGGGATAAAAAGGTGTCTAAACCCATTGTTTATGTGTAGAAAAGTAGGAGTTACGACAAAGAGCTTGTAAAAATATTTACACCATAATCCTAGAGATCCAAGTCAAATTGACAAGAGCTCATGTATACATAGCCCAAGAGTTGTGGGTGAAATCCAAATTAATATTGTTGTTTATGTGTCTGCTTTATTGCTGCATTATTTATGCTGCTTTATTTACTGTTGTATGCATTTATATATCAGTTTCAGCACACTAAAATACAACACATAATCAGTTAAAACAAATACAATAATACACCCATATTTTCAAGCATTTCTTATTTCCACATTGGTTAATCATTAAAGACTTGGGAATATTCAAGTTTTGGAAGTGGGAGAGGTTCTTGTGAGCTAGACAAGAAGCCTACGTGCCCCATTTTCAGATCAGGTGGTATCAGAGCTTAAGTTTTGATTAACCCCACCTTCAAAGAAGGTTATCTCAGAATTCTTGATTGACAAAGCAAAGACTGCTTGTTTGAAAGGTGTTGAATAGCAAGAGGCTGATTGCATGCTTGTTTTGCAGACTGACTATTTTTTGAAGTTTGCAGAGGTAAAGGGAAAGTTGTTGATAGCTCAGTCCAGGAAGGACAAATAGGAAGAAGGGCTGAAGGCATTCTTCTATCCCAAGGACCTCAAGGAAATCCAAAGCACAAGAGGTTTGTTGCAAGAGGTTGCTTAAATAAGCTCTTTATTTATCTTGTTGAAGTTTTTTTTTGTTCATTGGCATAATGACAACTTCTACAAGTGAGTCCTTGAACTCTTCCTTCTTCATCACAAGACTCTTTGATGAAGACATGAAACAAGAATTGTCCACCATGATGGATATTGTGAGAGAAATGTATGAAGATGGAAGGAAGAGCAACATGCTTAGAGAGCAGCTGAATTCCATGAAGGAAGAGAAGCAGTTGCTTGCTGACAAATTGTAGGAAATGGAGAGGCAACTTCATATTGCAAATATGAACCTGAAGAGGATGCATGAGTTGATAACACAGCTCTTTGTTGCCCAAGAAGCCTTAGTCAAGCATCAACTAGAAGAAGAGGTAAACCATTCTAGTTTGTCTTCAAATTCCTCTAAAAATGCTTATATTGGTTCTTTTGAAAAACATACTAAAGGCATAGGTTCCAAGCTAATGTTCAGGATGGGCTATGAAGGAAAAGGCTTGGGCAAGCATGCACAAGGTATTTTTGAACCAATAATGGTTGAGGAAAGGCCTAAGTATTTGGGTCTTGGCTATGGACAGTCTTATGGAAAGAATTCTAAAGCTGCCATGAAAGCCATTGAAATAGTCCCAAGAAGGAGTTTCATTTCATATCCTCTACCTCAAAAGTGTGAAGGTTGTATCCAAGAGGAATACAATAGCTTGAAACATCAATTGCAGGATGCAGGTGTTCAGAAGCACACACTTGAACTAGAGAGTTGGGGAGACTCTAACAACCTTGAAGAGTTTGATGGTGTTCTAAAGGGAGCCACTTCTTCATTTGCTTCACCTCCTCATGAAGGCAATAAAGGTGAAAGAGGCAGGTATAAATCTGGTGCTAAACACATTCCTTTTGATTTTTCAAAGCATGATAAATTTCCACATAAGTATGGGGAAAGAGTTGCATGTTCCTTTTGTGGTTTGGATAACCATGACATTTATAGATGTTGGAAGAGAATGGACGCATACAGGAAGCAGAAGAAGGAAAAGAAGCAAGAAGCCAAAGGTCCATTGGACAAGGAAAATCATGTTATCAAGAGGATGCATGTGCAGCGCACTTATTGCCATAAGCAAGGACATCTTGCTGCAAAGTGTTGGACATTGAATCCAACAATGATTTCACCAAAGCTGAAGAAAGTGGAAAGAGAAGATGGAAGAAATGGATGTCAAGATTCCATGAATGATGTGTCTCAAAATGATTCACATGTTGATGCTGATGTGTAGGCAAGGGTAGTACCTTTGAAAGGGATTGGTAAGGAACATTTAGAGTTCTTATCCGATTGAGATTGCATGTTTATTGATGCATCTACATTATATTTCATTTCAACTTCGAAATTACAGTGTGCTTAAGTGAAAGTTGAAGGATGAAATGCATGCATGAGCTAGAGATGCATGAGCACAGGGATGTTGATGATTTCCTTGTTTTTGAACATGTATGTGTAATTAACTTGTAGGGTTGATTGCTTTGACATGCATGTGATGCCATGTTGACTTGAAAGAAGTTAACTTGGTCTCCAAATGGAGATAATGATGAAAGTTTCATCTTTTGGAAAAAGAGTCCTAATGGTATTTTTCTACATGCTTGACTTGAAGGGTCATTTGTTTAAAGGCATGTTTTGTGGGCTTGTTATCTAGTCCATCATTTGTATGTAGATGTAAGACATGTAGGTGTTCAAAAGATGTGAAAATCTGTTTCTTTTGTTGAAGCAGGAGTTTATTCCATCCAATTGTTGTCTGTATGCCTATTGTTGTTAACAGTGTTGTTGGTGTTGCGCATTGGAAAAGGTATGTATTTACCATCTATTTCTTTATCTTTTCCTTTAAATCATAACTTCTTTATATTCTAAGATGGTAATATGTTAAAGGATTATGATATAATTAAGGAGATTTGTGATTGATGTAAAATAATTAATTATTGTCTCTTTCTATGTAGAAAGTGAAGAAAATGGAAAATCTCTATTCCGGAGGAAAAGACAAAGCAGAACCAACTAATGTCCCTTTGACAGGAAACCGCATCCAGACGAGGAAATCAAGATCAGAGCGCATGGACCAGGAAAAGGAAGAAGAAACACAATATCAGCGCAAGAGGAAAAAACGATAACTGAAGATTTAAGATATGGTGAATCCCTCAGGATCCTTTAATCTTGATGGATCGCTGCCTCAAGGCTTATCTGTATTTTTGATACTTCTACCTGGCCATTATAAAAAGGGACAACACTGCTAGCCCAAGGGGCGGATAATATTGTTGATTTGTAGAATTTACTGTTGTAATTTGAACTTTGATCATTGACTCTCTTTAAAGAGCGATAGCTGTAACTCTGCCATTTATGCTTAATATATAACTCAGTTGTTGTTCCATTCTCTGATCCTGGAGTAACCGCGACAGTGTTTCCCTGGTGGCTAAGGGCCTAGCCCTAGTGGATCACTTGCTTCTTGTATCATTATTTTCTGATTACAGTCGTGTGTGGTTTGATTTCCTTTGCATTTTCTTAACTTGATTTATTCAGTAATCTCTCATTTCTGAACATTTCGTTGAATTGCTTTGTTATATCGAATTAGTAATTGGATAGCAAGATTATTATTTGCAACTGAAAATGTTATGCTGTTCATTATGAAATAATATCACACTGTTTAATTCGGAGATTGTTGTTCATTTACAAATTGATATTACTATTCATTTACCGATTGGTATTGCTATTCATTTAGCTACGGTTTACTTACAATTGCGATTATTGTTCATTCAATTACTGTTCCACTATGATTGCAATTGTCGTTCCTTTATAACTATGGTTAATGCCTATTATGCTAGAGTAAGATCACTGATTCTATAGTCGTTGTGTGTTTACACTTGATTAAGCTTGCTGTTCAATTTCCATAGACTTACTTAGGTTTGTAATTCCTTTCTCAGATTGCTATTCAATTCCTTTATTAGTTAAATATTTTTGTTCAAATTCTTTCGGTAAGATTGCTGCTTAATTCATTCCTGTAGATTAAGTTTTGTTGTTCGATCTCTTCAATAGATTAGTTGTTGTTCCTTTTCTGCTCATTGAATTATTATTTCCAGTATTTGCTTTGGTGTGGATAGAAAGATCTACAACTGTAACAAAAATTGACTATTGCTGTCTAAGTTCTCAGATCAGAGATCTTGCCTTTGATTGGTTTTCATTTACTTCAGTTTACAGGGGAAAGAGTTATCATTACTGCATCCTTGAATGATGGTTGCTGTAGTTTCTTGAGTGAATGATTTAGTTACAAAGCATTTAAGTTTCTTTCCATTACAATTAGAGTTTGTTTCCAACATTTATTTACTTTTGTAAAGCACTATACTGCAAGCATTACTCTTGAAAAAGTGATCGCCTCAGACTGAGTACACTCTTGAGATAAAAAATCATACTTGGATTGATAATTAATGTAAGGTAAATGTCGTGGCGGAAAAAGTCGTTTGTGCGGACACAACTGACCTCCCTAGGAGTCTAAACTCTCTAGCGACAAACAAGACAAAATGGAGTGATCTTTCTCTAAATATACCTTTTACAACATGAAAACTACAAGTGTTTAGGCTTACCTTATTCCAAAACGCTGTTGTTGAAGTCCGTTCTTGTCGATCCGGATGAGCTCCTCCTTCACATCAATTCCTGCAACCACAAACAATCAAACCATTACCAAGCACTTTCATTTCATATAATAAAACATATATTCAACATGTAGACCAAGGAACACATGAAATAACTCATTAACACAAGCTATTGAGAAAAATAAACCAGTTTGTATTAATAACAAAACAAAGAAACTCTTACAACCTGGCCTTGGTGTTGTGCAAGTTCCTCCCAGGGTCCATCAAGGGTTTTCCTCTACTTTGACAAAGCTCACCCACTTCCAAGTAGAATCAAGTAAAGACAATCTCTCCTTACAAGGCTCTAAATGGGAGACCTAAATCCTGCAGCATTTACCCAAAGAAAATGTATAGCTCCAACCTCCCCTCCCTCTGGCTCAATATCTTTATTTATAGTGCTGTAAAGAGGTTATTCAGGTCCACCATCAATGGGATAATCCCCCTCTTTGGGTGGGATAGCTCCCTTATTGATGGGATAAGTTCCCTCTTAATAGAGATACATGAACCAACTGGAGGCGCATCCATTTCATCAAACCGACCTCTAGAAGGTTCTAGAAGTAACCACAAGTAACTTTTTTAAGATGAAACTCGCGCATTTTGCCTTTTACAGAAGGACGCACCTGTCCCTTAACATACAGAGTGTCCATGGACGCAGCTTTTGTGAACATGGTCAGCGTCCCCGCAGGTAAGGCTAGAGAGAACCTGCGACCCCAGAGATAAACATATTTTTTACAATACTTTCTCTCTTCTTTGAGTTTGAGATGGATAACAGAGGCATAAGACTTGCCTAAGAGGGTAGCATGACTGTTGATTTGAGCCATACTAACTGTAAGTAGTCAAGGTGACATTTTTTAGTGTAACAGATTGCCCCCTAAAGTGCGAAGCCTGGAATAGATTAGGGTTTTGTAATTCTAGGAAGGGTGAAGCGCTTTATCATTTCAAGGATTGTCTTGTGGATGACCTGGTTGGAACCTGCGATTTTCAACACAAAATACATGTATAAGATTATATCATCACTGAGGTAGGCATTCCCATACTCAGATTCAAAACTTTAACTAATGGACTAACTATTCTGATACAGGAATGATCTTGCAGTACATCATTTTTTATAGACTTTTGTAGACACAGTATGGACGCAGCCATCTGTTTATGATAAGTCTACATAGATAATGAATACAAAACTCCTCGCAGCCTGGATGATAGAAACTAGATCCAGGGTCTTCACTTCTACTTCCCGAATTGGTACGATTCTAAGCATGTGATTAAATGATTTGATGTCGAACATGTTAGAAACCACTTGATTACCAGTCGATGATGTAAACTGTTAACAAGCGTGAGAGAGACCACCAGTAATGTCAATGGTTCTCAAAGTACCAAGCACAACCCGTGAAATGTGAATAGATGTTTTGATGTCGAACACTTCACGGAATCCTTTGATCGAAAGTCAATGATGTAAACTGTCGTCAAAGGCGAGAAACCTGCCATTGATGCATGCAGATTTCAAGGTACTGTCGATTCCTAAGTCATCTTTTTAGATAATGTGTCGATGTCGATAGAAAGTTACCCGTTGCAGGCAAGCCTGCAACACGAAATCATTGTTCAAGTTGAAGAAATGTTGCTGTAAGGACTGACTCAGGGATAGTCAAATGAATGACAAGTATTTTGCAGATGAAAGTTTTGCTTGCAGACCTCTTGAACACATAACGACAGGACAGATGGTTTGGTGACGAATAACTCAAAGTTAATCCCTGGAACCCGGTTAAAGACTTTCAAAGTGATTTGGTCAACTGTGAGGTAAAAGATTTCCCAACCCAGGTGAATGAAAAGTGTCGTGTTCAAGAGCGGTAATAAAGTTCTTTTGAGATAAAGGTAACAAATAGGCTCATTCTTCTCTCTTTTCCCCCACCATTTCTGGCAAGTACCTCTTTATTTTTAACAAGCTTGAGGAGGATAACATATGCTTGATTATAAGCTCATCCTTCGGACGAGTCCAACCTAGTTTAAATTCGAACCCTAGGAAGGAGTGGTTCGTTCCTGTTTGTAATTGAACAGGTCCTTTACTGTAAAAGTTTAACGAGCCCAGTATAGGAACAACTCGGCATTTTTCAATTTTAGAGAGTCTGAAAAAACTTAAGGAAACTCCACGTTGAACTTTTTCGTAAATTTGTGTCCCTCAAGCCCGAAAAAGTATAAAATAATACCTGGGGGAACCGCTTGATCTTGCGACCAAGGAGTACTTTCATAATAGTGTCGTCGACCTGAAAAGTAAAAAGCGATCAAGGACACGTCGTTTTATTTCCTTATCGAGTTTGAAACGACAAAAACCCGGTAATCTTTTCTTGATTTTACGGCCAGAAAAGAGCTAAAAGGGGACCATCTTTTAATTCCATTTTAACGAGTGAAAAAGAAACACTCGGCGATCTTTTCATGTTTTAGGAGTCAAAAAATGGCTTAAAAGATGACTCTGATATTTTATTTGTGAAAAATGACAATTTCCCTCGAAGTCCTTTTGTCCTGTACAAAAGCAACACATTACTCATACCTGTTTAAAATAGGCAAAAATACGTCGAAAAACATCTTTTCATGGTAAAAAATGAACTAATTCACCCAAAAAACCTATAAAAAGACCTTTTACCATGTCATTTTTACCGTTTGACTTTGGAGGTTGAAAAAGGAGCTTTTGACAAGAAACTTTCCGTGGTCGCTGCGGAAAATCTGACCGTCGGAATCGAACGTCGTTTCATCCAGGTATTTTACACATCCTACTCTGCATTTCTATCCGTTTAGAATTAATTTTTAGGTCTTAGTTTCATTTTTTTGGGGGGTTTTGGTTTTGGAATGCGCCTCTCGGCGGACGCAGGTGCCCTTCGGGTGACCTGCGTCCCCCGACTTTTTCTCATACGGGAAAACGGTCGGAAGACGCAGCCCGCCTTCAGGCCAGCTGCGTCCGGGCGCCCTGTGCTACAAAGCTGGGGTGCGTCTTCCGAGAAGTGCGCATTTCAAAACCCCAACTCCCTCAAAAAGCTACCAAAAATCCTCAAATCAATTTCTAATTGCTATTTTTGATATGCAGGGCATTAATCATGTTAGACTGGAGAGAAAGAGAGCATGTAGAGGAAGATGAAGCTGCAATAAATCACCAACCTTCTCTGGATGCCCTAAGAGCATGCGGGTTATACAAATATTGGACCATACCGGGCATGAGGGGCCAGGTAAGATTCTTGGAATGGCTGGTTGAGCGATGGAACGTTCAAGAACAATGCTTTTACATAGGAGGGCACCAGCTCGAGATAGAGCCCTCGGATGTATACTTTCTCACTGGCTTGCCAAACAGAGGTGAGCAACTCAATCTTGCGGGGACTAGGCCGGGTGGCCAACCCCTTGATAGTCTCCGCGAGGATTGGTGCACACGTGGGGCTCACCATTCAAAAGGCATAGAGATAAAACACATCACTCTGCCTGATCTCAAATTCATAGCGTTCACGGTCACCAGGATTTGCGGCGCGGCCGCTTTACACATTGCTTCCGGATCCCAAATACGGATGGCAATTGACTGTTACCAAGGCACCATTTTCAACTGGTGTGAAGCTGTGTCGGCTCATATGAAGAGCCAACTGACCAAGGTAGAGAACGGACGACTAAAGACTTTTGGATATGGGCCTATAGTCGTGAGCTTTGCCTTGGAGAGAGTTCCAATGCTGATCCCTCAGCAACTCACTGTTGATATCTTGGGTCCTCGGGAGCCAAAGCTGATACGATGGGTTGCGGTGATGGCCCGGCATCCTGACGAGGGTGCGGCAGTGGTTCG
This sequence comes from Pinus tabuliformis, assembly GCA_031772625.1. Lineage (NCBI taxonomy): Eukaryota > Viridiplantae > Streptophyta > Pinopsida > Pinales > Pinaceae > Pinus > Pinus tabuliformis. The sequence goes on from CM062819.1 coordinate 119,986,963, forward strand.
ATTCTCAGATAGTTACTTTGACTGGTTAGAGGGCCAGCTTTTTGTGATACAGGACTTTCCGTATGCCGGAATGGATTTCAGAGGTGATCCGGACATGGTTCTTCCACAGGGAGAACAATGGGACGACAGAGGTACTTTTATTTTCACAAGTTTCCTCATTATGTATTTTTTATATTTTTTTATATATATCGTCTCAAAACTAATAGTAAACTTTTTCAAAATGCAGATGTTGGTCCACAGCGTCCAGCCAACCTCCGGCCTTATGATAGGCTACATCCAGCTGCACCGGTACCGGCCCCACAGGACGCGGCTGCAGACGTACTAGCTGAGTTGGAGCATGATCTAGAGCGTCTCACGGTAGACATACCTCAGACTACTATGGATGACATTCCTATCAGGCTTTAGCGTTTTGTAGTCGCGGTCCCTGGACCGTTTAGGAGATTTTTGCGTAAGGTAGCCCGCGCAGTGGTGTCATACAGAGAGCACCACCAGTGATTGACTAGTCACTTTTGTAGTCACATGTGACATTTTTGACTTTTTGTACTATCATTTTGCCGATCATAAGGTGTTCTCAACCTATGATCGAAGACGATGTATATATTTTTTGACACACTTCTATCTATATATATCACTATTACCGGCTTATCTTGTTTAACATGTATGATGAAATGTTTTTAAATTTACTTGCATGATTATTGTAAATGTCTGTCCAACACTCGAGAAGCAATTGCATCTGCCAATGTATTCAAGGACCTTGGAATATGTTGATATTCAATGTAGTCAAATTCACGTTCCAAGAGACGCACTCTCAAAAACAACCTTAATAACACAGGATTTCTAATGGCATAAACTCTATTAAGCTGTAATACAACAAGTTCAGAATCTAACCTCACTATCAAACGTCGAATTTCAAATGAAATAGATTCGGATAATAATTCAACCACTGCACTGTATTCTGCAATGTTATTCGTTGTTTGACCGAGGCTTACCCTTGCATAGAAACTAACTCGTCAGAGGGCGAATAGATAACCCAAGCTGCGGAAGAGATATTCCGTGTACTACGACAAGCACCATCGGCAAATCCAATGTATGTTTGGAAAGGCGTCGACATCTACAATATCAAGAGTAAAACCAAGATAAGCCAGAATAATGACGAAAAACCACACTCGCTAAGCTAAGCACACTGACTAAACTAACACACTTGCTAGCTAGAAAGAAAATCTAACCTATCTAAAAATTTCTCCATACCCATCATTTTAAGCATAATACCTCTTTAGGTAAAGTCCATTTCTGGGTTTACCCAAAGAGTCCCCATCAAAATCAACTAGCTCATAAGCCCCTTTTGCTAGCTTTCGCTTTACAATGTAGGGCCCATGCCACATGGGAACGAATTTTCCGGCACCTAACTTATCGTTAGCTTGATCATATAATAGTACTAGGTCTCCTTCCGAAAAACTTCGAGGGGTTACATTTTTATCATACTGAGCTTTCATTCGTTTCGCGTGAGTCTCGATGGCTAAAGTAGCGTCACGTCGAGTCTCATCTAATTTAGCCAAGTATAATAATCGTTTCTCCTCTTCGGAAGTAGCTGGAAGTAATTCGACAGCCGTTTGAAGTGATGGGATTTCGCATTCAATAGGTAACACAGCTTCTAAGCCATAAACTAGCTGGAAAGGGGTGAAACCTGTTGAATTTTTTACTGAAGTTCGATATGCCCATAGCGCCGAAAATAACATGTTATGCCAATTCGTTCGATGGATACCAATGATCCGTCGAATCATGATGACTAGAAATTTGTTGATTGACTCAACCAAACCGTTGGCTTGCGGATAATAAGGAGTAGAGCTATCGTGGCGCAAACCAAGCTGGTTTGTAAGCTCAGTCATCATGACGTTTCAAAAATGGCTCCCATGGTCAGTAATGATTGCTTGTGGGACACCAAACCTAGTTATGATATGATTGAATACGAAAACTGCAGCTGTCTTGCCGCTTGCGTCGAATGTGGGCATCGCCTCGGCCCATTTAGTAAAATAATCAACCGCGAGGATGATATACGCATGCCCCCCGGCCGAGTGAGGGTTACAAGTAATAAAGTCAATACCCCATTTGGCGAATGGACCAGCGACAATTATAGGGTGGAGAGGAGCAGGTGGAGCGCGCATCTTTCGATCAAACACTTGACAGTTGTGGCATTTTCTGACGTCAAGGATACAATCTTTAAACATAGATGGCCAGAAATAGCCAGCGCACAACACCTTCTGAGCTGTGGCATACCCAGACATATGACCGTCACATGCTCCAGAGTGACAATCATTCAAAACTCTTTCAGCCTCTTCGTGAATTAAACAACGTCGAAAAACTAAGTCTGCCCCCCGGCGATAAAGTGTATCTCCAACAATTCTGTATTGCTGGGATCGAAACCGAATTTTTCGACGGTCTTCCTTGGAAGCTTCAGGCCGAAAGGTTTGGGTTTGGAGATAGATGATTATATCCCCATACCACGGATCTAAAGTGCTAATAAGAAACAAAGATTCGTCCGCGATGGACTCTTCTGCCACAGTCTCTGTGTCAGCACTCGGGAAATCACACATTAATTCCGCAAAAAATAAAGATTTCTTAGACTTGGAATTCTCGAACTCCAAGTCGAACTCTTGCAGGATGAAAATCCATTTAGAGTACTTGCCCCCTAGCAGTTGTTTTGTCAAGATATAAATCATAGGGTTGTAATCCGAAATAACCGTAGTTTTGCGGAGAAGAATGTAGTGACGAAAACGCTGGACAGCTTGAACGGCTGCCAGGGCCAATTTCTCCACATGCGAATATTTTAACTCAGTGGGATTTAAGGTTCTACTAAGATAATATATCACATGCTCTGCTCTGAATTCATCTTCTTGAACTAACACCATTCCAATGGTGGAATGCGAAGCCGCAAGGTATAAGAAGTAGTCCTGGTTGTAGTTGGGAGGATGCAATAACGGTGCATGGGTCAACGCGTGTTTTAATACATCAAAAGATTGTTGGGCAATCTCGTCCCAAAAGAATTGTGCGTTCTGTTTCAACAACCGTGTAAAACCTTTAGTGACCTCGGCGTAGTTTGGGATGAATCGGCGTAAAAAGTTCGCTTTCCCTTGCAAACTTTGGAGTTGGCGCAAACTCGAAGGAGGAGGCAATTTGATGATAGCCTCGACTTTCGAGGGATTGACGCGAATGCCGGCTTTTGAAACAACAAATCCCAGCAATCGACCTGTTTCTATACAGAAAACACACTTGTGGGGATTCAACTGAATTCAATAATGCCTACACCTCATAAAGATTGCTCGTAAATGGACAAGGTGATCAGCTCGATGTAAAGAATGAGCAGGCAAATCATCGAGATAGGGTTGCACAATGTGTTTGATGTCATGAAAAGCATAAGACATCGCCCGTTGAAAAGTAGCGCCGGCATTCTTAAGCCCAAAAGGTAATTTGCAATAAGCAAATGTCCCCCATGGACAAATGAATGCCGTTTTTGGTTGGTCGGCAGGTAGAATATCGATTTGATTATAGCCTGAGAAACCATCCATGAAGGAAAACATCTCACTTCCGGCACAATCATCAATAATTTGATCGATATAAGGCGTAGGATAGTCGTCTTTTGGACAAGCTCGATTGATATCCCTATAGTCGATACAGATTCTTATTGTTCCTTGTTTTTTATTGACGGGAACAATATTCGATACCCAATCCGTTAACGGGATCGGATAAATGAAACCTGCTTTCAACAGCTTTTCGACTTCCACTTTAATCGCAGCCGCTTTTCGAGGGTGAATCTGACGTAACCGTTGCCGAATGGGTTTAGCATCCGGGTAGGTTTTGATTTCATGAACAACAATGGCAGGATCGATTCCTGGAATTTCCTCGTAAGACCAGGCAAACACGTCGCGGAATTCTTGGAATAGGGCCTTGTAAGTTTGGATTTCTTCTTCAGTACATGCGGCACCTATATGAATGTTCTCCTCGATTCCGGGCTTCACTGATATATCAATGGGAACAGTACGAGAAATATTCCCTAAATTCAACTCCGAATCAGAATGTTTCGTTGGATCCTGAGCGTCTTTGACATATTCAACGGTAAAGATAGATGAAAAATCATTTTCAAATGCATCGCCCTTAGGTAAAAATGAAGATCTGTGATGGAGATATTCCCATGGTAGATCATCTACACTTAGGATTTCGCGAAGTCGTTCGTCAGATGACACGTTTTCGGGAAACGTTATCCGTTCTAAGGGTGAGGTGAAAAGTGACTCTTCACTGACCACATTCATTTGGTCGGTTTCGGTTGAATGAAAATCGGTAAAAGACATAAGAGCTTCATAAGCAATTTCATACGGACTCAACGGCATAACATCACCGAACGAATCTAGCTCAGAGTCAGATGGAACATACCAAGGATCATCATAAATAATGTTTTCTGATGTGATCATATGAATCGTTGCAAACGAAGGGTCTACGTTGAGTGGAGGGAGAGGAAAAGTTCCCAGTAAACCGGAATCCTTAACTAAACCTACACCAATGTCCCTATAAGGGATTGTCGTTTTACCAACATGTTGGATAGTCTCTGAAGAGGTTGGGTCGGATGAAAAGTATGTCAGCTGATCAATAGTCACGATCTTACCATTATGTGGAAACTTAATTACTCTGAAGACCGATGAAACGACCGCTGTCATAGCATATGACCAACTTCGACCCAAAAGAAGGTTGTAGTCTAGAGGGGCATCAACCACTTCCACATCCAGACTAACGGTTTTACCTTCGACCCCTATAGGCAATTCTTGTAGAATACCAAACGGACGGAACCCACGGCCATCAAAGGCCTTAAGGATGGTGGGGGATTGGTTCAATGAAGGAGAACCAAGCGATCTCCAACATTGAATCGACATAATACACGTAGAAGCTCCCTCATCAATCACAGTCCGATGAATAGGCCTGTTTTTGACTATCACTGGGATTTGGAAAGCCATTTGATGGGGGAGACGTGGTGTACTATTTTCTAGATCAAAGATCATTAGGTTCGGGTCCTGAACATCGACAGCTCCGATAGCCGACAAAAGCAATTTTCGTTGCGCTGGACATGATTGCAGTACTTCGAGTGCCGACATTGCTGAAGGTGAAACAGCTAAGTCCTCAACAATGTTGTAATTCTGGGCTGCCCTCGCATGTGGATTGAAAGCAGACCTTCGAAGTACACTCTTGGCGGGCGGCTTAATCACTAAGTCTGGGTTAGGTTTTTCGATCTGTAGTGGCTCGGAACCAGGAGCTGAGGTTGATGGGTTAGAGTGAGAAGATTCTGCTTCCTTGCCATCAACAGGAGCCTTACTACCATAATCTTGCGATCGAGTCGCAATCCTGACATGAGACATCACCAAAATGGGTTCTTCACTGGCATTCGAAGAAGAACCTATCATCTTATTCTCCTGCTCTGGAAATGGATTTTTTAACACAGCAGGAGTGGGAGAACCTTTGACTATTTTCACTACCTCGGCCCGATGAGGGCAGTCTCTCGTAAAATGATCTTCTTCACAAATGAGACAAGGATATCGAGGTTTGCGCTTTTCGTCATTGGTTTCCGACTTTTCCGTTTTCTCCTTTGGAGCCTTGTCTGCTTTGGCCTTCTTCTTTCCTTTCTTCTTTCCACCGTTTTTTGGTTTGGCCGTAGATGACTCTACGGCGTGAATGTCGGCGGTGAGTTCAGGAGAAGACTCTCCTGTCGGAGAATCAGGCAAAGTGATAATTGGAGTAGTTGAAGCCTTGGAAGACTTCTTCTTGCTCTTCGTAGTCACGATACCAATCATACCATCAGCGGCATGAGATCCCGAAGGAGCAGCAGCGATTTGGTTTGACTTTGGAAGATCCGGAATTTTCTCGTGTAACGTACCCAACTGAGTGTAAACTAAGTCAAGGTATTGTGCTTGAGCAATGACTTGCTCCTCAGTAACTACTCTGGCCTTAGCTACATCTTCAGTAATTCTTGGTAATAATGATTTGACAAACCATTCAGCTAAGATTTGGTCCGGGATAAAAACTTTTACTAATCTCCTTCGACGTCTCCACTCATGGATGTGATCAGAAATGTACGTGGATGTCGATTGTTTTAGCGAAGTTAATAATTCTGTACCGTTATCATATCTGACTGGTAACTGAAAATGAGTTAAGAACGAGGTAGCTAAATGGCTAAAGTTGTAAAAAGAGGCCCGTGGTAACTCAATGTACCACTTAGCCACGAGACCAATGAGTGTACGCTGGAAAAGACGTAAGCGGATGGAATCATCTGAGATGGAATTTGAAGCACACCAGAGGTGGTAAGTCATCACGTGACTGGACGGATCCTCTCCAGACTTACCTTCGAACTTGGGTATATCGCTGGGCAACTTATTTGGCATTGGCGGCCAGAACTGAAGATATTGAATTGGATCGTTCGTTAGGCGTGTCAAGTCGGGTAAATCTAAAGTCGCAATAAACGGTAACTGCCGGTTAGGATCTCTAAAACTCTGAGTCACAATACCAGCCCCAGGAGGAGGATATCCAGGATAACTAGGAACAGGAGTCGCATTTGGGATATTATATCCTCCTGGAAAACCAGGATTAACCGGACCGTACTGGGGTTGCTGAGGTTGTTGATAAGTGTACCCAGGATACGGTTGATACTGGTAAACCGGTTGTTGGGCAGCTTGCCCAGGTTGATACTGTCCCTGGTACGGAGGTTGAACAAATTGAGGTTGAGTAGTAACAACCGTACTTGTACCAGGTTGGCCTACAGGCATCTGGACTGTGGTTTGAACCGTAGATCCAGACAACGGTACAAATGTCTGAGGAGTGGTTACAGGGACAGTAGAAACCGGAGCTGCCGATACTCCAGAAGTAAGTATGGTAGATGTAGCGGTAGTTGCTGCAGCCGTGTGAGGTGGAGTACCAGGTGCAATTGGCGGCTGAGTAACTACTGAAGTTACAGGGGTCTGAACACTTGACTAGATAGGTTGCGGTTGCTGGGGTGGACCAGGAACTACAGGTTGTCCTGCTTGAGGTACCGAACGTATACTTGGTTGCGACATCTGTTGACCCTGTGACGGATCCCATGTTAACATTCCAGGGTACTGACCCGTAACAGGTTGAGGATACTGAGATCCATAGCCGTATTGAGGATAGGGTTGATAATTGTAAGGTGCAGTCCCATATGATTGCCCTTGAGGTGGTTGATAACTTTGACCAGGGTATTGACCCGTAGGTTGCTAACCTTGAGGTAAATACGAGTACTGGGGTTGACCTTGACCTTGAGGTTGGTATCCTTGAGGTTGATACCCTTGGGGTTGATACCCTTGGGGTTGCCATCCTTGAGGTTGCCATCCTTGAGGTTGATATTGATACTGAGGTTGACTTTGGGGTACATATTGAGGCTGGGGTTGACCTTGAGCTATGTATTGCCCCATAGGAGCGTACTGACCTTGAGGTTGCCCCCCAGACACGAATGAAGTACCTTGAGGTTGCCCCCCAGGCGGTAATTGGCCACCTTGAGGTTGGTTAATGGGAGTTGAACCTGACATCATATAAACATCACCTATACTCAATGGTACATTACCACTGTTTCCAACTAATAACCCATGATCAATGGGTTGAGGAGATGCTCCCGCAAAGGTACCAGAAAGTGATTGATACCCAGTAGGAACAGAAGGACCGCCATGTAAAAATGATTCAGGACTTTGCGTAAACACAGATGACTGACCAGACATATTTACAGGAGTATGAATTCCTCTAGGTGGAAAAGGAGTACGAGGTGTAGAAAAACCTACTGAGTTTTCTAAAAAATTGGTTAATGCAAGGTACCAAGATTCACTTCTAGGAGGACTGTAAAAGATGGATTCACGCTCCCTTAGATCAAGGGTAATTTGATCTTCAGGATTAAAGACGCCTATTTCTTCCTCTGGAACAAGTTCTTCTATAGCAATTAATCCAACAGGAAGATTTTCGGTGATAATTCTTTCTATTCTTGGTGAATCAGGAACACTAGGAGTTGGAGTAACAGGTTCGGAAATTTCAGGTTCTTCGCCTGTTTCACTGGTAGATGAAAAACTACCAGCAAGCTCGGAAACTGTAACAGCTTCGGGATTGTAACCTGTTTCTAAACTTTGGTAATCTGGATGGACTACCAAGGAAGATTCTCCTTCTTCAGGTGAACCTACTCTACTGCCACTAGGAGGAGTTACAAGGACCTTTAAACCTTCCAGATTACTCGGGTCGTCTCGAGGAGGTGGTCCCCTAAGTCTACGGGATCTTCTCAACAATTCGGCCACAGAAAAAACTTCAGGAGACTGGCCCCCAATTCGACGGGACCGTCTCGGTAATTCCGCCACAATTAATGATTTTTAACTACAACACACGAAAACAAAGTAAAAATTTCAAATCAAACCACCTAAAGTCTTCTAAAGAAGCAAACAAATTTGAAGCACACGCCTAAAGAATCTAGAGCATCAAACCACACACAAACAGTATCTTCCGGACCAAAAGCGCTAGTTGGTGATTAGGTCCAACCTCGCAGGATTCAGTACAGAAATGGCGGGTGGAACAGTTACGCCGACAACCTGCTTAATGAATAGACTGGACCAAGTTCCTCCACTTTAACCGTCTCGAAGTGAAGCGAACCCCCCAGAAAATCCAAGTGAGTATAGCCGACGTCTGCTCCAGGTACAGTGGGACCTTCCCTCCACCGTCACCTTGGGTAGAATCCTAGATATTATGGCCACTAAGGTTACCAATCACAACAATTACACCTGGGGGAACAGTCTAAACTCCGACAGCACGCAAGGGCAGAGTAACAAGCTCAATCCCCTTACCGGCTCCTTGACAGTAATCCAAGGTTTACCGATAAGTGACCCCTGGCTCCTCGACAATGGTTAATCCGAGGTTTACCGTTTGTAATACATACTGTCTGGCGTCGTTCCCAACGAGGGAGGAATGATCCCCTCACTGGTTCGGACACGAGCTCGTGCTTCTCCTTTAAGAGGAGCTTTCCCAGAATGTAACTGAAACAATTGGATTTGTTCTACTCAAGATAGACTATCTGTTTGGTTTTGTAGTCTTGGAGAGTTAAGTACTCACCTACTCCAAGACCCTAGCCTAAGCTATGTTGGTGTTTCAGAGCCCTAGAAAATAAAAGTTACTAGTTCAATTTTACTTTAAGCGTTACTTTTAAGGTTGTTTCTTAAGTCAGAAGGTGATGGAAGTGAAACCAGTGGTGTGTTGACTCGACTCGAAACCACTACAAAATGCACCTAGGATGATTTACCCACTACTTTACTTTTTCGATGAATTGTTTTAACTAAAAAGTTGAGAGAATGCAATCTTTATAAAAGCAACTTCTTAATTGAAGACAATCAAAGAAACAATTCGTTTTTCTTTTCCAAGCATAAAAACATAACCTCTCTTTACATGCACGAAAAAACTCTTTTCTTCTTTCAAAAACAAAAAGCTACTCGAAACAAGACTTTTTAAAGAAGATGTTTTTGTATTTTTGTTTTAATAAAGCAAATAAATCTAATATAACCAAAAATCAATCTTAACGACTATTAAAATCTACGAAAATCCACTCATAAGCAAACTAAAAGGCAAATTTATTCTAAGCAATTTTAACGAGGCCAAAACTAACAATGATTATTCTAAGGTGTTTTACTTGATCACAATCAAATCAAGGACTAGCTTATTGCAGAACCAAAAACTAGCCAAAACAAAACTCTAATCTTTTTGTTCTTTTTGTAAAATGGAAATCAATACTTTATAAACAAGCAATTCGAAATTTGACCCAAAACAACTTAAATGGCAAGCTGCTCACACAAGGAGACTTTACGACAGGCCCGACTTCTAAGAAGGTTGACTAACCAGAGAGATCTAAGGCTGGACAACTTTCTACTATCAAAGTCACTACAAAACCTATCCAAAAATCAAACCCTAGGTCTAAACTTCGTTGAAATCCACTAAAACACTCAAAGCTCACAAAACAAGTTCAGGTGAAAATTTTTGACAGGGTACTAAAGGATCTGGGCAAAAAACACTAAGAAAAATCAAAATCTAAAAGCAATTTAAATAAAAAATGGAATTTTCTTAAATTTTACAGGAAGACGCAGGCCACCCGTTATCGCAGGTGCGGGCCCGCTCTGTGCAAACGGCAACAGCGCGTCCAAAGACGCACTGTGCAGTACTCAGAGGGTGCGTCCTTCTGGAAAAATGAAGAAAAACCAAATCTAACTAAATCTAAAGCTAAGCCACCCAAATACTAATTCTCACAGTCAAAAACCAGAAAATAAAAATGATTTTCTCAGAGCAAAGTTCACACAAAGGAAAAGACTCTCTCATTAATGGATTCCCCAGTGGAGTCGCCAATTTGTCGTGGCGGAAAAATTCGTTTGTGCGGACACAACTGACCTCCCTAGGAGTCTAAACTCTCTAGCGACAAACAAGACAAAATGGAGTGATCTTTCTCTAAATATACCTTTTACAACATGAAAACTACAAGTGTTTAGGCTTACCTTATTCCAAAACGCTGTTGTTGAAGTCCGTTCTTGTCGATCCGGATGAGCTCCTCCTTCACATCAATTCCTGCAACCACAAACAATCAAACCATTACCAAGCACTTGCATTTCATATAATAAAACATATATTCAACATGTAGACCAAGGAACACATGAAATAACTCATTAACACAAGCTATTGAGAAAAATAAACCAGTTTGTATTAATAACGAAACAAAGAAACTCTTACAACCTGGCCTTGGTGTTGTGCAAGTTCCTCCCAGGGTCCATCAAGGGTTTTCCTCTACTTTGACAAAGCTCACCCACTTCCAAGTAGAATCAAGTAAAGACAATCTCTCCTTACAAGGCTCTAAATGGGAGACCTAAATCCTGCAGCATTTACCCAAAGAAAATGTATAGCTCCAACCTCCCCTCCCTCTGGCTCAATGTCTTTATTTATAGTGCTGTAAAGAGGTTATTCAGGTCCACCATCAATGGGATAATCCCCCTCTTTGGGTGGGATAGCTCCCTTATTGATGGGATAAGTTCCCTCTTAATAGAGATACATGAACCAACTGGAGGCACATCCATTTCATCAAACCGACCTCTAGAAGGTTCTAGAAGTAACCACAAGTAACTTTTTTAAGATGAAACTCGCGCATTTTGCCTTTTACAGAAGGACGCACCTGTCCCTTAACATACAGAGCGTCCATGGACGCAGCTTTTGTGAACATGGTCAGCGTCCCCGCAGGTAAGGCTAGAGAGAACCTGCGACCCCAGAGATAAACATATTTTTTACAAGACTTTCTCTCTTCTTTGAGTTTGAGATGGATAACAGAGGCATAAGACTTGCCTAAGAGGGTAGCATGACTGTTGATTTGAGCCATACTAACTGTAAGTAGTCAAGGTGACATTTTTTAGTGTAACAGATTGCCCCCTAAAGTGCGAAGCCTGGAATAGATTAGGGTTTTGTAATTCTAGGAAGGGTGAAGCGCTTTATCATTTCAAGGATTGTCTTGTGGATGACCTGGTTGGAACCTGCAATTTTCAACACAAAATACATGTATAAGATTATATCATCACTGAGGTAGGCATTCCCATACTCAGACTCAAAACTTTAACTAATGGAAAAACTATTCTGATACAGGAATGATCTTGCAGTACATCATTTTTTATAGACTTTTGTAGACACAGTATGGACGCAGCCATCTGTTTATGATAAGTCTACATAGATAATGAATACAAAACTCCTCGCAGCCTGGATGGTAGAAACTAGATCCAGGGTCTTCACTTCTACTTCCCGAATTGGTACGATTCTAAGCATGTGATTAAATGATTTGATGTCGAACATGTTAGAAACCACTTGATTACCAGTCGATGATGTAAACTGTTAACAAGCGTGAGAGAGACCACCAGTAATGTCAATGGTTCTCAAAGTACCAAGCACAACCCGTGAAATGTGAATAGATGTTTTGATGTCGAACACTTCACGGAATCCTTTGATCGAAAGTCAATGATGTAAACTGTCGTCAAAGGCGAGAAACCTGCCATTGATGCATGCATATTTCAAGGTACTGTCGATTCCTAAGTCATCTTTCTAGATAATGTGTCGATGTCGATAGAAAGTGACCCGTTGCAGGCAAGCCTGCAACACGAAATCATTGTTCAAGTTGAAGAAATGTTGCTGTAAGGACTGACTCAGGGATAGTCAAATGAATGACAAGTATTTTGCAGATGAAAGTTTTGCTTGCAGACCTCTTGAACACATAACGACAGGACAGATGGTTTGGTGACGAATAACTCAAAGTTAATCCCTGGAACCCGGTTAAAGACTTTCAAAGTGATTTGGTCAACTGTGAGGTAAAAGATTTCCCAACCCAGGTGAATGAAAAGTGTCGTGTTCAAGAGCGGTAATAAAGTTCTTTTAAGATAAAGGTAACAAATAGGCTCATTCTTCTCTCTTTTCCCCCACCATTTCTGGCAAGTACCTCTTTATTTTTAACAAGCTTGAGGAGGATAACATATGCTTGATTATAAGCTCATCCTTCGGACGAGTCCAACCTAGTTTAAATTCGAACCCTAGGAAGGAGTGGTTCGTTCCTGTTTTTAATTGAACAGGTCCTTTACTGTAAAAGTTTAACGAGCCCAGTATAGGAACAACTCGGCGTTTTTCAATTTTAGAGAGTCTGAAAAAACTTAAGGAAACTCCACGTTGAACTTTTTCGTAAATTTGTGTCCCTCAAGCCCGAAAAAGTATAAAATAATACCTGGGGGAACCGCTTGATCTTGTGACCAAGGAGTACTTTCATAATAGTGTCGTCGACCTGAAAAGTAAAAAGCGATCAAGGACACGTCGTTTTATTTCCTTATCGAGTTTGAAACGACAAAAACCCGGCAATCTTTTCTTGATTTTACGGCCAGAAAAGAGCTAAAAGGGGACCGTCTTTTAATTCCGTTTTAACGAGTGAAAAAGAAACACTCGGCGATCTTTTCATGTTTTAGGAGTCAGAAAAGGGCTTAAAAGATGACTCTGATATTTTATTTGTGAAAAATGACAATTTCCCTCGAAGTCCTTTTGTCCTGTACAAAAGCAACACATTACTCATACCTGTTTAAAATAGGCAAAAATACGTCGAAAAACATCTTTTCATGGTAAAAAATGAACTAATTCACCCAAAAAACCTATAAAAAGACCTTTTACCATGTCATTTTTACCGTTTGACTTTGGAGGTTGAAAAAGGAGCTTTTGACAAGAAACTTCCCGTGGTCGCTGCGGAAAATCTGACCGTCGGAATCGAACGCCGTTTCATCCAGGTATTTTACACATCCTACTCTGCATTTCTATCCGTTTAGAATTAATTTTTAGGTCTTAGTTTCATTTTTTTGGGGGGGTTTTGGTTTTGGAATGCGCCTCTCGGCGGACGCAGGTGCCCTTCGGGTGACCTGCGTCCCCCGACTTTTTCTCATACGGGAAAACGGTCGGGGGACGCAGCCCGCCTTCAGGCCAGCTGCGTCCGGGCGCCCTGTGCTACAAAGCTGGGGTGCGTCTTCCGAGAAGTGCGCATTTCAAAACCCCAACTCCCTCAAAAAGCTACCAAAAATCCTCAAATCAATTTCTAATTGCTATTTTTGATATGCAGGGCATTAATCATGTTAGACTGGAGAGAGAGAGAGCATGTAGAGGAAGATGAAGCTGCAATAAATCACCAACCTTCTCTGGATGCCCTAAGAGCATGCGGGTTATACAAATATTGGACCATACCGGGCATGAGGGGCCAGGTAAGATTCTTGGAATGGCTGGTTGAGCGATGGAACGTTCAAGAACAATGCTTTTACATAGGAGGGCACCAGCTCGAGATAGAGCCCTCGGATGTATACTTTCTCACTGGCTTGCCAAACAGAGGTGAGCAACTCAATCTTGCGGGGACTAGGCCGGGTGGCCAACCCCTTGATAGTCTCCGCGAGGATTGGTGCACACGTGGGGCTCACCATTCAAAAGGCATAGAGATAAAACACATCACTCTGCCTGAACTCAAAGTCATAGCGTTCACGGTCACCAGGATTTGCGGCGCGGCCGCTTTACACATTGCTTCCGGATCCCAAATGCGGATGGCAATTGACTGTTACCAAGGCACAATTTTCAACTGGTGTGAAGCTGTGTCGGCTCATATGAAGAGCCAACTGACCAAGGCAGAGAATGGACGACTAAAGACTTTTGGATATGGGCCTATAGTCGTGAGCTTTGCCTTGGAGAGAGTTCCAATGCTAATCCCTCAGCAACTCACTGTTGATATCTTGGGTCCTCGGGAGCCAAAGCTGATACGATGGGTTGTGGTGATGGCCCGGCATCCTGACGAGGGTGCGGCAGTGGTTCGATTCTCAGATAGTTACTTTGATTGGTTAGAGGGCCAGCTTTTTGTGATACAGGACTTTCCGTATGCCGGAATGGATTTCAGAGGTGATCCGGACATGGTTCTTCCATAGGGAGAACAATGGGACGACAGAGGTACTTTTATTTTCACAAGTTTCCTAATTATGTATTTTTTATATTTTTTTATATATATCGTCTCAAAACTAATAGTAAAACTTTTTCAAAATGTAGATGTTGGTCCACAGCGTCCAGCCAACCTCCGGCCTTATGATAGGCTACATCCAGCTGCACCGGTACCGGCCCCACAGGACGCGGCTGCAAACGTACTAGCTGAGTTGGAGCATGATCTAGAGCGTCTCATGGTAGACATACCTGAGACTACTATGGATGACATTCCTATCAGGCTTCAGCGTTTTGTAGTCGCGGTCCCTGGACCGTTTAGGAGATTTTTGCGTAAGGTAGCCCGCGCAGTGGTGTCATACAGAGAACATCACCAGTGATTGACTAGTCACTTTTGTAGTCACATGTGACATTTTTGACTTTTTGTACTATCATTTTGCCGATCATAAGGTGTTCTCAACCTATGATCGAAGACGATGTATATATTTTTTGACACACTTCTATCTATATATATCACTATTACCGGCTTATCTTGTTTAACATGTATGATGAAATGTTTTTAAATTTACTTGCATGATTATTGTAAATGTCTGTCCAACACTCGAGAAGCAATTGCATCTGCCAATGTATTCAAGGACCTTGGAATATGTTGATATTCAATGTAGTCAAATTCACGTTCCAAGAGACGCACTCTCAAAAACAACCTTAATAACACAGGATTTCTAATGGCATAAACTCTATTAAGCTGTAATACAACAAGTTCAGAATCTAACCTCACTATCAAACGTCGAATTCCAAATGAAATAGATTCGGATAATAATTCAACCACTGCACTGTATTCTGCAATGTTATTCGTTGTTTGACTGAGGCTTACCCCATGCATAGAAACTAACTCGTCAGAGGGCGAATAGATAACCCAAGCTGTGGAAGAGATATTCCATGTACTACGACAAGCACCATCGGCAAATCCAATGTATGTTTGGAAAGGCGTCGACATCTACAATATCAAGAGTAAAACCAAGATAAGCCAGAATAATGACGAAAAACCACACTCGCTAAGCTAAGCACACTGACTAAACTAACACACTTGCTAGCTAGAAAGAAAATCTAACCTTTCTAAAAATTTCTCCATACCCATCATTTTAAGCATAATACCTCTTTAGGTAAAGTCCATTTCTGGGTTTACCCAAAGAGTCCCCATCAAAATCAACTAGCTCATAAGCCCCTTTTGCTAGCTTTCGCTTTACAATGTAGGACCCATGCCACATGGGAACGAATTTTCCGGCACCTAACTTATCGTTAGCTTGATCATATAATAGTACTAGGTCTCCTTCCGAAAAACTTCGAGGGGTTACATTTTTATCATACTGAGCTTTCATTCGTTTCGCGTGAGTCTCGATGGCTAAAGTAGCGTCACGTCGAGTCTCATCTAATTTAGCCAAGTATAATAACCGTTTCTCCTCTTCGGAAGTAGCTGGAAGTAATTCGACAGCCATTTGAAGTGATGGGATTTCGCATTCAATAGGTAACACAGCTTCTAAGCCATAAACTAGCTGGAAAGGGGTGAAACCTGTTGAATTTTTCACTGAAGTTCGATATGCCCATAGCGCCGAAAATAACATGTTATGCCAATTCGTTCGATGGATACCAATGATCCGTCGAATCATGATGAATAGAACTTTATTGATTGACTCAACCAAACCGTTGGCTTGCAGATAATAAGGAGTAGAGCTATCGTGGCGCAAACCAAGCTGGTTTGTAAGCTCAGTCATCATGACGTTTCGAAAATGGCTCCCATGGTCAGTAATGATTGCTTGTGGGACACCAAACCTAGTTATGATATGATTGAATACGAAAACTGCAGCTGTCTTGCCGCTTGCGTCAAATGTGGGCATCGCCTCGGCCCATTTAGTAAAATAATCAACCGCGAGGATGATATACGCATGCCCCCCGGCCGAGTGAGGGTTACAAGTAATAAAGTCAATACCCCATTTGGCGAATGGACCAGCGGCAATTATAGGGTGGAGAGGAGCAGGTGGAGCGCGCATCTTTCGATCAAACACTTGACAGTTGTGGCATTTTCTGACGGCAAGGATACAATCTTTAAACATAGACGGCCAGAAATAGCCAGCGCGCAACACCTTCTGAGCTGTGGCATACCCAGACATATGATCGCCACATGCTCCAGAGTGACAATCATTCAAAACTCTTTCAGCCTCTTCGTGAATTAAACAACGTCGAAAAACTAAGTCTGCCCCCCGGCGATAAAGTGTATCTCCAACAATTCTGTATTGCTGGGATCGAAACTGAATTTTTCGACTGTCTTCCTTGGAAGCTTCAGGCCGAAAGGTTTGGGTTTGGAGATAGATGATTATATCCCCATACCACGGATCTAAAGTGCTAATAAGAAACAAAGATTCGTCCGCGATGGACTCTTCTGCCACAGTCTCTGTGTCAGCACTCGGGAAATCACACATTAATTCCGCAAAAACTAAAGATTTCTTAGACTTGGACTTCTCGAACTCCAAGTCGAACTCTTGCAGGATGACAATCCATTTAGAGTACTTGCCCCCTAGCAGTTGTTTTGTCAAGATATAAATCATAGGGTTGCAATCCGAAATAACCGTAGTTTTGCGGAGAAGAATGTAGTGACGAAAACGCTGGACAGCTTGAACGGCTGCCAGGGCCAATTTCTCCACATGCGAATATTTTAACTCAGTGGGATTTAAGGTTCTACTAAGATAATATATCACATGCTCTGCTCTGAATTCATCTTCTTGAACTAACACCATTCCAATGGTGGAATGCGAAGCCGCGAGGTATAAGAAGTAGTCCTGGTTGTAGTTGGGAGGATGCAATAACGGTGCATGGGTCAACGCGTGTTTTAATACATCAAAAGATTGTTGGGCAATCTCGTCCCAAAAGAATTGTGCGTTCTGTTTCAACAACCGTGTAAAACCTTTAGTGACCTCGGCGTAGTTTGGGATGAATCGGCGTAAAAAGTTCGCTTTCCCTTGCAAACTTTGGAGTTGGCGCAAACTCGAAGGAGGAGGCAATTTGATGATAGCCTCGACTTTCGAGGGATCGACGCGAATGCCGGCTTTTGAAACAACAAATCCCAGCAATCGACCTGTTTCTATATAGAAAACACACTTGTGGGGATTCAACTGAATTCGATAATGCCTACACCTCATAAAGATTGCTCGTAAATGGACAAGGTGATCAGCTCGATGTAAAGAATGAGCAGGCAAATCATCGAGATAGGGTTGCACAATGTGTTTGATGTCATGAAAAGCATAAGACATCGCCCGTTGAAAAGTAGCGCTGGCATTCTTAAGCCC
This sequence comes from Pinus tabuliformis, assembly GCA_031772625.1. Taxonomy (NCBI): domain Eukaryota; kingdom Viridiplantae; phylum Streptophyta; class Pinopsida; order Pinales; family Pinaceae; genus Pinus; species Pinus tabuliformis. The sequence continues at coordinate 120,004,830 of CM062819.1, forward strand.
AAAAGGTAATTTGCAATAAGCAAATGTCCCCCATGGACAAATGAATGCCGTTTTTGGTTGGTCGGCAGGTAGAATATTGATTTGATTATAGCCTGAGAAACCATCCATGAAGGAAAACATCTCACTTCCGGCACAATCATCAATAATTTGATCGATATAAGGCATAGGATAGTTGTCTTTTGGACAAGCTCGATTGATATCCCTATAGTCGATACAGATTCTTATTGTTCCTTGTTTTTTATTGACGGGAACAATATTCGATACCCAATCCGTTAACGGGATCGGATAAATGAAACCTGCTTTCAACAGCTTTTCGACTTCCGCTTTAATCGCAGCCGCTTTTCGAGGGTGAATCTGACGTAACCGTTGCCGAATGGGTTTAGCATCCGGGTAGGTTTTGATTTCATGAACAACAATGGCAGGATCGATTCCTGGCATTTCCTCGTAAGACCAGGAAAACACGTCGCGGAATTCTTGGAATAGGGCCTTGTAAGTTTGGATTTCTTCTTCAGTACATGCGGCACCTATATGAATGTTCTCCTCGATTCCGGGCTTCACTGATATATCAATGGGAACAGTACGAGAAATATTCCCTAAATTCAACTCCGAATCAGAATGTTTCGTTGGATCCTGAGCGTCTTTGACATATTCAGCGGTAAAGATAGATGAAAAATCATTTTCAAATGCATCGCGCTTAGGTAAAAACGAAGATCTGTGATGGAGATCTTCCCATGGTAGATCATCTACACTTAGGATTTCGCGAAGTCGTTCGTCAGATGACACGTCTTCGGGAAACGTTATCCGTTCTAAGGGTGAGGTGAAAAGTGACTCTTCACTGACCACATTCATTTGGTCGGTTTCGGTTGAATGAAAATCGGTAAAAGACATAAGAGCTTCATAAGCAATTTCATACGGACTCAACGGCATAACATCACCGAACGAATCTAGCTCAGAGTCAGATGGAACATACCAAGGATCATCATAAATAATGTTTTTTGACGTGATCATATGAATCGTTGCAAACGAAGGGTCTACGTTGAGTGGAGGGAGAGGAAAAGTTCCCAGTAAACCGGAATCCTTAACTAAACCTACACCAATGTCCCTATAAGGGATTGTCGTTTTACCAACATGTTGGATAGTCTCTAAAGAGGTTGGGTCGGATGAAAAGTATGTCAGCTGATCAATAGTCACGATCTTACCGTTATGTGGAAACTTAATTACTCTGAAGACGGATGAAACGACCGCTGTCATAGCATATGACCAACTTCGACCCAAAAGAAGGTTGTAGTCTAGAGGGGCATCAACCACTTCCACATCCAGACTAACGGTTTTACCTTCGACCCCTATAGGCAATTCTTGTAGAATACCAAACGGACGGAACCCACGGCCATCAAAGGCCTTAAGGATGGTGGGGGATTGGTTCAATGAAGGAGAACCAAGCGATCTCCAACATTGAATCGACATAATACACGTAGAAGCTCCCTCATCAATCACAGTCCGATGAATAGGCCTGTTTTTGACTATCACTGGGATTTGGAAAGCCATTTGATGGGGGAGACATGGTGTACTATTTTCTAGATCAAAGATCATTAGGTTCGGGTCCTGAACATCGACAGCTCCGATAGCCGACAAAAGCAATTTTCGTTGCGCTGGACATGATTGCAGTACTTCGAGTGCCGACATTGCTGAAGGTGAAACAGCTAAGTCCTCAACAATGTTGTAATTCTGGGCTGCCCTCGCATGTGGATTGAAAGCAGACCTTCGAAGTACACCCTTGGCAGGCGGCTTAATCACTAAGTCTGGGTTAGGTTTTTCGATCTGTAGTGGATCGGAACCAGGAGCTGAGGTTGATGGGTTAGAGTGAGAAGATTCTGCTTCCTTGCCATCAACAGGAGCCTTACTACCATAATCTTGCGATCGAGTCGCAATCCTGACATGAGACATCATCAAAATGGGTTCTTCACTGGCATTCGAAGAAGAACCTATCATCTTATTCTCCTACTCTGGAAATGGATTTTTTAACACAGCAGGAGTGGGAGAACCTTTGACTATTTTCACTACCTCGGCCCGATGAGGGCAGTCTCTCGTAAAATGATCTTCTTCACAAATGAGACAAGGATATCGAGGTTTGCGCTTTTCGTCATTGGTTTCCGACTTTTCCATTTTCTCCTTTGGAGCCTTGTCTGCTTTGGCCTTCTTCTTTCCTTTCTTCTTTCCACCGTTTTTTGGTTTGGCCGTAGATGACTCTACAGCGTGAATGTCGGCGGTGAGTTCAGGAGAAGACTCTCCTGTCGGAGAATCAGGCAAAGTGATAATTGGAGTAGTTGAAGCCTTGGAAGACTTCTTCTTGCTCTTCGTAGTCACGATACCAATCATACCATCAGCAGCATGAGATCCCGAAGGAGCAGCAGCGATTTGGTTTGACTTTGGAAGATCCGGAATTTTCTCGTGTAACGTACCCGACTGAGTGTAAACTAAGTCAAGGTATTGTGCTTGAGCAATGACTTGCTCCTCAGTAACTTCTCCGGCCTTAGCTACATCTTCAGTAATTCTTGGTAATAATGATTTGACAAACCATTCAGCTAAGATTTGGTCCGGGATAAAAACTTTTACTAATCTCCTTCGACGTCTCCACTCATGGATGTGATCAGAAATGTACGTGGATGTCGATTGTTTTAGCAAAGTTAATAATTCTGTACCGTTATCATATCTGACTGGTAACTGAAAATGAGTTAAGAACGAGGTAGCTAACTGGCTAAAGTTGTAAAAAGAGGCCCGTGGTAACTCAATGTACCACTTAGCCGAGAGACCAATGAGTGTACGCTGGAAAAGACGTAAGCGGATGGAATCATCTGAGAAAAAATTTGAAGCACACCAGAGGTGGTAAGTCACCACGTGATTGGACGGATCCTCTCCAGACTTACCTTCGAACTTGGGTATATCGCTGGGCAACTTATTTGGCATTGGCGGCTAGAACTGAAGATATTGAATTGGATCGTTCGTTAGGCGCGTCAAGTCGGGTAAATCTAAAGTCGCAATAAATGGTAACTGCCGGTTAGGATCTCTAAAACTCTGAGTCACAATACCAGCCCCAGGAGGAGGATATCCAGGATAACTAGGAACAGGAGTCGCATTTGGGATATTATATCCTCCTGGAAAACCAGGATTAACCGGACCGTACTGGGGTTGCTGAGGTTGTTGATAAGTGTACCCAGGATACGGTTGATACTGGTAAACCGGTTGTTGGGCAGCTTGCCCAGGTTGATACTGTCCCTGGTACGGAGGTTGAACAAATTGAGGTTGAGTAGTAACAACCGTACTTGTACCAGGTTGGCCTACAAGCATCTGGACTGTGGTTTGAACCGTAGATCCAGACAACGGTACAGATGTCTGAGGAGTGGTTACAGGGACAGTAGAAACCGGAGCTGCCGATACTCCAGAAGTAAGTATGGTAGATGTAGCGGTAGTTGCTGCAGCCGTGTGAGGTGGAGTACCAGGTGCAATTGGCGGCTGAGTAACTACTGAAGTTACAGGGGTCTGAACACTTGACTGGACAGGTTGCGGTTGCTGGGGTGGACCAGGAACTACAGGTTGTCCTGCTTGAGGTACCGACTGTATACTTGGTTGCGACATCTGTTGACCCTGTGACGGATCCCATGTTAACATTCCAGGGCACTGACCCGTAACAGGTTGAGGATACTGAGATCCATAGCCGTATTGAGGACAGGGTTGATAATTGTAAGGTGCAGTCCCATATGATTGCCCTTGAGGTGGTTGATAACTTTGACCAGGGTATTGACCCGTAGGTTGATAACCTTGAGGTAAATACGAGTACTGGGGTTGACCTTGACCTTGAGGTTGGTATCCTTGAGGTTGATACCCTTGGGGTTGATACCCTTGGGGTTGCCATCCTTGAGGTTGATATTGATACTGAGGTTGACTTTGGGGTACATATTGAGGCTGGGGTTGACCTTGAGGTATGTATTGCCCCATAGGAGTGTACTGACCATGAGGTTTCCCCCCAGACACGAATGAAGTACCTTGAGGTTGCCCCCCAGGCATTAACGAAGGTTGCCCCCCAGGCGGTAATTGGCCACCTTGAGGTTGGTTAATGGGAGTTGAACCTGACATCATATAAACATCACCTATACTCAATGGTACATTACCACTGTTTCCAACTAATAACCCATGATCAATGGGTTGAGGAGATGCTCCCGCAAAGGTACCAGAAATTGATTGATACCCAGTAGGAACAGAAGGACCGCCATGTAAAAATGATTCAGGACTTTGCGTAAACACAGATGACTGACCAGACATATTTACAGGAGTATGAATTCCTCTAGGTGGAAAAGGAGTACGAGGTGTAGAAAAACCTACTGAGTTGTCTAAAAATTTGGTTAATGCAAGGTACCAAGATTCACTTCTAGGAGGACTGTAAAAGATGGATTCACGCTCCCTTAGATCAAGGGTAATTTGATCTTCAGGATTAAAGACGCCTATTTCTTCCTCTGGAACAAGTTCTTCTATAGAAATTAATCCAATAGGAAGATTTTTGGTGATAATTCTTTCTATTCTTGGTGAATCAGGAACACTAGGAGTTGGAGTAACAGGTTCGGAAATTTTAGGTTCTTCGCCTGTTTCACTGGCAGATGAAAAACTACCAGCAAGCTTGGAAACTGTAACAGCTTCGGGATTGTAACCTGTTTCTAAACTTTGGTAATCTGGATGGACTACCAAGGAAGATTCTCCTTCTTCAGGTGAACCTACTCTACTGCCACTAGGAGGAGTTACAAGGACCTTTAAACCTTCCAGATTACTCGGGTCGTCTCGAGGAGGTGGTCCCCTAAGTCTACGGGATCTTCTCAACAATTCGGCCACAGAAAAAACTTCAGGAGACTGGCCCCCAATTCGACGGGACCGTCTCGGTAATTCCGCCACAATTAATGATTTTTAACTACAACACACGAAAACAAAGTAAAAATTTCAAATCAAACCACCTAAAGTCTTCTAAAGAAGCAAACAAATTTGAAGCACACGCCTAAAGAATCTAGAGCATCAAACCACACACAAACAGTATCTTCCGGACCAAAAGCGCTAGTTGGTGATTAGGTCCAACCTCGCAGGATTCAGTACAGAAATGGCGGGTGGAACAGTTACGCCGACAACCTGCTTAATGAATAGACTGGACCAAGTTCCTCCACTTTAACCGTCTCGAAGTGAAGCGAACCCCCCAGAAAATCCAAGTGAGTATAGCCGACGTCTGCTCCAGGTACAGTGGGACCTTCCCTCCACCGTCACCTTGGGTAGAATCCTAGATATTATGGCCACTAAGGTTACCAATCACAACAATTACACCTGGGGGAACAGTCTAAACTCCGACAGCACGCAAGGGCAGAGTAACAAGCTCAATCCCCTTACCGGCTCCTTGACAGTAATCCAAGGTTTACCGATAAGTGACCCCTGGCTCCTCGACAATGGTTAATCCGAGGTTTACCGTTTGTAATACGTACTGTCTGGCGTCGTTCCCAACGAGGGAGGAATGATCCCCTCACTGGTTCGGACACGAGCTCGTGCTTCTCCTTTAAGAGGAGCTTTCCCAGAATGTAACTGAAACAATTGGATTTGTTCTACTCAAGATAGACTATCTGTTTGGTTTTGTAGTCTTGGAGAGTTAAGTACTCACCTACTCCAAGACCCTAGCCTAAGCTATGTTGGTGTTTCAGAGCCCTAGAAAATAAAAGTTACTAGTTCAATTTTACTTTAAGCGTTACTTTTAAGGTTGTTTCTTAAGTCAGAAGGTGATGGAAGTGAAACCAGTGGTGTGTTGACTCGACTCGAAACCACTACAAAATGCACCTAGGATGATTTACCCACTACTTTACTTTTTCGATGAATTGTTTTAACTAAAAAGTTGAGAGAATGCAATCTTTATAAAAGCAACTTCTTAATTGAAGACAATCAAAGAAACAATTCGTTTTTCTTTTCCAAGCATAAAAACATAACCTCTCTTTACATGCACGAAAAAACTCTTTTCTTCTTTCAAAAACAAAAAGCTACTCGAAACAAGACTTTTTAAAGAAGATGTTTTTGTATTTTTGTTTTAATAAAGCAAATAAATCTAATATAACCAAAAATCAATCTTAACGACTATTAAAATCTACGAAAATCCACTCATAAGCAAACTAAAAGGCAAATTTATTCTAAGCAATTTTAACGAGGCCAAAACTAACAATGATTATTCTAAGGTGTTTTACTTGATCACAATCAAATCAAGGACTAGCTTATTGCAGAACCAAAAACTAGCCAAAACAAAACTCTAATCTTTTTGTTCTTTTTGTAAAATGGAAATCAATACTTTATAAACAAGCAATTCGAAATTTGACCCAAAACAACTTAAATGGCAAGCTGCTCACACAAGGAGACTTTACGACAGGCCCGACTTCTAAGAAGGTTGACTAACCAGAGAGATCTAAGGCTGGACAACTTTCTACTATCAAAGTCACTACAAAACCTATCCAAAAATCAAACCCTAGGTCTAAACTTCGTTGAAATCCACTAAAACACTCAAAGCTCACAAAACAAGTTCAGGTGAAAATTTTTGACAGGGTACTAAAGGATCTGGGCAAAAAACACTAAGAAAAATCAAAATCTAAAAGCAATTTAAATAAAAAATGGATTTTCTTAAATTTTACAGGAAGACGCAGGCCACCCGTTATCGCAGGTGCGGGCCCGCTCTGTGCAAACGGCAACAGCGCGTCCAAAGACGCACTGTGCAGTACTCAGAGGGTGCGTCCTTCTGGAAAAATGAAGAAAAACCAAATCTAACTAAATCTAAAGCTAAGCCACCCAAATACTAATTCTCACAGTCAAAAACCAGAAAATAAAAATGATTTTCTCAGAGCAAAGTTCACACAAAGGAAAAGACTCTCTCATTAATGGATTCCCCAGTGGAGTCGCCAATTTGTCGTGGCGGAAAAATTCGTTTGTGCGGACACAACTGACCTCCCTAGGAGTCTAAACTCTCTAGCGACAAACAAGACAAAATGGAGTGATCTTTCTCTAAATATACCTTTTACAACATGAAAACTACAAGTGTTTAGGCTTACCTTATTCCAAAACGCTGTTGTTGAAGTCCGTTCTTGTCGATCCGGATGAGCTCCTCCTTCACATCAATTCCTGCAACCACAAACAATCAAACCATTACCAAGCACTTGCATTTCATATAATAAAACATATATTCAACATGTAGACCAAGGAACACATGAAATAACTCATTAACACAAGCTATTGAGAAAAATAAACCAGTTTGTATTAATAACGAAACAAAGAAACTCTTACAACCTGGCCTTGGTGTTGTGCAAGTTCCTCCCAGGGTCCATCAAGGGTTTTCCTCTACTTTGACAAAGCTCACCCACTTCCAAGTAGAATCAAGTAAAGACAATCTCTCCTTACAAGGCTCTAAATGGGAGACCTAAATCCTGCAGCATTTACCCAAAGAAAATGTATGGCTCCAACCTCCCCTCCCTCTGGCTCAATGTCTTTATTTATAGTGCTGTAAAGAGGTTATTCAGGTCCACCATCAATGGGATAATCCCCCTCTTTGGGTGGGATAGCTCCCTTATTGATGGGATAAGTTCCCTCTTAATAGAGATACATGAACCAACTGGAGGCGCATCCATTTCATCAAACTGACCTCTAGAAGGTTCTAGAAGTAACCACAAGTAACTTTTTTAAGATGAAACTCGCGCATTTTGCCTTTTACAGAAGGACGCACCTGTCCCTTAACATACAGAGCGTCCATGGACGCAGCTTTTGTGAACATGGTCAGCGTCCCCGCAGGTAAGGCTAGAGAGAACCTGCGACCCCAGAGATAAACATATTTTTTACAAGACTTTCTCTCTTCTTTGAGTTTGAGATGGATAACAGAGGCATAAGACTTGCCTAAGAGGGTAGCATGACTGTTGATTTGAGCCATACTAACTGTAAGTAGTCAAGGTGACATTTTTTAGTGTAACAGTAAATACAGGTTAAAAAGACCCTGTTTATCGCTCAACATTTTGGCGCCATTGCCCGAGAGAGCGTAGCCATTTGTTACTTTTTAAAAGAGAGTAGTATAAGCACTTGCTAGGAGAGGGTTGGGTTTTAAAAATGGAAGGTCAGAACTTGCGTACGGAGCATGTAACAGCCCTGCTCCCCCACCCGCTTTCCTGCAAATTTGTTGTTATTTTGGGTAGAAATAAGTATTTTATTTGTGTGCATGACTAAGAAGAAAAAGCTTGAAAAGAATCTTAAACCACTACCCAAGCCTGATAAAGCTAAGGGACTGGTGACCCTTGGCCGTGTTATCACTGTAAAACTTCCTTAAAAAGTTTGGACAACTTACATGGTTTCTCAATTCTTGTATTAGTCATGGTCAATTCATTGTCAAGTCATTTTTATGTTTTAAAGTCTAAGTCATAGGGTTAGAGTCTCATGTCCATCTTCAAATAAAGTTTGATAGCCTCATTCCATGTCCTAGAAGCCTCACCATGTGTTTAGAAGACATATCTCACATAATTTCGGAGAAATTTTGAAACTAGCTACGAATCCACGTTTTCGTAGCGCAGACAGTGTAAAAATCCTGTTTTGCGCTACGAAATCAGTGTTTTCGCAGCGCACTGCGAAACCCCTGTAGCAGCCTGTTTCAGCAGAAAAAACTGTTTTACTAGGTAACTTCCAGAAGCTTTCCAGAGTAGTTGAGAACTCAATTTTGCAAACTGAAAGAGGCTTTTCTTCCTAACATGTTGAATTACAAAAACCTCTTTCAGTTTCTTCAATTCCATTCTGAGGTGGGAGAAATGTGTGGTCAAAGTTGCGCTACGAAACTGCTGTAGGTGCAGTTTTTCATCTCCTGTTTTACACCTGTTTTTCAAAGACTTATTCTGGGCAGCTGGAGAAGTGTTTCAAAAATGAAAAAGAGGTTTTTGTTCAGAATGGATTTTTTCACAAAAAACTCCTTCATTTTTTCCAAATACATTTTTTATGAGAAGTTATGACCTCTGTCCCAAGACCTATTTTTCAGCCAGAACAGAGCAAGGGACAGTTTCCTGTTTGACATGTGTTTTTCAAGGACAGATTCTGAATAGCTGGAGGAATGTTTTAAAAAACCAGGAGAGGTTTTTGTTCTAGACAACATGGGCTACAAAAACCTCCTTCCATTTCGTAAAATGTGTCACTGATGAGGAGATAAAGGCTCTGTACCACGTGCCAATGTTCAGGGATCCTAAACCTAAAAACAAGGAAACATGTTCCCTAATTTCTAGGGTTTGTCTTCAGCAGTCAGATGACCACGTGGGAGGCTTCATCAAATTCGACTTCATGGAGTCTTAGGTGTCAAAGAATGTTTTAAATGTTTAGATAAGTTTGTTGTAATCATAATAAGGAGTTACACTCCTAGTTGTATTAGGTCTCTAGGACTACTAGTTAGGTGTCAAATACATTTAATGGTTTGTTTTATGGTTAGAATAGGTGTCACTGATGGAAAATTCGAATTCTCTTGAGCAGGGATGATGGAATCCTAATTGTAAATGCTTTATATAGAGCAAGAGGTCGAATTAGCAAAGGGTTGGAGACTTTTTGGCTCAATTGCTGCTCTATGTGCAGACTGTGTATATTTTTAACATAATGCAAAATTTCTACTTAGACAACTCAAGATTCATGAAGAGTTCTTGTATGTTCTTGTTTTGATGGCATCTTCCAATACTTACATTGCAGTGAGGTTTACTTATGATACTCAAAATTCATCAATGATGCTCTGACTTCCTTCATAGATAAACTAACTGTGTTTCGCTGTTTTATATTTGCATTTCTGCACTTGAACTCTATAATGCCTTGACTTCCATGCTAGGTAGAATGTTTTGGCTTCACTACTCAGGATTCAAAGAGGGTTTTTAATGTCCTATTGTCTCATGGCTTTTCTCTTTCACTTACTTGCAGTGGTATGAATACATGTTACTTAGAACTCATCAATGATGCTCTAACTTCCTTCATGTATTTATAAACTGTGTTTCCTTGCATTGTATCTTTGTTTTGTTGATGTATAAAAACTCTCTATGCTCTGACTTCATGTTAAGCTGATCTTGCTGTGGTACTGAACATACTTTGACTCCATAGCCCAATGGTAGCCAACCTTCATCTTTCAACCTATAAACATATACAATCACAAACCATAGAGTTAGCCATCTATCTTATTCTTTAATCAAAATCTTTAACCCTTTGAGAGAGCCCTCTCAGGCTGAGGAGGCTAAGCCTCAGCCAAAAGTTTGGTTTGAAATAGTTACTCAAAGTCTTCCTGATCAGTAGCCTATCAGGGGCATGATTTTGTGATAACATTTTGGTGCGTCTTCCGGAAGCCTGAATATTATTCATTCCCGAAATCAATGGCTGAACTTCTGAAGGTAGCAGGAGCTCATACATCTTTTTGAGGCTGCAAAACTACCTTGGCGACTCCACACATCGAATAAGAAATTGGAAGGTGACTCCACTGCTAGAAGATTAGTAGCTTGATGAAGTTTCAAGATGAGTTCCACTGCAAGAATGAATGCCAGGTATGCTCCTATGAATCCGTCTCATATCCCCGGTTTTCCAAATCCTATGCCAAAGGTTGATTGGTTAGAGGATCTTCCGATATTCAAAGATGAAAAGAAGGACAATGCTGCTCTTCATTTGGTTAGGTTTCATATGCATGTAAGCAGTCTTAAGGTTCATTTCCCTAAAGATTGTCTCATGAAGATGTTTATGACCACTTTAGAAGGAAAAGCATGGTCTTGGTATAAAAATTTGGAAAATGGTTCAATATATTCGCTTGCTAGTTTTCATGATGAATTCTATGAGATGTATAAAGAATGTTATCCTTCCTTATTGCTGCTCAAAGATTGTTGTAGACATTCTTTAAGTCTTATTCAGTACTTGGAGGATTGTTATGATGATGATGAATTTATGGATGAAGAAATTTTAGAGGCTCTTCAAAACAATGCATTTCAGCACCAAGAAGAAAGTATAACATCTCATGAAACGCAGCAAGGGTTTATTTGTGAAAACCATGTTTCATCCTTTGATATGAATGAAAAGATGCAGCAGATTTGCCAGTCTTTTGATCATAAAGAATATGAAATTGATTGCAAACACCAAGAAGAAATACTGGAAGAAATTTCTTATAATCCTCACGCAGAAGAAAAGGTTGTTCAATTTTGTAATTCCTTGCAGCATCTTACTTCAAAGAATGATAACAATAGTGAGGAAAATTACGTTGTTTATGAGAATCATGCAGAAAGGCAGTTGGATAGCACATCAAAGGAATTTTGTGTGGTTGAGAATCAGTTGTCTAAAGATGTAGAGTGTTCTTATGATCATCAAAATAACCATGTCTTCTTTGACCCTATAAGTGAATACATGGCATAGCTTTGCACACCAGTATTTCATTTTCATTTGCATTATGAAGATCAGGTACATTATAAGTTGATTTGGTCATCTCACTATCATGGTTATTTTGAGGTTGAATGCAGTCAAGAGCCTCCCATATCAGAAAGGATAATTGATTGGCTTTATTGGAAATATCATGTTGCTTGAGCTACAAGTGGAGCTTGCAGCTGATAGGGTAGGTAGGAATGTGCAAATAAGCTCAGGGTAGGTTGACTGAGCATCTGTTTCAGTAGGTGCAGTTGGAATTCTTCATTCAGAAATAATTAAAGGCTTGAGGAGAAAATTGGGCAGAAGTTCAAAGTTTTCTTCTAAAGGATGGATAGCGGCACTGGAGCTACAGGTTCTTAATGTACCACAAGGGCACACTATCCCTAGTGGAGCCACTGTTATCACTGTAAAACTTCCTTAAAAAGTTTGGACAACTTACATGGTTTCTCAATTCTTGTATCAGTCATGGTCAATTCATGGTCAAGTCATTTTTATGTTTTAAAGTCTAAGTCATAGGGTTAGAGTCTCATGTCCATCTTCAAATAAAGTTTGATAGCCTCATTCCATGTCCTAGAAGCCTCACCATGTGTTTAGAAGACATATCTCACATAATTTCGGAGAAATTTTGAAACTAGCTACGAATCCACGTTTTCATAGCGCAGACAGTGTAAAAATCCTGTTTTGCGCTACGAAATCAGTGTTTTCGCAGCGCGCTGCAAAACCCCTGTAGCAGCCTGTTTCAGCAGAAAAAACTGTTTTACTAGGTAACTTCCAGAAGCTTTCCAGAGCAGTTGAGAACTCAATTTTGTAAACTGAAAGAGAATTTTATTCCTAACATGTTGAATTACAAAAACCTCTTTCAGTTTCTTCAATTCCATTCTGAGGTGGGAGAAATGTGTGGTCAAAGTTGCGCTACGAAACTGCTGTAGGTGCAGTTTTTCATCTCCTGTTTTACACCTGTTTTTCAAAGACGTATTCTGGGCAGCTGGAGAAGTTTTTCAAAAAACAAAAAGAGGTTTCTGTTCATCATGGATTTTTTCACAAAAACCTCCTTCCGTTTTTCCAAATACATTTTTTATGAGAAGTTATGACCTCTGTCCCAAGACCTATTTTTCAGCCAGAACAGAGCAAGGGACAGTTTCCTGTTTGACACGTGTTTTGCAAGGACAGATTCTGAACATCTGGAGGAATGTTTTAAAAAACCAGGAGAGGTTTTTGTTCTAGACAACATGGGCTACAAACACCTCCTTCAGTTTCGTAAAATATGTCATTGATGAGGAGATAAAGGTTCTGTACCACGTGCCAATTTTCAGGGATCCTAAACCTTAAAACAAGGAAACATGTTCCCTAATTTCTAGGGTTTGTCTTCAGCAGTCAGATGACCACGTGGGAGGCTTCATAAAATTTGACTTCATGGAGTATTAGGTGTCAAAGAATGTTTTAAATGTTTAGATAAGTTTGTTGTAATCATAATAAGGAGTTACACTCCTAGTTGTATTAGGTCTCTAGGACTACTAGTTAGGTGTCAAATACATTTAATGGTTTGTTTTATGGTTAGAATAGGTGTCACTGATGGCAAATTAGAATTCTCTTGAGGAGGGATGATGGAATCCTAATTGTAAATGCTTTATATAGAGCAAGAGGTCGAATTAGCAAAGGGTTGGAGACTTTTTGGCTCAACTGCTGCTCTATGTGCAGACTGTGTATATTTTTAACCTAATGCAGAATTTCTACTTAGACAACTCAAGATTCATGAAGAGTTCTTGTATGTTCTTGTTTTGATGGCATCTTCCAATACTTACATTGCAGTGAGGTTTACTTATGATACTCAGAATTCATCAATGATGCTCTGACTTCCTTCATAGATAAACTAACTGTGTTTCACTGTTTTATATTTGCATTTCTGCACTTGAACTCTATAATGCCTTGACTTCCATGCTAGGTAGAATGTTTTGGCTTCACTACTCAGGATTCAAAGAGGGTTTTTAATGTCCTATTGTCTCATGGCTTTCCTCTTTCACTTACTTGCAGTGGTATGAATACATGTTACTTAGAACTCATCAATGATGCTCTAACTTCCTTCATGTATTTATAAACTGTGTTTCCTTGCATTGTATCTTTGTTTTGTTGACGTATAAAAACTCTCTATGCTCTGACTTCATGTTAAGCTGATCTTGCCGTGGTACTGAACATACTTTGACTCCATAGCCCAATGGTAGCCAACCTTCATCTTTCAACCTATAAACATATACAATCACAAACCATAGAGTTAGCCATCTATCTTATTCTTTAATCAAAATCTTTAACCCTTTGAGAGAGCCCTCTCAGGCTGAGGAGGCTAAGCCTCAGCCAAAAGTTTGGTTTGAAATAGTTACTCAAAGTCTTCCTGATCAACAGCCTATCAGGGGCATGATTTTGTGATAACAAGCCGATTGACCTTTATAGACAAAATCCTTAAAAAATCAAAATCTCAGCCGTAAGTAGGACCTAGAAAAGTTGCTTCCAGAAAACCTATTAGTTCCCTTGGGGCCACAAAATCACCATCTGTAGCCTTTGCTGAGGTGCACAACCCAAAAGAGGAGAAAGATTTTCAAGAAATTGAGAATTCTAGCCCAAAATCGTTACAAGAAGGGAACCTTAGTAATCTCTGCGAAGGAGGAGGAGAAATAGGGGAAACTGAAGAACCAAGATCTCCTCTTGGAATAGTTCAACCATTAAGTAGCCCAGATAAGGGAAGTGCTGTCAAAATTATCCAAAACAAAGCTGAATAACCTGAAGAGCTAAGATCCCCCCAGACATTAGTTCAGCGAGGGACTCTCATCATCCCAGACAAAGGAAGTGCTGTTAAGGCCATTCCTGCTCCTTCTAACCAGCCTAGGAATAACCTCCTAGAAATCCCAGAAGGATATTGGCACATATTTGACCAAATGGCCCAGAACCGGCAGACACCCCAAACCTCCACACTGCAATATCCCGTTGTAGATACTGCAGCTAATGCAGCTATGAAGGCCATTCCTCTCCAGCATATCCCTACATTCCATGGCCTAACATCGGAAGATCCAGACACATTTTTGTTTGAATTTGATGTATTATGTAGGGGGTATGACTATACCATTGATCCCCAAAAGCTGAAATTATTTCCCTCCACACTAAAAGGGGCTGCTTTATGATGGTTTATGGGGTTAGGTGGAGGTGTCATAAATGACTGGGATCAGATGAAAGGTGCTTTCCTGAAGAAATATCAGGATTATTGTAGGTCTAGAGAGTTAAAGGATGAAATATTTCAGATGGTAGCTAGAACTAATGAGACACTAGAAGAATATGTTGAACGCTTTCAGTATAATCTTCAGAGATCGCCTTATGCATCACTACCCTTACCTGAAAATGTATTAAAAATGACATTAATTAAAGGGATGAAGGAACAACGGGTTGAAACACTAAATATTATGGGAAAAGAAGACATTTATTAAGAAAATTTTGTTGACATTATTGATTTATGTCTTAGGAGTTCACGGGGCAGCACAAGGCTAAAACCAGCAGAACGTGACAAGTTCACAAGGGAGAACAAGATCTCCGGTGAAGGAGTAACCCGCGCAGAAATTAGAAATTTACTGGAGAATTTCAAAACTTATATATTGGGGACTCTGACAACAAAGCTCGATATTATGCAAGCTAAACATAAACAAGTAAAAGCAGAGCAAAATCTGGCAATATTCTACCCTAGATGCAGAAAGAAACACAACCACAAGGAGTGCGCACTAGATGCAGTTCAAGTATGCTCTATCTGTACAAAATATCACTCCACAGAGAACTACCCCTCACTCGGTTTGAAATCAGTGTATAAAGAAGCGAAAGAAGAATCAGGGCCAGTGTACCTATTCAATCAGCGCCGTCAATGGCAGCCACGACAACCAGGTATGTCCTCCGATTCGTCTTCTTCTTTCCAGCCTCCGCAATATCATGCTCAGCAATATAATATAATGTGGCAAAATCAACCTCCCTTTTCAAACTGGTCACAACAACCATTTCCTTCATCACCATGGCCGGATCAAACAAGCCAACCTAACTCGCCAAATTTTCCCTATTGTCCACTATATTGGCAAAACAATGCATATCCAACACAATAGTCCCCTCCCACTTCGCAGAGTAAAGCCTGGTAGTCAAACTGGAAAAGACCAATGAATCAACTAGCTAGAACCATTCCACTACCTCAAGCTACACTGCCATCACCATATGCACTACAACAAAATCCCTAGTCCAACTTAAGACCGCAACTCCCAGTCCAACCCAACCCAAACCCAAATAATAGACTAGTTTAATCCGTTCAAATAATCGAAACACCAGAACTAGAAACTAATCTAAGGGAGTGAAATGACCTTCAATTAAGGTTTGGGCGCATTATAGAAACCGAGGGAGATAAAAATGTTCAAGTTGAAAATCAGTTACCCACAAAACAACCACTACAAGAAGAGGACGTGGTCAGACAACAAACTCATGACCAAGCAACCACGTCTTCTCCCCCATTTCCAGAACGATTAATCATATCGCGCCCTATCGAACATCCTAAGTTTGATATTCTGGGAGAACTAAAGAATTTGTATATAAAAATCCCACTCCTCCAAGCTATTCAAGATATCCCAATATATGCAAAAACCATCAAAGAGTTATGTATAAGGAAGCCAAAGAGGAGAATAACAACTAACCCAACAGTCCAAGTAGTTGGCACCCTATCTAATCTGTTATCAGGAAGAGAAGCACCTGTCAAATATGAAGACCCAGGGAATCCTATAGTGACAGTGCAAATCAATGGACAAACCTTTTCAAATGCCCTCGTTGATTTAGGGGCTGCAATTAATATTTTAACAACCACCACTTGTCAAAAACTGGGCATCACATCAGTGGAACCAACCTCCACCTTATTGGAATTAGCTGACTGATCAGTGGTTAGACCAGAAGGTACACTTCACGATGTAATGGTATCCGTAGATTCCTGGGAATATCTTGCTGACTTTCTGATAATCAACCCCAAAAACCGACTCGATGGACATCCGTTAATCTTAGGTAGACCTTGGCTTGCGACTGCTGATGCTTACATTGGCTGCCGACAAGGAAGTATGACTATAACTAGAGGGAGCAATATCAAGAATCTAGCTCTATACCCTCCAGCCCAACCAAGTGTAATAATAATAAAAACTAACAAACAACATGTATCATACCTCACAGAAAACATTAGGTCCCCATTAACTATAGAAGATGCCCTCGATTTTAAAGATCAAACAGAGGATGATGTTATTAACAATTTCATTAACCAATCAGAATCTAGATCCCATGTACAATGTCACATGATAGAGGCAACATTTTACAATGAACCAGAGGAAGATCCTCTCAAAGACACACATGATCAAAAAATACCTACTACCTCTATTTCAAACAACAAAACTATAGAGATTGAGCCAGGAAAAACCCTGAACATTAACAATAACCTGACTCCTGAACAAGAAGAAAAGCTGGTCCAACTACTGAGAAAATATAAGGAAGCTTTTGCATGGGATTATCTGGACATTAAGGGAATTGATCCCCAGCTGTGTACGCACCATATTTATATAGGAAAGGATGTTAGACCCGTTCACCAACCCCAACGGAGACTCAACCCTCATCTGAAAGATATTGTGAAAGCTGAATTACAAAAAATTTTGGATGTAAACTTTATTTATCTAATCTCCGATAGCAAGTGGGTCTCTCCACTAGTATCGATGCCAAAGAAGAAAGGAAAGTGGAGGATTTGTGTAGATTACAAAGAATTAAACAAAGCAACCTAGAAAGACCACTTTCCTCTTCCATTCATTGATAAGGTATTAGATACCTTAGCAAAAAAGGAATTCTTTTCTTTCTTGGATGGCTTCAATGGATACAATCAGATTCAGATTGCCCTTGAAGACCAGGACAAAACTACTTTTACCTATCCTCGTGGAACATTTGCTTACAGAGTCCTACCCTTTGGCCTATGCAATGCCCCTGCCACATTTCAGAGGGCCATCCTCAGCATCTTTTCAGATCTAATAAATGAAGGGCTCGAAGTATACATGGATTATTTCACACCATACAAAGATGATTTTGAGCCAACACTATACACATTGGAAAAGGTGCTGCAATGATGTATTGCCACCATGCTCTGTTTGAGCCATGAAAAGTGTTATATGTTGATGACCGAAGGGCTCATCCTAGGTCATTATATCTCAACGGCTGGAATACAGGTAGATCTGGCCAAAATTCAAATAATCTTGTTAATACCTACTCCTACCACACAAACAGAGGTACGCAGTTTTCTAGGATTTTCTGGTTATTATAGGAGATTCATAGAACATTTTTCTCAAATAGCTGCACCTCTATACACACTGACAGGGAATGTTGATTTTGTTTGGACAGATAAATGTGACTGTGATTTTGAGGATCTGAAAAGTCTTGTGTCAACAGACCCAATGCTCAAAGGCCCAAATTGGGACCTGCCATTTCAAATTTCATCAGATGCTTCAGACACAGCTATTGGAGCAGTCCTTGGGCAGGAAGAAGACAAAAAACCATATGCAATCTATCATATTAGCAAGAATTTGTCTACTGAGCTAAACTATAATGTTACTGAAAAAGAGTTTTTAGCTGTAATACATGCTGTAAATAAATTTAGGCATTATATCACTCGATATCCTGTTGTTTTATATACATATCACTCTGTCATAAAATAATTATCAAATAAACCTATTACAAATGGTAGGGTAACAAGATGGTTGATTTTATTGCAGGAATTTGACATCACAATAAAAGATCAACCTGGGAAAGAGAATCTTGTAGCTGACTTTCTCTCATGAATGCCGAAGCCAGTGGATGCAGCAACAGTCGAAGATCAATTCCCAGACGAGCATTTGTTTGTTGTTACTATCAAGACACCTTGGTATGCTGATGTTGCAAATTATTTAGTAGTAGGCAAATTACCAAAGCATCTAACCCCAATGAACGAAAACAGATTGTGCAACGTAGTACCCGATTTTCTTGGCTTGGGGGATACCTATTTCATACAGAGGCGGATATGCACATCAGAAGATGCGTTCATGAAGACGAAATATTTGACATTCTAAAAGCCTATCATGACGGACCGTGTGGCGGAAATTTCGCAGATCGAAGGACTGGTCACAAGGTTTTGCAAACAGGTTATTACTGGCCCACAATCTTTAAAGATGCTAAGAAATTTGTTCAAGCCTGTCACAGTTGCCAAAGAGCGGGATGCCCTGGACAGTCCGACGAAATGACTTTAAACCCATAGTTAGTAATCAAACCATTTGAGTGTTGGGCACTCGATTTTGTTGGTCTGATCAAGCCATCATCAAATCAGAAAACATATATTCTAGTAAAAATAGAGTATGTTACCAAATGGGTTGAAGCAGAGGCACTTCCAAGAGTATAGAGGACTCTGTGATTTATTTCCTATTCCAAATATTTGTGCGATATGGCCTGCCAAGGGACATAATCACGGATGGAGGACCACAGTTTGTAGGTAATAAAATCGCTGCAACATTAAAAAAATATCACATTCAGCAAAAAATTACCACTCCGTATCACCCACAGGAAAATGGCCAAGTAGAGAGCATGAATAAGGTGATTGGGCTTCAAGATTGCCGGAAGCCTTGTGGGCATACCGAACAACGTGGAGAAACACCACCGGTTATTCACCATATCAACTAGTATTTGAAAAGGAACCCATCTTTCTAATAGAGTTCGAAATATAAACATTATGAACAACACAGGAGATCGGTCTATATTTAAATGAGTTTCAGACTAACAGATTACAACAAATTAACGAGCTAGATGAAATTAGGATCTCAGCTCTTCAACACACTGCATTAATTCAACAGAAGAGAGCAAAATGGCACGATGCCTTGATCAAAAAGAAAATATTCCATGAAGGAGATTGGGCACTCCTATATGACTCCAAGTTCCAGGTTTTTCCGAGAAAACTTTAGACTCGCTGGCTTGGACTGTATAAAATCCAGAAAGTGCATGAAAATGGCACCATTACTTTGACTACTATTGACGGATCTGGACATACCTTTAAAGAAAATGGCCATCGAGTGTGACTGTACCATAAACCGCTTACTTAGGAATCCTTCTACTAGCAGCTCCGGGAAGATTCTGATATGCAAATTTTTGTTGAGGAAAATAATTCTTCCTCAGCATTGGTTCACTAAGTAATTTCATTATTCCTAAATTTTGTGCATAAATTTTTCTTTTCTGCTTGTATAAATTAATTTCTGTACAGATTTTTGCATTTCTGCATTTTTTTTGCATTTTGCTGTTCCTTTCCGAAGGAACAACACTTTTGCATTTTGCTGTTCCTTCCTAAAGGAACAACATTTCCACTTTTTTGCTGTTCCTTTTTGAAGGAACGACACTTTTGCATTTTGCTGTTCCTTTCCGGAGGAACAACATTTCCGCCTTTTTGCTGTTCCTTTCCGAAGAACTTGTTGTTCCTTTTCGAAGGAACAACAATTTTGCATTTTGTTATTCCTTTCCGGAGGAACAACATTTCCGCCTTTTTGTTGTTCCTTTTCGAAGGAACAACACTTTTGCATTTTGTTGTTCCTTTTCAAAGGAATAGCATTTCTGCCTTTCTGTTGTTTCTTTCCGAAGGAACAACACTTTTGCATTTTGCTGTTCCTGTATTTCCGCCTTTTTGTTGTTCCTTTTCGAAGGAACAACACTTTTGCATTTTGCTGTTCCTTTCCAAAGGAACAACATTTCCGCACTTTTGCTGTTCCTTTCCGAAGGAACAACACTTTCGTTTTTTTGCTGTTCCTTTCCGAAGGAACAACACTTTCGTTTTTTTGTTGTTCCTTTCCGAAGGAACAACACTTTTGTTTTTTGCTGTTCCTTTTCAAAGGAACAACACTTCCACATTTTGTCGTTCCTTTCCGAAGGAACAACACTTCTGCCAGATTGTTTTGTTGTTCCTTTTAAAAAGAACAACCTTTCTTCGCATTTTTTTTTCCTTTTTGTCGTTCCTTCCAAAGGAACAACAATTTCGATTTCGGATGATCTTAGGCTGTTCTGCTAAAGGAGCGGTATTTTATTTCACGCTTGCCTTATTTGCTGTTCCGATTAAGAAACAACTGCTGTTCCTCTTAAGGAACAACAGTGTCGAGTATGTTTTTTTCTTTTGCTTGTTGTTCCTCTTAGAGGAACCACGGTTTTTGTGTGCATATGTTCCTTTGCTATCCCTCTTAAGGAACAAGAGTTGTTCCATCTAAGGAACAACACTTTTTGAGTGCATTTTTTTGTTTTTTGTGTGTGTGTATGTTTCATCATTTAGAGGATTTTTGTGAATAATGGTTCATTTAAGGCACAACTATACATTTATGCAAGAATACAAAAACTAGAGGATACTGAAATCAACAAACCAAAGAAAAATCATTATCTTTAGAGAAATTGCTTGGAATCGATAAGAGAAAAGAGGAAATGACACAACTATTTAAATCACTTTGTTGTCTTTATTTTCACTAAAACTAATTTGATTGATTATTTTTATCATGTTGGTTCTTTTTAAATCTTCATAATTCTCTTTGATCATGATTATTGAATAATAATAAGGGCATATTTTCCTCTATTGAGATTTTCAGACTTCTTCCACCATCCCTACTCTTGAGGAGTGATGAGCCATCCTCTGTATATAAATAGGAAAGTGCTATATAAAATAAAAGAAAAAAAGAAAAATACATATGATTACTAACATGATTTGTCAGATGAAGAATAGGGGGTCTCATCAAGAGCCACCCTACCATGATCATAAGGAAGCAAGTGAAGTGGCATTCCCACTATGGCCACTACACCAGGGATATGATCCAAGAGGCATATCAGAGAAATAAAAAGGTCCTTGGAACAGGAGGTCTCATCACGAGTCGGCCTGCCCACCTTTCACTCCTTCCTGGTGAATGGCATTGTGATTCATCTGGTTACCAAGCCAGTACAATGGCCTCCATTTTGACATCTCACAACACTTTCCTAGGCATACACAAAGGATTATGGTTCCAAGGGTGAAATAAGCAAATTTGTCAAGCTTATGGACACTTGTGGGCAATAGAGCTCTGCTGATGATATTGAAGTCATATTTTTTATACACCAATAGTCATTATAAACCCTTCTTCTTATATATTTATATTGATTTCAAATGAAATTATGTTATATAACCCTTTTGAACCTTTTATACATGAAAATCATTTATAAATCAATCATAATGGTTAAAGTGGATAATGATTGCATAAGAACTTTTACTTACATCAGTTGTCCTATCCTCTATTTTTCGCATCATTTCATGACATTTCCATATTTATTCGCGATTTCCATCATAAGCCTCGATTTCAGTTATCCGCTGATTTTTGTAAACATGTCATAGATCTATACAACGTTCCTTTATTCTACTGTATGACTAAAGTCTAGCATGTTGTTCCTTTATTTCTCGGCCGAGGACGGCCTATCACATTTCAGGGGGTCGCAGGTGACCTCCATAATACACTGGAATATGTGTCAATTCCTTATTTGGTTGTATTACGACTTCATCAAAACTCGGGAATAACAAGTTTAACGGTATTGTATTTCCCAATATGCACAGCTTGTTATTCCATCACCATTTTTGTGTTTTTACTCTGTAAAAATTAATAGTGAGCTAAAGCTTGAACAACTTGTTGTTCCATCATCATCTCTGTGTTTTTTTTAACAGTGTGCTAAGCTTGAACAAAATTGGAGGCAGATCAATACGTAGCAAATCGTAGGTGTTAATGGTCTCTGACGCTACACGCGAAATTTTAGCAAGAGAATGATGGATTGTCTACCTTAATCGACTACAACAGTCTAACGAGATAGTGGCCATTGAATTTTTGCAGAATTTGCAGGAAGATCATTCCATGGTGAGGGGGAGGCAAATAACAGTAACAGATGCAATAATTGCTGAAGTTTCGAGACTTCCAGCTGTTGGACCAATATGGACCCTAAAAAAAATGAGACTTCAGGACGCTATAACCATCTTTCGGGACGAAGGACAAAGCCTTACTATCAAAGGAAAAGGAGTCCTGCCTGCAACCATGGGAGAACCTTGGGCAGAATTGGCCAGAATTGTCCAAAGCTACATCACTTGCGATGGCAGAAAAGATGTGGTAAGACCACGCCATCTCAAACTGTTAGCTATATTAAAACAAAAATGTGTTGTGAATTTGCCTGCATACTTAAATTTTTTATTGCATGATGCTGCCCGAAGTATAAGAAAATCTCATCATGTAGAATCAGTAGTAAGTCATCACGGTTTAATTCGGCTAATAGTCAGTTACAGTCTTGCCCAACAACAGAGTAGTTGGGAAGAATTGGTTTTCTCAATAGATGGGGGATTGGCCTTGCCAGCCCCAAAACGAAAAAGCACTGCTAGCACATCAATTAGACCGTAGAAACAAAGACAATCCATCAGATTGGGGAGAAGCAGAGGAATGTTGGGAAATCCCCAAGAAAATAGTAGCCAGCCAGTAGAAATACATGACTCAGAGGATGAGCAACCCCCACAACTTGAAGGAGGGGAAAATGAAGAAGAAGAATTAGAAGAAAATGAAGAAGAGGAACCGAAAGAAGAAACTGAGCACTCCAACCAGGAAGAAGGGGAGGAAGTAGAACCACCTAGCGAAAGCCCATTACAAAAACCTCTACAAGAAGACGATTTGGCCCAAATTTTAGCTAATATGGGTGAGTATGTCCAGCCCCACTGCCCACTCAACCCCGATTTCGAGGCAAGACTATCACAGGAACACTCTGCTCATAGTAAGAGTGCATCTGGGGAGATGAGTGATGAGGAGGAAGAATAAGGACAATCTCAGGAACACTTTGCTCACAATAAGAGTGTATCTGAAGAAATGAATGACGAAGAAGAAGTAGAAGCAAAAATAGCCCGGGAAACAACAGATCAAACCAGGGTTTCCTCCCCTGAAAAACCTAATCAGGAGGATGAGAACACTGAAGAAGTGTTCCATGCAGAAAACATGGAAATAAGCCAGGATGAGGGTACAATCCCTAAAAAACAAAGCCCAAGCCCAAGAAAAGAAACAACTATTTCTTCGAAGAAAACAAATGAAATCAAAAAGTTGCGAAAGGAACAACAGAGACTGCTAAATGTAATTAAACAACTCAAACAACAAATAAGGGTCCTAAAAATGGGGAAATCTAAAAAAGAACCCTTGGAGCAAAGCATGTAGCCACCCAGGCGAAACCCCATAAAAAGAAGATCAAAAGAACTAAAACTAAACCCATTATCATTCAGGACCACAAGGAACAACATGTGGCTATTACAAATGTAGAATCCCAAACAGAAAACACACCAGTCTATAATAAGGATGTCTAGATAGAGGCATTGTCCTCTAACATCACAATCGACCGGACAGTTCATGAGAAGGAAACACATACTATAAGAACCAAATGTCGCAATAAGGAGATCCAGGTAGATCTCCAGCCCAAAAATGTTACGATGGACAATGATCCAAGGATAGTGAAACTTCAAAAGGATTTGGCACAGGCCCAAAAAATGATAGAAAAACTCACAGAGGAAACTGTTCCTCAGGAGAAATATCAGAAGTTATAACAATAGGTAAAGAACATCAATGCATCAGAGAGCAAGGCCTTCGATAGATGGCGAAGGGCAGAGGAAAAAGTTAAAAAGGTAACCAATAGACTAGACACAGTTATGAGTCAAATGGATACCTTATGTTCTCTGTATACTGATGTTCTAGCATGTAGGGCACCTACCAAAAACTATGCTTTGTTTTTTATGGAAAGGTACTTACAATTGAAAATTAAGGCTGTCAAGGTAGGGGTGCCTATAGAGCTAAAAACTATTGATGATTTCATAAATTGCTATAAGCATTATGGGGTGAAAGTACAGCGATTGTTATGTGAGTTTTATTTGCATAATCTTGTGTTGGATGGTGAAATGGAAGAGAACCCTAGCCCTTTTGTGGGTGATATCCAGCTTCAGGCATTCATCTCTTTTGTTGTTAACTAAATAAAGTGGCTTAAAGCCTACAATACCTTCCAGAGACAGGAGAACGGGTTAGATATGTGGGTAAGGGGTGAACCTAGAAACCCATTGCAACTGTGGAATAAGCACAAAAGCTTAATGAGAAAGAAGGGTGTGATCCAGACATTGGGACCCATTCACACAACAGTTGTCTAGTAAGGGGTAGAATACTTCCTAGCCACTAAAGACCTTGCCATAGCAGCAGCCAAATTCCGATACAAGACTTCCAATCGGAATGTCCAAGACAGAGAGCCTTTCAATTACGAAAATTTTAAGCTAGTTGCTGATCGCCTGGTTACCTATGGTGACCTCATCTTGAGAGAAGGTCCGTCTTGGTTAGGCTATAGGTTTTGAAGTCTAATCATCTGGTATCCTACACCAGGGTATAGAGCCCCATATGAATTGTTTGGAGGTCAGATAGGGCATATTTTTGAAGTCTTAGCTAGAAATCATGGTTTTAGACCACTGCATGAAAATCCTTCTCCAGCCTATTCCCTAACTTCCTTGCATGTCAATTACAATGTTTTCATGAGGGCATGAAAAAGGGTAAGTAGGGGGGTGTGTTGAGCATTGGAAAAGGTATGTATTTACCATCTATTTCTTTATATTTTCCTTTAAATCATAACTTCTTTACATTCTAAGATGGTAATATGTTAAAGGATTATGATAGAATTAAGGAGATTTGTGATTGATGTAAAATAATTAATTATTGTCTTTTTCTATGCAGAAAGTGAAGAAAATGGAAAATCACTATTCCGGAGGAAAAGACAAAGCAAAACCAACTGTTGTCCCTTTGACAGGAAACTACATCCAGACGAGGAAATCAAGATCGGAGCGCATGGACCAGGAAAAGGAAGAAGAAACACGATATCAATGCAAGAGGACAAAATGATAACTGAAGATTAAAGATATGGTCAATCCCTCAGGATCCTTTGAGGCTGAGGGATCGCTGCCTCAAGACTTATATGTATTTTTGATACTTTCGCCTGGCCATTATAAAAAGGGACAGTGCTGCTAGCCCAAGGGGTAGATAATATTGTTGATTTGTAGAATTTACTGTTGTAATCTGAACTTTGATCATCGACTCTCTTTAAAGAGCGATAACTGTAACTTTGCAATTTATGCTTAATATATAACTCAGTTGCTGTTCCATTATCTGATCCTGGAGTAACCGTGGCAATGTTTCCCTGGTGGCTAAGGGCTCGGCCCTAGTGGATCACTTGCTTCTTGTATCATTATTTTCTGATTACAGCCGTGTGTGGTTTGATTTCCTTTTCATTTCCTTAACTTGCTTTATTCAATAATCTCTCATTTCCAAACATTTCCTTGAATTGATTTGTTATATCGAATTAGTAATTGGATAGCAAGATTATTATTTGCAACTGAAAATGTTATGTTGTTCATTCTGAAATAATATTGCACTGTTTAATTCGGAGATTGTTGTTCATTTACAGATTGATATTGTTGTTCATTTACCGATTGGTATTGCTGTTGATTTAGCTACGGTTTACTTACAATTGTGATTGTCGTTCATTCGATTACTATTCCACTATAACTGCAATTGCCATTCCTTTATAACTGTGGTTAATGCCCATTATGCTAGAGTAAGATTACTGATTCTATAGTCACTATGTGTATACACTTGATTAAGTTTGTTGTTCAATTTCCGTAGACTTACTTAGGTTTGTTTTTCCTTTATCATATTGTTGTTCAATTCATTTATTAGATAAAGATTGTTGTTCAAATTCTTTCGGTTAAGATTGGTGCTTAATTCATTCCTGTAGATTAAGTTTTGCTGTTCCATCTCTTCAATAGATTAGTTGTTGTTCCTTTTCTACTAATTGAATTGTTATTTCCAGTATTTTCTTTGGTGTGGATAAAAAGATTTACAACTGTAATGAACATTGACTACTACTGTCTAAGTTCTCAGATCAGAGATCTTGCCTTTGATTGGTTTTCATTTACATCAGTTGACAGGGGAAAGAGTTATCATTACTGCATCCTTGACTGATGATTGTTGTAGTTTCTTGAGTGAATGATTTAGTTACAAAGCATTTAAGTTTCTTGTCATTACAATTAGAGTTTGTTTCCAGCATTTATTTACTTTTGTAAAGCACTATATTGCAAGCATTACTCTTGAACAAGTGACCGCCTCAGACTGAGTACACTCTTGAGATAAAAAATCACACCTGGATTGGTAATTAATGTCAGGTAAATAGAGGTTAAAAAGACCCTGTTTATTGCTCAAAAGTTGGCAACTTATCAAACAAGTACAAATGAAAGTTTTGTGGAGCGGATGTACTTCACATTTGTTGAGCCACCTTGGATCAATGATCAAGGAAACTAAGCTCAAACTACCTGATATGACCATTTCAATAGAAGTTCTGCAGGAAGGAAAGGAGGAAGACGATTCTTCTCAGGAAGACCAACCCATCTAGAGAAGGGAAGTGGTCAGAAACTTTGGTTCAGAGGCATATGCAAAGGCAAGTGTAGGGAGGCTAAAAGAAGAGGGCGAGTCACTCTCATTTACTATTCAGATTAGTATATCAGTCTTTTGGAGACCAAAATTTATTTTAGTGGGAAAGCGTGATCCAAAAATGGACCCTGGATAAACCTCTAAGTCTAAAATACTTCATGCAAGAGGTAAAATGTGCCAAATGGCACAAACCCTTTGTAAATTAGAGGAAAATGAAAGTCACAGGCTACTCTCAGAAATGGTCTCATTGCAGTGATCCCTCCATTCTGAATCCAACACAACTTAAATGGGCGAAAACAGATTTCAGATGGAAAAGCTATCATAAAATGAAGCTGCCCTTTTTCAAAGGAAAAAGAGGCAAAATCCCTTGATAATGTGTCTAGAAACCCTCTTGGTCTTCCAAATCTCCTCAAAGGTCAAAACCACCGAAAAAGGGGAAGTCTTAAGGAAGCAGATTACACTATCGAAACCTTAAAAACATGAGAAAACAACAAAAACAAGGCTATCGGGAGGCTTGAACAGTGGTTGCATAGGGGCCATTAGATCTGGCAGATCAACGGCCCAGATTCGATCAGTAATCGCAATCAGCAGTGGCAGTCGAAGGAAGTCGGAGGCATAAAGTACGATGGGCCGATGCGATACCGCGATCGCTGATATCAATCGGTGAACACAATGCAGAGGGGCTTACACACACACACACACACACACACATATACGCACGATGTGATGATGCGATCGCTGAAATCGGCGGATCACAATCGGAGCATGATAGAGGCGGGGCTGATATGTTATAAGTTATATGCCCGATGCGACTGGCCAGACCCGACGGAAATATAAACTGGATTCAATATATTTTGAAATCCATTAAACACCAATTTTCAATGTATTTTCGCAGTTTCTCTTATGAAACGAAATGCGAAGGATGGAGGCCAACTGTGATATGCGATTGCGATTCCTAAGTAGACCCGATAGGGATATAAAGCACAATTATGAATATTTCAAGTTTGGATGGACAATTCTTTGTGGACTTTCCCATGTATAACAATGTTTTTCTGTGTAAACACAAAGCGACCGTTTCAGGTGGATTCAAAGTGCCGGTGGCTTCCTTCCATTATGGAATAGGTGGCATTCATCCCCAAGGGCATTTAGCAATGATTTCTAATGCTCAAAGAAGGAATTCGAGTGGACCAA
This sequence comes from Pinus tabuliformis, assembly GCA_031772625.1. NCBI lineage: Eukaryota > Viridiplantae > Streptophyta > Pinopsida > Pinales > Pinaceae > Pinus > Pinus tabuliformis. The sequence continues at coordinate 120,033,038 of CM062819.1, forward strand.
AGCTAGAAGACAAAGAGCCCGAAAAGGAAACCAGCAGATAGTGCGATTTGGATTTTAAGTCGTGAATGTCAAAGACACACGACTATTGGGTTATTGATGGTGGCCAAGTTATTGTTTGTTGCTGAATGCTGAAAGTAGTAGAGCAGAGAGCCGAGAAAGTAGAGCGATAGAGAGCCAAAGAGCTACTAGGCAGAGTTGCTGAGTGTTGACGGTGACTGAGTTGCTGTTGGAGTTGTTACTGAAGCTGATCACAAGCAGGCAACACTAAGAAATTAGTGCAGAAGAAAAAGAGTAGCCTACGTGGTCACTTGGAAACCAAGTGAAAAGCCAAGGGGACAATTTTTCTGATAGAGAGCCAGAGAAGCCAAAATTGAAGAGCTGAGAGCCAAAGAGTCAGAACCAAGAGCCAAAGAGCCAAAGTCAGAGCCAAGAGCCAGAACTAAGAGCCAGAGAGAAAAGAGCCAGAGCTTCAAGAGCCAAGGGATAAAAAGATGTCTGAACCCACTATTTATGTGTAGAACAATAGGAGTTCAACCAAAGAGCTTGTAAAAATATTTACACCATAATCCCAGAGAGCCAAGTCAAATTGATAAGAGTTCACGGAGACGTAGACCAAGAGTTGTGGGTGAACTCCAAATTAATATTTTTGTTTATGTCTCTGCTTTATTGTTGCATTATTTCTGATGCTTTATTTACTGCTGTATGCATTTATATATCAGTTTCAACACACTAATTTACAACACATAATCAATTAAAACAAATAGAAGCATACACTCATATTTTCAAGCATTTCTTAATTCTGCATTGGTTAATCATTAAAGACTTGGGAATATTCAAGTTTTGGAAGTGGGAGAGGTTCTTGTGAGCTAGATAAGAAGCCTAAGTGCCCCATTTTCAGATCACTCGTAGGCATTTCTTGGCTGCAAAAACTATGCCGAGAAACTGACTCGACCAGTCTTTAGGTTCAAGCTGGCCCTTGAACCAGAGGGGGCTCCCTCAATTTTTACGAGGCTTTTTTTAACATTGTTCATTGTCACTGTACAACAACCTATGAAGCAAAATGACTAGATTTATGATTTATTTTGGGTGGTTTCTAATGATTGTCCAATCTTTGTTTATGAGTCTCTCTTATAAAGTCCTTGCTCAAAGTTTCATCATCCAATTTGACATAATAGCATGATTTTTAAAGATCTTGACAAAATAATACAAGGGAATTCATGATAAATAAGTAGTCATACTGAATACTTAATAAAATAGACAGAATGGATGCATGTAGAAGCTTTCTACAACAAAAAAAAACACATTCAAAAGATAACACAAAGCAACAATTAACAGATCTAGAGGAATTAACCAAGACAAACAGTCTCGTTAATTAATATCTTTAAATGATTATAACTTTGCAAGGGGATTTCAGAGAGATTGACACTCAATCTCTTCTTACCCATGTTTCCTATGCTACCTTGAACATGTGCAAAAATTAAGGTATGAAAGCAATAGAAAACATACAGGAAACACAATTTCTGTCAAGAACTGGAGCTGGAATACTTCAATTACCATTTTTTTTTATAAAAGATTTTACAAAGCTACATGGTCTTGGCATCAAAATTCAACCCTTTTACATTTTTTTTTTGTAAATCAGTTGGTATATATTAGATCAAAAAATTACATAGAGTTACAAAATTGGTCTGCCATTTCCAAAAGATTAGAGAAATGCAGGCTAGTCAGAACATAAACTACATACAAGGCCTTAAGGAGCACGAGGCCTACCACTTTTGAACTGAAACTACCCAAACAAATCCTGGATCAAACAAAGATCGACACGAGTAATGGCCAACCACACAGGGCTGCCAGACAAAACCAGAGTCAAAACTGACATAGAGGGCTACTGAAAGGCCCGTCGGATTACATTAACAACAAACACTAGATGAAAACGAAACAACTGAGGCAGACTGTAACCCTTTGTAGAAACCCGCCTCCTAGGTGCTCACTGGTCGATTTTTGCATCGTCATGAGGAACAACAGCATTGGGGCCAGCTTCCTCACCTCCCTTGGGAGCCTTTCGAGACTTGCAGTGTTTGACAGTTGTAGTTTTGAAGTCGTCCTTCTGGATATCCACAACAACATTGGTCCCCTGGCTAATTGAGATGTTGAAGAGCCTAATGAAGGCTCCCAGGCTCTGAGACATCATTCTCAGTTCCTCAGTGAGTGCTTTCATGTTGATTTCTAGTTTGTCTAACCTCGCAAAATTCTTGGCCAAGGCTAGAGAAGTTGCATAGTAGGCATCTTTCATGGCAGCTCCTTGCATGCTCAAAGCTTTGGCAAGCATGGTATTCATTTTCCAGGCCTCACTCTGGTTTCTCAAGAATTGAGTAGCCCTGGTGGCAGGAGTGCCCGGGTCCTCGAGCCAATCCACTTCCTCACCGATAACATTGATGTTCAGACCTTCCTATGTTTCGTCCACCTTAACTTGTAGATCATCAATATCCTTTTTGCCATTTGTGGAGACCGAGGCTTCACACATCTCCCAGGCTTGGTTCAAATCCCCGGTCACTCTAGCACTTCTATTGACTATGTTTGGGATAATGCTAATGCAGATGCCGACAATTGATAAACAGGTTCCTATATAACACACAGTGCACTCCAAGCTTAGATTTGAGAGATATCTAGGGCAAATGCAAATAATTCCAGAGGTCTGTGTATTTATAATTGAAGGTGCAATGTGAGAGTTCTCGACTCCAGGTGGAGCCTCCTTAATTTATCCATTCCTGACAACTATGATCCCCATTATTTTATTGTTTTCCTTATTCATGATCACAGTCGATTACAATCATTTTGCCACACTTATTCCTCCCGAAACTAGGCCACGTGTTCTCTGATGCAAAAAGTGTGATCTGACCATCATTATTGTGATGGATCTGCCCCCCTCCTGATACGAACCAGGGGCCTTCCATTCGCGGTTCCATATCCAATCATTATGAATTCGGGTGTAGACAATTATGACTAGCTTAATAAATTAATGTTGAGTGTTCCCATGGATGTTGTTCCACTCCCCTGTCATGCCAAGGTATTTCCTGGAGAGTTGTAAACATCTGTTCGGAAGACCCTCACATGCAACATCCTACAAACAGGTGTCCAATTTATCATCTCGAGGGTCGACTCCGTGGTTTGCAAGACAATCCGCCATGGAATTTTCATATCGCCTAACATCTTGCAGAACCACCCCATCGAGAACTAAAAGATGTTCAGCTATGAGTTTTGTTACTTTAGCTAGTCTCTAGTGCTTCATGACCTTTTCAGGCCAAGTACCAATTTGTATTTTTCTTGCTGCATTGACAGCTAGGAATGAATCTCCTTCCACCACTGTAGGCCTTTTCCCCAAGTGAATAAGGATTTGTAAACCTTGCTCTAATGCCATGAATTCGGCCTCATTATTGGTGGCTTCCCCCATAGATTGACTGAAGATGTGAATAATTTCTCCACTGTTGTTTCGTATTAAAACTCCTAGAACTGTAGGACCTGGGTTGCCCCAAGAGGCACCATCAAAATTTAACTTGTAAAATCCCAGTTGAGGAGGTTGCTAGGAGATTGGAGAGGAAACAGGAAGATGTCTCTGCACCTGAGAAACAGTAGCAGTGGCAGAAATTATCCCAAAACACTACATAATTTGCCTATCATTTGCGGATGGCTCGTGCTTCTGTTCTACTTTACACCTGGTAAGGGTTGTCTCACACATGTTTTGCATGATACTTGTTTTAATGGTTTCTAGCGGCCTGGATTCTTTTTGAAAAATTCTTCTATTCCTTTCTTTCCAGGTAGACCAGACTATGAAACCAGGGCTTAGTTTCCATAGAATGTTGACTATGTCACAACTGGAAAAATTGGTTCTCCAATTTTCTATGTTGTCCTGTATAGATTCTCTAATTCTGTCTGTTTGTTTAAAGATTTCCTCCATCCAAATCCAGAGTTGATTAGTCCATTCACAGTTGTTGAGGAGGTGATTCATCATTTCCTCTTCTCTTTCACAGAGGGGGCATCGGGATGGACCATTGAAACCTTTTTTTGCATAGGTTCTCCCAAGTAAGGATCCTGTGGTGCATTAAGAGCCATAGGAAGGTTTTAATCTTCGGCCAGATGGTTGAGTCCCATACATTGTTGTGCCAATTCACTTTCCTTTCCTGATCCCTGTCTTCTAAATACAGTCTGGCTTCCTTCAGGGTGAAGGTGCCCCCATCAAGTTTTCCCCATCTCAGTTGATCTTTATCCTGAGAGTAACAGATCTTCCTTTTATCTAGACAAGATTGCAGGGATAAGAGAATGTTATTCATTCCATCTTCCTATGGGTTATTGTTTATGTCCCAATGTCTCCAGTTCTGGTCCACATTATTGTCTTTCCAATACTGGTTCACCGTGAATTTTCCTTGATCCTGGTACCTTTGCTGCAGGGGAAGATAGTTAGGACTCTCAAGCTTGGGGAGTTGCTGCCAAGCATCCTCCCAAAAGAGAGCAGTGGTACCATTACGTATTTCCCAGAAACAATGCTGCTGAATAATGTTTCGATTAGCCTTAGCTAGGTTCCAAATGGGAGAGCCTGCTGGAGGGTTGGTCAATCGAATTAGATCCTGAGGGTTCCAGTTTCCAGCATACTTGGCTTTCCATAGCCTGGCCCAGGGTGTGTGTGGTTCTTTAACCCACCTCCACCAGAGTTTGGCTCCACAGGCTTTGTTAACCGTGTCCGGGTCTAGAAGTCCCAAACCACCCAGAATTCTAGGTTTATAGAGTTTCTCCCATGCCACTAGGGCCCATTTCTGTTTATCAGAGTTTCCCGATCATAGGAAGGTTTTTTAAATGTTTTTGATATTCTGGAGTACTCCTTTGGGGGCCAGAAGAATGGAAAGCATATACTAAGGGATGGCTTGTAGGACAACCTTAGTTAGGACAAGCCGACCAACTAAGTTAAGGACTCTATTAGTCCAATGTTTGCAATGGTTTTCGAGATTAGAAATTAGCTTCTCCCAATGGATCTTTTGCCAAGGTCTATCGGTTAGTGGAATTCCTAGATACTTAGAAGGCAGGTTTTGCCTTTTGAACCCAAGGATAGTGGTGAATTTTTTCTGGATTGCTAAGTGAGTATTGAAGAAGAAAATGGAGGATTTGTCCAGATTAAGGTCCATACCTATAGCTTTACTAAAGAGATTGAGAATGGTTTTGAAACCTTGAGCTTCCCAAATTGTTGGGGACCCATGGAGCATGGTGTCATCCACAAACTGCTGGTGAGTAGTGGTTGGGCAAGATGGCTTAGCTGGAGGCCCTGTATTGTTTTTTCCTCCTTCACATTTTTGATGATGCGACTCAGGCCTTCCATTAGGATGACAAAAAGGAAAGGAGAAATAGGATCTCCTTGACGAATACCTCTAGAGGGAGCAAAGGGGAAGGTGGGAGCTCCATTGACTAGGATAGAAAATCTTGGGGATTTGATTAGGGCTAGAATCCAGTTGATCCAGCATTGAGAAAAACCGAAGGCTTCCAAAATGGCTTCCAGATACCTCCAACTGACTTTATCATAGGATTTTGAGAGGTCCAGCTATATGATCATGCCTACTTTTTTCCGGGATTGAAGAGTGTGAACCATTTCCTGAGCTAGCAGGACATTATCCATGATTTGCCTTCCCTCCACATAGCCAGATTGCTCCTCTGAGATTATCCAAGGAATAATAGGCTTTAGTCTATTGGCCATTACTTTGGAAATAATCTTATAGAGAACATTGCACAAAGCGATTGGTCGAAACTTTGAAGGCGTACTTGCTGCCTCCTCTTTGGGAATAAGGGCTATGAAGGTAGAGTTGAGGGATTTGAGTATGGAAGAAGATTTTCGGGAATCTTCCACCACCTCCCACACTTCCTAACACACAATATCCCAACAGGCTTTGTAAAAATCAATAGTGAAGCCATTTGGTCCTTGCACCTTTCCACTAGGCATCTCTTTCACTGCTTCTTCCACCTCTTCCATGGTTACAGGGAGGTCTAAAGATTTATTTTGATCTTTCCCCGTTTGTATCTGGTTTCGTTGCTATGGCTAAAGTGATCAGTGAGGAGGGAGGATATTTCTTGATGAGTTTGGAGGGGAGTACCTTGTTCATCCATCAATCGGGTTATTTTGTTGGCGCACCTATAATCTATAGTTGAGTGATGGAAAAACTTGGTATTTTTCCCCCTCTTTGAGCCATTTAATGCGAGATTTTTGTCTCCAGAGTATCTCTTCATGCTAGCATCTATCATTCCAATTCTGCATGTGTTTTCTCTATGTGAATGGCCTCCTGGGTGATGTCCCCTTGGAGCAAGTTTGTTTCTATTTGAGCCAATTTTTCCTGTAGGGCCTGCTTATCTTTGAAGATGTCATCGAAGACCTCTTGGTTCCAGGATCTTAGCCAAGCTTTGAGGTGTTTTAGTTTGGATTGGAACCTATACATTTTGGTGCCTCTGATGTCCATTGGCTCGTGCCACCAGTTTTTAATTTTAGAAGTGAAATCCGGTTGACTTAACCAGAATTTCTCAAACCTGAAACTTCTGTTTTTCAGGGTGACGAGGATGGTTGCGTCCATGGTGATGGGCCAGTGATCAGAGCCTCCACAAGGTATAATGTCCGATTCTACTATTACCCCTGCTAGGAGGATGGCTTCTGTAATAAGGAAGCGGTCAAGTCTGGAGGCAATCTGCCTGTGTCCTCCTCTTTTGTTATTCCAAGTGTATAGACCATTTTTGGGATAAATATCCACAAGATTTGTTGTTCTGGTGAAGCTGTTGAAGGCCTTTGCATCTCAATTTAGCATTCTAACCCCTCCTTTCTTTTCCTTTAGCAAGGTTATCGTGTTAAAATCTCCACCAAAGATTGCTTTAGCTGTGGGATATATGTGCTGCATTTTGGAGAGGCGATATAACATCACCAATTTGTCTTCTAGTCTCTGGGGACTGTAAATGTTGGTACATAGGTAAGTTTCAGAATCTCCTATGATTTACATTTCCAGGGAGATGAATGATCTAGAAGCCTCTGCTATGATGAGATGGAGGATATGAGGATTCTAGAGAGTAGTCAGGCCTCCTTCCATTCCATTTCCTTCCACTTCTATGTATTCCATTTTTTTGCCTAAATTTTTGCTTATCCCTTTCATTTTCTGACTGGAGCATTTTGTTTCTTGCAAAAAAATCATGTCAGGTTTTTCATTTGTGACTTTCTTTCTTAGAAGTCTTTGTTTTCTTTGGCTATTTAGCCCTCTAGCATTCCATGAGAGTATCTTCATGATTAACAGAGTTTTTAAGAGAGAATCATGAAGGCCTTAAGGGCTTTCATCTTACCTGAGTTTAGGAGCATCTGACCTAGCTCTTGGAGTGCCTCATTCTTGGTGCGTCAACCTCTCTTTTTCCTGTGTTTAGGATTGATATGATTTTGATGCAATCCTAGGGTTTTAACTCCCAGACCCTTAGATGCGCCAAAGCCTCATTTATGCATGTTCAACTCTGCATCTTGCCTTGCTAGGAATAGAGAGTTCACTCTGTCTACTTCCTCCTCTGGGATTTGTTCCATTCCTTTTTCCTTCCACTGCTCTACCATGGTTAAGAGATCCATGCCTTCTCTTTCTAGAATATCACTTAGATCCATATCCTCTGTCCCTGTTTCGCTGACTATCATTTCCACGTCTTCCTCTATTTCTTCTGTGAGCGCTTGATATAGTAGGATGTAGTTTGTTTGGCCTGGAATAAGAGCTGGGCTTTTCTGTGCGGGATCATCCTTGTTATCCTACGATAGATTAGTTTCCTGGGGTGCTCCAGCTGCCTCCATATCTGATCCTAGAACTTCAAAGGCATTGACTGTGCTTTTGATTGAGGTGTTTGTTTTGGGTTGATATTTCCTGTTGGCTTTATGCCTTCCCAAAGGACGAGTAAAACCTTCCTGAAACTTATCAGATATTTCTTTGGATTGATCAATTGGCTTGTTAAATGGGCATTCCCTAAACAAGTGTCCGTGTTCATGACATTTCTGGCACCGAAATGGGATTTGCTCATAGTATATAGCTTGAAAGAAAACTTCATCTCTGAATTCTAACCAAATACCTTCATGAAGGGCACCTGAGACATCCATCTCAACAAAAATTCTTGCACAAGAAGTATACCTTTTTTTCAGGGTTGCTTTCGAAGCTTTGATGAAGGTTCCCAGCTTGTTGCCTATTTTCTCCAGCGCTGCAGGTCTCCAGTAATCAATGGGGAGGGAGAATAGGCGAATCCAAACAGGTACATGTTTGAAAGTCTCTCGTTCTAGTGTAAAGTTGGGTTTCCATGGTCTCATATATTGGCCTGCTGGAGCATAGAAGTAAGGTCCTCCATCGAAGATGCGATCCCTATCTTCCAGGTTCGCAAAAACTACAGTGAAGACGCCTTTGGCTCCCAGATGTAGCTTGACATCCCCTTTTGGCTTCCATTGTTGTTTGATCCATAGGAAAAGGGCTCTTTCTGTAGGCCAGAAGCCCATGAACTTATAAATCACTGCATGTACTAACATGTGGTCTCTGTAAGCCTACATTTCCGGGTCAGTTATAATCACACACAGACTTTCCGTTGTTTTGGGCTTGCAATGTCCCAGGTCCTTTTGTTTTCTGGTTTTTGTGGTCGATCCTTCCAGATCTGTTTCATACTAGGGTCAAGCTTCCATGTCCACATATTGTTTGTTTCTTCCTCCTTCTCCTTGTTGTGTCAGCTCCAGATTGGATTTTTCTTTGTCTTTTTCTTCTGACATCCTGATGTCATTTGTTCGTTTTTGGTTCTGGGTTTTCATGCTTTGCCCACCCATATTTTCCTTCTTTCTTAGCTTATCCTTTCCTGCAATCTTAGAGCCTAATATCTGCACCCCTTCCAGTGGGGCTTTTTCTTTAGTCATCATTGCCTGCTTGTATGATGGGGCCCCATTAGACCCCACTCTCCTCATTTGTTGGGCCAAGGCCTGCCCGCACCTCCTGTTATAGACATTTTTGTGCCTTACAGCACTTGAGCATGAAATGTCCATAATCCAAGGGATCCAAAGTCCCTAAACATGTTGTTCCTACCCCTAGAGGAACAAGGCTAACAAACCACAGCAATCCACAGAAGTTCTCCACCAGAAACTGCTCAAAAACAAGTCAATTCAGGATCAATTCAGTGGCTCCACTGGCTGTCTGCGTTGAAATGCAAAGCTAACACTGGCTACCTGCACTGCAATGCAGGTAGAAGCACCACCAGGGTGCGTTGAGCGAGAAGTGCCAAATGGCAAGGTCATTCAGCAAGGTGTCAAAGCACTGGAAGCTTCCAGAATCTTCCTCAATGACACTTGCCTCAGTGAATTCGACTAGTGATGAGTAAGAGGTTCTCAAACTCCAAGTGGAAGCAAGAACCTCCAAGTGGAATCAAGAACTAACAGAGGGAGAGGACACTAGTCAGATCTCAAGCTGACTCATCCTCTCTCCAAACATCTATATATGGATCTCTCACCCAGAGGTTCAGGAGGCTGGAATTTGGTATTTGCAAAGAATTGCTGTTGGTTTGAGATTAGAACTATTGGGTGATTTGCTTTGAAGGAGGTGAAGAAGGGATTCCATTTGCTGGGAAGGTGATGCTGGATTGGGCCTCACATGGTTGTATCTCTTCCTGAACCTTGTTATTCATATCAATAAAACCATTTGAGTTTCTCCTATATGCATGTATTTCAATGATGTTTTGTTGTATTTGCATATTTAGTTTATTCTAATCCTAAACTAGTTATGAATGTGAATCTATGCTTTTTGTAGTTTCCCTCTCTTGTGATCTTGCAGGAACTTGGTTTAGCTGGGCCAGTGAAGGAGCAAGCAGCAGGAAGCAAACAAAAGAGAGTGAGATTAGATTGACAAACTAGCGGAAGACAGCGGTTAGTTATTTCCTTCTCCTCTGTTTACATTTCATAAAGAAGAAAACTCAGATAGTTTTGTCTTGTTTGTTGCTAAGGCACTATCACTCCTTAGAGTGGGATAGGGTCATTCCGTGTTGGATACTTTTCCCAACAACAAAATTGGCGACTCCACTGGGGAGAGTATCCTGTTGGTTTATTTGTGTTTTTGCTATTCATTTCATAAACTCAAAGAGTGCCGAATCGAACTGCATTTGTCTTCATCAAATGCAAAGTAGAGAGCAGCTACTCTAGTCCACCTACTAGGCCTATTTATGATCTAATTAGCTGATCCACAAGTGCTCTAACAGTCCTTAGTGATAGATCTTAATCCTCCTTTGAGTCATCCTTTAGATTGTATCAGATTGATAGCTTTTATTTGGCCAAAAACTGTGAATTTGACTGAAATCTGTAACCCGGAACCCAGAAACAACTCTCGTTTCTGCTTCAGCGCAGACCCAGAGAAGAGGTTCTGCATTTCAACGCTGGTTTCGTGAAGGCTACTTGTGCTGAATGTCAAAACCTCTGTGTTAGACCTGCGCTGAACAGTCTTTGCCTTGTGCAACTGTGTTTCCCGGTTTCCTTTTGCTCAGTTTTATCCCTGTTTTTTGCAGTCTATTATGAGTCAGTATACTTATCTGAAACCACTTCTCTTTGCCTCAATTCCGCCTCAGTTGTATAAAGAAACTGTATTTGTTCTTTGTGTATTTGTTACATCATTTGCAGTTTCCCATTACAAAAGTAAACCAGTCATACTGTCGCCTTTAGATCTTGACCTGTCATAAGTGTCGTTTTGATCTTAGGAGTAAGTTTGTTTGCTGTTCACAATTGATTTAGCTTTTACTTCTGTCATCTGGTTTGAATTTATGCATTTCTAGTGTCAAAACAAGTAAATCATAAGGTGTCGTAATCGTCTTTTGGTTTTGAAAAAGGAACTTGTTTGTGTTTTCACTTGAAATCGAATTCAAATTTATACAACAGCTTTCTTGATAGAACATCAATATTAAGAAAGAGAAAAGAAATACATGCATTTGTGCATTTTTGCATTTTGACAGCTTGTATGATGATTTATGGAAAGTGCATTACTGTGTGCTCTATGCTCGGTGAGAAAAGATGATGTCTTTCTTTTCCCCTTGTAGCTAGGATTTTCATTTGTTGAAAAGATATAAAAAACTTGCTTATCATCTTTAGACTGCATTTAGGAGTTGTACCATACATCTCGTGGTGATCCAGAAAGGCAAACTTCTAAAAATATCAACCTAAAATAAATTGAATGAACTTAACAACGCTTTGTAACATAACGCACAACATAGAGGTCTAGGCTAGAGACGTGTTCCGGCGTCGTAAAACCTTGTATCTTACCGTTGAGTGGTTGGGTGATTCCTCCACGGTGAAGCGATAAGTATCAGTACGGATTGTGCTCCCACGTACCGTCGCGTATATATTGGGAGACCCCTATAGGAATAAAGCCTTTATCCATAGGAATCCATGTCGGCCGCCCTACCGATCGCAATGCACTGAACACAACATTCGGGAATATTGACCGCCCGTACCTTAAAAAGTATTCTGCGGTTTTGCGAAAAGTTTGGCACACCCTCTACCTAGAACTCCAGAGCAGTTCCTTTTGGCCTTTTTCAGACTCTATAACAGAAAAAGTCCATCCGAGCATTTGTCACTTCGGGCTCGTTAAAACATCGAAGGAGACTAGAGTCATCTTTAGCTTTTTCTCGACTCTTTAAAATTGAAAAAGCAAGTTGTGTCTAAAAGCGTCTAAAAAATTCATTTGATTCGGAAACACATTTTCCCCTTTTGTATTTTGGTTTATCGAGTAATCCACAATCGTGGAAGAAAGTCAATTGAAACCCCGTCGTTCGCGGAGGCTTACGAGTCAACCGTCTTTGTCTCCGGAATCGAAAACAGTACGGACAAAGCGAACTCGTTTAACCGGTTTGAAATCTCCTATAAAATTTAGAACAAGTGTTCCAACGACATCTGAGATTCCGGTTACTCCAAACATTTCTGGAAACCCTGCCTCTATTGAAGAAGTTCAACAACCACAGAGGGACAGTGATACTGATCCTGGTCTGAGAGCAAACACTTGTGTTACTGAACTAGTTCCATCTGCAACTGGTCTAGAGAGTCTTGCTCCTCAAACATCTGTCTCTGTCGATTCAACCCCTTCTTCGGCACCAGAAATATTTTACGGACTTGACGGTCTTCCGCTTCCACCTGGTTTGATTGAGATAGAGGAAATTGTAGAAGATCCGCAAGCAAGTACTCCAACACATTTTGGAGTAGGGGTCACTCTATTTCCTTCGACATCAGAAGTTAGTCTACCACTAGTGGAAGTTCCTGTAGAATCGCTAGGTAATCTTTTGGATAGACTCAAAATGTCTGAACAACCGTCAACATCTAGGACTGTGTCGAATGACACAGTGATAGCGGAGCTCCCTGCCGTCACTCCTACAATGTTTGCCGACATACCATCTGTCCCGACTAGCTCTCAACCGCTAGAAGGAGTCCATCCAGGGACTATTTCGACAGTGTGGTATGTTCCTGTTTGTTCCTCCAGAATAATATCCGGCAACTCTTATGTTGAGACTCAACAAATCGATTCATTTGGAGGTCAATTTGGGCCATCCAGTCCACAAGGGTAAGCAATTCCCTTGAGTTCCGGATTACCACCGTATGGGGGGCAATATGCCCTTTCATTACCCCCTCTGGGAGGATATCCATATGAGAGTTCTCAACAATATTCAGGTTATACTAGAATTACGACAAGTGGTTGGGTACCTATGCTACCCCAATAGCCAAGAGTTGTGTATTCTATGCAACAATGTGTACCTGTGTCGAACATCCCGACTACACCGGCTATTGTGACCGTGTCGCAAGTTCAAACGATGCCTGTTGTATGTCAACCTCAGATTTCTCAGGGTGTAATGCAACAGCCCCTTGACCCTGTGACTCAACCACAATCGCCTACTGGCGGGGCAGCGCAGGTCCAAACGGCTATAATTACCCCACATCTTGGCCCAACGGTTAGTATAGCGCAACAGAACATGGCTTCACAACCATGGCTAGTGCAATACCAATAACCACAATTCCAACAAGTGTACCAAGATTCTGAACAGCAGATCTTTGCGAACGGTGGACAACCGTACATTCAAAATGGTCAAAATCAACCACTTTACAGTGGTCAAGTCCACCAGCCGTATCAGTCATACCAACATCAACTACATTATGCTGGTATGCAAAGACCAACTGTTCAGGCGATTCCATCGTATCCTGGGTACGCTTCGCCTAACCTGAATCAACAGTTACCATTCGTGGCAACTTTAGAGTTACCCGATTTACACCGGTTAACAAACGATCCAATTGCTTACGCCCCTTGGTGGCCAACGATTCCTCACAAACTTCCATCAGACATTCCTAAATTTAATAGAAATCCAGGTGAGGACCCATCGAATCACGTGATGACATTTCATCTGTGGTGTTCATCAAACACCCTGAACGATGATTCGATAAGGCTTCGCCTTTTTCAGAGGACGTTAACGGGTCCAGCGGAAAAATGGTATATTGAACTACCTAGAGCTTCGTTTGACAATTTTAGCTCCTTAGCCACGACTTTCTTAACTCATTTTCAATTACCGATAAGGTATGAAACGGGAACGGAAATCTTAACCAACTTCAAACAGACAACCGCTACTCACATATCTGATCATATACATGAGTGGCGACGTCGTCGAAGGATGGTAAAAACGTACGTTCCCGATCAGCTATTAGCTGAATGGTTTATCAAGTCGTTACTTCCGGCCATAACGGAATATGTGGCGAAAGGAGGAGTCACAACGGAAGAGCAAGTTATCGCTCGTGCGCAATATCTAGACTTAGTCTATACTCAGTCTGGCACGCTCTATGACAAAATACCTGACGCCTCTAGACCGGAATTTCAATTCCTCCTCCTCCTAAATCAAATAATGACTCTCATGCCGCTGATGGCGTGATTGGCACGACAAGCGCGAAATCGACAAGGGCCAACTCCAAGAAGGCCCGTAAGAATTCAGATCAAAATGCAAAAGAAGAAATTCTTGCTTCGGAAGTAAATGCCGTATCAGCAGATAAGGGAAAAGAAACCAAACAACCAGGAAGCAAGAAGAAGCAAAGCAAAGGGAAGAAGAAGAAACAAGGAGAATCTTCTCCTGAAAAAACTTCTTCAAACCATCCTGGAGATAGGAAACCACCTTATCTGTGTCAGATATGTGATGAAAATCACTCGACAAAAGACTGTCCGTACAAAGATGAGCTTAAAAAATTCTTTAAGAGTTCGCAAACCTCAGCCGTGTTAAATGACCCATTTCCAAATCCAGGCACGAATCTAGTTGATAGTGGAAATGCTTCCCCGTCGCAGGTGCTAATGTTATCAATTTCGAAGCAACAAAATGATGCTTTGATTTCGACAAGGAAAAAAGATTACGGGAATCCGCAGCTGTCGAACGGCAAGGAAAAAGATCAACAACAGTTCGACAACAACTTCGACAGAAGTTTTACCACCCCTCATTCCTGAATTAACAATAAAACCGCCAAAGGGAGTAGTACACAAGTCGACATTTAATCCTCGCGCCAGAGCGGCACAACATTATAACATAGTGGAAGATTTGGCCCAATCGCCATCCGCTATGTCGACTCTTGAAGTACTACAAAATTTCCCATCCCAAAGGCAGGCTTTGTTATCAGCCATTGGCGGGGTTGATCCTAAGGATTCCAATCTTGTATCCTTTGACCACAAAGGATACGATCCTCAGTTACCAGCTCAACTAGATTTCCCTATCCAAGTGAAAGCCCTCAACAAAACTGTTCATTGAACAATTATTGATGAGGGGGCATCTACATGTATTATGTCGATGAGTTGCTGGAAGACTTTAGGATCTCCAACCTTGTCGCGATCTTCGACAACATTAAAAGCATTCGACGGAAGGAGATATACCCCATATGGTATCCTAAATAACTTGAAGGTTGAACTAGGAGGAAAAACAGTAGAAATAGATGTTGAAGTCATCGATGGGAATCTTGATTACAACATCCTACTGGGAAGACCGTGGATTTATGCCATGGCAGCTGTTGTGTCGACCTATTTTAGAAAGATCGCATTCCCTTTTCAAGGGGGGATTACGATCGTCGACCAACAAAACTTCCTCCCTAATGGTTCACAAGTTACATGGATCATGAAATGGTTTTGCCCCCAAGCCCAATAGAAGTATTGTAGCAATAAATGTTTCTGGCATGGGAGGTGAACCCGAATCAACGCTCATCAAGCGTTTGGGTAGATAGGTCTAGAGAATGTGGTACCCCTTCAGATCCTTGGTCGCGAGTGCATGGAACCGACGAAGGAATTATCGAATCAATGATGATTGAAGGACCACCATGGAATGATTGCCACCATCGTTCCCTTCTACCAGATTGCGAAGAAGGTACTCAAGATGACCTTTATCACCCCTTAGTCTTTAAATTTCTTTCAAATACTGTAAATACGGAGGATTCCGAGCGAAACCTATCCAATATTGAAGAGACTATAGCCATAAATATCTCGACCAAAACAGATGTTGTAGAGAATATTCATGTTGGCAAAGGTTTTTCTCCTTCGGAACTAAATATATATAACGCTCTCTTTCGCGAATTCAGAGATGTCTTTGCTTGGTCATATGATGAAATGCCAGGCACTGACTCGAGTATAGTTGAACACGAAATTAAGATGTATCCAGATGTCAAACCGGTAAGACAACGGCTCAGGCAGGTGCACCCCAAGAAATCCGCTGCCATTAAGGCAGAAGTTGAGAAACTTCTCCATGCTGGTTTCATCTACCCGGTTCCTCTAACCGATTGGGTATCGAATATTGTCCCTATTATGAAAAAACAAGGGACGATTAGAGTGTGTGTTGATTATAGGGATGTAAACCAAGCTTGTCTAAAAGACAACTACCCTACACCCTTCATCGACCAGATAATTGATGAATGCGCCGGATGTGAAATCTTTTCTTTTATGGATGGATTCTCCAGGTATAATCAAATTAATATCCGCCCACAGGACCAGTCAAAGACTGCATTCATTTTTCCGTGGGGCACATTCGCTTATCGAAAATTACCCTTTGGTTTAAAGAACGCAGGGGCGACGTTTCAGAGGGCAATGAATTATGCCTTCCATGACATCAAGAACATCGTTCAACCATATCTCGACGATCTTCCGGCTCATTCGCGAAAGCGGACTGATCATCCACAACATTTAAGAGCAATATTTCTACGTTGCCGACACTACAAGATAAGACTCAACCCGCACAAATGTGTGTTTTGCGTCAGTTCTGGTCGGTTACTTGGCTTTGTAGTCTCTAAGGATGGGATTCGTCTCGACCCGTGTAAGGTTCAGGCAATCATTAATTTGCCTCCACCTTCAAATTTGCTTCAGATTCAGAAACTCCAAGGGAAATCAAACTTTCTAAAGAGGTTCATTCCAAATTACGCAGAAATTGCTAAAGGTTATACACGTCTTTTGAAAAAAGATGTACCCTTCGTTTGGGACCAGGTTGCACAAGCTTCCTTTGATGCTTTGAAAGAGTCTCTAGTAAAGGCATCATTAATGTATGCCCCTGATTATCTTAGGGATTTTAACCTGTATCTGGCTGCAGCAGATACGACCATTGTGATGGTTTTAGTTCAAGAAGTCGATGGAATTGAACATCCTATATATTATTTAAGTAGAAACTTAAATGATACAGAAAGAAAATATTCTTACGTTGAAAAGCTAGCACTCGCTGCTGTTCAAGCGGTACAGAGATTTCGACATTATATCCTCTTTTGGAAAACTACCATTCTGTCAGATTGCAACCCCATGACTTATATATTGTCGCGACAGTTGCTGGGGGGAAAATATTCAAAATGGATAGCAATCCTTCAAGAGTTTGATCTGGAATTTTTGAAATCCAAATCAAAGAAAGCTCTAGTATTCGCAGAATTATTATGCGATCTCCCATCGTCGTCCAACGATGAAACCTCCGAGGAATCAATCGTGGATGAAAGTTTGTTTCTGATATCTACAAGCAATGAGTGGTATGGAGATATAATCATTTATCTCCAAACACAAAAGTTTTGGCCAAATACCTCACACTGAACAAAAACGTATTCGATACCAAGCAAAAGACTACATGATCGTCGGTGATACTCTTTACCATCGTGGTATCGATACAGTTCTGAGGAGGTGCCTCACCCATGAAGAAGTCGAAAAAGCCCTGAATGAGTGTCATTCAGGCGCGTGTGGGGGGCATCAATCTGGTTTCGCTACAGCACAAAAGAGCTTACGAGCAGGATACTTCTGGCCAACCATGTTCAAAGATTGCATAACTGCAGTCAGAAGTTGCCATTCTTTTGATAGCAAAACCAGGAGACCACCCACACCTCTGCAACCGATAGTTGCAGTTGGGCCATTCGCCAAATGGGGCATTGATTTCATGACATATAACCCCACCTCGACCGGGGGGAATGGGTATATTATAGTCTCTGTTGACTATTTTACCAAATGGGCCGAGGCGATGCTTATATTAGATAACACTGGTGAAATAGCTGCCCTTTTCTTTTTCAATCATGTAGTCGCCAGGTTCGGCGTACCACAGGCTATAGTTACAGATCATGGATCACATTTTCGCAATCACATGATGGCTGAATTAACTGCCAAGCTAGGGCTATCTCACGATAGCTCTACTCCGTATTATCCGCAAGCCAACGGACAGGTTGAAGCGATCAACAAGGTCCTGAAGCGTATGTTGCAAAGGATGACCGGGGTTCACAAAAGACGTTGGCATCTAATCCTGTACTTAGCTTTGTGGGCTTACCGAACCTCGGTAAGGAACACAACTGGATTCACACCATTCCAACTGGTGTATGGTCTGGAAGCAGTCTTACCAATCCAGTGCGAAATCTCGTCTCTTAAACTCGCAATTGATCTTCTCCCCGGAACTTCAGAAGAAGAGGCTCGTTTCTTAGAGTTAATCCAATTGGATGAAACCCGTCGTGATGCCGCCTTGGCTAACGAAGCCCATAACAAACGAGTCAATGCACAGTTCGACAAAAATGTCAAACCCCGTTTCTTCTCGGAAGGTGTCTTGGTCTTGCTTTACGACCAAGAATCCGATAAATTGGGAGCAGGTAAATTTAATTCTTTATGGATGGGCCCCTATATTGTTAAACGAGTGTTAGCAAAAGGAGCCTACGAGTTAATGGATTATGACGAAATTCCACTGGCGCAACCTCGCAACGGTTTGTACCTCAAGCGTTACTATGCTTAATAGTAACCAATATGCTTTTGTTGTATTTTGTTTTCGCTAAAGTATTTGTTTTGGTCGAGTAATCCACCTTTTACATTTATTGCAGATGTCGAACCTTTTGGAGACATGTGTTGGATATGCCGACGGAGCGAGTCGTAGTTCGCGGAACCTATCCTCCGCAGCCTGGGCCATTTTTGATCCAAGTGGCGAGTTAGTAAGTTTCAGAAGAGTATGTATTGGACAATCGACGAATAACATCGTTGAATATAGCGCATTGATAGAACTACTCTCTGATGCCATCACCCATGGTATACGCCGACTGATTGTCAGGCTAGACTCACAACTCGTAATACTACAACTCACCGGTATATATTCGGTCCGAAATCCAGCTATTTATCGCATGTTTCTAAGAGTTAAGATTTTGGAGAGGCAGTTTGATTTAATTCAATATCAACATATTTCCAGAAACTTAAACACATTAACCAACTCATTAGCAAACTATGTGTTAGATAGACGTTTGCAACATTTATAAAAGGAAATGCATCATCAATGTTGTACATGTGGATCACATAACTCAACCAGAATAAAACCCCGAAAATCAAAATATATATATAAGATATTTATGGTTTACATATAATGTTCTGTAACCAAGACAAAATCGGTCACATGACCCAAAAACTCAAAAATGCTAGGGGGCACCCTAGTCTAGTGATGCTCATCATAGCACGTCACGACCTGTGCGATCATGCGTAAGAGACGAGTCCATCGTCTAGGCACACCAGTAGTATGCCGCTGCAACTGTAAAGGTAACTCGTCGATCCTCACATCTGGAATACCAAGAGTAAGGCTCTCAACCTGCTCCTGTACAACTGTAAGGGTCTCGGCTACATCAAGGTCACGAAGAATAACCCTCCCGGCAGCCTTTCCTGCTAGGGCAGCGACTACCGCTCTCGGGCGAACTGTTGGACGAACAGGACCAACATCTGCATGCACACATGAGTTTGATTAGAATCTTGATAGAATAAAGCATAAGAACATTATGAATAAAAACAGTAAACAATGATATGGTCAAAGTTTCTTACCAATAGCGCCCCACTGATCACCGTCTGGCAGTACCAAATCCGGATCACCCCAGAAATCCATGCCAACATATGGATACTCGGAATAGACCATCTCCTGATGCTCGAACTACCTAAAGAAGGTATCAGAGAAAGAAATTTGAGATTGACCAGCGTGTCTAGACATGTGATCAACCCATCTCTGCATCCGTGGTTCAGTGGGAGAAGGCAAGCCGAGATCGATGTACTGTGGTTGCATCAGTGGTATTTTCTCCAAAGCAAAGGCGGTCAAAATGGAACCAAATCCAAAGTTCTTCAACTTCCCGTCCTTTACTTTGGTCAACCGACTCTTCATCTGAAGAAGTACTGCATCACACCAGTTGAATATTTTCGGTTGGAGACACTCCAAGGCATGCTGCACATAGGATCTGTTGGCTACATGAAGGGATGCACTACCGGCCATCCTACCAATAGTATACAGGACAGACCTCAAGGACCTGTCAGAAACCTCAAGGATAACGATCTTTCCGTCTCTACTCGGCTGAGATCCTTCCCTGCAATACTAACGGAATAATCTCTCATAGAGTCACTCCCTCGGGCCGATCCTGACAAAGAAACGGGGGCACCCCGCCTCGACAACCCAGTCAAGAAGTAAATGTCTACTGCGGTCAAGGGGATGGATTTGCCCCTAATCTGGAATACTTGGTTGATAGGATCCCAAGCATCAAGAAAATACTGCAGTAGGGCGATCTGCTGTCTCATACTAGAGATACGGAAGAACTTCAGCAGGCCGCAGTTCCGCAACGCATTCACCGTGACAGGATCATGTAGGGCAATCATGTCCTCTTCTTCGTGTTCTCGTTCTCACCATGTAAGGGTTATTTTGCTCCAATATCTCTGAAAAACAAACATGAGATGAGTTAGATCCTGGTTTTGATTAGAAACTAGCAAAAATTTTCATCAAAAGTTATGCTACAAAACCCTATTTTTCGCCCAATGCAGCTGCCCAGTGTTCCACCTGCGTTGAAGGTCAAAATGCCTTAGTACTACTTGACATTCAACGCAGGTTTCGAATGGGGAAGGTCCACTGATGGGAGAACGACCCCATCAAACCCCAGGGGCTCAGAAGAATGGGAAATCAAGCACAGAATGCAGAAAGGAAACCATGAAATGAAAGAGCTCAGGTTTAGCTCCTACCTGGTCCAGACGGCGCCGAGAATCGTCCACAGAATCTCCCGAAATCAGCTAATGAAAATCAAGGGGAAAAAGGCTCCTCCAAAGCTCCAACAAACCAAGTTCAAATGAAATGGTAAAATGAGAGGTAAAAATACTTTTTATTTGCTTTTTACGTAGTTCAAAGTAAAAATTAATGTTTTAATCTCATTTTCAAGCAAATGGTATTCATTTCTAACTAGTTTGATGCAGCAATTGAAAGTACAGTACTATCTTTGAAAAGAGAAAAGCTATGTATGGTAAGAAATCAAAAGTAGACCATGTAATCGAGCAGTTTTAGCACACAGTTCATGCTCGTTAAAAAATAAACGCAAAGATCAGAGCAGTTTTAGCACATAGTTCATGCTCGTTAAAAAATAAACATAAGATCGAGCAAATGTTTCAACCTGCGTTTAAGCTCGTTAAAAAATGAACTACCCGGTAAATAACCACTGCGAAAGTAAATTTATCAGCCATAAAAGCCTTGGTCGTGTTTGCACCGTCACCTCCACTTTTCATTTGGCCGATCATTCACCTCCATTTGATTGTTTACCCATTTTGAGGAACAGCTGCGAAGAGTGATTTCACTAATCCATCCTTGTGACACTGCCGTGATTGGAACATTCCAAGCCGTACATGGAATCTGCTGCTGCCCTGTTTATCACTCGTTCCTCAAAAGATGAGTCTTCTTTAAGCTCTTTTCATCTGACTCGTAAAATATGAAAAGATTGCCGAGTTTTGGCCTCCCAGCTCGTTAAACGACCGGAAGAGCTATCCCTCCTCTAGATTTTAATCTTTTTGGACCTGAGGGATTATTGCACAAAAAGATCGAGCGCTTGTTTAGTTCGGCTCGTTAAAACTATCGAAAATTCATCCCTTCTGTATTGTTTTATACTTTTTCGGACTTAAGGGATTAGATGACGAAAAAGGAACTTTGGAGTTATCTTTACGTACCTTTTCAGACTCTCTAAAATTGAAAAGGACCGAGTTATCTTTGTCGTTAGACTCGTTAAAAGCATTAAATAGCGACAAACTTGTCTTTAGACAAGAACGAGTTTCACTATCGCTAGGCTCGTTAAAACATAGCGATGGGTTTACCCGAAGGGTAAATTATAGAACAAGCATATGTTATCCTCCTCAAGCTTGACAAAAATAAAGAGGTACTGGTCAGAAATGACTGGGGAAAATTGGGAGAAACTCGAAGAATTTATTGGTAGCAAGTCGCTCTTGAACATGACACTTCCACTCCGTGCCTAAGTCGGGTTGGGTTGTTTCATTCACCGGCCACATCACCATGGTTTCGCCAATACCATCCACCTTGGGGTAAATGCTACCAATCCATCACACAAGTGTCGCCGATATGTTCAAGAGAAGTCATCTAGAGATGTCAACCGTGTCCCATCCACTGCCATACATTGTCCTTCATCCTTTCATGACCGCCACCCTGAATCATATATCACCAGATCGTTTTCACCTCTATCAAAATCATTTGCTCCGTTCCGTGTCACTGATGTGGGATACATTAAGGCCCTCCTTTGACGGATCGCTTCTTGTCGACATCAGCTCATTATCCAAGAAGTTGATCTAGGAACAACCCCTTCGGTACTTTGAAGCTTGCATGCCTCAATGGCAAGTTTCTCACTTCCGGCGACAGGTATACATCAATGACCTTCGACCGAAAGATTTTGCATGGTGTTCGACGCCAAGTCCTTTATTCACACCACGTGAATTGTACTGCAGTACCTTGAAGGTCATCATCCTTATCGGTGATTCCTCTCGCGCTTGTTAACAGTTTACATCATTGACTGGTAATCAAGCGATGTCTTTCCATGTTCGACTTCAAAAAATTCTCACATGGATCGAATTGTACATCGAGTGAATATCGGACGAGATTGAAGACCCCAGATCTAGTTTCATCCATCCGGGCTACGATATATATTCAGGAAATAAAGACATTGACATGTAAAACATTGCAGCAGATAATCATCCTACCAAAAAGGATGATGATTTCATCAAAATCATCAGTCTATCATCAGACAATTGTTTGTTCTATGTACAGAAAAATGAATTTATAAAGCTGAGCATGGGAGTGCCCGCCTCAGCTAGATCATGAAAGCAATATGAAAAATAATGTATTGTATTGTATCTTATTACAGGTCATCCTCACAACATTGGAAGAACTTCGGATCCTCCTAATAAAGCATTTCACCCGATAAACGACCTCATACTTTAGGGGGCAACTGTTATAGACATTTTTGTGCCTTACAACACTTGATCATGAAATGTCCATAATCCAAGGGATCCAAAGTCCCTAAACATGTTGTTCCTACCCCTAGAGGAACAAGGCTAACAAACCACAGCAATCCACAGAAGTTCTCCACCAGAAACTGCTAAAAAACAAGTCAATTCAGGATCAATTCAGTGGCTCCACTGGCTGTCTGCGCTGAAATGCAAAGCTAACACTGGCTACCTGCACTGCAACGCAGGTAGAAGCACTACCAGGGTGCGTTGAGCGAGAAGTGCCAAATGGCAAGGTCATTCAGCAAGGTGTCAAAGCACTGGAAGCTTCCAGAATCTTCCTCAATGACACTTGCCTCAGTGAATTCGACTAGTGATGAGTAAGAGGTTCTCAAACTCCAAGTGGAAGCAAGAACCTCCAAGTGGAATCAAGAACTAACAGAGGGAGAGGACACTAGTCAGATCTCAAGCTGACTCATCCTCTCTCCAAACATCTATATATGGATCTCTCACCCAGAGGTTCAGGAGGCTGGAATTTTGTATTTGCAAAGAATTGCTGTTGGTTTGAGATTAGAACTATTGGGTGATTTGCTTTGAAGGAGGTGAAGAAGGGATTCCATTTGCTGGGAAGGTTATGCTGGATTGGGCCTCACATGGTTGTATCTCTTCCTGAACCTTGTTATTCATATCAATAAAACCATTTGAGTTTCTCCTATATGCATGTATTTCAATGATGTTTTGTAGTATTTGCATATTTAGTTTATTCTAATCCTAAACTAGTTATGAATGTGAATCTATGCTTTTTGTAGTTTTCCTCTCTTGTGATCTTGCAGGAACTTGGTGTAGCTGGGCCAGTGAAGGAGCAAGCAGCGGGAAGAAAAAAAAAGAGAGTGAGATTGGATCGACAAACTAGCGGAAGACATCGGTTAGTTATTTCCTTCTCCTATGTTTACATTTCATAAAGAAGAAAACTCAGATAGTTTTGTCTTGTTTGTTGCTAAGGCACTATCACTCCTTAGAGTGGGATAGGGTCATTCCATGTTGGATACTTTTCCCAACAACACCTCCAGAGCTCTGCTAACTGGGCTCTGCCCTCCTCCAAAGTTTATGACAGAGGTTCAAAAGCTCTGAACCCTAGCTCAGAAAATCGCCATTGCAACGCGGTCTCTTCTAAATATTGCCTAGTCTATAAATACTAAAATTACTTATCCCAACCCTTTTACATTACAAATGAAACAATATATAGAATAAATCTCTCCTAAACTGTTACAATATTTGTGGAATAAAATCCTGACCAATAACTAAAAATAAAATAATATCTCTAATTTATTTGCTAGAAACGTGGAGTTGTTTACAAGTCTTTTGTGGAATAAAATCCTAAACAATAACTAAAAATAAATAATATATCTAATCTATTTGCTAGAAACTTGGAGTTGTTTGCAAGTCTTCTACGTTGAACTCTTGAGTTGCTTAAACTGTCTAGTTAAAAACTGCACTTTGATCCCAGTTTATTGATCTTGTGTTGCTAGATGTCCTTTGAATTTCCAATGCTTGAATTAAAAAATGATTTTATGTAACTTTTTAAAAAATGCTTCACCATTGTCATAAAATATTTTGGAAGAAAATATTTTGATAATTTTTTTTTCAAATATTCTTTAAATGAATTTCATATTTCTCTATTTTCATGAATTTCATAAATGAAATTCTCAAAACATCTCCTCAAATAGTTGTATCTTGTAAATCCATCTATTGTTTGAAATCCACGCCTTGTTTTGAAATCTATGTCTTGTTTTGCCCTAAATTTATATATTTATGAATAATAAAAAATTCATAAACATATTTCATAAAACCATCATGGTTTTGAAAACTATGTCTGTTTTTCCATGAATTAATATATTAATGAATAAATGGATTCATAAACATATTTATAAAAACCATTGACTCATTTCCTCCCCATGGAATTTAAAAACCATGTCTTGTTTTGCCATGGTTGCATGAGAGCCTAACAGTTGTAAAACACGGTAAAGGTGACAAATCCATCTAGAGGCATGAAAGATTAGGGTCAATTTGACTTGTGACTTGACGTATTTGGCATAAGAGAGAATGTGGTTTCTATAGTTTGGAGATTAGGTTTGTTATTTTTTAAAACTAAGTTTTAATACTTTATATATATATATATATATATATATATATATATATATATATATATATATATATATATATATATATATATTTATATATATATATATATATATAATTGAATTTTATTTAAAATAAAAGCCTTTAAAAATAACTTGGAAACATTTATAAAAACTTCATAAACTGCATGCTTTAGCAATGTAAAGGATTAGATGGAATGATATTTAAAGGAAGATATTTTTCAAGGTAAGGATAAAATTGTAGGAGGTGACAAGTTCTTTTTTAAATAATTTTGTAACTTACAGGGTGTCAAAGTAAGTTACAACATAGGCTCCAACTAGGGATTGCTTCCCCTTGTGGGACATAGAGAATGTGGTAGACCAGTTGCCTTGAACTAATTGGGCATGGAGTCCTGTCATAAGAAAATTAATCATTTGCACTCTCAAACCTGTAATCTATGGCCTGAAACCTATTCTGCTCAAACTGAAAAATCCATGCTGCAATGTGCAACTCCAATATGAGACATGTAACCAACAATTTGTACCAGTCCTTTGCTAAACTACCTCCATCATTGAAACTACTGCATACAAAGGACCAATATATTTGAGAAATCAAAAGTATGCCAAATCCATTGGACTAGTGGAGTCAATAGTCAACAAATGTTCTTATTCCCATCTCCTGCAACTCATTGCACTTCAAACAAACCAAACTACAAACTCCAGCTAGAATCCAAACTGAAAATTGATGAAGAAGATTTAAAGTAAACTGCTTTATTGTATACTAACAGTGTTGAAATCACCCCACTCATAAACTGCAAACTCACTGATCTACTACACACACTTCTACTTTATTGAATTGAAACTTTACACTGTTAAGTGTAATCTGCTTTCCAATGTAACCAAGTGAGGAGTGGATTTACTGACATACTACTTTTTCAGCAGTTAAAAACTTGAAACATATTTACAATATAAAACTCAAACTCCACAGGCAACAAATACTTACATGCGAATTTGGAAAGTTGCATCCTCTATAAACTTCTGAATTTTCTGATCATAGTCGATAGGAAGAGAAATACACTATTGAATGCTACCATCACTATGAAGAATAAAAGCATGCAGTTGCATGCTATTATCATAGCCATAGATGCACTTATCATTTGAACCAGCTGAATCCGGAGACCAGTGGAATCACCATATGACAAAGTGGAGTTTTCAGGTGAAAGCAATGCAAACAATATCAACTGTCTAGTCTTTTTTCATCAACAAAGAGTAGATCTAATCGTGATCGTGATCCAGGGAAAAATTTCTTCATCGCTTCGTTCCCCGGCAACGACACCAATTTGATGTTGTACCTCTATATATATTTATAGGTTAAGGAATTTTTCCAAAGCATCTAAAATGTTTTGTTTGTTTTGAGTTTTTTGGATGACCAATTCTCTAAACTTTCTAAACATACGTTGTTGCTTAATTACTTAAGATGTATTAAAAGGGCTGACTCTTCACCTTTAGTAGAATTTATATTTTGAAAAGATATGTCAGGTTGAACTTAAGAAAATATATGATTAGTTAAATAATCAAACAGATTTTTTAACTCAGACATATATAGATGAATGCATGTAAAATGCTTTTACAACCAACATAATATATTTAATACTTAAGGGGAAGTGACAATTTAAATATTTAGAGGAGTTAATTAAAACGGATAGTCTAATTAACTAATCTTTGTAATTGATAATAACTTCGTAGGTGTTTTCAAATAAATTGAAACTCAATTCTATAATACCCATAATTCCCATTAATTTCAAATATATGTAGATTTAAACAAAGTGAAAATATAATAACAAATAAGTACTAGAAATTTGTGTTTCTTTAATCGAGAAGCTGGCATATCTTGTCCTGTCTTTCTTCACCTGGAGTGGAATATTTAATTAGATTTTTGAATGTTTCATCCACTTCAGTGTATTTCTGAAAAGTGGGATTAATTACAAACATATGATTGATCTCATGCTTAATTAATAAATCAAAACTTAAACCTTCAATGAAGGCTTTTCTTGTAATAGTTCCCCTGATCTTGGAAAATTTGGATTTGTCTGTAGCAATAGCATGCAGCCTGTGTTGGTATTCTTCAAGGGGAATGAGTTTTTCTACCATTCCTCTTAAGCCTAGAAGTCCTTTCTCATGAAAAATATTGAACTTCTTGTGAAATTTCTGAATGTTGGCTTCTAGATTATGACATTTATTTTCCAGCTATAGCATAAGATTTATTTTAGTGAGAATCCTTCTCACTTCCAAGATTGTTTCAGTTTTGTCCTCTATTTCAAATTCTTCCAGTTCTTCCCTTGTCTTTAAATTTAGAATTCTAATTAATGTTGTAGCCTCTTATGGTTTTTGACCCAAGTCTTTCTTTACCTCTGCAATCACTTCCTTCGATCTTTACAATAGCTCCTCTTGTTCAAAAATAATTTCAATAGAAGGCCACAATTTGGTCATAGACTCAATAATACCTACCCATATGTTTTCCTTGGCTTGTGCAATGGTATGAGCAATAACAGTCTCATTTTTTAGAGACTCTATTCTTTGAGTTATCATATGAGTTTTTTCAAACTCTGCTAAGTAAAAATTATCAATCTTTAACTTCTGCTCTTGGAGATTGTTGAGTTGAGCCTTCATCTTCTCAATCTATTGATCTTTGATGGACAAATATACCATTGCTTTGGCTAAGTCTGTTGCTGAGTCTGTGGACTATGTTTCTACTGCTATAGTTGTTGCAATAGAAGTCCCTATAACTAGAGTTGTTGAAGTACATGCCATAGAATTTTCTGATACAGGAATTGTTGTTGCCACATCTTCTTGCTTCTCTTTTTCATTCAATAAACCTTCTAGTTCAGTCTCCATCCTATGAATATATAAGTTTTGTTCAACAATGATTTTGAACATGTTCTCCTTTTCCTTTTCCAACTCACCTACTTCTTTGGTCTGAGGATCTTCAGTAGTAGGGAGTTTCAACTGTTTTCTTAATGCTTGTATATCAACATTTTTTCTCTTAATCATCTCCTCAACAACTTTAACATTACTGGGATCATATCCCAGTTTAATCACTAGATCCTCTAAAGATTTTATTTTAGTATCTTTGGAAAGTGATGATATTTTTTCAAGTTTTAACTAAGATTGAATGTTATTCACTAAAACTTGTAACCTAGATGTTGCCATGGTTAAACTAGTCAAGGTGGAGTAAATCATTTCTCCAGCTTGTTTGTGTAGATCAATTTGGTCAATAGGATGGATCTGCTTAGTGTCAAAGGAAAAAATAGATTCTTTGTAATCTACTGCACTTTTTGGAAAAGGAACCTTAGGCTCTAAGAGTGCCATCTGAAATTTTCCCTTCTAAGTATCTAAACCTGAGAGAAGCCCATGTTGGGAAGATTAAGTTTTCTTCCAAAACTCTGAATAAGTAGTGGCCTTGAGTGTCTCATTCTTCTTCTTAATTTCCATGTACCTAGAAAATATACTCTGTTCTAAAGTAGTGTGAGCTAGCTCTCCTATCTGAATTGATTCTAATCGATCCTGAGTGATTGAAGATACAAGAGAGAATTAGAAAATTTCTTCAAATCTTGGGAATGTTGGAGCATAAGGACTTGATAAAACTAATGTATTTTGTTCCTATGAAAATTCTTGAGATGGCTCTTCAAGAGGGTTCTTTTTCTTGTTTTTATACATTATGAATTCAGATTGTTGAATTTATGAAACAAGAGGGGAAATACTTCCCCTTTCCCTTTTGCATGTTTTTCATGTGGTGTTGGAGTCTGTGTTGTTGTAGAAATGAAAACTTGCTCCTCTACTTCCTGCAATGTGTTCTCCTACCACTCCTCTTGGTTCATGTACTGTTTGATCTTTGGTCTAGGACTGTGTGCATAAGGAGTAGTTTTCTGTTCTACCCTTAGTTTATAAATAATCTCCAAGGAATCATAAGACTAGGTAAAACTCAATTAAAATTTAATTTTCTTAAAGAGGAGGTCTGCTTCTTTTGTTATTGCTCTAGTGTTAAAAATAAAAGGTCCAATCCGAGCCTTTAATTTAAACTGAGATTTCTTCTTAGCCAACACAAATTAAAACTCATCCATGTTCATCATATTCCTAATATATTCAAGTGAAAAAATCCTAATTGGTAAAAACTTAGGTAGTTTATATGGAGGAAACTCACATCCATATACTCTAATCTCTGTATAATTTTGGTACAAGTACCAATCTCCAGTCTTAGTTTGCTTGTTGAGATGTAGAATTCTCTTGATTTCAGGGGAAATCCTAGGAACAACATCACTGTTAAGCAAACATGAGACCATGTATAAAAATTGATTGGTGTAATCACTAAAGGAAAATTCCTTAGTATTCTTCCTTATTGTTGAAGCCTAAAAATTCTTTGCAATAACATGGAGGATAACCACCCGGTCCAAACCTTAAAGTGGTTCCTTTTCCATTTGGAATAGTGGCTCTAATTGGTTTAAATAGGTACAGTTACCTTTACCCAATCACTATCGGTTTTACAATATGTCTTTAATTACTAATAGGTAGGGACATCATATCAATTCTTCTAGTTGATTAGACAAGAAGAATGACCCTTAAGTTGTTTTAGTTGTTAATATATTATGTGTTATATTTTATGGGTTTTATTTTAGTTTGAAAAGGCATTAATAATATGTTATGGGTTCCCGGATGCAGGTGCCCAACAAAGATCATAAGGTGGCGGCCAAAAGGGATGGCAAGTGGCCATTCCATGTGGCCCTCCATAATCCAGCACATCAGTCTAAAAATTGCATTAACACTAGCCATAAATGGCATTTAAGTTGGCACCACCTTCAACCAGCCTGCAACTACCCACCTTGACTTCACGCAAAGATGACCTTTGGTGATAATCATACCACTGCACCTGTCTCTTATCCCCTACCTCTGAAATTTCTATGCCCTTAGGCAGCTGCAGTACCTAGCTCTCGCACTACTATGGGGAGGCGCTGCAACATCCTATGTTGCATTGATTTAGGCCTAGGAACTCACTTCACTCAAAGCCTAGCTTGTCATTTCGTTTTCCACTTGGCCTCTACAACTAATCCCTCCTTTGAGTCGCTCGCTAATCCTACTGAGCCTTCTCATCACTTTGAGCCTAATCCCGACAGAAATTCTCATACACCTGGTGTCAACATGCCGAGAACTCGACATTGAATGCATAGTTGCAGGGGTGGAAGTAGAGGAAGATTGAATCGTCCCCCTCATTCTTCGGCCTCTGAAACCACATCCTCTTCAGCTCAGCGGGCTATAGGTTGCTACCCAAACACTCGTAGTGGTAGAGGCTACTCACGACATCACCGCCTCCATCCGAAATCCCCTGCTTCGCCTCCCAGTAGCATTCCTTCCAATCCACAACTGCCTCTCAATTCCACCCAATTCATCTTTCGTTCCTCCATGAACAGGCCCATCATTACTGCCACCATCTCCATAACCTTTCACGAGAAGAAGCAAGCAATTGAGGGTGGACACCATTCCAGATCAACACCAGCCATAGTTGCGGGGAGCTCCCACTCCATCACCTCTAACGAGGAGGAGTAGGCCACTGAAGGTGGTGGCCACACCAGAGCAGAACTAGCCATGGTCCAGAAGAGCACTCACAGTGCAGGGACGTAGCAAACTGGGAAGGAGATGGACCAGGACCAGTATGATGATGAAGACATGGATCCTTACCATTTTTTTATCGAGGAGGAACAATAAGCGCAGCAGGCAGACAACATAGAGGCTTCAAAGCAGGCAGGTGTCGATATGGAGGCTTACAGATGCTTCATTATTGAGGAACACCCATCGTCTCCGCCACGTACCTGACTGGCCACACAACCTGCCACGTGTTTTCTATTCTTAGGTCTTGGGAATTTTGCTTTCTGGTTTCTTTTACGAGTCTTTTGGAAAAAACGCTGGTATTTGGTTACTTGGTTGTTTTTTGTTTCTCTTGAAAAATTGATAAAAACTATGCGTAATTGTTGGTTTCCCCTGTGTGGGCAGCAAGATAATATTGGTAGTCTTGTTTTGATTCAGACTGGTTTCCCATTATGGGTAGTCCAGACTCTGTTTTTGCTACTTTTGCCCAACACTCAGGATGGATAAGCACAGGCTAAAGCCTCAGTGTACTATATTTTTCAGTAATAGAATTAGCTTAACTTAGAAAATAAAAAATAATATGTTATGGGTTTAGTTTTGTTTATTATTTATAATGTTTATTAGGTGAAATTATATTTACAGTGTGAAATTTATATATTTTTAATGTGTTGTAATATATCATTTTTTAATTAAGTTTTTGCAACACAATAATGTATTTTAGTTTATACGTTATACATATTTTACAATATGATACAATATTTATATTAGTATACAAAATAAAAAAATATTTAAAAAATAATATTATTTACAAAAATGAATATTCATTAAGTACAAAATGACAAAATAAAATAAATGGGGTAATATACAATATAAAGGCCAAAGTGGCAAAAACACATCCAATCTTCAAACAAGTGTAGTTCACAAACAACTAATCCAAATGAGGTCAAACAAATTTAGATAGGCATATAAGTACAAGTCGAACTCATTTAGGCCATGCGCAATCTCCAATCTAATAATAATATCACCAAACGATCAGTTAAAAGGGTCCCCATAATACGAATTTAGTGAATAATGGAAATTTGAGTTTTCAACTCAACACAACCATAATCAAGAGCATGCCAAATATGATCAAATATCCAAAGCCCAATAAGAAGACCAATAACAAAGGGGTCTTTGAAAATGTTTTAGTAAAAAGAAAATTATTATTTTATTTGTTGTGTTTTCAAAATTTATAAAGGGTCCCCATTTTTATATAATAAATTTCATAGCAAATTTATAAAATAGAAAAATGGGGGTTGTTGAACAGCACAACAATTGGCAATTCATTAGAAGAACCAGTTATCTTTGATGACTGATAATGAAATTCCAAAAATTCAGTAAAAATAATTTAGGAAGGTGAAACTACTTGTTGAATCATTTAGATAAATACAATTACTCTGATAATAAAATACTCATTAAATTGTAATTTCTTAAAAATATTTCATGGATGAAAACACCTATTTATCCATATCAGTCATTAATCAGTTATAAAGATAACGCAGGGTCCTTTTACAACTTAGCTTTTTGATATGCTTGTTTGTCACAGGTAGAGCCACTGCTACTAGCAAGCGTTCATAGCTTCAACAGGGTTACCTTTTAACCAACAATAATTTAGTATCCCATCCATTTAATAGTGTAGTAGTTAGAGATAAGTTCATATTTATTTTTCTTTGCTTTTTCCTTCTTCTTCTTTTTTAATTTTTTAACTGGTACCTAAAAGCCATTATCCTGGTTTGGTAGCCAAATAGTGACAATGCCATTCACTGGTAGTAATTTAACTGAACAAGTTGGCCCATGATGAGACCACTTGTCTTATAATTGAAACAATCATAAGCCATTACCCTGATTTGTTGTTCAGTATTGCTAATGTCAGTTTTATTATTTCCTTATGATCATGGTAAGCAGGCTCACGATGATACCTCTTATCTTTTAGACTTATATTTTTGAATTACAATCTAAAAATTATGTTTTAACGGTTGGGGAGAATCATTGACTCCTTAAGAGTTTTGGATGAAAAATTAGAGTTGAGGGTGCTTAGTCGTAAGGCAGTTTTTACTTCTTTTAAAGATAACCTTTCTTAATTGATAATAGAGTAAAAGGGATCTTATAATTTTGAGGTTTAAAAGATTTCACAACTTAATGGAAAAAAGTTTAGAGTTGTATTTTTATCTAATTTTTCAATTATGGTAACCACTTCCTTAAAGATTCCTACTTTAAAAATGAAAAATCATAAAATGTTTTCAAGAGATGTTTGTGAAAAATCCAAATGTATGCTATTAAACATTATTATCTAAGAAAAAATTGTAAATGTGATATGATAACAGAATTTCCTCAAGATATGACCATTCACAAGTATGATGGTAAAATCACTCAAAACCAAATCTAAAAGGAAAACTCCAAGAAGATTGTTTATATAAATTTCTTAACAAAAGAAGAAGAAGATAATCAAGTAAACGTTCCTTCTTATGTTGAAATGTAGATAAATTTAACTTGTAAGGTTATAAGCATTTAGTAAAGTTCAATTCGAATGAGGAAATTTATGTTTGCTATGTATTTTCTTTTTCAAAAGCAAAACTTGTAAAAAGTGTTTGAACCATTTTCAAATCAAAGTAATGCTTTTTAAAGAAAAAGATTGAGGTTTTAGAAATCCCCCATTTTGGCTGATTCGAGGAAAATCATTATTGCTTCCTTATGAAGTTTAAAACAAATCAGGAAAATGAGCTCAAATTTTGATCTGGTGAAGGTGTGTAAATGCTTGTGAAGAGATGCAAAAGAGAGTTACATATTAGCAGAAAACTAGAAAACAAAACTGAATCTAAAAAGTAAAGAATTGAATGAAAGTGAGTATATGAGACTTACCATTGAAGAATTTCATTTAATCTTACCTAAGATATGACTTTCGTCAGGCAAGGTAACTAACCTAAAATCATTATTTATTAAATCTAATCTAAAACATGCAGTAAAATTAAGAAAAAAATCTCATGTTCAAGGGAATTAGATTAAACCGAATCTATCACAAATGAAAATTAAGATATGCTTCTTTATTAATTGCATTGATGAATGCTCTCTTTCACTTTTGAATTTGTATCATCTCCAAAATATAGAAATTGATTCAAAATCAAAGGATGTGTTAATTAAGTATATGATGAGAATTTGAATATTTGAGTATGGAGTGATATATCAAAGATTTAAATAAAAGAGAATTAAATTGAATTAACAATGATCTATTAGATTTACCTGTTCCATATTCATATTTAATGAAGCAAACTGAAAGATTTGGAATCATCACAAAATCATGAATAAGATCATTTGCTGCAAGATTCAAAAGAAAGCATTTGACTAAACTTTGCTTTAAGATAAAAAACCCTTTAATAATTTCATTAACTATTGAGAGTTGGAATTGGAAAAATATGTCATCGGAACTTTCTTATGAGGAAAGTCACAAAATAAAATGACCCGATATGAATCTTTCGATAACATATTAAAGGATTATTAGGATTTTAATGAAGGAAACAAAATTTAAGGAATTCTCAAATTTTGATAAAACAATAATCTTTTCATGAACATATGACATATTTGTAAAAAGTTAACTGCTTGTTTATTTTAAGTTTTCAAATAAAACAAGGAAAACCTGCAAAAGAAACAGAAAAATAAGAAATAATGATGAAAAGAAAAACTAACAATAAAATAAACTTGTAAAATGTATACCTGGAAGAATTTAATTGTACTTTACCTCGTATATTCAAGTTCTTCCCTGCACTTTTCAAATTTCCCTATGTTCAATATCATCTATTTATTTAATCTGAATTTTAGGATTACATTCATCTCAAATTAACATAGGATGATAATAGCGGCAACTATGACATTTTGAGAAGTACTTGTAAATCAAAGATTGCCAAGCCATAGCAATTCTCCACACATGCTTTTTTTTAAACATTATTGTCAATGTGATGGAGTTTTGCAAAATAAAGATAATCAGGCATTTCAAAAGCCTCTAATATATTTTAAATCATTTTATCATAAAATGGAACATAAATGTTGTGAATATCAAATTCATTACTTTCTTATTGAAATATGCAATAAAACAAAAAAGATTTTAATCTAACCTAATTTATTCCTAATTACTAACTGAATGAAGGGAAAATGACTAGGTATAATCATACTTCCAATGTAACCATTCTCTCGTTTTATTTTCTACCTGTATGTACAAGTTAAACATTAGTAATAATATGATGAAATCAATCAAAATAAAACAAAACCTATTATTTATGTCTAATGTTAAATTATGTACAAAAATAAATTTATTTAAAACTAACATGTTAGTAAACCATCTCTTTTGGAAAGCATTCTATAAGCAAATATCAATGGGATCATCAAAGAATGGATGAATATTGGTTAAAGAGTGAAAACTTACCAAATGAGATGATGGCAAGGCATGTTTTGAAGGAACATTTTCAAGACTTAGATTTGAATGATGATGAAATGATTGGAATGAATTTCTGAATATTGAATTAAATTTAAAACAAAGTGATTGTTGATATTCAAGATTATGAGAAACCAATCGATCATCTTCACTTAATAAATCTAGAAGATGTCTAACATTGCAAGATTGAACACGCTTGCAAAAGGAAAAGAAAACAAAAGAAGAGAATGTAAAAACAAACAAATCATTATGAAAACTAAAATTACAAAATAATTTTACAAGGCAATTATGGAAATCATGATGGATCTCAGTCGATGAATTGCCACTAGAAGGGCATTCCCTAAAAAGATTATAAATGCAAGTTTCTAAAAAAGAATTAGAATGAAATACATTAGAAACTCGTAAAGCTAAATCATCAAAATTCTCAAAGTTAAGTTTATGTTCAGAAAGAGGAGACAAAATTAAAGCATGCGAATCTTCATGAGATAAATTAGTTTTCAAAATTGGTGCACTTTGTACAAGATGTGATTATTTATCCTCATTGTCGTGATAATTTTCATAAATTGCCTTCTTCTTATGGAATTCAAATGACCGATCTGAACTAAAATAAGAGGGGTTTTCATTTATGTTGACACCTAATCCGAAACGGATGGGTGAACTGGACAGTCATCAAGAAGATGAACTAATCCGTCATATTTATGTATATAAATGTGAGTTAGCTAATGAATAATAAATCACTTCTTTCTTCCGCTCATTCTGGAGTTACCCTGGCCTGACATGGTATCAGAGCACAGGTCCCAGATTCCTTGTAACTCCCATCTCTGTCCTGAGCGCTCCTCTGTCCTGAGCGCTGCTCAGTCCTGAGCGCTGCTCTGCCTCTGTCGCTGGACTGACATACCAGAGATGCGTTGGTGCCTCATTTTTCTCTCACCCAACGCTCATGGTTGTTAACGCTCTCACCGTCCTCCCACCATCGATGCACCAAGCTGAATCTATCCTTGAACAATACAGCTCACTGCCGTGTTGCTTGAACTTGTTTTCTGAAGAAGTGTCCCTTGCTTAACTCGTTTACAATGCCTTTGCCCTCGTTGCCCACAAGCAGCGCTGCATCGGACCTGAACAAACCTTTGTTTTCCTTCAACAGATTATATTAGTTATTGTCGAAAACTAGCGAGGTATCTGGATCCATGGGCACTTTCGTCTTTCTGTCAGATGGACTGCAGATTGTTTTGAGGTGAGCGGCATAACCAGGGTCCAGAGAAGGATCGGTGTCTCCTACGCCACTGTTGTTGTATAGAAGAATTGAGAATGAACCACAGTGAGCCCTTCCAATCGTATGAGGTCCATTCCTACGACATCTCGTGTAGTCATAGCCAGAATATCTGCACATGACACCACCCCTGGACACGCAGCCTCCAGGGCGGTCTTCACGGACGGCGCAGTAATGGAAGGCTGATCTTCACGCCTATTCACTAAATAGGGCACACTTTTCATTAAAGAGAGGGTACTGCACCATGCAACGCAAGGGAGGTAACGTGTTGCGCAGTTGATTTTAAATGGCGGTTATGGTAATGTGATGTGTTGCGCAGTGGTATTATTTTTTATCGAATGCACAGTCATATTAACGTTTGAATGCCTTTGCATTATTAACGTTTGAATGTGTCTGCAATATTTGAATGTGTTTGCATTATTAACACCCTTTTAAAGCTGAATCCGCTCACTATATTCGAGTGTATTAAAGCTGAGCGCATCCGGGGAAAACACTGTGAGTATTAACGCTGAGCACTGTGGATGTATATATATATATATATCTATTGTCCAAGTTTGTGGTCCAGAATATATATATATATATATATATATATATATATATATATATATATATATATATATATATATATATATATATATATATATATATATATATATATATATATATATATATATTGAATGGTTTTCTTGCTTAAAAGAAAATAAAAGGGGAGGTGATATGGAAAGGGGAGGATATTTTATAAATTTTGGAGACATTTGAAGAAAACTCAGTGCACAAAGAATTTGAAATATGTTACCCTTTTGAGTACAATTTCACTGTATATCAGCAGAAATTTTTTTATCAGCAGAAAGTTTTTTTTTATAGAATGCATTCAATCATTTCTATGGTCGGAATAGTTCTCACTGGCAAGGAGAACTATTCTGAATGGTCTCTGATGGTAAAACACACCCTCATCTACAATGAGTTGTGGAAAGGAGTGTGTGTCGGAGAAGAAGACAAAGACCCTGTGCAGCCTACATCAGATAAAGAACTTGTCATTTGGGAAAACAAGAACAGCAAAGCCTATGCATTGATCGCAACATCTGTAAATGAAGAAGTAAGTCATCATATTTCATCCTATTCCACTGCCTTTGAAGCTTTACAAAAGCTGAAAGAACTCTATGATACACATTCTGCACTTGAAGTTGTTCAGCTCATGATTAAACTCTTCACTCTTGAACTGAAAAATAATGATCCTCTTGCTCTTGCATCTGAAATAAAGTCTATAATGCATGATATTAAATCCACTAAGGTTGAGCTGGATATCTCTCTTATTGCCTTTCTCAAAGCACTCTATCCTACCTACTCCAACTATCTTGAGTCATTACAAGCAAATGGAAATCTTAAAGATATAACCTTTGACTCTCTTGTGAAAAAGTTTGCTGAAAGAGAGAAAGCCTTTGGAAAGAAGACAGTCCCTGAATCTTCTGAAGAGACTGTTTTCCTTGCTCATAAAGAAAAGCATCCTGCTCAAGATTCTACAATAGGAAGAGGTGGACGAAGAGGAAGAGGAAGATACTTCAGAGGAAGGGGGGGCAGACATTCCCAAGCAGAAAAGGCAGATCTGCATTGCATTCGCTGCAAACGAAATGGATCACATGATGCTTCTACATGTAAGCTTCCATGGGACAAGATTGAGCAGAGAAGAAATCAGCAGAAAGGTAAAACTGATGACACAGACAAAGGTAAAGCACCTGAATCTGCTCACTATATTGAGGCACAATGTAACATTGGAGTAAATGAAGATTTGTTTAATGCTTCACTTGCTTCTTCGAAAAATGATTGGTTGCTTGATTCAGGAGCAACCTGTCATATGACTCATAGGAAAGATTTTTTTGAAGATTTCACTGACAATGTTGATGGAGCAGTATACTTTGCAGATCAGTCAAAAATCAAGCCATCAGGGCTTGGCACAATCAGGCTTAAACTGCCTGATCTTCCAGACTTTCTTCTGGATCATGTTCTATATCTCCCACAACTCAAGAGAAACTTGCTGTCCTTGGTCCACATCCGCCAACAAGGTCACTCTATTCACATGTTTGATGGAAAGCTTGAGGTAAGAAAGGCATCTGACCACTCACTTTTCATGAGGGGTATAGAAGAAGAAAGACTTCTTAAACTGCAAGGAACCTCTGCTCATGCACAACATTTCTCATATATTTCTCATCATGAAGAAGGTACACTTCCTTCAAGTTTATTATGGCATGCTAGATTTGGACATTTAAACTATGATAGTCTTCGCTTGTTGAAGAAAAATGGTGTTGCTGGTTTGCCTACAATTCCTAAAAAACATAAGCAATGTGATGCTTGCATTCTAGGAAAGCATAGCAAACAGTATTTTCATGATTCACATTCAAGAACACATAGGAAGCTTGAACTCATTCATTCAAATTTATGTGGTCCAATGCCTGTTCCTTCTGCAAATGGAAATAAATATATCATGACATTTATTGATGATTACACCAGAATGTGTTGGGTTTATTTATTGAAGAACAAATCTGATGCTTTTCAAACATTCAAGAATTTTCATAAATGGATTAAAAATGATGCACAATCTCATATTGGGTCTATTCGCACTGATAATGGAAAATAATATACATCAAATGAATTTGAACACTATCTTCGCCAACATGGGATTAAACATCAAACAAATGTTCCTTATAATCCTCAACAGAATGGTGTAGCAGAAAGAATGAATAGAACAATCTTGAATATGGTACGATCCATGCTTTTCTTCAAAAATCTAAAGACAATGTTTTGGGCTGATGCTGTTCTATGTGCTGCATATATAAAGAATAGATGTCCATATAGTGCTATAAGAAACAAGACTCCTTATGAATTGTGGTATGGACATGTTCCTTCGGTAAAACATCTCAGGATCTTTGGTTCCACCTGTTATGCTTTAATACCAAAGGTACATAGAAAAAAACTTGGTGCTAGAAGTCGTAAGTGTATCTTCCTGGGGTATTCAAACACATCTAAAGCATACCGTCTCTATGATGAAGTAAATAAAAAGTTTGTTATATCTAGAGATGTCATTTTTCTTGAATCATCCAAATCTGACAGTGTTGTTGAGCGGCAACCTGATCGCTTGGATAGATTCAAAAAACCAAAATCATTTCAAGAGTTTGATAATCAGATTCCACATCTTGAAGAGGGGATTCCTATACTAGATCAACATGTGGAATCTTCTTCTTCTGAAGAACAATCTCCCCTGCATGACACTCCAACAACGGATGATGCTTTAAGTGATGTAATTGATAGAATTGGGAGACTTAATATTGATTCAGTCCCAACTCAATCAACAGAGCAGCCTGGACCATCTCAGAAAGGTCCCCCAAAGTGGCTGACAAAGACACTTGAAAGTGTTCATCCTGATGAAATTGGAAAAACAGGAACTAGAAATACAAACCGACAAGATGGAGGTGATGTAGATAACTCTAATTCACCTGTTGATATGGATGTTACTTATGATTGTGAATTGAACTTGTCTACAGATTTTGAACCAAATTCCTTCAAAGAAGCTGCTTCTCATGATGGATGGAAAGAAGCGATTCAAAAGGAGTATGATGCCCTCATAAAGAATGGCACTTGGAAGCTGGTTGATCCTCCATTTGGAACCAAACCAATTGGCTGCAAGTGGGTCTACAAGAACAAATACAAAGCTGATGGCTCACTTGACAAGCACAAAGCTAGGCTTGTGGCAAAAGGTTTTGCACAGAAGGAAGGGGTCGATTATGAGGAAACTTTTGCCCTCACAGCAAAATGGGCCACCATCCGGACACTCTTTGCACTAGCTGCTCAGAACGGTTGGAAAGTCCATCAAATGGATGTAAAAACTGCATTCTTGAATGGAGATCTAAAAGAGAATGTTTTTATGTCCCAGCCTGAAGGATTTGCTGTGAAAGGACATGAACATAAAGTATGCAAACTTGTGAAGTCCTTGTATGGCCTCAAACAAGCACCATGAGCCTAGTATGAAAAACTAACTGAGCATCTTCTGAAACTCAACTTCAATCATTTTGATCTTGATGATGCAACTTTATTTGTCAAGAAAGTTGGCAAAAAAGTTGTATATCTTGTGGTATATGTAGATGATCTTTTAATGACAGGGAACAATGAAAGCTATATTGCATCCATAAAGAAAGAATTAGGAAATTTTTTTGAAATGACTGATTTGGGCTATGTTCATTACTATCTTGGCATTGAAGTAACCCAACATCCAAAGTCCATATTTCTTTCTTAAAAGAAATACATTGGAGATTTGTTAAACAGATTTGGCATGACAGAGTGCAATCCCCTTTCTACTCCAATGGAACAAAACTTGAAGCTCACATCTATTGAAGGAAAGGAATTTGAGGATGCAACAAAGTATAGACAGCTTGTAGGAAGTCTCATCTACCTCACTACTACTAGACCAGACATTTCATTTGCTATTGGAATCCTCTCCAGGTTTATGCAAAAGCCTTGTGAGGGACATTGGTTTGCTGCAAAAAGAGTTCTAAGGTACTTGAAGGGAACTCAAGACCTTGGAATCAAGTATACACAGGTGGACGACTTCAACTTGATTGGATACTCTGATTCAGACTTCAATGGAGACAAAGAAACTGGGGTATCTACTTCAGGATATGCTATGAGTCTTGGATCAGGAGCTGTCTCTTGGAGATCACGCAAACAATCAGTACCAGCAGATTCCACAACAAAAGCAGAATATGTGGCAGCAGCTGAAGCAACGAAAGAAATTGTGTGGCTCAGGAAAATTCTTGAATATTTGCAGGTAAAACAAATAAAATCAACTCCACTCATGATTGATAACACCTCTGCAATAAAGTTGGCCAAGAACCCAAAGTTCCATGATCGTACTAAGCACATCAATACTAAATATCATCTGATCTGACATCATGTTGAGGCAAAAACAATCCATCTCCGTCATTGTTCCACAAACGAGCAAATTGCAGACATCTTCACCAAAGCGCTTAGAAGAGAAAATCTTGAAAGATTCAGAACGATGCTTGGACTCACCAACATCCCTTCAGATTAAGGGGGGGAATGTTGACACCTAATGCGAAACGGATGGGTGAACTGGACAGTCATCAAGAAGATGAACTGATCCGTCATATTTATGTATATAAATGTGAGTTAGCTAATGAATAATAAATCACTTCTTTCTTCTGCTCATTCTGGAGTTACCCTGGCCTGACAATTTAAAGTATTATCATCCAAATGAGTAATACATGTAGAATTTTTAGAACAAAAATTATCATTTGAAAGATTAAGATTATCACCATTAACTATATTCTGATTTGAAAACACATCAGGATAAAGAAAATAATGCATATCAGAGTATAATGACGACTGAAATGAATCGTTTATAGAACTTGTCGTATTATATTCCTGGTTTAAAGAATTTATTTCAAATGTACTTACATGTTCTAAATTTTCTGAGTTTACCCTTAAAGAAGATAAATCAATATGTTCATTAACTAAGTCTTGTCGTAAATTAGATTTTATTGGAACTATTGATTGATCACATGTATCATTAAAAATCGTTGCAATAACATTTTCAGGTTCTGTACTTATAATGGAGATATTTGTTTCAGAACCAAGAAAATGAAAATTACAATGTTCTATGGATAAAGGTTGTGATTCAATTACAGTTTCAGGTTCTGGTTCCAAAAAATAATTTAATGATTCAATACTAGTTAATGAGTTAGATGAGTCTTGTTCTTCATTAATTGATTCATCATTTTCAAGTTTATAAGAAACAAGAGCAATAAAATGTTCAATTAAATATTCAGTTAAAGGAAAATCATCTAAGTGAAATCTATAACGATGTGACCAAAATTTATTATAAAAACCATCTAAAGATTCATTATCATACATGTAAATATTGTCTAACTCTAAACACAAACTATTGTAACTATAATTATGATGTGCTTTTAGAAATACCTGGTAGAAATGCTTCCATGAATGAATTGACTTTAGAGGAAGCACCAGGAACCATTTGCGGATTCCTCCTCTGAACGTAAGAGTGAAAAGCCTACAAATCTCATTATCAATGGTTATATTAAAAGACTTACATATATTAACAAAATAAAAAATATGACTTAACACAGAAATATTACTCTCACTATCATACTTTAATCTTGATAAGGACTCAATTTTATTTTTTGGCATGCCTCGTGTAGGCTTGGGTGAACTAAATGCATGACCAAGTGTAGGAATGCATATGGGAGCCATGATTAGTTAAAAAAATGATATAAACAAATTTAAGCAAATAACTCATTCAAGGCCCTCCTTCTAGCACCAAAATGTTGAAGCCTCGAAATTTGTTGCAACAACATGGAGGACAACCACCCGGTCCGAACCTTAAATTAGTTCCTTTTTTGTTTGGAATAGTGGCTCCGACTAGTTTAACTAGGTCTAGTTACCTTTTCCCAATCACTTTCGGTTTTACAATATGTCTTTAATTACCAATAGGTAGGGACATCGGATCAATTTTTCTATTTGATCAGGCAAGAAGAATGACCCTTAAGTTGTTTTCGTTGTTAATATATTATGCGTTATATTTTATGGGTTTTATTTTAGTTTGAAAAGGCATTAATAATGTGTTATGGGCTATGGGTTTAGTTTTGTTTATTATTTATAATGTTTATTAGGTGAAATTATATTTACAATGTGAAATTTATATATTTTTAATGTGTTGTAATATATCATTTTTTAATTAAGTTTTTGAAACATAATAACATATTTTAGTTTATATGTTGTACACATTTTACAATATGATACAATATTTATATTAGTATAGAAAATAAAAAATATTTAAAAAATAATATTATTTACAAAAATGAATATTCACAAAGTATAAAAAGACAAAATAAAACAAATGGGGTAATATACAATATAAAGGCTAAAGTGGCCAAAACACATCCAATCTTCAAACAAGCGTAATTCGCAAACAACTAATCCAAATGAGGTTAAACAAATTTAGAAAGACATATAAGTACAAGTCAAATGCATTTAGGCCATCCATATTCTCCAAATCTAATAATAATATCACCAAGCGATCAGTTAAAAGGGTCCCCATAATACGACTTTAGTGAATAATGGGGAGTTGAGTTTTCACCTCAACACAACCATAATCAAGGGCATGCCAAACATGATCAAATCTCCAAATCCCAACAAGAAGATCGATAACGAAGGGGTCTTCGAAAATGTTTTAGTAAAAAGATAATATATATATATATATATATATATATATATATATATATATATATATATATATATTGTGTTTTTAAAATTTATAAAGGGTCCCCATTTTTATATAATAAATTTCATAGGAAAATTATAAAATAGAACAATGGGGGGTTGTTGAACAACACAACACTTACCAAGGAAGTCCAATGAATCACAGATTGAGGATTACCCTGCTCATCTAATTTTTGCAACTGAAACTGGAATTTATCTTCTTGATGGAATAAAAACAGGTATACAAGAACTAACTGATATTTGAAATATCCTTCTGTTGAAAACTTTAGGAATTGATCATGTATTGCTTCAGACAAAAACT
The DNA here is from genome assembly GCA_031772625.1 of Pinus tabuliformis. NCBI lineage: Eukaryota > Viridiplantae > Streptophyta > Pinopsida > Pinales > Pinaceae > Pinus > Pinus tabuliformis. The sequence continues at coordinate 120,076,914 of CM062819.1, forward strand.
CATTGTAATTGAAGATCATGGAGGGTTTTTCACTTGCTGAAAATACTGATAGAAATCCTAAAATAATCTCATCTACCCATTGATTAGTTGGATAACCTAACAAACAAGAAACTATTGAGATAACTTGTCTAGTCATTTCTGGGAACATGGAAGAGGGGTATGGAGGATTTGTCCTAGGCAATTCTGCATTTTCAGGTAGGAATATTTCAAAAAATTTAGCTCTTTGAGGAAAGGTGAGATTTTTATATAATTCCATGAGGGAATCCATAGAGAAAGGGTGCAGAGGGGCTGAAGGTTTTACTTGAAGCATTTGGCATATCGATTCAGGAGATATAGTAAACAAAACATCATTATTTTGAGTGATAATGGCTCTTTGGCTCAGGATGTATCTGAAATGGCACCAAGTCACAAATTCAGGGAAGAAATGGGTCTGAGGAAGGATGAATTGAGGCAAGAAGGAGTCCCACATGCTCAATTCATCACTGGCATCAAGGAATTTCTACTTGGCCCAAGTGTGGAGTTCATACAGGTCGAACTCACATTGGGTTTCGGCTATTTTGTATTCCTGGTCAACAAGGGCTAGTCTATCTAAATCTATGACAGGGGGAACCATTGGGCTTTCCTCTATCATTATGGATTTTCCTTTTGAAGAAATATTAAAGGTATAAAAGGCAAGGTGATGATTACTAGGAAATTAGCAGATTGTTGTGTGTTGAAGAAGTGGTCTGATGCTGGTCAGATTGTCTAGTTGCATTGAGCCTGGATGTATAGTTTTGTAAAATAGAATGGATAAAAGGAAACAGTGGTAAAAAACATTTTTATTTATAAAGTGGTAGGAATTACTACTTTAGAATACCCGTTATAGGAGCGAGAAATTTATTATGGCAACAGTCGAGGGAATGAATGGGTGGATAACGGTAAATGAGTTTACGAATGAGCAGAGGATAGTCGAAAGAAGTGGGATGGCCATTATGTTTTGGCGAGAGCGGGAGATGGGTAAGTGGGAAACGGGGGGGGGGTCTGAAATAAATTAGGTGTGGATATATAGCAAAGGTGGGTTTTAAGAAATGACCTTTAAGGCCCCCCCTTTGTTAAATGGTAGGGGGTTCAGTGGGGTTAGGGGGGTCTAAAGTACATCTCTGCTGTTGATCTGGGCGGACGAGATCACAACGATTGATTGATGCACCCGTGTTTACATAAATGATTAAAAAACATCAAATAAATTTGACTTTATTACAAAGTTTAATCAATTTCTTAATTGAGCTTAAACTAATTAAAACAATCAATCAACTATGATATGCGGCATTTAAACTAACGCACAATTTTCCTCAAGATTATTCATTTTTGCAATATTTTCCTTTTTTGTTATTTTTCTATTTTCTCTCTTTTTTTATATCCCTTTCATTTTTTCTTTTTTATTTATACCTTATAATTTTATTTTATTTTCTTTCATTTTTTGACAAGTAAATGTAAAATACAAGGTAAGTTACAACAAGGGTAATATGATTCCTTGATGACATATGGGAAATATTTACAGGTGTATGTGGCTGAAAACAGTGAGGATTCCCTCTCATCCTTCTGTTCCCAGTAGGTTTCCCATGGTTCCTTGATGACATCTGTGAAAGAATTCCAAGTGCATGTGGCTAAAAATAATGAGGATTCCCTCTCGTCCTTATGTTCCCAGTAGGTTTCCCACCAGTCCTTGACATGTGGGGTGGCTTTGAGGAGTGAAAATGTAATATGTTCCCGATTAGAAAAGCCATGAACCGAAACTTATCCTTCCAACATAATACCATCTAGTTATGGTGTCTACATCTATCTAGCCTTAAAATATGGGAATGTCAAAGTTAACTTGTACCTTAAAAGGGGTGGCACCTACAGAGTGGTTGTTGGATGAAGATGTGTCATCTGTGGGTTGTCGTTGAAGGATTTGGGAAAAGTTATCCATCCTCGCATTCCTTGTCGCTCGAGGGCTTCTTGGAACAATATTTTAAAGGGATCTCCTGCCCCCTCATCTTTATTTTCTTTCGCCATGGGAGGTTGTCAGGGTTTGCGGGACTAGTCTTGAAAAGGTTCAACCAGTTCGATCCCTAACTCCTTATACCCTGACCTCATTGGGGAAATGCAAAGAAAAATAGAGGAAGAGAAGATTTCTCTAATACAATTCATCCAGACTTATTTGGGAATTCAAAAAAATACAGATATAAACATAAACACGGAGATGCAACAGAAATAAAACTTGATTTCATTAATATCAAAGAAATGAAATATGCTTACATACAGAATGGAAATAAACTAGCTCAGGCGCCGGTAACTTATCTCTGAGAAGAGATGTGGTGGCTACATACCTTTGAACTATGTTACTATGAGGCTCAAGGGTCTTTTTATTATTTAAAAATAAGGGGAAACCTTAAAAATGTCATTTAGGGGGTCAAAACAGCTCTGGAAGTTTAGGACCAAAAAAAATGCTCAAAATAGTAAATGCTGCTATAATTAAGGAAACAGACGAAATTGACTGTAGGTCTAGGTGGAATATGCGGGAGGCCACCAATATCCATGTTATCTCAAAATCAAGCCCTGGAAGGCTGCAAACCAGGAAGACTTCAAGTAACTATTTCAAACCAATCTTTTGACTAAGGCTTAGCCTCCTTAGCCTGAGAGGGCTCTCTCAAAGGGTTATTGATTTTGAATATTAATAAGATGGCTAACTCTTGTGGAATAACATTAACAAATATGAAGGCTGGACAAGCATTAAACTAGTTTCCATTGGGCCTATGGAGTCAACCATAATTCAGTAAACCATGATACTGCCTCTACATAGAAGTCAGGGCATTTAACATTTAGATGTTCAGAACACAACACATATGGAACCACAACTCATAAATGCACACAGGAAATCAGAGCACAATCAATGAATTCTGAGTGATTGCACACCTATGCAACTGCAAAAGACATTAAGGAAAAGATAAATTCATACATTCTGAACGTAGAAATCTCTCATGAATCCTGAGAAGAAAAGCAATCAACTTATATTAATGAACTCTGTCTTTACATAAGCCAAAACAATACTCTGTTTTATAAAACATCCAACCCCCATTACATTGTTGTCTCAGCTATATATAGAATCCTTATTCTAACTAATTCGAGCTTCCTCCTCCAGCATGAGGGGAACTCGATAACTGCCTCTAATGACACCTATCAGCTATTTAACTAACTATTAAATAAAATAAAGTGCTAACTGGAGTTTTAAAGAGTTCTAAATTAACTATGACTCTAACTCTATCTTCTATGCATAATGACTTCTCCTTGTTCTTTGACACTTGGTCCCCCTTTTGATGTGGCTGAACTGGATGTTTAATACTCCATATCGACCTTGAACGCTGAATCCTTTAACTGCTCAGTAGTGTTTGGCGATGTCCCTTGCTTCTCGGTTCCAGTTTTCCTCAAATTTCTCAAATGTATAACAACATATCTTCTAGCTTTTAATAACCCAAAATATGGAACACTGCCACGTTCCTGATGTGTTGGAGGCTGCATCGATGGATATGTGTGCAGGCAAAATTTCTTTGTATACAACTCATTTAATACCCTTTGAATGGTGATAAAGTGGCTTTATAACAGAAACTTAACTTGGGTTAAAATATTCCACCCTTTTTAAGGTACACCTGTCTTGATCTGAACGGCTATTGTAGCTTCATCTGATATCTTGCATATCCTTTAGGTGTCTCCCTTTCAAAAATTCCCGCTCTTAATACCAAACTGCCTATCTGTGTTAAAATCATCACCTACAGCAGTTTCGTAGCGCGCTACGAAACTGCTGAATTATTTTAAACAGCTTGCCTTTGACCCGAGACTTTTACCACCTAGACATTTGATTGCCAAAACTCTCTTTGACCTTTCATATATATAGTAGGGATTTACATGTCTTCAAAACAATAAGACTAAGCAAAATTTGACAAAATTTGGAACAAAACCTTTTTTTTGAAAAGAAGATTCATTTAACAGCTAACTGCCCCAGCTATGTCTTCAAGTCTTCAACTTTCTTCCTCATAGATTTATTCTCAGCCCTTAGGTACATATTTATCGTTCTAATGAATTTGGCCTCTTTGATGGCTGGTACTGTCCATGTGTGAAATTCTGCATGGCCTTCAACTACTGAATTCAACTGGTTTTCATAGGTTTCAGTTCCTTTCCACACAGCTTTACGATAATTTGCATACACCACTGCATAATCCCTAGCAGATTTCTTCAGTTTAGCAATCTCTTGTTTAGCTGCTTCTAATTGGTTCTTTATAGCTGCAATATTATCTCCTTGAGATGTGATAACTGTTCTGTTTGTATCTTTTTGCTTAACTTTCTCGGCTTCCTCTGTTCTGGGCAACGCTTCCTTTACTTGCTTCCTTGTAATAGGTCTTCTGGGTTTGAAAATAAATTCTTCACCTGGCTCATCAAATTTAAGCCTTTTTGAGGCCTTAGACTTCTTGGTACCTTCTGGTGATGACTGTGTCAAATCAATATGGACTGGTTCAGATTGCTCAAATTCAATGGCATGCAATAAATCATCCAGGCTTGCCTTAGACACTGGGCTCTCTTCAACGGCTATAGCTTTACCTTTTTCTTTATTTATTTGGCTTCTTGTCCTTACCCTTGAGACTGCTTCAGATCTGGTTGTTTCAGGTACACTCTTCTTATCCTGAGTTTTTTCTTTTGTTGATTGCTGAGTTTGTTCTTGAATGATTAATGGCTTCACTGGTTTTCTTAGTTGTGACTTGTTTTGCTTTTTAGCTCTTGCTTCTTTTTGAAGTTCAGCTATTGTGAGTTCTCTGACTGGCTGTGGAGTAAGGCCAGTCTTGCTTTGGAATCCAGCCATGAAAATAAACGAATTCCAGTCTCTGCCTATCTTTTGGAGGCCATCTAAAACTAGCAACTTAATCAAACCATGATGAAATAAAGATGTTTCACAGTCCTCTTTCCTCAGCTGCACCTTATCACACATCTTACTCAAACTGGGAAATAGGTAAAAAGGAATGTCTATAGAAACTTTCCTAGTGAAATGTAAAAGCAGTTTGCAATGGTAAGAATAGACCTTATTGTACCTTCCTTCGCAGGTCAAGTATTTCTGAATGCAGGTGAGAAGAAGAGCATAATGTTCTTTGACATAATTTCTGGGCACTGCTTTTGTTAAGTCTTCATTTACATATGCCTCCTTTAAAAACTCCTTACAGGGATTCATATCAAACTTAAAATTTTTAAACCATTCTTCCCATCCTCTTGGGATCTTTGTTACAGCAGATATTGCTTCTGGAGAAACCTGAACTTCTAGCATAACTATCTTTGAATTTAAACTAGTGAAGTTTAGCGCAAATTCTTTGGTTACCTACGCATGTCCTCCTTGTAGCTTCTTGCAAAAGTTCCAGCAGCCCACATCTTTGAATGCTTTCTTCACGCCTTCATCCCTCAACGTTATATCCAAGCCCTTAGGTTCAGTCCTCTGGCATTTACCGAATCTGTGCTCTTTTCTCTCCATTTTCCTTTCAAAATCTTCACACACACAAAGTCTAACAGCTTCAGTTGCAATGGTGGTTCAGCTCTTTTTAATTCGGCCTCACTTGTAATCAGGCTCGCTTGAAATCAGCCTCGCTTGAAATTCAAATACATCATCAGACAGACTTGTCACTCATGCAACACTTACGACTATCATAAAGGTCTATGCACGGTAAAATCTATTGGGAATGATATTTCTGTGCATGTCGACAGATCTATTGGCGGAGTAGTGGCAAATGAGCGCTCAAACGTGATACGAGAAGTACACAAACTGACATGAGTGGACACATTGGTGACTCACCTACAGACTTGACATTTCGGGAAAGATTCGCTGCGAAATGCACGAATCCATGATTTCGCAGTGCGGTTAGTTTTAAATTCTAATGTTGCGCTGCGAAACGACCTAATCATAACGCGCTGCGAAATTGCTAAACCATGATTGCGCTGCGAAACTGGCCAATAGGATTACGCTGCGAAATCACTAAAAGACTCGGTGACTTGGATAAGACAAGACATGACTATGGAACAATGATGAGTGGAGGAGAACCAATAGGATTCAAGTATAGTTTGAATCAAAAACATTTAAAACTCCAAATCCTAAGTAAGAAATATAAAACGAAATCAACTTGACACTGACCTTTGTCATTGGATAGGATAAACAACTATATGCATCAATTTTTTAGCTCTAAGTGATAACAATCCATATGGATCATTCCTCCCCCCTTAGGAAGTAATGGTCCCCATTGCGTGCAGAACCTCCATGAGGTGAGGAAATTTCTCTTGAACCTGGTCCTTGATGAACCACTTTCCCCAGTGAAGGAGTTGGCCTGCTTTGAAAACTTGATATAGTTGGATCCTCTGCTGATGGGTGTTCTTAATTTGTGTGTCCATGATCCTATCAATTGTGGCCTTCTCAATGCAACTTGGATTGACCTTTTTTGGTGTCAATTGCTCTGTGACATCGGATGTGTCCAACAATGGAGGAAAGTATGGTCGCAATTGGTCCACATTGAATATTAGGTGAAAACTAACAAATGGTGTGATGTAGACATAAGTAATTCAGATTAATCAAAGTAATTATCCCATACAACCTTGATGATGGAGTAAGGACCATATCGAAGTAGGAGAAGCTTGCGATGGGGCCCAACAAGGTGCTCCTTCTACAAATGTAACAAAACTTTGTCACCCACTTGGAACTTGTGTGGCACTCGATGCTGATCACGACTTTGCTTGTACTTAGCATTGGCTTTGTCCAATATTTCATGGACCTATTGGTGGATGTGTTGAATACGGTCAATGAAGCTGTTAGCATGTTCAGGTTCAGACTAGACATGAGACGAATCTACTTGAGTAGTTGTAAATGGTATGGCAACATCAATAGGACATAGTGGCTGGAATCCCAACCCCACATGAAAAGGGTTGTGGCTAGCGGAGCTATGGAGAGCTTTGTTGTAGTTGTGTTGGAAATAGGGGAAGATTTCATCCCATGTGTGTGGATGCTTCGAGTTGTACATGCAAAAAATGTACACGATCATCATATTGACGACCTTTATTTGGCCATCAGTTTGGGAGTGGAAGGTTGTGGACTTAGTGAGCTTGGTATCTAGCATTGACGAGAGGCTTAAATAAAATGTACTCAGGAATCTGCTTCTCGATCTGAGATAATGGACTATGGGATCCCAAAATGTACCCACACTCATTTAAAGAAGAGCTTAGCAGTGGCTTATGTTGTGCTACTCTTCTTACAGGCCACAAGAATGGCCATCTTATAGAATTCGTAGATGACCATGAACACACAGTCATTGCCATGCTTAGTAGAAGTAATTCTTGACATGTAATCCATGGAGATGGATTCCTAAAGCCGAATAGGAGTAGGCAGAGGAGTATATAGGCCTCGCTTCTTGATTGTTTCTTTGGAAATGGCACAGGTAGTGCAGGATCTAATGTACTTCCCAACTTCCTCTCGAAGGTTCAGCCAATAAAAATACTTCTACAACACTGCCACTATTTTCTCTACCCTGAAGTATCCAGAAAATCGACTGTAGTGTGCTTCCCAAATCATCTTGGCACGCTCTCCTGTAGGAACACAGAGGAATCCCATGTGGCATAATAGTGCGCCCTAGAGGTAAAAATATGGAACTTTCTTGCCTTCCAGGAGCATCTAGTAGTTGTTTCTGAATTCTAGATCGCTCGTGTAAAGATGTGGCCAAACTAAAGTGTTTCATCCATAAGAGTCGAGCACCGTGGTTAGCACCATGACTGATGGTCAGCTGAGAAAGCCTACAACATTATTGGTGCCTTCATTTTTCTACTTTATGTTTGAAGGGAATTGTTGTAGATATGTGGACCATTTTTTATGGCGATTGTTCTACATGACCAACCATTAGAAAATTCCCTCCTTGGATTTGAAAGCAGTCTTCCACACATCGGAGGGTTCAATTGGTACCTAGTGCTACCCAGAATTCAAGTCAATATTGGTGAAATATTTTCTCCCCTTGAGCTAGTCCAAAAGTTCATCAATCCGTGGGATTGGATACCTATTTTGAATAGTGATCTTATTCATCGTCTGATAGTGAATACAGAGTCTCCAAGTCCCATCTTTCTTTTGTACCAACACGATTGGGCTTCCACTAGGTGATGAACTTGGCTTGATGTACCCTTTCTGCAACAGCTCTTGAATCTACCTCTTAATTTCATCATCCTTCGGAACATAGCGTGAGTAGACCAGTTTGTTGGGTAGAAACATGCCCAGGCTCAAAGCAATGGAGTGCTTGATTTGAAAGTGTAGGGGTACCCTTATGGGTAAGGTGAAGGTTTCCCTGTACTCTTCCATGACCTTGTCCATATGTTGTTGTCGTTTGGAGGAGACCTGTCTAGAGGTTGTGGATGTGGCCATAGTATTCTTCTTGCCCCGAGGATGAATAATAAGGAAGATAAATTTGCAGTTTGGGAAATGATCTTACTACATTGCTTTGCAGAGATCAAAGAGATGGCAGTAGGTGGTGCGATCTCTGGTATCCTATATAACCAGCTATTTCCCTACGAAATAATGAAAATGTAAGGCCTAGACTCATACACACCATGACACTTCCACAAGTATGATTTCCCTAATAATACATCATAAACTTAAAGGTGAGAAACATCACACAGTACCTCATATGTGAAGGGCTTGATGTTGTAGGGAAGGCGACACTGTTGGCTGACACAGAGATCTCACCCTTTGTGAAGTCACCTGATGGTGTATGGATGCAGGTGTAGTGTTGTTAGTAGGCCCAATCGCTTCATGATCTCTACTAAAATGAGATTCCTTTGGCTCTCATTGTCGATAAGGAACTGTAGCAGAGAATCCTCCCCACATATGTGAGTGGAAGAGTCGCTCCTCGTCCTCTAGATCTTCGAGCTCAACCTTTTAGATATTGGTGGTGGCAACATGGCACTAGGCTCTGCATCGATAATATTATTCCCTTTATCATTCCCCTTGTCGGTTTCTTACTTAGAGTATAAGCATGCATCTGATTCGGAATCCTTCAGCTTGGCCACTAGTGACTACTTAGCTCGGCACTCACTTGTGTTGTGAGTGCGGATCTTATGGAGCTCACACCATTTCCCAATGTCCTTTATCTTCGTGGTGTTTTTCTTTTCTTGTGGCTTAGATGGGTTGTCTTGGGCCGACTCGCCTTAGCTTTTTTGTTTGTTATATGGTTTTAGGGTGCCTTTCCCTTACTTCGGATTTGCATATTGATGCAGGAGCATCCAACACCCTTAGATAAAGGGAGAAATCCAAAGCGGAAAAAGAAAGTGGATGTGGACCAGGGGAGAAAAACAACGAAATTTGTTTTAAAATAGATTTAAAGATGGATTGGATAAAGTCTCGAGGAGACTTATTAATGTAATCTGCCATGTGTATACAGGTTGTTGAGCAAATCAAGGAGGGGGTGTGATCAGATCCCTCATAGTGATCTGATCCAATGTTTCCATGTAATCCGCCATGATATGCATACATTAAAGAGAGCTTTAGGGCTTTTGTTGGAGGATTGGTTGGATCCTTCTATGATTTGATCCAACACTTCTCATATACATATGGGTTGAACCTGTGCGTTCAAAGTAGTAGAAAGATATAGAGAGCATAGAATAGAAATTGTGTACGCTGAGAGTATTCACAATGTAGTCCAAAGGAGATCTGTTTCTAAGGCTGAAATGCCTTAGCTGTAATTGTGCTATGTTAATATAATATATGTGTGTTGCAATGTTGATTGTGCACTGTATGTAGTTCATATATGTATGTGTGTTAATGGCTTGGAATCCAGTGTTGTATATATGCATGAATGGTTTCAAATCTCGATTGCATGCATATGATTGACCTTCGACCACTATAGGATCGATGGCGATCCATTGAAATAATGAAGATATGTTTATGTGAGTATTTTGACAGACATGGGCAGAACTTTGTTTAACACAGAGATTCATCAACGGCGAGCAAAACCAAGTCCAAGAGGAAGCTGAAGAATTGATACACAGGGACTGTTAGATCTATTAGATCAATGACCTAGATAGTGTCACAGAGTAGTGGAGAATCCACACCGCATCGGCAGGATCATTGAAACGATATTGAAACTAGCAGTTGAAGCATTGTGATTGTGATGGTTGATTAATTTTCAACCATCGGATCAAGAGCCAAGATCGACGGTTGCGATCAAATCGCAAGTTGCAAATCGGGAAGGCCAAGGGACAGTGGACTGCGACTGCTGATATGCGATGGGCGATAATGTGACATCGCCAATATTGGGAAGCAGCGATCGAAGATCGGGTGTATCGGGAGTCTGAAGGAATAGTGCTTAAAGTGGCAGACCCACCGATATTTATAGAAAAGGGTCTATAATGTTTGAAATCCACCTTATATGTGCTCGAGCAGGTTTTTCCGTGTTTCCTTTGTAATACGTTAAATGGTGGAGATCCTGATTTTAAAGAAAAGTCCCAATATGTGTGTTGACCAGGGTTTAAGGCTTGAACATCTATATGTAATGCCTCCGATGGGGGAAAATACTTGATAGTGTGGTGGCCTCGATTCTATTGTATGGTCCATGGTTAAAGGCTTATAGCCTAAAGAAGTGCTTCTGATAGGCTTTATGGGCCATAACCCACAGGCCTCAGAGTCAATTTGTTAAGGAAAAGGGATGTTGATTTAACCCCAATATCTCTTTCCATCATCTGGTATCAGACCAAGGAAAGTTTCCTGCAAGAAGGAAGATTAAGAAAGGATTCCACAGAGAAAGTAGAGGAGAAGGAGGTACAGTTGATAAAGTATGGAGATTTTATGGTCTTACAGTTGCACAAAGAACAAAAGTGGAAGGTGAGAAGATTTACAACAAACCTAGAGCATGGAGTGCTCATATGATTCTAGAGGAGGACAACCTGAAGGATGCCAAAAGACCGAGTGAGGAGGGCTTGGTGAGGTATCATGTAGTAGAAGGAGATTGTTACTGCAGAGGTTGGTTGCAGCTCAAAGAAGATCATGAAGGCAGTTCCACTGAGGAAGAAGTATTAGTGGGTAGAATTTCTAAGGACAAGGAGAAGCATATGACCAAGAGGTCATAAAATTTTGTGCCTCGGGAGTCTAATTTAGGAGCATCCAGCACCCTTAGACAAAGGGAGGAATCCAAAGCAGAAAAAGAAAGCGGATGTGGACCAGGGGAGAAAAATAGGGAAAATCTATTTTAAAACAGATTTAAAGATGGATTGGATAAAGTCTCAAGGAGACTTATTAATGTAATCTACCATGTGTATACGGGTTGTTGAGCAAATCAAGGAGGGGATGTGATCGGATCCCTCATGGTGATCCGATCCAATGTTTCCATGTAATCTTCCATGATATGCATGCATTAAAGAGAGCTTTGGGGATTTTTTTGGAGGTTGATCGGATCCTTCGTGATCCGATCCAACACTTCTCATATACATATGTGCTGAACCTGCGTGTTCAAAGTAGTAGAAAGCTATAGAGAGCAAAGAATAGAAACTGTGTAAGCTGAGAGTATTCACGATGTAGTCCAGAGGAGATTTGTTTCTAAGGTTGAAATGCCTTAGCTATAATCATGCTATGTTAATATAATATATGTGTGTTTCAGTGTTGATTGTGCATTGTATGTAGTTCATATATGTATGTGTGTTAATGGCTTGGAAGCTAGCGTTGCATATATGCGTGAAGGGTTTTAAATCCCAATTGCATGCATATGATTGACCATCGACCACTTTAGGGTTGATGGCGATCCATTGAAATAATGAAGATATGGTTTATGTGAGTATTTTGACAGACATGGGCAGAACTATGTTTAACACAGAGATTCATCAACAGCGAGCAAAACCAAGTCCAAAAGGAAGCTGAAGAATTGATACACAGGGACCATTAGATTTGTTAGATCAATGGCCTAGATCAAGTAGCAGAAGAGCGGAGAATCCACATCGCATCGGAGGGATCATTGAAAGGATATTGAAACTAGCAGTTGAAGCATTGCAATTGCGATGGCCGATAACCATCAACCGTCGGATCAAGAGCTAGGATCAACGGTTGTGATCAAATCACAAGTCACAAATCGGGAAGGCCAAGGGATGGTGGACTGCGACCACCGATATGCGATGAGCGATAATGCGACATCACCGATATCGAGAAGCGGCGATCGAAGATTGGGTGTATTGGGAGTCTGAAGGAATAGCGCTTAAAGTGGCGGACCCGCTGATATTTATATAGGCAGGTCTATAATGTTTGAAATCTACTTTATATGTGCTCGAGAAAGTTTTCTCATGTTTCCTTTGTAATGTATTAAATGGTGGAGACCCCGATTTTAAAGGAAAGTCCCGATATGTGTGTTGGTCAGGGTTTAAGGCTTCAATGCCTATATGTAATGCCTCCGATGGGGGAAAAGACCCGATAGTGTGGTGGCTTTGATTCTGTTGTATGGCCCATGGTTAAAGGCTTATAGCCTAAAGAAGCACTTCTAATAGGCTTTGTGGGCCATAACCCATAGGCCTCAGAGTCAATTTGTTAAGGAAAAGGGATTTTGGTTTACCCCCAATTCGCTTTTCATCACATATCCAAAGTCTCACTTCTTCTATTTAAATTTCTGCTCGATCTTGAAAGCATATCAATAAGAAGTGCCAAGCGAGGAGATGTCCAGGAAATCCATATCGTCCTAGATGTACTTTTGTAGATAGTCATGGTGCTTGAGTACAAAATGCCACTTAGAATCCTTGATACCCAACTTCATGAGAAGTGTATGGAAAATATTTGTGAAATTCGTCACATCTTGGTCGCTTCCTTCCATAGCGTGGTCCACTTTATGTATTTATCTTCATATCTCCTAACAAGTTAATATTGTTCTTTGATGGCATCTCAGAAATAATTCCAGGTTGGTGCGACTGAAAATAGTTATGATTCCCTCTCGTCCTTTTGTTCAAAGTAGGTTTCCCACTAGTCCTTGACATGTGGAGCAGCTTTGAGGAGTGAAAAAGTAATATTTTCCCAATTGGAAAATTCATGAACCTAAAAATATCATTCCAATAGATTTAACCATCTATACACGGCATGTGCATCTATCTGGTCTTCAAATATGGGAATGCCAAAGTTAACTTGTACCTTAAAAGGAGTGGGACCTCCAGAGTGGCTGCTGGATGAAGATGTATCGCTTATGGGTAGTCTTCGAAGGATTTGGGCAAAGTTATCCATCATCACATTCCTATGTCACTCGAGGGCTTCCTAAAGAAATATTTTGAAAGGATTCTCTTCCCCCTCATATTTCTTTTCTTCCACCATGGGAGGTCGTCAGGGTTTGCAAGGTTGGTCTTGCAAAGGTTCAACTAGTTCGCGCCCTAACTCCTTATACCCTGACCTCATTGGGGATATACAAATAAAAATAGAGGAAGAGAAGGTCGGTCTGATACCACTGATCCAGACTTATGCAAGAACACAAAAAAATATATATATACACATAAACAAAGAGATGCAGTAGAAATAAAACTTCATTTCATTAATATCAAAGAACATAAATATGCTTACATACAAAATGGAAATAAACTAGTTCGGGCGATGGTAGCTTATCTCTAAGAAGAGATGTGGTAGCTACATGCCTCTAAATTGTGTTACAATGAGGCTCAAAGACATTTTTATTATTAAACAATAAGGGAAAACCCTAAACAACAAAAACGTTAACCCCAAGAGATGAAACGCCAAGAGGCTATGGGCCCCGTTGGGATTAGTTGGGCAGCCAAATTCCAGGGGTCGTCACTTGGTCATATGATAGTTATTTGGTGCGTATGATATATCGTTGGAAATATCCCTCTGAGTACTATAGGATTTTCCATGGGCCCCTCCCTTTGGACACAGGCATGCTATGGACCTCAAAAAATGCTATTTATGGGGTCAAAACAGCTCCAGAAGTTTAGGACTATTAAAACTACTAAAAATAATAAATGCTACTATAATTAAGGAAAAGAAAAAAACTATTTGGAAGTCTAGGTGGAATAGGTGAATGGCCACCAATATCCAAATAGATCAGTCATCCCCCCTTAGAAAGCAATGGTCCTCATTACGTGCAGAGCCTCCATGAGGTGAGGAAATCTCTATTCAACCTAGTTCGTAGTGAACCCCTTGTCCTGGTGAAGGAGTTGGCCTGCTTTAACAACTAGATATAGTTGGATCCTCTGATGGTGAGTGTTCTTAATCTATGTGTCCATGATCCTGTTATTTGTGGCCTACTCAATGCAACTTGGGTTGAGCTCTATTGGTGTCAGTTGCTCCACAATATCAGATATGTCCAATAATGGAAGAAAGTATGGTCGCAACCAGTCCACATTGAATACTAGGTGTAGACCAAGGAATGGTGGAATGTTGAGCTTGAAGGCATTATCCCCTACAACCTTGGCGATGGTGTACGACCCATATAGGAGTGGGCTAATCTTGGGGTGGGGCCTAGCGAGGTGCTTCTTCTACAAATGTAACCAAACTTTGTCGCCCACCTGAAACTAGTGTGGCACTCGATGTTGATCATGATGATGCTTGTACTTAGCATTGGCTTTTTCCAATATGTCATGGACTTGCTGGTGGATATACTGAATGCACTCAATGAATCTATTAGCCTAGTCAACATAGGACTGGACATGAGCCGAATCTTCTTGAGTAGTTGTAAATGGCATGGCCAAATCAATGGGACATAGTGGATGGTATCCCAACCCCACCTAAAAAGGGTTGTAGCTAGTGGATTTATGGAGATATTTATGGTAGCTATGATGGACATATGGGAGGCTTTCATTCCATGTGCATGGATGCTTCAAGTTGTACATGCACAAAATATGCATGATCACCCTATTGACAACCTTCGTTTGGCAATCGGTTTGGGGATGGAAGGTCATGGAATTAGTGATCTTGGTATCCAACATCGACCAGAGGCTTGACCAAAATGTGCTCGGGAATCTGTTGTCCTAATATGAGATAATGGACTTTGGGATCCCAAAATGTACCCACACTTGTTCAAATAAGATCTTAGTAGTGGCTTCTATTGTGATACTCTTCTTTCAAGATGCCAAAATGGCCATCTTAGAGAATCTGTCGATGACCACAAACATGTAGTCATTGCCATGCTTAGTAGGAGGAAGGCTCGACACGTAATCCATGGAGATGGATTCCCAAGGTCGACTAAGAGTAGGCAAAGGATTATATAGGCCTTGATTCTTGATTCTTGGTTTGGAAATGGTGTAGGCAGTGCAGGATCTGATGTACTTCCCAACATCCTATCAAAGCTTCAACCAATAAAAATACTTCTACAACACTGCCACTATTTTCTCTACCCAGAAGTGTCCAGCAATTTGGCCATAGTGTGCTTCCAAAATCATCTTGGCATGCTCTCTTGTAGGAACATATAGGTGTCCCATGTGGCATAACAGTGTGCCCTGGAGGTGAAATTTAGAACTTACTTTCCTTCCAAGAGCATATGATAGGTGTTTTTGAATTCTGGATCGCTCTTGTAAAGATGTGGCCACCCCGAAGTCTCATGTCCACAAGAGTTGATCACAATGGTCAGCACCATGACTAGTGGTCAGTTGAGGCATTCTGTAGCATTATTGGTGCTTCCCTTTTTGTACTTGATGTTAAAATGGAATTTGTTCAAATATGTGGACCATTTCTTATGGTGATCATTCTGTAACTTCCATTGTGTCTGTATGAATGGAAGGGGACGATGATCTGTGTGGATGGCTGTTTCCTTCACCAAAATGTAATAATTCCATTATCGACATGCCTGCATAATAAGATACATCTCTATGTCATAAGTGGGATATTTTGGACTGTATCTAAAAGTGTCTCACTGTGATATGCCACCAGATACCCCTTCTAGGTAATAATTGCACTAATAGCATAGTCGAAGGCATCTGCCTCAATTTCAAACGGTTTTTTCAGTTCTGGTAATGTGAGCATTGGTGTAGAGCAGAGGTAATGCTTCAACTTGAAAAAATCCTTATGTTGGGATTTATACCAAAAGAACTTTACTTTTTCTCTTCCCTTGGTGTCTTAACTCAAAGGCCAAGTGATATGAGAGAATCCCAACATGAACCTGAGATAGAAATTGGCAAGACCCAGAATGTTGTGGAGCTTTATTAGAGTGGTTGGGGTTGGCCAATCTCAAATAACTTGTATCTTGGTTGGATCCACATTCACACCCTACTAATTAATGATGTACCCTAGATATTGAACCTGGTTCATACCAAAAGTGCATTTATCCAAATTGGCACAAAATTTGTGTTGTCGTAGGGTTTGGAGGACCTGTCAAATATGGTGTATGTGCTCTTCCCAACTCCAATTGAAGATCAGGATGTCATATAGGTACACTATCACGAACGAGTTGGTAAAGGGCCCCATGATGTCATCCATCAGTTGCATGAAGGTGGCAGGGGCATTCGTCAACCTGAAAGACATGACCAACCATTTCAAGGCCCTCCTCAGATTTGAAGGCAATCTTCAACACATCAAAGGGTTTAATTAGTTTCTGGTGGTACCCAAACTTCAGGTCAATCTTACTGAAATATTTGAACCTCTTGAGTTGGTCCAGAAGGTCATAAATATGTGGGATTGGATACCTATTCCAGAAAATGATCTTATTCAGTGCCCCATAGTCAATACAGAGTCTCCAGGTTCCATCTTTCTTCTGTAGCAACATGATAAAGATTCCACGGGGTGATGAACATGGATTAATGTGTGCCCTTTTTGTAAAAACTCCTGAATTTACCTCTTACTTTCATCAATCTCTAAAACAGAGCATCGGTAGATCGGTTCATTGGGTAGCGGCATGCTCGGGTCAGATCGATGGAGTTCTTAACTTGAGAATGTAGGGGTACCACTGTGGGTGAGGTGAAGTTGTCCCTATACTCTTCCACGACCTTATTCATCTATTGTTGTAATGTGGAGGAGCCCTATTTGGAGGTTTTGGATGTAGCCATAGTCTTCTTACTTGCCTAAGGACGAATCATAAGGGAGACAAATTTATCGATTTGGGAAATGATCTTACTGCATTTCTTTGCAAAGATCAAATAGATGGTGGTAGGTGGTGCTACCTCTGGTATCTTGTATAACTTATTTCCAAAAGAAATAATGAAAGTGTGAGGCCCTAGACTCATACACATCATGATGCTTCCACAAGTATGATTGGCCTAATAATACATCACAAACTTCAAGAGGAGCAATGTCACACAGTGCCTCATTTGTGAAGGGATTGATGTTGTAGGGAAGGAGGAAATGTTAGCTGACGCAAAGATCTCTCCCTTGGTGAAGCCACTCGATGGTGTACATGTGTTTGTTTGGTATGGTTGGTAGGCCCAACCACTTCATG
The DNA here is from genome assembly GCA_031772625.1 of Pinus tabuliformis. Classification (NCBI taxonomy): domain Eukaryota; kingdom Viridiplantae; phylum Streptophyta; class Pinopsida; order Pinales; family Pinaceae; genus Pinus; species Pinus tabuliformis. The sequence goes on from CM062819.1 coordinate 120,094,325, forward strand.
ACCTCTACTGAAATGAGGTTATTTTGGTTCCCACTGTCAACAATAAAATACAGCGAAGAACCCTTCACCCTCATCTATGAGTGGAAGAGTCACTCCCCCTCCTCTGGATCTTCAGGCTTAACCTTCTAGATCTTGGTGGTGGCAACGGTGATACTAGGCTCCACATCGATAATATGCTTCCCTTTGTCATTCCCCTTATCTGTTTCTAACTCAGTAACTCAGGGTCAAAACATCATCTTATTCAGAAGCCTTCAATTCAGCCACTAGTTATTACTTGGCTTGGCACTCACTTGTGTTGTGAGTGGGGCACTTATGGAACTCACACCATTTCCCTGTGTCCTTATTTTTCTTCGTGGTGTCGTTCTTTGCTTGTGGCTTCAGTGGGTTTTCCTGGGTCTCCTTGCCTTGGATTTGTCCTTTATTCTGTGGTTTGGAGGCACCTTTCCCTTGCTTCGAGTCTGTAGATCCAAAGTCTCACTTCTTTTGTTTAAATTTATGCTTGATCTTGACAAAATATTGATAGGCAGTGCCAAGTGAGGAGATGTCCAAAAACTCCATCTCATCCTGGATGTACTTCTATAGACAGTCACGGTACCGAAGTACCAGATGCCACTCAGAATGCTTGATACCCAACTTCGTGTGAAGGGTATGGAAAATATTTGTGAACTCTGACACATCTTGGTCCCTTCCCTATCGCAACGTGGTACACTTTATGTATTTATCTTGATAGCTCTAAAAAGTGTAATATTTTTCCTTGATTTCATCTCAAAAAGAATTCCAAGTGGGTGCAACTGAAAACAATGAGGATTCCCTCTCGTCCTTTTGTTTACAATAGGTTTTCCACCATTCCTTGACATGTGGGGCGACATTGAGGAGTGAAAAAATAATCTTTTCTCGATTCGAAAAGTCATGAACCAAGAATCTCTTTCCAACAGATTTAACCATCTATCTACGACACCTACATCTATCTAGCCTTCAACTATGGCAATTTAAAAGTTAACATGTACCTTAAAAGGAGTGGTGCCTCCAGAGTGGTTGTTGGATGAAGATGCGCTACCTGCAGGTAGCTGCTGAAGGATCTAGGAAAATTTATTCATCATTGTGATCCTCTATCGCTCGAGGGCTTCCTCAAGCAATATTTTGAAAGGATATCCTTCCCCCTCATCTTTCTTTTCTTCCACCATGGGAGGTTGTCGAGGTTTACGAGGTTGGTCTTGCAAAGTTTTAACCAGTTCAAGCCCTAACTCCTTATACCCTTACCTCATTGGGGACATGCAAAGAAAAAAAAAAATAGTAGATTGCTCTGATACCAATGACCCAGAGTTGTGTAGGAATGCAAAAAAATACAGATATACACATAAACATCGGGATGCAGCAAAAATAAACTTCATTTCATTAATATCAAAGAGCTAAAATATGCTTACATACAGAATGGAAATAAACTAGCTTGAGCAATGGTAGCTTATCTATTAGAAGAGATGTGGTGGCTACATGCCTCTAAACTTTGTTACAATGAGGCTCAAGGGCCTTGTTATCATTGAACAATAAGGGAAAACCATAAACAACCAAAACCCTAAATCCAGGAGGAGAAACGCTAAGAGTTTGTGGGCCATATTGGGGTTAGTTGGGCAACCAACTTCCTGGTGTCGTAACTTGATCTTCGTTTGGCACGTACAATACCTCGTTGGAAAGATATATCCAAGTACTACAATATTTTCTATAGACCCATGGACATAGTTGTATACCTAAACAAACATTGTTAAAGGGGTCAAAACTACTCTAGAAGTTCAAGACCCAAAAAAAAAATGCTAAAAATCGAAAATTCTGTATAATTAAGGAAACAGATGAAACTTACTAGAGGTCTAGGTGGAATAGGTGGGTGGCCACCAATATCCACCTGGATCATTGAAATATTCCTCCAAAAATTTGCACATATCCTTATTTACACAAAGATAGCCATAAACAAAGCTTTCACTGTGCGGAGAGCACAACCTTTAATCAATTGTTCAACAGTCTTTAGTGTAGAAGAAGTTGATTATTTTGGAGTGTGAAAACCACATTCAATCTGCAAGAGGTGTTCATTGGAATTTGTGCTTAGGCGGAAAGTTTTTTGCTGATAGATTTCAATGTGCGGGGAGGTTTCATTGGGGATACAAAAAATCTAATAAATATTAAATAAAAAACATTACTATTTTATTTTAAATAAGCAACATTAATTTATTGCAATAAGGAATTTAATAAACATTAAATAAGAAACATTACTATTTCATTTTAAATAACATATAAACTATTCATCATTAATAAGGTTCAAATTTATAAAACTTACTTCCATTCAATCAATACGATGGATCATTGACCAAATTTTGCATTTTGCCAATTATAATGTTATGTGATGATGGATAATTGACCAAATTGTTCATTTTATCGATTATAATGTTATGTGTTGAGAATATGGGCATATGATATCACTATTAATAACAAGTTGATTTAAGTGTTCATTTTGTCATACAACAAGATTTTTTGGTGCGTTGGGAGTGCATCATTTGCCCATATTGTCAACACTAAACATTATGATTGAGTAGGGCCTCCTAGTAATCATAGGGCTTCTCTTCAGAGCATCATGGTGCGATTGGATCATAACACATTAGTAAAAAAGCTATGTTCTTCTTCGTTGTAGCCATTCCTTTAACTTTTCTCTAAATTAATAGCATGGATTTATCTATTCCTAGTGTGATTATTTCGCTACTTTCCTTGTTGCAATTGCGGATTGTTTTATTATGTTGATCTATCTGTTCTTTTGTTGGGTTCCTTCAATCGACTGATGTTTTATAGATATGACAGATTCACAAGATTTCCCATTTTTTATAGATGATTATTATAGAGGATTTATCATTAGTATATTCATATCCAAATCTATACACTTATGTGTGGAAAGTGTGTGAAATATTTTTTAATTTAGTTTGAAAATGATAGCATACACATGCCACCTCTAAAATTTATACCAATTCCTGTCAGCGCAAGGCTTTTAGGTTATATCATTTTGATACCTAATAAGTCGTAATGGATATTCATGTGTTGTTTTTTTAGAATAGTATAACAAGGCCACAATTTTGCTAGGAAAATAGTGGAAATTCCGACAAGATTTTGAACAAAATCTAGTAGAATTTTTGGGAAATATGGGTTACAACTATCAAACTTTAGAATTTTGCGTCCCTCGGAGGTTTTTAACGGTGCCGAATTCATTTCTACCATCAAAAAACGATTTAAACATGCCTATGGTTATATTTTTTTTAAATAGCCAATTTCCAGCAATTTCCGAGCAAATTTGTGGTCTCAGTAAGCAACACCTTTTTTTGGTTGTTAGCATGTGATTTGGGAATAACACAAACTATTTTCTTTTAATTTAATTTTCATTATTATAAAAATTATGGTAATTCTTTGGTATTCGAATATGGGTTGCATCAGATTTCTTATTGTGACTTCTGATGGTTGTACACCGTCAATATTGCATCAAAGGCATTGGAATGATTAAGAATATATACTAGATAACAATGTATATAGATAATGATGAGTATGATTAAAATGTGATTCGTGAATAATGTCAGTTGTTTTCTTTCAATTCATTTGTCATTATTATAGCAATTATGCTAATTCCTTCGTATTCGGATATAGGTTGTGTCAAATTCCTTACTGTCACTTCCCCTGGAAATATGTTGTCAATATAGTATCGAAGGCATTAGGGTGATTAAAAATCTAGATAATAGTCTATTTATATAACTATCATGATGATTGAAAATCTAGGTAATACTCTATCTAGATAACGATATATATACGGGCATGTTGTAAATCTTTCATTTTGTTTCTTTGCCTATTAATGTATTGGTTTATCATTATGCATTCTCGAAACTTGAGTTATCCTTTTTTCTTATGCTAGACTATGCAAATGAAAAAATAAATGTGTTGCATCAAATTTCTTACTGTTGCTTTTGCACCTCCATTCTCTTGGACATACTCTATCTTTGGCACATTCTTCATTGCGAATAATGAAAACTTTCATCTCATCTCTGTATTAGCTAAGAGCATAATCTTTCACCAATTAATTAATTTTGTGCAACTTTTCTTTCATATAGATATATCTGCAAAAGTTATAAATGAGAAAGAGTTTAAAAAATAACCAAAGAAATGATTTCCCTAGCGCATAAAGGAGTTGAGTCTCCATACAACTATTAGCAAATTCTTGTGTGGAAAGCTTACACTTTGCAAAGAGTAATAACCGTGGTCGTTCGAGCATTGGTCGTTTTCTAGATTCATGATATATTGCAAAATATATCTTTGATTTTCAATTGAGCCTGAATGACGTTACAATATGTATTAGCTTTCATTTCTTTATGTTTAGAATTTGGTGCTTTTCATATGATATTTAGAGATTCCATTCAGACACAATTGAAAGTCAAATGTGTATTCATCTATGCAACAACGTCCTATGCAAATCCTCTATTTTGCGTAGATTAAGAGCTCTATGCAATTACTTTTTCGGATAGGTGTTGTAAGGATACTTTACCTCTAAATAAAGCAAGCATGGATTAACGAGGAAAAATCCCGAGTGATTCAGAGGGGGGGAACTCATTCTAGTTGTATCATGTGGGATCTTGACGGAAAGGGGAAGTTGTAATCATTGAAGAGTCGGTTGCCTTTCATATCTATGATGTGTTGCAAAATATATAGTCGATCTCCAATTGGGCTTGAACAACATGTCAAAATTTAAGAAACATTATACTATATTGCTTTATGTTCAAGATTTCCCTTTGGAGATTAAAGCTCATGTAAAGAAACAAAAACTTGAACAATACTTGCATTTTCTAAATGCATTGTGCAAAAAGAAATTTTCTAGCCATTTATGTTTTGTACTTAAAATTATTTTCTTAATCAACGACGTTCTCAATGTCATTTAACTCTATATTTCTCATTTCTGTGTATAATGGCCACTTGTAACTATTTTGTATGTGAGATTTTAGATAAGATAGATCATGTACACATATCCATGGTGAATCAAAAAATGTAGGAAATTAAATAAATATGAAATCATGTGATACATTATACAGAGTGATTGATATTAAGTGGTTTCCGTTGTTTAAAAATCAGTATTATGCAGAAGGAAAGTGTGTCGAAGAATTGTGCAGGGGGGAGTGAATGTGGAATAATATAACTTTTCCATAGAAAGATTGTGTTTATTATTGCACATACTCGTGCTTCGACATAAATCATAAATCAAAGGGTCTAGTTTTATGAAGCTTATGTGACGTAATTTTAATAACAAGTAATGTGTCGACAGTTTCATTGGCCAAGTGTTGATCATGTATTCATTTTTTGGCATGCATGTTGCCAATGAATATTGATATATGTCATAGTTCTAGGGGAGGTGGGCTCATTACAAAGGGTTTTTCTCATAGTTGTCGAAGTCGATACTATGTTCTGAGAATTGTGCATTTTGCTTGTTAGCATAAGAATTACGCACAATATCTATTTTTGGAAACATATATAGATTTTATGATATACGTATCAAGTACATTGTGGTTCATTTATTTTCTGATTATATATCATGTTCATAGACAATATTTTTACATGAATCGGTTGTATATATATCTTTTTACTCGTTTTCATGTACAATGTTTATATTGTGCTTATTGTTGAGTAATAGTTCATAGTGATTTTTTTTTTTTTGAATTGTGATTGCTAAAGCATCAATGAACAAACGTGTTTGAAGTGTGATTGCTAAAGCATCAATTGAGAATCATTTGTTTACTATAGAAAGGAATGGTATGGATTCAATACTAAGGCAACATAATCTATTTCGTTTGAAAAAAATTGCATATGCTTTGGGAGATTGCATGTTCAATAGTATGTGAACTCTATTGCATTTTAGATACATGTCAATAGAATTGCATGAAGGACCAATAGAACATTTCAAGAACTTTTTACATGAAGGTAAGGTTGTAGCAATATTATCTTATGAACATGAATTGAATATAGATGCATGGTAAAAATAACCCGAATATTTACTTGGAAAGGATGACAAAATCAAATTCAAATACTATTGTTGTGGAAGAATGAGGACTTTGGGGGGACTCATATTTTGTATACATTGGTTATCAAACTAGCTAAAAATTCCCATATGACTTTGGTCAAAGAGAACAATGAAAAACTATGACATATTATTCCATGATGTGAATTCAATTGTCAGATATTTTGAACCAGGGCCTATGATAGAAAAAATGTTTAATAGGAAATCATCATGAATTTATAATAAATATAACAACATATAAGCAAACAAAACATGGATGGATGTAGATAGAAAAAACCATGGGTAGACATATGCTTAAGATATTTTTCGGGTTTATGGGTATTTACAATGAATTTTGTTTTGAAAAACATTCCAATTAATGAAGAATGATTATGATGTTCCCTATTTACGACACATAATTGCACAAGATATTTGCAACGCAACAATGCATAATGATTCATTTGCTTTAAAATACATATAAAAATACATGAATGAACATGCAATTGAGCAATTTCCTGGAATAGTATATTGGCAAGGATATATTACACAATTAACAATGCCATATGAAAAAGGGAAGATAGACAATGGCCTTTTTTTTATGACTGTATACAGTATATCTTGAACATAATTATATGCATATGGTCCGCTGATGCTCTGGCTCTTGTGTAAGAAACTCATGGATTCAAGAAAGACAAAACAATATTCCATATTATGCAATTTTCTATGAGTGTAGGTCATTTTCATTATGGACCTTTCAAAGAGATAGTACAACAAAAAAACGTTTCACATCTTATTGAAGGAGTTAACAAAAACTAAGGTATAGAAGAATCCAATAAAAAAACATAGTGGCGTTAATACGTATGACTTTGAAAACATGAATGTGAATGAAAATGGCATAAAAATTGACAGAAAGTTTAGCGATACAAATAAGAGATCACAACTCTCAATGCATCAACTCAAAAACATATAAGAAACAAGGATGTTTTTTAAAAAAGTGTTCTTAGAAAACTGTGCAAGCCATTAAATCTAGCTCTAAGAACATGGACATTGATGAAGATACTATGGAACTTAATACAAATCCTATCAATGTAAGCAAAAGACCGTGTTCTTCATTGCATGAACTAAAAAAATACATAAGAAAAAAAATGTTATCGAAACAAGTCGGATTACAAGACGATCGAAATGGAAAAAGTAAATAAAGGATAGCATATTTTCTAATGAACATAAATAATCGTTACAAATGTTCGATTATATATTTGAAACATGGTTGAACAATAATATTTTAAGAAAATACAATATGTTCATGTTTATGACTGTGCAATTTGCAATCAAATTTGGTTTAAAAGTTATGTCATAGAAAAACAAATCAACAATGTTTCCAAAATTGTGTGTGCAAAAAATGCTGAAAGGAACTAGACAATGACAAAGTTATCAAATTTGTAGTTCAAATTTGTGAAATAATTTTATGAATTGGTTATGAATTGGAGGAACGACTGATATTATTGTGATTACCATTTTTGGAAATATGGGAACTTGGAAAACACTTTAGAAAACCATAATTTGCATTAACTGGTGAATTAATCAATGTACCAGCAGACATATCTCAAATTCAAATTGCACTTCCTCTTGACATAAATGAATCTAGTACTATGGTCGTGGAAATTAAAATGTGGTTAATGTTTTAAACCATATTTGTTGTTGGGAAAATATGTGTTCATAAAGTCATGATGCTTTGAGATGATTATGTAAAACTCCACTCTATAGACAATAGAATGCCAGAATAAACGAAAAATGGAAACAAGTCTTTGATCAAAACAAAGCTGCATATGCATGTGAGATAGATGCAGATATAGAAAGTAATTTTGATAATGATCACTGTGATCAAGAACCGATAACAAAAACACTATTACATGGATTTAGCGATTCACATAGTATTTATGACCTTCGTAATAATCAAATAAACATTGCTCCAAGTGAAGGATATATGCTTTGAGAAACTTTACATATCATGGTATTACTAAGTGGGAAGTTTTGCATCAAGATAATGATATTTCATGTCATATAACAAATTTGTTTTACAAAACAATGTGAATTATCCTCAATCAAGTATTTAGTTGTATTTGGATTTGTATAAGAAAAGGGAAGTTAAAAGGAAAAAAACAAATATCTAAAGACATTAAAACAATGCCAAATTTGAAATGATTCTTGGATTAAACATTACTTATATGGATCTTAGAAGAATACAGACATCGCCATACTATTTTTCACATTTTCACAATGATTTATATGCAATGATCTGACAGTCAGTTCCACCCACTTTCTTCGTTTCATTTGGTAGTGTTGAACATATATGGGAGCCTTTAGTAAAGGCTATGCAACAAATATATTGAGAAAAAAATTTGTCTACTAAAAATAAAGTAGATGAATATGATATTTATACCTTGATAAGAAATGGCTTTGTTACCTATGTATGATATTACAAAATCAAAATGAATGTTGTATGTCAATTAATTTCACATGAGTCCAAGTACTTTGGTGATGTCATGACTATTTCTTTGTAACAGAATTCCAAAATTGAGGAAGCCAACATGAACATGGATTGATATGGATAAAAATGCTTCCATATTTGGAACAAGTACGAATACTAAAATCGAAAACTTCGTTGACAAGTACTTGTCTTTTGATTCAAGTAAACTACCTACAAATCTAAAAATTGTTCAACATAATCGTCACACAAGCACTTGTAGGAAAGGAAAATAGATGCATTGCAGGTTCAATTTTCCAATACCATCAATGCCAAGAACACAAATACTTGAGCCTATAGAATTTGAAAATTAAAAAAAAAAAAGTAAACGAAATATATGCACTAGAGCATATGGAACATGATGACACATATACATTTGATAATTTTTTGGCAAAAATAGGTAGAATCGAATCTGATTATATCCATGCAATTCAATGTACTCTAAAATGAAGAACAATTTTGTTGAAAAGAGAACTAGTAGACATTTGGACTAATAGTTTTGCTTGACATATTTCGTTAATCTGGGGTGCAAATACTGGTGCTAAATTTGTACTTGACTCATATGTTATAGCTACTTATTGTATTTCAGATATGACAAATTTGGATAAAACAATGACATCAATGTTTAAACATGTGCCAAGTGAGTGTCAAAAAAATGATGATGATATCATAGAAAAAATTGCAAGACTTGGAAAAGCTTTATTTAACTTACAACAGATGTCTAGACAACAAGCTATATATATAATGTTGTCAATGCCACTGAATACTAGTTCAAGGAAATGTATATTTATTAATACTTCAACAATCAATGATCAATTTTTTTTACTAAAGGAACCAAAAAGATTTAGAACGTGAACATAATCATGTAGAAAACATAGCATTTTTATCAATTATCGATCATTATGTGCAATGACCAAAAAATGTTGAACATGTATGTTTAGCAGAATGTGTATGATGTTATACACTACAAGGTAACAAAAGAGGTGGCATCGAGCAACCATATGTTATAAGGTATGTAAAGTATAAAAAACATATTGATGCTGATAAATATTACAAAGAGTGATTAATGTTGTATGTCCCATATCACATTAACGAGAGCATATTTAAAGAACAATATTTGAAATGGGAGAACGCATATTTCTTATTTGAGAAAATCATAAAATGTGACAAGCTAAAATTCATGAATGAAACAATGACAACATGGATTGATATTGATAGCATAGTTGTTGAGCTTGAAAACAAAGAGAGAAATTTGTTTGAAAGAAATTTACCTCCATGTGAAGAAATAGAGAATGAAATTTTTTATTAAGAATACGATATCGAAATAAATATTCAATATTTGCAAAAGTCTAGAAATGCAAAAATAGTTTTTAAGAGACCTTTTCAACTTGTAAATCAGCCACAAGTACTAGAAGAAACAAAATTCTACGAAATCATGAGAATGCTTAACCCATAACAGGAAAATATAGTGAAAGAAATCATGGATGAGAAAAAAAAAAGTCCAAATGATCCATTGTATGTACTTGTATTAGGTGGTGCGGGCATTGGAAAAACGCTTACTGTTATAGCTATATTCCAATCTCTAATTCGCTTGTACAACAACATGTTCAAATATGACCCAACTCAATTAAAAGGAATCATCACAACATATACAAGGAAGGTAGTGTTCAATGCAATAAAAGTGTGTTCTGCATTCCATTTACCACTTAAAAAATCAAAATAATCACACTTGAAGGTGAAAAATTAAACACATTGACAAATATTGTGAACAACTTCATCTTATGTTAATTGATGAGGCATCTTTGATAGGTTAAACATTATATACAACATTGACAAATTCTTATGGAAAATTAAGCATGCTCTGTTGGCTTATTTTGGAAATAATGATGCAATATTTTTAGGTGACTTCCAAGTGCAACCGATCAAATATTCTTTAGTTTTTTAGCAACCAATTTTAGCAGGTGAAAAACTAGTATATGATTTCTGGAAGGAGAAAGTCAACTGCTATGAATTGCATACGACAATGCATAAAAAATATAACAAGTTCATTGAAATCCTTAGCAAAATTTGAGTGGATCAAAAATCTGACGAAAACATAAAATATATAAACAATAAGTGCTATAGGCCTACTCGAGTGGATCCATTATTTCCATACCTATTTTATAGAAACAAGGACGTACTTATGCATAATGAAAAAATGTTGTCACATGTAAATGAAGAGCTAATAGCTATCGATGCAATTGACGAATCCAACAATAAGAAAATAGGATTTGTTGCATGTGAGAAGATAATGAGAACCATCAATAATCCTTATCAAATGCAATGTTATTATTGAGCTATATGCAAGGAAATATGATACAGAAGATGGCCTCATTAATGGAATTGATGGAATAAGTAAAAAATATATGAAAAATAGCAATAATGTTGATGTGTTATGGATATATTTTTTAAATCCAAATATTGATAAACTTCAAAGAAACAAGTATCGTGAATTGTATGATGGAAAGGTTTCATCTGTTTGGACTCCAATATTGCGTGTTTCAAAACCATTGACGTGTAATATTTGTTGGGACAATTAATTGTTCTAAAGAATCAACTAACTACCACACATTAAATTGGAAACCTGAGGTTTCATCTTGTTATTTCAAGCTTATATGCAAAATATATGCAAGATATGGTTGTGAAACTAACAATAATTAATTCTCTAACATTAAGCAAATTAACTATAACAAAAGCATCAATTCCTAACTTGAGATATGCATTCAAAAGATTTATCTTTCAAACAAACTCTATTCTCTAGAAACAATGATAGGAACAATGCTATAAAACTATACTTTGTGAAATAGAAAAGAACAAATAGCAGGAGGAGAAGCGAAGCTAGTACAAAAACATCAACAATCGGGAGATAACCTTAAGAAAACAACATTAAGGCAACAAGAATTATCAATTATCTAAAGATAAATCTTGCAAATCAATATTACAACTACTGATATTATCTTACCTCAAAATAAAGCACACGACTTGAAATTAATATAAAAGATGGATGATCGACATAAAGAGATAAAATGCGTATATAGTGATACTAATGAAGACAATGCCTCATCTGGGAGCAGGCCCGAAATACTAGAGTCAGAATGCCCTGTAGAAAAGATCAGAATGGCGAATTAACTCTAAATGACAAAAACTTGCATTATATTATGAAAGAACTATTACAGTCAACACTTTCAACGAGTCAATCAGATGTATGATAACATTACACAAAAAAGTTTCTCTTTCGGGATACAAGCCCCAATCTTTATATCACAGTCAAAGGAGATAAAACTAGTAAATATTTTAGCAAAGAGAAATCTTGAGAATCTAAATATTCTCAAGATGCTCATTTTTAGTTACAAGGAGTCTTAATATCACCTATATGAAAAAACTAAGGGATTTTTCCCTAACAAATTTACTCAGATAAGAATCAACCTCACTTTATCTGCTATAGTTGGTTGAGACAGCATCACGCTATCCCAATTTTACCACGAACAACTCAGGAAACAACATCGAGTGCTAATTGTCGAAAAACCCTTATTCATAATAAATATTCAACCATGAATAAACAGCCATTTTGCAATCAAAATAGTTCATCAAAAAGGTGAAAGAATAAAAGTAAATTAATTTCTTATAAATCCTATGTTATATGGGGTTAATATATCATAAATATAAGAAAAAGACAAGAAAACAATATTAAAACTAAGGAATAGGATAAGGGAATCATGAAAATTGTGAGGCCCAACATCACCCCCGAACTAACATTTTTTCATGTACTCATGCAAATAAATAATTAACATGTAAGGCAATTAAGGAGTAAGCTCCATAGGGTTCTTCTCCTTTGAGCTTGAATTTGCTTGTACTTTTGATTTCTTGAAAAACCACATACTTACCTGCCTCTAACATTTCAAAATCAGACTTATAGTAAGGTTGAGGGTGCCAAATCATAGGTAATTTGTACCGACATCCCATCCAATTGATTCAATCTTCATTCACAATGCTAACATAATCTTTCACTGTGTACATAACTTGCTGAAAATTACGGTTGATGATGTTGGACCCGCCAAAATTCATGGGATCTCCCCGATGTGAATTTCCAATTATAACTCACACCGTTTGGTTTAGGATTGCCATCCGGTATAAAGGCTCAGTTGTCGAATTCTTAAATATTTTCCTTGGCTCTAACTGTCAACAAGAGAGAGGGGTGCAAAAGTATCTTCAAAAAGCAAGAAGGTTTTCCTGGTGAGTGTTCATTTGCAATTATGTCAAGGTTCTTCTACTGCAGAGAGGGGGAGAAACATGCACCTCTAAATGAGAGGTAATAGTACCACCCAAGAAGAGACACACATGAACCAGAAGGGTTTGTCTAACACCCAGCGAAATATTCGACATCGGATGTGACGGTCATTGCAACCAACAAATAAAGAAAGGTTCGTCTAACATCTTGTGGAATAGTCCATAAGGATGGGACAGAGATAACAACCATTATAGCACATTCTCAATAAGATAAGTACTAACATAACTGAAATAGTTCAACTATCTTAGCACAAGTGAAAAAAAACATGAAATACAAACATTCACAAAATAGTCTTACAAACAATCATAGTCCATGCATGAGTAACGTGTTGGCCTTGAAGGCTTTTATTATTAAGTAAAAGTTCTGAGACACGTGTCTACAATGTACATCACTAGCCCCAATAGTGGAGTTGTTAGGTCCCTATACTACTAGTGTAGCTCTTATTATTATTAGTGCAACCCCATTATTATATTTTTGTGACCATGTAGTCCCCATGTTGTTATTATTATGCCCCATAGAAGCCCACTATTGTTATTATTGTGCCCCTACAATATTAATGTTATGTAGGCTCTGATTATATTGGGAACACTTAGACTCTTATATATAGAGAGGATGTATTGTCATTTGTATCATGCAAAATGTTTTCATTTGTATAATGTAAAAGAGCTTTCCCCCTCGAAGAGGCTGATTTTGAAGGCCTTGACCTATCTTTTCTATCTTTTTGCGAGCTAGTTTCATAATATTTGGTTTCAGAGCTTTGGATTCTAGGGTTTTGCTACTCTAAATAGCTCATCATTACATTTTTGCTATTTTTTCTCTATGAAGTTTCAGACTCTAAAAAAATACCCATTTGAGCCGAAATCATTCTGAACCTCAGGTCTGAATTTCAGATCTTGTCTCGCTATATTTTAGAGATATGATATGAGGAAGTTAAGGTTTTTGTAAGCTCCAAAATTCCATCACAAACAGGTGACATTGGTAAAATCATAATAACTTTCGGTCTGAGTATCAGATTGAAATTCCATAAGAAGTTACAAAAATAGGATAGACTTGAGTTTTTTGTGCATTGGTTTGAGGTCCGAAGGTTGAAATAGTGACACATGGCACTTCATACAAGTTTGCTCTACTGAAAAAGTGTATAATCAGGTCATCTTGGGAGATTGGGCATAACACTTTCTTGGAGAATCCAATTTTGATCAGACTAGTGACATTGGAAAGAGGACTCAGAGGGCTACCAAAGTTCACAATTTCAGACCTTGGAGATTCGAAATTTCAGAGATACATCAGATTCAATATCGAACTCCTACAAAGTGAAAAAAGGTGTGTAGTTTTTTAAAAAAAATTCATAAGTTTGGTTTGAAACATTAGTTTGAAGGAATTCAAAGGGAATAATGAAGAATAATTATCATCAATCGATGCCCTGAAGAAATAAAATAGAAACACCTAGTAAGAAACCTGAAAGCGGTACCATGACTCATGAAGAAGAGGAAGAAATGCAACATGATATATCAAAATTACAAGACCAAGTGCAACAAATTTCACTCTCACAAAAAGTAACAGAAGCTAAGATGAATGGTTTAAAGAAAGGCATGGAAGATAGTATGGATGGTATGAAAGAAACTATTGAAGATTGGAAGAAATACATGGAAGTTTGGAAGGAAGGTTTGACAAAGTTACTACAAGAAAGGCTTCCTAATGGCGAAAAGGTAGTAGAGAAAATGCATAATGAGAACAAAATAAATGTTAATGATGAATTTATGAATGACAACATTGAATATTTGAAGAAATATGTGGAAAGTTTGAAGGAAGGTTTGACAAAGTTTCTACAAGAAAGGCTTCCGAATGGCGAAAAGCTAGTAGAGAAAACTCATGATGAGAACAAAAGAAATGTTAGTCATGATTCCATAGACTCTAATGTTGGAATAAAGACCCACCATGTTCCAAAGATTGATATAAGGAAGTTTGATGGAAAGGATCCCATAACATGGATACTACAGATGGAGCAATATTTCAATCTCCATAATGTGCAAAACACACAAAAGGTACGCATTGCAACTTTATATTTGGAACCCAATCAGTTTGTATGGAATCAATGACTTTGCTCTCATAAACAAATTGTCACTTGGGAAATTTTTACAGAAGAAATGATAGCACATTATGAGGATACAAAAAAAAACACTCTTTTTAGCCAATTGATAAATCTCAAACAAAAAGGTTCAATGTTGGAGCACATTGAGGACTTCCAAAAATTTAATATAAGGGTAAAATATATTACAGAGGAGCATAGGATTGATGTGTTAATAGGGACATTAAATGATAACATCCAACATGAGGTTCGCATTTGGGAACCTAATTCATTGGAGAAGGCATTCATGTTGGCAAGAAAAATTGAAAGAAAAATTATGCAAGAAGGAAGCCTACCAATCACAACTATAAAGATGGAAGTGTTGTTTCCCCTACCCTTCCACAACCTACAAGGTTGACACCACAACAATTGGAATAAAAAAGAGCAAAAGGGCTTGGCTACAGTTGTTATAACAAATACACTAAAGGTCATAATTGTGCTGAGAAGAAATTATTTTACATAGATTGTGAAGAGGAAGAAGAAAAGGAACAAAAAACATCAAAAGAAGAGGATACACACCAGGAACAAATCCTAGAGAAAAAAGAAATGAATCCGACCATATTTTGTAATGCATTAGCCGGAATAACCACTCCTCAAACTATAAAGATAGAAGGACATATGAAGAAGAAAAAGGTAATAGTGTTGATTGATTCGGGAAGTACCCATAATTTTATTCATTGTAAGATAACGAAGGAATTGAATTGCTTCCTATATCTAGCACCAGAGTGCCAAGTGATGGTTGCAAATGGAAGAACCATAAATTTCTTTGGAAAGTTCCATAATATCAAGCTATCCATGGGAGAATATGTGTTGAATAGTCCAATGCTTTTTATTCCAATGGGTAGTGTTGATGTTGTACTAGGAGTCCAATGGCTACAATCTTTGGGTACGATAACTTTTAATTTTCAAGAACTTTTCTTGAAATTTTTTTCAAAAGGAAAGGAAATTGAATTAAGGGGTATCGTAGGGAAATTGGGAAAGATAATCAGCTCTAACAGCATGGCAAAGCTTCTAAATAAAGGACAACATGACGTAATTGCACAATTATGTTCGCTAGAGGTTCCCACGTCGAAATCATCTATTTCTCTAGATCTCCAAAAATTCTTGGACAAATCATTCCAAGGTATCTGAGACTCCCAAAGGCATCCCACCTATTCGTGATCATGATCATGATATTCATTTGATTCTAGGAAGTGTTATTCCAAACATCAAGCCTTACAGATATCCCTATGCGCAAAAGAGTTAAATTGAACATATGGTTGCAGAAATGCTAGAGGCTGGTATAATTCAACCTAGTCAAAGTTCTTTCTCTTCTCTAGTAGTATTGGTGCACAAGAAGGATGGATCATGGCACATGTGTCTGGATTACAGGGAGCTCAACAAGATCACTATTAAAGATGAGTTTCTTATTCCTTCCATTGATGAATTATTGGATGAATTGCATGGAGCAATTTACTTCAACAAGTTGGACCTTCATGCAAGATATCATCAAATCAGAATGAAGAATGAAGACTATCTAAAAACAACATTTAGAACTCATGAGGGTCATTATGAATTTTTGGTCATGATTTTTGGCCTTACCAATACACCTTCTACATTTCAAGGTTTGATGAATTCCATTTTCAAAACCTTCCTTAGAAAATTTGTGTTAGTATTTTTTGATGATATACTAATCTACAACAAGTCTTGGAAGGATCATGTTCAACATGTTGATAGAGTGCTCAGACTATTGGAGGAGAAACAACTATATACAAAAACCTCCAAATGTTTCTTTGGAGTACAAGAGGTGGAATATTTGGGTCATTGTATCTCATGAAGGTGTTAAGGTAGATCCTCAACAACAACAAGTTCTCCAACTCTTAAAGGATAACCTCACATGGCACATAATAGAATGAAAAAATAGGCAGATCAACATCGCAGCGAAAGAAGTTTTGATGTAGGCGACTGGATATTTCTATGGTTCCAACCATACAAACAAACGTCCCTCAAGAAAGCTAAGAAGGATAATAAATTATCACCAAAGTATTATGGCCCTTACAAGGTGTTGCAAAATATTGGTAATATGGCATACAGGTTGGAGCTTCTTGCATCTTCTTGAGGGCCCTCAGCTCTCCATGTTTCATGCTTAAAGAAGGTTATGGGTGACAAGCTCCCAGTTCAAACAATATTGTCATAACTTGACGAGGAAGGAAAAATCATATTGGAACCTGAAGTATTCATGGAAACGATAAACTGACAGCTACGAAATAGATCAATTTTAGAGTATCTTATCAAGTGGAAGAACTTACCCGCTGAAGATTTCACATGGAAGGATGAGAATTATATGCAGAAGCATCTAGAACTACTCAAGCATTGAGGACAACACTTTTTGAAGGAGAGGGGCATGTTAGGTCCTTATACTACTAGTGCAGCCCTTATTGTTATTAGTGCAACCCCCTTATTGTATTGTTGTTCCCATGTAGTCCCCATGTTGTTATTATTGTGCCCCATAAAAGCCCACTATTGTTATTATTGTGCCCCTACAATATTATTGTTATGTAGGCTATGATTATGTTGGGACCACTTAGACTCTTATATATAGAAAGGAGGTATTGTCATTTGTATCATTTAATAATTGTTCATTTGTGTAATGTAAAGGAGGTTTCCCACTCGAAGAGGCTTATTTTGAAGTCGTTGACCTATCTTTTATATCTTTTTGTAAGTTGGTTTCATAACAAGAGCATTGGAGTGACTCCTTGCTCCTCAAAGAACTAGTTGATCCCTCTAATGCCTTACGGGAGGAGCCAAGGTGAAAAGTCATTTATTTCATACAATTAGGGAGTACATATAACCAATGATAACTATTTGACTACCCTCATGATTGTTTGACTTCCTATGACTTTTCAGCTTACATGACTCTTTACATTCCATGTGTGTCCTTTGGACTTCCACTTTACAATACATTTTAATATAATATACATCATCCACAATAGTGATGTGGCATATGACCACTCATGACATGACATGACATGAAACTGCTGACAGGGACTGCTTGGTGATGTGCCAATGTCAATTTATTGTTGTTGCTAAGTGTTGGATGTCTTCTTGAAGATGCTTTCTCTTCACCTTTGCATGGCTTGGTGATGTGGAATCATAAATGATCTTCAGTCTTGGATAGTGGTCACAAACTTGTGTCCCTTTTCTTTCTCTTGATTGATCAAATTATGAGTTCAGCTACAAGATAGTATTTAGGCATGTTTCCTTCCTTCTCCTTCTCCATCATCTTTCCATGACATGATAGTGTACATGTTCCTACAATTCACTCATGACGAGACGACATCAATCTGAAAACCCCCTAATCTAAGATGATGCATTTTATTGAATTTAGGCTTCTACGATCCATATCAAGATTATTAAGATGCTTTTTGGCAATAATAGCATTGAAATTCATTTGTTGATGTGTTTCAAACCAACAAGTGTGGTTCATCGTCAGGACGAGATGAAGAATCAAATCATGGCCCCAAGTTAAATAGAGAGATCCATCATTCAACGGCTATAAAAACAACTACTTTTGACCAAGGAAATGGCTACAAAGGATGGGGAAACAGCTACATTTGACTGGACTAAGAGACAGGGAATTATTTAATTTATTAATTAAATATTTAGTTTGTTAAATCAATTCATTATTATTTTTATTTGTAACAAATAAATCTTTTTATAATCCATTTTCTTTCATCAACTAAGTCTGGAACAACTAAAAAGTTGGGAAGAGGGACTCACTAACTACCCAATGTGTAGTTCCAGCAGTCGGGGGGGAGATCTTGAGCTCTGAGACTGCGCAGTGCACAGCTCAGGGAGGCCTGAAGGATAAGACTGCATAGTTTTTGGAGACAGTGGGGTTATGCTAAGGGAATGGACACTGGGAAAGCCAACCTCATAGTTTTGGGAGTGAAGGGAGGATGGTCTTCTACGCAGTTCAAGCACTCATGAGATGAGCTTGAGGCTTGAGGATGTGAAGTGTGCAGTTCAAGCTAGGTTGGAGGACATAACTACGCAATTTTGGGGGTCAAGGTCAGGACTTGGGAACAAGAACAATGCAATGTAGTAGCCCTGGGAGATAGGTGTTGTGAATTTTGCAGTATCAAGTGGCAAGGTCACATATTAGAGGGTTGAGACTATGCAGTACGTAGTTCAGTTGGGCCCTGGTGAAGCTAAGTTGCTTGGTTAGGAAGATTTTCTGAAAATGGCTAAGTGTGGGATAGGTGATGAACTATGATGAACCCTCACTATGATAACACACTTAGCATACTTTGACGACATGAAAACATAGATAATCCAAACACATGAACAAACCGTTTCCCTCTGTGTGACTGTCTTACGACAAGTGTGACACTTAAGGTAGACTTTGGGACAACCGTGATGACACTTGTGTGACAATTGTCAGAACTTTGTTTATTGATGCGATAGATGTTTACATAGTTAGAATAAATCGTATACACAAAGACAGACCTTTGAAACCATCAAAATAGGCTTGCAAACATTGCATGACATCCAAATCATGCCAAAAGTAGACAATTAACCCAACATGCAAAAGGGAACAAAGCACTGTAAGAGATCTCATGAAATAATCTCTAATGTTTGCGGAAACAATATAAAAGACCAAGGCAGGTCTGAAATAGAGTTTAAGCCAACATTTTTGAGGGAATTGTAGCAACTACAACACTTGGCAAGACACTGGTTGAACTCCAACTTCTCTTTCTTGGTTAACTTCTTCTATGTAGGGTCTTGGTTCTTTAGTGAGTATTGACTCATTATGCTAATTACTTTGGCCTTCCCACTTACCCCACAAATAGACATGGTCCCCTCCATACCTTCTCAGTTGAACACAACATAAGATTAAGAAAAATCACAATGTTTCAAGTCGGGAAGGGTAGTGTAGCTCGTGAGCTTAATATTTTCATAGTATGATTTTTCACCTCTAGTGTTGCTCCACTGCCAACAGGCCTCGTGACGCAGCAAACCATAGGGGGCCTACAAATTTAATAATTAACACACACGAAACATAAAATTGAAATCCAAACACTGGTTATGCACATAAAATCTTAGAAATAATTCATAATTCATTAATAAATAGAATATTTACAAGAGAACTATTGGCCTAATAATTGGTCAGTGATTCCTCACTCTCACACCTACACTTACATGCCTCATGGCTCACCTAGATTTATACAAGTGGATCTAAACCCAAATTAGGTTCTAGATCCTAAACAAACTCCCACAATATCTCTCATAATCCATAAAAAATCTCACATAATCCCTTATCTCTATATGAGATCCAACTAACCCTCAAATCTCTCAGCTCTTCCAAAATACTCTTGAACCTTCTCCTATTTACGATAATTCTCATTCTCTCCTAAAATTATAGGAAAATAAAATAAATAATTAAATCATAACTTAGGAAACTAACTCCTTTAGTAAACTCTTAACCCTAGGTTAAGTGCTCCTGCATCACCTGGACAGTAACCCTGCAGAGTCACGTGGGAACACAAACATTGCTCTGATGCTAGCGAGCCTGGGCAATACCCCTTTATTCACCTCTCTATGCATGAATCATTTTTCTTCTTTCACCTTTATTTATTTGTTTTAAGATAACTGTGCATTGGCACTTATTTATTTTGGGGTAGAAGAGGGATCCTGACTTAGTGAGAGCAGAAGAGGTTGTTCCTTCAGAGAAGCATATAAAGACCTATGATTTAGGTTTGCTCATTTATATTTTTCCCCTTCTCCATTTATACTAGTTGGATAAGTATGAGGACACTAAAATAGAAAAATTGAGTATAGGCATGAGGTTTCCATACTAGACATGGGTGCATGGTTGGACCAAAACTCTCCTTACGAACGGATCGTATTTTCCATTGGAACTTCATCGGTGAAAAGATGTAACCAACACAAGTAAGATGGATAGAAGGCTAGCCAAATGCTGAAGTGTCATAAGACTCTTTATAGTTTGGCCACACACATACTTAGAAGCCATAACATGTTCATGCACAACACTTATTCACATAAAGAAAACCAAAACAAAACTCAAACAAACAAACAAATAACAAAAGAAAGACCATGTACACAGTATAGGGCACAGCCATAGGTCTTCATTGAAAATATTGTTTTAAGTCTTGGCCATTGACAGGGAGAGAGTCAATCTTCCTATCAAGTGATTGAAGATGATAAGTGTGTTGGCCAAGATTTTCGTGCATCGTGAATGGCCCAATCCATAGGGACTGAAACTTAGTGTGTTTGCCTTTGTCCTCATGGGATTTATCCCACTTTAAGACTAAGTCACCCACACTGAAGTTGTTTTTCCTTGGAGACTTCTTGTCAAAGCACCTCTTGGTACGATTCTTGTGAAGTGAATTTTTTTCTTTTGCTTTCAACCTTTCTTCTTGTAGCTTATGAAAGGTATCCATCCTATGTTGTACTAACAGACATGGCATGCCATGGGATTCTTGTGATAGTTAGAGAGTAGGAAAGTAGATGTTGGGTAAGAGGATGTCTTCTTTTCCATACACCAGGAAGTAAGGGTAGGTGTCCAGGGAAGGTTTTGGTGTGACTCGGTCAGTCCATAAGGCATTTACCAAACCATAGTGCCATTTTTTTTGCTCAGAGAGTATGGTGTTTTTTATAATGCAGATTAGGTTCTTATTCATGGATTCAGCAAGACCATTCCCCTATGGATAATAATTAACTTAATGTTTCAATATGATACCATTTTCCAATGCAAAATCATAGAGTCTTAGTGATGAAAATTATGTTGCATTGTCGAAAATAAGTGAAGTAGGAATGTCAAACCTGGAAATGATGTTATGTTGTAGAAAGCTAATGACTTCCTAATCATTCACTTGTTTGAGTAGAACTGCTTTTGTCCACCGTGTGAAGTAACTGTGTCAGTAAGGATGTAGTGGTGTAGCTTTGATGAATGCATGAAAATTTCCCCAGTAATGTCCAAGCCCCACTGTTGAAAAGGTTCTTCCACTACAATGGGCTACAATGGGGCAGCTGACTTCTTGTTTCTGGAAGGATAGATCCTAATCTCCAAAGTTGGTTTGTGGTTACCTCTAACCATTTCTTTCTTAAACAACTCTAGAGAAATATTGGAGTGATAACAGGTTTAAAAGATGGTGTAGCCATGCATAGAAGGAGTTCATTGGCCCATGAGATATAGAGATGACATGAGACATGGAACAGCCATGTATGGGATGTTATATGCAGTTTATTACAACCATGTATTTACCATTGTTTCATCAGTTCACATTAGTATTGGGCCCAATCAATAGTATGTTTAATAATCGTGGTGGTAGGCATGTTATGGAGGAGTCTTATGGAATCATTTTGTAGCCACATGTATAGGCTAACGATGATGTAATAGTCATGATGTATCATGTTTTTGAGTCATTGGTCCATAGGAGATGATGATAACAACCATGTATTTATTGATATATCCATGTAGAATTCTCATGAAGTCATGTACGTTTATTGTATGTATCTTTGGGTCATTAAGTCATGAGTCATGAGGTCATATATTAGTCATGTATGATGTATTATGCCACTACTACAACCATGTATATACAATGTTATATGTCATTCATTCATGGTCATTTGGAGTCTTGGTCCATATGGTGCTTCTATTTGTCAAAAGGAAGCATTGTTTGCAGTGGAAACGGTCCACTACAATGTGGATTGATGCTGGAGATGGTTTGTGTTCAGGGGGCACATCTATTTTCTCTTGTTTACTTCAACCATTATTTTTGGTAGTATGATCCACTTGGAGGTGTTCATGGTGTGCGTCATGCTATGTTATTATGGTTCTTGGTGACCATTGGTGTTGCTGCTATGTAGTTGTGGAGGAGATTGTGTGTGGTTGCCTCATGTGGATGTTGCTACATATTATGTGATCTTGTTCATTGATGATTTTATGGTTTCCTTATGTTGGCATATTGTTTCTTGCTGCTAGAGGTTGTTGGTTGGTATGATGCTCTAGATAATGATTGATATATTTCCTATTTGCTGCTACTGATAGGGAGAGTATCGTTATTACTTTTTGATGTGCATAACTTTTCAGCCATGATAGTTGCTCTAATATTTGGTGAGCACCAGTATTGTAGCAATAATGCTACAACTCCTGGGCTTCCTACTTTACTTTTATCAACCCGGTAGTTCGTAACAAACTTGGAAGCGACGATGCTGTATGCACAAGTACTAGTTCTTATTGCAGGTTGTCACTTGGTCAGCTGGCGCAAGATCACTAGGAGCTCAAGCCAACTTCTATGGATTCCAGAAGAATCTCTATATGTGATGAAAGAAAGGAAAGCTTACTCTACAAAGGCTACTCTACTTGTAGAAAGGAAAAGAAGACTGAAATGTAAGGTAAACCTAGCAAACCCTAATTAACCAACTAACCCTACTTTTACAGAAAGAGAGATAAAAACCACGAAATTAATGCCATTACTTAACCTAGGAAGTAAACAACATCTATTCAAGCTATTTCTAGAAGGAAATGATAAAAAAACATCTTTTTGGATTTTTATGTATTTTTAGGTGAAATTGTCATGCATGTAATTTATTTGTTTGTGACTATGATAGTGATTAGGTGGCAATGGAGGACGACTTTGGAGTTTGCAGAGGTGTAGGAAGGTGTGGATGGGTCCTAGGAGGTCCTAGGTGGCCTTTTGGAGGCTTTTCCTGCAATCAGACTTCAAAAAGGCAACTACAGGAAAATCTATAGGAGGCTGCAAGGGATCTACAGGAGGTCTATAAGAGATCTACAGGAGGATGTCGAGAGCAGTTTTGGAGGTATTGAAGGTGGGAAAGTGGGTGGAAAGGGTAGCTGAAGGCTAAGGTGATGTGTTAAGGTGTCTAGGGTTCATCAAAGAGGATCAGGGAAGAGAAAGATGGTTGGACTTGTTCAAGGAAAGAAAGGAAAGTTCATGAGAAAAGTGCAGAAAACTAAGGTAGATTTGTGAGGGACTTTGGGTGGCCTGAGGGACATAGATCAAATCGAAATGGTGATGGCTGATTGGCTGAATTATTGTGGAAAGAGGATTGCTGCAAGAGAATTGAAACTCACATCATGAGATTAAGCAAGCAAGGAAACTAGCTATATCAAAAAAACAGAAATTTGCATCAAGCTGGTCTAAATTCTGATCTAGGAAAGTAAATGTTGGAGAATGCTATATGGAAAGAAAGCATGGAAGGAAATTTATTGCAAAGGCAGAAATGAGCATGGCGAAATAGATCTACATCAAATCATTAACCTTCTAACAAACTGCAACACCAAAAATCCTATGGAAAAGGCAAATCTGTGTTTTTTGTGGCAGCAAGAGGGTCTTGGCCTCAGTTTTGTTGGAAATAATACTGAGAGGGGGGGTGAATCAGTATTATCAGACAATATTTTTCATTTTATGCTCAGAAACATATACACTACTTCAGTTAAGTGAAACAACGTGTACACGCAACTTTGTCTAAACCAACCAGCGTATAACAATAAAACTTATGATTCAGTAGCTTATCTTCAGTAAATGCATCAAGACATTATTAACCATGATAGTAAAATAGGTGTAGTATAACAGAACAGATCATCACACAGAAAACACACACATGAACACCATGATATAAGGTGGAAACCCAATGTGGGTGAAAACCACCTGCTGCAAGTCGTCTCTATCTTTCTTTAATATGAAACTTCAGTTTACAATATTTTGTACTGGTGCAGCCTTATACCAGTACGCATGCTACAACCTGCTGAAGGCTTCAACCTTCTCTCGTTCTCCAAACTTTCTTGGAAGGGATCTCCAACCCCATTTGCTCTTGTACTAGCTAAGATACTAGTACGTAGGTGCTGGCCTACAATCTTCTTTCCTTC